>CM060442.1:165555541-166985032 GCA_030545235.1 Helianthus tuberosus
GGAGGGGGGTTTAGGCTTTTTTTGGGGGGGGGGGGTGGGGTTAGGTTTTTTTTAGGTTTTTTTAGGTTTTTTTTAGCTTGGGGGGGGGGGGTTTAGGTTTTTTTTGGGGGGGGGGGTTAGGTTTTTTTTGGGGGGGGGGGGTGGGGGGTTTAGGTTTTTGGGTGGGGGGGGGGGGTGGGGGTTAGGTTTTTTTAGGGTTTTTTTTTAGTTTTTTTAGCTATTTTAGGTTGTGTTCACATTGGTTCTCATGGTTCTCACAATAAGGGTGGTTCTCGCATGAGCCCCTCCCTATATATATATATATATATTATATATGCGAGCGGTAACATACAAAAGCCCTTATCATACTTCACGTACGCGACAATCGTAACCATCAGATCAGGCTATAATGACGCATGGATCAGTTAATCACGCATGGGAGCAGTTAATCACGCATAGGATCAAAAATCACGCACGTTCAGTAATCAAAATGTAATCACGCATGTTATCTATATATTATCACGCAAGTTGTGTTTTGGTCGCGTACGTTAACGTACGTTAAGCCGTGAAGTACATTATACTTTCTCATATATATATATAGGGTAAGGTTCATGCGAGAACCACCTTTATTGCGAGAACCGCGAGAACCAATGTGAACACAACCTAAAATAGCTAAAAAAACCTAACCCCCCCCCCCAAGCTAAATGCTAAAACTAAACCCCCCAAAAAAACCTAAAAAAAACCTAACCCCCCCCCCCACCCCAAAAACCCTAAACCCCCCAGCCCCCCCCCCCTCAGCTAAAAGCTAAAAACTAACCCCCAAAAAACCTAAAAAAATAAAAAAAAAATCTAAATTTTTTTTTTACTATTTTTTAAGTTAAAATCGCTACTTTTAAATGCAAAAAAAAAAAAAATTAAATTTTTTTTTTTTGCTACTAAAAGTAGCGATTTTTTTTATAAAATAAAAAAATAAAAATTTTTGTGTGTTTTTAGCTATTTTTAGGTATTTTTGGTTGTGTTCACATTGGTTCTCGCGGTTCTCGCAATAAGGGGTGGTTCCTAACGGATCTTTGTCCTATATATATATATATATATGATAAGGATCATGTGAGAAGTAGTAGGCTAATTGAGAAACTTGAGAAGCATTCTGGACCACACATTTTTCCTAAGCAAAAAAAGGTGAAAAACGCATTTTTTTTTTTTGAAAAATTGCAGCTTTTTCTTTAAGGTTTTAATTTTTTTTCTATTTTTTTGGGGGTTTATACACATGTGCATATTGTTAGTCTTTTAACTATACATATGTGTATATTGTCAAATATACATATATGTATATACATGTTAAAATTGAAAAATAAGTGTTATTTAGGGTTTAACATTAGGGTTTAAGATTTATCATTAGTATTTAGGGTTTAGCAATAGTATTTAGGTTTAGCTTTGGGTTTAGCATTAGGGTTTAGCTTTAGCTTTTGTGTTTAGCTTTAGCTTTAGGGTTTGCATTAGGGTTTAGCATTAAGGGTTTAGCTTTAGCTTTAGGGTTTAGCATTAGGGTTTAGAATTAGGGTTTAGCAATAGGGTTTAGCATTAGGGTTTAGCTTTAGGTTTAGAATTAGGGTTTAGCTTTAGGGTTTTGGGTTTAGGGTTTAGGGTTTAGAATTAAGGTTTAGCTTTACAGTTTAGGGTTTAAGGTTTAGGGTTTATAACACCTATTTTTTAATTTTAAACATGTATATACATATATGTATAATTAAAAGATTAACAATATACACATGTGTATAAATCCAAAAAATAAAAAATAAAAAAAATTGCATTTTTTTCACCCTTTTTTTTGCATTTTTTAATTAGGGAAAATGTGTGGTCCAGATTGCTTCTCAAGTTTCTCAAATACAGTGGACTTCTCTTAGGATCCCTACCATATATATATAGGGTGGGGTTCTAGAGTGAACAATAGTGTATTTGCGAACTGAGTGAACAAAACCTGGCCATTGATCTACACACGTGTATGGCCATGATCTCATCATCAAATCGTAAAATACATTAGTGTATTTCAACATCAAATCCTGGCCATTGATCTATACACATGTATGACCATGATTAGTTCGCTCAGTTCGCAAACTACACTAGTGTTCACTCTTGAACAACCTTTATTGTGATAACCAATGTGAACACACCAAAAAAACCTAAAATAACCTAACCCTCACCCCCCCCCCCCTAAAAAAAACCTAACCCCCTAAGCTAAATGCTAAAACTAAACCCCCCACCCAAGCTAAAATGCTAAAAAATAAACCCCAAAAAAACTAAAAAACACACAATTTTTTTAAATATTTTTTACATTAAAATCGCTACTTTTAGTAGCAAAAAAAAATTAAATTTTTTTTGTAACAAAATATTGCGATTTTTTTATAAAAAAAATTTATGTGTTTTTTAGGTATTTTTGGTTGTGGTCACATTGGTTCTCTCAGTTCTCGCAATAAAGAGTGGTTCCTAACGGATCCTTCTCTTATATATTATATAAAAACCGCAATGTACAACAACTAATGCATAAAGAAGTTAGTCGTCGTCATCGTCATCATCATCATCATACTCAGTAAATCTCATCAATAGCAAAGCTAAGGTAGGGTCTCAGGAGGGCAAGATGTAGACATCCTTACCTCTACCCCGTAGGAATAGAGAGGCTACTTTCAGTGAGACCCCCGACTCGATACTAGTTTTGCATCAAACTTTGCACATAAGGCACATAAAGAAGTTATATATATATATATATATATAGGGAGGGGCCCATGCGAGAACCACCCTTATTGTGAGAACCTTGAGAACCAATGTGAACACAACCTAAAATAGCTAAAAAAACCTAACCCCCACCCCAAAAAACCTAAACCCCCCCACCCCCGCACCAAAAAAAAAAAAAAAAACCTACCCCCCCCCCCCAAAAAAAAAACCTAACCCCCCCCCCCCCCACAAAAAAACCTAAAAAAAAGAAAAAAAAATCTAAATTTTTTTGAATTTTTTATGTTAAAATCGCTACTTTTAAAAGTAAAAAAAAATTTGTGTGATTTTTAGCTATTTTGGCTTCGAAAAGTAGCGTTTTTTTTATAAAAAATATTAAAAAATTCAAAAAAAAAAATTTTGTGTGATTTTTAGCTATTTTTAGGCATTTTTTGTGTGTTCACATTGGTTCTCGCGGTTCTCACAATAAGAGGTGGTTCTCGCATGATCTTCTCCCTTTATATATATATATATATATAGGTAAAGAGTACGGTACAAATCTCCTTATCGTACATTACGTACGCTACAATCTCAGCCGCCCGATCATCTTCCCGCATTGAATTCGCATGTTGTTTTTTGTACCACATGCGAAATTGTTTAAAAAAACATGTTATTTCATCAAAATTAACACATGCGAAATTGGTACAAAAAACATGCGAATTCATAAAAAATTATCACATGCGAAATTGTTATAAAAAAAACAACATGCTATTTCATCAAAATTATCACATGCGAAATTGGTACAAAAAAACAACATGCGAATTCATAAAAAATTATCACATGCGAAATTGTTATAAAAAAAACAACATGCGATTTTAAAATGCGGAACATGATCTGACGGCTGAGATTGTAGCGTACGTAATGTACGATAAGGGCATTTGTATGATAACCGGCCTCTATATATATATATATATATATATATACATATATATATATATAGGGAGGAGCTCATGCGAGAACCACCATTATTGTGAGAACCGCGAGAACCAATGTGAACATAACCTAAAATAGCTAAAAAAAAACCTAACCCCCCCCCCCCCCCAAAAAAAAAACCTAACCCCGCCCCAAGCTAAATGCTAAAAACTAAAACCCACAAAAAAACCTAAAAAAAACCTAACCCCCCCCCCCCCACCTCCCCCCCAAGCTAAAATGCTAAAAACTAAACCCCCAAAAAACCTAAAAAAATCTAAAAAAAAAAAAATCTAAATTTTTTTTAATATTTTTATGTTAAAATCGCTACTTTTAGAAGCAAAAAAAAAAAATTTCAACATTTTTTTTTTGGCTTCGAAAAGTAACGATTTTTTTATAAAAAATATTAAAAAAAATTGTGTGATTTTTAGCTATTTTTAGGCATTTTTGGTTGTGTTCACATTGGTTCTCGCAATAAGAGGTGGTTCTCGCATGATCATCTCCCTATATATATATATATCGGGGGCCGCTAAAATGAAAACCACCCACAGTTGTAAGAACCGCGAGAACCACTCTCCACCAATTAGATAATGACAACCAAAATGGTAATATAGTAATTTAATTAAAACCATCAAATCATCTGTCTCCTCATCAATGTCTCTTTTTAAAGTCTTTTCATTTTCTCTCTCTACACATTTCTCTCACCTCTTTTTGTTACTTTATAAAAAAGTTTTTTTAAAAAAATTGTAAAAAAGTTTTTGTAAAAAAAAATTAAAACCGTAAAAAAAAGTTTTCGTAAAAATGTAAAAAAACTAAAAAATAAACGTGTGTGTAAAAGTAGATTTCTGTAAAAAAAAGGTTAAAACCGTAAAAAAGTTTTAGTATAATTTTTTGTCTTTTATAAAAAAAAAATTAATGAAATTTTTTTTTAAAAATTTTTGTTAAAAAAGTTTTTGTAAAAAAAAGTTTAAAACCGTAAAAAACGTTTTTGTAAAAAAAAACGTTAAAAAGCTTAAATAACGTGTGTGTAAAAAACAATTTTGTAAAAAAAGGTTAAAACCGTAAAAAAAAAATTCGTATAAATTCTTGTTCTTTGTTAACAAGTTTTTTGTAACTTTTTTTATTTTTGTAAAAAAAACATAAAACGTGTGCGTAAAAAAACAGCGCGTAAAAAACGGCGCGAAAAAAAAACAGAACTTAAAAAACGGGGTGTAAAAAACATCGCGTAAAAACGCGGCGTAAAAAACGGCTCGTAAAAAACCGGGTCATAAAACGACGGGTAAATACGGGGGCGTAAAACAGCGTGTAAAAAACAGGGCGTAAAAAACGGCACGTAAAAACGTTTTTTATAAAAAAAATCTGTCACACCCCGATTTCCACGTGTCACCGGTGGGCCCGGTGGGGGAGTATCGTGACGTGGTTGGCAACATAATAGTCAAACAACACAATATCAATATGCACAGCGGAAGCAAATTTAAAAAATATGATACAACCGAATTTATTATTGTAATATCAAAGTCACAATATCCGGAAGTTTATCCACAGAAGGATCGAAATAAAAATAGTATTTATGGTTCAACAAACTTCAGGCATCTTAAGCTTGCGAGACTTCTAATGATGCTAAGGAGAAATTCCAGCCAATTTCGCTTAGTACCTGCATTTAATCTTTTTGGGAAAATACGTCAGTTTACACTGGTAAATACATTCAACTGACTCATTTTAAAAATGATTGAAAATTTGTTTGGATGCACGTGGCATAAACATTTTATAATTTGATTAAGATGCACAGAGGCAAAATTAATCTTGTATAACTTGGGCAATTATTTAGCTATATAATCTTGCGAACGAATTACATGTTACTTATGCGTTCAGTAGCCCGGATCTTGTCCGGGTTAAAGATCAATAGACACACCACATTTATTCTTTTGTGCGCTGACAGGTGTACGCCTACACCCCGCGCTTAAGTCGTGGCCATTACTTCGAATGATGCCATGGATATCCGGGACATGGTCATTAACCCTCCAAAGACTGTAAAGTAAACAAGACTGTTTAAACGAGCCGATCAAATTATTCAATTAACCACCTAAGCGATGGAAGATTTGATGCCCGATCAAGCGGTATTTTATATACCGTAACCCAAGCCCGTATAGGGAAAATAAGTTAAAAGTATTTACCTGAGCAAGTATTAATCACAATAAGCAAAATGCACGTAGCTTTTACTGGTTCTCCTAATCTGGAACGAAGGTTTAATATAACCTATTAGAATCCTAACGGGTCTTTAATTAAGCTTAAGCTTAGACCGGCTAGTTTCAAAGATACGGATCGTACGCACGATTAAGCGAAGCCCGGATAGAATGTGATTTAGACCCGACAAGTTCAGAGACTTGCTTAATATGGGTCCTTCATGCACATTCTGAATTTTGAGAATAAACCGATAAGGTTTGACCCGTTTCGGCTAATTTATGTTAACTTGTTACATAAACCGAATCGAAAGCGTAATAAGTGTAACGGGTATCCGTAAGAGCCATATACAGGTTTCCTAAGTTAATATGCTTCAAATATGTTGTGACATCAGTAAGATGTCTTCTATTATGCCCGAAACGATTTTAAACACAAATTATGCCCTGTAGGGGTAGTTTGGTCATTTTAAAGGTTGTAAAAGAGTTTGAGTATTAACCTGAGTTACAGGTCTGGTGTAATCAGCAAATATATACTCAATTTGCTAAGTTATATCAGTAAGTTAAATTATTTATGTGAAATTTATCATTTATAGCCAACTATGCACCGTAGGGGCATTTTGGTAATTTCACATAAGCCGAAAAGCTCAAAACCGGAGTCTGAGTTAATCAACCTTTGCTTACTGTTAAAATATTCTAATTTGCCTAAAATATCAGTAGGTATCAACCCGGGTATGTTCAATATGATTTTAAAACATACTATGCGTTAAAAACGCTAAATAAGGCGATTAAAGGCCATTTCCGGGTTCGATACTTAAATCTGATATTTTTATATTTCCAGAAGGCTTAAAATAATTTATTTATCATATGTGATCAGTAGCAAAAGGTTTGGAGTCGTTTAGATATGTAAAACTCGTTTTATGGCCCGTAAGGGCAAAACCGACAATTACCGGATTAAGCTCACGACTACTAGTTATGCTCAGCCAAAAATTAATTAAAAATCTTTAAAAATCCCAAAATAATATATTACATCAGTGGGTATTAAGTTTGATATCAAAAAGTAGGCTTAACTAGGCTATACGCTAATTACGCCATTTTATAATCATAAAGCATTCATTTTGCGATAATGAGCATAACTCTTAATCTACACGTCAAACTGATGTCAAACTTTGAATACAAGTTTATATATCCAAATATAAGGTTTCTACTCTTTTACTTTTCCAAAAATCACGTTTTAAGGTAATAAGGGCATAACGGTCAATATATGAGCAATTAACGGAAACATGCATATTAATTGGATAACTAATGAACCGAGGTGCATAAACACAGAGGGTCATTCTAACATGTAACCTAGTCCAATTAAAGCTCTGAGTCATTTCTAAAACATGCCTAAACGGGTCAGAACTGAAAGTCAAAGTGAAAGTCAAACTATGTGACTTTCGGTTCCGAACCGGGTATTTACAGGAAACTGTCGGGTTGAACATGTTTGTACATGTTCTTACACTTATTACTAAGTTATAACAATGATCAAATAGGTTGTATATGATCTACATTGCTAATTATGCATAAATTGTATTTTAAGTATCCTGTTGACTTTTTCTTAGTAAGTTTGACCCGACTTTTGACCTGTTTAGAGTGGTGATCAGGGGGAACCCTTTTAAGGGTTTATTACCCACATAAATACCAACCTATAACTACTTTTGATTCGTGATATGACTGAGCCATTGTTGACTAATCTCGAAGTCAAACCGTAATTACGATGGTTTGACTTTTAGCTAAATAACTAAGCTAAACTTAATTAGAAAGGATTAGTAAACTTACTGAAGTCCTAAGCTTGATTAGTGAACCCTTAATAGAAGGTTTGAGCTCCAGAAGTGATCCAAAAATGCAGGAGAAGTGAGTGAGAAAAATGGTTGCACTTCTTGGCCTTTTATAGTGAACTAATGCACCATAACATGTTGACAAATAAGTCTAGCACTGACCATGAGTTACCAACATGTGTCCTACATGTTTAGGGGCCAAGAGGTATGTGGAAAATCGTTTAAGAGTCATTCCCACGCGCATAACAGCAAACATCAAAATTCTGGTCGCTGGCAACATGCTTGCGCACCGTAAAGCTTCATGCTTGCGGTGCGCAAGCCTACCTCAGCAGCCAAAAAGTTGTTGTTTCTTGGTGTTTCGAAAGGGCAACCTCATAAACCGACTTTGGGACCTCAATTATCAGTTAGGGGCCTCCCAATTGTGCCTTGAACAGTTCTAAACCCTACCATAATGAATTGTTTGCTTTGAATCCAAAAGAAAGTACCGAATACTAAGGGTTACCGTAGGAATCTCTTCGTAGGAGTCCACCAACTAAATTATGAATCGTTCATTGTTATAATTCACTGATCTTGAACATACACTGGATGTTTTTAATATGATTTGAGTCTTGGGATTTATAACGAGGTCGTTCAGAGGTGCAAAAGTTAACATGACGACACTTTTAAATCCTGTCAAACATTTTTAATAAATCCGAGTTTACAACGCGTTTTGTCTTTCATGACACGTGTCGTTCTTTCATTGCACACGAATTTTCGAGGTGTTACATCCTCACCCCCTTAAAATAAATCTCGACCCGAGATTTACTGAAATAAATAAGGGTACTTTTCTTTCATGGTGGATTCAACTTCCCACGTATATTCGGGACCTCTACGGGCATCCCATTTGACCTTTACAATTGGTACATGCTTCCTTCGAAGCTTCTTAACCTGTCGATCCTCAATCGACAAAGGTTTTTCCACAAACTTTAAGCTCTCATCTATATGCACATCTGTATGCGGTATAACCAGTGATTCATCAACGAAACACTTTTTCAGATTGCAGATGTGGAACACATTGTGAATTCCGCTGAGCTCTTCCGGTAAGTTTAGTTTATAGGCAACTGACCTGACACGTTCGATAACCTCGAAAGGTCCTATGTATCTCGGGCTTAGTTTGCCTTTCTTACCAAATCGCATCACCCCTTTCCAGGATGACACTTTAAGTAGGACTTTGTCACCTACTTCAAAGTGAAAATCCTTACGCTTAGGATCAGCGTAACTTTTCTGCCTATCCCGGGCAGCTTTGAGACGGTCACGAATCTGGACAATCTTGTCCGTTGTTTCGAACACTATCTCCGGTCCTGATAATTGGACATCTCCAACTTCCGCCCAACAAATAGGCGATCTACACTTTCTACCGTATAATGCCTCGAAAGGCACAGCCTTAATGCTGGTATGGTAGCTATTGTTGTAGGAGAATTCGATTAATGGTAGGTTCTTATCCCAACTACCACCCAAATCGATCGCACATGCACGTAGCATGTCTTCCAACGTTTGAATAGTACGCTCACTCTGACCGTCAGTCTGAGGATGGTAAGCCGTACTAAAATTCAAACGTGTGCCCAAAGATTGCTGGAAACTCTTCCAAAAATGCGACGTGTACCTAGTATCTCGATCAGAGATAATAGCCACAGGTATGCCATGTAAGGCTACAATCTTATCAACGTATAACTGGGCTAACATATCGGAGCTATAAGTCTCCTTGATGGGTAAGAAATGAGCTGACTTGGTCAGTCTGTCAACTATAACCCATATTGTATCATTGCCTTTCCTTGTCTTTGGTAACTTGGTGATGAAATCCATCGTCACCATTTCCCACTTCCACGTAGGAAGTTCAGGTTGTTGTAGTAACCCTGACGGTTTTTGATGCTCGGCTTTGACTTGCGCACATGTCAAGCATTTAGCTACATGGGTGGCTACAGACTTTTTCAAGCCTATCCACCAATAATTTGCCTTTAAATCCTGGTACATCTTATCAGCTCCAGGATGAACGGAGTATTTGGAACTATGGGCTTCTTGGAGGATGACATCACGGAGTCCTCCATAAATTGGAACCCATATTCGTCCATTCAATCGTAAAATTCCGTCCTTGCTAAGAGTTAACTGCTCCTCAATTACTCCTAGCTTTTCATTAGGATAGTTAGCTTCCAACATAGCTTCCTTCTGTGCAGCTAACAACCTTTCTATCAAATTATTCTTTATCTCCATGCGCTTGGCATTGATTCGGATGGGTTTCACCCTTTCCTTCCGACTCAAGGCATCGGCGACTACATTCGCCTTGCCGGGATGGTATTTGATTTCACAATCATAATCATTTAAAGTTTCCATCAACGGCGTTGCCCCATGTTTAGTTCCTTCTGATTAAACAGATGTTGGAGGCTCTTGTGATCAGAATAAATCACACATATAGATAGTGCCTCCAAAGCTTCAGTGCGAACACAACGGCACCCAACTCCAAGTCATGGGTGGTGTAATTCTTTTCATGCACTTTCAATTGTCGTGAAGCGTAGGCAATAACCTTGCCTTTCTGCATAAGCACACACCCCATGCCAGTGTGAGAAGCATCACAATAAACCACAAATTCTTCTATTCCATCTGGCAATGTCAGTACTGGGGCGTTGCTCAACTTTTGCTTCAGAATATCAAAGGATTCTTGCTGCTTAGGGCCCCAAACAAACTTAACCTTCTTCTTAGTTAAGGAGGTTAGGGGTGCAGCAATCCTTGAAAAATTTTCAATGAAACGCCTGTAATATCCTGCCAATCCCAGGAAGCTACGAATCTCTGTAGGCGTCTTCGGCTCTTTCCAGTTCATTACGGCTTCAACCTTAGCGGGATCCACTTGGATACCACGCTCACTAACCACGTGTCCAAGGAATTGGACTTCTCGAAGCCAAAATTCACACTTAGAGAATTTGGCATAGAGCTTCTCCTGATGTAGAAGTTTGAGAATACAACGAAGGTGTTTCTCATGGTCAGCTTGATTCTTAGAATAAATGAGAATGTCGTCGATGAAAACGATGACGAATTTATCCAAGTAAGGCTTGCAGACGCGATTCATGAGTTCCATGAACGCGGCCGTGCATTAGTGAGCCCGAAAGGCATCACTAGGAACTCGTAGTGACCATAACGAGTCCTAAATGCAGTCTTGTGCACGTCTTCATCTTTAACCTTCAACTGTTGGTAGCCTGACCTCAAATCGATCTTCGAGAAGTAACTTGCCCCTTGAAGCTGATCGAACAAATCGTCGATCCTGGGCAAAGGATACCTATTCTTGATCGTGACTTTATTAAGCTCGCGATAGTCGATGCACAGGCGCATCGACCCATCCTTCTTCTTGACAAACAAGATTGGCGCTCCCCAAGGAGATGAACTAGGTCTAATGAAACCTTTAGCCAGCAATTCATCTAGCTACGTCCTCAACTCCTTCATTTCTGTGGGTGCTAATCTGTATGGTGCTCTAGCAACTGGTGCTGCTCCGGGGATGATATCGATTCTGAATTCTACTTGTCTATCTGGTGGTAAACCAGGTAGATCTTCAGGAAACACTTCTGGGTATTCAGAAATGACAGAGATGTCTTCTATCTTTGGTTTAGGCTCATCAATAATCACTTGCGCCATGTAGATGACACACCCCTTCTTCAAACACTTGGAAGCCTTGAGCATAGTCACTTGCTCAGGCAGCCCATACTGGGTATCTCCCCGAATGGTAAGTGATTCACCAGACGGAGTCTTTATTACCACTTGTTTCTTGTTACAGACAATTTGGGCCTGGTTATGAGATAACCAGTCCATACCCAGAACTATGTCAAAACCGGCCAACTTAAAGGGAAGTAAGGACAGAGGAAAGGAATGGTTCTTAATGGATATAACACATCCATCTAACACAGTGGAGACGGTTTCTAGAGAGCCATTTGCTAACTCCACCTCATAGTTTACTTTTAAGGTTTTGACAGGTAATTTCAACAGTTCGCAAAACTTATTGTCTACAAACGACTTTTCAGCGCCGGAATCAAAAAGTACTCTAGCATATACGTCATTTACAAGGAAAGTACCTGTAATAACGTTGTCGTCTAGAACCGCTTCTTTTGCGTCCATTCTGAAGACTCTAGCATTAGTCTTCTTGGCCTCTTCAGGCTTCTTGTTGTATTTCGGGCAGTTGGTCTTAATGTGCCCCTTTTCATTGCAACGGTAGCACGTTGCGTCTTTTATCTTCTTGCAATCCAAGGTTTTGTGTTCCTTGGACTTGCACAAACCACAAGCAAAAGATCTTGACTCATTATTTGAGTTCGATCCGAGTCTGCACTTTCCAAAGTGCTGTTTCTTGCAAATATTGCACTTGGGCTTCTCGCCAGGCCGGTGCCCATCTCTTCTTGACTCAGACCCCTTCTTGCTATCACCGTTCCCACGGTGTTTCTTGCTCGACCTCTTTGAGTTATCGTCTTCACGCTTCCTCTTTTCGGCATCTTTGTTCCTCAGCGACCGTTGCCTGACCGCATCCAAAGTGAGGGACAGAGATATGTCAATTACCGATCTAAAAGTAGTCGGTCGAGATGCCTTTACGCTTGCCTTTATTTCCGGGGCTAGACCACCGATAAATCGAGCGATTCGTTTGGGCTCCGGGGTTACCAGATATGGAACCAACCGGGATAGCGTGTTAAAGCTCGTGAGGTAAGCTTGACAGTCGAGGTTTGTCATCACCAATGATATAAAATCAGACTCTATTTTCTCCACCTCATGCTGAGGGCAGTAATTTTCCTTGATTAGGGCGACAAATTGATCCCACGTCATGCTATACAAGGGGATTTTCCCAGTGGATTGGATCAGTGATCTCCACCAGGTTAGAGCCTCTCCTTTGAAAGATTGCGACACGAACTTGACCACATCCTTTTCAGCGCATCCGCTGATGTCCACAACTGTATCCATCTCGTCCAACCATGTCATACAATCCACAGCTCCTTTCTCCCCAGTGAAATCCCGGGGTTTACATGAGACAAAATATTTATAGGAGCAACCCTTAGCAAGGGGTCCTTTATTCAGTATGATCCGTTGAGATGGGACACTGTGGTTTGAGGAGTGTCGATCATCATTCTTCTTCGGGTCGTCCTTCTTGGACGGTGGCTTTGAAGGCTGTGTGGATAGGGTCCTACTACGGGTCCCACTGTACTCTTCATACTGCCTTTCCAAAGCCTGTGTAACAGCGCCGTCTATGATCGCCTTCAATTCCGCACCCGTTAGATTTACTCGGGCGTCATTATTAACCTCCGGGCATTATTAACCTCCACTGGATGGCTATTAACCTCGTCTGAGTTAGCCATTTAAATTGAACTGTTGCAGAAAACAAGGACAATAGTTTATTTGGGAGTTTATTATGGAATTGTCTTTTATGGCAATTCCTTAACCATGGTAACAGAGACCATATTTGGTTAATTTATAATTCATATTTATTTAGGATTTCTATAATAATTTATCCTAATTATAAAACATTAACAGTTTTATTTATGGCACAAAAGGCCTAGTCACTTGGACACTTTTAAGTAAATCTATGATTTCAGAGAATCAAAACATTAAGGTATACTGGCACAATAGGCCTAGTCACAAGGACAATTTTAAATTATATGCTAGGATTGCAGAGAATCAAAGCATTTGAGGTTTGAACCTAGTTCATTACCTTTATTTGACAGGGAGTCATAGCTACCACTGTCTTTTGGCTCATATGGAAATGAGCAGGGCCCGTAGTCACTATATTACCACGTATGGTAAAAATATGATCATCTTAATTGATGATTTAACCCATGATTCGGAGATCATTTAGTTGGGTTTTGAATCCTTGAAAAGATCCTTATATAATAATGACGTGTGTGGTTTTAAATGAATCACGTCTGCCAGGAGTGTTAACATGTTTACAGATGTTAACAGGGATTTGAATCTTTTAAACAGGTCTTACCATCATGGCCAGGTCTTTATAATGACACTCATGCTAGGTTTCACTCTTAAGATTCTTGTTCAATATTTAAGTAGGCAGATTATTATTAAAAGGAATGATATTTATTTATTTCATTTATAATTTATTTATGCACAAAATGGCAAGCATGAAATTTATAACACAAACATTCCATTAATTTATTCAAAATATTACATACTGCCCTAAACGGGTCTTTTCAACAAACAATTACACACGCAGGGGTTAATCAACATACTTGTCCACGCATGGACTTTAAACAAACATAATAGTCCACGCAGGGACCTTAAACAAACAAACTAGTCCACGCAGGGACTTTAAGCAAACATCATACCCTCGCAGGGGTTAACGGAAAATAGACCCACGCAGGGGTCAAAACAAACACACATACATACCCACGCAGGGGCTTAACAACAATTGGAAGGATTTTAGTGATCCTTCTTGTTCTTCCCTTTGATCAAACTTGCTAATCCTTGGAAGAAAGTCTGTCTCTCCCTACGGTCCCTGTGCACTTCCCGTTCAACCTGATCCATCCTCTGAAGGAGTTCTTCACGCTCAGGTGGGGAGAACCTAGGCGGCTGCGATTAAGTCCGTATGATAGGCCTAGGTGGTATCTGGTACCCATGTGTTGGGTACCCAACTCCCCATGGAGCTCCGTATGGTCCTTCCGGGTGCAGGGCATTGTAGTTGGCTGCCACCAAGTAAGGGTCGGCCTCTGCGTACCCATAGTTGTTGTGGACCGGCGGCTCGAACGGGTTGTATGCCATGGAACCCGTATACGCTGGGATTGGGTTATCAAAACCCATTGGCGGCGGTTGCGGCATCGCTGGGTTGGAAGGCCCACCCATTTGTGGGTCCTCCTGATGTGGCGGGTAGTGACTGCCACTGGATTGACGTGGGGAACTGAAATGGAAGTCCCCTGCTCGTGTCGACATGCGGGCACCGGTTCTCCTACGCCTTGGCGGTTGAGGAGGTGCCGGCTGAACTGGTGGCGGTGGAGGTGGTGGCGTAACTGCCACAAATCGGGAATCCCCAGAGGAATCTTGATGATGTTGCTGCTGCTGAGGAGGCGACGAATGGTGAAGAGGGGTATAATACCACTCGTGCCGAGTGAACATGGCTTGGAAGCTGTCTGGACCACCGTAGGGTGATCCGTGGAAAGGCGATCCGGCGGAGATCTCGATCGGATGATTTGGAGTGCCACTTGCGGGTTCGACGGGATCAGTATCCTCGTCCATGTCATCCGCGTGATTGCCAGAGAAGTGATCGTCTGGCCCCAGTGGGTTAAAACCCACGGGTTCTTGCACGAAGCCTACCGGATTAAACCGGCCCCGAAAAACTGGGGTGGGGTCCCCGAAAGAATGATGAGACAGGGATCGTTGTAATGGTATGAAGGAAGGCTGAGGGTTGTTCGGGTCGTAGTCCGGTTGTGGCCCATACGGGTTTTGGACCGGAGGTGTCGAGCTATGTGATACCGACCGTCTAGCCGGCTCAAATAGGTTTCTTCTGTTCTGGCGTGGATCGTCACTCTCCGTGGTAGACGGAGCTCGAACATTTGAAGGTCCTGCCTCGTTGTCGTTGGGGGCGGTGATCGGCCCCTTTCCTCGTCCTCTTCTACGGAAGAATCTTGGAGGCATATTGTTAATCCTGACAAAGTAGCATAAGATAACAATAACAAATATAAAATTTAAAGGACAAAACAAAAACCGAATAAGGTGGAATTTGTCCTATGTTATATGTCTAGACTCGAAGGTTTAGAAATGTGCAATTGTGTAACTGAGATTAAACACAAAAGGCTAATGTTTAATTCACTCAGTGTTGGCTCTGATACCAACCTGTCACACCCCGATTTCCACGTGTCACCGGTGGGCCCGGTGGGGGAGTATCGTGACGTGGTTGGCAACATAATAGTCAAACAACACAATATCAATATGCACAGCGGAAGCAAATTTAAAAAATATGATACAACCGAATTTATTATTGTAATATCAAAGTCACAATATCCGGAAGTTTATCCACAGAAGGATCGAAATAAAAATAGTATTTATGGTTCAACAGACTTCAGGCATCTTAAGCTTGCGAGACTTCTAATGATGCTAAGGAGAAATTCCAGCCAATTTCGCTTAGTACCTGCATTTAATCTTTTTGGGAAAATACGTCAGTTTACACTGGTAAATACATTCAACTGACTCATTTTAAAAATGATTGAAAATTTGTTTGGATGCACATGGCATAAACATTTTATAATTTGATTAAGATGCACAGAGGCAAAATTAATCTTGTATAACTTGGGCAATTATTTAGCTATATAATCTTGCGAACGAATTACATGTTACTTATGCGTTCAGTAGCCCGGATCTTGTCCGGGTTAAAGATCAATAGACACACCACATTTTTCTTTTGTGCGCTGACAGGTGTACGCCTACACCCCGCGCTTAAGTCGTGGCCATTACTTCGAATGATGCCATGGATATCTGGGACATGGTCATTAACCCCCCAAAGGCTGTAAAGTAAACAAGACTGTTTAAACGAGCCGATCAAATTATTCAATTAACCACCTAAGCGATGGAAGATTTGATGCCCGACCAAGCGGTATTTTATATACCGTAACCCAAGCCCGTATAGGGAAAATAAGTTAAAAGTATTTACCTGAGCAAGTATTAATCACAATAAGCAAAATGCACGTAGCTTTTACTGGTTCTCCTAATCTGGAACGAAGGTTTAATATAACCTATTAGAATCCTAACGGGTCTTTAATTAAGCTTAAGCTTAGACCGGCTAGTTTCAAAGATACGGTTCGTACGCACGATTAAGCGAAGACCGGATAGAATATGATTTAGACCCGATAAGTTCAGAGACTTGCTTAATATGGGTCCTTCATGCACATTCTGAATTTTGAGAATAAACCGATAAGGTTTGACCCGTTTCGGCTAATTTATGTAAACTTGTTACATAAACCGAACCGAACGCGTAATAAGCGTAACGGGTATCCGTAAGAGCCATATACAGGTTTCCTAAGTTAATATGCTTCAAATATGTTGTGACATCAGTAAGATGTCTTCTATTATGCCCGAAACGATTTTAAACACAAACTATGCCCCGTAGGGGTAGTTTGGTCATTTTAAAGGTTGTAAAAGAGTTTGAGTGTTAACCTGAGTTACAGGTATGGTGTAATCAGCAAATATACTCAATTTTCTAAGTTATATCAGTAAGTTAAATTATTTATGTGAAATTTATCATTTATAGCCAACTATGCACCGTAGGGGCATTTTGGTAATTTCACATAAGCCGAAAAGATCAAAACCGGAGTCTGAGTTAATCAACCTTTTCTTACTGTTAAAATATTCTAATTTGCCTAAAATATCAGTAGGTATCAACCCGGGTATGTTCAATATGATTTTAAAACATACTATGCGTTAAAAACGCTAAATAAGGCGATTAAAGGCCATTTCCGGGTTCGATACTTAAATCTGATATTTTTATATTTCCAGAAGGCTTAAAATAATTTATTTATCATATGTGATCAGTAGCAAAAGGTTTGGAGTCGTTTAGATATGTAAAACTCGTTTTATGGCCCGTAAGGGCAAAACCGACAATTACAGGATTAAGCTCACGACTACTAGTTATGCTCAGCCAAAAATTAATTAAAAATTTTTAAAAATACCAAAATAATATATTACATCAGTGGGTATTAAGTTTGATATCAAAAAGTAGGCTTAACTAGGCTATACGCTAATTACGCCATTTTATAATCATAAAGCATTTATTTTGCGATAATGAGCATAACTCTTAATCTACACGTCAAACTGATGTCAAACTTTGAATACAAGTTTATATATCCAAATATAAGGTTTCTACTCTTTTACTTTTCCAAAAATCACGTTTTAAGGTAATAAGGGCATAACGGTCAATATATGAGCAATTAACGGAAACATGCATATTAATTGGATAACTAATGAACCGAGGTGCATAAACACAGAGGGTCATTCTAACATGTAACCTAGTCCAATTAAAGCTCTGAGTCATTTCTAAAACATGCCTAAACGGGTCAGAACTGAAAGTCAAAGTGAAAGTCAAACTATGTGACTTTCGGTTCCGAACCGGGTATTTACAGGAAACTGTCGGGTTGAACATGTTTGTACATGTTCTTACACTTATTACTAAGTTATAACAATGATCAAATAGGTTGTATATGATCTACATTGCTAATTATGCATAAATTGTATTTTAAGTATCCTGTTGACTTTTTCTTAGTAAGTTTGACCCGACTTTTGACCTGTTTAGAGTGGTGATCAGGGGGAACCCTTTTAAGGGTTTATTACCCACATAAATACCAACCTATAACTACTTTTGATTCGTGATATGACTGAGCCATTGTTGACTAATCTCGAAGTCAAACCGTAATTACGATGGTTTGACTTTTAGCTAAATAACTAAGCTAAACTTAATTAGAAAGGATTAGTAAACTTACTGAAGTCCTAAGCTTGATTAGTGAACCCTTAATAGAAGGTTTGAGCTCCAGAAGTGATCCAAAAATGCAGGAGAAGTGAGTGAGAAAAATGGTTGCACTTCTTGGCCTTTTATAGTGAACTAATGCACCATAACATGTTGACAAATAAGTCTAGCACTGACCATGAGTTACCAACATGTGTCCTACATGTTTAGGGGCCAAGAGGTATGTGGAAAATCGTTTAAGAGTCATTCCCACGCGCATAACAGCAAACAACAAAATTCTGGTCGCTGGCAACATGCTTGCGCACCGTAAGGCTTCATACTTGCGGTGCGCAAACCTACCTCAGCAGCCAAAAAGTTGTTGTTTCTTGGTGTTTCGAAAGGGTAACCTCATAAACCGACTTTGGGACCTCAATTATCAGTTAGGGCCTCCCAATTGTGCCTTGAACAGTTCTAAACCCTACCATAATGAATTGTTTGCTTTGAATCCAAAAGAAAGTACCGAATACTAAGGGTTACCGTAGGAATCTCTTCGTAGGAGTCCACCAACTAAATTATGAATCGTTCATTGTTATAATTCACTGATCTTGAACATATACTGGATGTTTTTAATATGATTTGAGTCTTGGGATTTATAACGAGGTCGTTCAGAGGTGCAAAAGTTAACATGACGACACTTTTAAATCCTGTCAAACATTTTTAATAAATCCGAGTTTACAACGCGTTTTGTCTTTCATGACACGTGTCGTTCTTTCATTGCACACGAATTTTCGAGGTGTTACAAAATCTGACAAAAATTGTTTTTTTTTTTGTAAAAAAAATCTGCGCATAACAACGGGGCATAAAAATGGCTTCTAAAAAAACCTAGTGATAAAACGACGCGTAAATAAGGGGCGTGAATACGGGGCGTAAAAACGGCGCGGAAAAAAACGGCGCATAAAATAGGGCATAAAAAACGACGTGTAAAAAATCGGTCGCAAAAAAGGCGCGTAAAAACAGGGCGTAAAAAAGGGCGCGTAAAAGCGGAGCGTAAAAACGGCGCGTTAAAAAACGAGACGTAAAACCTGGCGCAAAAAACGGCGTGTGAAAAAGTCGGGATTAAAAGCGGCGTGCAAAAAATTGTTTTTGTTTAAAAATCTGGATCTAAAATGGTTTTTAATAAAAAAATATGTTTTAAAAAAACAAGTAATATAATAATACAAAAAAGTAATAAAAAACAATAAAGACAAAAAAGAGTAAATTTACCTAACTACCCTTTTGCATTAAAATATTAAAAATATAATAAGACAAAAATTATTTAATACTAGTGGGATTACCCTGCGCTTCGATGCGGGAATTCACTCGGTATTGGTTTGATTCATTATGAAAATGACACTTGCTATATTAATCGAAAAAAAAGGAGTCCAAATGCTAAAAAGAGTATTGAGAAATTGAGTAAAAATCAAGTGTGAATCGATCATGATTATGCAATTGAGATTGTTGTTGCAACGAAAGTTAATATTATGAGTGATTTAGTGTAACAAAATTTGTTGTGATTATCATCTACCAATATGTTATAGCTTAGAATATTAATTCAAAGTTAAACATAACAAAAATTATTTAAACAAAATACTAATAAAATTTGATTATATGCGCTAATATGCGATTTAAGTTTAACTAAAATAAATAATGAATATACTAAAATTTTGCAATTTTGCAAATTATAGACCAACATAATCTCGTCATGTGGTGGCCTTGTATAATCTACACCATCCCTTGCACAGCTCTTGGTCCCAAAATAAATATAATGCATATGATATACGAGTATTAGAATGATGAATGAAACATTAGCGATGAAGGCTGTTAGGATTTTGCGTTAATAGTGAAAGTGACACTAATAAGAACTCCGGAACGGGTTCTTTAAGAAAGAAGATAGTCGTTGTGATGGGCTAGCGGTAGTGTTGATGGACGTAGAGAAGGATTAATTAGTGTTAAGTAGAAGTAAGAAAGGTTTCGGGGACGAAACCTCATTTAAGGGTGGTAGACTTGTAACGCCCCAAAATCGACATGTTAATATTTGTCGTGTGTTCTTATGTGACACGTCATGAAATAAATAACTAGGCTATTTAACCTAGTTAAGGGTATAGTCAAAAGTATTAAATGATGAAGGTAGTGTCAATTATGTTTTAAAGGCAAACCCGAGGGGCTAAAGTGGAACAAATGAAAGTTAAGTTATTAAATAACTTAACCACACACAAACACACACATACGTGTGTTTGAGAAGGATCAGGAGGCTCCCATGGAGCCTCAAACCCTAACTTCATCTTTATGCTCAAATTGAAAGGCAAGATGACGCTTAAAATCATAACCGAGCATGGATAAATGATCACCATCACGAGGGGATCATAAGGTATGTTTTAAATCTAAGATTCGTGATCATGTGTGAAGTGGGTTATGTTCAAATCCGTGAGTTAATATGAAATTGATCATGTACAAGGGTTAGAATCATCGTATAGAACATGGGTTACGTATGGTTTGTGTTAATTTGATGATTAGAGGTGAAACCCGTTAGTTAGGGTGAAGATGATGACTAGAATCACCACCCATGTCCGAGTCTTGTTGAAAGATTGATGTATTATGTGGGTATGATGAATACTTGTTAGATGAATTAGGAGAAATGTGATGATGATATGTTTGATGTTTATTTGGGAATGATACATGATGATTAGTAATAGGTTTTGATGGGTTATGTATGAGTTTAGAAGATTTATGCATGAATTAGTTGTACATTATGTTTAAAAGGTAGTACGCACATCAAGTGTATGATGAAGTGTATATAGTGTCGTCCGTATAGTCGATTATGATGTTACGAGTATATGATGATAAGTCGATAGTTAAATATGGTTAATAGTTGACTTTTGAAAGTCAACTAAGTATAAGAAACATGATTTGACTCGTTGTTGTAAAATCCGGATTATAGGAAGTCGTTGATACATGTTATGTTAATATGCGTTAATTTTGATTACATGATGAATTACATGTGTTGGAAAGGATATGAAGTGATTATATGTTTTATGCTTGTTAGGAATGACTAAGGAAAGTTAAGTGTGAAATATGCGATTGATATGATTGTTAACATGTACAAATGAGTATGCTAATAAGAGCGTGATTTCGATGAAATGAGAGTATAGGAATCACGTCGAGACGGGCTGGAGCATGAGGTGTTAACGGTCCAAGAAGAGGAAAGGAATCGGATACGAGCACGGACGCATAAGGTAAGCGATTTCGTAATCACTTCTTAGTTCGATTAAGTAACATGGTGTTTAAATTAACTAAACATAATGTTGAGGCCAAATATGTGTTGTAGTCTTTCGTCGTAAATGATTGGATTTAAAGTTGACCAAAATGCCCTTGATGGGTATTTTGGGCAAACGATCTTAAAAGTAGTTTAGAAACAAGTTATTCGATTAGTGTAATGTTTTGGACAAGTATGGAAGTGTGGAGTATGGTTTTGTTAGTCATAGACCAATTAATGCGCGAATACCCTTAACGGGTCAAAATAAGCATATGAACGATAATGTGTTAAGAGGATGCAAGACATCCAAGAATTTAGTATTTTATGATAGACATCACTGATATTATTAGGTCTATAAGAGGTTATGGTAAAACAAACAAGTTATGTTGATGAATGCATGAACGGGTCGAAATTTGGTAAGAGGGTAATAAGCCGAAGAGTTAAAAGTCTGAAATTTTATTATGTCGGATGTTGGATTTTAACTCCATTAGATGGAGAATTAAATTACGGACGTATAGGAAAAAGAATCGGGTAAAACAGATCAAAAACGAGAGAGTTATGCTTGTTTCCGTGAAATCGGATCGTGCTGGAAATATGCAGCAACCAGCTGCAACTGTTCTGTCGATTTGAGGGCGTCGCGCCACGCGATGGGGGGTCGCGCGACGCGACAGGCTATGTTCCTCCGAAAATTGTTTTTGTGTCTCGTTTTGTCTTGTCTTGTCTTGTCTTGTCTTGGGAACTCGCTTAAACGCGTTTTAAGTTGCGTATGACTATTTTAAATTACGTTTTTATAAGATTAAGTGTATGCATAGGTGTAGATGGGTATGTGCATATGTGTATATGTATGATGTCATGATTGGACGCAATGGTGTAGATATGTGCATATGTCGATACGTATATAATGATGTAGAAGTATATATATGTAGGTATGCATGTCGGTTGGCTTGTATGTGTGTGAGTACGCATGCAAGTAGGTATGTATGCATGTGTGTACATATGTATGTATGGAGATAATATGTATGAAGTTTAGGTATGTGTGTAAATCATTCAGCATGATTAAGTTTTACATTATTATTCGTGTACCTGGTGTTTTAGGTGAATGCAGGTACAGTAACGAAGACTCACCAGAAGTGAGGTACACTGAGGAAACGTTTAATGTAAAGGAATAATGGAACGGAAATAATCCAAGGCTAAGTATCGTTATATTGATAACCTATTAATGTCTTGTATGTATTTGGTGAGTGCAGGTTGTTCGCGCCAGATTATCATATTGAAGAGGAGAGATCAAAGATCGAGTCACCAGATTGATTGTACGGGATTGTTAAGTGCGTATCCGAGTGAAGCTAGGTTATGTTTTCTTATTATAAAAGAGTATAATGAAAAGTATTTATTGTAAAAGAATTAACAATGAAAATGCATTTAAGTGCGTCAAGTTGATTGAAACGAAAGAAATTTTATGGTACGAATTTCCGCTGCGACGTTTTGGTCAATTACAAATTAGGGTCTTACAAGTTGGTATTAGAGCCCTGGTTTGAGGGAATCAAGTATGAGAAGGTAAGTACTTGAACTCAAACTTGTGTGCTCTTGAGATAAGAAACCCGTACAATCTTAGACTCGATCAAGATCCAAAGGTAGAAGCTAATGTAAGTATGTACTTATGTATACGTATAAAGAAACTGATGGTTTTGTATGTGTAAGGTAGGCATAAGTGTTTGAAGAGGATGATACGTGAATGCAGTTTAGGATGAATAACTAGAACAGTTAAGAGGCAAATAGGCAAATGAGCCCCAGGTACGTGAAATTTAATATGTGGATATATATAATGGTAAAACTCATTAAGGGAAGGAAGATTTTAAGTGAAAGACAATGATTGTATAGTAATGAAGTACTGAAAGTGATACACGCGCCGAAACCTAAGTCTACGGACATAAGGTGACAATTACATGAAGGCGCGAAACTACTATGTGGATGGTGTACCTGGCCAGTACACGAGAAACGTATGACGTTCGTGAGATCATGATAATTGTTACAGGTATGTTAGGTAGAGTTGGGTAGCAGGCGGGCGTGTGGGTGAAATGGGAAGTAAGACTCTCGGGAAATTGAGAGTACTATGTAAGAATGAAAAACATGCCTGATAAGAATGAAGAATGTTGAATCTGTAATTAAGTATGGATCAACAAGATATGAATAATATGTTTGAATCCGGGAGACGGATTCAGGGAATGAAAGGTATGAATGCAATGTTTGAATCCGTGAGACGGATTCAAGGATGAAAGGCATGGATGATATGTTTGAATCCGTGAGACGGATTCAAGGATGAAAGGCATGGATGATATGTTTGAATCCGTGAGACGGATTCAAGGATGAGAGGCATGGATAATATGTTTGAATCCTCGAGAAGGATTCAAAACACAGAAGTAATGAAAGGCATGAATGTAATGTTTGAATCCGTAAGGCAGATTCAATGAATGAAAAAGCATGAATGATGCGTCTGAATCCGTGAGACGGATTTAAAAATATAAAAAGATGAAATTAATCCGCATAAGAAGATGTAGACAGTTTGACCATGATTGAGTCGAATGGGTCATAGAAATAAGTATAAAGTAAAAGGTGATGGTATAATAGACGAAGTTTTATATAAGTTACGTGTTAGATGTGTTAGAAATTGACTCTTAGAAGTTAGAATGATGACGGGCTGTGACCCGGACAATAACGTGAGTATGGGCGGGAATGGTAAGTTTGGTAAGAAATATTGAAACGATGTAATAAGGTCTTTGCAAGTAAGCGGGAATGGAAGGAAGTACGAGCGGGTACTTCAGTTGGCGAAATGATTAATAGAATGAAAGGATTGCATGTTGATACACTCTAATTTACACATATTTTAGTCCTCCGTTTTACCCCTATTTTATGCGTTTTTGGCCGTAAAACCGTCGTTCGGATACTTATTTATCTACATTTGTGTTTACAGGCCTAAAACTGCATTCCAGACAAGATGATAGCAAAAACGAGGACTTTCCGGACAAAACGACAAAGCTGCGGACTTTCTGTTAAGGATTCTGAACTGGGCCTGTGGAACGACCGTTCCACCTGATGCACGGTCGTGCATCTCCGACAAAGCTGATCATCTCGGCAATGAACGATCGGTGCGGCTGGGCGTTCCAGGGAAACAAGCGACTAGGTGACGAACGGTCGTTCCATGTGAGGAACGACCGTGCATCTTCGGTGAATCAACAGAGTCTCGGAACTGAACGGTAGGTGCGACTTGGCGTGCAACATGAAGCCCGGAACTGAATGATCGTTCCATATGGGGAACGGTCGTGCCATTTCAGATCTGGTCAACGATCCGATGACGTATGCGGTATGGTGACCCATGACCAATAATTGAATAAAGTGAACGGTCGTTCCACAGGGAGAACGACCGTGCATCAGCAAAAAAGTATAAAAACACAGCAGAAACATTCTGCTCGATATTCTGGATTTTTGGAGAGCTCTCAGGCGATTTTCAGGCTCCGGAGGCATTAGCTTTCACCCGGATTCAAGCCACATTATCCCGATTAGCTCGATTACTACCCGGATCCTTAGTCTAGTACTTGTTTATGGTTTGATTTTCTAATCTTTCCAAGTTTTTGTTAATCTTTCAAGTACTTAGATTATGATTTATGTTTTATTGTAGCCTTTGGGCAAAAACACAACAATCCCTTGCTAGATTATAACCATTAGTTTGTTAAACTTTGTTTGTAATGACATTTGAAGTATTTTCTATGTTTATCTTTGATGATTAGTTTGCAACCTTGTTATTGATATTGAATTCTTGATTATAAGTAATTATGTTGGATGATTGGTGCTTGGTTAGTTAAGATAGTTGAAAAATGAAGCTTAATTAATCTTGTATTAGTAAACTTTGAATTTGGTTAACTAGTTTAACTTGGTTTAAATGTATGCATCATGATACTAGAAATGGTTAGTGATTTAATAAAATGTAATTATTGTTAATCAAGAGAGCTTACCGTCACGGAAGGACCTAAACGGGTTAGATGGTGTCGTTATAAATTCTTGCCATGATTTGTTAGCTTAGTTAGTAGTTTAGGCCAAAATTGCTATCTTAGTGAATTATTGTGCAAGATTTGTAAAATGAACTCGGTTGTGATTTAATCTAGTTTATGCTTATCTCGGTGGTTGCATTGTGTTTATCGGTGTCGCTTTCCTTGTTTAAGTGAGGTTAGAATAATCCTAACGGCTGCCTAACTTATTTTTAAGATATTTTCATAGACATTTATCAATTGCACGTTAAAGAACAATTTTAGGTGGTTAAAGTGTGTCTATCGTTTTAACTTTCCGAATGATTGTCATGTTAGGATTCCCGAAAGGGATACTAATTGTTTTAAATTGGAAAGTTGACCGAATGCTTCTAGTGCCAAAACTGATTTAGTTGACATGCTGTGGTTGTGTATTTAGCAAGGCTTTTTATCTACTTTCTATTATGTTTTTATTATGTATTTGGTTATGTTTACTTTAGTTTAGTTTAAAATCACAAAACCTATGTTTTTACCGGTAGTTTAGTGACAAAGGTCTAGTACAAATTCTCCGCCCATTTCCTTGGATCGATACTTGGTTCTTACCGATACTTTATTACATATATGACGGGGTACACTTGCCTCTTTCGTGTGTGTTTTGATGTAAAAGTAATAATCACTTTTATAAATTTAAAACCCAATCGTGTGTAATTCATTGCAAAATATTATGTATATATACGCACACGTCAAGTTTTTGGCGCCGTTGCCGGGGAAATGGCGAGTTTTAGGAACGACCCGAGTCATTTGGTTATCGGTGTATATACTTGTTAATATTTGTGTATAATTTCTTGATTATTTATTTGTTTATTTATTTGTTAATATTTCTTGTTTTATTCGATTTATTCATTTTTGCGGCATTTTTGTTTCATTTATTTATTTGATCCGGATTTATTTATTCACTTATTCTTTGGGGTTTCGGCACCCTAAAGCCATTTTTGTATTAATCGATTCATTTATTTATTTTGTTGAATTTTTATAAAATTTCGGGTTTTTTTTCGGATTTTTATAAAATTTTCAGCCCATTTATAATAATTTTCTGCTTCTTTTCAGCTGAAAAAAAAAGGGGGCAGAATTATTATATAGTAATAAAATATTCATTGTGTGAAATTTTCGTTTGCAGGTTAATGTCCTCAACTCCCGCGCCTAATATTGCTGAGCCGGTTGACGAACCAACGCATAATCTTAGGAGAAGTAGGAGGCTGCGAGAAAGGGCACGTGTCATTGCACAACAGATTGCAAACGCGATTGACGACCCGGTGATACTTTCTGAAAGCGAAAACTCAGGGGACGAAATCATGACAGACGATAATCAACCTTTGAATGAGACGAATCAGCCCGGACGAGAGGGCTTGGAGCCCGGACGAGAGGGCTTGGATTTTAATCAATATGACCGACTGGATGAAATGATGACTCCCGCGCTGGCAAACCTGGTCGGTTGCAACCGACCCGTTTACCGGGAGTTAACTATTGAATTCTTCGCCTCATATCAGTATGAAAGGCCGGTTGCACATACGGAACCTGATTTCCGCTACAGGAATCGGGTCACCTTCAGGTTGTGTAGGCGATGGCATACATGGTCGGTGGGTCGTTTGGGACGGAGGCTTGGAATTTATACACGGGAGGACATGGATGATCCCGACGTTTTCAACGATCAGTTCAACTTCCCTAATGATGCAGCGCGTGAGGCATTCTGGACGCGTAACGCTATTGGGGTCCCATACAACCCACGGATGTCAAAGGCTTCGCGCCTCCGAGACCCTTTGGTGCGAGTGATGCACCACGTTTTCAGCCATTCTATTTGCGGACGCATGGACAGTCAAGGTAACTGTCCAACACCTGATTTGCTCTTTCTTTATGCGTTGGTTGACAAAGCACCGATCAACCTCGCCGCGCGAATGGCTGAGTACTTTGTCAAGTGTTCAGGGCGGACCCACAATAGTGAGATCCACGGCGGGCAGTACATGACCGAGATCGCGTACAATGAGCGATACATGACGCCGGGGGTGCTTAGGGGTCTCACTTTGATCACTGAGGGGGTGCATGTTGATATACGGTCTTTGAAGTTCATGGGGGTTATTGCTGAGTTGGATGGGAGAGATAGGTTGAGGGGTTTGAATGGAGAGATATGGGACCCGTTACCTCCAGC
This sequence comes from Helianthus tuberosus, assembly GCA_030545235.1. Taxonomy (NCBI): domain Eukaryota; kingdom Viridiplantae; phylum Streptophyta; class Magnoliopsida; order Asterales; family Asteraceae; genus Helianthus; species Helianthus tuberosus. The sequence goes on from CM060442.1 coordinate 165,583,133, forward strand.
TGAGGAGGAACATGAGGATGAAGACGAAGAGATGGGAGAGCAGCACGAGCCACAGCCACCGACACCACCACACTCGCCGCAGCATCATGTATTTCATCAGCATGAGGATTGGCCTACTTTCTACCAGCGTTCCAGGACATGCGTGTCACGCAGGAGCAGCATGGTACATACTTCAGCGAGATCAGATCTAGCCAGGACCAGATCCGGGCTAGCCAGGACGAGATTAGGGCCAGTCAGGCAGAGCTTCGGGCCATACATGACCGACTAGAGCAGCGCCAGGATACTCTATACCAGGGGGTGTCCGCGGGTTTTTCTTATTTGTTCGGGGAGATGCATCACGCATACCCCAACTATTTTCAGCACCCGCCGGAGTTCCCACCGTGGAACCCCCCTGGCTATGGCGATCAGGGCCCATCTGGCACGAGGCATGATGACGATGATGATGAGTAGTTTGCGGTAGTGGTAGCACTTGGTGGTGTTTCATGTTTCAGTACTTTGTTTTTCTTTGGGTGTTTATTTTGACTTAGTATTTAAAACACCCCGGATATGTATTTTCAAACAATTTCGTTTGTATTTTGTTTGGATGATAGTATTTATGTAAATTATGGTTGTTTGATTTTTCTTTTTCTGTTATATTTTGGGTGTACACGACATACTTGCAGATTTTATCTATCGGATCTTGGACCGGAGCACGTACCAGTTAGAGCTTCGGAAGTCTCGTGGCACCAACATCATCTTGAGGGGAGTAATTTTTATCCCTTTCTCTATATTTCGGGTCTCGCATTGGGGACAATGCGAAGTTCAAGTGTGGGGAGGGGGTTAACTTTGTTAACTTAGCTTTGTTTGTCCTCATATATATAAAAAAAAACAGAAAATCAGAAAAATCATTTAAAAATACGTGTGTTGTGTATATATGTTGGTAAATAAACCGGTTGGTTATGTTTTAGAAAACATCGGACTTGATAACAACTCGACAAGCAAAATATTTTTGAAAAAAGGAAACCGGAAAGCGTGACAAACAAAGAAAGACTTACATGATAGTTTTCACACTTTTACCCATTCCTTCCGTTACGTGAGCATATTGAGCTTAGATTGTTATATATTTGTTCATTTCGGATATAGGAGTGAGTCGGATGTTTTGTGCAATTTAGAACTTGTCACTAGTATGCTTGTTAAGACCATGAACGTGCGGATTTGTGTAAACGTGATAGAGGCACTTAGATTACCCCTTTGTTGTGTACCTTGTTCTTTGTGTTGTGCTTCCCGTTCACCTTATATTACCCTTTAGGATTAACCATGTCGAGCCTTCCCGTTCACCTTTGTTTACCCACATTATCGCCTACTTAACCAAATTTAGCCTTTTTATGTTTTTAAACCTTTTTTAGTGTTGAAACTCGGTTAAAATAATAGTTTAACTAGCTTGTTATCGTTTATATTTCATTGTATAGTTTGCAAAAAAAAAAAAAAAAAAAACACCTTAAAATAGGGTGAAGTTGATAGAAATCGAGCAATTTTGAATGCTTAAATGTTAAAAATCTTGTTGATTAGCTCGATTGCGCTTTAGTCGCCTTTTTAAGGCGTTTGTATGTAAAGTTGTATTGTTTATTGCTAGTTAAACGCTACTACCGAGTTTTAACCGTTTTCGCCATTTTAAATGTCCACTTCCATACCCTTCGCCAAAGCCTAACGTTACAACCCGTAAAGACCTCTTGATTTACACTTATTTGCATGTTAGTTGGTGGAGACGAGATCTTATGACAAGCTTATGTTATTGCGCATTTCATTGACTAGGCGTTGAGTGTTTACGCATACGCATTTTATGTATGATTCATAAATAAAACCGAGTGTGTGTAAACATTGTGAGTTGGGTGAAGATTAACATGTGAGTCAATTAAATGTTTAGTCACGGCTTTTTGGTTGTCGTTTTTTTAAATTGCATATGCTTGTTGGGTTTGAATCTTTTGATGTTGTCTTTCGACAAACCGGCTAACCGTTTATATATTAGTTTTCAATAAATTAGTGTGTAAATTATCGTTCTTGTTTGTTTATGTCTTTTATTGCTTTTTAGTTTAGCTTGCTTGAGGACAAGCAAGGTTTAAGTGTGGGGAGATTTGATACACTCTAATTTACACATATTTTAGTCCCCCGTTTTACCCCTATTTTATGCGTTTTTGGCCGTAAAACCGTCGTTCGGATACTTATTTATCTACATTTGTGTTTACAGGCCTAAAACTGCATTCCAGACAAGATGATAGCAAAAACGAGGACTTTCCGGACAAAACGACAAAGCTGCGGACTTTCTGTTAAGGATTCTGAACTGGGCCTGTGGAACGACCGTTCCACCTGATGCACGGTCGTGCATCTCCGACAAAGCTGATCATCTCGGCAATGAACGATCGGTGCGGCTGGGCGTTCCAGGGAAACAAGCGACTAGGTGACGAACGGTCGTTCCATGTGAGGAACGACCGTGCATCTTCGGTGAATCAACAGAGTCTCGGAACTGAACGGTAGGTGCGACTTGGCGTGCAACATGAAGCCCGGAACTGAATGATCGTTCCATATGGGGAACGGTCGTGCCATTTCAGATCTGGTCAACGATCCGATGACGTATGCGGTATGGTGACCCATGACCAATAATTGAATAAAGTGAACGGTCGTTCCACAGGGAGAACGACCGTGCATCAGCAAAAAAGTATAAAAACACAGCAGAAACATTCTGCTCGATATTCTGGATTTTTGGAGAGCTCTCAGGCGATTTTCAGGCTCCGGAGGCATTAGCTTTCACCCGGATTCAAGCCACATTATCCCGATTAGCTCGATTACTACCCGGATCCTTAGTCTAGTACTTGTTTATGGTTTGATTTTCTAATCTTTCCAAGTTTTTGTTAATCTTTCAAGTACTTAGATTATGATTTATGTTTTATTGTAGCCTTTGGGCAAAAACACAACAATCCCTTGCTAGATTATAACCATTAGTTTGTTAAACTTTGTTTGTAATGACATTTGAAGTATTTTCTATGTTTATCTTTGATGATTAGTTTGCAACCTTGTTATTGATATTGAATTCTTGATTATAAGTAATTATGTTGGATGATTGGTGCTTGGTTAGTTAAGATAGTTGAAAAATGAAGCTTAATTAATCTTGTATTAGTAAACTTTGAATTTGGTTAACTAGTTTAACTTGGTTTAAATGTATGCATCATGATACTAGAAATGGTTAGTGATTTAATAAAATGTAATTATTGTTAATCAAGAGAGCTTACCGTCACGGAAGGACCTAAACGGGTTAGATGGTGTCGTTATAAATTCTTGCCATGATTTGTTAGCTTAGTTAGTAGTTTAGGCCAAAATTGCTATCTTAGTGAATTATTGTGCAAGATTTGTAAAATGAACTCGGTTGTGATTTAATCTAGTTTATGCTTATCTCGGTGGTTGCATTGTGTTTATCGGTGTCGCTTTCCTTGTTTAAGTGAGGTTAGAATAATCCTAACGGCTGCCTAACTTATTTTTAAGATATTTTCATAGACATTTATCAATTGCACGTTAAAGAACAATTTTAGGTGGTTAAAGTGTGTCTATCGTTTTAACTTTCCGAATGATTGTCATGTTAGGATTCCCGAAAGGGATACTAATTGTTTTAAATTGGAAAGTTGACCGAATGCTTCTAGTGCCAAAACTGATTTAGTTGACATGCTGTGGTTGTGTATTTAGCAAGGCTTTTTATCTACTTTCTATTATGTTTTTATTATGTATTTGGTTATGTTTACTTTAGTTTAGTTTAAAATCACAAAACCTATGTTTTTACCGGTAGTTTAGTGACAAAGGTCTAGTACAAATTCTCCGCCCATTTCCTTGGATCGATACTTGGTTCTTACCGATACTTTATTACATATATGACGGGGTACACTTGCCTCTTTCGTGTGTGTTTTGATGTAAAAGTAATAATCACTTTTATAAATTTAAAACCCAATCGTGTGTAATTCATTGCAAAATATTATGTATATATACGCACACGTCAAGTTTTTGGCGCCGTTGCCGGGGAAATGGCGAGTTTTAGGAACGACCCGAGTCATTTGGTTATCGGTGTATATACTTGTTAATATTTGTGTATAATTTCTTGATTATTTATTTGTTTATTTATTTGTTAATATTTCTTGTTTTATTCGATTTATTCATTTTTGCGGCATTTTTGTTTCATTTATTTATTTGATCCGGATTTATTTATTCACTTATTCTTTGGGGTTTCGGCACCCTAAAGCCATTTTTGTATTAATCGATTCATTTATTTATTTTGTTGAATTTTTATAAAATTTCGGGTTTTTTTTCGGATTTTTATAAAATTTTCAGCCCATTTATAATAATTTTCTGCTTCTTTTCAGCTGAAAAAAAAAGGGGGCAGAATTATTATATAGTAATAAAATATTCATTGTGTGAAATTTTCGTTTGCAGGTTAATGTCCTCAACTCCCGCGCCTAATATTGCTGAGCCGGTTGACGAACCAGCGCATAATCTTAGGAGAAGTAGGAGGCTGCGAGAAAGGGCACGTGTCATTGCACAACAGATTGCAAACGCGATTGGCGACCCGGTGATACTTTCTGAAAGCGAAAACTCAGGGGACGAAATCATGGCAGACGATAATCAACCTTTGAATGAGACGAATCAGCCCGGACGAGAGGGCTTGGAGCCCAGTATTATTAGACCCACTATTGATGCACCTTCATTTGAAATAAAATCTAGTATTATTAACATGGTGCAGAATTCAGTGCAGTTCGACGGGCGTGAGCACGAGGATCCCGGGAGGCACATTGCGGCTTTCCTCCATGTTTGCTCTACATTCAAGATTATGGATGTTTCGGAGGATGCGATTCGGTTGAGGTTGTTTCCGTTTTCGTTGCGTGATAAAGCCAGAGCTTGGCTTATGTCACTCCCAGCCGGGTCCATCAGGACCTGGAATCAGTTGGCGGAGCAGTTTATGCATAAATATTTCCCACCTGAGAAAACGAACAAGCTACGGAACCGGATTACTTCATTTCGCCAGGACGAGGGCGAATCGTTGCATGCAGCTTGGGAGAGATTCAAAGATTTGTTGATTGATGTGCCACATCACGGCTATTCCAAGAGACAGCTGGTTTTGACATTCTATCAGGGGCTCAGCTACAACACGCAGGAGCGATTAGATGTTAACGCAGGAGGCGATCTGGGAACGAAGACGCCGGCGGAAGCATATGATATTATTGAGAAAGCTGCGTTGAAATCCAGCTCGCGTCGGGAAGGCGATAGAGGTCGGGCTACATCATCATCATCTCGCCCAGGAGCTCACGCTGTGGACGATTACACAGCCATTACTGCTCAAATCTCAGCTCTGGCGACGAAATTCGATAAATCCCAAACAGCCGCGCAAGTTGGCCCTGGATGTGACCAGTGTGGAGTGTCACATGTGCCAGGTACGTGTGAGCAGGGTGTTATGTTTACCGGTCACGAAGAGGTGAACTACATGGGCAATCAAAACAGGCCCCAAAATAACCCCTACAGTAACACGTACAATCCAGGGTGGAGAAATCACCCAAACTTTGGGTGGAAATCTGGTTCGGGGAACCAGAACGCGCCCGGTTTTGCTCAACATGCTCCCGCGCCACAACATTCTCATGGTCAATCCTTTCAGCCTCAATATCATAATCAAGGCTCATGAAGCAGTTCACAGCCGCACGCCTCTCAAAGCATTTACATCCATTCCATCATATTTTTACTCTATTTTACACTAAAAAACACTAAAGTTTCTCTCTTCTTTTTAATTAAATAATATTTTTTATATCTTTATCCACTCACAACAATTTTCTCTTCTATCCACTCACAACAATTTTCAAAATATTTATAGGGGGTGAACAGTATCCCCTCAAATATACATATAAACAGTAACATTTTCTCTCTCCTCCGCTCACAATCACTTTTTATACTCTTTACATTATAAAAACTCCACTCACACAATTTGATGGAATGGACTTGAATCCTTACAAACTTTAAAAATAATATACACACCCATTTAAAACTAAAAATATGATATGCACCCAACTTAAATGAAATTTTATTTAGCGACTTGTTATATATATATATATATATATATATATATATATATATATATTTTGAATGGCCAACGGAACTTTCATTCATAACAACCAAAATACAAAACGATTCAGCCAGCAGCTGACCAAATAACAGAAGCAAAAAAACAACAAGACAAAACAAACAGAAAAAGAAATAAAAGAGAAGAAAACATGACTTCCTCTACAAGATAAAATTGAAATCCCACTACTCTTGTTTTGTGATCGAGCTGTGTTTTGAACGTAGTTTCACACCTTGGAATGATGTATCCTTTATATCCTCGGTAATTAACTGGGCCGATCTCAATTTCCCTGTAAAAACTTTTTCGTTTCTGTTTTTCCATAGAATCCACATCGTCTGAATTGCTATTGCATGCAACATTTTTCTCCTTTGTCGACTCCATTGGCCATCGAGTATTGATTGTAGTAGTTCCGCTATGTTGCCATTTATGTTAACCGACTGGGATTTGGTCCAGTCCTTTACAGCCCCCCCCCCCCCATACCCTTGCCGCCAGGTTGCAGCGCAGCAAAATATGATCTGCGGTTTCGTCACCAGCTCCACATATTTTACAGGAGACTTCCTGCAGGTTTATGCCGTCTCTCAATGCCACAGCCGACGGAATCTTGTTGTCTATCGCACGCCAAACAAAAGCTGCACTCTTACCGGTCGCCCAACTGTTCCAGCAAAACGTACTCGGAGATGAGTTCAGATCCAGGTTTCGGCCTAATGAAAGTTTCACATTTTTCACGCTAAATTCTTGGTGTTCATGATTCTTCCAAACCCAAACGTCTCCAACATGTGACATAATTTGTTGTTGTAATTGTGCCTTTAGCGAATCCATCTCTTGTTTCTCCTCCTCGGTGTTCGGAGCCCTGGTCCATGCCCAATCCCAGAACGTGTAGGAACTAGGTTCACTTTTGTAACACCCTTGCTTTTTAATACAATATTTTATATAAGTTTCGTACAAATGCATGTTTTTACGATTACACGTAAGTATGTCAATACGAGTTTACTAAAACTTTTTCAATTTAAAAGTTTGAACAAATTAATGTAATTGAATTCGTCGTTTAAAAGATACGACGAAACCCCGCGCGGAAGCTTTTAACTTTATCGTGTTCGGTTCTTCTTTGAGCTTGATCTTCATCCGGACACTCTTGGCAATCACCTATGATCAAAACCAACTTAAAAGTTAGTTTTGATAGTTAAATAACAAGTTTAAACAAGTTATATGGGTCAAACAAACAAAATTAAACGTTTTTCTTGTTCAAGGGGGGCTAGGCGTCACGCCTAGGGGCTAGACGCCCCACCTAGCCCCCTTTTTGGCAGAATGTTTCTTTTATGTTGCTGTACATACCCAGCATGACCCGATTTCACGGAAACGAGCATAACTCTCTCGTTTTTTATCCGTTTTACCCGATTCTTTTTCCTACGCGTCCGTAATTTAATTCTCCATCATATGGAGTTAAAATCCAACATCCATCATAATAAATTTTGAGACTTCTAAGCCTTCGACTCGTTACCTTTTTATCGACTTTTAACCCGTTTATGCATTTTATCAAACAAACATATTTGTTTGATCTTTATATCACATACACTTCTTCAAATTAAGGTTATCTACCATATTAGGTTCTAATCACAGGTTTATTACACAATTTAAACCCGTTTTCGCTCGTATGCTTATTTTGACTCATTAAGGATATTTAAGCACTTTAAAGCTTGAAATCGCTTTCTTTCATTTCTAGCATCTTATTCCTACATTTCTTATCAAGTAATCTTCCACCACAACTATATGTGCGTTGGATTTAATGTGGATATTTATATGTTCCGAGTTTTACCCCTCGGATTATCATTTTACGGCAAAGACACATATAAAGTCTTTTGACCAAAGAATTACCTCTTTTGCTTTTTGTACTTATTCTAAGTATCTATTTGCTTGTAACACTCATTTCCAAACAACCTTTAAGGGTCGTTAGCTCGATTTAGCTCACAAGGGCGTTTTGGTCAATTTTAGTCTTTCTTTTACGACGAGGGACTTTTAAATACTTGTTTGACTTAAAATCCGACCCTTTTAACTATGATTTTGTTTAGAAACCATTATGTTTCTAAAACACCATGTTTATGACTCAAATTATTCGGTTTACCTAAAAGATAATCGAATATCTTATTTTAACCTTGTCTAACTGTTATAGAACTCCAAATTCTACATGATGAGTTGTATCATTACACATACCTGGCTCGGGTCAATATATTGACCCGTTTCAATACCTTGCTTTAGAGGCTGCTAAGTAATAGCGATGTAAACATCCATGTGCTATTTATTTCCTAAAATCATACAACTCGACAACCCATTAGTCGATATAGTCAAGGGTGATAATTTCACCTTTTGACCAGTTTGGTCTAAATGACCGATTATACTAGCGAGATGACATTTATTACCACCTCGTATATATATGACTCGCTCCGGTTTACACTGTGCGGTCATTTTACTTATAAATTCACTTTGCCCTTATTGGTTATTATGATTTACCTTATATGATAACCATTAAAAGTACATGTTTCATTCGTCATAATATGATCGAATTACCGATTGAACTTATTTTTAGCCATCATTATGTTTTCTTATCATATTTGATTATCTTGTTCCGTACGACTACACGTCGGAACACCATATCTCAATTAGGTATTTGTCTTTTTCGTAATTAATACGACGATGAATATTCTAAAATATATGACTAGTGTAAGATATACTTACCTTGCATCCGAATTACGCTTTTCCTCCATTCTTGATTTGTTTGACCCGCTTCCTTTCCCAAGCCTCCACCTAGCTCGTCATGAGTCAAACTATCATCATCATTCACAAGGTGGTTAGATTAGTCATTCAAGATCATGACCTTCACACCTTATGAATCTTTTACCACTATTCTTAATGAACCTTATCATAGATCGGTTTGACTTTTAAAAGTCAAACCACCAATTTACAAACATGGATGCACTAACAAGTTCACCTGACTCGACTTAGGCACATTATCAACCACTTAGTGTGCATCATCTTTTGAGATGTTACATCTACTAACATGTTATCTAATTCATACCTCAAGTAACCATAAATCAACATGTAATTTTAGTCATTGTATGCACATATATACTTTGACCATCATAACCATGGGTTTAACTCTTGTGTCAAAACCCATTTCTAATCACTTATGAACTCTTAACAAAATCTCTAATTTGTTCAAGTAGTTCATTCATATGAATTAATATGATGTTTATACACATCAATACAACATCAATTTCATCAAATCAACAAAACCCGCTTAGCTCATACTTGGTTATCTGGATTAATCACTAGTTTATGGCACAATTTTAAAAGTTTGCATCTAGGGTTTGTTCCTAGTCTTGTACCCACACTAATATCACTATAACATTGAACATTCATGCAAGAATTTCGTTCATGCAAGTTCATCACAATTTTGAAATATTACTAAACATCAAAATTCAACATACCTTGTGATCCCCTAAGCTTGGTGATCACGATTTTATTAAAAGCCCCAAATTCTTGGCTTGATTTCTCCTTGATTTTGATCAAGTTTGTGGATTTAGGGTTCACTTGATAGAACCCCTTTTGGCTCCTGGGAAATGTCGACCAAACACACACTTGAAGTGTGTGTTTTGGTGTTTTGTTTTAATTAAATAAAACTATTTTCAATTTTGTCATGTTTAGTCCCCTCACTTGTTCAACTTTTTATAAAGAGTATTATTAATCAAGTTTCATTGGCATTTTAACAACATTTAATTAACTAGGTTGATATTCCTAGTTACTTGGCGGGTTCGGGGAAATCACATCCTGTTTTTACTTTAAGTCCCGTTAACTTTGGCCTTTTATATACTTTGTTTTCTCAAAGTATTTATCCTCCTTTTAATTAATATTAGATTTATTTATTTAAATCCTAATACTTACCGGGTGAATTTTTACCACTAACGGTATTTTACCCGTCAATAATATTAACGGAGTTTGATTACCAAACCCGTTTTTGGGGTGTTACAAGTCTACCCCCTTAAAGAGATTTCGTCCTCGAAACCTTTTTCTTACATGTTTTATCGAGTTTAACTCCATGCATTTGATCTCGATAATCAATCGAGCACTGCTCATATTCTAACCAATTGTTAGTATTACCAGAAAAGTATGATAATATCTTTTTGGTTACTAATCATCTACGTATCTCATACGACATAATGCACTTTGAAATAACGAAATCTCGTTATTTCCACTAGTTTAGTTAACTTAGCAATATTCGTCGCTCGGCTCTGATGTGATTGTACTTCACATTGCATTTCTTAACCGTGATCATGTCACATCATGTTTAATTTATATCAATCTTTCATTTTCGAAAATATCACTTTTCGAATATATCGTCTTGCGCCTATCAGTGTCAAGAATTGAATCTTTCATGCCTACTATTCAAATTCCTATCAGAATTTATATTTGTAAAAATGTTATTTCTTATCAAAACTGAAGTTTTAGTTTAGCATCTTCTCTTTAACTTTTGTCAATTATCCATACCAGGATATTGACAATCCATAATTTATCCTTTTTTACAGTCTTAGTTTTATGCGAGGATTCTCAATTGATTCCCTCGCTTTGTCTAATTAGCTCGTAGGTTTTATCACTTAGCCTTATAGGCTATTTTACTAGACTTTCACCTCTCTAAGGCAAGGCACTTATAATCTATTTCTTTCTAGTCATGACCCGTAGGTCGTTTTAGACTCGTAGACCTTTCCTTTGTTTATAACCCCAAAGGTTATGTTGATCCCGTAGATCATTCTTTACTCATGTCATTCTTAAAATACATGTTTGGTGTCAAGGAACTCTGTTTTTGTTTGGAGAATCATTTGGTTTCAAGCATAAGATCCGTTAACCTTGATTGTAGTTCGTGGCTACGATTGTTTTCTTTCGGACGATTTTCCGACTTTATGACTTTTCACGTCATTTATGCGTCAGTTCTTCTTATGCTTACTGTTATTTGATTTGCATATATTCTTATTTGGTTATGTCCCATTGCCGGGCTTATTACTCTTTTGCATTTAACGCTACCTTTATCCCGTTTGCGTTTACTCATGCCGTTCGGCATGATATTATATTCGACCTGTTCAACTTTAAAATAGTTGAACATAATTTATTTCAAATTTCTATTTACATTATCTTGTCGTCTTCTAGTTATGACTCAAAACCCGAGTCTTTTAACTTCCCATCCGAGTTCCCATTTCTCGGTCCACGCATGCGTTTAAATCCTTACCCACCAACCGGGTGTTTTACCGAAGTCGTTATTATTGCAACCCTTACGGTATGCATTATGACTTTGTTTCGCTTTTATATTCCTACTTTGTTCTCAAATTTGGTGTTTTACAAAATCGGCCCGTTAAGAGTCATATTTGCATTCTCCGGGTTCGAGTGTAAGCACACCCCTCCCAATTGCATACCTTAATCGTTTTACATTAATCTTTGTCCCTTCACTCGGGCTCATCATCCTAATGTAATACGCTTCCGTCACCCGGCTGTGCGTTTACATTATTATCAAATATTTTTCTCATTTGATTCATTTGGGTACTTTTTAAGTTAGTCCCATTCACCCCGCCCTTACTACATCGGATGTAAATGCGTCCTCTATAAGAAGTTCATGGTATCATATGCCACTACTTACTTGGCCAGAGTAAGCGATTAACACATGACACACATGACCTTTTTATAGTTTTCACATCACGCCCTATGTAAGTAACGCCTCTATTTAGTTTTCTTGGAAATAATATCCTGGATAGGTATTCTATTCAGGTTTTCCAAGTTTCTAATTTACATATGCAACAATTATTCTCTACATGTTTGTTGCATATTGTTATTTGTGCGATTATATTTAAAAGCACGCACCTGGTAATGCTTGCCCCGACGAGCGTTTCTTGCCATTAACTTTGTTCTCGGTCGTTACGCGATTTAGTCCTTGGTGAGCATGCTCCTCTTGTCATACTTCGGACTGTTCTTCTATCATATCCGTAATTTGTTAAACTCTCGCTATCCTCATATGCGAGTGTCCTTCGACTAAAACATATACAACATTAAAGGATGCCCGTATTATAATACAAGGCTTTTCTACTATACGCATCAACGCGTGTAATTTCGTTGACTATATCTATTCTATATCGTTTTTATTGGTGTAACGTGTATTACACGATAACCATATGTGTTGTTCTCAACACTTTAATCATACTAAACCTTTGATATACATGTACTTACCGGATTTGAGATCAAGCCTCGAACCGAACACACTTTACTTTTTAACCATGAGCTCTGATTACCAACTTGTAACACCCTTGCTTGTTTAATACAATATTTTATATAAGTTTCGTACAAATGCATGTTTTTACGATTACACGTAAGTATGTAAATACGAGTTTACTAAAACTTTTTCAATTTAAAAGTTTGAACAACTTAATGTAATTGAATTCGTCGTTTAAAAGATACGACGAAACGCCGCGCGGAAGCTTTTAACTTTATCGTGTTCGGTTCTTCTTCGAGCTTGATCTTCATCCGGACACTCTTGGCAATCACCTATGATCAAAACCAACTTAAAAGTTAGTTTTGATAGTTAAATAACAAGTTTAAACAAGTTATATGGGTCAAACAAACAAAATTAAACGTTTTTCATGTTCAGGGGGGGCTAGGCGTCACGCCTAGGGGCTAGACGCCCCACCTAGCCCCCTTTTTGGCAGAATGTTTCTTTTATGTTGCTGTACATACCCAGCATGACCCGATTTCACGGAAACGAGCATAACTCTCTCGTTTTTTATCCGTTTTACCCGATTCTTTTTCCCACGCATCCGTAATTTAATTCTCCACCATATGGAGATAAAATCCAACATCCATCATAATAAATTTTGAGACTTCTAAGCCTTCGACTCGTTACCTTTTTATCGACTTTTAACCCGTTTATGCATTTTATCAAACAAACATATTTGTTTGATCTTTATATCACATACACTTCTTCAAATTAAGGTTATCTACCATATTAGGTTCTAATCACAGGTTTATTACACAATTTAAACCCGTTTTCGCTCGTATGCTTATTTTGACCCGTTAAGGATATTTAAGCACTTTAAAGCTTGAAATCGCTTTCTTTCATTTCTAGCATCTTATTCCTACATTTCTTATCAAGTAATCTTCCACCAAAACTATATGTGCGTTGGATTTAATGTGGATATTTATATTTTCCGAGTTTTACCCCTCGGATTATCATTTTACGGCAAAGACACATATAAAGTCTTTTGACCAAAGAATTACCTCTTTTGCTTTTTGTACTTATTCTAAGTATCTATTTGCTTGTAACACTCATTTCCAAACAACCTTTAAGGGTCGTTAGCTCGATTTAGCTCACAAGGGCGTTTTGGTCAATTTTAGTCTTTCTTTTACGACGAGGGACTTTTAAATACTTGTTTGACTTAAAATCCGACCCTTTTAACTATGATTTTGTTTAGAAACCATTATGTTTCTAAAACACCATGTTTATGACTCAAATTATTCGGTTTACCTAAAAGATAACCGAATATCTTATTTTAACCTTGTCTAACTGTTATAGAACTCCAAATTCTACATGATGAGTTCTATCATTACACATACCTGGATCGGGTCAATATATTGACCCGTTTCAATACCTTGCTTTAGAGGCTGCTAAGTAATAGCGATGTAAACATCCATGTGCTATTTATTTCCTAAAATCATACAACTCGACAACCCATTAGTCGATATAGTCAAGGGTGATAATTTCACCTTTTGACCAGTTTGGTCTAAATGACCGATTATACTAGCGAGATGACATTTATTACCACCTCGTATATATATGACTCGCTCCGGTTTACACCGTGCGGTCATTTTACTTATAAATTCACTTTGCCCTTATTGGTTATTATGATTTACCTTATATGATAACCATTAAAAGTACATGTTTCATTGTAACACCCCAAAACCCGAATGTCTATATTCGTTAAATGTTCTAATATGGTACATCAAGAAATAAATAACTAGGTTATTTATCCTAGTTAAAAGTATGGTAGAAACAATTAGAGAATAAGAGTTGTGCCAATTATAAATAAGAAAGGGAACATGAGGGACTAAGATTGCCAAAATTGAATATGAGTTTAATTAAAACAAGAATTCTCACACACACTGGGTGTGTGTGCGTGAGTTCGAGCAGGAGGAAGCAAGAATGGGTGTAAACCCTAGTTCACAAGAAAGCTTCAAATTGACAAGGAGATTAGTCTCAAATCCGATGCATGAACTCGTTTTCTTGATAATCTAGCCCTAGCAAACATGTGGTAAGTTGTAATTTAAGATTTGATGATATTGTAAGGAGTGGGTTATGATCAATCCACGAAATTGTATGAAATTAAGCAAGATTATGTGTTTACATCATCATAGGGAACATGTGTTATGCATAATTTTGACTAATTTGATGTTTAAGGATGTAAACCCACTAGTTGGGTGATTAAGATGACATGGGTGTTCATCATGTCCAATTCTTGTTGAATATTCATGAATTATGTTGTGTTATGATGAACTATGGTTAGATGAATTGAAAGAAATATGGTGTTGATGTTATGTGTGAATGATACTTTATGATTAGTAGGAAGTATTTGATGAATGATACATGAAGTTGGAAGATCATGCATAAGTTAGTTGTAAATTGTGCAATAAAAGGTGTACGCACACCAAGTGTTTGATGAAATGCTTAAGTGACAATTAAATGTGGAATCATATGCAAGTTGTGAGTAAATAAGTTTAGAAAGTGATAATGAAGTAGTTGTTAGCTAACTAATATGTGAAGTGTGTTTTAGATGGAGTTCATGGGGAAATTTGAATGATTATTATGATATGGTAGAAGCATGTATTAGGAGTTTGTACTCTATGCTGAAAGATACGGTACACCCCATGTGTGTAGTTGATATGATGATACGGATGCATGAGGATAAGCCGAAAGTTTGTATGATTAACTGTTGACTTTTGAAGGTCAACTACGCATAAGAAGCATGATTTGGTTTGTTGTCATAAAGGTAGAATTATAGGAAGTTGTATGATACATACTATGTTAATATGCGTTATTTGTGATTACATGATGAATTTCATGAGTTTGAAAGGATATGAATTGGATTATATGTCATATGCTTGTTAGTTGTGACTAAAGAAAGTCAAATGTGAATATGATTTGGTGTCATGAAAGTATAGGAATCATGTCGTGAAGGACTCAAGCATGAAGGGTCAAACGGGACTAATGCACACGGGAAGCATGTTCGGATGCTAGGTAAGTAAAACTACACCCCTTTTTGTAGAATATCTATTTATTGTATAGATTACGAACATGGTAAGTAAATATGTGAATTATGATGTTCCGACAAGTTTTAGTATGGGTCAGAACATGTGGTTATGTTAAGAAACTAAGTTTGATGGTTAAAAAGGGGAAAAAGGGTATTATGGTAATTTTTGGTTACGAGTTAACGAATGGAATAAGTTATATGTTGGGATAAGGAATAATAAAAAATCCCACGAGGTTAAAATGGACTTTTAGATATAACGGGTCAAATGGTGAAGATATCACCATTTGGCGATATTGACTAACGAAGTGTTTGTCAAGTATTATGAATTCACAGAATGATTAGCGAAAGGACATGCATTGCTATTAATTAGCAATTTAGTGGATGAAGTATTAAAACGGGTCATAGTCTTGATCCGAGCCAGGTATGTGCGATTAGAGTTGTAGTTAAGTTGTGGGATTGGGTAAATGTGTAAGGAAGTCCTTTGTTGTAAAGGATGGAACAAAGTTGACGAAAACGCCCTTGATGGGTAAATCGGGCAAACGGTCTTAAAAGTTGTTAGAAACAAGCTATTTGATTAAGTTAATGTTTTGGAAAAGTAGGAAAGCGAGAAGTATGATTTTCGTAAGTCAAAGACCTTAAAATGCGCAAATACCCTTAACGGGTCAAAATAGGTAAATGAGTAGAAAGGGGTTAAAAGATGTATGAAAGACCGTAAATTGAACCTTATGTGATAGACGAAAGTGAAATTATAAGGTTCATATGGAATTAAGGTCAAACAAACATGTTATATAGATAAATGCAAGAATGGGTCAAAGTTTTGGTAAAAGGGTAGTAAGCCGAAGGCTTGAAGGTCCTAAATTTCGGTAGCCCAAATATTGGATTTTCACTCCATGTGATGGAGAATTAAATTACGGTCACGTAGGAAAAAGAATCGGGTAAAACGGATCAAAAACGAGAGAGTTATGCTCGTTTCCGTGAAATCGAGTCGTGCTGAGAATCATACAGCACCAGCTGCAACTTTCTGTCAAAAACTAGGCAGTAGCGTAGCGCGACTGCCAAGGCCCTAGGCAGTAGCGCTACGCGACGGTGGTCAGATTCGCGAAAATCGTTTATTTTAACTGTTGATGCATTGCGAACCCGTCTGGACCGTTTTTAAACGCGTATAAGCTAAGAATGATTAGTTTATTCCTTGTTTTAGGGAAAGTAGATATGTATGTAGGTAGTATGTGTATGTATTTATATATCCAAGTGAGTATGTATGAATGTATGCACGTATGTAGGGTTGTGTGAAGGCATGTAATAGGTATGTAAGTAGGCATGTACGCATGTATGTATGTAGGTATGCACGTATGTAGGCTCGTACGTATGAATGTAGGTACGTATGTATGTAAGTAGTTATGTGTGAACGGATGCATATATGTAAGTATGTATGAAAGTGTATACGCATGTATTCAATGAAATTGAGTATTGACGTTAATAATAGCGTGCCTTGTGAACGAAGTGTAACGCAGGTACAACAAGAAAGTCTCGTTACAGATTGTATGATCAGATGGAAAGCTGGGATGTAAAGAGTTAACGGAATGAAAAGTAAACGTGAATAAATCGTGTATGTTTATAATGCGTACTAATGTTATGAATTTTATGTGGTAAGCGCAGGTAGTACGAATCATAAGGATCATCAAGGAATAAAGATCGAGGATCGAGTCACTAGAGAGATTGTACGGGAACGTTGATGTATATAATGTAGTAAACATAAGCTATGTTTTTACTTAGTAAATAAGTCGAATGATGGATTTATGTGAAAGAGTTATGTTAAAGTTAAATTTTAAATAAGTTAAGGTATTTATAATGAGAGAAATTTTATGGTTAGTGTTTCCGCTGCGACTTTTTGTCAAATACGATTTAGGGTCTAACATTCATTCGTCATAATATGATCGAATTACCGATTTAACTTATTTTAGCCATCATTATGTTTTCTTATCATATTTGATTATCTTGTTCCGTACGACTACACGTCGGAACACCATATCTCAATTAGGTATTTGTCTTTTTCGTAATTAATACGACGATGAATATTCTAAAATATATGACTAGTGTAAGATATACTTACCTTGCATCCGAATTACGCTTTTCCTCCATTCTTGATTTGTTTGACCCGCTTCCTTTCCCAAGCCTCCACCTAGCTCGTCATGAGTCAAACTATCATCATCATTCACAAGGTGGTTAGATTAGTCATTCAAGATCATGACCTTCACACCTTATGAATCTTTTACCACTATTCTTAATGAACCTAATCATAGACCGGTTTGACTTTTAAAAGTCGAACCACCAATTTACAAACATGGATGCACTAACAAGTTCACCTGACTCGACTTAGGCACATTATCAACCACTTAGTGAGCGTCAGCTTTTGAGATGTTACATCTACTAACATGTTATCTAATTCATACCTCAAGTAACCATAAATCAACATGTAATTTTAGTCATTGTATGCACATATATACTTTGACCATCATAACATGGGTTTAACTCTTGTGTCAAAACCCATTTCTAATCACTTATGAACTCTTAAAAAAATCTCTAATTTGTTCAAGTAGTTCATTCATATGAATTAATATGATGTTTATACACATCAATACAACATCAATTTCATCAAATCAACAAAACCCGCTTAGCTCATACTTGGTTATTTGGATTAATCACTAGTTTATCGCACAATTTTAAAAGTTTGCATCTAGGGTTTGTTCCTAGACTTGTACCCACACTAATATCACTATAACATTGAACATTCATGCAAGAATTTTGTTCATGCAAGTTCATCACAATTTTGAAATATTACTAAACATCAAAATTCAACATACCTTGTGATCCCCTAAGCTTGGTGATCACGATTTTATTAAAAGCCCCAAATTCTTGGCTTGATTTCTCCTTGATTTTGATCAATTTTTGTGGATTTAGGGTTCACTTGATAGAACCCCTTTTGGCTCCTGGGAAATGTCGACCAAACACACACTTGAAGTGTGTGTTTTGGTGTTTTGTTTTAATTAAATAAAACTATTTTCAATTTTGTCATGTTTAGTCCCCTCACTTGTTCAACTTTTTATAAAGAGTATTATTAATCAAGTTTCATTGGCATTTTAACAACATTTAATTAACTAGGTTGATATTCCTAGTTACTTGGCGGGTTCGGGGAAATCACATCCTGTTTTTACTCTAAGTCCCGTTAACTTTGGCCTTTTATATACTTTGTTTTCTCAAAGTATTTATCCTCCTTTTAATTAATATT
This sequence comes from Helianthus tuberosus, assembly GCA_030545235.1. Classification (NCBI taxonomy): domain Eukaryota; kingdom Viridiplantae; phylum Streptophyta; class Magnoliopsida; order Asterales; family Asteraceae; genus Helianthus; species Helianthus tuberosus. The sequence goes on from CM060442.1 coordinate 165,601,872, forward strand.
AGATTTATTTATTTAAATCCTAATATTTACCGGGTGAATTTTTTACCACTAACGGTATTTTACCCGTCAGTAATATTAACGGAGTTTGATTACCAAACCCGTTTTTGGGGTGTTACAACTTTTTATTAAAATATATTACAAAATATATAATAACGAGACTCTCGTTACTTGTGGGAAATTCTTCTAGTACAATACCGGTTACATAAACTAAATAATTCAATGTAATATACAATTTACTTGTACCAATCTTGATTCAAGTCGATGTCTTTGGAAACATCAACCGCTCCTACGAGATTGAAACTCCGCTGCAAGACAAGCAAAATTGTTGACGGTTTTGGTTGAGGCACGTGTTCAACACGCTTCCCTTAAAACAGATTCCGCGCCTCCTCTCAGACAGTTCTGTCTCCCAGGGTACAACAACCGAAACAGTATGTGTACTGCCGGAGATGACTCTCATGCCCGAGATTGCATCGGGTATAATTTGGTGTTCATACAATTAGGAAAATATGAAGTTGAGAAAGGAATAATTTAGAGAGTGCTGCTCTCTAAATTTCCATGGAACAAAAGACCTCTGTGTTGTGTGTATATATCTCTTCTACAAGAATATGAACTACCATGTTCATATATACACACATCAAGATTAATGTCATTTAATCTTGTAATAAAACAAGACATTCAATTTGTAATAAACAAGATATTAAATCTTGTAATTAACAAGACAATTAATCAGGTTTTAATCTCTAATTAATGGACTTAAATGGTTAGTCAAAACGGTCATATTCATCATGACACGAATTAAATGGTTTGAAACAACTAGTTTTACTAGGTCCAACTAGATCTTTTATTACTGTTGCAAACCTACGCGCGTGCTAGAACTGATCCGCCAGTCCGCGAGCCACGCTTCAAGGATCTCAAGCCACGCCATATGGAGCCGCGTGCCACACGGATGCCACTACGCATACCAGGACGCCACCCGGTCATGCGCCGTCCATACTCGTGCGCCACCTGCACTCTCCGCTCTAGCCAATGACGTGCGCCATGCGCCTAAGGAGCTCGCGCCGCATCGACATGCAATGGCATCCGCCTACGCCACCCAAGGGTGCGCCATAAGCAGACTCGCCATGTATCTGACCACGCGCTCATGGACAAAAATACAAAGGCGGTGTGCGAAGTTCAAAGTGCACTACATAGGGCCTATAGCCCACGGCATGTGCGCATATGTGCACGAGTAAGGGTGCTCCGCACCCTTTAGGATCCCCACTAGTGTTTGCCTTTAAGGAAGCAATATACAAGGAGTGCTCCTCCTTATAAACCACTTTAAGTTTTGTCATCCCACCTATGTAGGACAAGTTGACAAAACTAATCCATTTTACTCATCTTTGTTTGTTCCAAACATACAACTTCAAGCTTGGATATCTCATTCATCTTAGCTCTATTTGGACATAGTTTGAACACAAACTCATAAATAATTATTTATACAACACATATATAAATATTATTGATGTCCAAAATATTTAGTGAAAAACTCATTTTCACTAAATTTCCAACAATCCCACACATGAATGGAGATCGATGAAAACACCCAAAAATCCCCGATGAAACCTCGACAGTCGAGTATTGAAGGATAGGTAGGTTTTGCCTTTGAACCTTCCTTTGTGAAGCATACTTAGCCTACTTGGGTTTTGTAGACGTGATGTCCTTGAACAACCCCAAATTTGTGTAAGCGACAATATACATTCACACAATACTTTCCCTAGCCGGGCCATCCCCTCACTATCGTGTCCTATTATGGTCCTGGAACACTAGCCTGGTTCTGCGAGAGCTCTAGGATTGCGCACCCCACAATGTCATTCGAAGCGACCCTACTTCTCTCTCACATAGGTGATTCCCATGAATCATTAAAAGCATCATGGTTATTTGATTTCCCGAAATCGTTAACCTTAATATGCTTAGCCTCACTACAATGTCACTTAATATTATAGGAATGGACTAGGACGTATTTAAACACCCTTTTATAGTTTTAGGGGGATACATGAACACATACACTAGCTTATACATAAACATATATATTAGCTATGCCCCCACAGTGACTACCCTTCGGTTCATGATTAAGTTGGCCTATTGAACCTAGATCTTGGGATCTCCAGTCAACTAGGTTAGGTTTCCCTCATGTCCCTTTTTCATGGGCTTTAGTCTCATTCCACAACTTGATCTCTTATCAACCCACTGGTTGTTGGATCCAAAATTATTTGTTGACTTCGCTAAGTCAACAACAATAATTTTCAGTTTAGATCAGTTGTTCTAACGTGTTCTTGACTCCCTAGTCACTTTTGCCTTTTAGTCGATTCATAAGACTTATAACTCGTGATCTCAACCTGGATCCAGTTATGTACCTTGTCTTTAGAATGACATGAAACTCAATTCATGGCTAGACACGTTTTCACCATGCCTTTGGTGTGTCATAACTGACATCTTACTAGATTTTGAATCTAACCAATTGGCATTCGAGTCCAATCTACTCGACTGACTCCATATAACCATTGTGTACTCCACTTGGTCATGCGTTTGCAATATATGCAAGTCACCCCCACATTTAAGTGTAATTGGATAGCATCCAAATGGGGCGATGAAAGGTTCTCCCTTTCATTTCGAGTTTGAGAAAGCTTCTCAACTACCATTTCCACATTCAAATGCAAGTCACCCCCACATTTAAGTGTAATTGGATAACATCCAAATGGGGTGATGAAAGGTTCTCCCTTTCATTTCGAGTTTGAGAAAACTTCTCAACTACCATTTCTTCATACCCTAAAGGGTTTGTTTCTTAAATGGTTCCTCCCCCCACATTGCTTGCATTTTAATGAAGCTATATTTATAGTTTTGTTTTGCACAAAATTCATTCTTGTGTCATCACATATTTTGAATGTTTAAAGTTAATTTAATCTCCGTCGAGCATATAAATTAACAGGTATTAGTCTAGCATGCTTTAGACCACAATACTCTAGCATGTGAACAGAAAATGCATCATTCTGATTCTTCACAGCCTTAAGAGATAACACACTATCTCTTCCGAACATTCGTTTCTTAGTTTAGACACAATAATGAAATTTTTATTTCACCATTCCAAAACCATCAGTTTTTAGGAAGGCCTCAAAACCATAGTTAACTTCATCCATTAGAATCATAACTCGTTTGCCTTTTTATCTCCAAGGCTTCACCATTGACTTCCTAAGGACTTAAACATAAGTCTTAATCCAAGTCACTTTGATGAAAAATCTTTGTATAAAATCACTTGAGTCTTGAGATATAGCCAATTAGATTGACTCTCAACAACAAAGCATTCGCGTATGCCTATAGTGATATATACATTTACGTTGTTGTTTCATTAATACCACGTATTGGGATTCTCTCCCAAATTGAGGACCAAGCCTCCACATAGTTTAAACAACATTTATGGTGGTAGAAACATCTACAAGTCCATCACTATTGTAAATTTCTTTAATAAATTTTCTAAATTTATTAAAATCATTTACAATAATAACATATATTTCTTTCATATGTTATATTCTTTGAAAACTTACATGTGCATTTCCATGTTGATGCTCTAAACATTAAATGGCATATCTTGTTTTCGTGCATTTCATCTCAAACCATTCACCACGTTTCTTACGACGCCGTTATGCATTTGATGTTTGATTTGTGACTTATTACATAAGTCATGATCACAACCCACTCATTGTGTTTGTGTAAATTACTTTTTACACTTAGTACCAAAATGTGTATCCTTTTGACAAATTATTAGTAGTCCAAAATAAAAATTTATCTTTTATTATATGGTAATCCATTTGTATGTAAAATAAACCAAACGGTAGTCCACCATTGTCTCCAACACGCTCGTCGGTAATTATTTGAAATAATAATCTTTTCTAACATGCTCGTTAGAAAATCTAAACGTATATTTTCTAGCACGCTCGTTAGAAAATCTAATCGTCTTTTAACAATTTAGTTTTACACAATCATCGTATGTAACACACTCATTAGATATAAAAGATGATATTAAAACTTATTATTCTATAAAATTCTAACACGCTCGTTAGAGATAAAAAGTTCTAATCTTGTTATTCTTCCAACAACAACGTTTCTAACACGCTCGTTAGAAAAGATTAAAACTAGTTAATTTATAAAATAATTACTTTCTAATATGCCCATTAGAAAATATAAAAATTTCAAAGACTTTTAAAAACCAACATTAATCTTTAAATTATGGTTACTAAAAGCTTGTAATAAATAAATTAAATGTTACAAACATTTAATTTGTATGGGGTTACAAAATATATATTTCTAATACGCTTATTAGAAACTTTTAGTATTTCAAAAACATATTGAAATACATATTATTTTGTATATGTTTCGGTTTATCTAAACACGAACAAAACCCATGAACTCCAAACTTGAATCAAAACAGTCGTTTTGCAACCCAGTATTCGGATTAAAGATTGTACTCCAATCATAAAATTAATCCGACTCATTGTACTAAATAAATATTTCCCAAAAAATATTTTCAAGATTTTAACAAAATCCCATTAAATATTTTAACTTTCGTGAACCTAAATCCTCGTAGAGAAGGGATTTAAGATTGTAGTAACAATCTTCACGAAAGTCTGTTTTAAGATTGTAGGAACTAGGTTCACTTTTTATTAAAATATATCTATTATATATAATAAATGTGTTAATTTTTGCTGATGTGTCAAGTTAGGAGGCCTCTAGATTTTGCTTTTTGGCGGGAAAATCCCGGGTCCGCTTTTTTCATTAGTGAAGCCCCGTTTTGCTAATCCGACCCGTTTTATGACCCATGTATATAAATCATCTAAAAACCCTAAATCTCTCAGACGCCCCATTCTTCTCCTTCACGCCAGAACCCTCTTTATCAATTCCCCATCAATCTTCGTTGATATCTTATTTACAATCATTAGGTAATTTCTATTATTTTGCTAATTGTTAATACACCTTCTAATCTGTTCTTTTTTCTTTGTTTTTTTCCATACGATTTGTTGTAGAACAACTTGATTGCAGATTTATATCCTTAGTAAATCCCTAGGTTTCACATTCTCGATCCCTGTCGATTAATTGATGGAAGACTTCAACAAGGTTATGAATCTTTCATTTTATATTGGCGATTACACTTGATTATGGTTGTTTAGTTCATTACATAGATCTGTCTTAATTGCAGGAAAATGTAATTTAGGGTCTTGAAGAACATGATACTGATATAGGTGTGGTTCTGGCGTAAATAACTACTGCTTTTTTTTATTTTGATTCACGGATCTTCTTAATTGCAGGAATCAACTTGATCTTACAGGTATGGTTTTCTTTTTCATTTAATCTTCATCGAATTGTATTTATATTTTCTTTAAGTTGTTTTATTTAAACTGTGATCCCAATCATCTTTTTTATAGTACATTTTCGATTTTGATATTGTTAACATGTTTTTGTTTACTTGATTGCATGTTATTCTTCCCCGTCCATAATCACGCATCTATTCATGTATTTTATTGAAGAACATCAGGTAACAAATTAATCAATGTTTGTTTTGCCTTTTCATTAAATTGTTAGGATTATTTTTTGTTTTGTTTTGTTATTAGTCGTTTATGTTGTCCATAAACGTATGGATTTATGTTTTATACTTTTAATCTTTTGTTTTTTTACTATCGTTGATTATAATCACAAATATATATTTATAGATCCGATGTTTTTACTAATTTTGACCATTGAAGTTCCAAAAAAAATCTAATCTTGATGTTTGGAGGATCAGTCGGATAGTGATTTTGAAGTTGTTGATCAGTCGGATAGTGATGTTTCTACTGATGGGATGTTCGATGAAGATGACGAGCGAGATACAGATGCACAAAGTATCATAAAGTTTTTGACAAGAGTTTTGTAAGTTGATCGTCATTATTATATTTAAATAGATATATTAAAATTTAAGTATTATGTTTCTTCATTTTATGAAATACGTGATGCAATCTTTTTTTCCCTTTTTTAGCGTCTTCCTGCTGATGTTGCTTTGATGTCTAAGATTGACATGTCTATGAAGATGTGCATACAGAACTTGGTTGGATTTGATACAGTGGTGATGTTTCGAGCTAAGAAACATGGTGGTGGTTTTAGGTACTATGCTTCGGAATGGCGTAAGAAGCTTACCAAACCAAATGGTATCAATCATCCAGACAAACACATCTTTGTTTATTGTCCTGATCAAGGATGATCCTTAAGAAGGTGTTCAGGTAGTGAAGTTTGTTGGTTCAAGACAATCGAATGAAGAAGTGTTTTTTGTTATGTTACAATATCACTTTGATTGTTTTGGTGGGTTGGTATTTTGTTGAAGAATCATGTTTTATATGTGTCTAATGTAATTTTGGTACTTATGTCACTGTTTTGTAAATATGTATTAGGATTTATGTTAATGATCTTACATATACTTTTTGATGTTTTGTACTATTTGTATTATGACTTGGGTGTGTAGGTTCTGCTACTTCAATTAATGTTAGTATTAGTTCTACCCATTTATTTGCTTTAACAATTATGTTTTTTTTGTTATAAGTATATTTAATATAATACATCTTTCAATTAAATTTAAATAATATTTTTAGTAGATGTTCATAATTATCACGATCTATATTGCTTTTGGTATGTAGTTTTGAGTTTTCAAACTTTCTTAAATAAAAAACTTCAGTAATTTAGATCACATTTAGATGATGATAATAATGTGACACGTAATTGTTATTTATTAACTTCTATATTCATCAATGTATAATTAAAATTTAGATTGTTATATGAGATATAACGTATTTAAGGATATGTTTAAGACGGGTAATTTTAAATTTTTCTAGATGTATAAATTTAAACCACCATTTAGTTTTATTCAGGAAACTTTCAATAATTATAATACATATCTTATTGTGTAGTATCTTTGATTGTATTCAATGCAATTGTATTATTGCAATACATTTATAACTGTTTTTCAAATTTAAATTTCAAAAGTTCAAATTTATAAATGATTGATAATTTTGTAAATTGTAATCTTATATTTCAATCAATAAACAATTAATAATAATAATGTGATATTTATTTGTCATTTATTAACTTCTAAATTTAACAACTTTTTAATGACAATAGATTGTTTGACTATTATTACAATTAATTGTCTCAATTAATGAGATAACGTATATGTTTAAGGTGTATTTTCAAAATTTTTAGGTGTATAAAATTTAAGCCAGTTTTTATTTTTTATTTGGGGAACTTTGAATCATAATAACTGCAATTGAATCGCCAGTAATTATGGTTAAAATCACCAGTAATTAGAGTTTTTTTCCATAGTGGTGTTTGTAGATAAAATATTTACCAAAATGGTATTGTAGAAAAAGTATTTACTAAAATAGTGTTTTTAAAGATTTTTTTTTGTTTCTCACTTCTAACCTCATTAGATAAATCTAAGTCATTAAAGAATTGCTAATTTATTCATGTTATTTGTATGAATCTTAAAAAAACTATTTTTTTTTATAAAATCTACTTTGAAAGTAAAAAAGTAAAAAACTAATTTAAGTAACTAAAAAACGGTATTTGATTAAAACGTAATATATTAAATAAACATGTAAAGATATTTTAAAGTTTAGATTTTTTAATCAATCGTTCCATTTGTAATAAACATGTAAAGATATTTTAAAGTTTAGATTTTTTTTAATCAATCGTTCCATTTGTTATATTTTTTAAATAAGTTCTCAAGTTTTGACTTGGACGGATTTAAACCCCTCTTAGTAAATTAGGAAAAATAAAATTTAGGGTAATTGGTAATTAAAAAGGCTTTTATTTATAATTACTTTTTTTACAAAAAAAGTGTGGATTTAACTGCAAAAAATAAAAACTTAGAAGTCTAAATTGCATTTTAAGTAAGATAATTTTATATGTTTATTAATATATTGCTTTTACTTCAATAAAAAAAGATATAAATCTGAACTATAAAAGTAAGTTAATAATATAAATCTGAACTATAAAATAAGTTAATAACATAATAGGTGACTAAAAAGATCTAAACTATAAAATATTTTTATATATTTTTTAATATATTATTATTTTAGTTTCAATATAACAAGATATAAATAATTATGGGTCCATTCTCAAAGTGTTGAATATATGTGATCATATTTAACGTATTGTAGTTTATGTGATCATATTTAACGTATTAACGTATTGTAGTTTATGTGATCATATTTTGCTAATGTAGTTTTTGTGATCATATTTAACGTATTGTAGTTTATGTAATTTTTATTTCTATATTCTATATTCTTTGACTTGGTGTATTGGTATGCTTTTCGTTTTGGAGCCGAGAGTCTCTCTGGAAGCAGCCTCTCTATCCCTAGGGATAGAGGCAAGGTCTGTCTACATCCCACCCTCCCCAGACCCTATAAGTAGCTTGCTATGTGTGGGATTTACTGGGTATGGTTGTTTTAATATTGAGCACGCCAATTCTATATCAATATCAAGTTCAGGTGTTTAACAGTCTTTTTTTAGTCGTCATGAGTTCTTGGGCTTTAGAAAGTAGAATTGTATAATTAAGATATAAAATAAAACAGAGGTGAGTGTCGTTACAATACTACTGGTTATTGTGATATTGTTTACAAGTTCACTTTAAAGCGTTTAATCCTTGGAGAAGTATTTGATTGTTACGATGACGGCTAAAGTTGGAAAAAAACTTAACTATATGCTAACAGTTGTACAACTAAAAAAGGTTTAGAGTACTTTTCTACGCTTATTTCTTAAATGAGACTATATTGTATCGTTTAGCAGTAGTGGATTAGATTAGATGTATTGGGTAATTCTTTGTGAATTTGCAAAAAGTATATTAGATTAGATAATTTTGTGTGAATTTCTAAAAGATATTAATGCAAATTTATACTAAGTTCCCACTTTAGGTTGTATTTTATTTATGGTTTTTGTTTATGTTAATAATCGATGTTTTATAATCTATACTATCTATAAAAGGAGCTTAGAAGCTGACCTCACTTTGCTTATGTGTCATCATATTAGGTATGCCAACTAGGATGCCACATAGACTCCGCTGATGTCATAAATCCAATTTTTTTTAATCTGTTGTATTAACTTTTTAATTAAATTAATATATATTAGCTTTAGATTCAAAATTCAAAATTTGGCTCTACATTCAAAATTCAAACAATATCCTATAAAACCTTCTTTTTAAATCCTCCTTATCTAATCTCAGCTCTCTCTCTCTCAAAGTCCTAAAGCCGACTCCTCCGGATTTCAATCAACCTGTGCGACAACCTTCAATCCATCTTCAACCCGTGTATTCACAGAGACTCAACAAACCATTTTAGGTTTGTATATTTATTGCAATGGGAGAGAAGAAACAAACACACCAACTGCGATTATTGTCGAGGACCACCATAACCACCACCAACACCCTCATGTCTGACCTCACACCTCAATTTCACTATCTCAGGTATCATAATCATCCAATTTCCTGATTGTTTCTTCAATTACGAAATGTAGTTCGGTTTGCTACTGGAACAATTCAGTTTGCTACTGGAATAATTGTTGATTATGCAATTTGTGATCATGTATATTTATTTAATACTGGAGATCTCTCTGTAAAAGTTTTCTAGGGCTCCAAATTGACAGTGAGAATATGGTTCTGTTATTGGTGATTGAGTTTTAATTTGTTATGTTTAGAAGATGAAAGGATGTATATAATCTGAGTAGATTATACACATGCTCATGTATTTTTGACAAGGATTTTAGCTAAAATTGTCAAAGTGGAACGGGAAAGTTTTAAGTTAAACACAAGTGAAGTGCAGTCTCAACATGAGCAGCAAGCCCTTCCTATATGTGCAGATTTGAATACTTAAGCAACTAAGTGATGGTATTAATTACAAACCCTTTGTTCTTTTTGTTACTCAGATAATTTTCTTATACTTGATTATATAAGTTTTAGCAAATATTTTGTTTCAGAATTTAGAAAAAGACAAAATTGCAGTCAGTATGAAGTTAAAACATTAACTGTTGGTTCTTTTCCTGGATATGAGGTTGTAACATCCCTTCGGAGTCTCGGTAAGATCTTTGATTATGCTTTCAATTTGTTCTTGGTTCTCTACATGTTTGCTAATTTTTTTTGTTATTATGATGTGGCTATAAGGTGAGGAACATTAGGCTTTAAAGAAGAAATATCAAGAAGAATGCCATGTTTTGAAGTACATATGTCAATTATAGTTCACAGAGAAAAGGCGACATTGGTAATACAACATCTATTTATTATTTTTGTTGTTTCCACTGCAGTTACTGTTGTTTTTTTTTTTGCTGCACATTGCTTCTGATACTATGTGAAATCACTGGTGATGAATATGGAAATAGCAAGATGGTGATTGTAGCAACACCCACTAAGGTATTGGAAACTATAAAATCAACTGAATATTCTTTCTGAGTCATGCCTTAGTTGATGTCATTGGAACTGATCCAGTTAGAATTCCTTTTTAGGCCCTGATGGTGACCTGTTGAGGTACAATATCTGCATTGTTGTTTTTCTTTCTATAGTTATCTGCTTGCCTTTAAATTGGAATTAGTTTCTTTTTTTCTTTTACTTTAGCAAGGAATGTATTATACTTTGGATCATTGGGGAACAGATTTTAGGGGTTTGCTCATGTTGTTGGCTGGGAAATATGGTATTGAAAAATTCCAAGAGTTTGTTGAGGTGTCAAACCTTCCTCAATAGATAGGGTTGGAAATCTAGAAGTAAGATTTTCATTCTGTTAATTCAGTTTATCTCTTGTGTAACGCCCTAACACGTTATAATCGAGAATTGCAGCGGAAATACAAACTTTAAAAATTTTCTTTCATTATACACATTCTTTCACTTAAATACATTAATCCCTTTTTATAAATTAATTAAAAGCTAACATACTTATATAAAATTAAGTGACCACATTCACACCCACGTACAATCCATGCGTTGACTCGATCTTCAACCGCGTACACTTCTTTATGAAACATCATAAAGCTGTTCAACCTGCAGTCACCACATTCAATCACATCATTAGTAACCGGTGACATAATATATAAAATCTAAACATTTCATAATTAGACGTTAACATATCATGCTTTCTCTTGTACTAGCCCTTTCATCCATCCATTTGATCACTTGCATCGGATAGCGGAGTCAACCATCACTTCCATTGTTAAGATGCCTATACTTCACATTAGTTCTCAATAGGAACACGGTTAGTATCATTAGCTTCCCTTTCTTACCTTTACTTAATTGAATTTCTCTCTTAACCAATTCCGACTCATTCCACTAAAACATACCTTAGTAACAACATCGATTCATATCTTCTTACATTACATTAAATAAATTACCGTTAAATACATTACCAAACAAAAGGGTAAGTTCGGAGTTCACTTACCTTGCGTGCCTGTGTTTGCGTTCGCTTACTTGAGTCTTCTTAGCCCGTTAGCCTTCCACGCCCTCAACCATCTTGACATGATTCCTATACATTCATGTCATTATATTCATATTCTTATTAGCATACATGCTTATACATATGAACCACCCTATTAAATTCACATCTCACATATGACCTTCATTAATCTATTCAAACAAGCATAAAGCATACTCAACATCGCCCCCTACATAATCTTCACATGAACTATATCTGTTTACCTATTACTTGCATACAATTTCACTCATTATTGTCTTTTAGACATTTCATCAAACACTTGGTGTGCACAATATCAACAATGCACAAGATACAAGTGTTCATAGCATAGTTCTACTTGTCCCTTTTCTAGTCTAACAAGAAGCAATCATATTCATATCTTTCTTTCACCCTACATTAACTTAACTAATTTCTCTATCACACACTGATTATGTATCAATTCATATCTATGAGCATATCATTTAAATCATCATGTTCATCATATTCCTACAACAATGGGTATAAACCCTAAATTGCCTAAACAATCGAAATTAAGCAAACTTCTCATTCTATTGTGAATTCCTAACTCACAATTACACAAGATTTCCACATAGATTCATGATTGGGTTAAAACCCACTTTCTACAACACACCAATTCAGAATTTTCGACATACCTTGTGTTGAACAAGCTTAGATGGTTAAAGATTTGAGTTCATGCATCAGTTTAGGCCCTTAATTCCTTCCTAATCTTGTGATTTTCTGAAAACTAGGGTTTCTTCTTGGTCTCCTGCTCCTGGTCGATCCATACGAACACACCAGAATGTGTGTTTGTGTTTTTCCTTTTTCCTTTTATTTGTTTTAATTAAAACTTCCATCCTTTTTAACAAGTTTGGTCCCTCTAATTACTTGGATTGTTTATTTGTCATATAACCTTCCTTCTAATCAAGTTACTAACATAAATACTTAACTAGGTTAAATATAACAAGACTAGACTTTTTAGGTAACATAAATAATTTGCATATTTTGGGGTGTTACATCTTGGGAAGGGAGACCCCTTCCGCGGTCAGGGGCACCGTGCAATTACCTTTTTTTAGAATCCATACATAAAACAGGTTCTTTGACCACAAAAGTCAAAATTTAAGCCATGTTTCTGTATCATTTTTTTGTTTTATTTTAAAAAAAATATATTCATATGTAAAACATGTTTTTTGACCTCAAAAGTCAAAATTTATGCAATGTTTCTTTTATCATTTTTGTGTATGATTAATGATTACCAAGATTTATTAGATTCATACGTAAAACAAGTTCTTTGACCTCAAAAGACAGAAAAATTGGGAATTGGGATTTCATTTTTGTTGATATATTCAACTGAGATCAAGTATGACTCGTGATCTTGGATCAAATTTGGCTAAATTAGAAGTCAATGGGATAGTGAAGTTTGGATCATTAGGGAACAGATTTTAGGGGTTTGCTCATGTTGTTGTCTGGGAAATCTGAAGTTGAAAAATTCTAAGAGTTTGCTGAGGTGTCAAACCCTCCTCAAATGGGTTGAAAGTGGCATAAACTATTTTTTAACTTTTTAATATAGATTCGTTTAATAAACATGTTTATAAGAAAAGTCATAACTTGAAAGTCAACAGAGGGTGGGTCTTTATTTCTTAATAGTGTTTTTTTATTTCACAAGGGCACCGTGAATCTGTGAGTTAATACACCTCTCGAGATCTTCAGTTTGAGTGGATTCGCTCAGGTTATTGGTGGCTGGATCTCATAAAAGGAATGAGTTGTTGACAATAAGACATGAATCTGATGGAAAGGTATGTGTTTCTGTTTTTCACTAATACCCTTTTTTGATTTAGAACTTGATTTTCAATGATGCTTTTCTAGATCTAAGTTTGTTATTAGTGTGCGGAAGTTAGAATTACAACAGTTGGGTTCTTTTTTTAACTTATATTTGTTGATTTTGTTCAGATCTTGGTGTTTTTGCAGTTCGGCTCCATTCTTGACTACTGAATGAAGAAATGAGTAAGATATTGATATTGTATTATTGAAAATGTAGTGTGTGTGTTTAAATTATCGATAACATGGTAAAGTTTGGTGGTTAATTTGTCACATTTTCATTTTCAGCTCTAACAAGAGATGATTTCAAGGCTGTGAACAAAGTTTTGTTTGAAGCTATAGGCTTCAGAAGGTTACCTGTTGTAGATTCAAACATTTTCTACTTGCATTCTATTTAATCCTTCAAATATTGCAATGGTATACCTTCTCTTAACTTTTCTTAATAATATAGATTGCTTTGATTGTATCTTGAATGATTCAAGTTGATAGTAGTCTTGATTCTTGAATAAGTTTGAGTAGAACTCTTTAATTGTTTTTGTTTATTATCAAATATCATTGTACGTTTTTCTTAGTTTCTTTTTCTTTTTCTTTTTTTTAATTTGGGTCCCGTTAGATGCCGTTGGGTTTCTTAGAATTGTGTAAGAATGTAGTTAGCTGGAAGTGTGTAAGAATGTAGCTACATACCTATAGTCTTGGTTAAAGGTGTATTTTGGTTAATTATAATTAGTTTATAAATGAATCTAATTGGGTTCCGTACGTGTAGTCTTTTGATTAAAGGTGGTTGACTTGATCAATTATTTTTAAAAGAAATCTAATTTGGTTATATTTGATCTACAAGAAAAATGGAAGGTTTTGAAACTCGGAAGTTGAAATGATTCAAATTGGTCGAAGGTCACTCAGAGGGTATTCATATACGTGCAACCTCTTAAATCACTTTATTTTAAAAGTTGATTTTTGTAATAAAAATATAGTTTTAAAGGTATTTTGTTTGAATTAGTATACATATTGTTTAAAAAGTTTGAGGAATGGACTAAAACTGTTGGTTGGTCGTTCAACCTGGTTCTTATAAAAATTACCAGTTTCGACCTCAACCCATTTTGAGCCTTTAGACCCCTCCCAGCAACAGAAATAGAAGCATCAAGCTCTTTTTATGTTATGTCAAATATTGTGTTCTATATGCCTCGTGCCATCATCGTCAGTACGTGTAGATTAGTTGACTAAAGACTTTCACTAATTTTTGGTCAGGTGATTGGGTTTCAAGCTCGGTTGGTGCTAACTTTATGCCTCATATCATCAACGTCAACACGGGAGAGGTAAAAATTTGGTTTTTTTTAATCATTGTGGTTTTTTGAAACTTTATATTCATAAGCTATGATAGTAGTCTTGATTCTTGAATAAGTTTGAGTAGAACTCTTTAATTGTTTTTGTTTATTATCAAATATCATTGTACATTTTTCTTAGTTTCTTTTTTTTTTTAATTTTGGGTCCCGTTAGATGCCGTTGTGTTTCTTAGAATTGTGTAAGAATGTAGTTAGCTGGAAGTGCGTAAGAATGTAGTTACATACATATAGTCTTGGTTAAAGGTGTATTTTGGTTAATTATAATTAGTTTACAAATGAATCTAATTTGGTTCCGTACGTGTTGTCTTTTGATTAAAGGTGGTTGAGTTGATCAATTATTTTTAAAAGGAATCTAATTTGGTTATATTTGATCTACAAGAAAAATGGAAGGTTTTGAAACTCGGAAGTTGAAATGATTCAAATGGGTCGAAGGTCACTCAGAGGGTATTCATATACGTGCAACCTCTTAAATCGCTTTATTTTAAAAGTTGATTTTTGTAATAAAAATATAGTTTTAAAGGTATTTTGTTTGAATTAGTATACATATTGTTTAAAAAGTTTGAGGAATGGACTAAAACTGTTGGTTGGTCGTTCAACCTGGTTCTTATAAAAATTACCAGTTTCGACCTCAACCCATTTTGAGCCTTTAGACCCCTCCCAGCAACAGAAATAGAAGCATCAAGCTCTTTTTATGTTTTGTCAAATATTGTGTTCTATATGCCTCGTGCCATCATCGTCAGTACGTGTAGATTAGTTGACTAAAGACTTTCACTAATTTTTGGTTAGGTGATTGGGTTTCAAGCTCGGTTGGTGCTAACTTTATGCCTCATATCATCAACGTCAACACGGGAGAGGTAAAAATTTGGTTTTTTAATCATTGTGGTTTTTTGAAACTTTATATTCATAAGCTATGATAGTAGTCTAGATTCTTGAATAAGTTTGAGTATAACTCTTTAATTGTTTTTGTTTATTATAAAATATCATTGTACATTTTTCTTAGTTTCTTTTTTTTTTTTTTAATTTTGGGCCCCGTTAGATGCCGTTGTGTTTCTTAGAATTGTGTAAGAATGTAGTTAGCTGGAAGTGCGTAAGAATGTAGTTACATACATATGGTCTTGGTTAAAGGTGTATTTTGGTTAATTATAATTAGTTTACAAATGAATCTAATTTGGTTCCGTACGTGTTGTCTTTTGATTAAAGGTGGTTGACTTGATCAATTATTTTTAAAAGGAATCTAATTTGGTTATATTTGATCTACAAGAAAAATGGAAGGTTCTGAAACTCGGAAGTTGAAATGATTCAAACGGGTCGAAGGTCACTCAGAGGGTATTCATATACGTGCAACCTCTTAAATCGCTTTATTTTAAAAGTTGATTTTTGTAATAAAAATATAGTTTTAAAGGTATTTTGTTTGAATTAGTATACATATTGTTTAAAAAGTTTGACGAATGGACTAAAACTGTTGGTTGGTCGTTCAACCTGGTTCTTATAAAAATTACCAGTTTCGACCTCAACCCATTTTGAGCCTTTAGACCCCTCCCAGCAACAGAAATAGAAGCATCAAGCTCTTTTTATGTTTTGTCAAATATTATGTTCTATATGCCTCGTGCCATCATCGTCAGTACGTGTAGATTAGTTGACTAAAGACTTTCACTAATTTTTGGTTAGGTGATTGGGTTTCAAGCTCGGTTGGTGCTAACTTTATGCCTCATATCATCAACGTCAACACGGGAGAGGTAAAAATTTGGTTTTTTTTAATCATTGTGGTTTTTTGAAACTTTATATTCATAAGCTATGATAGTAGTCTTGATTCTTGAATAAGTTTGAGTATAACTCTTTAATTGTTTTTGTTTATTATAAAATATCATTGTACATTTTTCTTAGTTTCTTTTTTTTTTTTTTAATTTTGGGCCCCGTTAGATGCCGTTGTGTTTCTTAGAATTGTGTAAGAATGTAGTTAGCTGGAAGTGCGTAAGAATGTAGTTACATACATATGGTCTTGGTTAAAGGTGTATTTTGGTTAATTATAATTAGTTTACAAATGAATCTAATTTGGTTCCGTACGTGTTGTCTTTTGATTAAAGGTGGTTGACTTGATCAATTATTTTTAAAAGGAATCTAATTTGGTTATATTTGATCTACAAGAAAAATGGAAGGTTCTGAAACTCGGAAGTTGAAATGATTCAAACGGGTCGAAGGTCACTCAGAGGGTATTCATATACGTGCAACCTCTTAAATCGCTTTATTTTAAAAGTTGATTTTTGTAATAAAAATATAGTTTTAAAGGTATTTTGTTTGAATTAGTATACATATTGTTTAAAAAGTTTGACGAATGGACTAAAACTGTTGGTTGGTCGTTCAACCTGGTTCTTATAAAAATTACCAGTTTCGACCTCAACCCATTTTGAGCCTTTAGACCCCTCCCAGCAACAGAAATAGAAGCATCAAGCTCTTTTTATGTTATGTCAAATATTGTGTTCTATATGCCTCGTGCCATCATCGTCAGTACGTGTAGATTAGTTGACTTAAGACTTTCACTAATTTTGGGTCAGGTGATTGGGTTTCAAGCTCGGTTGGTGTTAACTTTATGCCTCGTATCATCAACGTCAACACGGGAGAGGTAAAAATTTGGTTTTTTTTAATCATTGTGGTTTTTTGAAACTTTATATTCATAAGCTATGATAGTAGTCTTGATTCTTGAATAAGTTTGAGTAGAACTCTTTAATTGTTTTTGTTTATTATCAAATATCATTGTACATTTTTCTTAGTTTCTTTTTTTTTAATTTTGGGTCCCGTTAGATGCCGTTGTGTTTCTTAGAATTGTGTAAGAATGTAGTTAGCTGGAAGTGCGTAAGAATGTAGTTACATACATATAGTCTTGGTTAAAGGTGTATTTTGGTTAATTATAATTAGTTTACAAATGAATCTAATTTGGTTCCGTACGTGTTGTCTTTTGATTAAAGGTGGTTGACTTGATCAATTATTTTTAAAAGGAATCTAATTTGGTTATATTTGATCTACAAGAAAAATGGAAGGTTTTGAAACTCGGAAGTTGAAATGATTCAAATGGGTCGAAGGTCACTCAGAGGGTATTCATATACGTGCAACCTCTTAAATCGCTTTATTTTAAAAGTTGATTTTTGTAATAAAAATATAGTTTTAAAGGTATTTTGTTTGAATTAGTATACATATTGTTTAAAAAGTTTGAGGAATGGACTAAAACTGTTGGTTGGTCGTTTAACCTGGTTCTTATAAAAATTACCAGTTTCGACCTCAACCCATTTTGAGCCTTTAGACCCCTCCCAGCAACAGAAATAGAAGCATCAAGCTCTTTTTATGTTTTGTCAAATATTGTGTTCTATATGCCTCGTGCCATTATCGTCAGTACGTGTAGATTAGTTGACTAAAATGTCAACAAACTTTTTCAGGTAGTTGTTAATAAAATCTTGGTTAAGAATATCCTCTGTCAATAAAATGTTAGTTATTCAAGTTGGATTACTACCTCAAATTGCTAGAAAAACAAAGTTTGTTTGGAAAGTTAACTGCCAAGGCCAATGGTACAAAAGTCAATCACTACCGATAGATAGTCTGAACTTAGATAATTGAAGTTAGAAATTTAAGACCATGCTTTTGTCATCTGATCAACCGGTAGCTACTATATATTTTATATTTCAGGAAAATTTGTTTTGTGATTTGATTTGATTTAAGAGTGTTTGGATGTGTTGCAATAGTATATTTGCAGTTTTTGGACAAAAAGTCAAAGATGCAGCAAGTAACAAGAGGCTGCATCGTGTTAAGAGTGTTTGGTATGGTTATAGTGGAAGACTAAAATGGCTCGAATGTCCTGCGTACAGAAACACAGCCATTTATCCCGTCACCGCAATTCCGCTTCTGGTCTACTGCCGAAATTTAAAGCAAGTAATAGCAGCCCGTCGTTTACTTCTATTGAGAAATCAGGACATATCGATCCAGGAGGGCATCATGGAGGATCATATCTTCTATTGACCAGAGGAAAGAGAGCCGTGGGAATGAAGATCATGTCAAGCTAATTAAGGACTATAGGGCGAGAAACGAGACCGAACTAAGCAAAATTTATGACGGATCATATGTTTAACATTGTTTTATAAAGATATGTAACTAAACACAAAGAATTTAAATAATATATTATAATATGTTTTTTAGTATTTGATTCCGATCGTTATTAGAACAAACCCGTGTACTCACACGGGTGTACACCTAGTAATATTATACTGGAGCTTAATAGGTTATAAGCACCGAAAAGATATTACTTCGTACAACTTCTGTCATGGTTAACTCATTTCCATTTTAGAGACGAATGTGGTAAGTCTTACAGGGTTTGGATTTTTTTTATTTATGAAATGATTATTTTAAAAAAGTATGTGTACGTATAATATTATATCATTTGTTTTTAAAGTTTAAAGTCAATGATTGGAGTTATTTTTAGATTTTGGTTATATTATTTAATTCTTTGGATCTTGAGAATTTCATCTTCATATTTTTTATATATTTAAATGTTATTGTCTTGCTCTATGGATTATCAACAACATACATAACTAAATCTATTCTTACTTCAATGGGTTCAGCATTGGTACCACATAGTATCGACACCAATGTTTATTTTATATTTTTAAACACTTATAATTTGGTTGGTTCATTTTGTAGAGTGGACTCGATTTACTAAGGGAAATGTTTTGGCAATTCGAAGGATATGCATCTTCAAATGGACTCTACTATTTTTAAAATGTTTTCTTTTACTATGTAATATATTGTATTACATATGGTGAAATTTCTTTACGTTGGATGAATTTAGTTTCTTTATAGGTTGTGATGAGTTGTTTTGGAATTTTTTGAACAAAATACAGGACGGTCATCGTATACGATTGTGGATCATACGTATGATGAATTGGTGGTCAGGTGAAGAAGACGTAACAATCAATTTCAGATGCTATTTTGTTGTTTTTTCCGTTTGTTGTATTCTTCTGTTTATATATGTTAATAAATAGCATTTAATAGTTTGTTTTCATTTGCGTTTAGATATCGCAAGAAGTATAAAAGTGTTGATTTGAAGCCTATCAAGAATTGGGTCAGACAGATCCTTTACGAGGAGGTATAATTCGAATATGTCGACATTTATTCACTATATACCAATGTTGATATAGATTTCTCTTTACAATTATTTTTTTTTTAGATTGTGATCATGCTTATCGGTTGTTTTGTGCATAATACCATTTTCTATAGTAGGTGCTTGATGTCAAGCGGATGAATGGCCTTACAACTGATCCACAAATGCTTGATGTCGCTTCGGATAACGTCAGAAGGGAGGCATCCACCATCTCCCATAATGTCAATGAAACAAGTTATTTCTTCTCTTTATTTAGTTGATTATTTTGAATGGGTTATTGTGCTTAAGGCTCTTATATGTACTTCATGTTGTTTTGTTATCAAATTTGGTTCAATAACCAACAATCCATAGCCTATCTGTTTGTTTAAATTAGATCGGACATGCTTCGATGAACTCCATGTTGTTTTGTTGGATTAGATATGAAAAAAACTTCTTTACTTGCAAAAAAACCCCCATTTTAATAATCATCAGTTATCGCCTCATTCCTCTCAACATGAACCATAATTTCACACATCATTCTCCCCTCTTTACATCTTCAAAAAGATTAAATTTGTGTTTTCCATGAAATATAATATACCACTTCGATAGATTCAACTTCTGTAATCAATAGGTAAATTGGTTTTAAGAGGATTTACCATATATTTCATGTGTTTATTTGAGTCTTTATGGCCGATTTGTATTAATTTGGGAAAAGTCTCTTAAGTTCTAAATTTATTAATTGTTATCCTCGAACAAATCCCCTTTTTGTCGTTGCTAAACTGACATGTACCTTAAACATTATTTCCTCATGTCATTGAACAGGCAATATGCATCCTTAAGTAAATTCGGGGCAAGTATCATGTGTTTTTTAATTATCACGCCACAAGTCCGAGACACTTCTATGCTTATAGAATGCTCGAAAACAAAGTATGCACTGTGTCATTAATTTATCTAATACGTAACATTATTTAAGTTTATTTTAATTATACAGTTGTGAGTATATAGGATTAACATTGAATTATTGAATATATATCCTCACAAATTTTATAAAAAAAACCCTATTAATAAAATATTAATATCCTTAAAATAGAGCGACCCGTGGGTACCACGGGGTATAACCTAGTTACAAAATATATAATAAAGAGACTCTCGTTATTTGTGGGAAATTCTTCTAGTACAATACCGGTTACATAAACTAAATAAATAAATGTAATATACAATTTACTTGTACCAATCTTGATTCAACTCGATGTCTTTGGACACTTCAACCGCTCCTACGAGATTGAAACTCTGCTGCAAGACAAGCAAAATTGTTGACGGTTTTGGTTGAGGCACGTGTTCAACACGCTTCCCTTAAAACAGATTCCGCGTCTCCTCTCAGACGGTTCTGTCTCCCAGGGTACAACAACCGAAACAGTATGTGTACTGCCGGAGATGACTCTCATGCCCGAGATAGCACCGGGTAAAATTTGGTGTTCATACAATTAGGAAAATATGAAGTTGAGAAAGGAATAATTTAGAGAGTGCTCCTCTCTAAATTTCCATGGAACAAAAGACCTCTGTGTTGTGTGTATATATCTCTTCTACAAGAATATGAACTACCATGTTCATATATACACACATCAAGATTAATGTCATTTAATCTTGTAATAAAACAAGACATTCAATTTGTAATAAACAAGATATTAAATCTTGTAATTAACAAGACAATTAATCAGGTTTTAATCTCTAATTAATGGACTTAAGTGGTTAGTCAAAACGGTCATATTCATCATGACACGAATTAAATGGTTTGAAACAACTAGTTTGACTAGGTCCAACTAGATCTTTTATTACTGTTGCAAACCTGCGCGCGTACTAGAACTGATCCGCCAGTCCGCATGCCACACTTCAAGGATCTCAAGCCACGCCATATGGAGCCGCGCGCCACACGGATGCCACTACGCATACCAGGACGCCACCCGGTCATGCGTCGTCCATACTCGTGCGCCACCTGCACTCTCCGCTCTAGCCATTGACGTGCGCCATGCACCTAAGGAACTCGCGCCGCATCGACATGTCATGGCATCCGCCTACGCCACCCAAGGGTGCGCCATAAGCAGACCCGCCATGTATCTGACCACGCGCTCATGGATAAAAATACAAAGGCGGTGTGCGAAGTTCAAAGTGCACTACATAGGGCCTATAGCCCACGGCACGCGCGCATATGTGCACGAGTAAGGGTGCTCCACACCCTTTAGGATCCCCACTAGTGTTTGCCTTTAAGGAAACAATATACAAGGAGTGCTCCTCCTTATAAACCACTTTAAGTTTTGTCATCCCACCTATGTGAGACAAGTTGACAAAACTAATCCATTTTACTCATTTTTGTTTGTTCCAAACATACAACTTCAAGCTTCGATATCTCATTCATCTTAGCTCTATTTGGACATAGTTTGAACACAAACTCATAAATAATTATTTATACAACACATATATAAATATTATTGATGTCCAAAATATTTAGTGAAAAACTCATTTTCACTAAATTTCCAACAGAACGTACCCCCATTCATATCTTTGTAAAGTTCCTTGATCATTGCTTTCTTTTTCGTCGCTAATACATAGAGATTTGGATATTGCACCATCAACGGATCATTGCCAATCCACGTATCTACCCAAAATAAAGTTTTATCACCCACACCCACTTTGCTTTTGAAGCTATTCTTTATGTTGATGTTGTTTTACATGAAATCTTTTGCAATTTCCCCGATGTTTCTCCATACACCCGTTAAGGATTTTTTAAACGGTATAGATTCCACTTTCCTTTGACTTTCATGTAAAGATCCAATTACCCTTGCCCAGAGACTGAGACTGTCTGCTTCCATCTTTATCCTCCACCACCGTTTAGCAAGGAGAGCCAAGTTGGTATCCTTTAAGTTTCCGATACCTAAACCTCCAAACTCTTTCAACGCCACCACTTTTTCCCATTTTACCTACCTAACAGCGACTTGTTATATACCTTTTGAATTTAAAACTAAAAATATGATATGTACCCAACTTAAATGAAATTTTATTTAATGACTTGTTTTGAAGCAATCAAATCGTCTCCCTCCTCTTTCGAAGGTCTATAGCATCAGATCGAAATAGGTAAATCGCAAATACCAACCGTTATTGTACGCAAATCCTAATCGTTTATCGTATCTGTTGGTTTTTTTGTTCGACCAGGCGTAAAGGTTTATTGCATTTGATCTGTTGTGTTTAAAACCTCGTTTTTGTTAGTTTAGAATGTTTTTGTTCGTTCATCTAGAATGCAAATTTGCAGAAAATGTGTGTTGAATTTTGGAGAGTCATGGACATGAGAATCCAAACAAATCAAATGAGGACAAAAAATCATCATCTTCTACGCGGTGATCGGAAAATTGTACAACAGTCAGTTGACAATGTCTTGTAGGAATTCCTATTCACGTCTTGGATGTCTCTTTGCAACGCCGGCTATCTCTGATTCTCCTTGATCACGTAAACCCCAACGCCACATCGTCAAGTAACTCGGCCCTTTTTCTTGTTCCCCACAACAATAAAGATAAGATTTAGAACGATTTTGTGTGCGACCTTGGGATTTTAAATTCGCTGGTCTTTATGTTGATTGCGCTCAAGCCTACGGTTAGATTCTATTAAAAAAATACGTGTGAGGTGTGGTGGCATGGTGGGGGAAGAAGATAAAGGTGAGTGGTAGGATTTGGTAAAAAGCTAAAGGTGATTAAGGGTAAAATAGTGATTGGATATACATGATAATTTATCTACTTTAGAAGGTATATATATAATATTTTTAGTTTTGTATGGGTATATATGATATGGGTTAAGTTATATATGATATGGGTTAATTACAAGGGTGGAGATACAATAGGAAGTTTATTTGGCTAGAAAGGCTAGGAAGTGATCTTGACCATCTATTTAGTTAATCAAGGGCTAAGATTAAATCAGGGAAATTGAAAATGAAGAAAAGAGGCGCGTGAGTTTGTTTAGGGGCATTCTAGTCAATCCAAGCCAATAGTTTCTCTCTTCTCCAATTCCCCTCCATTTTTTAAACGTTAATAATTCTTTCATACGACATTATTTTTTTATAAAAATTGCACCAAAAAAACGAGCGTTTTTTTATCTTTAAAACGCGTATACTATTGCTATATTAAAAAAAAATTTAAAACCCAGTTGCGTAAAACGCAATAGAAAAACCCCCAGTATCGTAAAACGCAATGAAAAAAAAACCTAAAAAATGACATTTTTCTAAAACGCAATGCACCAAAAACACAAAGAAATGACTTATTTGTAAAACGCAATGGCCAGAAAACACAAAGAAATGTCTTATTTCTAAAACGCAATAGCCTAAAAACTCAAAAGAAAATGTACTTTATAAAACGCAATGGACTAAAAACCCATAAAAATGTGTTTTTACCTAAAACGCAATGCACCAAAAACACAAAGAAATGTCTTATTTGTAAAACGCAATTGCCAGAAAACACTTAAAAATTACTAATTCTAAAACGCAATGGACTGAAAACACCTAAAAATGTGTTTTACCTAAAACGCAATGACTAAAAACACTTCAAAAATGTGTTTTTACCTAAAACGCAATGACTAAAAACACTTCAAAAATGTGTTTTGCCTAAAACGCAATGACTAAAAACACTTAAAAATGTGTTTTTTCTAAAACACAATAGCTAGAAAACACATAAAACTCTCTTATTTCTAAAACGCAATGGACACATAAAACAGTCTGGGAACTGTCTGTGACTGTGAACTGTCTCAACCCCAGCCAGGGGCTCTGCCCCTTGGACCCCGCCAGGGGCTGCCGCCCCTGGGACCCCGCTACCGGGGGCGCTGCCCCCGGACTCCCGCCAAGATCGTAAAAAGCAATGACTAAATCAAAAACCCGGATCGTAAAAATGAAATTAAAGAATTTCTTACCTGGATCGAAGTGATTTCTTCAACAATTGACGAATTTTGAATGATTGAAACACTTATCAGCGCTCGAATCGAACGGATCGAGTGATTATCTTCAAAATCACCGGAAAAACGAGATTTTGTATGAAATTAAACTGGGTTTTCTTCAAAAAAGCTGAAGAAAACGTTGATCGGGTGTTTGAATCATTGATTGGTGATGAAAATCGCACTATAATGTAGTGATTATTGAGATAGAAAGTGAAGAATTGGTTGAAGATGGTGGGTTTTGAAAATGGTGGGTTTTGAAGTTACTGGGTTTTGAAAAGGAAGAAGAAAGGGTTGGATTGACTAAAATACCTTTTTCTTTATTTTAAATGTTGCCACATGTCATCCTCTTATTGATTCCTATCCTTCCTAGCGAAATTAATCTTCATATTTGATCTTTTCCCTAAGTTATAATATAAAAAATTTTAAAAATAAGAAGTGTAAGACCCCCCGTAGTGGGGCGTTTTTTTTTTAAATTTAAAAAAACGCCCAAAAACGCCCGGAACCCATTACATAGGGTGTTTTTAAAAAAAAAAATCAAAAAAAACCCCCTTGGCGTGGTTTGAAGCACGCCTTGCCCCCTTCTCCTTGTCCAGTCATCTTTTATCTCCCTTTTTGTTATCCAATAAGAATTTTAGGTGTTTTTTCTTTATTTTATTTAATGCCCCAATAATGCCCCATCCCCACTACACCCATTTTAGAAAACGCCCAATAATGCCCCTTTGCTGACTGGACCGCCACATGACGTAAAATGCCCTAAGGTGGGGGCATTATCTTCCCCTTCCACTACACATGGTCTAAGAAGCCACTATAGAGTGATAATTGTCCAAGAAAGATTCAAGTGAGAAAGATAATTTTGTCAAAGAGAATAAAAATATTATGTACATGCAAGTCACATGTTATTTCTCCTCATTTTTAAACGTTTGTAACTTTTTTGTACGTCATTTGTTTTTTTAAATATACTATAAAATCGAGCGTTTTTATCTTTCATATGGATACTCCATTGTTATAAATTTTTTTTCAAAAACCCAGTTACGTATTACACAGTGGACATAACGTAAAACACAATGACTATAAAACTAAAAACACAATGGAAAGTAGACAAAAAATACAATCGATGACAACACATAAAAGACACAATGGACATCAGGCTAAACACAATGAATATCAAACTAAAAACATAATGGAAAGTAAACTAAAAACACAATTGTTGACAATAGATAAAAGACACAATGAACAACAAACTAAAACACAATGAACAACGGTCTAAAACACAATGAACAATGGATTAAATCACAATGGGCAACAAAACAAAAACACAAATGAGCAAAACATATTAAAACACGATGATAGCATAATAAACGTAATGACTAGAACCTATAACACAATGTATTAGAAAACTCAAATATAACATCATCTTTCATTGTGTCATACATTGTGTTTTAGGTTCTGATAATAACACAATGTATAGAAACCTTAGTAAAAAACGTAAGGACCAAAACCTAGTTGAAAGACACAATGACCGTAACTTTTAACACATACAAAAAAAAAACCCAGTAAAAATGATTTTTTTATTTTATTTTTATAAACAATATCATACTCATATTAAAGATAAAAACCTTCATTATTATGGTGATTTTTTTTAAACAAATGTTGTATGAAAAAGTTATTGACGTTTTAAATTGATGGAGGAATTAGCATGTGCTTTGCATGTGAAATGAGAAAATCAATAATGTAGGATTCTTTTTATGTCCTTTCATTATTAATTCCATTTCCCTAAAACTAATCTCAACCTTTTAAATATAAGAATAATAGACTAAAACCCTACTTACGGGCTGTTTGGTAGCCTCTTAATAACCATTCAGATGTTACCTCTTAATGGTTTAAAACCTCTTAATGAATAAGAGGTAACCTCAAGTCTGAATGGTTAAGAAGTAACCTCTGAATGATAAATCATCACGTGTCACATTCTTCTATATTATCATTGGTAAAATTCTTAATGGTTCCATTAAGAGTTAGCCTCTTAATGACCACTCAGAGGCTACCAAACAACCCCTTACCCTTTTTATTTATGTTGTCCTTTGTATTTGATCATGATCCTATATGATATATAAGGGTATATATAAAATTGTCCCAACAACTTTTATTCAATTTTTATGATGGTTTTGTTAAAAAGAAATTCTAAAAATCACTAAAATAAGATAAATCAATTCTGTATCTTTATTCTTTAATTCCTTGGATGGATGATGACAAGTTTATCTGGCATGAGGATATGAGAACTTTAAAAAAGTTTTGGGGTTGTGTGTTTAAAATTATTAGGTTATGATGCAGGCATTAAGATTTTTATTTTAATCAAAATATCATTTTTATTCAATAACTTTTAATGTTTAATAGGTAAGCTATATAAATTTAAATATAAAATACCTGATTATGAAGTGTTAATAGTTCGATATAAACTTTATAAAAAAAACTAAGACCATATCTTAAATGAAACGCTCCAGTTTTAATTACTAAGACCATATCTTAAATGAAACGCTCTAGTTTTAATTAAATTTTATAGTAAAATATATCTAACAATAGACACATCATCTATACTATATAATAAAAGAAAGAAATTTTGAGACACTTGTCATCATATTAGGCCGTATCTTATGGATAATTATTATTTAGTTTAAGTAATCTTTTCTAATTAATTATAGATACCCTTTTATTAAATATTATTTAGTTTAATCTCTTATAGATAATTATTATTTATTTTAATTTTAATTTAATCTCTTCTAGAAAAAAATTCATAATTATTTATTAACGAAACATATTTTTTTTAATAAATTATCTAACCATAAATTTTAAAATTCGTTTGACGAAAAGGAAACACACTCAAATATCTTATTTATTTATTATGGGGAAAATCTAATAATTATATAAATATTTTTTGTATTCAGGTTATTTTCGGTAATGTGCGAATTATAATTGTAACTTTTTATTTCTCATTAAATATAATATAATATATTTACTTTTGTATCATTTTCAAAGATTACATGTTTCTTTGATGAATTTTATAATAGTAACATACATCATCTTTATATTAACTTATTTATGTCAATTTGGTATATAAACGGCTCCATCTTTGGTTTGCATTTACAAGAATTATTTGTTACATATAGTTTAGATTGTTCAACCCGTGTAACACACGGGGAACTAACCTAGTAAAACTATATTCAAAATCAGGGTAATGATCAAATAGAAAGTTTATTTTGGCTAGGAAGTTTAGGAAGCAATAGGATTAGGACATGTGACAAAATTTAAAATAAAAAGGAAGGATATTTTAGTCAATCTTATCCTTTTATTCTTCCTTCTTCTTTCCAATAACATCAAAACCCACAATTTTCAAAACCCATCATCTTCAACCATTTCTTCACTTTCTATCTCAATAATCATTACATTATAGTGTGATTTTCGTCACCAATCAATGATTCAAACACCCGATCAACGTGTTCTTCAGCTTTTTTTGAAGAAAACCAAGTTTAATTTCATACAAAATCTCGTTTTTTCCGGTGATTTTGAAGATAATCACTCGATCCGTTCGATTCGATCTCTGATAAGTGTTTCAATCATTCAAATTTCGTCAATCGTTGAAGAAACCGACTTTGATCCATGTAAGAAATTCTTTAATTTCATTTTTATTATCTGGGTTTTTGATTTAGTCATTGCGTTTTACGATCTTGGCTGGGGTTCGGGGGCAGCGCCCCTGGTAGCAGGGTCCCAGGGGCGGCAGCCCCTGGCGGGGTCCAAGGGGCAGAGCCCCTGGCTGGGGTTGAGCTGGAAAAGTTAATTTTCTGTAAATTGCCTCTGGAAAACTGCATTGGTTCAGCCAATTCACAGCACAGACAAAACTATTGTTCTGGTTCAATGCGTTTTAGATAAAACACTTTCTTTGTGTTTTTAGGCTATTGTGTTTTAGAACTAAGACATTTTTATGTGTTTTCTGGCCATTGCGTTTTAGAAAAACACATTTTGAAGTGTTTTTAGTCGTTGCGTTTTAGGTAAAACACATTTTTAGGTGTTTTCAGTCCATTGCGTTTTAGAGAGAACACTTTTTTTTTGTTTTTTTAGGCCATTGCGTTTTAGAAAGAAGACATTTTTAAGTGTTTTCTGGCCATTGCGTTTTATAAATAAGACATTTCTTTGTGTTTTTGGTGCATTGCGTTTTAAGTAAAACACATTTTTATGTGTTTTCAGTCCATTGCATTTTAGAAAACAGACATTTTAAGTGTTTTCTGACCATTGCGTTTTAGAAATAAGACATTTGTTTGTGTTTTTTGTGCATTGCGTTTTAGGTAAAACCCATTTTTATGTGTTTTCAGTCCAATGCGTTTTAGAAAATACATTTTCTTTTGTGTTTTTAGGCTATTGCGTTTTAGAAATAAGACATTTATTTGTGTTTTCTGGCCATTGTGTTTTACAAATAAGAAATTTCTTTGTGTTTTGGGTGCATTGCGTTTTAGAAAAATGTCATTTTAGGGTTTTTTTTTTCATTGCGTTTTACGCAACTGGGGTTTTTCCATTGCGTTTTACGCAACTGGGTTTTAAAAAAAATTCAAAAATATAGCAATAGTATACTCGTTTTAAAGATAAAAAAAACGCTCGTTTTTTGGTGCAATATTTATAAAAAAATAATGCCGTATGAAAGAGTTATTAACGTTTAAAAATGGGGGGGGGGGGGGAGAATTGGAGGAGAGAGAAACTATTGTCTTGGATTGACTAGAATGCCCCTAAACAAACCCACGCGCCTCTTTTCTTCCTTTCAATTTCTCTCATTTAATCTTAGCCCTTGATTAACTAAATGGATTGTCAAGATTACTTCTTAGCATTCCTAGCCAAATAAACTTCCTATTATACCCTAACCCTTCAAAATCATATAAAAAGTTATATCTTAAAAGAGAAGCAAACAAAAAAAAAAGTTTAACAATTACATGGTGCAATTAGTTATTTTAAGGGTACAGTAGGCTTTAGTTTAATATGCCCCCTTAAACTATATCCTTATTCATTTTGAAACCTTATTGTTGATTGTCAACATATATAGACCACAATAATTTAATATCATCAATCAAATGAGATGTGAATAATTATTTTACAAAAGAAACAAAAAAACAAGAATGTCAGCTTTAGTAAAACTAACATTGATAGAGAGTTTAATGCCCCGAAAACTAGAGTTACTCCTCAAGGTTCGTACATAGAGCGTGATTCAAAGCCTAATATCAGCTTAAAAAAGTGAGCATAATATAGCTAGGTTAAGAGACAATTAAGCACGCCACAATGTTGTTAGGATCTAACGTAGGCCTTTATGGCCTTGTCCTGTATCCTACCTTTATGAGCTTCTACAATATATTCTAGCCAATGACCAACGCCCGAGTTGATCCTATACATACGAGCCCATTTCAGATCAAGAGCTACAATAGCTAAATAATGGTGTGCAATACTGGTTAGCCCATAGACGTCCCGTTACAAGATCCAATCCTTCATGAAAAGTAAGAAAGTCTACATATATTGACCAATTTACACTCATGTTATACTTTTTATGTCACCACACCTTTTCCTTAAGACATTCTATACATTAACAATTTTTTCACTACAACTAGTAAACAGTTAAAGAACCAAAATTTGTAGCATTCATTTCATGGAATGAAATAAAATTAAAATTTGTGTAGAAATAGAAATTTGATTTGGAATTTAGGTCTGTTTGTTTCACCCATGTGGAATGAACAAGAAATTGAAATATAGATTCCTTTTCTTATATTGTTATTAAATTGTATTTCTTTTTTCTTTTGTTGAAACCAACAAAACAAAATAATGGAATCAACATTTACAATTCAATCATAATTATATATTTCAGAGTAAAGTCTATTTGAGTCCTTGTGGTTTGTGCAGTTTAACCATTTGAATCCAAAAATCAAAACTGTCTTGATTTGAGTCCCTGTGGTCTCTAATTTTAACCATTTGAGTCCATGTGGTCTCGAATTTTAACAATTTGAATCCAAAAACCAAATGTTTCTGATTTGAATGTTGTTTACTTTTGGATTCAAATGGTTAAAATTAGAAACCGTAGGGACTCAAATCAAGACAGTTTTGATTTTTGGATTCAAATGGTTAAACTGCACAAACTACAAGGACTCAAATAAGACTTTACTCTGTATTTCATTCCAACACAAGTTTTATGTTTCGTAAACTTTTAAGAAGGCACAAGTTATAAAATAGAAGGGGGGCATAGTGTAGTTAGAACATAATATTAGTGTTGAAGTGTTAATCTAAACTATTGAAGCAGCAGCATATATTGAACAATAACTATCCGTCTATCCCTACACACATTCATTCGTCTGGAGTGCAGAAGCAAGCATAACAAATGGCTGAACAAACCACCACCACCACCACCATGGAGTTGCCATTAAAGCGGCCAAGGGAAGGAGAAGAAAACGGCGCCGTTTCGCATGAAACCAGTTCTCACATATCGTCCGGATGGTTTTCAGAAATTAGCCCATTGTGGCCTGGTACCTTTTTACTCTTCTCCAATTTCCATTTCTTTCTTTCTTTCTTTCTTTCTGTATGTATATATTTATTTATTTCTTGTGGGATTTTTATTTCAGATTGTCAAGTTGATTTTTTGACCTTATGGGTTTTATTTATAATTTTAAAAAAAATTATTTATTTTTAATTTTGAGGGTTCATTCATTCTAGTGATATTTAAGATAAGAAAAATGGAGTCTTGTACTTTTGGTTTGTACTTTATTTATTGTGGTTATGGAGATTTTTCTTCAAAACCAAAACATTTGATTTGATGTTCAAAAGTTGTTTTAATTTGATACAAGTGAAAGGAAAAGGTAGTCTGTAATCATGAAATGGTATTTGTACTTTTCATTAATGGCTTATTCATTGCTGTTTCATTATTGCTTGTTTGTAAATAAGTCTTTCTTTTGTTTTGGATTGCTTGGAAAAACATGTAGCAAAAGCTTCAAATGATTTCTTTACTACCTTGGCCTTTGGGTTTATGTTGGTTTCTTAGGGGGGTGTTTGGGATTACTTATTAAAACCGTTGAATGAATCGGAATGCACTAAGCAGAGAAGTGGTTGTTATAAGCAATCCCAAACATCCCCTTTACTTACGTTTGGATTTACTGAGAGAAAAACGCAAACGCTTTTGTTTCTTTTGACGGGATGCAAGCGTTTTGATGGTAGACTAGAAGTTAATTTGTTAGTCCGGTTGTTTGGTGTGAACTCGGTAGTTATAACTTTGTAATATACAGATAAATGATATTCAATTTGGTGATCGTTTTCCGCGTACATATTGCAGGAGAAGCGCATTCTTTGAAGGTGGAGAAAGTGTTGTTTCAGGGCAAGTCTGATTACCAGAATGTTATGGTATTTCAGGTATGCGAAATTTCATTTTTTATTTCTATTTCTTTCATTTTTCACCTTGAAAGGAGAAAATATGACGATTTTTGGTCCAGTCTGAAACATACGGGAAGGTTCTTGTTTTGGATGGTGTAATTCAACTTACCGAGAGAGATGAATGCGCGTATCAAGAAATGATTACTCATCTTCCTCTTTGTTCAATTCCGAATCCTAAAAAGGTTTCCTTCTTCTTTTACAACTATTTACCTGCAATCTTTGTTGTATAAGAAATGACAATAATTACGTGAGTTTGTTCATATTCATCAACAGACTCATCATAAGTTATAAACTTTACTGTTTTTGTGATATTCATTCGTAGGTTTTGGTTGTTGGAGGTGGAGATGGTGGCGTCTTGCGTGAAGTAGCTCGCCATTCTTCTGTTGAGCACATTGATATTTGTGAGATCGATAAGATGGTCGTTGATGTGAGTAATCATGATTTTAGAAATTTTGAACGTTCTTTTATTTAAAAGGGTTGTACCATAAAAAACCAACATACTTTCTCATTCTGCACGAAAAAAGTCCCTTAACTAAAAAACGGCTGCGTGATGTCTACATATATGCTGAGTTTGCAAGTTACCAACATTTACCCTTCATTTCAGAAGTTTGTATACATTAACAATATTCGGTCAACGGACTTTTTTTCGTGCAAAATATGAAAGTTTTGGTTTTTTTTTTGGGTATTAACCCTATTTAAAATAGCTATTTGCATTTACTATTGAGAGTTTAAGGGCTAATGTGGAATATTTATCCAATTTTCAGGTTTCTAAGGAGTTTTTTCCTGATGTATCTGTTGGGTACGATGATCCGCGTGTCAACCTCCACATTGGCGATGGTATATACATGAATTAACGTCGTCGTTGTTTTCTTTTTTATTTTTTATTTTTTTAAATCTTGTAGGAGTTGCATTCTTGAAGGCTGCTCCCGAAGGAAGTTATGATGCGGTTATAGTCGATTCTTCTGATCCCATTGGTATGTATTCACAAACCCACCATCTCCATATTATCAATTCGATATGCTGACATGGCAATTATACCTCAGGTCCCGCACAAGAGCTTTTCGAGAAGCCTTTTTTCGAGTCTGTTGCAAAAGCACTTCGACCCGGTGGTGTCGTGTGCACACAGGCCGAGAGCATATGGCTTCATATGCATATAATTGAAGATATTGTTTCAAATTGCCGCCAGGTGTTTAAAGGGTCGGTCAATTACGCGTGGACAACTGTTCCTACATATCCTAGGTAAGATGTTTGTACATCAAGGAACAAAATCATATATTAACTAAAACTCGTGTATAAAATGGAACACAAATGCAGCGGTGTTATTGGATTCATGTTGTGTTCGACTGAGGGACCCGGGGTTGATTTCAAGAACCCGATCAACCCAATAGATGAAAACGATAACGAATGCAAATCTGTAGGACCATTGAAGTTCTACAACAAAGAGGTATTTGCTTTATCGACAAATGTTGTATTTTTGGGTGTGAATTTTTGTTTTTATTGATGTTTATCGGTTATTTGTGCGCATAGATCCACACGGCTGCTTTCTGTTTGCCTTCTTTCGCGAAGAAAGTGATCGAAGCAAAAGCATCAAAGTGAAATGCAAGGCGAGAATAGGTGTTCCCATACATCTTCCAAATGTGTTTGAAACCTTGCCTTGTTGTTACAGGATAGTTTGAGGGTTCTGTTTTTGTTGACTATCTTATATTCAGTCAGTAATGGTATTATGATGGACTTTTCATTTCTGCTTAGCTTGTGCTCGTGTATATATATATAACCAACGGTAAGAAGACCATTTGGGGTTTTGGGCCAATATTGGTTCTGGGCTACAGAAGGAATCTTTTGATTTGGATTTATATGAATACTAGTTTTTTAATAAGATAAACAATGCACGTTATTATTATTATTATTATTTTTTTTTTTAGGAAAATGCCTAAATGGTCCGTGAGTTTATGCCACTTTAATCTAAAAATGAAACATTTTGTATCTGGGTTTTGAGGTTTCATTTTTATTCTCATTTTCATTCAATTGGTAATTTGGCTTAGAATTTTCTATTAACTTCTTATCTTTTTGTTGGTTTCATCATTTAAATGAAGGGCATAATTGTCATTTTATGCCATAATATATTTTAATTAATTGAAGAAAACGACAAAAAAAAAGTTCATAGAAAATTCTAACCCAGTTTGTCAATGGAATGAAATTTACAACAAAAATGAAATCTTAGACACCTAGATACAAAAAGTTTCATTTTCAGACTGAAGTGTCAAAAGTGACATAAACTTAGGGACCATTTTGGTATTTTACTCTAAATTTTGTTAATCAGATTTTTAGAGTTGAATATGTTATATAATAAGATTGAAGACAATTACTTTAAAGAGATGATTACAACCACCAAATGAAAGCAAGTTATGGCTTTGGGATGTCGGAGACATGATAATTAAATTACCAAACTATTATCATTAATTTTCTTCTAACAAACCAGGTCGTTAGGAAGAATGCGCATAATCCTACTCATGTCTATTTTTGCTAATTTCTTAACATACGAATAACCAAAGTTACTATGCGGGTAATTATTATTACTCTACTTCATTTTTTTGTAGTGTAATTACTCTAGTTATTTGTATGTTTAGTAGGTTAATTTCATTTAAATGGGGATCCCACCCCATTAGCATAAATTGATTTTTTAACCACAAATTTCTTTAAATCTATGTCGTCTATGAGACTTAAACTCAAGACCTCCCTCTCCCAAATCAATGTTTTAAAGGTTTTGCATGGACAACCACCTGATTGGTATTAGCATAAATTGATTAATTGTGATGCAGGTTGCCTACGAATTGGAACCAGATTGTAGGGAAGGAGAACAAACAAGATTTTTTTTTACAAACTGTAATTAATCAAAAAAGATAATTCACCTTCAATTCCATGATAAGAAGTACCAAGGATGGTGGGGGCGCCTAACCTGCTTGTCCACAAGTTGTTCCGAGTATCACCGGGTAGGGCGGGTACATCTCCGCAACCTACCTGAGTTGTGGTCACGAGTTGGTTCCTCGGGTTGCTGAACTCGCGAGAAAAGGCCGTTGCCCAACGGTTACAATATTGTTACCCCCTTAAAAATATATAAAAATACAAAAATAAACCCTATTTTAAAAAAACTATATATATCAAATTTTTATCCCATTTAAATTTCTACTCTCTATATTCTAACCTTTACATTTCTATAAAAACAACTTCAACTGAAGGTCTCATCACAAAAAAAAAAAAAAAAAAAAAAAGGAATGAAAAAACCCGCATCGTCGAAAACCAAAAATTATTTAGGCTGAAGGTTTGATCTAGCCAAAACGAACCGTTTCCACCCAGCCATTTCCTACCCATGCCAAGTCAATATCCAATGTTTCCCACCCAACCATTTAGGCCGAAGGTTTATTTATTTATTTATAATTTCAATTTTGTTTAGGTTTTTTTTAATTTTAATAAATGTATTTTGTTTTTTTATTTAATGAAAATGTCTTTTTGTTTAAATGGTTAGTTTTTCTAATTAAAAAAAAAAATTGTTTGTGTAGTGGGTTGAGCTAAGTGGATGCCGTCTCCTCTTTGAGTTGAAATGGGTTGAATTGATTTAAATTACATCAAATTAATCATAATCTACCTCTCATGTCATGAATTGAACTCTTATCTTCTTCTTTCAAGAGACAAAAACCACTGCACCCAGCCAAGGCTAGAATAACCAAATTGTGTGTATTATGTTCATAAAAGCCAACTATATATATATAGTGCACTCAAATAAATTTGTGAAATAAACAAGGCTCTCACTATCTAGACACTCGCTTTGCCTATCTGCACACTTAGGGTTTATATACGCTGCGTATTGGTCAATACGCAGCGTATTATGGTTAACCCTATACGATGCGTATTGGTCAATACGCAGCGTATATAGACCATAGATCTCAGTGCCTGATTACCAATCATTGCACAGAAAACAAAGTTTCTATACGCTGCGTATTGGTCAATACGCAGCGTATATAAAACTGATGCAAATTTGGGGTCATTTAGGTAGGTTTGAAGTGTAATTTTTTTTCCAGGTTTATATATGCTGCGTATTGAGCAATACGTAGCTTATAAACAGGGACCATTTTTGTAAATTTATGAAACTTCAGGGACCATATTTGTCAGTTTTCGAAACTTTAGGGACCTTTTTGTAAATTTTCGAAAAACCAGGGACCATTTGTATAAATTTACGAAATCTCAGGGACCATTTTTGTAAAAATATCAAAAAAGAGGTAAAAGGGGGTCTTCATTTAAGAACCGGCCCTTGCAAGACTCGAACTCATGACCTCTCGTTTAGAACCGCAACGCCTTAACCAGTTTATCCTCTGTCCAGAGCTGTTAGAATATGAAACTTAATTACGTATATACACTAGTTAGGTTATACGCTGCGTATTGACCAATACGCAGCGTATGTTAATGGTAGGTACACAACCAGACAGTCAAACCTAGTACCATGGTCAAATCAGTCTGACATAGGGTGCGTAGTGGTCAATACGCAACGTATGTGTAAGACTGATTTGACATCGATACGATGTTGTCCAGGCACGTGAATAAAATAATACGGGGAGTAGAGGGCAATACGCTGCCTATTGAACTGTCACATGAAAGTCTATTTATCCATCTGTTCACAATTCGAATTCACTGCCTACTGCTTTCTTTTTCATCTTCTTCTTCAGTAACCAATTTACACATCATTTATTCTGTTTTTTGTTCAATCTTGTTAAAATGTCATCATTTTGGAACGATAATTATTTCGGTAATCGCTATTCTAACGACATATGGGGAGCAAATGCTGCCAACGAGGAGGAGGAGGTTGTGTCTGGAGTCCCTGTTGATCAAAAAACACAGTTGCCAGACTTGAACAAGACTCCCACTCCACCTGTTGATGAACCAAATTACCCGGCGCATCAAGTGTATCCAGATTACGGATACGGGTATGAATCTCCGTACGTGCAACAAAGTGGATACGGTGCTGAGAATGCACCTGTTGATGAACCATATTACCCGATGCAGCAATCGTATCCGGGTTACGGGGTATACGGGGATGAAGGTGGATACGGAAGTTACAGTGGATACGGTGGTGAAGGTGGATACGGGGGTGATGGTGGTTACAGTGGATATGGGGGTGAAGGTGGTTACAGTGGATACGTGGGTGAAGGTGGACACAGTGGATACGATAGATATGGGGGTGAAGGTGGTTACAGTGGATACGTGGGTGAAGGTGGACACAGTGGATACGATAGATATGGGGGTGAAGGTGGTTACAGTGGATACGTGGGTGAAGGTGGATACAGTGGATACGATACATTCCGCCGGAGCCGTATAGATCACTACGCAGCGTATAGGATAGCTACTACATATAAAAATTAAGTTTCATATTCTAACAGCTCTGGACAGAGGATAAACTGGTTAAGGCGTTGCGGTTCTAAACGAGAGGTCAAGAGTTCGAGTCTTGCAAGGGCCGGTTCTTAAATGAAGACCCCCTTTTTCCCCTTTTTTGATATATTTACAAAAATGGTCCCTGAGATTTCGTAAATTTACACAAATGGTCCCTGGTTTTTCGAAAATTTACAAAAAGGTCCCTAAGTTTTCGAAAACTGACAAATATGGTCCCTGAAGTTTCATAAATTTACAAAAATGGTCCCTAGTTATACGCTACGTATTGCTCAATACGTAGCGTACACAAACCTGGCAAAAAATTGAGACTTCAAACCTACCAAAATGACCCCAAATATGCATCAGTTTTATATATGCTGCGTATTGATCAATACGCAGCGTATGTGAACATTGTTTTCTGTGCAATGTTTCATAATATTTTTTTATTATTTAGTCGACGTCGTCCGTAAGGCGCGTACGGGCCTCGACGCTCGTTAGGCCCGTACGCGCCTTACGGACGACGTCGACTAAATAATATTTTTTTATTATTTAGTCGACGTCGTCCGTAAGACGCGTACGGGCCTAACGAGCGTCGAAACTAAGTCCGTCGTTAAAATATATATTTTTTTTATTGTTTAGTCGAAGTCGAACCGTAAGGCGCGTAGGTCCCTAACGAGCGTCGAAACTAAGATCGAAGTTTTATACTTTAACGACGATCTCCGTTTCGACGCTCGTTAGGGACCTACGCGCCTTACGGTTCGACTTCGACTAAACAATAAAAAAAAAATATATTTTAACGACGGACTTAGTTTCGACGCTCGTTAGGCCCGTACGCGCCTTACGGACAACGTCGACTAAATAATAAAAAAATATTATTTAACGACGATCTTAGTCGATGTCGTCTGATTATTATTTACTGACTGGTTTCCTTTTGTGCAGGTATTTACACAAAATGATTTCCACTTCGATCACTGCTCGAAACAAAAGCCGGGAGTGGTGCACCAGTGGCGATTTATTTTTCTTATATTGCCTCTTATACAAGAGGCCGTGCGCTCTCGCCCACGGGTTGGCGCAATACTTCGCCTCCGCGCATCATCGACAGGAGCGCGGATTGTTATTTGGCGGAGCCTACGTGACTAGGATAGCCCTTTCGTTGGGCTATCATCCGGAGACTGACCGCGACAATGTAGGTCCGCCGGCACAGCCGAAGCGGATGGGGAAGAATGTTATATCCGGAATGCACGTTACCAAAGACTTCCCAGACGGGAAGCGGTTTAAGAACAAGGACGGCACGCAATATCAGCTTCAACAGCTGCCGGCGGAGTTCCCTCCGTATTATCCCCCGAACGATCCGGAGCCGCCGGAGCCGTATGAGCCGGCCGTCGTCATTCCGCAGCCACCACCGCCGCGTGGACCACCAGGGGCGCCTCAGTTCCCACGCCATGTTTGGCCCGGTGCTGACCCATCATATCAGCGGCAGCTTCGGTTATCTGAAAGAAACAATTATCTGTTGGAGTGGGTGGCTGCGGCGCTGCAGCAGCAGCGACAGCATGACGGGTTACCTCCACTACCCTTCATTACGGATGCGGAATGGGATCAGCATCAGCAGCAGCAGCAGCAGGAGCAGCAGTAGTAGTATTTTATCATTTTGTTATGTATTCACAAACTTTTATTGTATATATCAAACTCTTGTATATATCATTTTGTTATGTATGCACAAACTTTTATATTGTGGTGTACATATAAAATTATGGCAGGTTATATAACATGTTTTGTTGTATCGATATGGTTCTGGAATATATCAGGTTATTTAACAGGTTCTGGAATACAACAGGTTATTTAACAGGTTCTGTGTGCAATTAAAATTCAGAAGGTTATATACGCTACGTATTGACCTATACGCAGCGTATATAAGTGTTCATCTACGCTGCGTATTGACCTATACGCAGCGTATATAAGTGTTCATATACGCTGCGTATAGATCACTACGCAGCGTATAGGATAGCTACTACATATAAAAATTAAGTTTCATATTCTAACAGCTCTGGACAGAGGATAAACTGGTTAAGGCGTTGCGGTTCTAAACGAGAGGTCAAGAGTTCGAGTCTTGCAAGGGCCGGTTCTTAAATGAAGACCCCCTTTTTCCCCTTTTTTGATATATTTACAAAAATGGTCCCTGAGATTTCGTAAATTTACACAAATGGTCCCTGGTTTTTCGAAAATTTACAAAAAGGTCCCTAAGTTTTCGAAAACTGACAAATATGGTCCCTGAAGTTTCATAAATTTACAAAAATGGTCCCTAGTTATACGCTACGTATTGCTCAATACGTAGCGTACACAAACCTGGCAAAAAATTGAGACTTCAAACCTACCAAAATGACCCCAAATATGCATCAGTTTTATATATGCTGCGTATTGATCAATACGCAGCGTATGTGAACATTGTTTTCTGTGCAATGATTGGTAATCAGGCACTGAGATCTAGGGTTTATCTACGCTCCGTATTGGTCAATACGCAGCGTATAAGGGTAACCCTATACGCTGCGTATTGACCAATACGCAGCGTAGATAAACCCTAATTTTGCTAGGGTTTGGTGTGCCAATAGGCACACTCAATAAACAAATAACTACTAACTAGACCGAACTAATATACTTGTATTTGAGTGAGTCAGCATGATTGATTCAACTTGAAAGCTCAACTCGTGTTTAATTTGAGTTAGTTGGTCATTCGATGATGAATTTCCTTAATTCCACGAATAGAAAAGTTAGCGACATGTACCTTGTATTGTATTGTTCGAGTGAACCAACAAGCGAGTTACATTCCGCTCGTACTCAACTAAAAAATTTATATGGTTAAATCAGAGTGAGTTGAATTTTATTGAGTTTTTAACAAAGTTAATATACAAGTCAGGAATGATTTACAAGTTCACATGGTATTTGGCTAGAGCTGCATGAAACACCACTAAAAACATATTTTAGGAGAGAACGTTCAAAGTCTCAAATTCGCAACACTGATTGACTCCGGGTAGATACTTCAAGAAGAGGAAACTCCGACCACCTTTTACTGATCAGATTAGTGTAAAACAGATTGTTGTTAGCCTCATCATAGGAGACACTTTTGCATGTGGCCACTCTTTGACATGAGAATAAATATTATGGAAGAAAATGGTTAGAGAGAAAAGTAAGCGAGTAATGTGAGAGAGTACATATCATGAATTCTCCATGGTCACTAGGGGCGTACTCAAGTGTATACCTGGGTGGGCGGGTGTCCCCCTTAAAAAGAATTTGTGTGTATCTTATAGGCAAAATCTCAATTGCACCATTTGAAAGTTTGGTTAAACCCCTCATTCGCATCTCTAAAAATGAATTCCTAGGTTCGCCACTCACCTATGTTACGTCTCAGTGTCAAAAGGGTTGTGGGCCCAACATAATAGAATTGTCCCAATAGTACAACTGAAAATGCAATCGGTGGTCATTTGTTCGCATACATTCCACACGACTTGGTACACAAACGAAGTACCTTAAGTGAACCTAATGGGTCGAAGTGTTGAACTCTCTACAATAGTCACAACCGTTAATTGACCCGAATTATCATGTATGACATAACTCAATGTGTTTTTTACTCCATACATTTAATATTCCAAAAAAATAATAAATTTTGACAAAAAGTATGGATGTTGAATTATGAAATATAAACCTTTGTTTATGGAAACGTGTGCAAGTTTTTGTAGTAAAGGTTAAAAAATATATTATTTGTTTATGGAAACATGTCCGAGTTTTTGTAAAAAGGTAAGAAAATATATAGAGTAAATTACATGTTTTGTCCTTTGGGGTTGTTTGTTTACATCTTAATGAAGCTCTTAATGGTTCAGACCTGTTACTGGTTCAACACTTAATGGTTCAGACTGTTTGTTTCGCGAGCAGATGTCTGAATGGTTCAGACATTTGCCTCTGAATGGCTAAGTTCTATACTGAGCCTGAATGGTTAAGACCACTAATCTGAATTGGTCAGGCATTTGTATCTAAACGGCTAAGTATTATACTGGTTCAGACCTCTTACTGGTTCAGTACTTAATGGTTCAGACCCCTTACTGATTCAGCACTTAACCATTCAGAAGTTGCCAAACAGCCTCTAAATATATATATTATAAAAGGCGCCAACTATACATAGTGCACCCAAATAAATTTGTGAAACAAACAAATAACTACCAACTAGACATAATCAATATACTTGCATACGTAGGTCTTGACTGAGTTAAGTTATGAACCAAAACTATCTAATTACACCATGCTTAATTGCTTATACAAATCAACACTAGTAAATGACAAAACTGCCCATCCTCATGCCCCATTTGCCTCTGTTGGGTCTACTGACAACCTAACTTAATTTCCAAATTCAAACACACCCACAAAACCCCCTTTCAAAATGTTCACCAACACTTCCCCAAGAACACCAAAAGTTTTAACTTTGAAGCTGTCTTTATGCATTAGAACACCAAAAGTTTTGAAATTTCTGGTAATGTGAGGTGAGTAAGCTAAAGTACTCTTTTTTTATATCTATCTTAGTATTATAATTTATGGGTTTCTTGGAATTATTAACTAGTTATGTGTTTTTGATGAAATCTTGAAAAAGTTTGAAGCTTTTTGTAATATTTCAGTCTGCTAAAATGCGCTTGGTTAAACCCATTATTAAACAAAAATCTTTTTCACCTCCTATCCATCCTCCTCCTCCAAGCAATTCCACTTTGTTTGCTAAAAACATTGTGATAGTAATAGTAGTAATGTTCTTCATATGTGGTGTGCTCCACTTTCTTGTGAGGTTTATCTTAAACAAGATAAGATTATCCTTAAATCCTCATCATGAATCCACAAGATTTCAAGAAAGTGGTGATGGTGAAAGTGTTAATGATGCTGCTATCTATCAAAGACAGTTGCAACAACTCTTCAACTTACATGACTCTGGGTTAGATCAGTCTTCCATTGATGCACTACCAGTGTTCAGATACAATGAACTAAAGGGGTTTAAAGAACACCACCATTGTGCTGTTTGCCTTTGTGAGTTTACTGAACATGATAAGCTGAGGTTACTTCCAGTGTGTAGTCATGCTTTTCATACTCATTGTATAGACACTTGGTTGTTGTCAAACTCAACTTGTCCTTTATGTAGAGGAAACCTTTTTACTCCTGGGTTTTCTGTTATAAATCCAGTCTTTGACTTTGACTTTGGGTTTGACCATGTTCATTCAAGGGAAGAAGAAGAAGATGATGATGATGATCATCATGATGTGGTTTCTGGTAATACCAATGAATGTGAAAGGGTGTATCCAGTTAGACTTGGGAAATTTAGAGCCATTGATGGTGAGAAAGAAGATAAACAAGAGGTGGGGCAGACTAGCAATGGGAATAATAATCTTGATGAAAGAAGGTGTTACTCAATGGGATCTTATGAGTATGTGGTGGCAAACTCAGATTTACAAGTGGCATTTTGTGGTGATAAGGGTAGGAATGGAAACATTGATTTGAGAATTGAGAAAGATAAGATGAAGGTGAATAATAATACTAATAATAATAATAGCTCCATTGATGAGGGTACAAATGGTAAGGAGATTAGTAGTGGAAGTAAAGGTGAGAGCTTTTCTGTTTCCAAGATTTGGCTTTGGTCCAAGAAAGATCATCATAAATTTCAAGATTCTTCAACACACACATGGTCATATCCTCTCTCAATGTAAGCTCATTATACAAGTCAAATTACATCACATTACATGTATTTAGTTCTTGATTTTGAATCCCATATGTTTAATCCTAGTTGAGTAAGTGTTATAGGACCGCGTTTAACACGTTGTCTTACAATTAAGCAAACATAACATAAATTGTTGGAACATAGAACCAAATGGATTAGTATGCTGACTTGTATTGTATGTGGTACTATTTTCAACATGTGAACACCACTTAACATTCTCTTGAGAGTTACAAGGGAAAACATAGGTGGGATCCATGAAAAGATGAGTGACATTCATGATATTAGCAACAAAGAGTTGACATAAGAGTAGCACTCATGGTTTGTGGGGTAATCATATATGGATTGAAAGAAATTCTTCAACCACTAGCTTTTATTTTCCATCCAAAAATATTGACTTTGTCCCCTGCTTTCTTCAACACTCAATTACTTGGTAATTTAAAAAAAACTAGCAATTACAGAGATTGATAACAACTTAACAAGCATCTAATGTATGCATCACTGATGTTAAAAGAACTAGCATCAAACAACATTAGACCTCTTGGAACATGAAACTTGTATAGACATGCCCCTCAATGTCAATTGTTTGTGGACTTCGGATTCGGGTCACTTTTAAAAGTCAACATTATGGATATATGGTTAATGGTTACTAATCTTATGAAAGAAATGTTTGTGTAGCTTGAATAAAATTTAAGAAATACGTTTAGTGTTAGGACTTGGGACCAAATCCATTATAGGCATTATACGGTGA
Source organism: Helianthus tuberosus (assembly GCA_030545235.1). Classification (NCBI taxonomy): domain Eukaryota; kingdom Viridiplantae; phylum Streptophyta; class Magnoliopsida; order Asterales; family Asteraceae; genus Helianthus; species Helianthus tuberosus. Next base: position 165,645,964 of record CM060442.1, read on the forward strand.
CACCTAATTATGATTATCTTATTATTTGACGCGAAGCGGAAGCAAATAAATTTAAAAAATAATTTTCGAATAACTTTGATAGAGTAAATGAATGATAAAACCACTACAATAGGGTGCTCTTTTATAGGGAGTATTCTAAAGTTGGAAGGTTTGCCAAATTTCCGAAATTACAAATTGACTGATAGTTATTAAGATTAAGACCATAAATAAACGTGTAAATTATGCTCCTCATGACTCCAATCGTAGCCCAAGCTATGCCCGTTTGAAGTTTGGGATTTTTCTGTCATGTTTCCCTTTATGTAGTTGTTCCATGTAAGAATCTGTCAGCTCTTGGGTTACTGTTTATCATATTTTGTTAACATTTGGATTAGCTAAAGCCAAGCGAGTGTACTCAAATCAAAGCTTGAACGAAAACTCAGTGTGGGCCGAACCCTCAACTTCCAGTTTGACAATTTTAACCTCTCAACTATCATTGATCGTTTGACTTGTTTAACAACCGTTTACACTCTTTGTTTAATAAAATTTGTAAGACATATGAATAGCTAATGATTATCACAACTTCAAACAACAGAAGCAAATCCAAACACTGCATACTACGGCGGGCTTTGTTACAACTGATTATTTGATTTTGATTCTCCGAATTGTCAAACACTCCATAAGCCAAGATCTTCATTGAATTTACACAATGGAGTGTACGAAGTAGCATTCTGTTAAAACTATGATGCTTTTCTTACACCAATGCAGCTGCAAGTTTGACTATTTTTTACTTAACTACTAACAAACCTCTAACTTCTGTTTAGGGATGAGCATTTGGTACCGGGTATATTCGGTACCGGTACCAACTTTCCCCGTTTTTCGGCACCGGTACCGAACCGGTGTATTCGGTACCGGTAACCACTTTTCCCATTTTTCGCTACCGGTACTTTCGGGATCGGTACCGGTTCAGTACCGAATGGTTACCGTGCTCATCCCTTAGTTCTTATTATTCTAATACAACATATGCCATGCCTGTGCAACTTAAAATAAGTTCCCATTCATTTTGATTATTGGGCTTCAATAGTCAGTTTAGGAGTAGCTATAAGAAAAAGAAAAAAAAAAAAAACTGATTCTAACTTTCTGATTATTACTTTTTTTGAGTTAAATGCCATTTTAGTCTCCGTGGTTTGGTTTGGGTTATATTGCTAGTTTAGTCCAAGGTTTCATTTTTCGCCTATGAGTCCCAAAAAGGTTTCACCGTTGTCATTTTAGTCCACTAGGTTAACTTCATTCATTTTTTCTGTTAACGAGAAGGGCAATTCGGTTATTTTATATGGCCTAATTTCCTTCTAGTTAACAGAATTACATATAAAATGACCGAATTGCCCTTCTCGTTAACAGAAAAAATGGATGAAGTTAACCCAATAGACTAAAATGACAATGGTGAAACCTTTTTGGACCTATAGACGAAAAATGAAATATTTTGACTAAACTGGCAAAATAACCCAAACTACAAGGACTAAAATGACATTTAACTCTATTTTTTTTTTATGTTTCATTTTCTTCAGAAAAAAGATGAAGACAATAACAATAATAATGCTAATAGTAGCAGTAAAAGATAGTATGTGATTACAAGACATTCTTGATCCCACATGCACATTTTTAATTTAATTATAGCATTTAGAAAAATATGCCACCCACCAAACTCATGTAAATACACCACTCTAATATATTATTTATCTGAATTATTGATTGGCCCGCCAAAGTAATATTTGGCTTTATTCGAGTCATGAAAACCATGATTTTAGGGTATTCTTTTTTTAAACTGTTAAACATATAATTTCATACAGTTCATTAAACTATTAAAGCACCTTGTTATACTTCCAACAAAATAATCAGGTAAGCGGTAAAAACAGGAAGGCTTAGAGCCGCTACAAGCTTTTTTTTTACACATGTCGCATATTGGTTGGTGTTCGCTGAAAGGATTTTTAAAGACGCTTTAGCAACACTGATTTCAGTGAGAAGGCTCGTGGTGAGGTTTAAACTGGCTATTTTGAAAATTTGACAAGTCAACGGCTATTTTCATTATTTTCCTTTATTCTTTGAACCAATCAACTCAAGCCACATCACACTTCTTTTTTTATTATATATTTTTATTTAATTTATTTAAGGAGAATTGGAAATAAATAATCCCACCTAATTTAATTTGGCCGATAATAATCCAAGTCAGTTATTGGTCGATAATAATCCGAACTGGTCAATTTTTTTGTAAAGTAGTCCGCCGTTAAAATAGCTTAACGGAGTTAAGTTTTTTTTCGAATTACAAACCGATGTTTAAAGGCTTTTGATCAGAACGAGGATACGGGTCGATTGATGTAAAACTTACCTCAAAATTGTGCTCGAAATGACTTGATTTTTGTTAATGGGAAGTTTAAACACCCGAATTGAAGCACCGTTTTAGTGGGTTAGGGCAGCATTTCGAGGTAAGTTTTACATCAATCGACTCGTATCCTCGTTCTGATCAAAAGCCCTAAAACATCGGTTTGTAATTTGGAAAAAAAACTTAACTCCGTTAAGCTATTTTAATGGCGGACTATTTTACAAAAAAAAAAAAAAAATTGACCAGTTCGGATTATTATCGGGCAATAACTGACTTTGGATTATTATCAGCCAAATTGAGTTAGATGTGATTATTTATTTCCAATTTTCCTTTATATGATAAAACAATTACACATTTTAGATGAAAAGTGAGTGAAAGCCCTCACAAGTCATGCCTACATGATTGTGACGAGGTAGTCGTCGCCTTTTCACTTTTTGGTGAAACCATTACACATGATCTAGCTTAAATAACATGCCTAAACAAAGAAACAACATATTTTTTTCTGCAGGAATTTCATATTCACTTCTCATAATGGCAGCTTCTTACAAATATGACCCCCTCCAATGCTGCACCATATATGATATATAAGTTCTATAACATCTACTACTATACCCTTACAACATTGCAAATTTACTTATCACAATGAAATAATTTCCCAATACCCATGTTTTATCGCATCAATCACCACGAGCAAAACCACGAGAGCGTGACCGAACCCTACCACGATGATCATAAACTGAATTTCCATGATCCAATGGCTTTATGACCATTGACTCAGCTTGTTCTTGAACCGCTCCGAACACAATCTCTTTGGTTTCCTCTGTACTTTGTTCATAGTACGTTTGCGGCATGGATGAATAATATCTGTTGTGATGCTGCTGCTGCTGTTGCGGTGGTGGTGGTGGTTGTTGATAATTGTGGTCCCACCCGCTGTAAAGATGGCGACTTTGACGAAACTGTTGTATTTTTTCATCGTTGTTTGTCATAAACGGGTATGTTTTTTTAGGAGTCGGGGTTCGGGTCTCTATAGACGGGGGAGCCTCGTCTCCGTCTTGTATCACATAGCTATCCTGAACGGGCCATGAGTTTGACCCGTATCTGTGGTCTTGGTGAAACGGTGGTTGGTTTTGGTACGGATAGCTGACTTGTTTCTTTTTGAAGCCCGGGAAGACATTTGACAAGATTTCTGAGAATGATGACGTGGCGTTGGCCATGAGTTTCCCGAGAGATGCAATGAAACCTTCTTCTTGTTTTTCGGGCTCGTTTTCTGACGGAATTAGTGGCGGCCTTAGCGATGGTTTCTGGTATGGTGGCATTGGAGCGATGTTTGGTTTCATTGTTGTTTGAGATTCATCCTTCAAGAAATTAATCATTAGACAGGTCTAATATGAATATATTATGATCACCGATTTTTAAAGGACGGAGTCAATAACCTAGAACTTACCACTTGATTGGAAATCATGCTACCAACTCTGCGTTGCAGCAACGCAAGCATGTAACCAAAAAAGCCTGCTGCAACCAAAACCGCAATCCCTGCAACAATGTTTTATAAACTATTAGTTATCTCAAGGAGTCAAACAATTATCATTAAACCATGTGACACATTCAAATGGATATTAATTTACCAATAGGGAAACCGGTTCCATACTGATAAGCACAATCATCAAACGGTAGCTGGATCTCACGGATGGCTTGGTTTCCTCTGTCTATAACAAGAAGAGAACAACTACTTCCAATGTAGACAACATCAAAATCATTCGAAAATCTAGCATCTTCACTTGGCCCGTCTACATGTCCCCCACGGCCCGATTTCCCACCTCCTGCAATTGTCGTCACACCTATACCAAAACAATATACGCATAAGAAAAATGCCATTGTTCGACACCACTTAGTTTACGAAACAAAGATGTTAAATAACGAGAATAACCTGTATCACTTATTTTCCTAATGGCCATGTTGTCGGTATCTGCAATGTATATGTTTCCTTTGTCATCAACCGTAAGGCCTTTCGGGTGGTTCATTTTAGCGTCTCTAAGCCTCCCGTCTACATGCCCCGAATACCCATCTGCAGACCCGGCAACCAATTTCGGTCTACTATCTGAACATTTCCACATTGTTTAATTACAGTACATCAAACAAACAAAAAGTGAATCAACGATCAAACCCAATTTTACACATACAATTATACAAACACACAAGAAGATGATAGTAACTTACAGAGAGACAAAGAGGAAGAGATCTTGTAGAGATTGCTATTAGCAGAATCAAGAACAAGAAGCTCCCCATTAGGCAAAACCTCAAGAGCATGAGGCTCAATCCCAAGTTTACTTCCATCAAAAACTGTATCAACACTGTATCCACTCTCAAATTTCATCAATGGCCGCCCGCTAATCGCTACAACAACAACAAAAACCCACCCACAAACGAACGAACGAAAATCAACAACAATTAAAATAAGTATTAAAGCAATATAAGAAAGAAAGAAAGAAAGAGGCATTGATTACATGTTTTGGTAGTGGGTGTGAGGGAGGAAGCCCATTTGATGAAAGCAGAAGCAGCATTTGAGAAAAGCCCATTAACAATTCCTGCAAAAAAGTGAAATTAGAATGCAACAATTGCAGCAGCAGATCTTATGATGAAATGTGGGTAGGTAGTTACTTGGAGGAGGAGGAGCAGCTGAGGATGCATCGAGTAAGAGGAAAAGAGAGAGTGAGAAAACGAAGATGATTTTTACGGGCTGCATTGCAAAGGTGAAAGAAACCCTAATGAATTTTTTTAGGGGGTGTTTGGCCTAGCTTTTTTAACAAAGCTTATAGCTTTTTTAGCTTTTTTTTACAAAATAAGCTTAACTTGGTGTTTGTTTTAGCTTTTTAAGCTTATGCTTATTAGCTTATATAAGCTAATTTGAATAAGCTTATTTGAGGATGGTTTTCTAGCTTATTGAAGAATGATAGGAAATAAGCTATAAGCTAATCCAAACACTTAAAAATAGCTTATCAAATGATAGAAAATAAGCTATAAGCTATTTTAAAATATAAGCATAAGCCAAAAAATAAAAGCTAGGCCAAACACCCCCTTAGTTAAAGGGGAGGGAGTGGGGTTGTGTGAAAAATAATTGGAAGAAAGAAGCGGGTGCAAAGGACAAGAGATGAATGATCAGAGGGAAGGGAAGGTAGGGGCCAGTGCTGCTGCTGCTGGTGGAAGTCACTACTAATACTTGTAATATTGTTTATTATATATATTTTCTTTGAGACGGGTACGAAACGCTTTAGCGGTATCCGAAGGCTTTTTCTAGAGGCGAACATCGGTTGGAGTGTCGTTTGTAACAAAATGGCATGTACAGGCCTTGGGTTTTATGACTTTATCACAATCGGCCTTCAGGCAATGAGTTTCCTCTGGAATTGGTAACGCGTCAGGCCATCACCGTTGTCTACGGCGATCACCAGGGGCAGCCTAGCTTGTTAATAGGGGTAGTGTAAATTTTAGAAAAATTTGACGTTTTTCGATTTCGTTACCCTTTTTTATATGAAACGTTACCCCTATAAAGATTTTCTAGATCCGTCACTGGCGATCGCGAGGGTGGGTGGTTTTTTGCCTATGGATGTACCCTGGTGGCCGGGCTTTGTTTGATGTTAAAAAAACATGAAATTTAGTAATATTTTTAATTAAAAAATAACAAATAATTATGGTTCATTGATTCACTTAAAAACACCATGAAGAGATATGGTACCGAACCCGTTAATCCGGGCTGGGCATGACCTATTGGATCCGGATCTTGGACATTGTGGAGCTCTGTTAACGTAGCAAGTCTCGTGAAACGTATGAACATATGGCCACCAATTAAAGAAGAGATGTCATTAGCAAAACGGTTATGCCCCCGCCAATCTTGACAATATAACAGTACCTGGTATATACACTAATGACTTTATGAGAATCATGTCATTCGATCTCTCTTGACTCTCTCTTTTACATACTTATTTGCCCGATGATAAACGAGCGCTTATTTCCATGCTGAAGGGTGATTACAAGGATTCATGTGACGAGGGTAACCGTGATACTATTTTGTGTGACGGGTCATTGATTCTTCGCACGCCTAATGATATAAACAAAAAAAGGTATTTTTTTTTTTCAATGCAAGTTAAATATGCTTAAATCTGTTATATAAAATGTTGGATGTAAAAATTATTTTGACATGATTTTGGTCGGATCGGATCTAAATGAAACATGATAGTCTATTTGATGACATGTAAGACAACTTTAACATACGGATGAATTTAATTTAATGATTGATTTATGTTGAATTGAATGTTATTTTTTTCCTACAAATGATCTAAAAAGTTAAAAAGTTATAATAATTTTGTGGTTGTCATTTTTTTGTTGGTAGCAAATCCTATCTAACATTTAATGCCACTGGTATATCTGTATTTTCATTTAATTTTTTTTTAAAGTTTGTTTCAGGTCATACTCCATACATAAAACGCAGGTCATAAATAGGGAGGGCAATTACCCATATATTAAAAATTGAGTTGAATGAAAAGTAGTAGTAAATTAAAATAGTAAAGAATTGTATACTAATAAAAGATAAACAAAATGAACAGTATCTTTCTTTTTATGGTTTTTTTATATGTGTTATTTAGTGGTTTTTTACATGTGTTATTTAGTTCTTTTGTATATCTTAGACCATGGGGTATGGTGAGGCGTGAGTTGGGGGCATGGTGCGACACGTGGAGTATGGGGTACCCAAGACCAAAAGCCAATTCCAAAGGGATATGGTGGGGCGTCCCTGGGTGGCGTGGGAAAAAACCAATTTCAAAGGGCTAGTGCTCTTGGCCAACGAGGTTCCGCCATGTCATGTTCGTAACCCCGCCCAATGCCCGGGCTTAAACCCCCGCCCAAGGGGCCACACCGAAACCCAAGCCAACCCGGGGTGGTGACGTGGGCGTTTGTACCCAATCCACGCCCCATACCCCGTAGTCTTATGTAACTTGCGTTTGTTTTTTATCGATGTAATTCACGTGTCAGTATTTTTTGATCATATCAAGATTTTTTTCTCTATGGGTTGCTGTAATGAGTGTATTTTTTTATATGTGTTATTTAGTGGTTTTTTACATGTGTTATGTGGTTCTTTTGTATATCTTAGACCGTGGGGTATGGTGGGGCGTGAGTTGGGGGCATGGTGCGACACGTGGAGTATGGGGCACCCAAGACCAAAAGCCAATTCCAAAGGGGTATGGTGGGGCGTCGCTGGGGTGATGTGGGAAAAAAGGCAATTTCAAAGGGCTAGTGCTCTTGGCCAACGAGGTTCCGCCATGTCATGTTCGTAGCCCCGCCCAACGCTCGGGCTGAAACCCCCGCCCAAGGGGCCACACCGAAACCCAAGCCCACCCGGGGTGGTGACGTGGGCGTTTGTACCCAACCCACGCCCCAACCCCCGCCCCATACCCCATAGTCTTATGTACTTGCGTTTGTTTTTTATTGATGTAATTCACGTGTCAGTATTTTTTTATCATATCAAGATTTTTTTTCTCTATGGATTGCTGTAATGAGTGTATCTGACGTAACAAAACAAACCGATACCGATCAAATTCCCGTTGTGTTGGTATATTTTTGGTCATATCATGATTTTTTTTCTCTATTGGTTGCTATAACGAGTGTTAGTACCGTAATTAAACGAACTGATACCCACCCACCGCGCAACGCGCGGATTTAATAACACTAGTTGAATGAAAATAACATAAGGGATGAGCAATTAAAAATTGAGTTGAATGAACAGTAGTAGTAAATTAAAATAGTAAAGAATTGAATGAAAATAACATCATTAAGTCATTAAGGGATGAGCAAATGATATCGGGTATTGGTATCAAATTTATCAAACCGGGTATATTTTCGGTACCGGTATTCACCGGTGTTTACCCTTAAGTACCGGTGCCATACCAGTACCGCTCGATACCGAACCGTACCATACCGTACCAGGTATATTTGGTACCGGTATAAAATAGTAAAGAATTGAATGAATATAACATCATTAAGTCATTAAGGGATGAGCAAATGATATCGGGTATCGGTATCGGTATCAAATTTATCAAACCGGGTATATTTTCGATACCGGTTCGGCACCGGTTTTTACCCTCAAGTATCGGTGCCGTACCAGTACTGCTCGGTACCGAACCGTACCGTACCAGGTATATTCGGTACCGGTACCCACTTTTGGGGATTTCGATAATGGTATTTTCGGTACCGATTGGTATCGAGCTCATCAAATCCTGTAGTAACGTAGCAATGCAAGTAATTGCACCGTATAGATTACTTTTCATACACACAGTAAGTAAATTGTATTATATTAGGTTATTTAAGATCGTTTTTTTAGGACGGAGTAACTATCCTTATCACAATATTTATATTTATGTTTTGATATTCGGTATCTGCTTGCCGTTACTGACACACGTTTTGTAATCATTGGGTCCCCGCCGCAACGCGCGAGCAGAAAATCAACTAGTTATGTAGAAAAGATAAACCCCATTCTTGTTGAAATGAATTGAATTGAATTTATCTTATTTTGTATATTTTGATCATTTTTGTCATTTTAGTTTAAAACTTAAACTTTTTGAATTTTGGTCTTTGTGTTTTAATTTTGTTGCCATTTTAATACAAAAATAAAAAATAGTCAGATTTTTTTAGTTAACATCCAGTTTTTTTTGTCTTTTTCCTCCATTTTAATGAAGGGCAAAATGTTAGATTTTTTTAATTTGTTATAATAAACTGTTAAAAGTCTATTTTGCCCTTTATTAAAAATGAGGAAAAAGACAAAAAAGTTGGATGTTAACTGAAAAATCTGACTAGATGTTGATTTTGGATGAAAATGATAACAAAACTGAAACCACATAGACACAGATTCAAAATGTTTGAGTTTTGAATTAAAGTGGGAAAAGTGACCAAGCCTTAGAGACCATTTTGACAATTTACTCTTTTGTATATCTTAATTTAGCAACATTTTCCTTACCTTGTATTAGTTAAATATTTCTGATATTTTGTCTTGTGTATCAAAGCAGCACACGTAACTGCAAAGAACCAATATACTTTACAATAGGGGTGTGTATGGATTGGTTTTGGCCCAAAACCATAACCAAAATGTCGGTTAATGGATAACCATAACCATAACAGGTTGGTTATGGCGGTTTTGGTTAATCGGTTTTGAAGGTTATAGCGGATCGGTTATGGGTGGTTAACCGTAAATTTAGGTCTAGATAAAAATAACTCAGTTTTTTTAACCTGGAATAAATTATTATTACATATTTCTATACATTAGTAGGGTAGGGATAGTGTATATAGTGTATAAAGTGTGAGAAATGTAAGAAGTGTTTTAAACCATATGGTTGAGATCAATATGGACCAAATTATAAATTGTGTTTTAATTATATGGACTGATTTGAAAATTGTAGGGGTAATAGTGTTTTTGTATATTTTCAAATTAGGTAACCTCTCCTAAATTCTAGTAATTCACTCCTAAATTCTAGCGATTTAAATTTAACTGCTAAATTCTATCGATCATAAATTCTAAAAATACAGAAATATGTAACTGCTACAAGAAATGTATAACACTATACATCCATCATATAACATTATATAACACCATGTAACACCATATAACACTATCTAACACTATATAACAATATATAACACTATACATCCATCATAGACATGCTACCAGAAAAATATAACACTATGCATCCATCATATAACACTATATAACACCATATAACACCATGTAACACTATATAAAAATATATAACACTATAAAGTTCTGAATGGTGGTTGCACTACAGAATTAATAATTGATGGTGTTATATAGTGTTTTTTGATGGTTGCACTATAGAATTATATAACACTACATAATTATATAACACCAAAAACCATTATATAACACCATATAACATCATGTAACAATATATAACATTATACAGTTCTGAATGGTGGTTGCACTACAGAATTATATAACACTACAGAATTAATAACCTGTGAACGAGATGACACAAATTCGTAGATTAATTATTAAATTCGAATTCCTAAAATAAAGGGTGACAGTTATTTTGGGCAGTTATCTTTTAATCAATGAATTGAAAGAAATAGAAAATTACGAATTCACCCTTTTGAATTAATTTAGATATAGGACACTTGTCATCATCACATTATTTCTCACCCTTCTCACAATATATTAGATTAATGTACAGGATCCTCTACCTACATTAGTATATTAAATAGTATTACAAATACATATAATTTATAATAAAGTAAAGTTCTTTTTGAATCCTAGTGGTTTGTGCATTTTAACTGTTTGAATTCAAAAACCAAACTTGTCTTGATTTGAGTCTCTATGGTTTGTATTTTTAACCCTTTGAATCCAAAACGCAAACCTCATCCAAATTATGGACTAAAAGGGTTGGATTCAAAGGGTTAAAAATACAAACCACAGGGACTCAAAGGGTTGGACGAGGTTTCATTTTGGATTCAAAGGGTTAAAAATACAAACCACGGGGACTCAAATCAAGACAAGTTTGATTTTTGGATTCAAATAGTTAAAATGCACAAACCAGAGGGACTCAAAAAGGACTTTACTCTTTATAATATTAATACCGAATATTCAAACAGAGTGATATGATATATTCATATATATATATATATATATATATATATATTCAAATAAACATTTAACCAAAACGATATGAAATAACCCCTGAATATTAAAAACGTTCAATAAAAAACATCAAATACTAAAAAAATGGTAAAAGTCATAAATCCAACTAAGATTTACTACATGTTAGTTCGGTTCGGTTATAGTGGGTATGGAAATATTGATGACCATAACCGACCCGCTACTTTCGGTTTTCAGAAAAACCATTAACCGATCCACTGGTTTTTTATTTGGTTCGCTTTTTTCGGTTCGGTTTTATCGGTTAATTCGATTTTTTGCACACCCCTACTTTACAACCGCCATACCAAATATAATATCAATTAAGAATTTTATTGTGTTTTATAAATCATGCTCTTTCTTTTTACGATATTGTGAAGTGATTTTAGAATTTGTATCACTTCTTAAATCTCACATCTTTGAAACCAACTCAACTATACGTTAGACACTATTATCGACACTTTGTAATGTATAACCGATGAGTATACATTTATCAAAAGACGAGAGTCAACTTCGTGCATTATACATAGGTATATGATATATCACCTTCTATGGCTGCAAAAAGATCAAGCATGAGTGACAGTGGTCCTTCAATAAAATAAAGTAAAAGTGTTAGATCCATGCAATTTTTTATATTTTATTAATTCAATTTTTTTAACGCCTTCAAAGATTTTGATTAAATAGAATTTATAACTCATATTTATATTTTGTTGCAAATGAAAATTATGAAAAATATACACAGGATATACAAATCATAGAAGAGATGATTACATATAATGATATAAAATAACTAATTTATGACAACACTAACATGATGTGTTTGGGAGGTTTGGTTGAGAAAAAAAGTGTTGTCATTGAAGAAACACGGAATTACCGCCGGGATGATTGGACCGATTTCTCTGAGAGGGTGGAGAATCACACCTTGTTCTTCCTCTTGAACCTAGATCTGCAATGGAGAAGAGAAGAAAGTTAAGTGGAGCTGTAGAGATGACCGGTAGGGGAAAGAATCCCCTGTTTGGCGGCTCTCATATCTTCTGCCCTAATAACGAGGTGAACACCTCTTTATATAGGAAATATGGGCCTCCCCTAACCTCAATGGGCCAGGCCCAGTTAGGGTTTATCTCTACAAGCCTACAACCTAGTGTAGGGTTTAAACTACAACGCGTTAGGCTTCGCGGGTTAGTACGCAATAATAATAATAATAAATATTATAATAAAAGCAATAAGTAACGGGAATATCCGACCGCTCGGGTCTGGTCTAATACCATACCCCATCAAGTCCCCCAGTCTAGTGCTGCTCCCGCGTGCAAGCTTGGGAGGAGTAATAGACTTGTTAGGAGTGCTCGAAAGTAAATATTGAGTTTTAGGCTTACCTGTCGCCAGTGGCGGAACCAGAAGAAAAATTTAAGGGTATCCCAATTTTTTTACCTAGATCCGTCCTTAAAAATTTGAGGGGCCCGATGTGGCTAGTAAAAATGGGCTGTCTTTAAATTTTCTTTTACCTAGGGTCACTCCTAAGAATTCGAGAGTCCTCAGGGGCTTGTGCTTTTGTGTGTGAGTGTATATATATATATATAATATTACGAGGTTACAAACCCGCGTATACACGAGTTGAATAAAAAAAGTTAAATAGGCAGTGTCACACGCATGAAAACGTTATCAAATATTTTTTATGAAACTTTAAATGTTATTTAAAAGTTTTATAAATAATATTTATTTTGCAAAAAAAATCTTTTCAACAACAAAAAGTATCGAAAACTCATCATCCTTCAATATTTGTTAAAGTATGTTGTCTTATATGACTTTTCAGAAATAGAAATCCCAGGCTTTAAAATTAATCATTTCCAAAATCTTTATCTTTGATTTCATATAACTAAAGTTTAAAAACTTTGTTATTTCTATATCCGTAGAATCGTAAAGTTAAAACATTCATATTTTAAACACGTTTAAATAATATTTCTTTTCATTTAAACAAAAAAGATAACCTATTAAATCATATATATAAAATGAACTATTTTAATGTTTTTTCCTTGTAGTATTTTCACTCTGTACCTTTTATATAAAAAGATCTATTTTAATGTTTCTTCTATTTTCATTTTTTACCTTTTTGTTGTTTAAAAAAAGAACCAAGAGTAAATGTCAATTCACGTCTCTGAGGTTTACACCAAAAGGAATGACCAACACTTATTTGAAAAAACGCTACAATCAAGTCTCTATGGGACAAATTAAGTAAAGTATGCGGAAACTATAAATATAAACTGAACAATAAACAAGTAAAATAAATAAGTGTTTAGGATGCCTTTTAAGTTGCAAAGAAAAAAAAAGTAATGTTAGAATAAAATAAATACGATAATTCAAATAAACTAAATAATATATTAATTGAAAGAGGACAGTGTAGTGTGTCAGGGGGCTCTGATGAAGTTTGACTAAATACTTCATTATCCCATCTTTCTATTATTATATTAATATAATATAATAATATTCATCATCTTCATTCTTTAACAATGTCTGACGCTGTTGCAAACTTCTGGCGACCGGAAATTTTTGTTTCCGTTGACCATATATAATTTCAGTTCATCTTTTCTTTAGCTACACTCAGGGGTATCCTAATGTTTGCTCAGTGGTATCCTCGATATATAAAATGGAGATTAAACATAAATTTGCACTTCTTCAAGAAAGTTGAGGGGTATCCCGTGCACTCCCTCACCACCCTATAGATCTGCCCCTGCCTGTCGCTCGGGTGCGGGAAAGTTGCTGCCCACGCCTGTTGCGTCTGTCTTTAGCTGTGAGTAGAGATAATGGAGCAGTGAATATCCCCCGATTGTTCATCGTGGAAATTGGTTGGGCAAACCTGGCGCACGCTGATTGATTGCGGGCAGTTGCTATTTGTACTGGCGCATTGCCATGAACTTGTCAAGGCTGCGCGCATGTGGTTAGGTCTTGTGCACGAGCCTTGGAACTGGCTGAGTTTTGACGGTTGAGTGTGGTTAGGGCCCAACGTGCGTATGACTGATGTAACATTTGGGACCATACCCCTTCAGGTCCCCCCCAGTCCAGTGTTGCTCCCATGCGCGGAAGGCAAGTGGGTGGAATTCTGGACTAGATGAGTGCCTTCCCTTCGGATGATTTTCGAGTGTGGCCCAGCTTTAGCAGTGCACACACAGTCGTGTGGCTACTCTAAAATATTCACCTTTTGGTGACTTCGCATGGTGCGCGTGACTTAGGCCATGAAGCATACATGTATATATAGTGTTTGAATCTGTGTAAATTGTTGTCTATAATATTTGCACGTGTTAATCCACTTTGTGCAGGTTATCGCGAATGAGAATTGGCATAAAGTTGCGTCAGGATAATGAAGTGGAAACCCGAGCCTGCGTTGATCCTCCGGTGTGCCACAACAACAATCTGGCGTGAAGCAAGGAGATGTGGCTTGTCTTGAAGATTGTAGGTGTAAGCGAAACTTTGTTTTAGCCAATGTGTTTTTGCGTATACCCAAAGTGGTGCGTGCATTTGTAGCACAGTTTACGTTTTGTAAGCATTTTTCATATATGGCTAAGCATGCACGCGCGGGCGATATACACGCTCGTATGTAAAGCAGCAGAGCCGCATGGAGATTAGCGTGCTTGCATGTGCAGCAACAAGCTCGCCTGGAGACTGGCGTGCTCATATCTAAAGGAATATGCGCGTATAGCGACTAGCATGCTCGTATGTAGAGCAACAGTCTCGCACGGAGACTGGCGTGCTCATATGTCAAAGGAGCATGCGCATATGGCGACTTACGTTCTCATATGTGGAGCATCAGGCTCTCATGGAGACTGAGATGCTCGTATGTAGAACAACAGACTCGTATGGAGACCGACGTGCTCATATGTAAAAGAGCCTGCGTGCATGGCGACTAACGTGCTCGCATATAAAAGAGCATGCGCGTATGGCGACTTACGTGCTCGTATGTAGAGGAGCATGCGACAGCTAGCGCATGTGTGCTCACTTGTAAGTAAGGGAGCATGCATGAGTAGCGACTTACGTGCTCGTATGTAAAAGAGCCTGCGCGTATGGCGCCTTACGTGCTCGTACATGCTCACATATAAAAGAGCATGCACACGTGGCGACTTACTTCCTTGCCTCATCTCGACCTGTTAGCCATCCGTGCTTGAGTCAATTGATACGATTCCCTTCCATATGCTTCTTAGGATTAGATGATGAGAAATCTTCATCCATGTAAAGGATTTGATCCCAATTTCATCATCAATTTAGGGTTTTGGGTTGTTTAAGAGAACCCTCCTTCTCCTCGTTGCACACATCGACACACACACACACACACATAAGAACCACCAAATTCTAGTTCTTTCTTATATTAAAGCTAAGTTTTAATCAACTTCACCAAAAAGTTAACTTTAGTCCCTCTAGTTTAGGCTTTTTGGTTAATTACAACCATAATTCCACTTACAACCCATACTTAACCCATATAATCCTAACCATATAACAAACTAACACCCTTCAACATCAATTTTAGGAGTTTAGCAATGCTAAGCATAATTACAAATGTTAGTCCCTGTAGTTTGGAACTTTCCACATTTATCACAAACTTCATTCCTTGTTAAATTTATAGATTTAACTAAGTTAAATAACTTAGTTGTCACATTTCATTCCATAACCCATGCAACCATACCAGTGATTCAAACATTCGGATTTTGGGGCGTTACAAGTCTACCCCCCTTAAGGGAGGTTTCGTCCCCGAAACCTTTCTCATTCCTACAAAACTATTTCTACTCTTACTTTTTCATTCTATTCATTCAAGATACTTACTACAACACGAAAACACTTATGACTCATTGAAGAGGTAGTAATTCACGTACAACCATAAATACATGTCTTGTTCTTGCCTTCTTAATTAAGCGTAAGACTTTCATACATGTACCAAGCGTAAGACTTTCATACATAACTTGAATAATATCCGCTTCTTAAAGAATATTTACTCGTTCGATCTATAATTACTTAAAATTTTGAGCCTTTCGTTCTTGTCATTCATTCTTACTTATTTGATTCATGCCTATTTATGAATTTTAAACTTTTTCATTCTATCATTCATTCCCTTCTATGTTTCGAATCCGTCTCGTGGTTTCTAACATATCATTCATATCTTTCATTCCTTTCATGTTTCGAATCCGTTTCGCGGATTCTAACTTATCATTCATACTTCTCATGTGTATTTGGTACTTTCAAAACCCTGAAAGTCCTACATTTCCCTTCACCCTCACGTCCACCTACTACCTAATTCTAACGGACATACCTGTAACAATTATCACGGTCTCATGAACGTCATATGTTTCTTGTGTACTGGACAGGTACACAATCCACATACTAGTTTCGTGTCTTCGTGTAATCGTCACCTTATGTCCATAGAATTAGGTTTCGGCACGTGTAACACTTTCAAAACTTCATTACCATTCTATTATTATATTCCTATTTGAAATTTTCCTTCACTTGATAGATTTTACCGTTACATTCACCCACAGGTTAAATTTACGTACCTGGGGTCAATTTTTCTTATCACATGCCTCGATGCCGGTCCTAGACCGCATTCACGGATCATCATCTCCAAGCAATTATGCTTACCTTACACATAACATACTGTTAGTTTTCTTCAAATACATACTTACCTTTGCTTCTACCCTTAGATCTTGATCGAGTGTCGAATTGTACGGGTTCCTTGTCACAAGAGCACACATGTTTGAGTCCAAGTATTTACCTCCTCATACTTGATTTCCCTCAAACCAGGGCTCTAATACCAACTTGTAAGACCCTATTCACGATTTGACCCAAAACGACGCAGCGGAAAATGAACCGTAAAATTTCTTTCTTTTAACTACTCTAACATACTTAAATACCGTTTAGGTCAACCCTTATAACATAAATACATCATTCATCGTTTATTTAATGTAACTATGTTAACAAATGATTACAAACAACGTGACCACTTTCCCGTACAATCCATGATCTTTAACTTGATCCTCGTTCACTTGTCCATCATGAATATCTGACTAACATGTGGTTACCATATATAACTAACACGTTAGTACATGGTACCATCATATATAATTTAATACATATACTTAAAAGGCTATATCACATTCTAACTACGTAAGGCATACCATTGAAACATCATCTCAATTCTATTTGCTCGAGTCCGACATCAATTCCTCGAGAGTCCTGCATTCCCATACCTGCACTCCATTTATTTCATTCTCAATAGTAACATGGTTAGGAGTACATAATCTCAAACATATTGAAAACCCACATCTTCACATATATGTATACCAGTGATCTACAATCATTAGATTACAACACGTGTATACACTTTCATATATCTAAGTACATTCATACGTATCCCATTCATATGTACGTACATACAAGTTTGCACTACTTACACACGCTACAGTTCCATATCTACATACATACATACCTACAAGTCACATTCACTTATTTGTAAGTTGAGCCTTATCTACAAACATATCAACACAAATCAATGCAATCACAACAAACATAACCGACTAACTTCCAACAAACATGATGAACATTCCATTAACATGATGAACATTTCAGTAGCATGATGAACATTCCAGTAACATGATGAACATTCAACAACATAATGAACATTCCATTAACACGATGAACATTCAGCAACTCCATTAACACGATGAACATTCCATTAACACGATGAACATTCAACAACATAATGAACATTCAGCAACATAATGAACATTCCATTAACACGATGAACATTCAACAACATAATGAACATTCCATTAACACGATGAACATTCAGCAACATAATGAACATTCCATTAACACGATGAACATTCAGCAACATAATGAACATTCCATTAACACGATGAACATTCCATTAACACGATGAACATTCAACAACATAATGAACATTCCATTAACACGATGAACATTCAGCAACATAATGAACATTCCATTAACACGATGAGACTATCATCTTAATTTACATTAAGGATAGACGAAGTTCATATGAACTTACCTTTGTACTTACCCTTACCCATAAATTCTTACATGGTTCCCTATATACAACATACCAAACTTCATTTATAAATAAGAAGTGATTCCGGAAATCACTTACCTTAAGCGTGTGTACTAGAGCTTACTTCCTTGCCTCATCTCGGCCCGTTAGCCCTCCGTGCTTGAGTCAATTGATACGATTCCCTTCCATATGTTTCTTAGGATTAGATGATGAGAAATCTTCATCCATGCAAAGGATTTGATACTAATTTCATTATCAATTTGGGGTTTTGGGTTGTTTAAGAGAACCCCCCTTCTCCTCCTTACACACATCGACACACACACACATACATAAGAACCACCAAATTCTAGTTCTTTCTTATGTTAAACCTGAGTTTTAATCAACTTCACCAAAAAGTTAACTTTAGTCCCTCTAGTTTGGGCTTTTTGGTTAATTACAACCATACTTCCACTTACAACCCATACTTAACCCATATAATCCTAACCATATAACAAACTAACACCCTTCAACATCAATTTTAGGAGTTTAGCTATGCTAAGCATAATTACAAATGTTAGTCCCCGTAGTTTGGTATTTTCCACATTTATCACAAACTTCATTCCTTGTTAAATTTATAGATTTAACTAAGTTAAATAACTTAGTTGTCACATTTCATTTCATAACCCATGCAACCATACTAGTGATTCAAACATTCGGATTTTGGGGCGTTACAAGTCTACCCCCTTTAAGGGAGGTTTCGACCCCGAAACCTTTCTCATTCCTACAAAACTATTTCTACTCATACTTTTTCATTCTATTCATTCAAGATACTTACTACAACACGAAAACACTTATGACTCATTGAAGAGGTAGTAATTCACGTACAACCATAAATACATGTCTTGTTCTTGCCTTCTTAATTAAGCGTAAGACTTTCATACATGTACCAATCATAGTGGATCCATTAATTTCCATCTCACACATGTATCATACATGATATTCCATTCTAGGGTTAGCCACACGAGTACTTATCGTGGGTTTACTTCAATATTCTATTATTAGCATTATTTCTGAGTACTTTCATTTGCACGTGGTAATTTAAACCATGTACATACGCATATTGCCAACATTCGTTTGGGGTTATCGCTATCTCTATGTAGCTATTATTTTATTCTCAGTCTTTCGTACTTACTAGAACGTTAAGCATCATTCCATCATCACAAGCTTACTAATGCATCTCACCATTAGTATTCCTTCTAATAATTTCATTAACACATGAAAATTTATAACCATAAACATACACATACTACGAACATTTAATCAAAGTTATTACAACAAAACTACTATGTCATACTCCTTTATTCATACTTATCTCGGAAGATAAACACCATTCTATGTTTGCTACCGCTAGATGATATTAAGTATACCTTTAGGTCAATTTCGATACATTTCATGCATTAATCACAATGCACACATGCGCATTACTCAACAACATTAAGTCTGAGCTATAATTCATTCCTTTGTTGACCTTCACAAGTCAACATTCTTCCTTATGTCATACTCAAATACCGTCCTTTTGTATGGAAGGTATTATTCAAATTGAACTTCTTCTTAACAATCATAATTTAAACATGTTACTAACCTTGCATTCATTGAGTAGACTAACGATCCGCAAACCAGATCGGCCCGCTTCTTCACGAGTCCGTATCAAAACCGGGTCGACCCCTTCATTCCATTTAATGAGCTTCTGCTCGTGCACATCCTTTCACCAATTCGATTGGTTTCATCACATTAAGAGTTCTACCACTATCATCTACAAAATTGGCAGTTAGCACATTTCATTCAAACATTCATTCTACTAGGTGATTATTCACCTAAAATTCTTCTACAAATTTCCTACGTACATACTATAACATATCACAGATTCCTTTTCTTACATACAATTTTTTTGTTAGCATTTCTTACTTATCGTAGATGTATTGAAGTACACGTTCGTACTTCTTTCTATTCATGCTTACTTGCAAAGACTTTATTATATCATTTCAGTATTTCTTGCAAAAACATACCCTTCCCGTCCATACTTAAGTTATTTGTCTAGGTCGTAGTCGTCATTCATCCCGACTCCCAAGAGTCAATTAATAATATGTCTAACACATAACTTATTTCTTCCGTCTAAAGTTTCTTGCTACTACAATGGTTTTTATCGGTTTTATCTTCTTGACAATTCAACTACTTCATGCTATCTTACTATTACTTGCTTAATAACTTGTCAACTTACTTTGTTTGACTTTTCAAAAGTCCAATTGTAATTACATTCTGATCTACATTCACCAATTACCCAATTCTAACACACCCCTCTCTAGTCGAGCAATAAGCTCCTATTAAATGCATAACCTTTTTACATACCTGACGCAAGTCAAAATCCATTGACTCGTTATCCATACCTTGCTTGACTATTTCCTTCCAGTTTGTGACAGTAACATTACCATACATCATGCTCACCTACCATTAAATAACTTGACCATTTCAAACATTAAATACCGGGTTTAAATGGCAATCACCATTTGACCCGCTGTAACACCTCGTAAAATCACGTCCAATGATGTATTGACACGTGTAATAAACCCTAATAAAGTCAAACGTTGAATTTAAGGGATTAATTTTTTGAAAAATCGAAAAATTTGATTATGTAAGGACTGGAAGTGTTATCACGCTTAGAATAAGTCTCTGAATAACCACTTATGGTATTTACATTCACAAATGAGCCACTTGTTGATCGAGTGTAGCCGTTTGCGTAATTATTTGAAAGTTTGCGCAGTAAAGGGTTAAAAGCGTCAACATCTTAAGTCGTACCTCTGAATGACCTTTTAACAAACCGGGAGTTTCATAATATTTTATTATACTCTCGGGAATGCCTAATATTGGCCATTAAGGGCTTTCATTCCTATAAGTGAAGTTACGCATAACTTTGCAAGTTTAAGGGGTTAAAAGCGTCAATATGTTTAATTATACCTCTGAATGACCTTTCTGCGAACCCGAAGCATCGTGATGTTTAATAATACTCTTAAGAATGCCTAATATGGATTAGATAAGGCTTCGATGCTAATAAACGATGATATGCGCAAGTTTGCGCTTTAGAAGGACTATTTGCGTCAAACTACAAAAGTATACCGATTCGGAATGTATCGAACCTTCCGGAATATGATCATAAGTTAAACATGCCCTAAATATCCTTTAAATAGCTTATAAATAGGCTTAGAGGTGTTTGGTGCGCAAAAATAAACTTATTTGATCAATAGGGACTAAAAGCGTCAAAAATTGCATAAGTTTGCATTTTCGCGCATATCTTACATTCTGAATTTATCCGGACACCCAAAAATTTATGTAACCACTAAAATATTTTATTTTAGTGTTCGACTTGATAAAATTCCATTCTTCGCGTAATTTGGGTCGTTTTTCGCATCCGTTCGTGTTTCGTCGTAATTAGCCAAACAACGCGACCGTACGACCAAACGAACCGACATCCGACATATTTTTGAGCATGTTTCACGTCCCCTATGTTTAGGCATCATAGTAGAGCCTTGAAATGAGGTTAACGGGCTTTAAATGTATCAGATATAGCATTAAACATGAACAGGGACCGAATATGTATTTCTGCCAAAGTTTGGCTGGACTGGACTTTTAGGCTGGCCGCGTAGCCCACACAGATATCCTACGCGGGCCGCCTGAGCAGATCAGATGCAGAAAACCAGTTTTTCTTTTCAGCAGTTGGTTTCTGGTTATTTGCACATTGTTTTCTTCATTCTATGGGCCATTTTGGGCACCCATAGCATTGAAAAACAAGGGGTATGATGTGTACGGTCCAGATCAAGGCTCGTTTATCAAGAAACGATCTTAACGGTCTTTAAAAACCTATATATACCCCTCCCCACTTTCATTTGCAACTCACATTTTCTTCAAATCTGCTATGCTTCTGATTCTAAGAGGGTCTTGAACTTCTTGAGAACCTCCTTCAGTCCATTGGACCCTTTGTAAGTGTCCTTTCGTGACTAGTTTGTTTTATTTAGCGTTTATAGCCGAAAAGTCAAGCGTTTTCGATAAACGCTTTGAATTTTAAATGGTCGAGCCATTGTTCGCAACAAACATGGCTACGTGATCGTAATTAGGTAGGTATTAAACCCTCAACAGGGTACCTCCTAATTACCACGTTTGCTTAGTTAATTATCGGGTCAAAGTTATTAAAATAAAAGTCAAACGAGTCGTTTTTAAATAAAATTCATAACTAATGATGTAAAGGCAATAAAATCAATTTTGTCACTTTAATAACTTGGTAAATATTAATTGAACATGTCTAGGCATGTTCAACCCGACAATTCTGAGTTTAGGCTCGGTTCGGAACCGAAAGTCGTAAAAGTAGACTTTTGCTTTGACTTTCAGTTCTGACCCGATTTAGCTTAGTTTAGATATGCCTTAGGATTCTTTTAGGACCATATTATAGGTTAGTATAACCCTCTGAGGTTATACAACTTGGTTCCTTAGAAATCCTAGTTCATTGCATGTTTTCGTTAAATGCCTAAATGTTGACCATAATGCCCTTTTGATATTAAAACAAGATCTTTGAACATGTGAGAGGACAAAAACCTTTATTACTATTTTATAAACATGTCCTAAAAATTTGACATCAGTTTGAGGTCTAAATTAGGAGTTATGCTCAATAGCGTAAATTGAAAGCTTTTTATTAATTAAACAGTGTAATTAGCATAAAGCCTATCTAAACCCAAATTTTGACACCAAACCTTTTACCCACTAATGTAATATAATATTTTGGGATTTTTGAAGATTTTTATTTATTTTTAAACTGATCATAACATAGGGTTCTCGCATAGACTCAGTAATTGACGATAATGCCCTTTTCACTAATAAAATGAGTTTTACACATCCTTTACATACCAAACCTTTTTCGACTGATTTTATATATTAAATAAGTTATTTTAAAT
This sequence comes from Helianthus tuberosus, assembly GCA_030545235.1. Taxonomy (NCBI): domain Eukaryota; kingdom Viridiplantae; phylum Streptophyta; class Magnoliopsida; order Asterales; family Asteraceae; genus Helianthus; species Helianthus tuberosus. The sequence continues at coordinate 165,669,027 of CM060442.1, forward strand.
GGTAAAGGCTGATCAAAATCTCAGATTTCCTTAATCAACCCGAATATCGTCAAATACCGACTTTTATGCGATTTAGGCGCATAGTATGGTTTAAAACCATATTTGGCACCTAAAGCTTGTTACCTACTGATGTTATGAATAAATTTTTACCCTTTAACAGTAAGAAAAAGTTTTGAACTCAGATTTCTAAATTTAACCCTTAAGGCCTATGTGAAATGACCAAAATGCCCCTACGGTGCATAGTTGGTCATAAAAGATAAATTTCACATATGTGAGATATATTACTGATATAACTTGATAAAATAAATATTTTTACTGATTATTTTTTACCAGAACCTCAGATTAATATTTAACCTCTTTTATAACCTTTAAAATGACCAAAATACCCCTACGGGGCATAAATTGGTCTTAAATTCGCTTCGGGCATAATGGAAGGTATCCTACTGATATCACACTATATTTAAGGCATATTAACTTGTGAAACATGTTTATGGCTCATTCGGTTACCCATTATGCATCTTTCACGTTCGGTACGGTTTATGTAACTAGTTTGCATAAATTAACCGAAACGGGTCAAACCTTATCATTTTTATCTCAAAATCCAGAATGCGTTTAGTTTACCCATATTATACAAGTCTTCAAACTTGTCGGGTCTAAATCACATTCCAATCCGGTCTTCGCTTAATCTTGCGTTTTGAACCGTAAACCTTTCCTTAAAACTAACCGGTCTAAGTTTCAACTTAAATAAGACCCGTTAGGAATCTAATAGGTTAATAAAACCTTCGTTCCAGATTGAGAGCCCCAGTAGAGGTACTTGTGCTTGCTGATTAGGATATACGGCTGAGTATAAATTGCATTTTAAGCTCAGGTAAATACTTTTAACTTATTTTCCCTATACGGGCTTGGGATACGGTATTATAATAATACCGCTTAGTCTGGTATTGAATGTTTAATCGGATTGTGATTAAATTATTGAGGTAACCCGTTTTAATCTGTCTTGTTTGAAATAAAGCCTTTGGGGGTTAATGACCATGTCCCGGATATCCTTGGCATCATTATTAAGAAATGGCCACGTCTTAAGCACGGGGTGTAGGCATACACCTGGCAGTTGCTTAAGGGAAACGGTATCTCACTCTCTTGTGGGCCTATACTTGTGGTGTGTCTGTTAATCTTGACTCGGTTTCTAACATCGGGCCCTGAATGTATAACGAACATATAAATCTTTATACAAGATTATTTTTAAAATAATTGTCCCAAGTTATAAAAGATATTTTGTGCCTTGTGCATTTAAATCAATTTCTTAAACATTTTTAAAATGAGTCAGTTAATTGTATTTACCAGTGTAAACTAACGTATTTTCCAAAAAGATTAAGTGACAGGTACTGTACGTAATTGGCTGGGAGCTCAGGGCGTTAATAGGGAATCTTGCAAGTTCTAGACGTTTAAAGTCTGTTGAACAGTGTTTATCTTTCTATTTTAAGATCCGCCTGTGGATCCATCTTACAACCCGTTTGTAATATTGATGTTACTTTTGAATCGATTTGTAATATATTTACTTTAGACTTCCGCTGTGCATTGAACTGTGATTATTTGACTATGATGATATCAACTACGTCACGATACTCCCCACCGGGTCCACCGGTAATACGTGGAAATATCGGGGTGTGCAGGTTGGTATCAGAGCCAACATTGAGTGAATTAAACACTAGCCTTTTTGTGTTTAATCTCAATGACACAGTAGCACATTCCTTAGACCTTCTGAGTCTAGAGTTAACATAGGAATACTCTCATCCCTATTCTGTAAAATATTATTCTCGATTTTATGTATTTTGAATATGGCGCCAAGCAAAGAAGCCATAATGGAAATTCTCCACATATGAAGCCTAGAAATGCCGAGCTTCGTACCACGACTAGGATAAACGTGCAACCAAGGAGAAAACATTCAGAAATAAAGTGAAGAAGAAGGAACTCCTTTTGCGGAATTTCGTTTCTTTAGTAGTCCTTATAAGGACATATTTATCTTTTAGTCCCTTCGTGGACAATGTTATTTCCTCCAAGTCCCGTTTAGGGCAATTATGTGCTCCTTTTAAAATTTATTGGAGTATTTTATTTAAATTTCATTCTATCATTATATATGAATATAACATATCAGGGTGTGACACCCGCATAACTCATTTATCCTTACAACCATTCTTGTATACAATACCTGAGCATAATTATATTCATATATTTACATATATATATATATATATATATATATATGTTCAAAACATAACTTGAATAATATCCGCTTCTTAAAGAATATTTACTAGTTCGATCTATAATTACTTAAAATTTTGAGCCTTTCATTCTTGTCATTCATTCTTACTTATTTGATTCATGCCTATTTACGAATTTTAAACTTTTTCATTCTTTCATTCATTCCCTTCTATGTTTCGAATCCGTCTCGCGGTTTCTAACATATCATTCATATCTTTCATTCCTTTCATGTTTCGAATCCGTTTCGCGGATTCTAACTTATCATTCATACTTCTCATGTGTATTTGGTACTTTCAAAACCCTGAAGGTCCTACATTTCCCTTCACCCTCACGTCCACCTACTACCTAATTCTAACGGACATACCTGTAACAATTATCACGGTCTCACGAACGTCATATGTTTCTTGTGTACTGGCCAGGTACACAATCCACATACTAGTTTCGTGTCTTCGTGTAATCGTCACCTTATGTCCGAAGAATTAGGTTTTGGCACGTGTAACATTTTCAAAACTTCATTACCATTCTATTATTATATTCCTATTTGAAACTTTCCTTCACTTGATAGATTTTACTGTTACATGCACCCACAGGTTAAATTTACGTACCTGGGGTCAATTTTTCTTATCACATGCCTCGATGCCGGTCCTAGACTGCATTCACGGATCATCCTCTCCAAGCAATTATGCTTACCTTACACATAACATACTGTTAGTTTTCTTCAAATACATACTTAAGCAACAGATTAGTTATCTGCTGCATCATGTCTATGTGCTTGAGGAGGAGCTTGCGCATGTGCGCAGCTTGCTTTTCTTTCCTCCACCTCCTCCTCCACCACCACCATCAACATAGTGGTTTTTGGTTTTATGTAGGTTGCATTGCTTTTGATGAGAGCACCACTATTGAGCTGAGCTTATGAAGCCTTTTGGAGACCACCTTTTGATTGTATGACTTCTGTAGATTGATAGACTTGTTGGACAAGGGTAGTGTGACCCTGTGTTCCTTTTGATATGATACACTTTGTAAGACATGTAACAATACTTTGTGGTCGATGATTAATGAAAGCTCAATCGTCATGTTCTCATTAAACATGTAAATCAACAACATGCTTGCTTGTTATGTTCTCATTAAACATGTTCCCACTTACATGTTTGTGCTATGATTGTGATGTTTTATGTTTGCTTGCCACGATAAATACTATTATATATACGTACTATTTAATATTTAGCGAATAAGGCCTGACCTATCTGATCATCTTCTTAGAAGATGCCTCCTCGAAGGAACACTCAGTTGCCCACAACAGAGGTAGAACTAAAAGAATGAATTTCACAGGCAATCGCACAACAGGAGGCCCTACGCTCTGAACACAGCGGAGGCACCTCAGGGAATAACCCACCTCACGGTAATGTTTAAGACACCTAAGACACATTACAATACGTTTGGACATTTCCATGTGCGTTTGCTAATACTTTCTGTGAATGATGTCGCTTGTATACAGGCTATACTTACAAGCAGTTTCTGGACTGCAAACCTCTGAACTTTGACGGTACTGGAGGTGCCGTAGCTTTTGTGAGATGGGCTAAGAAGACAAATTCTGTGCTGCGAATGAGTAAGTGTGCGCTAGAGCATCAAGTCACCTACATTTCTAGACTATTCCTAGATGGAGCTATGTCTTGGTGGATGTAACACCTCGTAAAATCATGACCAATATAATAAAGACACGTGTCATGGACTTTAAACGTGTAAGGAATTATTTCTGAAGGACTGAAGTTTTCAAACAATGTAAATATGTGAATAAAGGGATCCAAAGTGTCAACATGCCATTCTTGTGCCTCTGATTGACCTCACACGACGTTCGTATTCTTTAACGAATAATTTATCGAACTTGAAAAGTCGTTTGTGCTCAAAATAAGGATCTTGTGAAACATAGGGGTTAAAAGTGTCAACATGTTGAACGTAACCTCTGTGTGACTTTTTTATGATCAAAAAAAAAAACATTGTAACAATTATATTTTTGCCCGCAAGAATATTGGATATAAATTCATGGAGTTTCGACGCATATAAATAATCAAAGTGTTAATTACAAGTAATAAGGGTTAAATGCGTTAATAATGCATTTCAAGGCCTTTCGGGTGACCTCGTAACTAACCGAAGGCTTATTGTTAAATGTTTAAAGACTCAAGACCCTTAAAAGTCAAGTTTGGGGGTTAAAAGTGCAATAAACGCAAGTTAAATCAAGTTTAGAAGGACCAGGGACCAAAGTTGCAATATCTGAAAGATTGGTGACCGGAGATAGCCCTGACGCGGGCTGCGTAAACATCAAGACAGTTGTTACGCGGGCCGCGTAGAACTGCCAGATGCAGAAAACTTTGCACAACTACAGGTTAGTCAGGTTACACCGCCTTTGCATGCCATTTTTCGAATCCAGGAGCTGAGCCAACAGTATTACATGCATAGGGGACACCTGGAATCATCAGAAATCATTTGTTGGCTTGTGTGGCGTGATCTTGTGAAGTTTAAATTCCTATATAAGAGCTTCTTGTTTGCTAGTTCACTTGCACCTTTCAAAAAAATTATTCAAACTCACTCTCTGGAGCTCTCTGGACTTCAAGCAAGTTTTCTCAAGTTCCTAATTCGTTCTAAGAGCCTTTGTAAGCATTCTTAGCCTTCCTAGTTCAAGTTTTATTAGTCTAATGACCAAAAGTCAAAACCGTCGTAATTAAGCTTTGACTTAGTGATTAATCACTAATGGTCCAGTCATTTTTCGAATTGAAAGTGGCTATGAGTTGGTAATTATGTGGGTAATAAACCCTTAAAAGGGCACCCTTTGATTTCCACTATAACTTGGTCAATTTTCGGGTCAAACTTAATATTAAAAAGTCAACAGAAAACTATTTTGCAAATAAACTCATAACTAACAATGCAGAGGTTATGGCACCTATTTTAACACTAATATAATTTGTTAATTAATGTAAGAACATGTCTAGGCATGTTCAACCCGAAAATTCTGAGTTTAGGCTCGGTTCGGAACCGAAAGTCGCAAAAGAAAACTTTCACTTTGACTTTCAGTTTTGACCCGATTTAGCTTAGTTTAGATATGCCTTAGGGTTCCATTAGGACCATATTACATGTAAATATAACCCTCTGAGATTATACAATGTGGTTCCTTTGTAATCCGAATCATTTGCATGTTTCCGTTAAATGCTTAATTGTTGACCATTATGCCCTTTTGATATTAAAACGAGATTTTTGAAAATGTGAGAGGACAAAAACCTTTATTACTGATTTATAAGCATGTCCTAAAAAATTTGACATCAGTTTGAGGTCTAAATTAGGAGTTATGCTCAATATCATAATTTGAAAGCTTTTTTATTATTTAAACGACATTTTGGCATAAAGCCTATTTAAACCCAAATTTCGACACCAAACTTTTTACCCACTGATGTAAAATAATATTTTGGGATTTTTGAAGATTTTATTAAATTTTAAACTGATCATAACTTGGGGTTCTTGCTTTGACTCGGTAATTGACGGTTATACCCTTTTTGCTAATAAAATGAGTTTTACATAACATTTTAATACCAAACCTTTTGCTACTGATTTTATATGATAAATAAAATATTTTGAACTTCATAAGCTGATCAAAAACTCAGATTTTCTTATATAACCCGAAAATCGCCTAAAACCGACTTTTTACGCGTTTTAAACGCATAATATGGGTTAAAACTATTTTTAACACATAAGACTTATTACCTACTGATATTATAAGTAAAATTTTATACTTTAATAGTAAGTAAAAGTTTTGAACTCATATTTCCAAATTTGACCTTTAAAGCTTATGTGAAATGACCAAAATGCCCTTAAGGTGCATAGTTTGGTTATAAATGATATATTTCACATATATGCAATATATTACTGATATGACCTACTAAAATAAATATTTTACTGATCATTTTTTACCAGAACCTCAGATTATCATTTAACCTCATTTATAATCTTTAAAATGACCAAAATACCCCTACGGGGTTTAAATTGATTTTAAATTCGTTTTGGGCATAATGGAAGGTATCCTACTAATATCATAACATATTTTAAGCATATTAACTTGTGAAACCTGTACATGACTCTTTTGGTTACCCGTTATGCATTATTCGCGTTCGGTACGGTTTATGTAACTAGTTTGCATAAATTGACCGAAACGGGTCAAACCTTATCATTTTTGCTTCAAAATCCAGAATGTGTTTAGTTTACCCATATTATACAAGTCTTCATACTTGTTGGGTTTGAACCACATTCTAATCCGGTCTTCGCTTAATCTTGCGCTTTGAACCGTAAACCTTTCTTTAAAACTAACCGGTCATAGTTTAAACTTAAGTAAGACCCGTTATGATTCTAATAGGTTATTAAAACCTCCGTTCCAGATTAGGAGCCTGGTAAAAGCTATTTGTACTTGCTTGATTGATTTACGGCTGGGAATAAATTTATATTTGTGCTCAGGTAAATACTTTTAACTTATTTTCCCTTATACGGGCTTGGGGTACGGTATATAAAGTATCGCTTGGTCGGGTATTGAATTTTTAATCATATGAAGGTTAAATCATCGAGATAACCCGTTTAATCTGTTTTATTTGTTTTAAGCCTTTGGGGGGTTAATGACCATGTCCTGGATATCCTCGGCTCATTCATTGAAATGGCCACGACTTAAGCACGGGGTGTAGGCATACACCTGCCGGTGCGTATGTAAAATGATATATCTGCTTGTTCGAGAATAACTCGCCGTAGGTTATGTTATGTGGTGTGTCTATTAATCTTTAACCCGGTATTCAACCCGGGCTACTGAACGTATAACAGACATATAATTCTTTTACAAGATTATTTTTAAATAATTATCCCAAGTTATAAAAGAATATTGTGCCTTGTGCATTTAAATCAATTTTGTAAGCACTTTTTCAAAAAAGTGTCGGTTAATTGTATTTACCAGTGTAAACTGACGTATTTTAAAAAAAAAGGCTAAGTGCAGGTACTAAGCGAAATGGGCTGGTTACTCCTAGCATCGAATAAAGAAGTCTTGCAAGCTTTAGATGTTTAAAAATCTGTTGAACAATAATTCTATTTATCTTTTGGTCCGCCTGTGGATCACTTTACATTCCGTTGTAATACTTTATGTTATTTTTATTCGGTTTGTAATATTTTTACTTTAGACTTCCGATGTGCATTGAACTGTGATTATTTGTCTATGATGATATCAACTACGTCACGATACTCCCCACCAGGTCCACCGGTAATACGTGTAAATATCGGGGTGTGACAGGTTGGTATCAGAGCCAACGTTGAGTGAATTAAACACTAGCCTTTTTGTGTTTAATCTCAATGACACAGTTGCACATTCCTCGACTTCCGAGTCTAGGCAAAGGACTTAGGACTAAATCCTCATCTTTTATTTTGTCCTTTATTGTTTTTCTTTGTTGTTTCCTTTGTTTGTTTTGACATGATAAAAAAAATGCCACCAAGATTCAGGAGAGGAGGACGAGGAAAGGCGCCATTCACCGCTCCTAATGATCAAAAGGCCGGGCCTTCCCACCGGCGAACTCCGTCAGCTACTATGAGCACTAGTCCTCAAGAAGATTGGAGGACCTACTTGGAGCCGGCGAGGCGTTCAGTCTCGCTCAGTTAATCACCTTCTTACCATCACTCCTTTGGGCCACAGTCAGAGAACGAGCCCAGAGATTCACGCCACTCTTTCTTGCCGTTGCAGCGGTCAAGCTCACATCGGACCTTCCAGGACCCGACCCCGTATTTCCAGAGCCGGTTCAACCCGGCAAATCAGATTGAAGAACCAATGGGTCATAACCCATCGGGCCCTGAAGACCATTTCCTTGAAGCTCAGGGTATGGATATGGATGATGATCCCGATCCTGCAGAACCACCATCTGGGACGCCCACGCATCCCATAGAGATTTCAGATGGGTCGTCTTTTCATGGATCACCTTATCGGGGTCCAGACAGCTATGAAGCAAGGTTTGCCCAATACAACTGGGAGTTTACTCCCTCTTACAACGTACCTCAACAGCAGCAGCAGGATCCCTCTGAGGATTCACGTTTTGTAGCGGTCACGCCACCACCACCGATTGAGCAGCAACTGCCTCCGGAGCCACAGGGGTGAAGAAGAACAGGTGCACGGATGTCCGTGCGAGGGGATTTCCATTTCAGCACCCCTCAACACTCCAGTGGCAGTCATTACCCGCCGCTGTATGAAGACCCGCAGATGGGTGGGCCTTCAAACCCCGTTTCTGAGGTGGATTCTGCGCCAGTCGCACCACCACCACCACACATGGGTCATGATAACCCAATTCCTTCATACGCCGGTACAGCGGCGTATAACCCATTTGAGCAGCCAGCCTACCTGGGGTACAACTACTACAATGCCCCCGATGTTGACCCGTATCTCGTAGCGGCAAACTACAATGCTCTTCACCCTGAAGGGCCCTATGCAGCTTCGTAGCAATCTGGGTACCAAGCATATGAGTACCAATACCCTCCACCTGCTCAACCTCCGCAGCATCAGCCGCCGCAGCCACCGCTGATCCCGCCACCGCAACAACAGGAGATTTTAAAGAGGTTGAACCAGGTGGAACGGGAGGTTCAAGAGGAGCGTAGAAGCCGCCGAGGTCTGCTTAAGGGTTTGGCGAATCTGATTAAGGGAAAGAAGAAGAAGGATTTTTGAAGATTCCTTATTTATTTGTATTGTAATTTCTTTATTTCAATCAAGTCCCTGCGTGGACATTTTTATTTATGTACTTAGTCCCTGCGTGGACTTGTCTTTCTATCTTTGGTCCCTGCGTGGGCCTGTCTTTCTTGTTTAGCCCTTGCGTGGGCAAATTATTTATGTAAAAGTCCCGTTTAGGGAAACCTATGTACTTCTTTTAAAATTAGTGGAATGTTTTATTTAATATTCATTATCATCTTATGTATGAATATAATATATGAAATAGATAAAAAAAAATATCATTCCTTTTTAAATAATCTGCCTTTAAATATTAAATAAGAATCTTAAAGGGTATGACCTAGCCTGTATGTCATTATAGACCTGTCCATGATGGTAAAACCTGTCTAAAAAGATTCAATTCCTTGTTAACATCTGAAAACATGTTAAGCAGTCCTGGCAGATGTGATTCGGTAAAATCACACATGTCATCCTTATATTGGATTCTTCCAGATTCCTTATCTAACCTAATGATCTGTACGTCATGGGTTCAAATCATCAATTAAGATAATCAATCATGAGACATCCGTTAGTGATGCAGTGCCTACGGGCCGTAATAATTATCAAATAAGACAAAAGACAGTTGTAGTCTACGACTCCCTGTCAATAAAAGGTAATGAAATACGTTCAAACCTTAATGCCTCGATTCTCTAAGAATCATGGCTTATAATTTTTTTAAAACTGTCCTTGTGACTAGGCCTTATGTGCCATTAATAATACCCCTAATACTTTATAATTAGGATAAATTATAATGAAAATCCTAAATAAATATGATTAACAAATTAACCAAATATGGTCTACGTTTACCATGATTAATGAATCATCAGAAATAATGATCCCATAATAACCTCTGAATAAAATAATGTCAACTGTTTTGTAGCAAACAAGCTACATGGCTGAATCGGAGGAAGTAAACAGTCACCCGAGAGAAAATCATGATACTATCAGAGTGAATGTAGTTGGTGTGGAACTGCAGGCATTAATAGATATTGCCGTTACTCTAGCTCTCGACAGATAGTTTAATGAATCAAGTGGTACTCGGCCAGAACTCAGTCTGTACCACATACAAAACCACGCTCTAAGACTCATTCTGAGGCCCATAGTAAGTCCCCTTCTAAAGTGAATGAGTCAAAGAAGGACGATGCTCGTCACTCTTCAAATCAGCAGAGTGTTCCGTCTAAGAAGATTGTGTTCAATCAAGAGCCCAGTGGTAAGACCTGCTCTTACAAGTATTTTGTCTCCTGCAAGCCAAGAGACTTCACAGGGGAGAAGGGAGCCATAGATTGTATGACCTGGCTCGATGAAATGGACACTGTTGTTGATATTAGTGGTTGTGCTGAACAAGACATTGTGAAGTTTGTGTCGTAGTTGTTTAAAGGTGAAGCGTTAGCTTGGTGGAGATCCTTAATCCAAGCTACAGGAAAGATCCACTTACATAGCATGTCTTGGGAACAATTTGTTGTTCTAATCAAAGAAAATGTATGCCCTCAACATGAAGTTTAGAAGATTGAGACTGACTTCCTGACATTGGTTATGAAGAATTTGGATTGTCAGGCGTATCTCACGAGCTTCAACACTATGTCATGATTGGTTCCATACTTTGTCACACTGGAACCAAAACGTATAGCTCGGTTTATTGGAGGTTTAGCTCCGGAGATTAAGGCAAGTGTGAAATGTCACACCCCAACCAATGGCGGAATCATCAGAGTGGGACTTGTTCAAGATTGCAAGAGACTTCATAACACTATTCGTAACAATATTTAATTCAACCGATTTCATTCCATAAAGAAATTGTCAAAACATTACAAGAAATTCAAATAACAACATTGTTCAACATAACATAACAAAATTGATACAACACTTTAAACCTAAACGTCTAAGTGAGTATCTAGGCATCTTTGCTATCCTTTTTCATAGCATCATCAATCATCAACCTGTAACATGTTTAAAATACAATTCAATGCAAAAGCAAAGGCGAGTATACAAGTTTAAGAATAAGTATAAGTATAAAGGTTTAAAACGAATCCACATGGCAACTTAGTTTATACAAGATCAACCTAACATGGTGATATACGTTAAATTATACATGTTTTTATACCCCAAAACACTTCCGTTTTAAGCATTTTTGACCGAAAACATGACGGTTAGGTACCAAAATCAGTACTTTTATATTTTCAGGTCTTAAACAGAGCATAAAGGAAAATTCTGATGAAAACGGACAAATTCTGATGCATTTCTGATGAAACGGGCAAAATTCTGATGACTGCCAGGTGTCGCACGACCGTGCCACCAGCAGCACTACCGTGCCGTTGCTCCGATCTCGGAAGCACCGCCAGTGCGACTAGGAGTGCCGACTGTTTCTCGGGCCGCACTACCGTGCCACGCGAGGAATGACCATGCCATTGCCAAATCAAACCTTCTGACCAACATTTCTGATGAACGGCACTACCGTGCCACCGGCGGCACTACCGTGCCGATCTGCTGACCCAAGCAACTTGTCCACTTGTCCACTTGGCTGACTCGGGATCGCTGAAACTGACGTCACCCGACAACACCTGACCGCACGACCGTGCCAGATCCGCACGACCGTGCCGATCAGAATTTCTTCTATAAATAGCAGCATTCACTACTGGTTCAAGTGTTGGGTTTTTCTCCCTGTTTCTGGGCGATTTCTGGGTTACGAAGCAGTCCTTATCAGACCCATTTGAAGCTTAAAGATCGAGTGGAAGCATAGCCGATCCAACCCGTTAATTCCTTGCTTGTTTATGGTTCGATTCCTTGTTCTTGAACATGTATTCTGATCATTTTGCAAGTTATGAGCTGATGTTAGTTTATGTTTAATGTAGTTTATGTAATAGTAAGTTATAAACTTGTTTCTTGAATGAACTTTATGTTGTAATCTTGTTTATATGGAACTTTAGTACTTTTTCATGTTTAAATCTTCATGATTATATAATGAACGTTTCATTGATGTTGAGTTCCTGATTATGTTTGATTATTTTGGATAATGAATCTGTGGTTAGTGGGATGGTAACTATTTCTTGATTAATCACTTGTTTGTAAACTTGTTTACACCATGAGACTCGAGAGGGGTATTGGTTTTATCTAAGATATATCTTATTTTGATTAGGAATACTTTCTTGCACGTAAGGGTTCTAACGAATTATATGGTGTTGATTACATGTTCTTGCATGTGGTTTATGATCCTTGTTTAGTAGTTTTGGTCTGAAATTGCTGACATGGTAGATTTGTGTTCAAGACTTGTAAAGGTGAAATATGTCGTTATATGATCTACTTAAATGCTTATCCTCGTGGCTGTATTGTGACCATCGGTATTGCTTTCTTTGATAAGTGAGGTTAGAAAACTCCTAGCGGATGACTAATCTATCTTTAAAGGTTTACATGAATGAATATCAATAGCTCGCTAAAGAATGATTTTAGGTGGTTAACGTGTGTTTATCGCGTTAACTTTCCGAAGAAGCATCATGTTAGAAAACTCCTAGCGGATGACTAACTGTCTCGAAATTGGAAAATTGATTAAGTGCTTTTGTGACATATGTGATATAGATAACATGTTCAGGTTGTTTGTGAAACAAGATAATAGTATATTTGTGTTTTAGTTGTAGTTTAGATAATTTAGTTAAACAACCATTCACCTTTCCTTATATCTGGTAATCTAATGATAAAGATTTAGTACATTATAACGCCCGTGTTCCATGGATCGATATCTGGCTCTTACCAATACTTTGCTGCATATATGACGGGATACACTTGTCCTTTGTTGTGTGTGTTTTAATTTTAAGGTATAAACCATTTTTATAAATATAAAACACACTTCGTTACATGTGAAGATACTGTAAATAATATGTATGTAAACATGTACGTCACATGGCATGCAATATTTCTAGCCAATCCTCTGTTTACGCAACAATGATATAATTCAACATGACCACAAGTCTACGGGCGGTGCGTTACTCCTATAGCGCTATACATGTCAAATGGAGGCTCGTGAAAGCTAATGACAAAACATATAACATAAGTATGGTCTACGTAAGCATCAAGTATCATAACATAGTATTCATGTATAAGGATTGTTTTGTGCATTACATAAAGAATAAGTTTAAGTGTGTTTTAATAAGGTAACATGTTACACCCCAAAAAGTGGTAAACATAAAAATGGGGGTTGCGAGTATACTCACAAATTTGCATATGCTTTCCGATTATCCAATGTGACGAAGTTGATGAGGTTAGGAGGTTGAATGTGTTTGGGAATTCGGAAGATTTAGGGATTTAGGAAGTTAAAACACAAGAATATATGTATTCGAAAGTAATCATCTTTTAACACCAAGTACTTATTCTTGACACTATGAAACCTCAAGGGTTAATGTTTTCATGAGTAATATACTCATTAGAATCGTAACAAGTCTTATGCCTTAGATGATGTTATTCTAATATCTTGACGAATGAACACGAGTCCACCATCAAGAGTTCGAATAGTATATATATGTATAAGCATTATATGTATTATTTAGTCCATTAGTCAAGCATGAGGTAGAAGATTATTCTTCATTTAGGCACCTCTAGTATCATGGAAGTCATGTAGGAGGTTGGAAGAACAAGCTTCCATTTAGGTACCTCTTATGGTTCACCACTACACTTGATGTAAAAACATACAAGGAGGGTCATGAACTAATATTAATACAAGAAAAAAAACAACTACACTATGAGAAATCATCAAGTGATGTGGGGATTCTACGTTGGACAACCCAAGTTAGTCCCTATGAGAAATCATCAAGTGATGTGGGGATTCTACGTTAGACAACCTAAGTTAGTCCATAATCACACATTCATCAAGCTTGAAGCTTGAACATCACTTGTGGGTTAAAAACCCTAAACAAAACAGAAAGTATATGAGGATTAACCTCTGATTTTGTATGTCTCAGCCCCGTTTTTAAGCTTAACTAACCATAGAAGTGATTATAAGCATAAGGACGTGGGTTTGAGTGAGTTAAACTCAAGTTTTAACAAGGATTAGTAAAGATAAATGAAAACAGTGAACTTTGGAGCCTTTTTGCCGGAGTTCCAGGGACTTATTTACTGTGAAAAACCCATGGAATCGAATCTAAGGTCAATCCAAGCACATAGGAAAAAGAATGGACTAAATCGGACAAGTATTGAGTGAGTTATGCTCACTTTAGTGGAGGTTGAACAATCTGCTCGAACTTGGAAATTAGCTGCAATTTGGGGAGGATTTGAGAGTGTTTTTGATGATTAGAAAAGTGTAAAATGCTTGGAGGTTGATGGGTTTTTATAGGGAAGAGTTTGGTTAGGTGTTAGGTGTGTAATTAATGTTAAAACTTGTTTAAACTCAAGAAAAGTTACCAAAATCGCGCTCAAAACAGACCTGATCCTCCTTTTTACGCGCTGACTTGCTGATTTGAACGAGAGTATAAAGGTTTTAAGATGCTGAGCTTGTTCGATAGGAAGTCCCAGCTCAGCTGGTGTGCATGTGTGTTTGTGAGGTGGGTGACCCGGGTTTGAGTCCTGGGATCCCCTTTTTATTGTTTTGGTTTTTTTAGCAGTTTCAGTTATAATCAGCCCCTGAAGTTTAGTTTGGTGAATTTGCACAACTAACCCTTGACTTTAATTAACCAAGTTACATTTTTAGAAGGAAAACTAACTTTAAAGTTTAAACTAACTAAGTTAATTTTACTAACTTTATTATCTAACGAGACTAACTAAATATTATTAAAATAAAATTTTAAATAACAAAATTAATTAATTTAATTAATTAAATAATCATATTTTATAAACGAAGTTACATTAGGATAAAAAAAATCATTAAACGGTTATTCATTTCACGAGGCTTCCAAACTTATTATTTTAATTAGTTTAACGAGCATCAAGTGTCGGCAAAATATAGAATCAAGAATCCATGAATAATATTTCACTTAAAAAGGACGTATGATTCACAAGTTTCACGTATTTGCAAGATTAGCACAAAGTTTCCAAGAATTACGAATATGCAATGAATGTTTCACGAAATTAAATGTATGAACATGTATAAACAAAAGATCAATTTCATTACGATTGAAGCCTTGGATTTACAATGGTACGAAATGAAATACGATAACAAGAATGTGACAACCCTCAAATTTAAATGTAACCGTACAGTTTATTAATAATAATTAATGTACTTGACGACTGTGTGGAATCACTTAACTGCTTTCTGATATCTGTGTTATGCTTACACATATTTGTTAATATACTAATAGTGTACAGAAAGGTCACTAAATAGTCCGTTATATTTTCGTAAGTGTTAGAAATTAAAAACGTTACAAAAATATATACATAGGACACGTTACGAATTAATTTAGCACTTTAATGGAACAGTATCCAACCGAACTTAACCCGGAACCTAAAAATATTGTCATTGACATTGTTCTTCTTTTTCTGAGCTAGTTAGGGTCCCCGAACACCCTAACACCTGTTGTAAATTACAACACACTAGTAACTAATTTCAAATCTCTAACTAACTACCTAATACTTAACAATTAGTTACAATCTAACCATGGAACCCCCCCCCCCCTAACGAGATCGGTTCCCCATGGGGGACACCATCTTACAACTTTGATTAAAATAATCCTACTTGCCATATATCTAGATGACATATTGTATAATGGGTAATGTGAATACATGGCTTATAAGTAAGTCCCTTAGACATCCAATCTCTTTCATTTCACCTTCAACCAAACTTGCTCCCTCCTTCCTTCTTGCTTATGTTCAGCCGAAACCAAGGAGCACCACCACCACCATTTTTGCTTCTTGCACAATCATTTTATATACATACAAGTGTGAAGGGTCACATACGAGGAAGCCCGGTGCTTGCGGATTGCTAAGGACCTCACTACGTTGCTTTTAACCACTCGTTTTTCGTCTAGTTTCTTCCCTAGCCTCGAGCTAGTAGTAAGTGACTCTAAACATCTTCTTAATCTATTCTAAAGTGGTTAATAAGAGTTTCGTCGGTTGAAAATCACTAACATATAAGATCACCAACTAAAAGTCTACTAAAGTGATAAACAAGGTGGTTAATGGATGAATATTAGTTTAAATCATGTAGATCTTGTGTGATTATGATTATTGGTTGAATATCTGATGTTTTGCTGAATAATATTAATATGTGATGTTGTTGTGGTCACTAAACATGATTAACGGAATCAATCGAACACAAGTTAGTAAGTTAGAAAGTGAAAACAGAATCTGTCCCGGTTTTACAGCCAACTTCAGTTGGCTGTAAACAGGTCATAAATTCAAGGAAAAACCGATATTTTGAATCTAAAATATGTTATTATAAAATACGGTTCTAATGGCACCGGAATCGTAATTTTTGGACTTCGTTTACTATTTTTAATGTGTCGATTTGTAACAACAGCTTAAGCTGAATTTGGACAGCAATAAATGGGTGTCATACTTTCAGTCATAACCTGAGTTTTGTGATGAATCGGACCATGAAATTTGTACAGTAGATGAAAACCGATGCATTTGTAATTACCCCACTGGAATTTCGTAAATCGGACGCTCGATAAATTTTTAATAAATTGTTCCGTGGACTGTGGTCAGAAATACATAAATCTGAGTTCAGTCCGGAATATGAATTTTTATAAAATATTGGTAATGAACCGGACCCCGATATTTTTACACAATAAAATATGGAACTTTTAAGACATCTTTTAAAAATTTGGGAATTTTTGGAATAATTTAACTATTTTATTAAAATGTCCGAAAACAGCCGGTTTTGAATATAAATGCTGAAATGACATAAGTTGTGACTCGCGTGTCTAAATGTCGAGTATGCTATCTGTGAATGCTCTAACATGTTATATATGTTATGTGCATTATCGTATGTTTGATTTTGAGTGGGGAATGGATGGGAAACTTAGATGGGCATAAACCGTTAAAGTGATGCATGTTGTGTGATAGATACGTGTAGGAACTTTGTGTTCTATTTGAAAGCCACTAAATGACTAACGGGTAAATCATACTAGGACGTGATTGACCGACCTTGACTGTTAGCTATATTGAGAATCTAACCGAGCAAACCGAGGTGAGTTCACACATTTTCTAAGGCATGGGATTCCCGGTGGTTTGGGAATGGGTTAAAGAATTAAAACTAAATCTACATATCCTCCTTGGGTAGGATATGTACGGCCATCCTCCATAGAGTGGATGCCATTATTAATCCTACGAATTCTCCTGGTGCAGAATACGTACGTTCGTCCTCCTGGTGCAGGACAACAACCTTAAAACTAGCTAGACAAAACTCTATCATGAAGTCCCTCAATTTATATCGACTTAATCGCCGAGGCCAATGGCGAGCGGGTCATTAGTTAATAGCGCTATTAGGTTTAACAAACCTCACACCGTGCCGTTCGGACGGGCGTGTACTAATGGACTATGGCAAACTATCAGTGATGATAGACACTGATGTAGGACACAACTATTGTTCGTCAGTTGTCGATATGTATGGTCTAGTAGTTCACACGGGGAAAGCCCCCACTAATTATGGATACGGTTTGGGTTAAGAAAAAGGAAATGGTTAAACATACTTTCAACTTCGGGGTAACCCCCACGGCAAATAAGCCAACGAAAGTCAAACCACGTTTTTCAGAAACAACTTAAAACCAAACAACCAAACGTGAACTCACTCAACTTTGTTGTTGACTAGTTGTTACATGCCTTACAGGTCGCTAAATGCTTGGAGCTTGCACGAGGAAGAAGTCGTTGTGGTGTACGGACTGTTATGTTCCGTGCTCATTGTTTAAATCCTTATGAACTTATTAAACTTGTGTTTTGAACCTTAACTTATAAACTATGGACTTATGCTTTTGGATTTACTTTTATGCTTCCGCTGTTTAAACTAAACATGGTTAACTAGCTTTGGTCACCAATTGTATTGAGGTTGGTCTTATTTACTTAATTACGATGTTCAATATGATTGGTGGCTCGATCCTGGTCACGTCACGCCTCCAAGCGGTGGTACTCCGCGTGGTGGATTTTGGGGGTGTGACAGATTGGTATCAGAGCCATTGGTTATAGTGAACTTAGTTTTAAAAAGGGAAAAGTTTTTGATAAAACCAGACTATAACCTGTACAGTGCTCAACGATCCACAACGACGCTTCGCTCCACGTGCAAGACTCGACACCATAAGTGGTATGATTTATGTTATATTGTCGGTTAGATAGTTCTCACTGTGCATTAGATAATGTGATAATTGCTATTTAAACCTTGTGTGCTTACTCTCTAATGTCGTCCCACACTTACTGTAACACCCCGAAAATTTACGTCCTATGAAGTCTTGACACGTGTCATTATGTTTGAACGTGTGAAAGAAAGTCCTTGAAGGACTAAAGTTGACAAACAATGAAACTATGTAGATATAAGGGTTCAAAGTGTCAACAATGAATAAATACACTTTACGATAACCCTACATGATGTTTATAACCCTAAACGAATAAATCATGGATCATACGTAGCGAATTGTGAAAGAAAGTGAGAGATTACAAACTACAGGGGTTAAATGTGTCAACATGTTAAAGGTGTACCTCTGAGTGACCTTTTAGCAAAACCGAAGTCTTGTAATGATTAATTATGCTCACTAGAATGTACCACAAAAATTTCATGAAGTTTCGTTATCGTATGAGCAAGTTGTGATAAAATTCGTGTGCAAGGGTTAGAACAGTCAACATTGAAATTTAGGGCTTTTCGGGTGATCACAAAGTTACCCGAGGACTTGACAAAGTGGGTATAAGTATTAAAGCCCCTATATATAAGTATCAAAGCCTTACAATGCAAGAAACATCTCGAAAACGACCTTTCGGGGGACCAGGGACCCAAATGCAATTAAAGGAAAACAAAAATCAGGTTATCATGTCTAAAGCGGCCCGCTTTAGGATTGGCCGTATCGGACGCGGGCCGCGTGAGACCTGCAGATGCAGAAAACGACCAGATTCATGGCAGGTGTCTGTTTTGGCCATCTAACCGACTTATGTTGGTCTTATCTTCACTTGTGAGTGTTCCTACATGCTTTATAGTCTGTAGAACACTTGTTGATGATCTAATAACACTCATAGATCTCATTTGACATCATTTTTCAAGAGATCAAAGTCACAAAGTTGCAACGTTCAAGAACATTTCATTTCTGATCAACTTCTGGAACTCCCAAGCTGATACAAGACTTCCATATCATCTATTAGACTTATGTAAGTGCCTTTGATCCTTCTAAGTTGTGTCTTGACTAGTTTATAGCCTAGTAATCAAACCGTCGTAACTACGGTTTGATTTATCGATAAATCACAATCGGTCCAGAGATTTGTCGAATCGAAAGTTGTTATAAGTTGGTATTTAAATGGATAATAAACCCCTAAAAGGTCACCCACTGATTCCAATCTTAACCATGTCGTTTATCGAGTCAAAGGTTGTCCGAAAAAGTCAACAGAAATGTTAATCGCATATTTATTGATACGGAAGGCGTGTAATCTGTTTTATCAGTCATATAGCATGAAAATAAGTATAATAACTTGTCTACGCTTGATTGATTCGACAACTTTCTATTAAGAACCGATTCGGAGCCGAAAGACGCAAAAGTTTGACTTTTGCTTTGACCTCAGTTCTGACCCGATTTATATAGGTTTAGACATGCCTTAAAGTTCCATTAGGACCTAGTTACATGTGTGTATAAGCCTCTGCGTTTATACCACTCGAATCCCTAATCGTCGGATGTTTCCGTTAATCGCCTAAATATTGACCGTAATGCCCTTATGATCATAAAACGAGATTTTTGGAGATATGAAAATAAAATAATCTTAGTTACTGATTATTAATCATGTCTGTAAATTTTCACGTCAATCGGAGGTCTAGATTAGGAGATATGCGCATTAGCGTAAATAATAAGCTTTTTATTAATTAATCGGCGCGATTAGCGCATAGCCTATCTAAACCCGATTTTCGGCACCAAAACTTTTCCCCACTGATGTTAAATAATATTTTGGGATTTTTGAAGATTTTTAATTATTTTAAACTGATCGTAAGCTTGGATTAGCGCCTTAATTCGGTAAATACCGAATATGCCCTTTTCGGCCATAAAATGAGTTTTACAAGTCCAAATGGTGTCAATCCAATTGCTACGGATTTTAAAAGTTAAATAGAGTGTTTTGAGCCTGTTTATTTGATCAGAAAACTCAGAATCGTATTTAAAACCGTACGTCGCTTAAAACGGCTTTATACGCGTATTATACGCGTAGTTTGAGTTTAAAACCATTTTGATTCATAAGACTTATAACCAAATGTTATAACCGGTTAAAATAAACCATTTTTCTGATTTAATCAGACCCGGTTCACAGAAACGTAATTTATCCTTTCTATAATCTCTACAATGACCAAAATACCCCTACGGGGCATAATTAATGATTAAACTCGTTTTGGGCATTATGGAAGATATCATAATGATATCACCACATATTTAAAGCATATTAACTTAGGAAACCTGTTCGCAACCCTTATGGTTACCCGTTACGCCTCTGGCGCGTTCGGTTCGGTTTATGTAACTAGTTTGCATAAATTAGCCGAAACGGGTCAAACCTTATCCTTTTTATCTCAAAATCCGGAATGTGTTTAGTTTACCCATATTATACAAGTCTTCGAACTTGTCGGGTCTAAATCACATTCTATTCCGGTCTTCGCTTAATCGTGCGTTTGAACCGTAAACCTTTCTTAAAACTAACCGGTCTAAGTTACGACTTAAATAAGACCCGTTAGGAATCTAATAGGTTAATAAAACCTTCGTTCCAGATTAAGAGCCCCAGTAGAAGTACTTGTGCTTGCTGATTAAGATATACGGCTGAGTGTAAATTGCATTGCTAGCTCAGGTAAATACTTTTAACTTATTTTCCCTTATACGGGCTTGGGATACGGTATTATAAAAATACCGCTTGGTCGGGTGTAGAAACCTTTTAATCGGAGATGATTAAATTGCATAATCCCGTTTTAATCTGTATTGATTGATAACAAATAACATTGGGGGTTAATGACCGTGTCCTGGATATCCTTGGCTCATTTTAAAAAGTGAATGGCCACGACGTAAGCACAAGGTGTAGACATAACACCTCCTGTTGCATATGTATAACGTATACTCATTCGTAAGGGTATCTTCTTGTGAGATTATATTTGTGGTGTGTCGATTAATCTTGTCCGGCTTGTATTATATTATAATCACCGGCCCTAAATGTTGGACAACCATGTAAATCGGATACAAGATTTTTATTAATAGAATTGTCCCAAGTATAAAAGATTAATTTTGCCTCTGTGCATTTTAATCAATGTGTCAAGATATTTTGTGCCGTTTGCACTCAAATCACTTTTCAAACTCTTTTTCCAAAATGAGTCAGTTAATTGTATTTACCAGTGTAAACTGACGTATTTTCCAAAAGGTTAAGTGACAGGTACTACGCATAATTGGCTGGGAGCTCAGGGTGTCATTAGGGAATCTTGCAAGTTCTAGATGCCTGAAGTCTGTTGAACAGTTTTAGTATCTTTTGTTTGATCCGCCTGTGGATCCTTTACCTTCCGTTGTAATACTTTGACATTACTTATATTCGGAATGTAATAATAATAATTCTCTTTTGCTTCCGCTGTGCATTATTATATTGTGTTGTTTGACTATTATGTTGCCAACCACGTCACGATACTTCCCCACCGGGCCCACCGGCGACACGTGGAATTCGGGGTGTGACAGGTTGGTATCAGAGCCAACATTGAGTGAATTAAACACTAGCTTTTTGTGTTTAATCTCAATGACACAATTGCACATTCCTAAATCTTCTGAGTCTAGACTTAACATAGGATTATTCTCAATCCTAATCTGGAAATTTTTACTTCCAAAATTTTTATTGGATACGTCGCCAAGCGAAGAAGCCGTAATAGGAGTTCTCCACACCCGGAGTCCTGAGATGCTGAGCTTCGTACCGCGGCCAGAATGAAACGAGCATCCAAGGAAAAAGCATTCAGAAATAGAATGAAGAAGAAACTCCTTTTGCAGAAGATCGTTTCCTTAATAGTCCTTATAAGGACATATTTATATTTCAGTCCCTTCGAGGACACATTATCCCTTCAAAGACCCGCTTAGGGCAACTCTGTACTTTTGTTTTCATATAATGGATTAATTAAACTTGTCCAAGTGACTAAGCCTTTTGTGCTATTACTAAATGCCTCGATCCCAGACGATCATGGCTTATAAATTAAACTTGTCCACGTGACTAAGCCTTTTGTGCTAATACTAAATGCCTCGATCCCAGACGATCATGGCTTATAAATTAAACTTGTCTATGTGACTAAGCCTTTTGTGCTATTACTAAATGCCTCGATCCCAGACGATCACGGCTTATAAATTAAACTTGTCTACGCGACTAGGCCATTGTGCTATTATTAACTTATAAATTAGGATTTATGATAAAAATCCTGAATAAAATAAATATCCTTCCTTCCCTGCCAGTAGGCATTTTAAAGAGAATCTTAAAGGTGAAACCTAGCCTACGCGGCCAGGATGGTGAAACCTACTCAAGAGATTCAAATCCTTGTTAACACCTAAAAACGTGTTTGCACTCCTGACAAATGTGATTCGATAAAATCACAACAGTCATCCTTATATTGGATTCTTCCAATTTTCTTATCTAGCCTAGTGAATTAGAAATCATGGCTTGTGTCATCCTATAAGATGATCATTTTATAAACATCCGATAGTGATGAAGTGCCTATGGGCTAAACTTGTTGTCTGATAAGACAACGATAGTGGTGGTCTTTGACCTCCTATCTAAAAAACGTTGGACCAAGTCCAAGCGTAATAGTCGGTAGGATCCATACGATCTCGACTAATAGCATCTGAGAAGATGAACATATTATAACCATCCCTCAGAAGGGAAATGCCCACGGGCTATATCTAGTGTCATAAAAGACAAAAGACAGTTGAGGTCTACAACTCCCTGTCAAGGTAATGAACGTGATTCAAACCTTAATGCCCCGATTCTCTGAAATCATGGCTTATAAAAATTTAGAACTGTCCTTGTGACTAGGCCTTATGCGCCAGTTTAATATCCTTAATGTTTTATAACTAGGATAAATTATAATGAAAATACAGATTTAATATAACTAACAAATTAACCAATATGGTTTATATTACCATGGTTGATGAATCGTCAAGGATGATGATTCCATAATAACCTTGAATAAATCATTGTCAATGTTTATGTAGACATCAAGCTACATGGCTGGATTAGATGAAGTTAACAGCCACATGAAGGAAGAAAATGATACTACCAGAATTAATGTAACTGGAGCAGAACTACAGGAAATAATAGATTATGCTATTACTCGAGCACTTGATCGGCAGTATGATGAGTCAAATGATACCCACTCTAAGACTCTATCTGCGGCTCGTAGTACGCACCCTTCTAACACACATGAGTTAAGGGAGGACGATGTTCATGGCTTGTCAAATCAAAGGAGTATTCCGCCTAGACAGGTTGTGTTTCATCAAGAGGTACCAGTTAAGACCTGTTCATATAAATATTTTGTCTCCTGCAAGCCCAGAGACTTTACAGGAGAAGAAGGGGCCATCGATTGCATGACATGGCTCGATGAGATGGACGCTGTTGTTGACATCAGCGGTTGTGCGAAGCAAGATGTTGTGAAATTTGTTTCACAATCATTCAAAGGAGAAGCGTTGGCATGGTGGAGATCATTGCTCCAAGCCACAGGAAAGGTTCTACTCTACAACTTATCTTGGGAGCAATTTGTTGCATTAGTCAAGGAAAACTATTGCCCTCAGCATGAAGTAGAAAAGATAGAATCGGACTTCTTGACTTTGGTCATGGAAAATTTGGATTGCCAGGCATATGTGACAAGTTTCAATACTATGTCCCGCCTAGTTCCTTATTTAGTCACCCCTGAACCTAAACGCATAGCACGTTTCATTGGAGGCCTAGCACCAGAGATAAAAGGGAATGTTAAAGCATCTAGGCCAACCACATATAGGTCCGCGGTGGACTTATCCTTATCTCTCACCTTAGACGCAATCAGAATTAAGTCTGTTAAGGCTTCTGGCGAGAGAAGAAGAGAAAGAGAGGAGGAAAACTCTCATCAAGCTAACAAGAAGAAGAAGGGAAGCTCGGAGCGAGGGAAGGATTTCGAGTTTAGGAAGAACTCGAGTCAGTCTGATAACAGACCCAAATGCAATAACTTCAAAAAGCAGCATTTTGGAAAATGTACAATAGACCCACGCGCTAAATTGTGTGGAATTTGCAAGACCAAGGGTCACAAAACCTTAGATTGCAAGGGGATGAAGAACGCCACATGTTACAATTGTAACGAGGTCGGGCACATCAAGACCAGCTGCCCACAGCTTATAAAGAAGCCTGGAGAGGCCAGGAAAACAAACGCATGAGTCTCCCGGATGAACGCCAGGAGATGGTGCAGAAGGATAACTATATAGCAGGTACTTTTCCTTATCAAGCAGTTTATGCAGAAATTTATTTGATGCTGACACATGTGATTCAATAATGAACGATCACTGTTGAGAACTGTTGTCTCCGTCTTAATAGGACTTCGGTTATTTAATACGAGATAGAAATTGGCCGATAATACTTTAGAAAATGCTCCAACAAACCTTAGATGGATATTTTATATCTAATAGGAATCACTCTTTTCTGATATTCCTAGGGTAAGCTTTCAAGCTACCTAAATTCTTTAATATAATAAAGACAGATGTGATGTTTTGATCTTCTGTCAGAAAAGTGATGGATTAGGTCCAAATCTCTAATGCCATTGATGGTCTTCTACGACCTAGGCTAAGTAATATTAATATATTTTAAATAACGTTCATTAAGAATGTTAGTGCTATAATAGCCTGTATAGGTTATTGACACCATGGCTAGTATATATTAAGGCCATCAGAATGAAAAATAGCAGTTGTTGGATTTCAACTAAGAAATTGTTTTATTGGTGTTAGGAACCAATAGAAAGTATGGCAAATTCGGATAAGACAACAGTCAATCGCGCCATTAATAACCCGACGCCTGCTAATGATGCTGAAATTGTGAACCTTAAAATTTCCAAGGATGTCCTTCAAACTATGATAGACGCAGCTGTTGGAAAAGCCGTGAAAAAGGCTGTGAAAAGGTTCAAGGAGTCTCATGCTGCTCGGTCCAAATTTTATCTAGGACCACACTTCCTTACTCTTAAGGAGGATCCCGTTCATGCCTCTAATACAAAGGATGAACTAAAAAGGAAAAGGAAGGTGGATAACTCCCAGAGTTCTAAGAAAAAGAACATACAAAAGTCTAACCAGAAACCTGTATGCAAGACTTGCAAGAAGCGCCATTATGGGAAGTGCAGGTTCGAACCAAAATCCCAATCGCGGTCATTGACTTGTGGGATCTGCAAAGCAAGGGATCATAAAACGTTGGACTGCAAGTATATGAAATATGCAGTCTGCTACGGCTGTTATGAGAAAGGCCACATCAAGACCACGTGCCCTACATTCGTCAAAGGAAATGCGGCTGAGGAAGTAAAGCCTAAGATTGAAAGCGCCTAAAATGCCTGAATTAGTTCATAAATAACGGCATCAGGTACATCCCTTAACGCTTATCGGTGATATGAATGCTAAGAGTTTTTTTTATACCAATCAATCCTTCATAAACTAAGCTTAGCGAACTTTTAAATTATCCACAAGGTAGAATCTACTAATGAAACCTCAGAGACTGTTTCTTTTATTTTTCCCCTCAGCAATAATCTCTCTGAAAAATCAAAGAGTACTCTTTCTTCGAATAGAGTACGACAAAATATGTTATTTTAATTATTTTTCTCATTGTTTTCTATCGCCTGCGAATGCCAAACTATATTGTACTAATGTCGACTAGTAGTATACAAAGGAGATATCCGGAATAGAATTATCCAAATAAATATTTCTTGGTAACGGAATATATGGACTCATAACATGAATGTGTCACTTATTAGACACAAGCGTTGATGAGTGAACTGGAGCCTGAGATATGGAAATCTCTGTAACCTCCTTGTACTTTGATTAGCTTCTTCTAAGTTTACCCTGTTTACCTCCCTAGAGGCAGGTAGAGTTAAGATTATCATACCGCTTGGGATAGAGTGTTGTAAGAACTCCATGTTGATTATGGAATAACCGAAAACCTTGATTAAGTAGGTTTTAAGACATAGGCTAATATAGACAGACTCAATATTCCGAGAGTTTGATATTGTTAGATAAGAAAGACGGTTCATATTGCTTATGCATACATGCCGTAACCCTAATTAGGCAACGATTAAAAATTTCCATTCAGCTAACCAAGATCATCGAATTGTTCGACTAACGACAAGGATTAGCTATTCCTTAATACTAGTTAAGTAATGGTTGGAATAACCATCTCACCTTAAGATAAGCTTTTCTATAATAATGGATATGTAAGTATTAAGGCTACTCCTTTGGAGACCTTGTGTAGATGGAATGTTAAATGTCTAGTGTTAGATAGAGAATTGGTAAGTCCAATTATCTAGATCTGAAAGTTGCCTGGGGGACAACAAATAAGATTATACAAATCCATAATCGATTGTAGGTTGCCAGTATATGGCAAGAAATCGAGGAGTTATGAAAATAGCAAACTTCCTAAGTTCTTGTTAAGGAATATGGTTTAACAAAAGATATCACCCAAGAAGGGTGTACCAAATTTGTGAAATTTTCAGACTAGTTAAGCTCTGAATATATGGAAATCATTCGAAGGAAATTGAATGTATCAAGATCAAAGTAGCTTGTAAGCTAAAACCTACTTAAGGAGTTTGACGGAACTCGCAATACATCGCACAATTGTGACTGGAGGATGTGTTCCGCCAATAAGTCAAGAAGCACTATCACATAATGATATGCATAATTATGATGTGATGAGCATCCTGTGTCGATTGAGGATCGACAGGTCAAGAAGCTCCAAAAGGATACATACGCCTAATATAAGAGCCACTATGGGAGCTTGGAAAGACTCCAGATATGCTATGAAAGTTAAGTCCCTTATGCGACAAAGAGTA
This sequence comes from Helianthus tuberosus, assembly GCA_030545235.1. NCBI lineage: Eukaryota > Viridiplantae > Streptophyta > Magnoliopsida > Asterales > Asteraceae > Helianthus > Helianthus tuberosus. The sequence goes on from CM060442.1 coordinate 165,696,182, forward strand.
CTTCCAGCATTCTAACAAATCTCGAGGTCGAGATTTCTTTTAAGGGGGTGAGGATGTAACACCCCGAAAATTTACGTCCTATGAAGTCTTGACACGTGTCATTATGTTTGAACGTGTGAAAGAAAGTCCTTGAAGGACTAAAGTTGACAAACAATGAAACTATGTAGATATAAGGGTTCAAAGTGTCAACAATGAATAAATACACTTTACGATAACCCTACATGATGTTTATAACCCTAAACGAATAAATCATGGATCATACGTAGCGAATTGTGAAAGAAAGTGAGAGATTACAAACTACAGGGGTTAAATGTGTCAACATGTTAAAGGTGTACCTCTGAGTGACCTTTTAGCAAAACCGAAGTCTTGTAATGATTAATTATGCTCACTAGAATGTACCACAAAAATTTCATGAAGTTTCGTTATCGTATGAGCAAGTTGTGATAAAATTCGTGTGCAAGGGTTAGAACAGTCAACATTGAAATTTAGGGCTTTTCGGGTGATCACAAAGTTACCCGAGGACTTGACAAAGTGGGTATAAGTATTAAAGCCCCTATATATAAGTATCAAAGCCTTACAATGCAAGAAACATCTCGAAAACGACCTTTCAGGGGACCAGGGACCAAAATGCAATTAAAGGAAAACAAAAATCAGGTTATCATGTCTAAAGCGGCCCGCTTTAGGATTGGCCGTATCGGACGCGGGCCGCGTGAGACCTGCAGATGCAGAAAACGACCAGATTCATGGCAGGTGTCTGTTTTGGCCATCTAACCGACTTATGTTGGTCTTATCTTCACTTGTGAGTGTTCCTACATGCTTTATAGTCTGTAGAACACTTGTTGATGATCTAATAACACTCATAGATCTCATTTGACATCATTTTTCAAGAGATCAAAGTCACAAAGTTGCAACGTTCAAGAACATTTCATTTCTGATCAACTTCTGGAACTCCCAAGCTGATACAAGACTTCCATATCATCTATTAGACTTATGTAAGTGCCTTTGATCCTTCTAAGTTGTGTCTTGACTAGTTTATAGCCTAGTAATCAAACCGTCGTAACTACGGTTTGATTTATCGATAAATCACAATCGGTCCAGAGATTTGTCGAATCGAAAGTTGTTATAAGTTGGTATTTAAATGGATAATAAACCCCTAAAAGGTCACCCACTGATTCCAATCTTAACCATGTCGTTTATCGAGTCAAAGGTTGTCCGAAAAAGTCAACAGAAATGTTAATCGCATATTTATTGATACGGAAGGCGTGTAATCTGTTTTATCAGTCATATAGCATGAAAATAAGTATAATAACTTGTCTACGCTTGATTGATTCGACAACTTTCTATTAAGAACCGATTCGGAGCCGAAAGACGCAAAAGTTTGACTTTTGCTTTGACCTCAGTTCTGACCCGATTTATATAGGTTTAGACATGCCTTAAAGTTCCATTAGGACCTAGTTACATGTGTGTATAAGCCTCTGCGTTTATACCACTCGAATCCCTAATCGTCGGATGTTTCCGTTAATCGCCTAAATATTGACCGTAATGCCCTTATGATCATAAAACGAGATTTTTGGAGATATGAAAATAAAATAATCTTAGTTACTGATTATTAATCATGTCTGTAAATTTTCACGTCAATCGGAGGTCTAGATTAGGAGATATGCGCATTAGCGTAAATAATAAGCTTTTTATTAATTAATCGGCGCGATTAGCGCATAGCCTATCTAAACCCGATTTTCGGCACCAAAACTTTTCCCCACTGATGTTAAATAATATTTTGGGATTTTTGAAGATTTTTAATTATTTTAAACTGATCGTAAGCTTGGATTAGCGCCTTAATTCGGTAAATACCGAATATGCCCTTTTCGGCCATAAAATGAGTTTTACAAGTCCAAATGGTGTCAATCCAATTGCTACGGATTTTAAAAGTTAAATAGAGTGTTTTGAGCCTGTTTATTTGATCAGAAAACTCAGAATCGTATTTAAAACCGTACGTCGCTTAAAACGGCTTTATACGCGTATTATACGCGTAGTTTGAGTTTAAAACCATTTTGATTCATAAGACTTATAACCAAATGTTATAACCGGTTAAAATAAACCATTTTTCTGATTTAATCAGACCCGGTTCACAGAAACGTAATTTATCCTTTCTATAATCTCTACAATGACCAAAATACCCCTACGGGGCATAATTAATGATTAAACTCGTTTTGGGCATTATGGAAGATATCATAATGATATCACCACATATTTAAAGCATATTAACTTAGGAAACCTGTTCGCAACCCTTATGGTTACCCGTTACGCCTCTGGCGCGTTCGGTTCGGTTTATGTAACTAGTTTGCATAAATTAGCCGAAACGGGTCAAACCTTATCCTTTTTATCTCAAAATCCGGAATGTGTTTAGTTTAACCATATTATACAAGTCTTCGAACTTGTCGGGTCTAAATCACATTCTATTCCGGTCTTCGCTTAATCGTGCGTTTGAACCGTAAACCTTTCTTAAAACTAACCGGTCTAAGTTACGACTTAAATAAGACCCGTTAGGAATCTAATAGGTTAATAAAACCTTCGTTCCAGATTAAGAGCCCCAGTAGAAGTACTTGTGCTTGCTGATTAAGATATACGGCTGAGTGTAAATTGCATTGCTAGCTCAGGTAAATACTTTTAACTTATTTTCCCTTATACGGGCTTGGGATACGGTATTATAAAAATACCGCTTGGTCGGGTGTAGAAACCTTTTAATCGGAGATGATTAAATTGCATAATCCCGTTTTAATCTGTATTGATTGATAACAAATAACATTGGGGGTTAATGACCGTGTCCTGGATATCCTTGGCTCATTTTAAAAAGTGAATGGCCACGACGTAAGCACAAGGTGTAGACATAACACCTCCTGTTGCATATGTATAACGTATACTCATTCGTAAGGGTATCTTCTTGTGAGATTATATTTGTGGTGTGTCGATTAATCTTGTCCGGCTTGTATTATATTATAATCACCGGCCCTAAATGTTGGACAACCATGTAAATCGGATACAAGATTTTTATTAATAGAATTGTCCCAAGTATAAAAGATTAATTTTGCCTCTGTGCATTTTAATCAATGTGTCAAGATATTTTGTGCCGTTTGCACTCAAATCACTTTTCAAACTCTTTTTCCAAAATGAGTCAGTTAATTGTATTTACCAGTGTAAACTGACGTATTTTCCAAAAGGTTAAGTGACAGGTACTACGCATAATTGGCTGGGAGCTCAGGGTGTCATTAGGGAATCTTGCAAGTTCTAGATGCCTGAAGTCTGTTGAACAGTTTTAGTATCTTTTGTTTGATCCGCCTGTGGATCCTTTACCTTCCGTTGTAATACTTTGACATTACTTATATTCGGAATGTAATAATAATAATTCTCTTTTGCTTCCGCTGTGCATTATTATATTGTGTTGTTTGACTATTATGTTGCCAACCACGTCACGATACTCCCCCACCGGGCCCACCGGTGACACGTGGAAATTTGGGGTGTGACACTTACGCACTTTCGCGACACTTTCCTCACTTACGTTGCTTCATTATGAAGATCATGAGTGGACGTCTCGACATGACCCAGGGTCAGCTGACGACCTTGATTAACGAATGGATTGCCGAAGCCTTAGCAACCCAATCAAGGAGTCAACCCACGCACTCTCCAACACGCATGGGCACCTTCAGGGCGTTCCTGGAATGCAAACCTCCCACTTTCGACGGCACTGAAGGGGCAATCGGCCTTCTGCACTGGATCCGAGGAATCGAATATGCATTCGAAGAGAGTGAAAGCCCTGCCAGCAAACGAGTAGAGTACGCTACCAGCATGTTGCAAGGGAAAGCGTATTCTTGGTGGAACACACAAGTCCAGATGCTCGGATTGGCTGACGCGAATGCCACCCTTTGGAGCGACTTCAAGGATTTGATTAAGGAAGAATTCTGCCACCTGGACGACATCCTAGAACTTGAAACAGAGTATTATGGTTTGAAGATGGAAGGATCAGAAATTGAGGCGTACACAAAGAGGTCCAACAATTTGGCTGACTTATGTCCTAACTTGTCACGACCCATATCTAGACGAATCAAGCTATACCTCAGAGGCTTAGTTCCGGAAATCCAAGGGTCTGTAATAGAGGCCAACCTTTCCACAATCCAGCAAGTCATTCGTTTGGCGCACCGACTCACCGATCAGGCGGTGGAAGAGGGCAAGCTGCCCAAGCGTGTTAGCACTACTGCTACTGGTGCTCCCAGCAGTGACAAGCGCAAGTGGGATAGAAATTCGGGCAGGGGCTTCACTCCAGTTCAGTCCCAGCCCCAGCAACGAAAGACAGATGAACATCGGAGCCCCAGTCAGCAGTTTTCTGGAAAACAAGGTCAGGGTGGATACAGGGGAAATCACCCAAAGTGCAAACGATATAGTTTGCACCACAGCTGGCCATGCAACAAGGATCGTTGTCAGAGATGTAACAAGCTTGGACATAAAGCCAGAGATTGCAGGAGCTCACGTCCTGCAAATCAGATTCGGCAACAGCAGCCACAAGCCCCACAGAACCAACAGCAACAACAGGGTAACAAGGAATGCTATCAGTGTGGTGCTGAAGGTCACTTCAAGAGAAACTGTCCCCAGTTGAACCGGAAACAGAACAACAACAACAACCAGGGGAACGAAAACAATAAAAGGGGAAACAATGATGACAATGGAGCCAGGGAACGTGCGTTCGGGATTGGGCAGGATGAAGCAAGGAACGATCCCAACGTTGTGATGGGTAAGTTTCTTCTGGATGACTTCTTTGTTACTGTTTTATTCGATTCAGGTGACGATACTAGTTATGTGTCCTTAAAAGTTAGCCAAATGCTTAAGCGCACCCCAACACTTTTGAACACCAAACACGCGGTAGAGCTAGCAAATGGTAAAAGTCTTGAAGCCACACACGTAGTTAAAGGTTGTAACCTCGTCTTAGCTGGTCAGACTTTCCCTATCGATCTTGTTCCTATCACACTTGGTAGTTTCGACGTCGTTATTGGGATGGATTGGCTATCTCATCATCAAGCGGAGATTGTTTGCAAGGAGAAAATCGTCCGCATTCCTCGTTCTGATAAAGAACCTCTCGTGATTCGTGGCGACCAGAGTGGTGCTGTCGAAGGCATCATCTCTTTCCTTAAGGCCCAAAAGTGTTTACGAAAGGGCCACACTGCCATTTTAGCACTCGTTACTGACACATCAACGGAAGAGAAGAGAATTGAAGACATCCCTATTGTGCGTGATTTTCCCGGGGTATTTCCTGAGGAATTACCTGGTCTTCCGCCTCACCGCCAAGTTGAATTTCAAATCGAGCTAGCTCCTGGAGCAGCGCCAGTAGCTCGAGCACCATATCGTCTAGCTCCATCAGAACTCGAAGAACTGTCCACACAGCTACAAGAACTCTTGGAAAAGGGTTTTATACGTCCTAGCTCTTCGCCCTGGGGAGCTCCAGTCTTGTTCATAAAGAAGAAAGATGGTACTTTCAGAATGTGTATTGACTATCGCGATCTTAAAAAGGTGACTGTGAAGAATCGTTATCCTCTTCCACGTATTGACGACTTATTCGACCAGCTGCAAGGGTCGAGCTATTACTCTAAGATTGATTTGAGATCGGGATACCATCAGCTGAGAGTCCGAGATGAGGACGTCTCCAAAACAGCATTTAGAACTCGTTACGGCCATTACGAGTTTCTAGTTATGCCATTCGGGCTGACGAATGCACCAGCGGTCTTCATGGATCTCATGAACTGAGTGTGCAAGCCTTACCTGGATAAGTTCGTTATTGTGTTCATCGACGATATCCTGATCTATTCCAAGAGTCAGGAGGAACACGAGCAGCATCTACGACTTATGATGGAACTTCTTCGAAAAGAACAGTTGTATGCCAAGTTTTCAAAATGTGACTTCTGGCTTCGCGAAGTCCACTTTCTAGGCCATGTGGTAAACAAGGATGGAATTCATGTGGATCCATCTAAGGTTGAATCGATTAAGAATTGGCCTGCACCCCGAACACCAACAGAGATCCGCCAATTTTTGGGTTTGGTAGGATACTACAGAAGGTTTATCAAAGATTTCTCCAAGATTGCGCAACCTCTCACTTCACTGACTCAGAAGGGTGTCATCTATTGTTGGGGCGATGCACAGGAGTCCGCATTTCAACACCTAAAGGATAGACTTTGTAGCGCGCCTATCCTCTCATTACCCGAAGGCACCGATGATTTCGTGGTGTATTGCGATGCTTCCATCCAAAGACTTGGTTGCGTATTGATGCAACGTGACAAGGTCATTGCCTACGCATCGCGCCAACTTAAAGTTCACGAAAGGAACTACACTACACACGACTTGGAACTGGGAGCAGTTGTTTTCGCGCTTAAGATATGGAGACATTACCTGTACGGTACCAAGTGCACCATTTACACCGATCACAGGAGTCTCGAGCATATCTTCAAGCAAAAGGAGTTAAACATGCGACAACGCCGATGGGTCGAACTCTTGAATGATTACGAATGCGCTATCAAGTATCATCCGGGCAAAGCCAATGTTGTGGCTGACGCCCTCAGTCGAAAGGATACTTTACCTAAGCGTGTACGTGTATTACAGCTTACCATTCACTCTAGCCTTCCCGCTCAAATTCGTGATGCTCAAGTTGAAGCATTGAAGGCAGAAAACATCAGGGCTGAATCCTTACGAGGATCGAGGCAGCGGCTAGAACAAAAGGAAGACGGCGCTTACTATGTAACAGGGCGCATCTGGGTTCCACTTTATGGAAACTTACGCGAGCTTGTGATGGACGAAGCGCACAAGTCTCGTTATTCGGTACATCCTGGTTTGGATAAAATGTACCACGACCTCAAGACTACATATTGGTGGCCTGGCATGAAAGCCCACATAGCCACCTATGTCAGTAAGTGCTTGACTTGTGCGAGAGTCAAGACTGAATATCAGAAACCATCAGGCCTACTTCAACAACCGGAGATCCCGAAATGGAAATGGGAGCAAATTTCCATGGATTTCGTTACCGGCCTGCCAAGATCTCAACGCGGAAACGATACCATTTGGGTGATCGTAGATCGACTGACCAAGTCTGCACATTTTTTGGTCATCAAAGAAACGGATAAGTTTTCTACTCTTGCAAACATTTATCTAAAGGAAGTGGTATCAAGGCACGGAGTGCCAACCTCTATTATATCTGATCGTGACGCGCGTTTTACTTCTGAACTGTGGCAAGCAATGCACAAGTCTTTTAGCTCACGTTTAGATATGAGCACCGCTTATCACCCACAGACGGATGGGCAATCTGAACGCACCATCCAAACCCTTAAAGACATGCTTAGGGCATGTGTAATCGATTTTGGTAATGGCTGGGAAAAGCACCTCCCGCTAGTGGAGTTTTCGTATAACAACAGCTACCACACCAGCATTCAGGCCGCTCCATTCGAGGCATTGTACGGACGCAAATGCCGATCACCTCTCTGTTGGGCAGAAGTTGGTGACAGCCAAATCACTGGCCCAGAACTTGTGGTAGATACCACCGAGAGAATTGCTCAGATACGACAGCGAATGGCGGCAGCTCGTGACCGTCAGAAAAGCTATGCTGATAAGGGAAGAAAACCACTCGAGCTCCAGGTTGGGGATCGAGTGCTACTCAAAGTCTCACCTTGGAAAGGTGTAGTCCGCTTTGGCAAACGAGGAAAACTCAATCCGCGTTATGTCGGACCATTCGAAGTCACCGAGAAAATTGGCAAAGTCGCCTACAGGTTGAATTTACCTGAAGAACTCAGCGGAGTTCACAATGTTTTCCATGTGTCGAATCTGAAGAAGTGTCTGTTAGATGAGACCCTCATAGTTCCTCTTAAGGAACTCACAATCGACGACCAGCTGCGATTCATCGAGGAACCAGTAGAGATTACGGATCGAGATGTTAAGATCCTCAAGCATACCAGGATACCTCTGGTCCGAGTTCGTTGGAATGCTCGTCATGGCCCAGAGTATACCTGGGAACGAGAAGACCAAATGAAACTCAAGTATCCCCAACTGTTTAAGAAAAACGCAACCACTACTGAGGCTGAAGCTACCGCAGAATTTCGGGACGAAATTCCAAATCAACGGGGGGATGATGTGACACCCCAGGAAAATCAAGAAAACAACGCAACTTAGCTAGCTTCCTCAGTAACCACGCGCTAAATTTCGGGACGAAATTCTCTTAATAGGGGGAGAATGTGACAACCCTCAAATTTACATGTAACCGTACAGTTTATTAATAATAATTAATGTGCTTGACGACTGTGTGGAATCACTTAACTGCTTTCTGATATCTGTGTTATGCTTACACGTATTTGTTAATATACTAATAGTGTACAGAAAGGTCACTAAATAGTCCATTATATTTTCCTAAGTGTTAGAAATTAAAAACGTTACAAAAATATATACATAGGACACGTTACGAATTAATTTAGCACTTTAACGGAACAGTATCCAACCGAACAACCGAACTTAACCCGGAACGTAAAAATATTGTCATTGACATTGTTTTTCTTTTTCTGAGCTAGTTAGGGTCCCCGAACACCCTAACACCCGTTGTAAATTACAACACACTAGTAACTAATTTCAAATCTCTAACTAACTACCTAATACTTAACAATTAGTTACAATCTAACCATGGAACCCCCCCCCCCCCCTAACGAGATCGGTTCCCCATGGGGGACACCATCTTACAACTTTGATTAAAATAATCCTACTTGCCATATATCTAGATGACATATTGTATAATGGGTAATGTGAAGACATGGCTTATAAGTAAGTCCCTTAGACATCCAATCTCTTTCATTTCACCTTCAACCAAACTTGCTCCCTCCTTCCTTCTTGTTTATGTTCAGCCGAAACCAAGGAGCACCACCACCACCATTTTTGCTTCTTGCTCAATCATTTTATATACATACAAGTGTGAAGGGTCACATACGAGGAAGCCCGGTGCTTGCGGATTGCTAAGGACCTCACTACGTTGCTTTTAACCACTCGTTTTTCGTCTAGTTTCTTCCCTAGCCTCGAGCTAGTAGTAAGTGACTCTAAACATCTTCTTAATCTATTCTAAAGTGTTTAATAAGAGTTTCGTCGGTTGAAAATCACTAACATATAAGATCACCAACTAAAAGTCTACTAAAGTGATGAACAAGGTGGTTAATGGATGAATATTAGTGTAAATCATGTAGATCTTGTGTGATTATGATTATTGGTTGAATATCTGATGTTTTTCTGAATAATATTAATATGTGATGTTTTTGTGGTCACTAAACATGATTAACGGAATCAATCGAACACAAGTTAGTAAGTTAGAAAGTGAAAACAGAATCTGTCCCGGTTTTACAGCCAACTTCAGTTGGCTGTAAACAGGTCATAAATTCAAGGAAAAACCGATATTTTGAATCTAAAATATGTTATTATAAAATACGGTTCTAATGGCACTGGAATCGTAATTTTTGGACTTCGTTTACTATTTTTAATGTGTCGATTTGTAACAACAGCTTAAGCTGAATTTGGACAGCAATAAATGGGTGTCATACTTTCAGTCATAACCTGAGTTTTGTGATGAATCGGACCATGAAATTTGTACAGTAGATGAAAACCGATGCATTTGTAATTACCCCACTGGAATTTCGTAAATCGGACGCTCGATAAATTTTTAATAAATTGTTCCGTGGACTGTGGTCAGAAATACATAAATCTGAGTTCAGTCCGGAATATGAATTTTTATAAAATATTGGTAATGAACCGGACCCCGATATTTTTACACAATAAAATATGGAACGTTTAAGACATCTTGTAAAAATTTGGGAATTTTTGGAATAATTTAACTATTTTATTAAAATGTCTGAAAACAGCCGGTTTTGAATATAAATGCTGAAATGACATAAGTTGTGACTCGCGTGTCTAAATGTTGAGTATGCTATCTGTGAATGCTCTAACATGTTATATATGTTATGTGCATTATCGTATGTTTGATTTTGAGTGGGGAATGGATGGGAAACTTAGATGGGCATAAACCGTTAAAGTGATGCATGTTGTGTGATAGATATGTGTAGGAACTTTGTGTTCTATTTGAAAGCCACTAAATGACTAACTGGTAAATCATACTAGGACGTGATTGACCGACCTTGACTGTTAGCTATATTGAGAATCTAACCGAGCAAACCGAGGTGAGTTCACACATTTTCTAAGGCATGGGATTCCCGGTGGTTTGGGAATGGGTTAAAGAATTAAAACTAAATCTACATATCCTCCTTGGGTAGGATATGTACGGCCATCCTCCATAGAGTGGATGCCATTATTAATCCTACGAATTCTCCTGGTGCAGAATACGTACGTTCGTCCTCCTGGTGCAGGACAACAACCTTAAAACTAGCTAGACAAAACTCTATCATGAAGTCCCTCAATTTATATCGACTTAATCGCCGAGGCCAATGGCGAGCGGGTCATTAGTTAATAGCGCTATTAGGTTTAACAAACCTCACACCGTGCCGTTCGGACGGGCGTGTACTAATGGACTATGGCAAACTATCAGTGATGATAGACACTGATGTAGGACACAACTATTGTTCGTCAGGTGTCGATATGTATGGTCTAGTATTTCACACGGGGAAAGCCCCCACTAATTATGGATACGGTTTGGGTTAAGAAAAAGGAAATGGTTAAACATACTTTCAACTTCGGGGTAACCCCCACGGCAAATAAGCCAACGAAAGTCAAACCACGTTTTTCAGAAACAACTTAAAACCAAACAACCAAACGTGAACTCACTCAACTTTGTTGTTGACTAGTTGTTACATGCCTTACAGGTCGCTAAATGCTTGGAGCTTGCACGAGGAAGAAGTCGTTGTGGTGTACGGACTGTTATGTTCCGTGCTCATTGTTTAAATCCTTATGAACTTATTAAACTTGTGTTTTGAACCTTAACTTATAAACTATGGACTTATGCTTTTGGATTTACTTTTATGCTTCCGCTGTTTAAACTAAACATGGTTAACTAGCTTTGGTCACCAATTGTATTGAGGTTGGTCTTATTTACTTAATTACGATGTTCAATATGATTGGTGGCTCGATCCTGGTCACGTCACGCCTCCAAGCGGTGGTACTCCGCATGGTGGATTTTGGGGGTGTGACAAAGAATTACAAGTTTCAAAAAAAAAAAGAAACACAAGACGAGCTTTCTAATTAAGGAAAGTTACGAAAAAGCGGAGCGTTACATGAAAGCATCAAGACCTACTACCTTTAGGTCAGTGGCTGATTTGTCATTATCCCTTACTCTTGATGTGGTCAGGCAGAGGTCGCTTAGGAACTCTGATGAAGGAAAAAGGAAACGTGAGGATGAGAACTCACGCCGTTCTGAGAAGAAACATAAAGGGAACTCTGAAAACAAGAAGAGTTCAGGGTTCAAGAAGGATAACCAATAGTCGGGTGAAAAACCCAGGTGTAAAACCTGCAAGAAGCGTCATCTGGGAAAGTGCAGGTTCGTGTAGGCTTGTGTGGAGTGATCTTATGAAGTTTAAATTCCTATATAAGAGCTTCTTGTTTGCTAGTTCACTTGCACCTTTCAAAAAAATTATTCAAACTCACTCTCTGGAGCTCTCTGGACTTCAAGCAAGTTTTCTCAAGTTCCTAATTCGTGCTAAGAGCCTTTGTAAGCATTCTTAGCCTTCCTAGTTCAAGTTTTATTAGTCTAATGACCAAAGGTCAAAACCGTCGTAATTAAGCTTTGACTTAGTGATTAATCACTAATGGTCCAGTCATTTTTCGAATTGAAAGTGGCTATGAGTTGGTAATTATGTGGGTAATAAACCCTTAAAAGGTCACCCTCTGATTTCCACTCTAACTTGGTCAATTGTCGGGTCAAACTTAATATTAAAAAGTCAACAGAAAGATATTTTGCAAATAAACTCATAACTAACAATGCAGAGGTTATGGCACCTGTTTTAACACTAATATAACTTGGTAATTAATGTAAGAACATGTCTAGGCATGTTCAACCCGACAATTCTGAGTTTAGGCTCGGTTCGGAACCGAAAGTCGCAAAAGAAGACTTTTGCTTTGACTTTCAGTTTTGACCCGATTTAGCTTAGTTTAGATATGCCTTAGGGTTCCATTAGGACCATATTACATGTAAGTATAACCCTCTGAGATTATACAATGTGGTTCCTTTGTAATCCGAATCATTTGCATGTTTCCGTTAAATGTTTAATTGTTGACCATTATGCCCTTTTGATATTAAAACGAGATTTTTGAAAATGTGAGAGGACAAAAACCTTTATTACTGATTTATAAACATGTCCTAAAAAATTTGACATTAGTTTGAGGTTTAAATTAGGAGTTATGCTCAATATCGTAATTTGAAAGCTTTTTTATTAATTAAACGGCATTTTGGCATAAAGCCTATTTAAACCCAAATTTTGACACCAAAATTTTTGCCCACTGATGTAAAATAATATTTTAGGATTTTTGAAGATTTTTATTAAATTTTAAACTGATCATAACTTGGGGTTCTTGCTTTGACTCGGTAATTGACAGTTATACCCTTTTTGCTAATAAAATGAGTTTTGCATAAAATTTTAATACCAAACCTTTTGCTTCTGATTTTATATGATAAATAAAATATTTTGAACTTCATAAGCTGATCAAAAACTCAGATTTTCTTATACAACCCGAAAATCGCCTAAAACCGACTTTTTACGCGTTTTAAACGCATAATATGGGTTAAAACTATTTTTAACACATAAGACTTATTACCTACTGATATTATAAGTAAATTTTTATACTTTAACAGTAAGTAAAAGTTTTGAACTCAGATTTCCAAATTTGACCTTTAAAGCTTATGTGAAATGACCAAAATGCCCCTACAGTGCATAGTTTGGTTATAAATGATATATTTCACATATATGCAATATATTACTGATATGACCTACTAAAATAAATATTTTACTCATCATTTTAGACCAGAACCTCAGATTATCATTTAACCTCTTTTATAATCTTTAAAATGACCAAAATACCCCTACGGGGTTTAAATTGATTTTAAATTCGTTTTGGGCATAATGGAAGGTATCCTACTGATATCATAACACATTTTAAGCATATTAACTTGTGAAACCTGTACATGACTCTTTTGGTTACCCGTTATGCATTATTCGCGTTCGGTGCGGTTTATGTAACTAGTTTGCATAAATTGACCGAAACGGGTCAAACCTTATCATTTTTGCTTCAAAATCCAGAATGTGTTTAGTTTACCCATATTATACAAGTCTTCATACTTGTCGGGTCTGAACCACATTCTAATCCGGTCTTCGCTTAATCTTGCGCTTTGAACCGTAAACCTTTCTTTAAAACTAGCGGTCTAAGTTTAAACTTAAGTAAGACCCGTTAGGATTCTAATAGGTTATTAAAACCTCCGTTCCAGATTAAGAGCCCGGTAAAAGCTATCTGTACTTGCTTGATTGATTTACGGCTGGGAATAAATTTATATTTGTGCTCAGTTAAATACTTTTAACTTATTTTCCCTTATACGGGCTTGGGGTACGGTATATAAAATACCGCTTGGTCGGGTATTGAATTTTTAGTCATATGAAGGTTAAATCATTGAGATAACCCGTTTAATCTGTTGTGTTTGTTTTAAGCCTTTGGGGGGTTAATGACCATGTCCTGGATATCCTCGGCTCATTCATTGAAATGTCCACGACTTAAGCACGGGGTGTAGGCATACACCTGCCGATGCGTATGTAAAATGATATACCTGCTTGTTCGAGAATAACTTGCCGTAGGTTATGTTATGTGGTGTGTATATTAATCTTTAACAGGTATTCAACCCGGGCTACTGAACGTATAACAGACATATAATTCTTTTACAAGATTATTTTTAAATAATTATCCCAAGTTATAAAAGAATATTGTGCCTTGTGCATTTAAATAAATTTTGTAAGCACTTTTCCAAAAAGAGTCGGTTAATTGTATTTACCAGTGTAAACTGGCGTATTTTCAAAAAAAAAAAAGGCTAAGTGCAGGTACTAAGCGAAATGGGTTGGCTACTCCTAGCATCGAATAAAGAAGTCTTGCAAGCTTTAGATGTTTAAAAATCTGTTGAACAATAATTCTGTTTATCTTTTGGTCCGCCTGTGGATCACTTTACATTCCGTTGTAACACTTTATGTTATTTTTATTCGGTTTGTAATATTTTTACTTTAAACTTCCGCTGTGCATTGAACTGTGATTATTTGTCTATGCTGATATCAACTACGTCACAATACTCCCCACCGGGCCCTCCGGTAATACGTGGAAATATCAGGGTGTGACAGTGGAACCTTCAGATTCAAACTTTGGGTGAAGCTGCAGCGTATGCGTTGACATGGGACGAGTTGAAAGAGCTGATGTGTAAGAAGTACTGTTCAATGGCTGAAATTCAGAAGTTGGAAACCGAATTTTGGAATCTGAAAATGGATGGTCCTAAGATAGCTGAGTATATGCAGAGATTCCATGATTTGTCTCGTGTTGTCCCTTACATGGTAGAACCGGAGTTCAAGAAAGTCGAACGTTTCATTTGGGGATTGGCACCCCAAATACTGAGCATGGTGACTACTTCTAAGCCTCCAACAATTACTAAAGCCATTGACTTGAGCGTGGCTTTGACTGAGGAAGCGATCAGATTGGGCAAGTTTTCAATCTTCGAGCAGAAGAAGAAAGAGACTCGTGTGGAGCCGTCTGGAGAGAACAAAAGGAAGTTCTCAGATTTCAAAAAAGGTACCCAAGGAAACAACATCGGTACTAATAAGCGGAGTGATGCGAATCCACCAGCCGAGGTCAGGACTGGTGCTGCTACTGCTGAGAACAAAGGGAAGGGATACATGGGTACTCTGCCCAAGTGTGTTATTTGTCAGCATCATCACACAGGACGATGTAGGTATGGGAAATGTGAGACCTGTGACAAGGTAGGGCATGCCAGGGAGGCGTGCTGGTACGGTGTTGGACGAAGGAATGGAGGATCTGGTGGGAATGGTAATGGAAACCGCAACGGTAATGGGAATCAGACTGGAAATTGCAATCAAGAAGGAAATGGAAATTTCGGTGGAAATGGAAATCGTGGTGGTTTTGGGAATCAAGCTGGTAATGGAAACCGTGGAGGAAACAACAATCAGGGCGGAAATGGTAATGGGAATGGATGCGGCCAAGGTTGTTTTGGTTGCGGTGATGTAGGGCACTTCAAGCGGGATTGCCCAAAGAACAACCAAGCTCAGGGAAGAGTATTCAACATTGGAGCTAGGGAAGCTCATCAGGATCCGAACGTAGTCACTGGTACGTTCCCTATTAATTAACATTTTGCATCCGTGCTATTTGATACTGGTGCCGATTATAGCTTCGTATCCCTAGAGTTTAAGCATATACTTGGGTTAGTTGCAAGTAAGTTAGAAATTTCGTACTCGATAGAACTAGCTAATGGAAAGTTAGTAGAAGCTAGTGAAGTGATTAGAGGCTGTGTAATAAAGCTTGGAGAATGTGAGTTTGCGATAGATCTTCTGCCACTTGAGTTGGGAAGTTTCGACGTAATAGTTGGAATGGATTGGTTGTCAAGTAATCGAGCTGAGATCGTATGCCATGAGAAGATTATCCGTATCCCGATGGCGAATGAAGAGACGATTGTGATACATGGGGAGAAGCAGGATACGCCCCTACGGATTATCAGTTGTTTGAAGGCACGGAAGTTTATGCGTAAAGGTTGTGTTGCCTTCTTGGCTCACGTAGTCGATAAAGAAGCCGAAGAACCAAAGCTCGAAGATATCCTTGTGGTAAGGGAATATCCTGAAGTCTTCCCCGAATACTTGCCAGGATTACCGCCCCAACAACAAGTCGAATTCCATATTGACTTGGTTCCAGGCGCCGCGCCTGTAGCCAAGGTACCTTATCGACTTGCGCCTTCAGAGATGCAAGAGTTGTCGATGCAGCTTCAGGAGTTATTAGACAAGGGATTCATTAGACCAAGCTTCTCGCCTTGGGGAGCTCTGGTACTATTTGTCAAGAAGAAGGACGGTAGTTTTCGTATGTGCATTGACTACCGAGAGCTGAACAAGTTAACCATCAAGAATCGGTATCCTTTGCCGAGGATTGATGATTTATTCGATCGACTTCAGGGTTCGAGTTACTACTCCAAGATCGATCTTCGATCAGGTTATCACCAGCTGCGGATTCAATAGGAGAGTATATCGAAGACTGCCTTCAGAACTCGTTATGGACATTACAAGTTTCTAGTAATGCCGTTTGGTTTGACAAACGCGCCGACAGTATTTATGGACTTGATGAACCGAGTTTGCAAGCCATATCTCGATAAATTCGTGATTGTATTTATTGATGATATTTTGATCTACTCACGGACGAAGGAAGACCATGAGCAACACCTTAGAGCCATCTTAGAGCTGCTAAATAAGGAGAAGCTCTATGCTAAGTTCTCGAAGTGCGAATTTTGGTTACATGAGGTACAGTTCCTCGGTCACGTGGTAAACAAGGATGGTATTCATGTGGATCCCACCAAGATCGAGGCGATTAAGAATTGGGAAACTCCGAAGATGCCAACCGAAATCCGCCAGTTTTTGGCCTTAGCAGGGTATTATCGCAGATTCATTGAAGATTTTTCTAAAATCGCTCAGCCGCTGACCTCCCTTACACAAAAGGATAAGAAGTACGAATGGGGAGACAAACAAGAAGAAGCTTTTCAGCTGTTCAAGAATAAGCTTTGCGATGTACCTATTTTATCCCTACCCGAAGGCACCGACAACTTCGTGGTATACTGTGACGCCTCGTGTCAGGGATTGGGCTGTGTGCTAATGCAGCGACAGAAGGTTATCGCTTATGCTTCGCGCCAACTAAAGGTTCATGAGAAGAACTACACCACGCATGATTTGGAATTAGGCGCAGTGGTGTTTGCTTTGAAGATTTGGCGGCATTACCTTTATGGGACCCGATGTACTATCTTTACAGATCACATGAGCCTTCAACACATATTTGACCAGAAAGAGCTTAACATGAGACAACGGCGATGGGTATAGTTTTTAAACAATTATGATTGCGAAATCAAATATCATCCAGGAAAGGCAAATGTGGTGGCAGACGCCTTAAGTCGAAAAGAGAGGATCAATCCCATAAGGGTTAGGGCTTTGGAGATGATTATTCAGACATACCTCTCGTTGCGTATTTGTGCTGCACATAGAGAAGCTCTTAAGAAAGAAAATTTAAAGGCTGAATATCTTCGTGGGATGGAGAAAAAGCTGGTACCCAATGAGGAAGGAACCTTGTATTTTATGGGGCGAATTTGGGTTCCGCTTTTTGGAGGTCTTAGGGATGTTATTTTTGATGAAGCTCATAAATCGAGGTACTCGATCCACCCAGGATTGGACAAGATGTACCAAGATTTGAAAGATTATTACTGGTGGCCAAGACTTAAGGGTGATGTGGCTACTTATGTTGGGAAGTGTTTGACTTGCACCAAAGTGAAGGCCGAGTATCAGAAGCCTTCAGGTCTTCTGCAGCAACCAGAGATACCCATGTGGAAATGGGAGCAGCTTTCAATGGACTTCATCACGAAGTTGCCCAGAACACCCAGAGGTCATGATACGATTTGGGTAATCGTGGACCGTTTGACAAAGTCTGCGCACTTCTTGCCAATCAGAGAAAAGGATAACACTGGTAAGCTAGCTGAGCTGTACTTGAGGGAGATAGTAGCACGTCATAGAGTGCCTATCTTAATTATATCAGACAGAGATGGACGGTTTGTGTCAAGGATTTGGCAATCCTTCCAGGAAGCTTTTGGTTCTCAGTTGAATGTGAGTACAGCTTTCCACCCGCAAACCGACGACCAGAGCGAAAGAACTATTCAGACGCTAGAAGATATGCTACGTGCTTGTGTTATGGATTTAGGTGGCAGTTGGGATACTCATCTGCCTTTGGTTGAGTTCTCATATAACAACAGCTACCATACAAGCATTCAAGCTGCACCGTTCGAGGCTCTCTACAACTAGTTGGTCCCGAACTGGTCCAAGAGACAACTGATAAGATCATGCAGATCCGAGAGCGCATCAAGGCAGCTCGTGATCGACAAAAGAGCTATGCGGACCAAAGACGGGAATTTGAAGTGGGTGATATGGTTCTATTAAAAGTCTCACCTTGGAAAGGTGTGACACGCTTTGGGAAGCGTGGTAAGTTAAACCCACGATTCATCGGACCGTTCAGAATTTTAGAAAGGGTTGGTTCTGTAGCATACAAGTTGGAGCTACCAGCAGAATTTGATGGTGTTCATGATACATTCCATGTATTTCTAAAGAAAAGTCCAACTCAAGAGACAATGGTCATCCCTGCTGACGAAGTTCACATTGACGACACACTTCATTTCACCGAAGAACCCGTTGAGGTTACAGATTGGAAGGTTAACAAGACTCGGAGGAGTAGTGTTAAGCTTGTCAAGGTTCGGTGGAATGCACGTCACGGCTCAGAGTTTACTTGGGAAGACCGTATGAAAGCTAGATACCCGCAATTGTTCCCCAACTCCCCTGCAGCTAGTAGTAAAGCTTAAAATTTCGGGACGAATTTTTCTTAACAGGGGGAGAATGTGACAACTGTCAAACTTTCAGGTATCTGTACAATTATTAAACAGTAATTATGACTTAATGACTGTGCTAATTTACAACTAATGATTTGAATTGTTCCTGATTGATGTTATCATACATACATGTGCATCATATATTGCAAATGACATATCATTATTGCATGCAAACTTTGTTGATTCAAATGATGCACGAAACACAGTTAGCACAGTTATCAGATAAATCAGGTTAATGCTGACGGAGTTCAGTACATAGACAGACAATGTGTTGAGACACAAAATGAGCCAGAAACCAAGTATTACACTAGTATAGTGTGTAGGAAAGTAAGGATCACAAAACTGCCTTCCTAGAGATAGTTTAAGTGCCAGAAAGTGCCTAAAACTCACATAAACTGCAGAATTCTGCAGAAATCAGCAAAATTCAGCATTTAAACACTCTAATATCATGCAGAAATATGGTTAAATGGTCCTGAATGCTTTCCTCAGTGTCGGGAATCAAAACTGTCACAAAAGGTAACATAAAGCTCACTAAACTGCATAGTTTAGCACCTTAATGAGCCGGCAGCCAACCGAACAACCGGACACTACCCGAAACACCAAATTTTCACTAGAAGCCCTGTTTTAATATTACCAAGCTAGTTATGGTCCCCGAACATCATAACACACTATATAACACCTAACAACTAAAAACCCTAACTAACACTTGATTTCTAATCATTATCCCTAACTATCTAGTTACCACCCAACTAAGCACCCCCCCCCCCCAACTTATGGTTACATGTGGGCCCCCACATGTATATTTTATTTGATTATTTAATTAGATTATGTCTCTTCTTTATAAAATATATAAACCACTAGATATGGTGATGTTGGAAGGTTATAAGAATTACCAAGGGATCATAACCATCACTTACTCATTCTACACAACTCACCACCTCTCTTCTTCTTCTTCCCCCTTCACCTCTCGGCCGAACACCCACACTTATACATCCATCATCATCCTTCAACTTCCATTCAATCCACACATATACAAGGGTGCTAGAAGACATATGAGGAAGCTTGGAGCCTTTGGAAGCTAAAGGACCTTTCTCTTGTGCTTTTATCCACATCATTTTCTCTAGTAATCATCCCTAGCCTTGAGCTAGTAGTAAGAACACTATACTCTTCATTTTACATCTTACTTTAGTGGTTAAAAGAAGATACAAGTTGATGATCATGATGAACAATAAGAATCTTGAACTTGAAACATGAACATAAGCTTAAAAATCTTAAGAAATCATGTTGTTTAGTGTTGTGATGCTACTTGATGATTGATTGTTTATGTTAATGATGTAGATCATCATGTGATCTTGCTAGATAATGATTAAAAACATAATCTAGCAAGATGAGAGGATGAAAATGTTAAAGATCCATAGATCATCCTCATGTAAATCATGAACTTGAAAGTATGAAATGTTTTTCTTGTAAAGTGATGAACAAAGTAAGTATAAAGTCTTGTAAATCTATGATTTCAAGAATGATTTTTCAAGAAACCAAGTTAAAAATACAAAGTTTACTTAATCTTGGTTCTTAAATAAATAAACCACATTTTTAGTGGTTAATCAAGTGTAGGATCATGTATTTAACAAGAAAAATCCAAGAAGAAATATTTTTAGAAAATGTAATTACAAGTTTTAAAGAACTAACTTCTTTAAAAATGATGTTTTTAAAGAAACAACCACACTTTAAAGGGTAACTAAACTTACTAAACACACTAGTAAGTTACTACAAATTTTTATAAATTTTCAAGTTCACGAGGTAGTAGTTTATGCTTGATTTTGGCAAATTGGTAAGTGCAGATTGATTTGTTGTTGATTGTGTTGATTTACAAAAGAAAATGATATGCTTTGAAAGCATGAAAACCTCCATTTTTAGGGGAAACTATGGCAAAATTTTTCTAAAAATTAAACACTTAGGAAAATATATTTGAACAAATATTTACAAGTATATTTTAAACCATAAACTTTCACATAAAGTTTGCCATAATTTTTGTTATAAAAATTATAAATATTGGAGGTTGGTTTTTATAAATAAAAGTGACTAAATATGTATTTAGGAAATATATATTTAGAAGGCACCATGTGTGTGATTATTTGTATATTATGTGTATTAGTTATATTATTTTAGGACTTGAAATAATATAACTCAACAAAATACCAAGAAATTACAATCCAAAATATTACCAAGATTCCAAGAGAATGAATATACAAAGAATACCCAAAATATTGGAGAAACCGAACAAAGGAATATAAGTTACATAATATTCCGAAGAATTTATTCATAAGTATATTTTGGTAATTGATATTTTGGACACCAAGTGAATGAAAATATGATTTTTACAATTATTACAAAATTATATCATATTTTTTACAAGAAGAAAATATATTATTTTTGGGTGAATAAAAACATATATTTTCTTGGAATTATTAGAAGATATATTATTTTTGGAAGAAAATATATTTTCACAAACAAACATGAAATACAATATTTTTGGGGTGAAAAAATGTATTTTCTTGAATACACATGAAATACATTATTTTTGGGTGAAAATAAGTTTATATATATTTTCTAAGTTAGACTTGGAAATATACTATTTTTGAGACTCGTATGAGATTTATAAATATTTTTGCCAAAGGAAAAATTATAAATAATTTTTCTAAGTAATATATATATATATATATTGGAAATATATATTGATGTATTTTTACTGAAAATATTATTCCGGGAAAGTTAATACAAAAATTAAGTATAAGGATACTTAATAAACACAATAAAATATGTATTTTTGTACGTATAAATACACTCCGGAATACGACACCAATACACGACAAAAATGTACAAGGATAAGAATACGAATACTAATACACTCATCCTTGGGGAAATATTCACGTATAAATACATAAAAGTGTGAAGTTAAAATGTATTATTTTAACTAGAGTAAATTACAAAGTTCGTCCTTTATGTATGTCATTTATTACAAAGTATGTCCTTTATCTTTAATAAGCTCAGAAAACATACTTAATGTTTGCAAACCCTTGCGTGTTATGTCCTTTAGCCCTAACTAAGTTAATTTTCATGGTTAAGTCTGACCAATTGGACCCCACATGAGGGTATCTTGGTCATTTTACCCTAAATATTAAAATAAATAATCATAAAAAATAAAAATAATAAATAATAAATAGATTAATCATCTTTAACAAAGATTATACATATACAGAAATAATCTTCACTATCTCAACTCTCTCTCTCTCTAAAACTACCCTACCACCACCACCACCCACCCACCTGTCGCCACCATCACCCACCCGCTGCCACCTCCACTTCCATCCTACATTACAAAATCCAAAAAAAAAATTCTAATAAATACAGAAAAAATAAAAAAAACGAAAACCCAATTGCAGATCAAGAAACAAACCCAGAAACATGACTTTTCTCGATCAACACGACACAGTAAACTGATAAAAACCTTCAAAAGGACAATCAAAATCATCTGAACGAGTCTTAAAATCAACAATATCATCAGGTTCAACACAAAACCTTTTACTAAAACGCAGATCTGGTCGATCTGGAGTTCAATCTGCAACATCGTCGGCTACACTTGCAACCATCACTTGACCCCCACTCTCATCATCATTTCAACATTTCTTCTCTCTCTGGCTCGCCCTCTCTCATCTGCCTCTCATGGAGAACCTCAACAACAAACGCCATGAACAACCTACAAACTCCGTGAGAAGAAGCTTGAAGAGGAAGCTAGAGGACGAATTCATCGTAGATCGGAACCTCATCGCATCCTCTGATGACGCCGCTCAACAAGATCTAGCATCTCACGTTCGCGCTAAGGTTCAAATCCTTGATTCTACTTTCTCATCGCTTGAATCAGATCGTGCGCTTGTTAAACGCAATACGGCGGTGGTGGTCGGTCTGCTGAGGTGTACGGCGGTGGTGGTCGGCCTGCTGAGGTGTACGGCGGTGGTGGTCGGTCTGCTGAGGTGTACGGCGGTGGTGGTGGTGGTGGTGGTCTTGCAATGAGAGAGAGAGATAAAGCTGGTGTGTGTGTGTGAGAGAGAGGGTGTGGTGGCAGGTGAATGTTGAAGATGATTATGATTATTAATTTTAGAGTAAATTACAAAAGACAGGGTAAAAAGACTAAAATACCCTCATGTGGGGTCCATTAGGTCAGATTTAATCATAAAAACTAACTGTGTTAGGGCTAAAGGACATAACTTGTAAGGATTTGCAAACATCGAGTATGTTTCTTGAATATATTGAAGATAAAGGACACGATTTGATATAAGTGACATACATAAAGGACGAGTTTTGTAATTTACCATTTTAACTATTATTCCAAAATTTAATAAATATAATTTAAGTTAAAATATTTATTATTTTAACAAATAATTATATAACTTGGAATAATATTGATGACACAAAGAAACGTAACTCAAAGACACTAATTAATACTAAGTCAAGGCACGACCCGCTCGTCTAATAGACCTTAGTACGTTGTAGGTAGTCACGTACACCAGAAGGAGCTTTAAGTTACAGTTGGTTACGAAGAACGCAAGATTGTGAGTTCATGTCCCCCTTTTCTTTTAACTGTTTTCGTTTTATAACTTCGGAGGTGAAATACATGTTATAAATGTTACAAAGATTACAAATGGTATGGTTAGTTAAGAAATGAACTGTTAGATCATGTGAATGGGTATGCGTTAACCTGAGACCATTAATCCTACTATAAGGACCGAGGGCATAAGTGATAGATCTATTTGGGTGTTGCGAGCCCCACCCATGGGTCCGCGAGTTGGCTGCTTGTGGTGACTATGTCGTTCCAGCCGGGTGGCCCGGTACGAAATACGCAAAGGATTGAGCCTTCCTACACCGTTACACACACATTAATGACCTTGCAAATCATTAATCGATCTGTTCATATTCTCTTTCATACCGGGATTACAAAACATACATACTTATAATGATTTCAAAGGTTTATTCGTGCACACATACAAACACATGAACTCGCTCAACTTTTGTTGATGTTTTCAAACTACATGTATTTCAGGAAATTAAATGTGGATCTGGCGGGCGTTTGGAAGTTTCAAGTGATGTTGGAAATAAAAGATGTCATTCGATGTCTAAGGGTTTGGATAGTGTGTCTTATCCTGGATAAGACACATCATTCAAAGCCTGGTTTTTATAAATGTCTTTTGTCGAGTCCTTATGGAACTCTAAAACAATTTGCATGGTTTGTAATTTGGATTCGAAGTCTGCGTCTGGATTTTAAGACAATGTTGTTTGTGATGTTTTAAACTTAATTTATGGATGAACATCTTTAGTTTTATCATATAGCTGTTTGTTATCACGCTTCCGCAAAAGTCAGGGTGTGACAGTCTAAGGGTGAGAAATTACTGAATCGTTAACCAAATTGAAAACAAATGAAACCAAACCGAAATCAACCAAAATTGAATTAACTGAAAACCGATTAATCGAAACCCGGATTAACCAAAACCGATTACCAATTTTTTGTACCCTCGTCTAACCAAAATTAACCGAACAAAACCGAATCATTCATATTTTCATATTTCTAGCTTTTATATCTTCAGTTTTTGTATTTCATATTTTAACACTAAATTTAAAAGTAAACCCCTAAGTTGTTAAACCAAAGACTTTGAATTTTTTTTCTTTCCTTAGTGATTAGTCAACAATCATCAATCGTCTCCTGCTATTACCCTAAGCCACAATGTGACAATTGCTATTCGCAGTCTACTCATCGCCTCTCCAGCCTCAACCTAATCCTCATCCTCAGACAGTCGGACCTCAGGCTTAGTGTCATCCTCGGAAAGCCAGACTTCAGCCGTGACCCAATAGAAGAAACATCACAAATTTCCGGTTGTGCAATTCACTCGCTGCTCGCTCGAAAAAGTGCGAGCTCGAAAAATGCTCATTCGGTTTTCGACTTGGTAGTAAACGAGTCAAGTACAAGCAAAGGCCCGCTTTGTTCGGCTATGCTCGTGAACAACCCTATTGGAGGGGCTTGGTTGGGAGCTTGATTGATGATTGAGGTGACAAGATATAATTGGGTGTGTATGTATTTGATATTAAAAAACGAATAAAAAAACTTAAAACACCTTGCTCAATCCATATTTACCTTTCCTCCACCGCCTCACAGTGGCGGATCTAAGAAATTCTTATAGGGGCAACGTTTCAAATAAAAGGGGTAACGAAATCGAAAAAACGTCAATTTTTTTCAAAATTTACACTACTGTTGGAGCGCCAGGGGCAACGGAGGCTACCCGTTCTTCTATTGTATATCATCCACAACCGCGCCACCCTGTGGCTGTGTACTGTGCCCCATGTCCGGTGCGCACATAGCGCTATGATAGCACATAGCCTAATATATAGTAATACTATATATGGGATACTGGCTTTTCAAAAGTAAAGTTTAAGGGATATTTATAAGAAATAAGACAGAAGGGCGAATACAGATGGTGTCGGTTCATCTTAAATGAGAGGCGAGGTTTTACTGATTATTTCCTGTCGTGCCTTCGGACGGGTGGAGGTCGGGTTTCCGCGTATCTGGGAGAGCCAAGAGGCTAGCGGCGGTCGAGTAGTCGACTTTGGCCACAATGCCCGATGTCACAGTGGTTGTCCCGTCGTTCCTTACCGTTAAAAAAAGATAGAAGAGGCTTTATGGCAATGTGCGCAAGGAAAAGGAGACTTGAGTGCTTCTTTTTGGGAAAGAAGGATGACAAAGTTAAAGGGTCAAGATTCAAATTATGGCCATGTCCAAAAGTAATCTAATTCTATTTCTAGGGTCAACATCCATTTCTTTTTATGCTCGTTATTTGTTTGAATATCTTGAAATTAACGCAACAAATGTAGTAATATTTTTAATCATACTTAACACACTAATGATAGTATTAGCTAACAGTCACTATTTTTCATTGAATCCTCCCTCTAGTAGTTCGGAGGATAGTGGTTGTTAAATGTACAACGTTTATGTATTGATTACTTGGATCCTAAAAAATATTAATATGAGTACATGATACGCTAAAAAGGCTTCAACGACTTCAAGGCTAGTCCTAATACATAGATAACTAAATCACTTTATGACTGATCAAACATTCAAACTATCTTAGCAATTCAATCGTTTTCCCTTTTGCCATTGTGCACATTTTCTTCTTTTACCATGTGTTAACGGATTTCAGGTGGCAAATTGGACTTTTGAAATAAGTCGGATAACAAGTTGAAATGGACATTTGTATCACGAGTCGAGTTAGATTGGGTAGACTACCAACACTTTCTTCATGTCTTTAGTTTTTGCGAAGACTTGAAATTGGACTTTTTGAAATAAGTCGGATAACACGTTAAAATTAACATTTTTATTACGAGCTGAGATAGGTTGGGTAGACTACAACACTTTCTTCAAGTCTTTAATTTTTGTGACGACTTGAAATATAACACTTGAGATATGTTTTACGCCAATTTCTTTATTTATATATATAAGCCGAATCAACCTAGATATAAGTAAATGAGACAAAATTGTGACATTTCAAACCAGAACAAGATCTCTCCTTAAAATTCAAACCAAAAGTATCTAGGATTCTAGATGCCCTATAAATCTGACTAATCCAAAACTAACCCAAAGTTGGAATTTGCTCACAAGAGAAGATAAGATGCCCATAAACCACATGAAAAAAGAGAGCTATACATTATAGACTAAGCATTTGTTGCTAGTAACTTAAAAAAATCATTTTCTTTCACTCCAACTGAAAACTGTACATGTTGCTAGAAGTATTATCTTAAAAAATGGTGTCAAATGTAATCTGAAATCGGGCAGTGTTACCAGGTTTTGGATCCGAAGCATTAGCAAGCCCTCCCAGCAATTTGATAACATCAGCAGTATCATCCAGGTAATATTTAGCTTTACTAGGTTTTTGTCCAACCGTACAAGCAAATATTTCCGGACTTGACGTTACAGACGCATTTAAAACCGTGCTCCGTATGCTTTCAAACATGTCTTCGTCTGATCTGTCATCCCCGATGCATGTTACAAAATCCGGGCTTTCTCCTTTTTCCACCATTCTTGATAGTATTCTCTCTGCAACTAATCCTTTCGTCACACCCTGAGGTTTGACTTCAACTATGTGTTGGCCACGTTTGACCACAGCCGGTTCGTTAGCCAGCACGTTTTCTAAATGCACCAACAACTCCTTAGCTTGACACGAACCAAAGTCGGGATCGGCATCTTGGTGGTGCCAAACCAACCCACTTTCTTTGACCTCAATGCTCGAACCGTCAGTTGCTTCTGTATACAGTCTCATTACCGGTTCAGCAATCTCCTTCCACTCTAGATCAGTAGCCGGGATGCTCGACTCCCACTCGGAATTCCCACTCCATCTACAAAACCAAGATTAAAATTATTCGATAAAATTACATAGACAGTATGATGTTATACACACACACAATACCTTGTGAAATACCCATGTTCAGCGGCTAGACCCAGCCACTCACAAGGAGCAAGCCACTCGCTTAACGAGCTTCTACCTCGTCCACTCACTATGAAAACCGTGTTTTTAGGATCATTGCAAAGTGTACTCAGAATGCTAATTAGTTCTTCACTAGGAGCCTTTACAATAGACGATTGTGGGACAAGTGTACCATCGTAATCAAGAAATATCGCCCGTCTGTTTGACTTCTTATACGCCGAAACGATATAATTAGGAGAAAGTTTTCTGAAACTCGGAGAAAGAGAAACGACTCGAAAACCAAGCCCGAAACCGATACCCCAACAACGTTTATTATAATGGTCTTTCGATGCTCTTTCTAAATCTTGCATGAAGATACGGGCCCAATAAGCGACATCGTGAGAGCTTACGTATTTATAGTGTTTTTCGTGTCTTAATTTCTTCTCTGAATCTTTCATTGTTATAGCGGAATTTATAGCTCCAGCCACAGATTCTATGTCCCAGGGGTTGACCCGAATAGCACCGCTTAACGACGGTGAACATCCGACAAACTCGGAGACAACCAACATGCTTGACTTTTCCAAATGAGGCGAGTGTTGTCTGCAAACGATGTATTTATACGGTACTAAATTCATTCCGTCCCTAACAGCATTGACTATGCAACAATCAGCCATTGAATAATAAGCTGACTTTTCGTAACGCGCGACAGGACGGTCGATTAGAACCATGGGCTTGTAATCGGATGAACCATACGTCTCGTTGATTCTATTTACAATTAAATACGTTTCTCGTTTTGCTTCATCTACGTCTTTTCCTGTACTTCTTGCGGGATTTACAATTTGGATCAAAACAACGTTACCTTGTAGCACGGGGTTCATCTGTAACAGATACTCAAACGCGAGTAACTTAAGACTGATGCCTTTAAAGATATCCATGTCATCAACCCCTACTATCAGCTTTTTCCCCTTGAACCGTTGACTTATCTCGTTGACTTTACTTGATGTGATTGGAAGATTTAAGACGGATTCAAGCCGGCCCATGTGAATGCCCACAGGTAAAATTTTGATATACACTGTTCGACCAAAGTAATCGAGTCCGATGTGTCCTCGTTTGGATTCATAATCCAGGCCCATCATTCTACTGCAGCACGACAGAAAGTGCCGTGCATAGTCAAACGTGTGGAACCCGATTAGATCACAATTAAGAAGTCCTTTAAGAATTTCATCTCGTACAGGAAGAGTTCGATATATTTCTGATGAGGGAAATGGACTATGAAGAAAAAAACCGAGTTTGACCCGATTGTAACGTTTTCTTAAAAAGGTAGGTAAGATCATAAGATGGTAATCATGAACCCATATATAATCCTCATCCGGGTCCGCAACTTCCATAACTTTATCCGCAAATATTTTATTTGCGGATACATACGCCTGCCAGAGAAGGCGGTCAAACCGGTCAGCATGATCACAGGAAATAGGAAGCATGTAATGAAAAAGCGGCCATAACTGTTGTTTACAAAAACCGGCGTAGAACTTTTTGTGAAGGTCATGAGGAAGAAAAGTGGGAACACAATTAAATTCTTCTAAAAGCTTCTGAGCGACTTCTTCCTGTTCGCTCGCATCTACTTCAACCTTGAGGGAACCGACATACACAACGTCGGTTTCAGGAGAAAACCCGTCTTTTAGTTGCCAATAGAGCGAGTCTTCATCGAAACGGAAAGTCAACTTAAGGGTATCAGGATCACGCTGAATATGTAGCGGTAACATATTTGTCACGATGATTTTTCTCTCGCGGCAAGCAGATGAGATACTATCTGAATCACCATCATCACAACCGTTGATAACTCCAGGTAGGGTCATGACCCGTGGAAGATTTCTTGGAGTTTGAGGGATATCCAGTAGTTTATCAGGAAAAAAATCGAAAATATTTGCACAAGATTTTGATGCCATTATTTGTTGAAAGAAAAGGATGGCCACACCACAAAAGGTATATCTTGTTCAAAGATCCTGAATAACATATTACAAAAGGGTAAAGGTGTGAGAAAAGATCAACTTGTAGTTTGGCTAACCAACATTCAGATATTAATATTTCAATCATCCAGAGTAGGACATAACAATAACCATATTTTTTTTAATACAACTTAATGAACCAAGCAAAGACTGCATTTTCCATATCATAATAAGCATCAAGTTGAATAATTTAGAATGACAAATAAGCCCTTAAAATTAGTAGATTATATTGAGCATCTCTAACATCCTATAAATTCAAAACATGACATAATAAAACAAACATGATTGTTTTTGTTGTAAGATTAAATATATTATGTTTAATATTTAATCTAGTAGCCATTATAATCATTTACATTATATAGATCAAAATATACAACAACTTATTAAATAATTAGTTGGTAATTGTTGATGGACCATATTACCCTTATTAACTAATTAGGTTTCCTCTTGGGTGCTTGTATAAGGAGAATTATGTAGAGGTTAAAAGGTTACACACTTAGACATAACCTATTAGTCATAACATCATCATCATCGACCTCCTCTCCTATAGCCGATACCCTTTTCGGTTTAATCAGTCACCATCATCAGTTAGCACCCTAAGGAGGAACCAGATCACACTGACAACTATGTCGAACTCGATGTCATCTTCTCTGACTGGATTCTCCACTGCACTGTCTAACAGGTATGTTTTCATGTTTTCCATTATGATTAAACAGAACTGATCCAACATTTGTGATTAGTAATTTAAACAAAAACAAAATGGAAAGTGCATAACAAATTGCATGGGTTTGGATATCCTAGAAGAAGAAGAAGAATTCATACAAATAATAATGTATCTATCAGTTTATTAATTAATTGGTCAGTAAAATGAAACGGTTCATACACACAAATAGGGGCGATTTAGCTCTAATAATAATACGGTTACTTAATAATTTGTTTAGCTTGCCTGTGCTGTGATGGTAACTGAAAATGCAACACGGATCTTCTTCTTACAAACGATCAACGATTTACTGCAAAAGAAAGAAGTCAATAACTAGATATTATGTAAGTAAACAGAGCGCCTATTATTAATTAAAATTAAAAACTTTGTGAAAAAAACAAATACAAAGAAAAACCTTGGCAAACGAATTAGCGTGAAATCAATGGTAAGGGAAAGGGACGATTTGGAAGTAGTAATCAATGGTGAGGGAGGGAAGAGATAGAGATAGAAAGTTGGGGTTTGTTTGTTTTAGAGAGAGAAACAGGATAAAGTTGCCACGCCACTACTTATACTTAACCCTAGTTAGTTAGTTAGTTACTTTTCCACTTCTTAACCATGGTTTGTTTCAACACACCTTTAGTCCTCCTATCCTATCTTATTTACTCAAATACCCTTCCTTGTTTCTCATTCATTCCTTATCAGACCTTGTTACTAAATTATTAACTTTTCTAAAAACTTCGTAAGTTGAAATCATAACCAAAACAAGGTTTTAAAATGACTTTTCAAATGTTCTAAAAAGTTGCTTTTGAAAAGTGGGTAACTTTTTAAACTCTTTATAACTTTTAGAGGTTAAAACTACAAATGTGCTTGTGCCCATATCCATATAAGACTGTGGGGTATGGGGCTTGGGTTGGGGGAAAACGCCCAAGCCACCACCCCGGGTGGGCTTGGGTTGGGGCGTGGCTAGGGGTGTAAACGAGCCGAGCCGAACCCGAGCTCGACCAGGCTCGAGCTCGGCTAGTTAGGTTTTTATGAAGCTCGAGCTCAAGCTCGGCTCGGTTCGAGCCTACTTCTTTGAGCTCGAGCTCGGCTCGCTAGTAAAACCCAAAGCTCGAGCTCGGCTCGAATCGGCTCGAACTATTTTGAGAACAACCTTAAAGCTAAAAGCTCGACTCGAGCTCACTTCAACATCGCTTAAACAAAGCAAAGCTCGGCTCGAGCTCGGCTCATCAATGTTATCATCATTATTAATATATTATATATAAAAAAATTAAAATTTTGTATGGGCTCGTTTAGGCTCGCGAGCCTAAACAAGCTTTGTATTTCAGGCTCGGGCTCGATAACAAAACGAGCTCTATTTCAGGCTCGAGCTCGGGCTCGTTAAGGCTCGGCTCGTTCGAGCTTTTAACCGAGCCGATCACGAGTAGCTCTCGAGCCTCTGGGCTTGTTTACACCCCTAGGCGTGGCCCTTGGGCCTTTGGTTTGAAGCCGGGCGTGGGGCGGGCTAGCGGTCCGATGTGGCGGCCTCCTATTCGCTTTGTTGGCCATGTCATAGCGAGGTGTTTGAGTTTAAATTTTAAATTGTAACCGTTTGGCCAGCCAAGCGGTCACCCCAACCCCCAGCAGTCAACATCCCCTATAAATACAACCCCAAACCCACCGGCTACCCCAACCCAAACCATCGTTGTCCAACCCCAACCCCACTTGATCCCACGAACCCGCTACCCCAACCCGAAGAAGATGGCATCTTGGACCCACGAAGAAGAGCTAGCTCTCGTCACAAGCGTCGTTGACGCTATGAAGGGGCAACAACCCGGCCAAACACGATATTGGCCGGAAGCATTCGCAAGCTACCGACATAACGTCGGACACGACCGGCACAACCTCAACGCTTGCCAACATAAATGGCGCGTGCTACGGCCCAAGCTCGATTGTTTCAAGGCCTACTACGAAGCCGTTCCGAGCGGCGAGTTAAGCCACGAGGACCGGGTGGCGGTGGCGAACATTGAGTTTCGGGGCAAGGAGCGAAGGCCGTTCGACAAACTCGCGCTTTTTGAAATTTACATAACCCTCTAGGTTTTTTTTTTTTTTTGTAATCGTTTTTAGGTTTTTTTTTTATTTTGTAATCGTTTTTAGGTTTTTTTTTATTTTGTAATTAATAAAATTTTAGGTTTTTTTTTAATGTTGTATGTATTTTTTTAATTTTTTGGAATTTTTTTAATAAACTGCCAAGCCACGCCCCCAACCCAAGTCTCGTCATACCCCACGGACACGTCACTCACCGGTGGGGGGGCTCCAACTCCACGTATCAACTCATGCCACCAACCCAAGCCCCACCATGCCCCACGGTCTAAATAACAACTTATTAAATTATAAAGGAGTATCATTTTTGGTCATTTTAGCTTCCCACCACGTAAGCTAATTTAAAACATTTTTTTAAAACTTCTTTTCAAAAAGTAATAAGTCTTTTTGTGTTAGACTTGGGGGCTGTTTGTTTACTTCTTAATGAGGCTCTTAATGGTTCAGATCTCTTACTGGTTCAGTACTTAGTGGTTTAGACTGTTTGTTTCACAAGCAGATGTTTGAATAGTTCAGCCATTTTCCTTTGAATGGTTAAGCACTATAAGTCTGAATGGTTAAGACATCTTACTGATTCAGCACTTGACCATTCACAATTTGCCAAATAGCCCTAAATTGTGGTTTTGGTCCCAGAATTTTAGTGGTTATTGCTATGTTTTACAAAATTTGGGCTGTTTGGCAACTTCTGAATGATTAAGTGCTGAACAAGTAAGAGGTCTGAACCATTAAGTGCTAAATCAGTAAGAGGTCTGAATCATTAAGAGCTAGTATAATACTTAACCGTTCAGAGGCAAATGTCTGACCAATTCAGATTACAGGTCTTGATCATTCAGACTCAGTATAATGTTTAACCATTCAGAGGCAAATGTCTAAACCATTCAGACATTTGCTCGTGAAACAAACAGTCTGAACCATTAAGTACTGAACCATTAAGAGCCTCATTAAGAGGTAAACAAACAGCCCATTGGTGTGTAGTCCATTTATATTCTAGTTCTAGTATTATAAGATAAAGACTTAAATAAATAATGTTATCTTTTTTAACCACAAAAATTACATAATTCTTACTTTTAAATTACATCAAGTTTTCCCTATCTCAGGAATTAACCACTGGTCTCTCCTACCACCCTGTGGTGATGGCAATAAATTATATTATCTCAACTTGATTAAATTCTGTTATGGTAAATGGAACTTATGTTTTTTGGTTAGAACTAGGTTTTGCCCGCCCAGGTTGCAGGGCATTAAGCCGAATATTTCTTTCTCGTAGCATGTACGTCTGTGTTTTAGTTACTTGTACATACTACTTATAACACGATCTCAAAAAAATTACATTGAGTAAACAAAGTAAAACAAAATACTACCATACTTTTGTTAAAAAACTAAAACGATGGAAAAACTACCTCTTGGCATGACGAATAAAAATTAAATCGAGTCAACCATTTAAAACAAAACACTACCAGAGTCTTCTAAAATAAATATTAAAACGAATTTTATATTGAGGGCAAAATCGTAAATAAACACAAAAAATCATGTCGAAATGTAAATCAACTTAAGTTTATATCGACACGTAAATAAAAATAAAGACGTAAAACTCGATTAAAAAATATTTAGAAAGCTAAAGGGTTGTAAGAGTCAATGCTGAAAATTAAAGAATAAAAATAAAAAAGAAAAAAAAAACACAAAAAGAAAAGAAAGAAAAAGGAAAAAAAAAATGACAACACCACTGTAGCAAAGTGGTGTTGTCATTTGATATATATAATAATAATTTATCATGTGTAGATGTCACTGTAAACACTTAAGTACTTAACTGTTTTTTTATATCAAAACCTAGTTAAAATAAATAAAGGCTCAAAAACATTACCTACTTTGTAAGGTCATCCGTAGTCATAAGGCCCCTTTGGGGGCGTTATGCGACATGTGGCATGCCATGTCACCACGGGACTTTATGAGGCGCTATGCAAGTTGAGGCCGTAGTCATAAAGCCCCTTTGTCATCATTACTCATTATTTTAATTTTCATTTTTTTAATTAATTTCTAAGTTTTTTAAAATTAAAATTCATTTCATTAAATAAAAAAAAAAGAGTACAATAAAATTAAAAAAAAATAAACTAGAATAAAAAAGGGTTATTGGATTTTAACACCCGCAACTATCGGCCTTTGGCCGTTGCCACCCGCAACTAACACTTTGACACCCGGCACCCCCAACTTGACTTTTTGTTTGCACTGGCACCACAAAGTTAAATATTCTTTAACTTAGTTAGTCATCTGTCCGACGTGGCACCATTTGGCTGATGTGTAAATGCTGATGTGGATGATGAGGTGTTATGTCTCCTTTCTCGTTTATAACACAGACATCCCAAATGAACCCTAATTCTCCATTCATCCCACATAATCACTGCAAAATCTCCGATTCCCCCACAACTCATCGATTCATCCCACAATTTCATCGATTCATCCCACAGAAACCCTAATCGAGATGAGTTCATCTTCCAATTCATCGTGGAGTGTGAAACGAACCCTTAAATTGTTCAAGGTTGATTTGGATGGAAACTTGTATTGTCATCATGAAGTTGTTGCTGTTCTTCGCATCGCTGGTCCTAAAAGTGTTCGACATGGTGATCAATTTTATGGTTGCCCTCAATGGCCTGTAAGTTGTTTACTTATGGATTGAACTTAAATTCTTGTTGAAATTGAGGTTGGTATATTGTTTTGTAGTTATCCGATTACAAGTTCTTTATGTGGAAACAAGATTTTGACAAATTTTTCGAAGCACATTCAAACTGTAGTTCAAGTCCAGTCAGTTATCAAGAATTGAAAAAATGAGAACTTGGAATTGCAGAACAAGTTGCTACTCGAAGAGAACACGATGCTGAAAAGACAAATTCTTGGCAAAAAGTCCATGTGGAAGCAACCATTTCTGTTTACTATGTGTTTTGTCATTGCATTATGGATGTACATTTTGAACAAGTGATTTAATTAGGTTGTACAATATTGAAGTTATTAATGACAGTTGTTTAGTCTGTTTTGACCCATTTGTCATGATTTGGTAATTACCAAACCAAAGTGCAGCCAAACATAAGTGAATGACCAACAGTGGTTTGTTTTGACCCATGTTAGTGATTTGGTAATCACCAAACATAAGTGCAGCAAACAGCTGTCTGTTTTGACCCAATGTGCAGCCAAACATAAGTGACCAAACATCTGTTTTGATCCATATTAGTGATTAGGTAATCACCAAACATAAGTGCAGCAAACAGTTGTCACTTTTGACCCATTTGTCATGTTATTGTGATAACCAAACCAAAGTGCAGCCAAACATAAGTGACCAGTATCTGTTTTGACCCATATTAGTCATTTGGTAATCACCAAACATATATGTGCAGCAAACAGTTGTCTGTTTAACCCATATTAGTGATATGGTAATGAACAAACAGCTCCAAACTGATCAAATGCCCACAGCTCCAAACTGATCAAATTACCACAGCTGTTTTGACCCATTTCTTAAACACCTGTCATATACACAGACCTGACATTTATATACCACAATTGTCAAATGACCAAATTACCCCTGCAAGCTTTAAAGCTGATATAACCCACTGCATATATATACCACACCTGTAAAATGACCAAATTACCCCTGCATGCTTTAAAGCTCATATAACCCACTACATATATATACCACACCTGTAAAATGACCAAATTACCCCTGCATGCTTTAAAGCTCATATAACCCACTGCATATATATACCACACCTGTAAAATGACCAAATTACCCCTGCATCATTAATATTAACTAACCAAAACATTACATACCACATTAAGTCATTACATTACATAGTTTCATTACTTAACATTAAGCCTACATGATTCTTGTCCAAAAGAGGCATTACAAAACACTAAATTGTCCAAACATAAGTCAAACATTCACCAACTAAGCACATCCTTCTCTGTTGCCCTTCCCTCTTGGTCTTCCTTTTTTAGCTGACAGTTTGCCCCCTCTTTGACTGGTGGGTTGGCTGTTGAGTTGACTTGTCTGCTGAGTTGACTGCTGTTGAGTTGACTGTTGTGTTGACTGTTGTGTTGACTTTCTCTTCCTTATGTTCCCCTTCTGTCTCTTTGATCCAGGTTCAGCTGTGAGCAATAAAATCACATTAGTTAGCATAATTAGAGATCTAGAACAAATGAAATAAAACACTAAATGCCCACCTGTATTCATGTTCCCTTTTTCAGCACATTTTCTCTTGTTATGACCTCTTGCTCCACAAATACCACATGTCATTATAACCCCATGCTTAGTTAGTTTTCCTGGCTTTTTAGGATCCTCATGAGGGTCTCTCTTTCTGTTCTTCTTAGGCCTACCAGGAGCAACTTTTATTGGAGGTGGATCCATTGGATAATCAACCTTTGGCCAATACTTTTCACTAGGCAATGGAGGGATTGTGAAGTCATAAATCTTCATGTATGTATCTTTGTGGTAACACTGGTCCACATAATCTTCTGCATTCTTATGTAAAAACCCAGCCACAGCACACACATGCTTACATGGATATCCCCTAAGTTCCCACTTTCTACATATGCAGGTTCTCTTATCAAAGTCAACAGATACATCATCAAAGTCTCTTACTTGGAAAACTTGATAAGATGAGGGGTACACTTCACACCTATAAGCTGCACCTTTGGAAAACTCTAGTTTTTCCTGTATATTAGGGCAGATGACAACATCTTTGGCAGCCATTTCTGTTTTTTTTGTCACTAACCTACTCATGATCTAAATTCTGATATCCTCTAACATGTGAATAATATGCTTTGACCTTGCATTGATGATGTAACCATTGAATGTTTCTGCCATGTTGTTCACTATTACATCACATTTAGTGTGAGTTTTCAAGTAGCATCTGTTGAAACAAGTTTTATCCTGTTTCAATAATGCTTCTACTGCATCAGGGTTGATTGATCTCATCTCATCAAGTGCTTGAATGTACTCAGGTTCACAATAAGCCCTTGTAGCTTTCCAATACAGTTCCTTCAACTCCTCATCCTTGAATGTCTTGTGCCAGTTAGCATAGATGTGCCTTGCAAAGTTTCTATGCTCTGCCATTGGCCATATTAGTGCAACAACATTCAATAGACCCTGCATGATCATAAGTGTTAATACTATACAGAATATAACAAAGGTATTTCTAGTAAGCATCATAGAAAAGTGGTACCTTCTGCTGATCTGATATGAATGTCCATGCTTCCCCACCATCATTTATTCCCAAACACTTCCTGAGCTCTTCCATGAACCATTCCCAACTATCATTGTTCTCCCCTTCAACCACTGCCCATGCCAAAGGATACATCTGATCATTAGCATCCCTTCCAACAGCAGTTAATAACATTCCCCCCGGGAATGTCTTCAGAAAACAGCCATCTAAACATAACACCTTCCTGCATCCGGCTAAAAATCCTTTTTTGACACCATCAAAACATACAAATAATCTAAAGAATGTTTCACATGTGGCTGTTGGATCTAGATTGATAAAACCTGGTGGTGCAGTTACAAGAACAAACGTCGATGTTGGATTTGTTTTCTTCAAAATATCCATGTATGCACCAATTTTACTATAATGATCCCTCATTGATCCATGCAACTTCTTATGAGCACAAGATTTAGCCTTGTAAGCCAACCACTTAGTAATTATGACCTTATACTTCTGTTTTACAGCCAATACAATCTCCTTAGCAGACCAATTGGGCTTGGATCTAAACAATGGTAGGAACTCATTAGCTATAAACCCTGCTGTTAATTGTCTGTTCTTTATCATGTTCCTTTGGTAGAAATGTTTATTCTTGACTCTTTTAACCATATAACACTCCTTACCCTTATGCAGTGAGCACAATAAGAAAAATGGACACCCTTCTATACACGTGACAACTATACGACCACAGTTTCCCGTCTCACTCTTAGCAAGGTACAAATTCCTACCATTAGTCACTGAATACCTTCTCACTGCCTCTTTGAAGGCATCCCTTGATGCAAACCTTGTTCCTACCTTCCAAATGAATTTCTTCCAGTTAGTGTGTTCAGTTACAAATGGAGCAGCTTCCTTATACTTCTTACCCCTGATATCATCGTCCTCACTTTCACCGGGTGTAAGAATGTCACCATTTGATTCCTCGTAGCTACTGTACCCCTTTATATGTGCACCCACTGCATCATTAGTTTCATGCAACTTTCCCTCTGTTTCTTTCTCCTTTAAGCATTCGTCAAACAACTTTTTTTGGCTTCACAATCAACATGAGTAGCCTTTCTAACTGCATCTTGTGACTGTCTCCATTCCAAGTCCTCTCTATCTGACTCAGAACCATTTACCTCTTCCAGAACCTCCTCATCATCATGATCACTACTTGGAACTAGGTCATCAATATCGGTATAATCATCCGATTCTCCTGATCCAGCTGATTGTTTATACTCACTGTCATCACTATCATCACCATATTCATTGTCTATATCCACTGAAACCCTATCAGTTGACCTAGCAGGCTTTGTGGATTGGGATTTTTGCTCATTGGGCCGTGGAGATGGGTTAGTGGGCCTGGAACAGGAGTGGGCTTCATCTGCCAGTATTGGACCTGGTTGGATCAGGACTTCCATAAATGGTTCATTCCATGTCATAACCTTACCGGCCAAGTGCAACACATCTTTATCACTCTCAAAGTGATGAAGTCCCCCATCATCAGCATCTAACCCATACATATGAAATTTTCTAGAACTGTAAAAACCGGAATCCATTGCATAATCTACAAGTTCAAAGTAAGAAATGTGGTCTACATCTACTCTAACAAGCTTTGAATCACCTCCTACATACTGTGCTTGACCAAATCCTACCTCAATGTGACCGCCAATCCATAGCATAACATCTATTGTTGAAGACATCTAAAAAAAATGACTAATTTTAAGAACTCAGTTAACTCTTACCTTACATTCGGCAGATTAGGGCTCCATTGTCATGATGTGATGATCGCGATGATGAGTGAAGGTGATGACTGTGATTATGATGTAAGGTAGGGTATATAAATGAGACATAACACCTCATCATCCACATCAGCATGTACAGATCAGCCAAATGGTGCCACATCGGACAAATGACTAACCAAGTTAGAGAATATTTAACTGAGTGGTGCCAGTGCAAACAAAAAGTCAAGTTGGGGGTGCCGGGTGTCAAAGTGTTAGTTGCGGGTGATAAAATCCAATAACCTAATAAAAAAAAACATTAAACTAGAATAAAAAAAATTACACAATCAAAGGTTATATTTTTTTTCAATCCGCTCCTTTTGTGCCAACGCCATTTTTAAAGCTTTTCCCGTTAAGTGGTCGTGCGGTTTCGAGTAGAAGTCAAAGTCGTGAGCCCATTGTCTATCCCGCATAATCTCCATAACTTCGCGGTTCTCCTCCATATGTTTAGTACCGAGTTCGTGTATGTCTTGATGTCGCTTGTTTATCTCCGAAAATGCGTTACTCATTTCCGTTCCCATCAACATCGACGACGACTCGGGCTTTTTCGCCCACCTACTTCTTCCGGGCGGTCTTGGTAGTTCTTCCACCGGCTCGTCATCCGGAATATCCTCGTTCACCTCGGTGTTTCGAGCGTCGGAGGTTGGCGTTTCGGGTTCTCCCGACTCGTTTGTTTTGGACCTCTTTGACGGCCGTTTATTTTCTGACCGACCACTCGGAGTTGAGATGTTGGCCCATTTGGGGCTATGGCGAAGGATTTGCCAACACCTTAGGTACGTGAAATGGCCACTACCATCTGTATACTCGACCAACGCCGCTTGCGTAATGTCCTCGTCCTTGCTTCCAATTTTCCTTCCGGCAAAAGTGCGTTGGTACACGGTTTGAAAGTTCGTGTATTTTTTGTTTATATCGGTCCACTTGCCCGATATAGAGTCCGGTGGGCGGTATTCGTCTCCTTTACCCATGAGATCGAAAAAAAGCTCTCGTATTCGGCCCCAAAAAACTGATTTATTTTGATTGTTTGCTAAAAAAAGAT
This sequence comes from Helianthus tuberosus, assembly GCA_030545235.1. Lineage (NCBI taxonomy): Eukaryota > Viridiplantae > Streptophyta > Magnoliopsida > Asterales > Asteraceae > Helianthus > Helianthus tuberosus. Next base: position 165,736,162 of record CM060442.1, read on the forward strand.
ATAATTAATTAGTCAATAAAAACAGAATATATAAAAACAGAAAATTAATTAAAAAGCTGAAAATAAATAAAAACATAAAACAATTAAAAACAGAATATATAAACTGAAAAATAAATAAAAACAGAAAATAATTAAAAAAATGAAAAAAACACAAAAAAAGGAAAAAAAACACAAAAAAAATGGAAAAACAGAAAAAAATAAAGAAATTTAAAAAATATACCTATAACCGGGTCCTCCGACACATCGATCAAAGCGCGGGTTAACGCATACTCCTCATCGGACTCCCACGATATCACATTTTTTTTCGCTTGGGTGGTGGTTTCCGCTTTCATTTTATGTGGCCGTTTTCCTTTTCCTTTTTGCGTCTCCGCTACTTCGGGTTGTGTTTCCGGAACAACATCGGGTTCGTGTAGTGGGGGGCCGAAAGCTTGAGCCGACCCGAACGCTTGAGACGACCCCATTACATCGGTGTTTTGATTCGGGTTCCACCCGTAGAGATTCGGGTCCCATGATAGCGGTTGGTTCAAAAGATTCATGAACCCGGGATTTTGTTGATTGTAATCGAGAAAACCGGAGCCGAAAGGATTGGGTCGAGTGGGAACCGGCGACACGGGGCGAGTAGGATTACCACTTTGGTTTGGGTCCGCACTTGATCGGGGAGGAATGAAGCCACGGTTGAATGGATGCATTGTATAAAATATTTAAGGATTTCTAAAAAATTGGTAGAGAGAAAGAGTGTTTGAGTGTGTGTGGATTTAAAAATATAGGAAATGGGGTATTATTTAAAGGAAAGTTTGAAAATAATTGAATTTTTTTTTTTATATAAATGACCGTTTTACAACGGTCAAAAACAAACAAAACCATTCAAATAACGCCGCTATCCACATCGCGCCATTCAAAATTTTTTGGCCATACCGCCTTTCGTGGCGGTGTTATGGGGCGGGGCGCTTTCCGGCGCTATGTGTGGGCATACCGCCCCCGGCCCCACTACACACTGTCTAAGTGAGGTGCCCATAACATCTCATTTTGTTATTCCATCCTTGCTTATTTTTGTTAGGGGAAATATTTGCCTTTTCTTCTTCATGCTTGCATGGTTACCTAGGTAATTATCATCTGTCATTCATGTTCATTTAGATTTTTTTTAAAGGTATACTTAAATGTTTTAAAAAATAGAATAATTTACCGTATAATTATGTTAACATGTCATATAAGTTAGTTTTGAGTTTTTAAAAAAAATCTTAGGCGCGTATTTATCATTTTCAAATGTATTAACTGAAATTGGTATAAAAATAACATAGTTAACGTATTTTATGACTATGTTATAAGTCTTATCACATGTGTAGCTTTAATCAATTAACCAAACATCTTCACATACATTAATATGCATAACATTTTTCTTGAAATGACTTAACCATTTATATTAGACCATCTATATTGGTTAATGCTTCCTAAGAGGCATTTTCTATGCCATCAGTATTATAACGTCGATTTAAAAAATGTGTAATGGTTAACACCCCTTGATGCATTTTCAATCATTACTTTCCGTTTTATTTTTTCTCCATTAGGAATTATACTAGAAACGTCACTCCGGCCTCTTCATGCCCCTATAACACTCTGGGGGACGGTGTTTGGGGAACCCTTCACGCCCCTATAATGCCCAATTACGTATGGCTTATATATATTTTAAAGACGAACATGCATTTAATTTGGGAGGATAATTAATTACAAGTTGATTAGTGTTCATTTTAATTTTTTAAGACTAATTTGCTTACACTTAAATACTATATAACTTTGTGATTATAAGTATTTAAACTCATATGACTTTTGTGATGTGAAAACACTGTAGCACTAAATCCACCAGTGTTGATTTTACTTAGGAAAAAGGTTATTTGCATGCTAAAATATTAATTGGGAACTAAACCAATAGAAAGAAAAAAATAGGAGTAAACTGTAAAAATGATTCCTGAGGTTTAGTCACTTTTGTCTAAAACTTAAACCTTTTGAGTTTGGGTCTCTGTGGTTTCAATTTTGTTGCCATTTTCATCCAAAATCAAAATTTGGTAAGATTTTTCAGTTAACATCCAGTTTTTTTTTTTTGGGTCTTTTTTCTCCCTTTTAATGAAGGGCAAAAAGGTCTTTTAACGTTTTATCATAACAAATTAAAAAATTTGACCATTTTGCCCTTCATTAAAAGGGAGGAAAAAGACAAAAAAGTTGAATTTTAACTGAAAAATCTGGCCAGATTTTGATTTTGGATTAAAATGGCAACAAAATTGAAACCATAGGGACCCAGATTCAAAAGGTTTGAGTTTTAGACTAAAGCGGCAAAAGTGACCAAACCTCAGGGACGATTTTGACAGTTTACTAAAAAAAATTAGGCTAATTTCTATTATATAATATAGGGGTGTGCATGGGTTGGTTTGGTTCGGTTTTTACTATTAACCATAACCATAACCGCTAGTTCGGTTATAGAGTTTTAGTAACCATAACCATAACCAAACTTCGGTTATGGTTAACCATAACCCCCTCTTAAGCAGACAATTGTAACATCCAATTGTAGACAAGCAAAGACTAGTCATACATGTCTGCTTTCTCCATTGACAAATGCCGAAACCGATGAGGTTAAAGTTGGTAGCATCCAATTGTAGACAAGCAAAGACTAGTCATACATGTCTGCTTTCTCCATTGACAAATGCCGAAACCAATGAGGTTAGACCATACCCACTTAACAATGATCATATGGGTTATGGTATAGGACCCGGCATGAAAGGTCGGATATTTCTGTTAGTTATTATTTATTATTATTGCGTACTAACTCGTAAAGTATTGCGTGATGTAGTTTACACAATACTAGGCTGTGGGCTTGTAGAGACAACCCCTAACTGAGCTTGTCCAATTTAGGTTAGGATTGTCCGTGTCTCCTAGATAAGGAGGTCTTCACCTCAATACTAGGGCATGGATATGGGGCAAACACACTTTTTGTAGCTGGAAAAAGGGAATTATTCCCCTACCGGTCGTCTCTACAGTCTCACTTTTATCTCTTCTCTTTTGCATATTTGGATACCGGAGGATGAGCATGGTGTGATTCTCGGTCTCTCTAAGAGAAAGCAGTTCAAATCACCCCGGTAGGTGATTCCGTGTTTCTTCATTGGCGCCCACCGTGGGGTCGTTTATCTTCAATATACTAGTGGACTTTCCTGCGTGTTGCAGCGAGAAGTTAGTTGGTAGCGGTTTGATTCAATAAAATATCGGTACTATAATCGACACTTTGTATAGCGGCCGAAAGATACACCCCAAACAATAAAGTCATGATATGCCCAAAAACTTATTGACATCTGTTTTACATCGATAAAAAATATAAAAATAAATATCGATAAAGGTTTCAAAAGTACAATTATTGGTGCCGATGTTCATTTAAAGTTGACGTGGTGCCAATGTTGTTCGGATGGTATCAGTTTTGTTCGTCACCGACATTCGCTATAGCTTATGATATAATGCTTAACAGTTTAGATGTAAATGTCTGACTAATTCAGAAAAGATGTCTTAACCATTCAGATTCAGTTTAATGTTTAACCATTCAAATGCAAATGTCTAAACCATTCAGACATTTGCTCACGAAACAAAAAGTTTAAACCATTAAATAATAAATACTGAACCATTAAGAGTTAAAAAAAAAGTCGAAACAACCCTAAATAACAATCATGATTTTCTTTTTCTCTCAATTCCTGATCCCTCCAGGCAGGGGCACAACTCTTAAGGGGTCGGGGGCGCTCGACCCCCCGAACTTTTCGCTCAGTAGTGTAATATATGTGGTTTTCGTATAGAAATTTTTTGGTATATACGTTTTCGACCCCCCGGTTCTATAGAATTTTTTTGGTATATATGTTTTTGACCCCTCGTCAGAAATCTCAAGCTTCGCCACTGACTGCAAGTGACCTAAAACCTCCAACAAATCAGATCCTGGCATGTCATCGCGAAGATGTCACCATGTGTAATCAATTAGATCGGAAATCTTATCCTACTCCTTATTTTAATTGTATTTCTTAAACAAGGAATCATTTAATATAAGTTATATATATTTCTGTATAGAGTTCAATCCAATAATAGAAGAAGAGACAGAGTTTACACGTCTGCAACAGTTCTTCCATGTAAACATTGTTCCGATGAACAAAGAGAAAGATCGATGGCCAAGACAACACAAAGACGATGTTATTACTGTAATCAGCCTGGACATCAAATAGCGTTATGCAAAGAAAAAGAAAATGATGAAGCAACTTTGTTGATCAGGCAAGCCATTGACACTGGTACACAAACACATGTAGAAGAGAACGTTAGAGACTCAGAGTTCATCATCAACGACACTGACGGTGGCTTTTGGTCGGAAATTTGGTATGTGAACACAAAAGTTAAACGTCATTTTTCCGGTAACTTAGATTCTTTCAAGAGAATAAAGAACATATTCGGTGTTGAAACAAACACCGATGAAAATCACTTTTATTTCATACGAGGCATAGGGGCTGTGGATGTTGTATCAGGAAATGAAAAATTTCGAATCCAAAGTGTTTGTTACACACCGGAATTGGATAGAAATATTCTTAGTCTTGATCAACTAATAATTCAAGGATTCACAATTAAGTTTAACGGAGAAAGATGCAAATTATTCCCTACCTTTAGTACACCCCTCATGAATAAGAAAAATAACATAACAGGATTAACTAGAGAAGATGAAATCGGATCAAGAGAGAAACAGTTAATAATCGAGAAGGAATCTGAACATGAAACATTCAAGTCTGATTACTTGAATGATTATTTTGAAAAGTTGAATCTAACTTCCAACGAACCCGATTAGAATGTGATAATTCTGCAATCAATGAAATTCAAAGAATTTCAGGATTGCAAGGCCCTCTTAGATATGTTAGATGACAGCGAGTATGTGATGAAATACAAGTATGAAATAGAAGGGAAATTTGAAGAAATGATCGACTGGTTTTTAAAAACAAAGATGGGAATTACTTCGAGACCGATTCCGGTGTACATGGGCAACAATAAGAAAGTAAATCTGTTAGAACTTTACATGGTAGTCAAGAGAGAAGGTGGTCATCGAACTGTGACTTCAAACAACTTATGGGCAATGGTTTCGAAAGATATGGGGCATGATTATGAAGACGAAGACTACATGAGGATATTATATGCTATGTACTTGGATGTTATTATATATTATTACAAGTTCAAATCGGTACAAAGCAATGTTAGAGAAGATCAAACTCAAGGTTCTGCAAGGAATGATGATAGGGCTGCTGAAGGAGGAAGAAGGACGATAAGTACAGGTTGCATACCGAATGATGATAGAGAGCACTATGCACTATTTGCTAGGAATGATTGGATGGGAATGAAGAAGGCACAAAAGCAACGTAGGTTCGATTTCCGGCAAGCTGAGAAAGCGGTGAACGAAACCAACCGAAGCGTTTTAATGAACTCCCGTGGATATAATCCAGTTTAAGGGGGAGTATTAGAACATATAAACTTGATTATATTATATTTAGTATGTGTATTATGTATTATATGATTATTATACTTATTTATGTATGTATGTATCGAATATTAGTGAAGGGGTATGTCACATATGACATACCGGTTTGAATGGAGGTTATTGCCGCCAAAAATAACCGCCGCCATCAACTGTTCCTTCGCAATGGTATTTAAACGATTTGCCGAGAATGTAACCGGCACCAAGATATTTTTCTAATAATATCCTTTCATTCAAAATCATTCTGTTCCTTTTTCGAGTGTGTGTTGTTTTGTTCATTTGATTCACTATGAATCCAAAACCCGATTATGGCGAATCAAGTTCTGCAAACTATGTGTATGATGAAGATAAACTTCCGCTGCCAACAAGTGGTATCAGAGCCACGGTGGGAAATCGAAGAAAATCGATCGATATTATACGATTCCGGGCACAACCGGATGAAGAACAAAAACAGAGGATACGGAGACGGAGACGAATTCAACACCGATCGCACAACTCCGCGATCACAAATGTTCGCAAGAATGAAGCGAGAGATTCTGATGAAATTAGAACACGAAATCGAATTACTAGAACAGGGGAAAATGATTTTCTGTTTATCAGAGGTATAGGGAATGCAGAAATTAAAACTGGGAATGAAATTATACGTGTTCAAAGTAAGATGGACAAATTCAATGGACGGTGTTATTACTGTCATGAAACCGGTCACCGAATCAGTTCGTGCAAAACAAAAGAAAACGATGGAGCGACACAATTAATCCGGTATGCAATCAACACCGGAATTCAACGAACGAGGGCAGAGTACGATTTTTTCGAAGAACTGATCGTCGCCGGCACAAAACATGGATTATGGGAAGATATATGGCATGTAAGTACAACGTTTAAGCACCATTATGCGGGTAATTTAAATGTTTTTAAACGAATACAAAATTCGTGTGGAGTAGAGACTAGAACAGGGGAAGATGAATTTTTATTCATCAGGGGTCTGGGTGTTGTAGAGATTCAAACAGGGAGTGAAACCATGCAAATTCAAAGCGCGTTTTACATCCCAGATTTAATCGAAATATGTTAAGTATGGATCAACTAATACTGCAAGGTTACACTGTCAAAATCAATGGTGATAAGTGTCAGATATACCCAATGTTTACTACCCCTGTTTTCAGTACTAAGAATAAAAGAACGGGTCTCGCTAAAGAAGATGAGATAGGTGAAAGGGAAAGAAGAATGATCGATGAAGGCCCTGTACATGAAGAGTATAAGGAAGATTACTTGAATACTTATTTCGAGAATCTAAGTTTATCATTAATAGAACCAGAATGGAACAGCAAGACACTATGCCCGGAAGAAGCAGAAGTGATGGAGACGTACCGGAGAATGAAGAACAAACTATGGATGAGGCCAACAAAAGTGTTCTCAAGCACTCTCTAAAACTGAATTAAGTTTAGGGGAGTGTATTAGACTATAAACTTAATTATATAGATATTATGTATTATTAGGATAATTAAACTGATAATTATGTGTGTATGTAAGAATATTAGCGAAGGGTTACGTCGGTTGGCTGACACCGTTTCATGACGGTTGTTCCCGCCCAAAATAACCGGCGTATAACCGTCGCCTCTCATGTATATAATGACACTTGTCGGCAACCTTTACCGGCACCAAGATATTCATAATATCCATTTCAGTTTCATTTCCATTCTGTCGTGTGTGTGTGTGTCTGTTATCGTGCACATGATCAAGGATAATATGGAATCCACATCCAATCCTTGTAGATCCAAGTCTGATGTTAATAATCATCAGAAGAGTGTCAAATTTCCGACACTAAGTATTTAATATATATATCTAATTTGATATAAGATCTAACTTATATCTCTTCTTCTAATAATGATTACGAAGTATATATATTATGTAATATCATACATTTGTATTTTACCAATTCTAATCAAGAACAAGATTTACTCATTCTCTTTCAATATCTTTCATTATCGAAACCCTAAAGAAAACCAAATCAATTCCAACAAGTGGTATCAGAGCCATCACCGATCCACATTCTTTATTCGTTCAAATCATTCAAACAAACATACAATCTCGAAATACAGAAGATACAAAACATGGCATCAAATGGTGGAATACAGACACAAATTCCAAAATTACAGGGACAGAATTATTTTCATTGGCATATACAAATGAAAGTGTTACTAGAATCACAAGATCTATGGTCAATCGTCGAAGAAGGATACAATCAACCGGCGTCTGGGGCACCCGAAAGTGATCAGAATGCATACAAAGAGAATGTTAAGAAATATAAAAAGGCACTGCATATCATCTTTCAGGCGGCAAACAATATGGTGTTTGAATGGATTGCAACGTGTCTAACATCCAAGGAAGCATGGAATGTCTTACACAAAGCGTACAGAGGAGAACAAAGAGTAAAAATGGTAAAACTTCAAACCCTAAGATGTGAGTTTGATGCCCTGCGTATGAAAGAAAATGAATCTATAGAAGATTTCATTAACAGAACGATAGTCATAGTAAACCAGTTACGTCAAAACGAAGAGAACATAAGTGAACAACGAATAGTAGAAAAAAATCCTAAGAACCCTGACACGAAAATATGAATCTGTGGTCGTTGCTGTCGAAGAATCTAAAGATTTAAACAATATGTCCATTGAAGAACTACTCGGTATTCTTCAATCACATGAACTACGTTTAAAACAATACGATGATGTGCCGATGGAACAAGCATTTCAAGTCCAGAATTATGAACGTGCAAGACAATTCAGATCTGAAAACAATGGAAGAGGACGAGGCAGAGGAAGAGGAAGGATTAATGGTCAAATTAGATGTTACAATTGTCAGAAACTAGGGCACACTGCTCGTTTCTGCAATCAAAGAAAGGATGAAAATGACAAAATGGGCAATGCACTCCTGCACGAAGAAGAAGGAATAAGTGACAGGAATGACGATACGATGTTTATGATCTTTAATGTAGAAGAAGTAAAGAAGAATGATTGCTGGTATTTAGACAGCGGATGCAGCAATCATATGATAGGAGACAAAAGTCTGTTTATTACACTCAATGAGTCCGAGAGAAGAGAAGTGAGAACTAGGGATAATAAAAAAACTCGAAGTACTGGGATGTGGTGATGTAGCCATATCAATAAAGGGAACTGAAAAGAAGGTTCCGAATGTGTTTTATGTGGAAGGGCTAAAGCATAACTTACTAAGTGTAGGACAACTAGTTCAGAAAGGATATGAAGTAAAGTTCAGCAACCGAGAATGCAGGATCAAAGACTCAACAGGAGAAACTATAGGTGTCGTTAAAATGACGGGAAACAAGACGTTTCCTTTAAACCTGAGTCAGGATATGATACCTCGAGCATATAGTATGATCACACAAGATGTGTCTGCATTATGGCATCAGAGATATGGACATATTAATTTTGATACACTATATGATATGAGAACAAATGAAGTAGTCAAAGGTTTACCCAAGTTGCCGAAGCAACAACACAAACTATGTGAAGGCTGCATGCTCGGGAAGCATGCAAGGAAGCCGTTTCCAAAACAGTCTGCATGGCATGCTATCAAGCCACTGCAACTCATACATTCAGACATTTGCGGCCCGATGCAGACATTATCGATTGGAGGGTGTAGGTATTTTATAACTTTCATCTATGATTTTTCAAGGAAAACATGGGTATATTTCTTAAAACTCAAGTCCGAAGCACTACATTATTTCAAAACATTCAAAAGATTTTCCGAAAATCAAACGGATCATAAAATAAAGTGCTTAAGAACAGATAGGGGAGGCGAATACTGTGGCAATGAATTTCAAGAATTCCTTAAAAAAGTGGAATCCAGCACCAACTCACTACAAGCTATACCCCTCAACAAAATGGGGTAGCCGAACGGAAAAATAGAACTATTATGGAACTAGGGAGAAGTATGATGAAAATGATGAACATATCCAGTAACCTATGGGCTGAAGCAGTAGCATGTGCAACCTACCTCTTAAACCGAACAGTAACAAAGAAAATTCCAAATATAACCCCTGAAGAGACTTGGAGTGGAAAGAAGCCGAACATAAGTCATCTCAGAATATTTGGATGCATTGCATATGCCCAAATTCCAAAACAAAGACGCAGCAAGTTAGATGACAAGACTGAAAAAGCAATCTTCGTTGGGTACAGTGAGCAAAGTAAGGCCTACAAACTCTACAATCCAATAACAAACAAGGTTATTATTAGCAGAGATGTCGTATTCGATGAAAATCAAGCATGGAATGGAACCGAGTCATACGAACAGGGAACATATATACAGTTGAATGATGGAAATCATAATGATCAAGAGGAGCCGAGACATAATGATGCAACAGCACTTGAAGATAGCAATCAAACAAATGATTCAGACAACGAAGCAACTGTGAATGAACAAGGAGATGAAGAACACTCATCTTCATCAGAAAATGAAGAGTTAAGAACCAGAAGTGTTGCAGATATATATCAGGAGTCACAGCCACTTACAAAAGCACAAGTGGATGATCTATACGAAAGGAATCAAACATTGTATAACAATACTGTTGCCAACTTCATCCTTTATGCAGATGCAGATCCCACTACCTACGATGAAGCATGTAAGGACATGAAGTGGAAAAATGCAATGGACAAAGAGATAGAATCCATAAAGAAAAATGAGACATGGGTATTAGTAGAACCTCCAAAGGATCAAAAGCCTATCGGAGTAAAATGGATTTTTAAAACCAAGTACGATGAACATGGAAATGTGAGAAAGTACAAAGCACGTTTAGTAGCAAAAGGATATAACCAAAAGTATGGAATCGATTATCAAGAGGTATTCGCTCCTGTGGTTAGATTTGATACTGTAAGACTTGTACTTGCTCTAGCGGCTCATTTCAGATGGCACTTACATCAGATGGATGTAAAGACTGCCTTCCTGAATGGAAAGCTAAACGAGAATGTGTATATAGAACAGGCAAAAGGATATATCAAGAAGGGTGAAGAACACAAAGTATGTCAACTTAAGAAAGCATTATATGGATTAAAACAAGCCCCAAGGGCTTGGTATAGTAGAATAGACGGGTATTTCATGTCACATGGCTATGATAAGTGTGTATATGAACACACATTGTATTTCAAGCACTCCAAGAATACAAGAGTCATAATATGCTTATATGTGGATGACCTTATCATTGCAAGTGACTCACTAGATCAAATCAGACAATTAAAGGAGTCAATGAAAAATGAATTTGTGATGGCAGATCTTGGAGTATTACACTACTTCTTGGGAATGGAAGTCAATTATAATGAAGGAAACATCACTCTATCACAGCAGAAGTATGCAAGAAATTTACTGAACATGTTCAATATGGGAAGCTGCAATGCAATATCAACACCTATGGAGTATGGACTGCTTCTTACAAAGGAGGATCCAGAAGAAGATGTTGATCAGAATATGTATAGAAGTCTGGTTGGGTGTTTAATGTACCTAACAAACACAAGACCGGATATCGTGTTTGCTGTTAGCAAGATAAGTCGTTTCATGGAAAGACCAAAAAGAAGTCACTGGGAAGCGGGGAAAAAGAATTCTAAGATACGTAAAAGGGACAGTGAATCATGGAATAACATACTCAAAAGGAAGCAAAGGGAAACTTATAGGTTACAGTGATGGGGATTATGCAGGTGACATAGATGATAGTAAGAGTACATCAGGTTATGTATTTCATCTAGGATCGGGTGCAATTGCATGGCAATCAAAGAAGCAAAAGGTGGTAGCTTTATCGTCAACGGAGGCAGAATACATTGCTTTGTCAATGGCAGGATGTCAAGCTCTATGGTATAAGGGAATTCTTAATGATCTTCGAATAAACATGGATTGTCCACCAACAATTCATTGTGATAACAAATCAACTATATGTTTAGCAAAGGACCCAGTCTATCATGAAAAGAGCAAGCACATACGTGTAAAGTATCACTTCATACGCGATTTGCTGAAGAATGATGAAGTGGAAATACGCTTCTGCACAACAAAGGAACAGGCTGCAGACATCCTTACTAAAGCCCTGCAGCCCAAGGACTTCATGCGGATAAAGAGTATAATGAATGTTGGGGAGATCTAACTTAAGGGAGGGTATTAGAAGAAGAGATATAAGTTAGATCTTATATCAAATTAGATATATATATTAAATACTTAGTATTATTTCATAATTATGTAACATATATCATAAGTAGCGACGGTTATGAGGGCCGATTCATAACTCGTATATATATATATATCATGTAATATGATACATTTGTATTTTACCAATTCTAATCAAGAACAAGATTTACTCATTCTCTTTCAATGTCTTTCATTATTGAAACCCTAAAGAAAACCAAATCAATTCCAACAGGCATGTCATCGCGAAGATGTCACCATGTGTAATCAATTAGATCGGAAATCTTATCCTACTACTTATTTTAATTGTATTTCTTAAACAAGGAATCATTTAATATAAATTATATATATTTCTGTATAGAGTTCAATCCAATTAGAACATAGCACTTCACCTTTAAAATAAGAAAAATCCCATGGTTTGGACTTTGGAGGAAAAAAAACTGAGAGTTGGTCCAAGATAATGTAAAATTCAAAATCGTGAAATTAATACACAAGTGTATCACTCAGATTGTTTTGTTGTTGGTCGTGTAATTTACATCAAGAAATGCCACAAAGTGTGATAAGTTTCATAGAATAAAAAGTAATTTCTGTGAACATTTGATATCATCACTATGTTGGTTTCATTCTGTAAGACACATTCTTACGTAATGAAAATTTATATAAGACTTGCAGTTATATAAAAGTAATGCAAACAAATATCCATATAGAATTTGAGTTTGACAAAAACTTTATAAATATTTAAAATATTTGTAACACATTGACGCTGTTTAGTTATTAAAATAGCTAAACAAAAGCGGAAGCTTTATCTTCGGTTGTGTTCGGTTCTTCGTTTAACTTAACCATTCATCTGTAACATCATATTAAGCACCTACATTACAAAATACGTCAACATTAGTTATGTAATGCATAAAACATATTGAAGCATATTTAAAAGCCTCACTTGTCTCAACAAAACAAAAACAAAATTTTGTTCATACCCCGCCGTAAGCTACGGTTGACCACCGTAGCTTACGGCCAACATAAGCATTTTTGGGCAGAAGGCCCCTGCCGTAACCAACGACTGACCATCGTAGGTTACGGCAGCCTTCAGCTGCAGTTTTGTTTCAACTTTGCCCTTTCACTAAAAATCTCATACTTTTCGTACGCTTATCTGTTTAACCTCAAATTTGTTTCTACGTGATCGTAAATTAATCGCCCACATTTTAGACTCAAAATTCGCAACCCGAAATAATGACGTTTTCATCTTATGCCATCGGCTCACAATTAATTCATGCGATTGTTCGACCCGTTATCATACTTGGTTATACTATCCACATTTTTATGGTAAGGATTAATTCCTTACAGATTTGAACACTCATCCGAGTTTACTAAATATGTATTTACGCTCCCGTTACCCGGTTTGTGTTTACGCATTTATTTTAACCTGTTTGATTACTTTAACCAAACAAAAACTTATTTTGTCCCATATCTTAGTTTCACCATTCATAACCCGCGTTTCAACTTTATGATCTTTATTTATCTATCATCACAACTTCAATTGTGATGGATTGTGATAGAAAATCATTTTATTCATATCCTACCATCATTTTGACAATTTTACGAAATTAACCCATTATGTAGCATTATTCTCAAATTGTTCAAACCTTCCACAGTATACTACCGGGAGGATTGACCAAATTATAAAACTCATATTCAAACTACCCTTAAGGGTCGTTTGCCCGATTTATCATTCGTGAGCGTTTTGGTCAATTTTAGTCCTTTTAATCATGAAGGATATTTAAAGATTGTTTTGACCAAGTGGGCATTTTTAACCCATATTCTATTTTAAAATCATTGTGTTCCTAAGAACAATATCTCTTATTTAAAATATTAGTCATACCTCACTTAAGGTAATCCATTGTCCACCCATGACTCGTTTAATTCTCCTCGGCCCTAAAACCTCATTGAGAGTTTGACCCATTACACATACCTGGCTGACCCGTTTTAATACCTCGCCTTATTAGTTGCTAATTAATAGCAACACAGTTCCATACGTTATTCACCCCTATGAGTATAAGACTCGACAAGCAAACATTAGTCGTTATTGTTAATTGGTGATAACATCACCATCTGACCTGTTCGGCCTAAACGACCATACATTATATATATATATATATATATATATATATATATTACGGAATGGTATTTATTTACCATTTCATGCATTTGACACATTATGGCTTTTTCACCATAGGGTCAAAATTCTTAGATGTCATTCCTTTAATCGTTTGATCGATCATGGCTTACGCCATACGATATATTTTTAGAACTTTTCATGTATCCGTCAACACGAGACTAATTTACCGTTTTACCCTTTTTACCTATTATGGCTTACACCATAAAGTAACTTTTCATAACTCGTTGTTTATTTGTCACGACCAATTTACCGTTTTACCCTTTTTACTCATTATGTATGGTTTCCTTACCATGTTTATTCGTTTCGACTCGCATCGATTCGCGTCGGAACATCATATTTCAAGTATTCATTTCAAATGTTAAATCGTTTTGTCCTTAATCAATACATAAGTAAATGTTCTATTTTAAAGATGTAAGCTTAACTTACCTTGCTTCCAATTTTTTTTCCCGCGTACTTGATCCGTTTGACCCGCTTCTTGCCAAGCTTTCACCTAGCTTGTCAAGCGTCAAACTATCATTTATTATTCGCAAGATGGTTAGATTAGTCATCATTTATCACGACTATCCATCTTACGGATTTTTATATCAAAATTATAATTGGATCTTATTATAGGTCAGTTTGACTTTTAAAAGTCAACTGCCTATTAAGCATATACAAAATCACAAATAAGTTCAACAACTCATTTAGGCATTTCGTTAATTACCCGGTAGTCACAATTTTTAGGCCACCATTTTTACTACCTTCTTCGACCTAGTTCGTATAATTGTTAACATCAAGTTAACATAATTTATAATCATTGTATGCTAATATATCAATTATTATATAATAACTTGGGATCGTTTCGTCACCATGAAACAACCCATTGCATCATATGTATAAAATTTTACCCAACATCAAATTTAGCCAAAGTCTTTAAACATTCACATACACATGATGATTTCAAGCATCTATTAACATGAGTATAACATCAATTTTATCATGTTATACAAAACCCAATTCATGGTAAGTATGAACATGAACTCAAACTCATTGACTGTTCACATATCTTCTTATTGCTATTATTCATGATGATTATAAACATAGATATATCATTAGCTCAATCACATTATCAAAACCCACTTCATAATCTACTTGTTAATCACTTACAAGTAACCTTACATCAAATATTTCATAATTTCCTTATGTCTAACGAAATTAAGCATACATATACACCTAATTTCATCTTTGGATCATAATCCAACAATCTAATTGCAAGTATTCTACTTGTCTCAAATTATAACTTTCGTCAATCTAGGTTTTAAAACATACCTTATGATCCCCTTGTCTAGGTGATCATTAATATGCGTTCATCCACTGATTTGGGTCTCGAATTGATCTTCAATTTGGTGGATTAAGCTTGAACAAGGGTTTTGCCCTTGTTCTTTCTCCTGATCGTTACATGCACACACACACACATACACACCTAGTAACAAACACACATACCTAGTGTGTGTTGTGTTTAATTTTATTTTTATTATTCAAATTTCGACTTTTTCCCCTTTAGGTCCCTCATGTTTGAGATTTCAATTATAAATGGATATCATCCAATATTTATCACTTAGCAATACGAATAATCAACTAGGTTAATTATTCCTAGTTGCCTACTTCCTGTCAATTATCAATAAATATGATAATTCAATTTACTAAGTTCGGGGATGCTACAACCCGACTTAGATCATGTACCGATAGTCTCGGGCCTTTTATAAACTTTATTCTAAAAGACATTCATCTATCTTTTATTTAGTATTAAGTTCATTTAATTAAATTCTATTGTTTACCGGGTTAATTTTACCACTAACGGTATTTTACTCGTTTTTCAATATTAACGTGGTTCAATTACCAAACTCGTTTTTGAGGTGTTACACATTCTTGGCCACATAACTTTTATTTTAACGTATGTGACAGGTTGATGGAATTACTTTGACCGTATCGGCACTTTGGAAGACTTATGCATTTTGTCCCCGTACGTAGGCTGATCCGACGCTCCCTCCACTCCATTCCAGACCGTGTTTAGTTGTTAAACACGCATTGTGAGTATACTCGACCCCTTTTTCGCTTAACGCACTTTTTGGGTGTTAGATACGTTCTCTATCAAAACACGTCGCACACAACGCTTAAACTCATTTTAAACGCTAACCGTTCTCGCATGTTATACGTGAATCGTTGAATGGTTGTTTGCTATGTTTACACAGTGATGACTTGCCCTACCACCCTTAGCAACGATAGTACTATAGTTTGGACTCAGCACTAGCTTATTCAGGGGTTGTTAAGGATCACTTACTTACTTTACGTGCGTGCTCACTACGGTGAACACGTATCGCGCATACACCGCCTCGCAGTCATGTTGGTTAGCTTGTATCATTGTCGATAACTTACTTGATTCTCCTCTCTACGTGTTACATACTGGTTATGCGTAAACGTTTTATTACTATACTTATGCCAAACTTGTGTACTCACCTTTACATTATTGTATTGACTTTTATTTTAACGTATGTGACAGGTTGATGGAATTACTGCTGGAAATGAACTAGGATTCTAGAAACCCGCCTAAACTTTGTTGCAAGTTTTGTTATATTTCGCTTTGTTGCTTGAGAAACTAGTGAATTTTGTTACGGTTTTTGGTGAAATATTTGTTTGATTATATGGGAAATTGAACCTTATTAAATATCGTCACAAATAGTCGTTATGGATTCTCTCGAGCAACTAATTCGCATCATGCCACATCCCGATGATTCCGCCATCGATTGGGGGGTGACATATTGGCCAACTAACCGTAAAGATTATAAATACGAATGCAAATAATCTAACACGAACCTATTCTATGAAAGACATTCATCAACATACCTGTGAAAATAATAACACGAAATCAAACAAGTAAAGATAGTCAAACACATCAAACTAGTATTACCAAGTCTTTTAGAAAGTTGATTATCCATAGAAAATAGTCACGAACAATAAAAAATCCAAACTTTATCAATTATTCATCCTAATCTAGGTAGTTTAAAAGTTTTTATCCGACAATCATCTTGGAAACAAAGTCAATGAACAAATAGAAAGAGTGAAACACGGTCAAAACAATGAAAGTAAAGAACGAGGGAACCCGAATGATTATTCATGAGTAGCCTTGATCCCCGACCTTCGAATCTTCAACCGGAGTGTCAAAACCTTCAAATTTAGCTTCTTGATCTCCAATTTTCGTCTAAAGCAATCCTTAGATCCAGACAAAACATTCGGTGAAAATTAGCTCCCCGCGTCGCGCGGGGAGCATTTGCCTTAAACAACGCGCGATGCGCCATGTCTTTAATTCTCCGGACCAATTATCTTTCCTCACATCACACGGGGAGAGGGTTTTCAGGGAATGCGTGACGCGAGGATGTGAAAATCCTCGATTCCTGTGCCAGTTTAGTTATTGTGCTCCTGAATTCGATCCGGTGCTCGGTTTTTGACATATAAGACTCGTTTTTCGACCTTTTCAGCTATTCTTCACTCTCGAGACCTGGAAATCGCAATTCAGTCATTACTACGCATATTATACTAAAAACAATACAAACTGTACATGGAAAAGAGATGTATCTTGCAATATATCAGTTGTGTTTATTATTTTCTATTTATCGCAGATAATCGTGTGTGTCGTTTGTGTGTTTGGTTCCGCTGCGCCACTTAAGACCTAACAAGTTGTGTGTTTCGCTTTTGGCCACGTGAAAGAGTGAATTACCTTCTTTTCTTGAAGTTTGCTATGAAAAATAAGAAAGTATACCATATATTTATTTTCTTTTCTTTCTTGTTCTCGTGGATGGGAGGAGATAAATTGGTGGTATTTTATGTGTTTAATTGTCGAAACCCATTACGTTACATCGATTGTTTACCAGCTGCCAAAGTCAAGGAGGTGTCAATACTCCTTGTGTCTATCCAGGACAAAGGAATAAAAGGAAAACAGTCTAGTTTTTTTTTGTTCAGCTAGAAAAAAGAACACAACAGAAATAGGTATGGTTTCAGGTTCTTTTTTTTTGTTCTGATTAGGGGTCGTGGTTTGTTATCGGGTGTTGTCCGAATTGTCTCGAGTTTTGTGTTTGTGGCCGGTGTTTGAAAATGGAGTGCACGAGGAGTCAGGGACCAAGAAAGTTAGTACCGAAATAAAACCCTTATTTTTCTACCCACTAGGTTATATTTTTAATTCGATTAGAAGCATTGGCGAGGTCTATTCAGTCGTTGATCGAGTTTGGGTTGCGGGCCAAGTAGGATTTGTTTTCTGATTTCAGGTTTGACATTTATTATCAACCAAATTTCTTTAGTAACCGACTTTGTGATATTTCAACGTGTTGGACAGGATTTGTCTGCAGAAGATCATTTTGAGGTAACTATTTACAGTTACTTGATTTATCAGTTTTACAAGAGCCAGTCGATTTGTTTGACAATGTTCAGTAGAACAATCGTCAATTTTAGGCCCGTGCCATTGTTCTGCCTGTTCACCGTTTCTGATTTGTTCTCGTTAGTTAATGTTATAACTGAAGAAGAGATGGTTTGGATAAGATTTTCGATGGTTTGGATTTTGGTTGATTGGCTTGTTAAGGAACTTGGATGCGGTACTGATGATGGATAAACCTGGAGAAAATGGAACTAGCGGGTGTGCTGGTGACGACATAAGTGAAAAAAAAGCTAGTGGCAAGTTATGTTAACTATTGATCATTTGGATGATCTTTCGGTTAGCGTTTGCTTTAACTGATCGTGTGTACGATCATAGAACCATTGGCACTGCTTGCTTTCCATGAATGCTTGACTGCTGTTATAATGTTTGCCAATTAGCCGGTCTGAAACTGTTAAGCTATTCTTGTTCGGTGGTGAACAGTGGTTTGACATTTGAGGGGATCTTTGTACTAATACTGGGTGAAGATTTTCGCTAAGGAAGTATAAGAGAAGACTCGACGCATGGGTGTCAGTTTGGCATAGGTTGGGATAATGTGACAGTGGGAGTTGGGCATTGATGACTTGGTGAGGCTGTATGGAGGTATGGACATTCATTAGTGAAATTGTGCTTCTGAGAATGTATATGGGTTTGATGCATAGGGACTCAGTGGTAAATAGTGAAGTCTCGAGGGTTCAAGATTCTATTTTGCTTTATTTCTTGTTACCCACTTCGGTGAAGCAACACTGGATCTATTGTTAAAGACTTATAATTTATAAAGTGTGCAGGTTATCGCACTGCTAGAAGAAGTGAACCAACTTCCGAGTAGTAAAGTCTTGGATTGCTGATTCGAGAGTTAAACGAGTCCACTTAACAGCAAAGGACTCTGGGACTCCAGGTAATCCGCTTGAGCATATTCAAAGGTCTGAGCACAGGTGGAAGTTTACGTTATAGTGGGAGCAAATGGGGTGTTCAAAGAGAGTGTGGAAATCGATGTTGGGTTCAGAAGGCCAGGGATCCGAATGAAATCTCTCCTGGGAAGTTATTGTTAGCGGAGAATGTTCTTTCCTCTGGAGTCTCTGGAGCCGGTGATTCAAGTAAGTGGGAGCCGGTTGAGATTGAGGAAGAGTTACTGGTTGGTTTTGGTATAAAAACTCTCCCAGAACCCTTAAACACCCCTATACGTCCTAAAATATACCCCGTATACGAAAAACAGACCCGAAATACCTTTATATTATTAAAAATCAAATAAAAGAAATTTTTATTGCCTGTGGCGGCCCGTGACGGACACATCTCCATGGTGTCGTGGGGCGCGACGGCCTTTGTTTGCCAGACAAGTCATTGTGCCACGTGGCACATGACTCACCAAGGCTACCCCAAACTCGGAAACCCTATACGCGACACGTAGTCCCTGGCGGCCCGCGACGGGCTTAGCCTAGCGCGACGCGGGGCGCGACGGCTTGTCTGATCAGGCCTATAAATAGCATGATCGAGATTCATTTCCAACTCGTTCAAAATCTGACTTTCTCTCTCAAATTTCTTTATAGTAGAAATAATATCCGGGCATAATACTCACTAAAAAGTGAAGCTCTGCCTCGTTGTAAGTATTATAACCCTCGGTTACGTATTAGTTACTCTGCCCGATTGATCTAGTGCTCCGTAGCGCATGTCGAGGCTCTGCCTGACTCAGTCGTTGGAGTTCTCTCTCGGGAGGGGGGTATAGCTAATGTAAATTGGGTTATCTTCCTAACACATGTACATTGTTTAATTTAATAAATTATAACCAGGAAGTCACTAGGAAATACCTAAAATAGCAATGTGAGTTTATCCTCTTTCTGTAAATATTTTTGTGAGTAATTCCTCTTTTTGTAAACTGTTTTTTTAAAACCTCAATTGTTTTAAATTATAATTAACAGTGATTGAGTATTTGTGATTCTACAATTATTGTCGGTATGTTGGGGTTTTATATACATTACTTGTTACTACACTGTGAGTAGTAGCATGACCACAAGTCAGGATTGACAGTACCGTGGGTGGTAATTAAAGTAGATGTAAACAAATGTAATTGCGGATGCCCTCAATGCTGTAAAATGATAAAACTTGTTTTGATTAAACTGGGATTCACTCGCCAGTATTTCTTGCTGATAAAACTTTTTAAAACGCGTTTCAGGTAACAAAATGTGAAAGCCAAATAGAAGCCAGCTGGAGAGCACTGAAGGCTTGGAAAAGTGGCTATAAAAGTTACCTAAAGAAGAAGTTTTATTTCAATAAGATAGGGATTATCCCTATAAGAACATTATAAATGGAAACTTGGGTTTTACCCATGAGTTTATTATTTATAAAATGAGGTGTTTTACTCTGATAAACTATTTCCTAACTACGGTCCTGATGTAATTTCCGCTTCCAAAATTAATAAACACCGATACCACCAGCTCTGAGTCTCGCAGCCGCCCGCTCCAGAGATAGGGGTCGGGGTTGCGACAGAAGGTGGTATCAGGGCTACAACCACTGATTTGAGCCACATAAGTGTTATGCTGACACCAAGATTTTGTCAATTATGTTAGGAAATAATCTATGTGATTATGTGTATATTATTGTTTTTGTGTTATTTGACAATCTGTTAGTTTACAGTATGAGCGATCAAGGTCTGTCTGACGCCTATCGTCACCTGTCTAGTTCTCCCAAAAGTGAAGGAACTTCCTCACAGCCTACTCCTTCGGGGTATTCTACTGATACAGAAGAGGGAATCCTCATATTTAAGGCGCAATCCGAATAACCATTCCCTACAAAAAAGAGAGGATGGTTCAGTCGGGGAGCACATGAGCGTAGGAAGCGAATGAGAAAGTTACAGCAACAAAGGGCTTTAGCAGCAGCCAATAGGGAAATGAATGCCCAGACCCAAGACATAGTCAATAGGCGATTGGCCAACTTTCACATACTAGCCACCACTGTAGTAGATCCAAACCTAGAATAGATAATTGCACCACAACCACTGCCACTATTCCCAACTCAACCAATGGAAATAGAACCCAATCCAGGAACCGAATTTCCCATACCAGCCTTTGACCCTGACGAGATACCTGGAATCCCAGCACCCAATCCTTTAGCATATGATCCATGGAATGATGACCATAGGGATTATAGGGAACTCTACCCACAGGAAGAACCAATTCCAAACCCCATAGCACAATACACCAACCTTAACCCTCTAGATCCATATTGGGATAATGACTAGTATGTTCAGGAAATCTTAAACAACCCATACCCATATAGAGAACCGTTACCTTTGTACCCTGATCCAGTACCCGCACCACGACCACCCATGAGTGACCAGAATGTACAGGAACTCCGCATGTATGGTGAGGAATTGATAGAAGGAGGAGAGATGATGAGAGAGATAGGAGAGAAGCTCGTGTGGAAATACGACGAGCGGGAGATGCAGTTCAACTCATAGTAATAAACTAATAATAATAATAAATATAGATATATCTATATAAATGCGTGTAGTTTGAAAAAAATAATAATCAAATCAACTAAAATAGGTAACCTAATATCTATAGATGCCTAACTAGTAGTGTGTTTACATTTCAGTTTTAGATTGTAACGAATATATATGAAAAAGAGTAAATGTCGCAATGCTCGACGATTTTGATCAATCTGTTTGTTTGATTGTTTACATTAAATCTTATTATTTGATATTAATACCTGGTAGATGTTTATAATCCAGATGGACAACGAAGTAAACCAGGAAAACCAGAATAATGATAATAATGGGAACCAAATAGATAACAGTGCCATCCAACATATAGTAGCACAAGGAATCATAGATGCTATGCCATATATTATCAAGACTGTTAAAGTAGCAGAAAATAATAAAAATAATAGTGGAAGTAAACGACCACCTACTGAACCCAGTCACAGCGTGAATAAATGGACCATTACTTCAATTGCCTATTCCAAAAAGAAGAAGAACCATGTCGTATGGTTGTTCTTACAAAGAATTCTGGTCTTGCAAACCAATAGAATTCTCTGGCAATGAAGGAGCCATTGCAGCTCTACGTTGGATAGAAAAGACTGAGCAGTCTTAAAAATAAGCAAATGCGCAGAGGAAGACAAAATTATGTTTGCCTCTAATCTTTTTAAGAATGCAGTTTTAGAATGGTGGAATACTATTCTCCAGTCTAGGGGAAATGACAGAGTCTATAATATGGAATGGACTGACTTTAAGAACATGGTCGAAAGAAAATTCTGTCCTCCCATTGAAAAGGAACAAATTGCTAATAAGTTCTTAAACCTTAGAATGACTGGAGTACACAGCAAGGGTTACACTACCATATTCTTCGAATATGCTAGAATAGTGCCAACCCTAGCTTCCCCAGAACCAGTATTAATCTCTCGTTACATCTGGGGATTAATTAGTGAAATCAGACACGTAGTCAAGGCAGCTAGGCCATAAACCATAGAAGAAGCAGTAGAACTAGCCAATACCTTGACTGATGAATTAGTACGTACACAAGAAGAAAACCAGAGGAAGAACCTAGTCCAGAAGCTTACCCAGGAATTTCGCCACGGTAATCTCAACCGTGGGAAGAATATAGGTTCTACTTATGCACCTTACTGTAAGTACTGTAAGAAGAAGCATTCAGGAAGATGTTCCGTATGCTGCAACTTCTGCAAGATATCGGGACACAAGGAAGAAGACTGTAGGAAGAAACCTAGTAATGGAATATGCTTCAATTGTGGAGAAAAGGGGCATACCAAGCCAAACTGTCCGAAACTAGCTCCAACCATGAACAACAAGACTACTAAGAATGCTAGAGCATTTGTCCTGACTACGGAAGAAGCCAAGATGATTCCGGATGTGATTGCAGGTACGTTTTTAGTTAATGATGTTTTTGCTAAAGTATTATTTGACTCTGGTGTAAACCAAAGTTTTATTAATACTTCGTTCTGCAAACTTCTCAATCAATCATTAACTAAACTTCAACAAGAATGTTTAGTAGAAACGACAATTGGATAATCCATTAAGATCACTGAAATCTTGCAGGGAGCAAGAATAGAAATATTAAACCATACTTTTTTGCTAACCTTTATCCAATGAATCTAGCTGGATTTGATATCGTATTAGGAATGGATTGGTTAATGGCCAATAAAGCCAGTATTCTATGTGATCAAAAGTCAATACAAGTTAGTTCACCAAAAGGTGAAAAGATCACCATTAAGGGAGATAAGCCAACTAGGTCCATGAAATTCATCTCTGTGATGAAAACAACGAGCTATGCAAGGAAAGGATCACTAGTGTATATGATTTCTATAATCATTAACACTAAAGGAAAAGAATGGAAAGATATTTTCGTAGTATCTCAATTCTCAGATGTTTTTCCAGAAGAGCTACCTGGATTACCACCAGATAGAGAGGTTGAATTCAGAATTCACCTACTACTAGGGACGACACCGATTGCCAAGGCACCTTACCGTTTAGCACCAGCAGAGTTGCAGGAACTGAAGAAACAATTGGATGAACTTTTGGAGAAAGGTTTCATACAACCAAGTTCATCACCATGGAGAGCACCAATCTTGTTTGTCAAGAAGAAGGATAGATCGATGCGTATATGCATTGATTACCGTGAATTGAACAATGTTACGATTAAAAATCGTTACCCATTACCGAGAATCGACGATCTGTTTGATCAACTGCAAGGAGCTCGATTCTTTTCTAAGATCATTTACGCTCAGGATATCATCAATTAAAAGTACAGGAAGAGGACATTCCTAAAACTGCTTTCAGAACAAGGTATGGTCATTATGAATTTACCGTCATGCCATTTGGTTTAACCAATGCCCCAGCCGCATTTATGGACATGATGAACAGAACATGTAAACCATATCTGGATAAATTCATAATTGTCTTTATAGATGATATTCTTATTTACTCTAAGAGTAAAGAAGAACATGCAGCGCATTTGCACACACTTTTAAATTTGCTAAGAAAAGAAAAGCTTTATGCTAAATTTTCAAAATGCGAATTTTGGTTAGAAGAAGTGCAATTCCTTGGATATTTAGTTAATCATGAAGGAATTCATGTGAATCCCACAAAGATCGAGGCGTAAATGGAAAGTCCTTGAATCACCAACGGAGGTGATTCAAACTGTCCCTATATGCCTTAAAATATACCCCGTATGCAAAAACTGAGCCCAAAATACCTTATACAAATTAAAATTTAATAAAAATCCATTTTTATGATCTGTCGCGGGCCGCGAAGACCCGCTCTCCATCTTACGCGGGCCGCGAGCGCCTTGACATGCGGCCTAACCCGGAAGCCGCCACGTGTCAACACGTGGCGAAGCTAGATCGGTGACAAATCAAGGCTAGACCCTACAGACCCTATGTCGCGGGCCGCGTAGGCCCTCCCTTTCTTTTTCGCGGGCCGCGAGAACCTGGTCGACCAGCCCTATATAATGGGAGCTCAGGCCTTCAGTTTACGTCGTTCATTTCTCAACTTTCTCTCGAATTTCTATACAGTATAAGCTATACTCGGGCATTATACCCCCCTAAATAACGAAGTTCTGCCTCGTTGTAAGTATCATAACCCCGGTTACGTATTAAATACGCTGCCCGATTGATCTAGGGTTCCATAACGGCTGTCGTGGTTCTGCTCGACGTAGTCGTTGGAATGCCATCTCGGGAGGGTATTACTAATGTAAATATTGGGTTATTATACTAACGCGTGTGCATTTGTGTAATTAATAGATAATCACCAGGAAAACCCTAAGATAGCAATGTGAGTAATCTCCTTTTTGTAAACCTTTTTACAAAATGCTTTTACAAAACCTTAAATAATTTACAATGTGATTAGTAGTGATTGAGTCTTTGTAATTCTTCGATTACTGCTGGTATGTTGGGGTTTTGTATACAAAATGTGGAACACGTTACCATTAGACAACGAGATAGCCAATGTGTAATATGACCTACCAGTCATGGATTGACAGTACTGAATGAGTAATTGTGTAGATATAAACATTGTAATCACTCTCAAAACTGTTAAAGGATAAAACTCTTCTTGATTAAACTGGGATTCACTCACCAGTATTTCCCACTGATAAAATGTTTTTAAACGCGTTTCAGGTAACAAAATGTGAAAGCCAAATAGAAGCCAGCTGGACAGCACTGAAGGCTTGGAAAAGTGGCTATAAAAGTGACCTAAATAAAGAAATGTTTTTATTAAATAAAATAGAGTTTATCCCTATAAAAATACGTGTACTGAAAACTTGGGAATTTCCCACGTGTTTAATATTATAAAAGTGTGGTATTTTACTCTGATAAAATATTTCCTAACTACGGTCCTGATGTAATTTCTGCTGCCAAAAATGATAAACACCGATACCACCGAAACTGGCCGCGGCCGCCCGTTCCCGGGTAATTAAAAGGACGGGGGCTGTGACAGAAGGTGGTATCAGAGCTAAGCCACTAATTCAGCCACAGAAGTATTCTGCTGACACCAAGATATTATTCAAAATGTTAGGAAATTATCTATAGAAATACGTGCATATCTGTATATTATTGTTATGTGTTGTTTGACTCTTTGTTAGTTTACAGTATGAGCGATCAAGGACCTTCCGACGCCTACTGTCAGTTGTCCAGCTCACCTAGAAACGAAGGTACCTCTTCACAGCCTACCCTTTCAGGGTATTCAGCTGACAATGAAGACGGGATATTCATGTTCAAGGCTCAATCTGAAGAGCCATTCCCTCCTAAAAAGAGAGGATGGTTCAGCAGAAGTGCGCATGAATGTAGGAAGACGATGAAAAAGTTACAACAACAGCGAGTTCTAGCAGCTGCTAAGAGAAAAACAGATGCTCACACCCAAGATATGCTCAATAGGAGTCTAGCAAACTTTCGTATTCTAGCAACTACAACTGCAGACCCTAATTTAGAGCAACTCATATCTAACACCTCGTAAAATCACGTCCAATGATGTGTTGACACGTGTACTAAACTCTATTGAAGTCAAACGTTGACTATTAGGGACTAAATTTTTTTGCGAAAAATAAAAAACTTTGAATGTTGAGGGACTAAAAATGTCAACATGCCAAATTTGTGCCTCTGATTGAGCTCATATGATGTTCGTATTCTTTATTGAATAAATTTTTGAACACGAGAAGCCGTTTATGCTTAAAACCAAAAATTTACAAACCACAGGGGTTGAAAGTGTTAACATGTTCAAATTAACCTTTGATTGACCTTTTAACGAACTCGAAGCATCGTGATGTTTGATAATACTCTCGAGAATGCCTAATATGGATAATATAGGGCTTTGACGCGATAAAATGATAATGCGCGCAAGTTGTGCATTAAAGGGGGCAAAAGCGTTAAACTATAAAACTACACCTTTGAGCGACCATTTAAGCAAACTGGAGTAAACTGGAGTGTCGTAATATCCCATCATACCCTTGGAATGCTTATTATTGATCTTGAAAGGGTTTTATGCCATTTCGCGTTAAAACGCACAAGTTCGCCAATTAAAGGGTTAAAAGCGTCAACGAGCAGAAACTAGTGTTTTCGGTAATCGTTTAACTAAACCGGACCTAATGGTGTTTGGTTATACTCCCTAGATCATTTACAAACTAACTACAAGGGCCCATTGTGCCTAAAATGAAAGATACATAGCTTATAAAGGTGCAGGGACTAAAAATAACAAGTTTAAAACTTGTTTTGCTGAGATAGGGGTGGTGGCACGACGCCACAGCATACCCCTTTTGCTGTGGTGCGCGGCGACGGCTCAGTTTGGACAGAAACTTACTTCCAGCTGTAGGTTCTTCTTTGCAGTCCCCTTATACCACTTCCACTCTCACAAAACCCAAATCTAGGGACTCTTAGATGGTTTTTAAAACTGGTATTACACCTGTGATGATCTCATTCACCCCAAGAACACTTGTCATGATCTTCTTTCATTCCAAAAACTATAAATAGGGGTTGTTTTTCATTTGAGCAACTCACACTTTCAATTCAAATCTGCATATCTCTCAATCATAGAGGATCCTGAGCAATTGGGAACCTCCATGGAGTTTTCTTCAGTCCATAGGACCAATTGTAAGTGTCCTTTCGTGACTATTTATCTTATTTGGCTTTTAGAGCCGAAAAGTCAAGCGTTTTGTATAAACGCTTTGACTTTTAGCTAGACCATAAATGGTCAAGCCATTGTTCGCAACGAACATGGTTACGTGATCATAATTAGGTAGGTGTTAAACCCTCAAATGGGCACCTCCTAATTACCACGTTTACTTAGTTAATTGTCGGGTCAAAGTAATTAAAATAAAAGTCAAACGGGTCAGTTTTAAATAAATTCATAACTGATATTGTAGAAACTATAAAATCAGTTTTGTAACTTTAATAACTTTGGTAAATATTAATTGAACAAGTCTAGGCATGTTCAACCAGACAATTCTGAGTTTAGGATCGGTTCGCAACCGAAAGTCGTAAAAGTAGACTTTTGCTTTGACTTTTAGTTTTGACCCGAATTAGCTTAGTTTAGTATTCCCTAGGGTTCCTTTGTGACCATATTATATGTTAGTATAACCCTCTGAGTTTATACTACATGGTCCCTTAGAAATCTGAATCATTTACATGTTTCCGTTAAATGCTTAAAAGTTGACCATTTTGCCCTTATGTTATATAAACGAAATTTTTGAAAATGTGAGAGGACAAAAATATTTATTACTGGATTATAAGCATGTCCTAAAAATTTGACATCCGTTTCTGGTCTCAAATAGAAGTTATGCACGATATCGTAAAACAAAATTTTTTGTTAATTAAATTGCATTTTTGGCATAAATCATATTTAAACCCAATTTTTGGCACCAAACTTCCTACCCACTGTTATGTTATAATATTTAGGGATTTTTGGAAATTTTTTTCAAATTTTATACTGTCCATAACAAGGAGTTCTAGCATGAATTCGGTAATTGACGATAATGCCCCTTTCATTAATAAAATGAGTTTAACATATGATTTGAATGCCAAACCTTTTCCTACGGATAACATATGTTAAATAAAATATTTTAAGCTTTAGAGACTGATCAAAACTTCAAAATTTTATAAACATCTCAAATATCGTCAAATACCGACTTTTACGCTTATTAAGCGCGTAGTATGGTTTAAAACCATATTTAACGCTTAAGACTTGTTTCCTACTAATTTTAATAATAAATTTTTATACTTTAACAGTAAGTATAAGTCTTGAACTCAGATTTCCAAATTTGACCTTAAAAGCATATGTGAAATGACCAAAATGCCCATGCGGTGCATAGTTTGGCCATAAATGATAAACCTCACATATGTATGATATCTTACTGATGTAACTTGATGAAATAAATATTTTTACTGAATATTTTAGACCAGAACCTCAGTTTGCTAATAAACCTCTTTTATAAACTTTAAAATGACCAAATTACCCTTTCGGGGCTTAAATTGGTTTTAAATTCGTTTTGGGCATAATGGAAGATATCCTACTGATATCACAATATATTTTAAGCATAATAACTTATGGGACCAGTGCATGACTCATTCGGTTACCCGTTATGCATATACGCGTTCGGTACGGTTTATGTAACTAGTTTGCGTAAATTAACCGAAACGGGTCAAACCTTATCATTTTTACTTCAAAATCCAGAATGTGTTTAGTTTACCCATTATAAACAAGTATTCATACTTGTCGGGTCTAAATCACATTCCAATCCGGTCATCACTTAATCTTTCGTTTTGTACCGTAAAACCTTTCTTTAAAAACTAACGGGTCAAACATAGTTGTGTGTACACGACACTTAATGCCCCCTGAGATCTGATATACCAAGAGATTGGGGTTTCTCCTAGGGGTAGAATTGAGCTTACAGGGATCTCCGGCTGTACCCCTGGGGTGATAGGTTCATTTGGATGATTGTTAGCGAATTGTACTTCATTGTCATCCGAGGCTTCTTCCACAATACCCTCCACCTGGGTATTGTTAACGAAATTTGGCCGAGGGCCATTTTTTCGATGAGTTGATGTTTCTTCCATTTTTTAAATGGAATCAACAGGGTGAATCGAAAAACGAGAGAAAACGGATGAAACAGTGAAAACGGTGGGCGCCAATGAAGAAACACTGGATAAATGACCAGGATCAGATTATCCAGGGGATTAGGTTCTGCATAAAAGGGTGGTTCTCTCTCGTTTGATTCGAAGGGACAGGTCTTCTTCTCCGGTGAATACTGCAAAACAGAACACCGTTAGCCTCGTTACGGGGAGAAGGGAGGTTCTCTCCGTAACCCGACTCCGGCGTGAGAATAAGTATGTGTTTATGAAGAAGAAGAAGTAAGAGTGAAGTGAATGTAACTTGAAGTTCATACCTGAATTACTATCATATTTATAGCTGGGAGTTTGGGCGGGAAAACCTGTTATTGAAATGTTGACGGAAGATGCTAACTCCATGAGCGGTTATTTCTCCTTCCGTTAATCTTCTTGATCTGATGTGGGAGCACACGGATCACTGTTTAGATCAACGGCTGGGGAATTGCCACGTGGAAAGTGGGCAAGTGGAGGTTTCACTCCAATTCCATGCCATCATCGTGCTTTCAAGGTGACCTGGGATGATGACACATGTCCCAGACGGTTATAACCGTCTGGTAGTGCACGATTGAGTCTTCTAGAAGATGATTGCCATAATCCGGTGTGACTCCTTATCGTGTGGTATCAATTTTGTTAATAATATCCAGGTCTGGGTATTATTTAGGCGGAAGTGTTAAACTAGGATTTTCATCCTTGTTTGTTATGGGGAAAGGCGCAAGGGTTCATGTATTTCCTCTTAGCGCGCAGGTGTTGTCTTCTGCCTTTCTTTCAAACTCTTTGCAGGACCAGTGCGCGGCCGCGCAAGGTCTAAAGAGGTTTAAAGGATGAGGTTATGGTATGGTCTCAAGTACTTGATATGAGGTTTTTGGGACCTTACCCCTTCAAGTCCCCCCAGTCTAGTGTTGCTTTTATGCAAATAAGTGGAGCACTGGACTATATGAGAGAAATGCTTTTGGGCGCGAAAGTGGGGAATCTTCTATGAGAAGATACACTTTATGGTGATTTTGAAAATCTTTGACTTTGGGTGAGCAAGGTACAGTGATGACTGTAGGACAGGCTGTCACTGTCAGATGCATATTACTGACCGTGTTTTACACGCGCGCGTGAACTCGCGTTTGTGTTGTTTCCCACTCGCCCCTGTCGCTTAGGTAACTGTGCTATCCTGAAAAAGGTGTTGTTGCAGTTACCTATGCTATTTATGGCGGTGTGTATATAAGTGTTTTGGATTTCCTATTTCCAGTAATCATTACTTCATTGAAACCCTTTTCCTTCTTCGTCTTCTTTATCCGTTTTTTTAGAAAGAATTGCAATCTCTTCCTCCTATGTCAACCGGAGATCATTACGAAGACTCAACGGAAGAAATGTATGTCGAACTTCCACCATTAAAGTGGTCTAGGGCAACTTTTAATGGATTGGTCCGGAACCTCAGGTTTCTGGATAACTGGGGTGCCCGATACCCTGAAGAGGGTCAGACGGCGGCGGACGCTCCGGCTGGGTATGTAACCCTTTTTTGGGATTTCTTTTCTGCAGACAACTTCCGTTTGCCTGTGACAAAATTTTTCCTTGAAATTCTTGAGTATTATAAGTTTCACATCTCCCAGATGCACCCAATTGGCATGGTTAGGGTTCGGCATTTTGAGTTTGTGTACCGGACGATGCATATCGAACCGACGGTTTCTCGATTTCGAGTTTTTCATCAAATGCACTGCACCCAAGGGTTTTATTCTTTCATTCAAAGAGCATCGGCGAAGAAAATTTTGCTGCAACCCCCAAAATCCTTCCATTATTGGAAACAGAAATTCTTCTTTATCAAGGCCGGAGTTATTCCGATGAGGATGATTTTCAGAGGAAAGGAAGATGTTCCTACTGAGACCATTCAAACTCCTGTTGATGAAAATTGGTACCAGGACCTTAAAGACGTTCCGTCTATTGCTTTACTAGAGAAAGCCCTTGTTGGTGCCGGTATGAGTCTGAACTGGAGGATGGAACGAGAAGAGAAACCGGTGTATATGGAAGATGGAAAGAGTAAGATTTTTGCCTTGTTTCTTTATTTCTCCCCCTTTTTTCTATTTTTTTTTTTTGAATTTGCCTTTGCTTTTTCCCATTTTGCAGTTGTTTCGCTGTACGTTGTTGCTTTCGAGAGGGAAGGTGGGAAAATGGCTACCCTTCCAAAGAAACCTGATGAAGAGTTGTGGTATCATCGTATTGTGAAGAACTTTGTTCTTCCACGGGATGCTGATCTGTCTGCACAACCTGTTGCTGGTGCTGGTAAGCTTTCATCATATTGTTTATTGTTTGCTTCTATTGCGCGTTTGAATAAGTTTTATTCTATGCTTTAGTAGGTGACTTGTCTGATTTGGGCATAGGCCCTGAGAAGAAAAGACGCGCGCTAACCGCTACTGCTGCGCCTAAGAAGAATGATGCTGAAATAGCTCAGTCTTCTAAGGCCAAAAACGTTGGGGGAGAGAAGAAAGGTATGCGCCGCTCTTCTGACTCCTGGTGTCATTATGTGGTGGTTTCTGATTCTTTGGAGGGTCTTGCGCCTGCAGTTATAAGAAGGCCAAAGCCGGAACCAAAAGATACTGCTGATATTCCTCCGTCCAACCCTGATGATCCCATTGATTTGGAATCAAGCCCTGAGCACTTAGTGAGGAATAAGGCAGGGAAAAGAAAACAGTCTGGCATTGAGGCTGAAGGTCAGCCTGCAAAGAAGATTCAGAGAAAGAAGATTACCAGGAGAGGTAATCTGGACGCTTTTATTTCAGAGTCTGCTCCTGGTAAGTGTCATCTTTTGCTCTCTTCTTCTTATGCGTATTGAATATTTTGTGATTTATAGACTTTGTTTTTCAGAAAAACCAGTTTCTCCTGTTCCCACAGAACCGTTGTCTGTGGTTAATGAAGAACTCCCACTCTCTCCTCCACGCGCTTCTGTTGCTGATCAGTTAAAGAATACTGAGGTTCCTGAGGGTGAGACAGAGAAGGCTGCTGCGGTTGAGGATCTTGGGGCTGATAAGCCCGTTGATGCAGAAAAGGTTACTAGCCCAGAGATTGTGGATGGTGCTGGTAACCCACAAGCCCCTGAACTTGCTGCCCATTATTCGGAGGAAGGGAAAACTGCTGAAGAAATCCCTGTTACAACTCCTTCTAAAGCTTATGGTTTCATGCCTGAGAACATTGAGAAGGTTTCTGCTGAAAACCAATTCTGATGCTGGCAAGAATTCTCCAATCCGCCCGGATGAAACTCTTGGGGATTATTATTATAGAACTTATTTAGAAAAGGATGCTTCCGAAATTCATGTCCTAGTTTGGAATCTGAAGAAGGGTGACACCTTTTCAGATTGGCGCATGTGCCGGGACTGGTTGCAGGGGATATTTCCGCCTGGGGAGATTAAGTTTCAAGAAAGTCGTCTTCATGAGCAAACTTATCATGCCTACCTTGAAGAGGCTGCTTCTTATACATCCACTACGCATCGCATAGTGCGTGAGTGGCATAGTATGAACAAGGAGTGGGCTGACTTCAAGGTGTCCAAGAAGAAAGTTGTGGATGACGAGAACCGTGTTGCTCAGCTGGGGGCTAAGTTGGAAGCTGATCTGGCCAAATTTGAGGTTGATCGAAAAACAGAGGAATGGTCCATTGCGGGTTGGAAAAGGAAGGCGGAAGCCGAAGCTGCCCTTCTTTCCGAGGAGCGCAAGAACTGGAAGAAGATATGCGAAAAAGATAACGCCGAAAAGATGATTCTCCGCAACGTTATCAATAATCTCAAAGCTGAAGTTGAGAAATTGAAGAAACAGGATGCGGAGATTGAAAAGTTGAAGAAAGAAAAGACTGATGCTGAAGCTGCACGGGATGAGGCGCGTTCACACAGGGAGCGAAGTGAACGACGAGAGGTGCAAGCTTGCGCCACTCTTGCTCTTAGAGATAAAGAGGTAGAAGAACTTACCGCTTTGCTTTCTGACCAGGAACAACTTAAAAAAGATTTGGAGCTTGCGCATACTGAGAAAACTGAGGCCTCCCGTCGCCTAGCTGAAACTGAAGAGAAACTAGAAATTTCAGAAACGGCGCGGGCCACAGCAGAGAGCGAGCTTGAACCTTTGAAAGGTGATATGTTATGGCTGAAAGAGCGTGGGATTGCTTATGTAAGTTGTCTTTTACTTGTTTTCCTTGCAGAAATGTTTAGCGCCTTTCCCTTATTCACCTTTTCTGTTTTTGCAGGTTGCTGAATCGGTGTTGAATTCTGAAGAGTTAGATAAAACTGTCGCGCACTTGGTGGTTGTTGCGCGAAGTGATGGATATGCCCAAGGGTATGCTGAATGTTCGCATCATGTGAATAATGCTCTAAAGGTTGATTGGGATACTAGCAGATCTGCTACTCATGGCGTAAATACTGGCGCTGCCCTTGCAGCTTTAAAAACAGAATTCAACAATTTGCAGCTTCCTGTCATGGATCTTATAAATGTTGCATTGCAGTCTGAAGATCACGTGGCGCAACTAAAGGAAATCTTCCCAGATGAAGGCGAAGATCCAGCGTAGATTTCTTTTTGTAATTGTATTGAACAATTTTTGTAGTCTTTTTGGGGTGTGTATCCCCATTCTGTTAATGCGCTGCAGCGCAAGTAACGTACATTGAAACACTGCCGTGTTTGATAGTTTTGCAAGGCGTGTTGGTGCGCCAGGTTTAGTATGATTTGTGATTTTTTAGTTTACAATATTTTGCATGTGTACAATTACTTTAATTAGGTAAGGCGAATGAAGG
Organism: Helianthus tuberosus; assembly: GCA_030545235.1. Taxonomy (NCBI): domain Eukaryota; kingdom Viridiplantae; phylum Streptophyta; class Magnoliopsida; order Asterales; family Asteraceae; genus Helianthus; species Helianthus tuberosus. Next base: position 165,770,334 of record CM060442.1, read on the forward strand.
AGGTATGAAGCTCATGCGTGAACGTATGGTCCCGTGTGATGTGATCACTGACCGTTCATGAGACTTGTATTATATTTACCATAATGTTTTTGCGCTTACCAAAAGGAATTGCATGCACTTTGTAAGAAAAACACAAGAATAGTAGAAACTTTGTTGTTTATTCCAGGATAAGGCGCAGAGGCCGTTACAAAGTCTATTAAAAATAATTACACGGAACTTAACTTACACTCTATTTCCTGCTTAGATTTTATAAACTGTAGAGTCTGCTTTGTTCTGCAGGAAGATCATAGAGTTGCTGCTTAGTTTTTCGCTTTTTTGCTCGGGCCCTCTTCGCCTCGAGTGATTTGTTTTATCTCTTTGCGCACGTTTTGTAGTAGGTGAGTGAGCTCACCACCCTTAAGTGCCTTCTCAATTTCTATGCGCAAAGAGATGCAGTTATTAGTAGTATGCCCGTTGTCTTTGTGGTATTCAAAATACTGACTCGGATCTTATCCGCGTTTGTTCTTCATGGGTGGCGGAGGTTTAAACTGGTAATCCTCCGTGCTTAGAACTTCTGCGGGAGTCTTGGTTAGGGGAGTCCACTGTCTCTCCCTGTTCTCTTGTTTAGCTTCTCTCTGTGCAGCGAGCTTATTGATTGTGGTTCGTGCATCCTCTGATGAGTAGTTCCCTGAGCTTGAATCGCGCTAGCCTTTCTTAAATTTCTTCCCGCTGCCTAGATCTGAGGGACGGTTGTGCGGAGGTGGTTGCCTGTTGGTACTGTGATTCTTTTCCATTTGGGCATAGACCTTAGCCGCTGCCATTACTTTTTCCCAGCTTTTCGGGAGTCCTTCCGTTCCAGACAGGACTTTTATCATGTCTTCGCACCTGACTGCATATTTAAATTGGGCACGGATCAGCTGTTCGTGGATGCCCCCGATTTCAAGTACTTCCTTGTTATAACGAGTAATGAAGTCTTCCAGACTTTCATCATCATGGCGCCAGATATTCATTACGTCCGCCGTGTCGCGGATGGATCGCCTTTGCTGGCTAAAATGAACCAGAAACTTCTCGCGCAAGTCTATCCAAGACGTGATGTTTCCCACAGGCAAGTTTCAAACCAAAGCCTTGCGGTTCCTGTAAAGGTTTGAACGAAGAGGTGGAACCACATCGGTAGGGTCCAGCCTCCCACCAGCCCTGCGCTTGTGAAGACTCGTAGATGATCGTCAGGGTCTATCATTCCGTTGAACTTGCCTACATTAGACGGGAGTTTTGCTTTCTCTAGAGGAGCCAGAGCAATTTCGCCAATAAATTTTGAATTCTCCGCCGCTTCAGCAGGACGATATATCAGATCATAATTGTGCTCAGCCTCAGGATTATAAACCGCGCGGGGTCTACACTTGTTGTAGTTCGGTTGTAACCGACTAAACACACTAGCACTTTCTCATTCACAGTAAGTTCGATCATATTCACTGGTATGGGTGTTCCGTTGGGAACCCAACCTGGTGTGAATTGATGGTCTTCTATGAGAGTGTGACTCATCTCGATGCTCTCTTCGACGGTTTTCTGACTGAGTATACTCGTATCTTGATGGAGATCTAGAGTAAACCTCTGTGTCTTTGATCTGGACTTGGGATGGCCCATCATGTTGAGAAACATGAGGTACCGATGGTGCCCTAGCACGGGATACTAGCCTTCGTGATTGAGTTTGGGGAGCAGTTTGTGCACATAGCTGTGTGTACACGGCACTTAATGCCCCCTGAGATCTGATATACCAGGAGATTGGGGTTTCTCCTGGGGGTAGAATTGAGCTTACAGGGATCTCCGGCTGTACCCCTGGGGTGATAGGTTCATTTGGATGATTGTTAGCGAATTGTACTTCATTGTCATCCGAGGCTTCTTCCACAATACCCTCCACCTGGTTATTGTTAACGAAATTTGGCCGAGGGCCATTTTGTCGATGAGTTGATGTTTCTTCCATTTTTTAAATGGAATCAACAGGGTGAATCGAAAAATGAGAGAAAATGGATGAAACAGTGAAAACGGTGGGCGCCAATGAAGAAACACTGGATAAATGACCGGGATCAGATTATCCAGGGGGTTAGGTTCTGCATAAAAGGGCGGTTCTCTCTCGTTTGATTCGAAGGGACAGGTCTTCTTCTCCGGTGAATACTGCAAAACAGAACACTGTTAGCCTCGTTACGGGGATAAGGGAGGTTCTCTCCGTAACCCGACTCCGGCGTGAGAATAAGTATGTGTTTATGAAGAAGAAGAAGTAAGAGTGAAGTGAATGTAACTTGAAGTTCATACCTGAATTACTCTCATATTTATAGCCGGGAGTTTGGGCGGGAAAACCTGTTATTGAAATGTTGACGGAAGATGCTAACTCCGTGAGCGGTTATTTCTCCTTCCGTTAATCTTCTTGATCTGATGTGGGAGCACACAGATCACTGTTTAGATCAACGGCTGGGGAATTACCACGTGGAAAGTGGGCAAGTGGAGGTTTCACTCCAATTCCATGCCATCATCGTGCTTTCAAGGTGACCTGGGATGATGACACGTGTCCCAGACGGTTATAACCGTCTGGTGGTGCACGATTGAGTCTTCTAGAAGATGATTGCCATAATCCGGTGTGACTCCTTATCGTGTGGTATCAGTTTAGTAAATAATATCCAAGTCTGGGTATTATTTAGGCGGAAGTGTTAAACTAGGATTTTCATCCTTGTTTGTTATGGGGAAAGGCGCAAGGGTTCATGTATTTCCTCTTAGCGCGCAGGTGTTGTCTTCTGCCTTTCTTTCAAACTCTTTGCAGGACCAGTGCGCGGCCGCGCAAGGTCTAAAGAGGTTTAAAGGATGAGGTTATGGTATGGTCTCAAGTACTTGATATGAGGTTTTTGGGACCTTACCCCTTCAGATACGGTATTATAATAATACCGCTTGGTCTCAAATGACACTTGCCTTTAGTGTTTAGTCTCAAATGACACAATAGCATATTCCTTAGACCTTCTGAGTCTAGACTTAACATAGGAATGCTCTCATCCCTATTAAGTAAACATTGTTTTCGATTTTATGTATTATAAATATGTCGCCAAGCAAAGAAGCCATTGATGGAGATTCTTCCCGTCCGAAGCCAAGAAATGCCAAGCTTCATACCACGGCTAGGATAAGCGTGCGACCGGCTGAAGGAAAGACCTTTAAGGACCTATTCCCAACGTCAAACTTATTTGGAACTCTTAACCAGACATCGGAGTCCATACCAGAAGGTCCCCGAGGGTCCCATAATGAAGATAATACATATGGATGCTATTAATCCCTATTTCCTATCTCCGAGTTTTAGAATTTCAAACTTGGACTATACCAGTCAAAACTCAATCCATAAACCATGTCGTTTCTTTAACCATTGAATCCTTGGATTCTACTTCGGCAATAGATCCTGAATTGAATTGTTTTATTTACTAAGATCTTCAGTGTCACTACTGCGTACGATAAATAAAGAAGAGAAACAACCAGAATAAAGCAAGGAAGACATTAGAGAACCCTTCTTCCATTATATTTCTTTTCTATTCCTTTAAAGTCCCTCTATTGGGCATTTGATTGTTAAAAATTCCTTAGTGGACATATTATTTCATCATAGTCCTTGTGGACCTACGTCTCCTGATAAGACTTTGTATATACGTATGTTTATTATAGTCCCTTCGAGGACATTATATTTCAAATAGTCCCTTTGTGGACATTATATCATGATAAAAATCCCTTAGTGGACATCATATTTCTATATAGTCCTTTCGTGGACTTGGTATTTCAAAATAGTCCTTTTATGGACATTATATTTCAATATAGTCCCTTCTGTGGACATTATAATTGAATAAAGTCCCTCGGTGGGCATGCTATTTCAATATAGTCCTTTCATGGACAAGTGATTTTATTAAAAATCCCTTTTGGTAAATACACTATTTAAATAGTCCTTGTGTGGACATACCTTTTGACTTAAGACCCTGTATGGGCATTTGTTATATAGTCCTTATATGGACGTGTTATTTCATTAAAAATCTTTTGTAGACATGTTATGTCATCGAAGTCCCCTGGCGAATATAACAATTCATTAAAATCCTTTTGAGGACATATCGTTTCACTATAATCCCAATGTTAACATAACTTATAGTGCCTATATGGACTTATATTTTCCCTTTCGTCCCTGATTGGACAGGTATCGCTTCAAAGTCCCTATAAGGACATATCTCTTCTATATAGTCCTAGTATGGACATCTGCTTATTAAAATCCTTAAATGAGCATATCCTTCGAATTGAGTCTCTGTGAGGACATCTGTTCAGCAAAGCCCTTTAGTGCGCCCGCTGTATCAATATAGTCCTTTTATGGACATGTTATTTTATTAAAAATCCCTTTGGGGATATATTATTTCGAAATAGTCCCTTGTGGACATAAGATTTCACTATAGTCCCTTAGCGGATATGATATTTCGTTATAGACCTTTCGTGGGTAAACTATTTCAATATAGTCCCCATACGGACTTATAATATTTTAATAGTCCTCATACGGACTTATAATAAGGAGTTATAATCTTTTAAAAGTCCCCAAACGGACTTATAATTTTCTTTTAGTCCTCTGTGAACAAATAAGATACTAAAAGTCCTGAATAAGGCACTGTTGTAAATTTCCTAATAATCTATGGGAAGCTTTGAAAATTTTATATAGGTATTCATTTCATCCTTTATCAAACAATAGTGAAAATTTTACTCGAACTTTATCGATCAGCTAAATAAATCCAAAAGATCTTCTTAATGATTTACCCCTGCCAAGTGGCAAGTCCACATTAATTGGCCAAAGCTTTTGGTAGTTAAGGATAATTATTCCTTCTACTAGGATAGTTAAGGGAGATACCCCTTCTATCCAAGAGGTGGTGAACTATGTTCAAGCCTCCAAATCTATATGATCAATGCGATCATGGTAATATTGTGTTAGCATTAAGACAAATTAATCCTTGTTAACATCTAAGAACATGTTAACACTCCTGGCACTGTGACATGAGAAACCACACCAGCCGTCAAGTTATTTGGACTACGTCCAAGCCTTAAAGCCTATATGATCGAATTAGATCACTGCAAGTATCATCAATGAGATGATCATACCATAAACATCCGTTTGTGATGAAGTGCCTACGGGCTAAACTTGTTGTCCAAAAAGACAACGACAGTTGTGGTCTACGACCCCCTGTCTAAAGATATTGGACTATGTCCATGCATAATAGTCTATATGATCAATGCGATCATGACTAGTATCATTTGATACGATGATCATATTACTTAACATCCCTTAGTGATGTTTCGCCTACGGGCTATATACTATATTGTCCATTAGTAACATTGACAAATGAGACCGTTATGATTCACCGTTAAAGGTGATGGGCAATGCCCAAGCCTTATAGTCTATAAGATTGATAAATTCATGACTAATATCCTCAAATACGATAATTATATATACATATATGTATAAACATCCATTAGTGATGTCCATTGATTTGCCTATGTGGCAAAATAAATTGCCTTTCAAAGCAATGTCAGATGTAGTCTATGACTCTCTGCCCGAAGGTGAAGATCTAGGTTCAACCCTTAAAACCCCTGATCATATAAGATTGCGGCTTATATATTAATGTCCTTTGTGACAGGCTTTCGTGCCATATCATATATGTCCTTTGCGACAAGGCCTTCGTGCCTTATGCCTATTAATGTCCTTCATGACAAGCCTATGTACTACATTTATATGTCCTTTATGATGAAATTATGTTTCATATTTTAAAGTCCTTGCGGCGAGCCGCAGAGCTATACAAGATTGTTAATATGACAAGTGCAGTTTAAGCATTGATCCTTGTCTAAAATATAATGGACTAGGTCCAAACCTTAGACCCCATTGATGGTCCTTTTGCTACCTAGGCTAAATATAATTGATATACATACAAATAAAATTCAGTAGGAATGTTCATAACCTATTAGCCTATATGGTTTAATGATACCATGGCTAGTGTATGTCAGGTCGTCAGGATGATGACTAGCTATTGTTATACAACTAAGCAATTGTTTAAATTTGGTGTTTAGTACCAAGCTTCGAGTATGGAAAACTCAGATGAGGCAAACAATAGTCGCGATGATATAGATGCGATAAATGCAAACGATACAACAAATGTGAACCTCAAGGTTAATGGAGTTAATCTCCAAGCTGTGATGGACACAACTATTAGAAAAGCTATGAGGAAGGTCATGAAAAGGATCAAAAAGCCAAATGCTACTTGCTCTAAAACACATTCCTCTACTCATGAGAAGAGCTTTATTCATACTTCGAATGTGAAGAATAAACCAAATAAGATCATATATGGCAAGGAGCCCCGTTTCTCTAAAGGATGTACTTAAAAGTACTTTATCTCTTGCAAGTCAAGAGACTTCAATAGCAAAAAAGGGGCCATTGATTGCATGAAATTGCTGGATGAAATAGAAACCATTATGTGTATCAGCGATTATGCTGGAAAGGATATTGTAAGTTGTGTATCACAGACATTCAATGGCAATGCCCTTAGTTGGTAAGGACATCATTAAAGTCCACAGGAAAGATACCCTCATACAATAAGGGATGGTCCAAGTTTACGGACCTTATCAGAAAAACCTATTGTCCGCAACACAAAATGGAAGAAGTGGAATCAGAATTTTCTGACTATCACCGTAAAAGTTCTAGACTGTCGACAGTATGAGACAGACTTTAATTCATTATCTAAAATAGTGCCCTATTCGGTTAACCCAAAATCTAAGCTTAATGCATAAATTATTTGTGGTTTAGCATCGGAAATAAGAGGACATATTAATGTTTCAAGGCCTGCTTCTTGTAAATCCAATATGGATTTATCTCAGCCACTCATATTACATGGGTTAAGAAATAAACTAGTTAAAGCTGAGACTGCCAGAAAAGGAGAAAGGAGGAGAACTCCCAGAAATCTAAGAAAAAGGGGTGTAGTTAAATTTAGAGAGACTACGAATGGAGGCGCCTAAACCCTCCTGTTGAATGCTTGAGGCAGTTCGTATCAATAATGGCACCAGATACATCCCTTATCGTGAATCAATTGATAAGAATTCTGTTTTGATTAAGGAACTAATAAGTCTCTCATAGATCATAAGCATAGCAAACTTTTAAAAATTTTCCACAAGAACTCCAGATATTAAGTGTAAGGTAAAACCTACCGACGAAAATCATAGGAACCATTTCTTCTATTCTTATCGGAAATCTTCATTCATAAGATCTGGAGTACTCTAATCTTCAGATGGAGTACGACAATATAAGTTATTTTATTTTTAATATCTCATTGATTTATATCACCTGCGAATGCCATATTATGCCTGATAAAAGTGCCATATGAGGATTGGCGTATCCTAGTGTGTCCCGTAGATTGCTTCCATGCCTGGCCAGTATGGAGGTTTAATGCACGGAACCACTGAGATATTCCAATGGTCATATAGTAATAAAGTCAGCTAATGGTATTAAAAGAAGATGTCCTGTATAGCAATGCCCAAAAAGGTGTCGCTAATTAAGGCATCCGTGCATTCATAAAGAAAAATGTGTCATTTATATGGCATGAATAACGATAGATGAACTGAAGCCTGAGATTCAGAATATCTCTGTCATCTTTGTGAATCTCGATTGTCTTCTTCATAAAACTACCTTATTCACCTTCTGAGAGGCGAGTAGAGTTAAGATTAGCATCCCACTTAGGGCTGCATCTATTGTCTTCTTCATAAATGGAAGAACTAAGAACCAATTAGATAAGCTTTTAGCCTAAATCGTAATTCTGAAAGCTCCAGCATTATTAATTAAGAAAGTCGGTTCATTATGCTTATGCATTAATTACCGCAACCCTACTTAGGTAACATTTGAGAATCGCTATCAGCTGCCCAGGATCGTCGATTTATTCGACTAACTATGAGAGTAGCTATTCTTTAAGATTGATCTAAGTAATAATCAGAGTGACTGTCTCACCCTAATTTAGTCCTTCTACGACTAATAGTTGTTATATAAGCATCAAGGATGCTCCTTTGGGGACCTTGTATAGATGAAATGTCAAACATTCGTTTGTTGGTTAAAAGCTTGGAAATTCCAGTTTTTAAGGACCTGAAATTACCCTGGAATTAAGGGTAAAATCATACAAATCTGTGATTATCCGAAAGCTGCCAGTAACTGGCAGAAAATCAATTTTAATGAGGGTCGTAAACCTCGTAAGTTCTCAATCAGGAACAAGATTCAACAGAAGGTACCGCCCTAGAAAAGTGTGCTACATTTGATATAACGGTCAAGTTAAACTCTATATATATTGGACTACTCGAGAAAAATCGAATATGACAAGATCGGTAGCTTGTAAGCTGAAACTTACCTGAGGAGCTTGATGGTAATCACAATGTGTTTCACACTGGTGATTTCAGGATATGTCTAGCTGTTAAGTCGATAACATTACCACATTGATGTATAGATTAACGAAAAACTTATGGTTTGTTATGAAACCAGTGTCGAATAAGGATCGACAAGTTAATAGGCTCCGAAAGAAAGCATATACCTATTATTAAGGTTAAACGGGATGCCGTAGAAGCCCTAATTATACATGGGAGGTCGTGTTCACTATGTGACATAAAAACTCCTATCTTTTGAGCAAATCTCGAGGTCGAGATTCTTTTAAGGGGGTGAGGATGTAACACCTCATAAAATCACGTCCAATGATGTGTTGACACGTGTACTAAACTCTATTGAAGTCAAACGTTGACTATTAGGGACTAATTTTTTTGCGAAAAATAAAAAACTTTGAATGTTGAGGGACTAAAAATGTCAACATGCCAAATTTGTGCCTCTGATTGACCTCATATGATGTTCGTATTCTTTATTGAATAAATTGTTGAACACGAGAAGCCGTTTATGCTTAAAACCAAAAATTTACAAACCACAGGGGTTGAAAGTGTCAACATGTTCAAATTAACCTTTGAGTGACCTTTTAACGAACTCGAAGCATAGTGATGTTTGATAATACTCTCGAGAATGCCTAATATGGATAATATAGGGCTTTGACGAGATAAAATGATAATGCGCGCAAGTTGTGCATTAAATGGGCCAAAAGCGTCAAACTATAAAACTACACCTTTGAGCTATCATTTAAGCAAACTGGAGTGTCGTAATATCCCATCATACCCTTGGAATGCTTATTATTGATCTTGAAAGGCTTTTATGCCATTTCGCGTTAAAACACACAAGTTCGCAAATTAAAGGGTTAAAAGCGTCAACGAGAAGAAACTAGAGTTTTGGTAATCGTTTAACTAAACCGGACCTAACTATGTTTGGTTATACTCCCTAGACCATTTACAAACTAACTACAAGGGACCATTGTGCCTAAAATGAAAGATACATAGCTTATAAAGGTGCAGGGACTAAAAATAACAAGTTTAAAACTTGTTTTGCTGAGATAAGGGTGGTGGCGCGACGCCACAGCATACCCCTTTTGCTGTGTCGCGCGGCGACGGCTCAATTTGGACAGAAACTTAATTCTAGCTGTAGGTTCTTCTTTACAGTCCCCTTATACCACTTCCGCTCTCACAAAACCCAAATCTAGGGACTCTTAGATGGTTTTTACAACTGGTATTACACCTTTGATGATCTCATTCACCCCAAGAACACTTGTCATTATCCTCTTTCATTCCAAAAACTATAAATAAGGGTTGTTTTTCATTTGAGCAACTCACACTTTCAATTCAAATCTGCATATCTCTCAATCATAGAGGATCCTGAGCAATTGGGAACCTCCATGGAGTTTTCTTCAGTCCATTGGACCAATTGTAAGTGTCCTTTCGTGACTAGTTTATCTTATTTGGCTTTTAGAGCCGAAAAGTCAAGCGTTTTCGATAAACGCTTTGACTTTTAGCTAGACCATAAATGGTCAAGCCATTGTTCGCAACGAACATGGTTACGTGATCGTAATTAGGTAGGTGTTAAACCCTCAAAAGGGCACCTCCTAATTACCATGTTTACTTAGTTAATTGTTGGGTCAAAGTAATTAAAATAAAAGTCAAACGGGTCAGTTTTAAATAAATTCATAACTGATATTGTAGAAACTATAAAATCAATTTTGTCACTTTAATAACTTGGTAAATATTAATTGAACATGTCTAGGCATGTTCAACCCGGCAATTCTGAGTTTATGATCGGTTCGCAACCGAAAGTCGCAAAAGTAGACTTTTGCTTTGACTTTCAGTTTTGACCCGAATTAGCTTAGTTTAGTTATTCCCTAGGGTTCCTTTGTGACCATATTATATGTTAGTATAACCCTCTAAGGTTATACTACATGGTCCCTTAGAAATCTGAATCATTTAAATGTTTCCGTTAAATGCTTAAAAGTTGACCATTTTGCCCTTATGTTATATAAATGAAATTTTTGAAAATGTGAGAGGACAAAAATCTTTATTACTGGATTATAAGCATATCCTAAAAATTTGACATCCGTTTCTGGTCTCAAATAGAAGTTATGCACGATATCGTAAAACAAAACTTTTTTGTTAATTAAATTGCATTTTTGGCATAAATCATATTTAAACCCAATTTTTGGCACCAAACTTCATACCCACTATTATGATATAATATTTAACGATTTTTGGAAATTTTTGTCAAATTTTATACTGTCCATAACAAGGAGTTCTAGCATGAATTCGGTAATTGACGATAATGCCATTTTCATTAATAAAATGAGTTTAACATATGATTTGAATACCAAACCTTTATATGTTAAATAAAATATTTTAAGCTTTAGAGACTGATCAAAACTTCAAAATTTTATAAACATCTCAAATATCGTCAAATACCGACTTTTACGCTTATTAAGCGCATAGTATGGTTTAAAACCATATTTAACGCTTAAGACTTGTTACCTACTGATTTTAAGAATAAATTTTTATACTTTAACAGTAAGTATAAGTCTTGAACTCAGATTTCCAAATTTGACCTTAAAATCATATGTGAAATGACCAAAATGCCCATGCGGTGCATAGTTTGGCCATAAATGATAAACCTCACATATGTATGATATCTTACTGATGTAACTTGATGAAATAAATATTTTTACTGAATATTTTAGACCAGAACCTCAGTTTGCTAATAAACCTTTTTATAAACTTTAAAATGACCAAATTACCCTTTTCTGGGCTTAAATTGGTTTTAAATTCGTTTTGGGCATAATGGAAGATATCCTACTGGTATCACAACATATTTTAAGCATAATAACTTATGGGACCTGTGCATGACTCATTCGGTTACCCGTTATGTATATACGCGTTCGGTACGGTTTATGTAACTAGTTTGCGTAAATTAACCGAAACGGGTCAAACCTTATCATTTTTACTTCAAAATCCAGAATGTGTTTAGTTTACCCATTATAAACAAGTCTTCATACTTTTCGGGTCTAAATCACATTCCAATCCGGTCATCGCTTAATCTTGTGTTTTGTACCTTAAAACCTTTCTTTAAAAACTAATCGGTCTAAGTTACAACTTAAACAAGACCCGTTAGGAATCTAATAGGTTAATATAACATTCGTTCCAGATTAGGAGCCTAGTAAAAGCTACCTACACTTGCTGATTAGACTATACGGCTGAGTATAATTTACATTTTAGCTCAGGTAAATACTTTTAACTTATTTTCCGTTATACGGGCTTGGGATACGGTATTATAATAATACCGCTTGGTCGGGTATGAAATCATTTAATCGGATTGTGATTAATAAATTTACATAACCCGTTTTAATCTGTTTTGTTTGACACAATGCCTTTGTGAGGTTAATGACCGTGTCCTGGATATCCTCGGCTCATTCATTTGAAATGGCCACGGCTTAAGCACGGGGTGTAGGCATACACCTGACAGTTGCGTATGTATAAACAGTATCTCACTCGTGAGGAAACTCCTTGTGGGCCTATACTTGTGGTGTGTCTATTAATCTTATACCGGCTCTTCTATTCCGGTCCTGAACGGACGACAAACATACAAATCTGTATACAAGATTATTTTTAAATATTTGTCCCAAGTTATAAAAGATTTTATGCCTTGTGCATCCAAACCAATTTTATAAATGCTTTTCAAAAGAGTCAGTTAATTGTATTTATCAGTGTAAACTGACGTATTTTCAAAAAAGACTAAGTGGCAGGTACTACGCGAAATTGGCTGGAAGCTCCGGAGCTCTAATTAAGGAATCTTGCAAGTTCTTAGTGCTTAAAGTCTGTTGAACAATAATGTGTATTCTACTCTAGATCCGCCTATGGATCCACTCACAATCATTTGTATAATATTTTAATTATACTTTGCATTTCGGTTTGTATTAATATTTTCTTCCTAGACTTTCGCTGTGCATTAAATTGTGTATATTTGACCATTATGATATCAACTACGTCACGATACTCCCCACCGGGCCCACCAGTCATATGTGGAAATATCGGGGTGTGACATCATAGCACCCCAACCATTACCATTGTTTCCCACACAACCAATGGAGATTGAAGTCAACTCGGAAAACCAAATCCCAGCACCAGCTTTTGACCCGAAGGAGATACCTAGAATACCAGCACCCAATCCCTTAGACCCAGACTACGACCCGTGGTTTGACGACCATAGGGATTATCAACAACGCTGCCCAATATCAGAAGAACCCATGCCAAACTTAGCAGCTTACCCAGGTCTGGACCCTCTAGATCCCTATTATGATAATGATGAATACATTAGGGAAATTCTAGAGAATCCATATCCTCAGGAAGAACCAATGCCACAATACTCAGATCCAATATCAGCACCTGCACCACCCATGAGCGTAGAAAATGTGCAAGAACTCCAAACCTTCGGTGAGGAGATTTTAGAAGAGAGCGAAAGAATGAGACAAATAGGGGAACGACTCGTCTGGAAATATGACGAGCGTAATATGGAATTTTGGATGAAGCCTATCACTAATAATAATAATATAATAAATATATATAATATGTGTGTATGTTTGAAAATATATATATATATATATATATATATATATATATATATATATAATATCGTAGTATAGACCACCTCGTGGTTAGTGATGCATACTAGTATTGTATTTTTATTTCCAGTTGTATTGTAATAAATATAGATGCATACTATAAAATAGAGTAAGTCGCAATGCTCGACGATTTTGGATCAACATGCTTGTTGTGTGATTATTGCATTGGATATTTTTATACGATATTAATGCTTGGTAATTGTTTAAAATCCAAATGGTCAACGCAGCAAATCCGGAAAACCAGAATAATGAAAATCAAATAAATAATAGTGAAATTCGACACCTTGTAACCCAAGGAATTAGAGATGCCATGCCAGCTATTATCCAAAATGTTCGGGATACGGAAAATAATGATAAAAGTGTTAATGGAAGTAAACGAACCCATATAGAACCTAGTCACAGCGTGCACAATGGACCCATACTTCAAGTGCCCATTCCCAAAAGAAGAAGAACCATGTCTTTATGGTTGTTCTTACAAAGAATTCTGGTCTTGTAAACAAATAGAATTCTCGGGCAATGAAGGGGCCATTGCAGCTCTACACTGGATAGAAAAGACTGAGGCAGTCTTAAAAATAAGCAAGTGCGCAGAAGAAGATAAGATAATGTTTGCCACCAATCTGTTTAAGAACTCAACCTTAGAATGGTGGAACACTATCCTCCAGTCTAGGGGAAGTGACAGGATTTACAATATGGAATGGGAGGAATTTAAAAATATGGTAGAAAGGAAATTCTGCCCTCCCAATGAAAAAGAACAGATAGCAAATAAGTTCCTAAACCTTAGGATGACTGGAGTGGATAGTAAGGGTTACACTACTACATTTTTTGAATATGCTAGAATAGTGCCAACCCTTACATCACCTGAACCAGTATTAATCTCCCGTTATATCTGAGGATTAATTAGTGAAATTAGGCATGTAGTCAAGGCAGCTAGACCTCAAACCATAGAAGAAGTTGTAGAACTAGCAAGCACCTTGACTGATGAATTAGTGCATACACGAGAAGAGGACCAGAGGAGAAACCTAGCTCAAAAGCTTACCCAAGAATTCCGTTCTGGAAATTCCAACCGTGAGAAAAATATAGGTTCTACTTCTACACCCTATTGCAAGTATTGCAAAAGGAAGCATTCTGGAAAATGCTCCATATATTGTAACTTCTACAAAATATCTGGACACAAGGAAGAAGACTACAAGAAGAAACCTAACAATAGGATATGCTACAACTGTGGAGAACAAGGTCATATCAAGCCAAACTGTCCGAAACTAGCTCCAACCATGAACAACAAGACTACTAAAAATGCTAGGGCATTTGTTCTGACTGCAGAAGAAGCCAAGATGATTCCGGACTTAATCGCTGGTACGTTTTTAGTTAATGATGTTTTTGCTAAGGTATTATTTGACTCTGGTGCAAACCAAAGTTTTATTAATACTTCATTTTGCAAACTTCTCAATCGACCATTAACTAAACTCCCACAAGAATGTCTTGTAGAAACAGCCAACGGGGAAACCATTAAGATTTCTGAAATCTTGTAGGGAGCGAGAATAGAATTTTTAAATCAAATATTTAATGCAAACCTTTACCCAATGAATCTGGCAGGATTTGATGTTGTATTAGGAATGGATTGGTTAATAGCCAATAAAGCCAGTATTTTATGTGATTAAAAGTCAATCCAAGTAAATTCACCAAGGGGTGAAAAAATCACAATTAAAGGAGATAAACCCTCTAGATCCATGAAATTCATCTCTGTAATGAAAACAGCCAGTTATGTAAGAAAAGGATCATTAGTATATTTGATTTCTATAATCATTAATACTAAAGGAAAAGAACTGAAAGATATTCCAGTAGTATCCCGATTTTCAGATATATTTCCAGAAGAATTACCAGGGCTACCGCCAAATAGGGAAGTCGAATTCAGAATCCACCTGCTACCAGGAACGACACCAATTGCCAAAGCACCTTACCGTTTGGCACCCGCAGAAATGCAGGAACTGAAGAAACAATTAGACGAATTGTTGAGAAAGGATTCATACAGCCAAGCTCATCGCCATGGGGAGCACCGATCTTATTCGTCAAGAAGAAAGACAGATCAATGCGTATGTGCATTGATTACCATGAATTGAGCAAAGTCACGATTAAAAATCGGTACCCATTATCGAGAATCGATGATTTGTTTGATCAATTGCAAGGAGCTCGATTCTTTTCTAAAATCGATTTACGATCAGGATATCATCAATTAAAGGTACATGAAGAGGACATTCCTAAGACCGCTTTTAGAACCAGGTATGGCCATTATGAATTTACTGTCATGCCATTTGGTCTAACCAATGCCCCAGCTACATTTATGGACATGATGAACCGAATATGTAAGCCATATTTGGATAAATTCATAATTGTCTTTATAGATGATATTCTTATATATTCTAAGAGCAAAGAGGAACATGCAGTGCATCTGCATGCACTTCTAAGTTTATTAAGAAAAGAAAAGCTTTATGCAAAGTTTTCAAAGTGCGAGTTTTGGTTAGAACAGGTACAGTTTCTTGGACATTTAGTCAATAATGAAGGAATTCATGTGGATCCCACCAAGATCGAGGCGATTACTAAATGGAAAACCCCTGAGTCACCAACCGAGGTTAGAAGTTTCTTAGGATTAGCCGGTTATTATAGAAGGTTTATTCGAGATTTTTCTAGAATAGTCATTCCCTTAACTAAGCTAACCTGTAAATCTGTTAAGTTTGAATGGGGATCAAAACAAGAAGAAGCCTTTAGAATCCTTAAGAAAAAATTGACCAATGCACCCATATTAGCATTACCAGAAGGAACTGAAGACTTTGTAATCTATTGTGACGCTTCTAAATTAGGTTATGGATGTGTATTGATGCAATGTCAAAAGGTTATAGCTTACGCCTCTAGACAACTTAAGAATCATGAAGAGAATTATTCAACCCATGATTTAGAATTAGAAGCTATAATTTTTGCCCTTAAGATTTGGAGACATTACCTTTACGGTAGTAAGTTTACCATTTTCACTGATCATAAGAGTTTAAGGTATGTTTTCGGGCAAAAGGAATTGAATATGAGACAAAAACGCTGGATGGAGATACTTAGTGATTATGATTATAATATCCAATATCATGTAGGAAAGGCAAACGTAGTAGCTGATGCTTTAAGTCGAAAGTATCATGAAAAACCAAAAAGAGTACGTTCTCTTAAACTAAATCTGCAAGTAGATTTAAATGAACAGATTAGAAAAGCAAAAGAATCAGTGATCAAGGATGATACTGAAAAGTTGAAAGGGATGATTAAGGAACTAGAACAAGGAAAAGATGGAATTTGGAGATTCCATAAGAAAAAAATGTGGATACCTAAATTAGGAAACCTACGCCACCATATATTAGAAGAAGCCCATAAATCTAAGTATACGATGCATCCTGGAAGTGATAAGATGTATCAAGACTTAAGAAAGAATTTCTGGTGGATAGGAATGAAAAAGGATATAGCAACATATGTTGCAAAGTGTCTAACATGTTCACAAGTTAAAGCTGAACACCAGAAACACTCAGGTTTGTTGCAACAGTTAGAGATGCCCGTATGGAAATGGGAATTGATAACAATGGATTTTGTTACTAAATTACCCAAAACAAGAAAAGGTAATGATACAATCTGGGTAATTGTAGACAGGCTAACTAAGTCAGCTCATTTCTTATCTATGAAGGAAACTTTCAGTATAGAACAATTAGCTAAATTGTATGTAAATGAAATAGTTTCATTACATGGAATTCCTTTATCAATTATTTCTGATAGGGATAGCCGTTTTACCTCTCATTTTGGGACAAGTTTCCAAAAAGCAATGGGAACCAAGTTAAATCTAAGCACCGCTTATCATCCTCAAACGGGCGGACAAAGCGAAAGAACAATTCAGACAACGGAGGACATGCTTAGAGCTTGTGTAATTGATTTCGGAGGTAATTGGGATGATCACTTACCATTAATAGAATTTTCTTATAATAACAGCTATCACACAAGTATCAATGCTGCACCATTCGAAGCACTTTATGGACGAAAGTGCCAAACGCCAGTCTGTTGGGCAGAAATTGGAGAAAAGCAACTATCCGGACCCGAGATAGTACAAGAAACAACAGACAAGATCATTCAAGTCAAGGAACGATTGAAAGCAGCACGTGATCGACAGAAGAGTTATGCAGATAACAGACGAAAGCCATTGGAATTTCAAGTAGGAGACAAAGTGTTATTGAAAGTTTCTCCTTGGAAAGGAGTGGTAAGATTCATCAAAAAGGGAAAGCTAAGCCCCAGGTATGTTGGACCTTTTGAAATTACTAAAAGAATAGGACCTGTAACCTATCAGCTACAACTGCCAGAGGAAATGGCCGGAATACATGATGTATTTCATGTATCTAATCTCAATAAATGCTTAACTAATGAATCACTAGTGGTACCTCTTAAGGACATAGAGGTAAATGAAAAGCTTAAATTTATAGAAAGGCCTCTACAGATTGAAGACAGGTCAAGAACCTCAAGCACAAGATATTAGTTCTGGTCAAAGTGAAATGGGACTCCAGGAGAGGACCAGAATATACATGGGAGCTTGAATCGGAGATGCAAAGGAATTATCCACACTTATTCCAGTAGACCTCGAGGACGAGTTCTAAAGCAAGGTGGGGGGGATATAACAACCCTCCAAAATATTTCCGACACCCCTAGTATATTTAAATTGTCCTATATGCCTTAAAATATACCCCGTATGCAAAAATCAAGCCCAAAATACCTTATACAAATTAAAATTTAATAAAAATCCATTTTCATGATCTGTCGCGGGCCGCAAAGACTCACTCTCCATCTTACGCGGGCCGCGAGCGCCTTGACATGCGGCCTAACCCGGAAGCCGCCACGTGTCAACACGTGGCGAAGCTAGATCGGTGACAAATCAAGGCTAGACTCTACGGACCCTATATCGCGGGCCACGTAGGCCCTCCCTTTCTCTTTCGCGGGCCGCGAGAACTTGGTCGACCAGCCCTATATAATGGGAGCTCAGGCCTTCAGTTTACGTCGTTCATTTCTCAACTTTCTCTCGAATTTCTATATAGTATAAGCTATACTCGGGCATTATACCCCCCTAAATAACAAAGTTATGCCTCGTTGTAAGTATCATAACCCCGGTTACGTATTAAATACGCTGCCCGATTGATCTAGGGTTCCGTAACGGCTGTCGTGGTTCTGCCCGACGTAGTCGTTGGAATGTCGTCTCGGGGAGGGTATTACTGATGTAAATATTGGGTTTTTATACTAACGCGTGTGCATTTGTGTAATTAATAGATAATCACCAGGAAATCCTTAAGGAAAACCCTAAGACAGCAATGTGAGTAATCTCCTTTTTGTAAACCTTTTTACAAATTGCTTTTACAAAACCTTAAATAATTTACAATGTCATTAGCAGTGATTGAGTCTTTGTAATTCTTCAATTACTGTCGGTATGTTGGGGTTTTGTATACAAAATGTGGAACACGTTACCATTGGACAACGAGATAGCCAATGTGTAATATGACCCACCAGTCATGGATTGACAGTACTGAATGAGTAATTGTGTAGATATAAACATTGTAATCGCTCTCAATACTGTTAAAGGATAAAACTCTTCTTGATTAAACTAGGATTCACTCACCAGTATTTCCCACTGACAAAATGTTTTTAAACGCGTTTCAGGTAACAAAATGTGAAAGCCAAATAGAAGCCAGCTGGACAGCACTGAAGGCTTGGAAAAGTGGCTATAAAAGTTACCTAAATAAAGAAATGTTTTTATTAAATAAAATAGGGTTTATCCCTATAAAAATGTGTGTACTGAAAACTTGGGAATTTCCCACATGTTTAATATTATAAAAGTGTGGTATTTTACTCTGATAAAATATTTCCTAACTACGGTCCTGATGTAATTTCCGCTGCCAAAAATGATAAACACCGATACCACCGAAACTGGCCGCGGCCGCCCGTTCCCGGGTAATTAAGAGGACGGGGGCTGTGACAGAAGGTGGTATCAGAGCTAAGCCACTGATTCAGCCACAGAAGTGTTCTGCTGACACCAAGATATTATTCAAAATGTTAGGAAATTATCTACAGAAATACGTGCATATTTGTATATTATTGTTATGTGTTGTTTGACTATTTGTTAGTTTACAGTATGAGCGATCAAGGACCTTCCGACGCCTACCGTCAGTTTTCCAGCTCACCTAGAAACGAAGGTACCTCTTCACAGCCTACCCTCTCAGAGTATTCAGCTGACAATGAAGACGGGATATTCGTGTTCAAGGCTCAATCTGAAGAGCCATTCCCTCCTAAAAAGAGAGGATGGTTCAGCAGAGGTGCACATGAACGTAGGTAGAGGATGAAAAAGTTACAACAACAACGAGTTCTAGCAGCCGCTAAGAGAAAAACAGATGCTTACACCTAAGATATGCTCAATAGGAGTCTAGCAAACTTTCATATTCTAGCAACTACAGCCGCATACCCTAATTTAGAGCAACCCATAGCACCCCAACCATTACCCTTGTTTCCCACACAACCAATGGAGATTGAAGTCAACTCGGAAAAACCAAATCCCAGCACCAGCATTTGACCCGACTGAGATAGCTAGAATACCAGCACCCAATCCCTTAGACCCAGACTACGACCCGTGGTTTGACGACCATAGGGATTATCAGCAACGCTACCCAATATCAGTAGAACCCATGCCAAACTTAGCAGCTTACCCAGGTCTGGACCCTCTAGATCCCTATTATGATAATGATGAATACATTAGGGAAATTCTAGAGAATCCATATCCTCAGGAAGAACCAATGCCACAATACCCAGGTATGTTGGACCTTTTGAGATTATTAGAAGAATAGGACCAGTAGCCTACCAGCTACAACTACCAGAGGAAATGGCAGGAATACATAATGTATTTCATGTATGTAATCTCAAGAAGTGCTTAGCAGATGAATCATTAGTGGTATCTCTTAAGGACATAGAGGTAAATGAGAAACTTAAGTTTGTAGAGAAACCCCTACATAGGTGAAGATAGAAAAATCAAGAATCTCAAACACAAGAGATTAGTTCTAGTCAAAGTGAAATGGGATTCCAGGATAGGACCAGAATACATTTGGGAGCTCGAGTCAGAGATGCAGAGGAAATATCCACACCTGTTCCAGTAGACCTCGAGGACGAGATCTAAAACAAGGTGGGGGAGGATATAACAACTCTCCCAGAACCCTTAAACACCCCTATACATCCTAAAATATACCGCGTATACGAAAAACAGACCTGGAATACCTTTATATTATTAAAAATCAAATAAAACAAATTTTTATTGCCTGTGGCGGCCTGCGATGGACACATCTCCATGGTGTCGCGGGGCGCGACGACCTTTGTTTGCCGGACAAGTCATTGTGCCACGTGGCACATGACTCACCAAGGCTACCCCCTGACTTGGAAACCCTATACGCGACACGTAGTCCCTGGCGGCCCGCGACGGGCTTAGCTTAGGGCGTCGCGGGGCGCGACGACTTGTCTGATCAGGCCTATAAATAGCATGATCGAGATTCATTTCCAACTCGTTCAAAATCTGACTTTCTCTCTCAAATTTCTTTATAGTAGAAATAATATCCGGGCATAATACCCACTAAAAAGCGAAGCTCTGCCTCATTGTAAGTATTATAACCCCCGGGTACGTATTAGTTACTCTGCCCGATTGATCTAGTGCTCCGTAACGCATGTCGAGGCTCTGCCTGACTCAGTAGTTGGAGTTCTGTCTCGGGAAGGGGGTATAGCTAATGTAAATTGGGTTATCTTACTAACACTGTGCATTGTTTAATTTAATAGATTATAACCAGGAAGTCACCAGGAAATACCTAAAATAGCAATGTGAGTTAATCCTCTTTTTGTAAACCTTTTTGTGAATAATTCCTCTTTTTGTAAACTGTTTTTACAAAACCTCAATTGTTTTAAATTATAATTAACAGTGATTGAGTATTTGTGATTCTACAATTACTGTCGGTTTGTTGGGGTTTTGTATACATTACTTGTTACTACACTGTGAGTAGTAGCATGACCACAAGTCAGGATTGACAGTACCGTGGGTGGTAATTAAAGTAGATGTAAACAAATGTAATTGCGGATGCCCTCAATGCTGTAAAATGATAAACTTGTTTTGATTAAACTGGGATTCACTCGCCAGTATTTCTTGTTGATAAAACTTTTTAAAATGCGTTTCAGGTAACAAAATGTGAAAGCCAAATAAAAGCCAGTTGGAGAGCACTGAAAGGTTCCTTAGGATTGATATAATATATTTAAATATTAGGAGTCTTGTATGTTCTCGCCTTAGGAGCTATAGCAAAGCCGAAACTGTTAAGGGTGCAAGGGGTACCGTTATAAATAAAAACCTATAAGTATTCCAGTTAAATGGCACACCTTTTTCTTTTTATGAAAATAAATCCGAAACTGGTGGCGCCCGAAAAAAAATATACCATTCATTCATTCATTGAGCTAGATGTGTAATAAGGAAAGCCTATGGTATTGTCACTGGATGGTGACTCGGGTGGTACATACCCTCTAGATCACGTTAAAAAAGTGATAAATATGTTGAAGCTTATGGTATTGCCAATGGGATGGTAACTCGGGTGGGATATATCCTCTAAGTTAAATATAATCAAAAGCACGTCAAAGCTCATAACATCATCCATCATCCATAAAAATTTAATGGGAATTATGAAAAGGTTTTTATATAAGACGTTAAATAATCATAAGCTTGAAACGGGATTAGGTAGCGGTATGATTTTTGAGTGTGAGACCCATAGATGAATAAGACACTTGAACTTAACGGATCATGATTAAGGGCTTGGAAATCGGCGGTTAGGTTTAGGTGGATCGTATACCCGCAATCTTAGTTAACGTGTGATTAGACTTGTTAATAAAAATAAATGCATATATTGAAAGCTAATTATCTGACTGTGATTCCATTGCATATAATTTTTTTCGGGACGAAAAAAGATAAGTGTGGGGACTTCATCAGTACATTTTAGGTACATGTTATTTGATATTAATTAAATTACAAATGCATTGATATTGTATAAAATATATTACTTTGATGAGTTTTTGTTAACTATTAATTTGGTTCGGTTAAGTCAATTTTTGTCATAACCAAAAATGACCGGCTTCGAAGAATTGACTAACCGAACGAAATAACATAATATGAAATTGGCACTATTTCAGTTAAAAATTTGTTTTAACCAACTTCAACCGAATTAACTAATTTCAACCAAAAAGTCAAGTTTAGCGAAAAGTTAGATTCAAATTCAAGTTCAACAAATTAACCGACCATTTTCATATCCAACCAAAAAGTCATGTTCAATCACTATTGACGTGTTAAATCACACATATCCAAGGGATATTTTGTCATTTCACACGCACTTTGTAATGTTTCGTATTTTCATCCTTTATATTTTTAGAAAGCTTATATTCGTATTTCATTTCACTCCTTGTATCCGAGATTTGATTAATGGGAATCACATTTTTCTCATATATATATATTTATTCATACATGCACAATACATAATCAATCGCGAATATGCGCATTCTTATACAAAACCAAGACACACTTTATGTTTGTACAATGTTTGAATTATAATCATACTTGTATCATGCTTACAATATGTCTAAGTTACACTTTGAGACCCTAAAATCATGTTCATCCTTAAGATAAAGGCCCTAAATAACAAACAATAAAAGTTCAAGGGTGAAAATGGAAATTTGTGTTATAGAAAGCCTTACGGATCGCAAGACAAGGAGCCTTACGGTCCGCAAGCATGTATGGGCGGCCAGAATGCCCACCAGCTCACGAATTAAGTCCGATTTTCACTTTCCAACCACTTAAACTCTCAACTAACTTCATTAAAACACAAATCCTAATCCAACACTATAAATCTAAGCCTCCCACTCCTCCTTTTCACTTTCCACACTCAAAATATACTCTCAAACACTCCAAACATTCAAGATCTTGCAACTTTGGCAGATTATACACAAGTCCAAAAACAGTGAGTTTTAGACCTTCTTCTTTATCATTTCTTCTTGTTTCTTGTCTCCAACCTACTTAGATAACCTCTAGGAGTGTTTACACAAGTTTACCATGGTAAACTAAGTTGGAACATCACCATTTTGAGGCCCAAAGTTGGATTTAAATTCTGTTTGTATTAAACTTTTCAAAACCTTGTTCTACCTACTTCATTTCTTGAACATCTTCAAGTTGCCATAAATCCCATTGTTGGGATTCGTTGGATTGATGATTGTTCCAGAAATAATAGGTGTTTTAGCTCACCTTCTAAATCACCAAACAACTTCCAAGCAACAAAGTGAATAAGACTACACCAAGTCTCCAAACACTATCCATGTTTAGAATGCACTTGTCTAGTCACGTCACTTGGTTGTTTAGATGAATTAGGCGATTTAGTTTATGCTATTAAGTTCACATTTCGAATAATCTAAGTCACTAAGTAACTTTCAAGTAATCAAAGTGGACAAACTACACCAAGTCTCCAACCATTATCATGTTGGAATCACTCGTCTAGTTGAACCCACTTGGTTACTTGGTGAATTAGATAAACTATTTACATTCTTGTACTTATGTTTCAAAACAATCTGAATCATCCATGTGATGATTTGTGCATTGGTGAACTATAGGGTTAATGGATTCATCCAACCCATACTTGACAATCTATGACTTAGACACAAAATATGACTATATACATATAAGTATATTATCTAATCAGAAACCAAACCATGATACCAACCAAAATCATGGTTGAATGTTGTGGTAAGATGGAACTTATCTTAGTTTTAGCCTCCTCATTTGGGCTTCCAATGAGTGCAACACTCATAAAGAACACTAACAAAAAATGGTGTCCACATGAGTCTCTAAACAAGATATACTTTCGTGTATTTCATATTTACAACTTCCCGAATTCATTTCCGTCATCAAAATCCATGAACTTACATACCCTTGCTTATCCTTTTAGGATAACTTCGGTGTTCCAACCTCCCAAACGCTCACTCGCTTTCGGTGGAATTTACTTCGCAAACCGCAAGTATACTTGACCCATTTTCGCTTTAAAATCACTTTGGGTGTAACATATATTATTTAGTAAACTCACAAAACACACACAATCAAACTCATGCAAACACTCAATCCACCAAACATGTTATTTTCATACGCTAGGTTTATACATGCTTGGTTATACACTTATACTTGAATGCATACTATTTGTCATCAACTTTTCAAGCCTACCTTAACATGTATAGCGCTATAGGAGTAGCACACCGCCCGTTTTGTGGTCATTGTTAAGTATTCTATCATAACGGTCTCGTTCACTTCGGTGGCGAGATTATGCTAGTGGACACTTTGGCTTGACTCTTAGTTAATGCATGCTAGTATGTTGTTAAACTTAGTATACAATTGCCATGTTGGATTTGAGACTTTTATACGTATGCTATATAAACCAAACTTGTATACTCACCGACCTTTTTGTGTTGACATATACTTTAATACATGTTGCAGGAACTTGATGATGAAATCTCGAGAAAACTATTGGGGTGGACTAGAAATGCACCCAAATTTAGTTTTTGTAATCTTTTGCTTGTTTGAATTATGTTAGATTTAAATATTGTATTTCCTTGTATTCTTCTTGATATTATGAATGAAATGAAATTCGTTGGTTAGGGTGTGACACACTAGGCATATTTTTTTCGTAACAAGCATCCACTCAATGGACCACCTGTGTTACTTTCGAGCCAAAAGTCATAGCAAAGATGTAATTAATGAAATCAAAGACCAAAACCATAACAATCACATACCACAAAGACCATCAGGATAATTAACTCTATTTTTATATGTCATATTAGTAAACTCATTCACATAAATCTATACGAAGACGTACTTATAAAGAATCCTATCTACAAATAGAATTTCATAAAAAAAAAGATGATACAATTGTTACTTATGTTACAAACAGCAATCCGACATACGCAAAGTTATGGGTGGTGTCTATATGGGATGCGTTTCGTCCCTATCCCTTGTTTTAAGACTGGCCTACGCAAGACGCAACAGTTACGGGGTTTATTTTGTCACGTGTTCTATGTTCTTGTAAGAATCTTCTAACACTTTGCTATCGAAGCATTATTCCCTCAACCCAATCTTATTTATAGGTGATGCCGTGATGCTAAACGATCTCTCTTTCATTTATTTTTACTGAACGTATCTACTTCTCTCAAGTTTCACATTAATATAGCTCAAATCTTTCTGTATTTTCTTTTTCTTTTGTCATTTTGTTATATTTTATTATAAAGTATTTTATTCTTTAAAGAGCTTTTTTAACCATTTTAAGGTTTTTTCTTTAAATAATGTTTTTTTCTTATTAATAAAATACATTTTATGTTATATATACACATTAATTAATGAATGATAAACGAGTTGGGCTCGAGTTTCAAAAATAGAGCTCAAATGGAAACGAGCTTAAGCTCTTGCCGGTTAAATGAGCTCTCGAGCTTTGTAAGTTAAACAAGCTCGAGCTTGATTCTAGTCAAGCTTGGACTTGGCTCGGCTCATTTACACCACTAGCGTTTACCCTAAAGTTGACTATTGCAAATCTTGACCTTGACCAAGTTTTGAAGTTGACCAGCCCAATTCAATACCAAAATCAAGCAATATCAACTGTTTGATTGCTAGTTTGGGCCAACTTTTTTAGAGTTGACCAATATATTTCATTGTTGTCTTTTTTTTACTAAACTGCTTTCTGTTAGTAACACACTAAACAATTTCCAGCATCTATACCATTTAATTTCATTCTGAAAAATTGACCACAAACTTTCACAACAGAACTTTGGTTTTGGATTGTGTATATACAACTATTGTATTGTTTACATGTATATATAATGCTGATACATATACATATGTAACTAAGTATCTGTTTGTGCATTAATATGTTGTATACATCCATAGATTAACAAATTACATTATATAAGAGAGAAAGGAAAACATTTATAGAGAAACTACACCAAAATAAATACAATATATATAAAAGTGGAAACCAAATAGAAAGTATACCTATTAGTTTTATCTGCTACCATCTTCTTTCAAAACCTCAAACCACCACAAAAAAAACATTTACAAAAACATTCACACATGATATACCATTCCCACCTCAAGGGTGGAAGCATGCGGTACCGTTAAAGCGTCCGTCGAAGGCCTGCTATTTCTCCTCAAGAACTCATAACCTAAATTTATAACAATCTTTTTAACAAAACTCGACCCTTGTTTTGCTTTCACGTACGAGTGTCCCAAAATGTAGGCTACCCCGGCCTCCCTAGCCTCCATTAGGTCTCGTAACTCACCCCGTGAATCATTATCCATCTCCGGGCTCTCCGGTACCACAAATCTCACCCTTTTCCTCACCGGTTTTATTTCCTCAGCCTCGGGCCCCTCTTCGCATTCCGTGCGGATTTCTACATGCGTCCCCACAACCCTCATCACCTCTTCGTCATTTCCCGTTTTGCCATCCCCATCAGGGATACAAACGTCTTTCTCTTTCTTGATAAACTCTGCTATACTACAAACCAGATCCTTTTCAAACTCCACGTCATCCTTATGAACATCACGGTAACCGTACCTGACTATGCACCGATACACCCGGTACTCTCGTGGCCCGATACGCCCCACTAGAAACCGTTCTTCATGGCTTACGTGTGGGACCGGGACTGATTTCACGCAAAGAAAAATAAGCACTTGGTGGAAAGCTGGGAGGTTGGTTACAAAATGAGAAAAGATCGCAGGGATGCCCGAAACCAGCTCGGTATGAACAAGCCCGATTCCGCGAACCCGGACTATGCCAAGTGTCGGGCCCAGGCTCAGTAGCCAATCAACCGATACTTTGTTTTGGACATCAAAATCGTACTTTTTAAGTGTACCATAGTGCCACACGTACATCACAAGCATGAAAATGAGCGAGAGTGCTATCGGGACCCACGCTCCTTCTAGAAACTTAATAAGAGAAGCCGAAAAGTACAGCGCTTCAATCATCCCGAAAAACACAACAAAACCGATTGCAAGAAAAACACTTTGGTGCCAGCATAAGACGATGATAAGAGACATCAAGCAAGTGGTAACCAACATGACCGTTATAACCGCCAAACCTGGTCACGAATTCATGATACAATGAAATCAATTACATGGTATCTTTGGGCATTTAACAAAGTGTTTAAAAGTTTCCTTAAAACACCGTACCTGAAGCATTACCCATGCGTTTGGTATCTCTAAATCCGATGGTAACGGCTAAGCATAACGTCATCAAGATCCAGTTGATCTCCGGGATATATATTTGCCCGTGAAATTTTGAATTGGTATGGACTATTTTGACCCTGGGAAAGCATTCGAGAGAAGAACATTGTTTTATAATCGAAAAGGTCCCCGTAATTATCGCTTGACTTCCGACAACTGCAGCGAGTATGGCTATCAACAGCACCGGCACCCTCAAACTCTCTACAAATATATTACATTATTAATTATTTCCACATTTTTTTATTATTTTGGAATGCAAAAGATGAAAAGCAACTTACTAGGTACAGAGATGTAGAATCCAATCTGGTAGTCGTTTTCGATAACATGATGCTGAGATAAATACGCAGCTTGCCCCATATACGCGAGAATTAAAGATGGATAAACAAATGACGTAAAAGCTATTTGTATAGACAACTGTGAAAAGTGTCCAAGATCAGCAAACATAGCTTCCGACCCTGAAAAGATGAACACGCGTTTTATATAAATGAAAAATGATTTATACACGTAATGTAAAAACAAAACAAAAAAGTACTCGCCTGTGATACATAATAAGATACCCCCTAAAGATTTCCAGCCTCCGCTTTGCGTTTTCTTGAGAAATTTATACATGTGAACAGGGGATAACGCTTTGTAGATGTGAGGGTTCCAGTGAATGATATTGTATAAACCGATTGAACTGATGCTAAAGAGCCATATTATGATCACGGGTGCGAACAAATGCCCGACCCTATGGGTCCCATAATGTTGTAGTGCAAACAATGCTATCAGTATGATACATGCAACCGGGACTTCTACATCTGCAACAATACATCAATTTCTTTTAATCATAAACGTAACTGTGTGATCGAGTGTGGGTCCCACTGTTGAACAAGTTAACATGAGTGTATAGTAAGCATTGCATATGCAATATTTACAACTAAATAACATGAGCTTCTTTTTGAGATTGTGGATAGATGACTGTTGCTTCCATAACCTTTTGAAGTAGACTGAACTCTTTCTAGTGGTGGATGATGTGTGATCCATTGCTCACGTAAAATTAAGATCGGACAGGACGTGAAATTACCAACCTATCCTTGGTTTTATTTAACTTATCATCTGACTTTGATTCTAATTTTTTAAGTCACAATAATCAATTTTAAAACGCCCGTCACTAACTTGGTTAAACTTTGCACAATCTAGGACTTCTCGAACATAAACTACAAGGCCTTCCGGACCATTTAACTTGTTTCATTCACAATTTCTTGGAAATAAGGGAATTTTGCCAGGAAAGAATAGCGGTTGCTATTATACTCATGCTAAAAACCATAAACTAAAGACAAGGAGCCAAGATAATTTATTTAACATAGGAGGACTATGTATCTTACATTTGTGATGTTCTTTGGCCATTGCAAGTTCCACACCAGAAACCGCTGAAAAAACTGCGAAAATCATCAGAACAATAAATTAATCAAGCAAAATAAAAACAACAATGAGATTTATGCAGGATATCATAAGCAAATTTGAAGAATTTTCACCAAAAACAGATATTTTTATTATTGTTATTATGGTCCCAAAAAAAACCTAGAAATATAACTCAATAGTTCAATGTCAAATGAACAAATTGTCACAAAAAAGCAACCTAATTTGGGCCCAATAAATCCTATAAATGTAAACTAATTGTCTACAAATTTGAAAGTAATCAAGAAGTTAAACAAACAAGAAACCTGAAAGGGCAGGGGTTAGAACACCATCACCAATGACCATACAAGCCCCAACAAGAGCCAACACAAGTAAAAACCTCTGCAAAACTCTATATTTCTCCAAAGTGGATTTAAGTCTTGACCCAAAAGAAGTCAAAGCTAAATTAGGTGTTTCATTTTTATAGCTTGACAATTCTTCATCAGCCAGTTGACAATTAGGCAATGAACCCACTCTAGCATGTCTACAAAGCAAAGAATAGAGTGCAAATGTGCCTCCTTCACCATTATCATCAGCTTTCAGCACAATGAATACATATTTCAACAAAGGGACTAAAGTCAGAGTCCAGAAAATGAAAGAAAGTGCCCCAAATATTTCCTCATTAGTCTCTGAATGCACAATATCTTCAGCAAAAGTACTCTTAAACACATATAAGGGTGATGTGCTCAAATCTCCATAAACCACACCCAAACTTTGGTAAGCCAATGTCAAAACTGTTGCCCATGACTGTTTCTGCAAACAAATGGAACAAATTTCAAATGGGTATTGTCTAAGATTAATCTTTTGACAAATTGTAACATACCCAACTCACCTTTGGATGAATCTGATGAAACCCAGGTTCCAGATCCATAATAAGTTGCCTTAAATCAATAAAGATGCAAGCTTTATCTTGATTAGCAGATGACCCATTTGGGGGAAAGTAATTAGATTGAAACTGTGAGTTTTAATGGCTAAATCTTGAATGAAAAGGTGGGAGTGAGGAGTTTAGTTAATTAATTAAGTGAATTGAATAAAATGGGGAGAAGACACCCACCCTAGTAGAGAACATTTGGATTGAATATAATAATAGTGAGAATTAGGTTACTTAGCACCAGGATGGAAATAATATAGAGCAATGGAAGGATGGGTTTGTTTAATGTGAGAAACTGCTGAGATAGCAGTTGAACTAACAGAGAAGAATGAACCAAACACGAAAAAGGTACAAAGCAAGTGCCTAACTGGAGCTTATAAACTGTATTTTAATATTGCGTGTGATGGTGGATGTGTAAAAAAGATTGATGTGCTAGGAGGCATATGTGTTTTATAATTTTACACCTTTGAGCCCCTCTATAACTCAGTTTTTCTTTTGATAATATCAAATTCTAACTTGGTTGATATAGATTAACGCTAACTTGCTAGTCAAGACGTTACGGTAACTAGTTATGTTATAATTATGAAACAAGGCCAATTTAACCAGCTTTTCAAATTTAGTCTTCCAAGTTCACCAACTTATGACTTGTCATTATTCACTGCCTTGTGGGTCCATATGGTTGAATCGTAACATTTGTATTAGGGGTTGGGAATTATGCCTAACACTCTTGATCTTGGCTTATTTTTTTTGTTATTTAAGTGTTTTATTTATGTGTATTTATAATTATTTTGTATATATTTATAATTATTAGACTTATATACAACATTATACACTTATGGACTATTAATCTAGTGGTATGATGTTTGGCTCCTGGTGTGAGTTTAAAGGCTTGCAAATTTAGGTGTACAAAAATTATGTTAAAAAGATGCAACATAATATATCTTATTTATTTCTAGTGTCGTACGTGACCATGACGTTATAACCTATCAAAAGGATATAGCAATCTAGTCATGTTTAGGCGTGGCAATTCCTGATACGATCCGAACTTGACATGAAAAAAAAAAACAGGTTTTGAGTTTGGATTAACCCGTTTAAGTATAGATGGTGAAGAGATGTTGTTACATTGTCTTATATGATGCTTTTTAACGTGAATGCAATGAACAATATAAAAACTCAACTATCATAAGTATATTCTAACAGGGGCGGATGTATTATGGAACAAGGGGTAGCCTCCGCTACCGCTTGGTCGGAAAATTTTTGACGTTTTTAGTGTAAATTTTGGAAAAATTTGACGTTTTTTCGATTTCGTTACCGCTTATTTATAAAACGTTACCGCTTGGTCGGAATCCTAGATCCGCCACTGTATTCTAATAATGTTTATGTTGAACATTTTGTAATGTTTATACCTAATCATCTTTTGATAGATTCATATTGCATATAAGTTTTTATGGATCTTATTAATTTTGTGATCAGTTTTAATTATTTAATAGCATAATACAACATTTGAAAATGGGCTACAATGTTTGAGAACCATCCACGAACAACAACAGTTCATACAATTTCATACATCCTCTTTTTAGAACATGTGCAAAGGTTCTCCTTAAGTAGAACTAGGGCTTTTTAGAACATGTGCTAAGGTTCTCCTCAAGTAGAACTATGGCTGTAAATAAACCGAACATTCAGCGAACAGTTTGTAAACTGTTCGGTATAAAGTTTGTTTATTAGACGAACAAACATGAATAAGAAATTTTGTTCAGTTAGTTAAACGGACAAACACGAACAAAGGTCATGTTCGCTCAATAGTGTTTGTGAATGTTCGGTAATGTATTCATGAACCTTCTTTCATTTATGTTTGTTCGTGTTCGTTTGTTTATGTTATTCATTTCGTGAACCTTCTTTCATTTATGTTTGTTCATGTTCGTTTGTTTATGTTATTCATTAAAATTTTGGACATTTATTTTTTTATCTAAACATTTTTATATGTTTTAGTTCTTATTTATGTATTACCGTAACAAATAAAATAAGAAACCATATCCCCACCTTGTTTATGCGTCATTCCCCCTTACCTTCTTATTATTCATGTCGACGAATACCACCTACCTCTGTTCTACAACTAGGGCTTCAATTTCTAGTGATGTTCCCTCCGCCATCCACTCCACTGATTTTATTTGTGTTTGTTTGTACTTGTGAACACACTAGGCCTTTTTCGTATTCGGTTGATTCGTTTACAGCCCTAAGTAGAACTCCGTCCACTTACAATTTAAACATTTAACAAATCCGTTTAAAAACATAAAATGCTGTGTATACGTAAAAGAAATTATATTGAGGAGTAACATTTAAACATTAAAAGCGGCGCAGCTTGTTGCCCGTTTACCAACTATCTCGATGTAAATTATTATACTAAAATAAAATTATCTTTTCTTTAAAAAAAATGTTTTTTATCCAAAAAGTAAAATAAAATAAAGTTTTATCTAAGTACTAAAAGTAAATAAAATAAAGTTTTATCTAAGTACTAAATCATTTTCTAAAATATTCAATTTACCTAGCTTGAGAAAACAACGTTTCTCTAAAACTGTTATATTATTAAAAAAACTAGACGAGCTATTTATTGGTTGAGTAGGAAACCGTTTTTAGTTTACACGTTGTTTTATATGGATTTAATCCGCTACTAGTGTTGTCAAATCTTTGAACCCATAACATTCGAATTTGCAAATGGTTTTTAAATTTTTTTTAACAGCCAACATAATTAATCCCGAGCACTCTCGGGGCACCCACTGGACCAAACGGCGTACTCCGAGAGTAACCCAAGTCCACAACCAATTTTGGGGAAAACCCGGTAACCTACCCGCACGTAGGCACAACGGTGAAATTACCGATAAAACCCGTTTGGCTCAAGGATCGAACCCAGGTTTCCCTGGGTCTCCTATCATTGTCCACCAATGCCTCACTCTGCACCAAATGGGAGTTGAACTTGCATCTCTCAAAAGAAATACAAGCCTTCCACCACTTGATCTAGAGATCGTTGGCTAAATGGTTTTTAAAATACCAAACAGTTTAGAAAACTATGCTGCATCTAACAAACTTAGTTTAACACCAACTTATCAAAATTCAATTCATAAGTTTGTATGAAACAAGTTATTTTCCTTTTTTTAGCTTCCAACAAAGCCCGCACACTTGTACACCCATAGGCAAAAGGTCACCTATGCCTGCGATTACAGACAACACTAGTGACCTGGGCCGTCATTCATTTCGGAGGAAACCCACTGACCGAAGGCCCACTGTGGTAAAACCCACGGCTCGCGCATGACATTTTGTCACGAACGAGACTTCACCCTAGAGAAAGTCACTGAGAGCTCCGCTTGAATAAAAAGCTACGATTTCAATATGGTATCTTTAAAATTATCCTCCTTGCAAGACTCAAATAAACAATAAAGTTAGAGACGATTAAGGTATCGTGTTTGACATGGTTTTTTTAAAGCTCCTTTTAATCCTTTATCCACTTATGAAACTGTCTTCTGTGTTACAAAAGCCGGAATGCTTGTTGATAGTTTTTTTTTTTTCTTATTTGGAATTAAGACACCACAAAAATCGCCAATGGCAATATAGTCTACTGACATCTTGGGGTGGGATAAGTCTTGGGACCATTAGGTTATGGGTTCGATTCCCACAAGGTTTTCCCAGATTTATTGGGTTTTCTCTGGAATTGGTGTATATACTTTATAGCCTAGCGGAGATGGATATGATTGGGTGGTTCCACTGGTGGCACAATGATACTCTGGTGGTCCGTCAGTGATCCAAATTTGCTTAAAAAAAAAAAGAAAACACAAAAATCAAATAAGCTAGTGTATTCCAAGATAATAGGATGTAGCTGTTTATTCAAAGAAACTGGCAACTTCTCAAAAAATAGTGTCTTTATGATAACTGTTCACATGTGCATATGATTTTCGATACTAACTTACATGAAAAATCATAAAATAATCACAAGACATAATTGAAAATTTCACAGAGTAAAAACATTTAACAAGTATAAACTATAAATACAATAAACAAATACATAATTGAAAATTATAATTATGATACAATAATCGGCTATATTAGAAGACTCGTTGTTTCAGGTATGGAGAATAATAAAATATTCAAATAACTATTTATTGTCGGTCGGTTGGCTTCTTTGTTTATTTATTTATATATTTGGGAGCTCATCGTCACACTACACGGGGGCCAAAAATACGGAATTATTTATTTATCTTAGGTCGTTGTTTCCCTTAATGAATTAAAAGGTTCTCTTTAATATAAAATCAGATTATCATCATGTAAACATATTAAAGCAACAAAGCAAAATATAATATATATTATATGAAATTTAATAATCTTGAAAATTACAAAAGATTTGTATGATCTCTCAATCTTAGTTTTATATACGAGTATACAACAGCTTTTGTGGATATAAGACAAAATTTTATTAAAAGTTATGTAACTTCATGCTCATATAATTAATTTTTTACTCATCATTTATATTATGTAGTATGATTTCATAAAAGTAAAATTTAAGGCTTGATAATAATAGAGGGATGAAACCATAAAATTACATTATGCATTTGTAACCCATGTAGTCATTTATCTTGAGAGTATTAAGGACAGCTTACGAATAATAATTCTTTTATAATATTTCATAATAATATAATTAAGTATATGAGTTTATAGGAATCGTGGATATAGAAATGATAAATGTGAAAAGAAGTGGACGAAAAATCAATTATCATTTTTTAGGGTTTGAGATATCTTCCACATGTTGAGAGAATAATGTGACAACTATTTGTGTTCCAGACTCACCATTGAGTAACTGGCAAATGCAACTTGGGACCTGACTCATTCTGGTACCGAGTCCTACACCATCATTCTTGTCTTCATGGTATATGAGGTCCACTATGAAATGTTTACTAATTTATTTGCGTTATGTTTCCTTGGATTTTCAACTATTTGCTTTTTTAACAAATTACTAAATGTGGGCTGCAAATGAATCGAATGATTTTGTTCGTGTTTATTTGTTAAGAAGCACATGTGTTCATAAATTGTTCATGAATACTTTCTGAACGAGATTTTATGTTTATATTCATTTGTTAAGAAAATGAAATTGTTCATGTTCGTTTGTTACTTTTTATTTTAATGGATGACCATCACTATACACATGAGCAAAACTATACACATTTAGTCAAAAGCCTCTTTTTTAGTACAAAATCAGAATCATGAACATATTTTGAGTTTTTAGTTTTCCCTTTATATCAATTAAATTTTAAAAAATTTGTAATAGCATTTTCCCCTTATATTTTAAGGAGTGTTATGCATTAAGATAATTACAATGTGAAATAGATCATATACTTTCTATGACTTTTTTTTATTATTTCATATTTGTTGATAATTGATCATTAGGAAAAAAATACCAAACTTTTGTGGGTGATTGGATGCCAATTCGAATTGAATGTTATGATGTGGATAAACACAAACATAACGATCTAAATTATTGAATAATATTTTATCCAAGTAATTAGAAGTCGACCTTTAAAAACATTTTATTGCTGTAACATTTCGTTTGTTTCTTTTTTATGGAACGACGATTTTCTTGTGTTTGATCATCGTCCTCTTCAATCGGAGAGCTTCGTTGCCCCACTTTGGCCAGACTATGTTATCTTATCCGGGTCCACGCTGGCTTCAGTGTTTGGCTTGGGCGTTCCCTCGGGGAAACCCTACCGCCGACTGCCACTTGACATATGTTGTGCCACCACAAGAGTTGAACACTCTCTGGCGTAGCACAGGGTGGGACGAAAACCCGGGTTGGCTCAAGATAGAACCTGACACCTCTGCAAGGAGGCTAGACTCTATCCATCACTTGATTCTTTGGGTTATATTTTTTTTGGACTAAATACTAAATAAACAATAAGTAAACTGGATCTTACCAAGCAGTCAAGCACTGCACTTAAAGAAGATCTGTCTTCAAAAACAATATTATACTCGTGAGTCGTGACTGAAGAAGGCGTAAGGTGTTATTTCTTTCCATATTGGGTAGTAAAGAAGATATAATTTTTAACAATGACTGGTTAATGTAGAAGTTGACTCGATCTTATGTAACTAACATAATCAAATGATTTATTAACGAAGAGTACAAGAGGTTAATGGTCTAACTAAATCCCATTATAAGTATCTAAATGTAAGTATTTATAGTTTAAAGAAAATGAAGGCACGATACTCATTTCTATTTGTAGATCAATATACGAGTTAAATCTAGTTTTCTTATAATTTTGTAATGATAGGTAGAACAACTTATATTAACGAAATGATAAATTCAGTATTATACGTTACATATAAAAAATTATCTTTACAAATCAATTACGAATTTACAATAACATTATTCAAAGAAAAAAACACTTTTAACGTGGTATTATAGAACGGCTTTTCCCAAATACATTGTTGAATGGTGACACACACCCTCTAATCTTACTACTAAATCTACATTAATGTTCACCATGAGACTACAACCCTCAATCATAAGGATGGACACCTTTTCTACACACCTTGATACCGTTAGATCACTAAGCCCTTTGGTATCGGCGTATCGCAAATACTTAATGTATAATGGATACATTACACATATGTATAGGAAAACATCTTCTAGTAGTATTTCATTGCATAATTGAAACGATTGAAGTTAAACTTAGAATGTATTAAAAAAAAAAAAAAAAAGATAAATGCAGTAATGTCTCATGGCCTACTTTGAACTATCTGCATGACAAATAAGATCAATTTTGACTTTGACTCAATAATTTGTGGCATTGAATCACACCATCCAGGGGTTAGTAGAATGTCCACATTCGCATCTTTAAGTCTCCCTCCCATCCTTGAATATAAAAGACATATATGGTAACAATAATTTATGAAAACAACCATAAGATTTGACGGGGATTAAAGAATTATTATTCAATCAATTTAAGATTTGACGGGGATTAAAGGATTATCATTCAACCAATTTTATTGGTTATCAGTATTTTTTTTAACGATCAACTAAATCATCGTATAAGCATTCTGGGATGCTCTCAATCGAGCAAATACATCCCTCCTTCATAACTGTCAGAGTTGGTGCATATCCGAGCCACCAAGCCAACAGTTACAGGGAAAACCCGCCTGCCTAAAGGCCCACTGCAGTAAAACCCGGTTCAGCTCGGTTTCGAGCTACTGCAGAGAGGCCTAGTTCTAAACTTCATTGCCACCACCAATATCCTTCAAAGTGATGCTAGTGAGAGTTGAACTTGAAACCTTGAAAAAGAGAAATCAAGTGACTAACATCTAGACCAACTTGTTAGGAGTATTAAGTTGTTAAAAGAGCATTATGATATGCTTTTTTGGCTCCCAAATTATTTATTGTTGATGCTTAGTGTAGTTGGAACTTCCAAGTTGACACACAAAGGGGGTTTATATTATACGACATCACAACTAAAGGGTTAGAATTATTAATTGTATTTTTGGTAGGTATGTTAAAGTTATGACCAAGTTCCTATAGTTTATTTGATATGAAAATTATCGAAATACGAGTTAGCTTACTTAAATTAACACATGTTTCATGTAAAGTGATCAAACTACTACTTTTATGTGTGTTTATACTCAACCATTTCTTTTTGCTTTATTATTATCGTTATTAGCTTATATTGTCTTTAACACTTATCATAAACTATTATTCTTGTTAACCACCAAGTCAAACAAGTTCATGAGTTCTAATATCTACGGTGAACACCCATTGTCACACCCTACTCATTTGACAATAATTACAATTTACACCCATCTCCACCTTTGCTACAATAAACCATCACCAAAACTAAACCTAAAACAAACAAATAAGTGACGATCCATCCTATCTTAAAATATGAAAGCCAAATCGTAAATAACAACCATCACCAATAATTATATATATCCACCAAAGGGCCTTTGACCTAGGCATACGCCTCGTGGAACCAATATGTTGAAAATGTGTCGATCCAATTGATGAGGTTTCATGTCCTATAATGAATAAAAATATAGCTTTAAGGTTACATTAGTCTCTGAATTAGTTATTCTAAAAAAAATATATAAAAATCTAATGTAAACCCCTCAACCGTATAACTACAACAATTCCCCCACCTTATCACACTATCGGTTACATTTGCCTTATTATTATATTTTTTTTTTGAGCGGCAAAACTTACATACTTCTAAATTACACTAAATAAATCTTATTCTACTCCCTGCTTTAGAGTGAACCCAAAACCTCTTATTAAAAGACAAGAGTCTCTACCAAATAAGCTAGCCTCATATTGACACATTTTCCTTATTTATAAATGAACTACCAAACATTTTCCCTGGAGAATCAACATGTGTTTGTCCCGTTTGCGTTTGATACCTTTGGTGGCCTTGCTCCTGACGCTGTGCGACTTTTGAATCGGGTTCAAAAAGTCGTTAATAGTAATTCTTCGTCGCTAAAGGTTTCAAACTTTGTATTTAGTAGAATTGGTTTTTCTATTCAAAAGGGGTGGCGGCGCAACTTGTTGCCCGACTACCTGCCATTGCTTTGTAATTGACCTTCAGATGTTTTTGAAGAATCAGTTGATTATTTGATAAAAAAAAAAATCCAAATCAGCTATAAGTACGATATCATCAATTAGATTGAAGCCGCACATGAGGATTTTACAACACCTACATAAAAAATGTGAAAAATATTGACTCATGGGTTGACTATTGGACCTAGACTCACATGATTTACATTACTAATGGGATAGTTTTCAACATGAAAAATCTGATACATTTTTATATTTAACTAACATGTTTCAGTTTTGATAATTTGATTGAAGAGTAAAAGAACCAGAATTGTAACGGGTTCACAAAGTAAATGAATTTAACACTCGTTCCATGTAACCACCACCCTAACATTTCTATTTATTTAACAAATTTACAATTTAATGTCATAGTCATATCTCAATTATTCAACTAATTCTAAGTACAATTTGAATATTTTTCAAATTTCATCCGTACACCCTTCAAGAACTGAAACAAAGGTAAAAACATTATTATTTTTGATACATTTTACAACATATTATTATTATTATTATTACTATAAGAGGATATTTTCAATTGTGAGAGATGATATTTGTCCCCAAAAGTTGTCTTCATTGGTTTGTCTTCTTGTTTATATTTTTTTCAAAGTACCGGGCCGTTGCTATTGAATGTTGTGTAGCCCCACTAATATTGTCATTTTCATTGCAGACAATGTGACAACTGTTGCAATTGTATAATATTAATGAGATATGTCCAACTCTTTACCTTTCAGTCACCAGCTTCAAAAGATCAGGATCTTTCAAGAACACTCGTGCGGCTCATTTTGGAATTTTCTTCAGCTTCGTACGAGTTAACATGGTCATTATAATATTATTATTATCTTTTGGTGGTGGGATGCATTTTTGTGAGATCGATTTGGTGGCATGTTTGCGTGTGGTGCAACTGTGCAAGGTTCCTATCTCGTCGAGATTCTGCTCCATAAAATACATGCTTGACTTAGTCGACACTATGGACCTGCCAGCCATGTCGGCAGAGAGGAATTCCCCTTCAAGCCCCCAAAAACGCGGGATGGGAGGAGGTGTGGAGCAACACGTGACGTCGGTTTATGTTAAAAAATTAAAACAAATCAATAAAATTAGAAAAACACATTCATATATATGTATTAATTCATAACATAACTGATGAACAGTGAGTTAACGTTAACGTCGTTTGTATGTTCACATATAAATTACCAGATTTCCCCCAATTTCTTCTTCTTCTTCTTCGCAACCATTTGATTCCAAAACTGAAATCGATCATGGTGGAAACCAGACGGAGTTCATCGTCATCCAAACGCACGTTATCGTCACCATGCTCGTCTCCAATTCCTACAGGAAAGCGATCGAAGGTAATGTTTAATTCGTTAATTTCGTAAAATTAGGGTTTCGAATTTGTGAAATTGAGATTAGGTTTTTGTTGTTTGGTGTTGATGTTTGATGTTTTGGTGATCGGGCGGCGGAGGCGGCGTCGTCGTCAACCACCGGAACGCCGGTGGAGCCGATTGAGGCGGTGGTGAAGGAATCAGGTGGATGTGAGTCACAGGAACAGGAGGTTAGATCGTCTGGTCCGTGTAAGAAGGAGCCGGATGCGTGTGAGGAGGTGACAGGTGTTGATGTGCCGGAGAAGTCTCCGGTTGTGGAGGCGGAAGGTCAGCCATTGGTGTCGCCGATGTCGTTAGATGTGTGTTGATTGTTGAATCTGTGCTTGTCATTGTTTTACTTCATATGAGATCTTAATTTGATAAATGTTTTTGTGTTCGTGTTAGGGTTTCGTTGATATAATTGTTGTTTATGCTGTAATTATGCTTAAGTTGATCAATCTTTGAGATCTGAACTTGATAATTGATGTTGTGTTTGTGTGTAAGTTAGGGCTTAGGTAATTTGATTGTCGTTTAGGCCCTCTGATTATGCTGAAATTAATCAAAGTTCATATGAAATCTGAATTTGATAATTGTTGTTGTGTTTATGTTTGATTTATAGTTTAGCAGATATGATTGTTGTTTATGTTCTAATTATGTGTACATTAATGAGACTATGAGATCTTAATTATGCATTAAATCAATCAACCTTCATCTGTATTTGATAGTTTGTTGTTGTGTTTGGGTTTGATTTGTGCAGGTTTAATAATAGCATGGAACTTCAAAAGAGTTGTGCACAAGTTGGTGTTGGTCACATGTGGCGAGCATGGTTCAAAGACATTGTTATTTGTTGCAACTTAAGTAAGAGAACCAATGTTCCACACTCCTATCTCCACCATATTCGTAATATACACCAACCTTTTTCAAGATTTGAGAGGTATATTTTAGCAACATCTGTGGGCTTTACGCCCTTGTACTTCTTGCATCATGGGGGTTTTATGCTTGTGTTAGTTGTACGTTGTGAAAAAGGTTTTGTTTTTGTCTTCCCTAGGCGTTTCGTTTGGCATGTGATAGACCCCGTTTATAAACAGTTTTTCTGTTCATCACTTTTTGGCTAGCTCAACTACGAGTTTTCCCTGGTTAGTGATTTCGTGAAATTTGCTTCTCTTTTTGGTTTTCCCCGGTTAGAAAAGTGCTGGGTCGGTTGACTCAAATAATCCATTTTATTGTTTGATTATATTAGGTGGTGTACGGGTCAGATTGAGCAACCCATCCCAGCATTTGACATGGACATATCAGATTTCATGGAGAATGCCAAATGTTACTTTGTTCGTGATTTTTGTGTCCGATTATAACATGAAGCAATAATTATAATATTTACTAAAATAGTTTCTTTTACGGATGGGCTGCATACATTGCTTGCGCTATTCTTGTGATTTTAAAGCTAATATTTGTTCAAGAAAGCTTGCTTTGCTCTACCAAAAGGTAAAAATGATCAAACATCATGCTTTTCTTAAGACCTATACTAGAAACTTTTTTCAAATGTTATATAATTATTTTACATGTAGGCATGTGGGTGATGGATCAGATGGCTTTTACATGCAGCAAAGCTAACAAGTGCTTCTTGCAATAGTTTGCTAGGCACATGATTCCAACATCAAGCAAGAATTTCTTGTCATGTAGGTTGGAAAAGGTGTCAAGAGACTAATTCGTGTTTTAGTTTAACTTATTGGAAGATAGACATGCCAAATTTTGTAAAAGACGGTTATTTTACACTAAATTAAACTACGCTTTGTATTTATCCTTCACGAAGTACGTAGTGGCACAGTTTCATGCCCCCCGCCGCAACGCGGGGGAGCTTAATCCTAGTTATACATATTAATACTAACTGCTGATGAACAGTACAACTAAAATTTTAAGAATTCATTATACAAATAATTTTATTTATTATTTAATTAATTAATATTTATTTTATTATTTTTAGTAATATTATATTTATTATTCAAATTCATCTTTTAATCATAACTTGCGTTCGTTAACCTTTTTAAAAATTCTAAATTTGCATCCATATATATTCCCAGTTATTTTTCCGCACGTTCTCACGATAGGTTACCATGAGCATTGGATTGATTTTATACATGTGAATTATAACTCACGATGAACAGTGAAATGTAATTTTTTATTTATTACATTATAATATTGTTATGATATTGTATTATTATAAATACTTTTTATTATATTTTATTTCCCGCTTATAATTTTTAACATAATACTTTTTATAAAATTTTGAATATTTCATTACGATGTGCTTATTTTTATCTACGTCTAGATATAAATTTTGCTCAACATCGAAGAACTACTTTTTCGGTATCGTAAGTTGTAGCAAGTGTCAGTGTCGTACCAGTATTGTGACGAACCGAACCAATTCCAACCGAACAACATCGGAAAAAACATCTAATATCGAAACTTGTACCGATATTTGTTTTTATGGTTTCGAAACTTGTACCGATATTTGTTTTTATGGTTTTTACC
Source organism: Helianthus tuberosus (assembly GCA_030545235.1). Lineage (NCBI taxonomy): Eukaryota > Viridiplantae > Streptophyta > Magnoliopsida > Asterales > Asteraceae > Helianthus > Helianthus tuberosus. Next base: position 165,812,590 of record CM060442.1, read on the forward strand.
GATGTTAAAAGCGTGTAGATATCTTTTAAAGTCGTACCGGTATTGTGACGAACCGAACCGATTCCAATCGAACAACATCAATACCGGCATCGAATATCGAAGCATGTACCAATAGTTGTTTTAATGGTTTTTATCGATGTAAAATGCGTGTCAATATCTTTTAGGGTATATAAAGACTTTAATTTTTATCTTTCAGTCGCTATGTCGAGTGTTGGAACGGTATGGTAGTGATACGATCTTAATTTATCAAAAGCAAAAACAATAAAAATAAATATCGGTAATAATATAAATGGTGTTTAGACGGTTTCAGTTCGATTTAGTACGATAGCGGCACAATAGCCGTTTTCAATAACGTTTGTATGTCAATGTTGAAAAGGTAAACATAGAATGCAAACCAACCGAATGATATCAACTGAACAACATTGGTACCGGTATCGATTTTCATTTTTATTGATTTTTTATCAATGTAAGGTTTTCTCTTTCGATTACTATAGCGAGTACGGATACCGTAACGAACTGAACAGATACTAACTGAATCTCTGCCGCAAAGCGCGGGGGAATTCACTAGTTAATATTAAATAAAAAATAACATTACATAAACTCAAAAAAACATTAACTAAAATTACATATTTTAATTATCATCTTTGTCGTCGTCGTTGTTTCGCGGAAGACTCCAATGTGTTCATCCAAATCCACTTGAAGGTTGTGAGGTCCCTTCATCTTCAAATATAGTTTGAAGGACGTTCTGAACCAATGATATTATTAGCTCCGGTCCCTCGTCAGATGATGATGATAATAAAAGAAGCTTTTCAAGCGAAGATGATGACAATGAAGATGATGAACTTGAGGATTGCATTTTATTTAGAGAATGATAAATTTGAGAGTGAAAGAATGTGTTTGTACGGAGAAATAAGTTGGATATGTTGTATGTGTATGGAGAAATAAGTTGTAGAGAGCCGATGTATATGGTTTTTTTAGATTTTTTTAAATTCTAGTCGTTCAACGGCTAGTTTGAACAACAAATCACCACGTCCCATGTCATCATACCCCACGCCCCATGAAGATTCGGACGCCACCACCTCCACGCCAATCGCCAATACAAGGGGCGGTGTGCCGGCGTTGGGGAAGCCCCACGCCACCCTTTCCCACGGCCACGCAGTGAGTCTAGTCTTAGGGATATCTAGAATATTGGAAGTGACGTGAAGATTTATCTATGTAAACATGACCCTAAGATGTTTCGATATATTTGGGCGATGCAACATCATATACGATTCGAACCATTTGAAGGGTCAAGTCAAAGCGAAATGATGTTAAAAGGATTTGTATATCTAATATGTTTCTAAAGGAAATACATTGTATCAATTGAGATAATAACAAATGTTAGATAGATGTGACATAGATAAGGCAGGTTAGAGTTTATTCATGAGTTTACACATATTGACTTGATTTATAGACGTGTAGTATATATCATCAATCATGCTAATTGTAGATGATTGACAATAATTATAGATCACTATCTTCTTTGTAAGACTTAAATTATTAATTGATGGTGACGTTGATATGGACCAAGCGTTTGAGGGACCGATATAGACCTCATCATTTAACATTGTAATATTGTAACACGTCATTTCTATAAATTCGCATCTAAAGTTATCGACTGTCAATTTTCACTAAAGAAAAACATAACTTGGCTGCTAAATTAAGATCATGCTTTGTGGTTCTATGAAAAGTATATGTATTCTTCTACAAATCGTCTGATAAAACCACCCCTAACACCACTTGTAGTGGGGCTTCAATTGGACATTTTTTTTTAATCCATAACGCCTCTTCGCCCCCCTCCCTCCGCCCAGGGGCGGTTTTTTCGTCAAAATTGGCTTGGGCATAGGCTTGAAAATGCCTTAACGGGAAAGTTTTGACCAATGATGCCGTTGGCCAACGGCTAATATAACGGCTACTTTTCTTTTTTTATATCCAATAACTAACTATATATTAGGTTCATTTGTGAACAACCTCCTTGATTGTGAACACTAATGAACTAATCCTACCCCTTGATTATCAATACACAAGTGTATACACAAGTGTAAATCAATGGTCAGGATTTGATGATGAAAATACACTAGTGTATTTTACGATTTGATGATGTAAATCAATGATCAGGATTTGTTCACTTAGTTCACAAATACACTAGTGTTCACTTTAGAACCCCACCCTTCACAACTAAACCAATGCCACAAAAAATAAACCCAACTCAACACCATCTCCTACAAAAATGGATTCCTCCGCGTCTTCGTCATCTGTTGCCAATTATTATTACATAGAGTTTTTAGCCGACGCCGGTGAGTCGACCGACAAGACGCTTACTATATTAAATAAATAATTGAGTAATTATTGCAAGGGACAGTACGTGGCATTATACCACCACACCCATTTTAACTTCAAGCATATAATGCTCATTTGCTGATTGGACTGTCACATGTCAGATATGCCCAAGGGAGGAGCTTGAAACTAACCCACCACAACACATGTTCTAAGGAAATCTAACAAAAACTAGAATCTGTACATATTATTGCAAGGTTTCGTATTTTATACAATTATTTTTTGATATATTTTTGAATATTATATGTAAAACTAAGAAGTTTATGTTTTAGGTCCACTACATTTTAAAGACGCTTACTATATTGACGTGTAAGTTATAATGTCAGATTGGAAAAGTCGATATATTGCTGCTATGACTTTTGCCTATATCCTTGGACCAAACAATTAAAAAAATTAAAGTGTCCATTCACGACTTTTGTAAGACATTATTTCCCCAAAGTAATAAGTTAGAAAAAAAAAAAAAAAAAAAAAAGTTAGAAATTCAACCCATTTAATTTTTAACTTAAATTCAGTAAATAGTAAAGTGAAACGTAGGGGTCACTGTCGCGAACCAAATGTGTCCACGTTGTGGGAAGTGACGGAGCTTGACCAAAAGTTCCGAGGGGGGCGGAAAGTCATGGACCCAATTTATATATTGTATAAATATATAGGCAAAATAATTGGGGGGACAATCCTATATAATTTTAAAATTTTCGGACGAAAAATATAAAATTTTACACTTCTAACCGAAACATTCGGGAGGGGGGTTGCAGCCCCCACTTTACACTATGCTCCGCCATTGGTTGTGGGCACATGCAAGAATCGGTTGATCACATTCTCGTTTCTTGCTTATCGGCAAAGGCTTTGTGGTGGTCGGTGGGGGTTTGGATCAACGTTTCTGCCATTGCGTCATGCTCCTCGGTCAAGGAGGTGTAACTTCCAAAGAAACATAAAAAGGCGGCGACGAGTGTGATCATGATGGTGCTACTGGAAGATATGGATATGCAGGAATGAAAAAAGTAATTAATGAAAAGATATGGATATTCGAAACCCAAATTCATTAGAGGACATTAAAGAAGTTACTTTCCTCTAGATGAGAAATAGAGCAAAATAGCCAAATATTACCCCTAGATAGCTGTTTAAATTTTGATGCTAATGTGTTTGTTGTTTATAATGGTGCTTGTTCTAGTCTCTTGCTAGATGGGCCTTTTTTGTTGGTTGGTATAATGATATTGGCTTCTTTCAGGCTAATACACCTTTCTATACACATCTAAATATGTGACATTTTTTCCCGTTATTTTAGTGATTAATCTAACTTAAATATTGCTGAAAAAAAATGTTTCCAATAGAAAAAAAATGTTTATATTAGCTGTTTAAGTTTTTTTTTTTTTTTTTGTACAATGCTTCATGAAATAGTGATTAATCTAACTTAAATATTGCTGAAAAAAAATGTTTCCAATAGAAAAAAAATGTTTATATTAGCTGTTTAAGTTTTTTTTTTTTTTTTTTTTTTGTTTTTGTTTTTGTTTTTTTTTTTTTTTTTGTACAATGCTTCATGAAAGAATCAGTTATTTTAGTGATTAATCTAACTTAAATATTGCTGAAAAAAATGTTTCTATTGGCTGAAAAAGTAACTTAGTTATTGCTCTTGGGTTTTTACAAATGTTTTTTTGTTTGGAAATCCATAAACGAGGCCCAAATTAGAAAAGTGTGTGACTAAAGGACTAAGTAAGGCCCATATAACAACCTCACAAGCCTTGAGTATTTGAGTTGTTGAAGTTTGGTTTTCTTTCTGTTGCAGTTTAGGGCCTTTGTTGTTCATCTTCATCACGTTTCAATTGGATCATAAAAGCTTGAAATCCTGACAGAGGTTAAGGTCAATGTCGTGTGCACGGTTCAGTTTGATTCGGTTCGTAACCGTAACCGAAGCCATCGGTTAACTAGTTTGGTTAATTCGGTTAATTTGTCAGTTTTCGGTTCGGTTAATAACCAAATCAAATAAGGGCAAAATTTTTGCTTAGAAATACAAGTAATGGAGGTATAAATACATGAAATGGATGTATAAGTAAATGAAATGAAGGTATAAATACATGAAATAGAGGTATAAATAAATGAACTGGAGGTATAAATACATGAAATGAAAGTATAAAACATGAATTACATGAAATGGAGGTATAAAATCTAGAAATATATGAAAATCTAAATGGTTCGGTTCGGTTAATTTCAGTTAACCGATGGTGAAAAAAATAACCGATAACCGACTTTCGGTTAATTCGGTTTTGGTTAACGGTTCGGTTATTGCACATCTCTCGTGTGTACGTTGGAAATTTGGATCCACGAGTTTCGGAGATGTTGATGGTATGTTCAAGCATACATGAAAGTATTATGACCATGACAGCTGCTATCTTATTTTTACAACTAGTAGGGTGTCCGCGCGATGCGGCGGGGGCGACACTTTGGATTGCGGCACTCATTGCTGGTAGTTTTCTTATTTGTATATGATAACATTATTGTGGTGGATATATGTCAAGATCGGATAATCCGGTTTTCGGATATCCGAAAATCGGATATCCGAAATTTCGGATAGTGAAATATTGACATCCGAATCCGAAATTTCGGATATCCGAAATTTCGGATTCAGGTTCGGATATCTAATCGGATATCCGAATATCCAATTTTTTATTTAATTTTTATTTTTTTACTATTTTTTAATATTTGGAACCAGGTTTTTCGGATAGTTTCAGATATCCGAATATAAATTTCAGATATTTTTCGGATATTTCGGATACTTCGGATATTTTTCGGATTACTTCGGATATTTTCGGATATCCAAACAAAATAAAAATTAAATTTTCGGATATTTTCGGATAATCCGATTATCCGAAAATTCTCAAAATCACTATCCGAATCCGAATCCGAATTTTCGGATTATCCGATTTTCGGATATCCGAAAATTCGGATATCCGAAAATTCGGATACGGGTTTTCGGATATTTCGGATTCGGTTTCGGATTCGGATTTTTTTGAACACCCCTAGCCTAACACCTATAATGTCTTGCAATGTTCGATCAACTGCCTCTATCGCCTGACGTTTCGCCATCGATGCCTCATCCCATATAATTAACTTGGAGTACCTAATTAGTTGACTTATAATTTCTAAAATTTTGGGACATAGTTTACTATTTATCTACTAAATATCGTAAATTAGTATTAAAAAAATATCGTAAATTAGTATTAAATAATTCCTAAAATTTTGGGATATAGTTTACTATCTATCTACTAATATCGTAAATTAGTATTAAATAATTCCTAAAATTTTGGAACATAGTTTATCTTCTATCTACTAAATATCAAAGTTTTGTTTTGTTATAAAAATTAATAATAAATAAAGTATAGAAAAACTGTTTTAAACATGTAAAGATTCGTTTGTTAATAAAAAATACTAAACAAATGACAAAAGTATATTAGTTCAATCGAGATGTAAATTATAAGTGCAATAAAATAACACAAAACATAAACTTCAAATATAAAATAAACTTTATTATTCATGGGATAGTCTAGATCAAACAAAAACAACTGAAAATGAAAAAAACATAAAAACACTTGATATATTTCATCTAATTTCTCTTCTTTTTTGATCCGTTTTTCTTGTTTGTGCTCGAATTAGCAGTATCATCTAATTCATCTTCTTTCTCATCGTCCTCAGAATCATCTAAATTTATAACCTCGACCCATTTCCATTCATAGAGTCTCTTAGATATTTTCTTTTGATTCTCATACTTCCGATCCTTAAAAAACAAAAATTTAATAAAAAAGTTAAAAAATGATTAAATAAATTTTATAAAAAAAAAAAAACAAATATTGAATAAAAAAAATTAAAAAAGATTAAATAAAATTTAAAATTACCTCTTTACTAAATTGACGTTGAAGATTAGACTTGTATGGACTGAACATTGCATCATAAGAAATAATTTCAACACTATTATCACCATCATCCTACAATAAAACACCAAATAATAACATAACGAACTTGTTAATATGAAATATTATAAGCGAAAATATAACTTAAAAACTAACAAAAGCTTGTTCGACAACTGGGGTGTTTAAATTGGTGTGTTGAATCTGAAAAATCAAATAAGTTAGTATTCACATAAAAGTAAATAAAAGAAAACAGTTATTCATTATTGCGATATAACAAAACTTATCATAGAACCGACCTTAGATTTTTCAATATCGCATGCTTGTTTTTTCGCATCAAGTGAATTCAGAACTGGCTCCATATTTTAAATCTGTTTAGCAATAGAAATGTAGAATTGTGAGTGTTTGCTATGTATTTATAGTAGTCCATTAGGGTTTAGTTTTAGATTGGTTATCCACTTATTTAGGAAGTTTGTTGTGAGTTTTAAGTTTTTAAAATAAGATGCACATATCCTGTTTAGTTTGTTGTGGCATGTTTAATAGGAAGTTTGTTGTGAGTTTTATCTATACTATATTAAACATGTCACAACAAACTGACTCTGCACAAGTAAAATTAGGGAATATTTTAGTTTATTAATGTCGTTCAAAACAAAAAACTTGGGTAAAAAACAAATGTTAATGCACGGTAGCTAGGTAATGGTCAAAGCTGGCTTGGGTAAAAAACAAATGTTGGCTTTAATCAATTGTACATTTACGTATCGGCTATTTGTACTTTATGAACGCACAGCGAAACTAAAAAAGACAACTATCAAAACGTTTAAAAAAATGTGCCGATCGTCATGGTACCTTCGGATTTTTTTAAAACATTACGGGTTGTAAGATATCGCAGGAATACATTAAAGAATTAAAGAGGGGGGGGGGAGTGTAACTAATTACCCATAATTATGTTAAATGTCAAGGATTTAAATGTAATAGATTGAGGGACTAAAAAATAATTATGGTTTAAAAGACCACTTTACCCTCATTCTAGGGGTTTATTTATAAATAATGGGGGAAGAAGTTCTTAACTTTTGGGAATCCTTCCCTCATGTACTATAATATAGTATAGATAGATTGAGGGACTAAAAAATAATTATGGTTTAAAAGACCACTTTACCCTCATTCTAGGGGTTTATTTATAAATAATGGGGGAAGAAGTTCTTAACTTTTGGGAATCATTCCCTCATGTATTATAATATAGTATAGATAATTATATATTATACATATTAACATTTAGAAGATGATGACGTAAGCCGGTAACAGTTTTGTCAATTGGTTGGCCACTTTTGGCGGCCATGTTGACTATTGTTGTTTTTTTTATATAATAGTTATTTATAGATGATGCCAAATTACAATTTTATCCCAGGTGTAAAATTACGATTTAGCCCTCGAATCAAAATAAAGTTTTGCTTTTGCCACTTGCTTAAATTTACGATTTTGCTCTCAGTTAAAAAATACAATTTTGCCCCCAGTTAAAAATAAAATTTTGTGTTTGCCCTCAACTAGAGTCCTGCTAAATTACGATTTGGTTCCCAGTTTAAAATTACGATTTTGCCCCCAGCTAAAAATTACGATTTTGCCCGCAGCTAAAATATTACGATTTTGCCCTCATTTCAAAATAAAAAAAATGGTTTTGCCCTCAGTTCAAAATATTATCTTACCTTCATTTTAAAATTACGATTTTACCTCCGCTAAAAATTGCAATCTTGCCATCGTTTTTTTTCCTTTGGCAAAACCATGGTAGTGTTTTATTTTACTTTGTTGACTTAATTTTGTTTTTATTCACGCCAAACAGCTGCCTACCACTTGCTAATTGGTCCTGACAAGTTATTGTTTTGCCCCCAACTCTACATTACACGCTTGTCATCGTTTTAGTTAATTTTTTTTATCATAACTATGGTACTGTTTTTCTTTAATTGGTTAACTTGATGTATCTTTTTTAATATCGTGTTATAGATAGCATGTATAACTAACCGACATAAAGGCGTACATGTTATTAACCTAAGAAATACTCGGTTTAGCGCCCCGCAACGCGGGCGGCGCATAACTCTAGCTGCCTAACACTTGCTCATTAGTCCTGAAAAATTACAGTTTTGCCCTGAGCCCAAAATTACGGTCTTATCATCGTTTTTTTTTTTCATAGCAAAATTATAGCAGTCTTTTTTTTAATTGATTGAGAATTATTCGGTCATCGCCCCGCAACGCGGGCGGGGCACCTACTAGTTGTTTACATTAAGGTTTGGTGCAAGAACTGTTTGCGGAACTGCAGGTTGTTTTTTCATAGATTTAAGCATCAAGTTCTAGTCATTTGCCGTCTAGTACTGTCGGTTGTTGTATGTATGTTTGGTATCGTTTTAACGCTAATTTCATTCTTGTTTTTGTTTTCTTGTATTTCGGGTGCATTCATTTTATGTAAAATTTAATTAAACCAAAAGACGATGAATTTGATCCAAACATAATCTGTTTCCCACTTGGATAGATAGATTATGGACAACTGGCCAAGTGGGTCAAAATCATTGGTTTCAGTTTTCGGGGCTATCATAGCCACTTTCTACGCAGGTCCTACAGTTATAACGTCTGGTTTAAGTTCAATCGCTCCTTAACATCTCCCTGACCAATCATCGGACTGGATCCTAGGTGGCATTCGAATGCTACTTGACTGTCTCTTAGCTGCTTATAACCATGCCTGGCGAAACAGCTGACTCACGTCGGACATGAGTAGCAACGGGTCATTTTCAAGCTGGTCGTATTTGTTTGGGTGATCAGGTTTGACAAAAATGGGTACGGGTCAAAAAATGTGCCAGTTTAGGATTCAGTTGTTTAATCAAAGTCAAAGCATCAATGTTATGATATTATTCACATAGGCTCCGTCATGCGCCTTTAATTTGACCGCAACATTTGTTCTTTAACCCTTTTCTGAAAAATGGTATAATAGTACGACTGACAACGCTCAAGTAAAAAAGAAGACTCTGCCAAAAGGCTGTTGGGGAATTTTCAGAAAACGGATGATCAGAGAGGCGTGTAATCACTCTCAGATCAAATTATTTCGGTGGTTCACCCGAATAATTCAATCGGATACAACTCTGATTTCGAGAAATTGAACCTGAGTATGTGTTTTGCGTAAATTGATTGAACCAGAGAAATTGTGATCAAAAAACTGTGTTTACGAGTTTGGGGTTGTTTGCAGATAACTGCCTTTGGCAGTTATCTTCTAATTTTAATTAAAATTGCATTAAAACATGCCTTAATTTTTGTCTAAAAAATTAGGACGATTTTTCACAAAATATTTTTTCTAAGGCATTTTCCATAAAGCAATTTAATTAAAATAAAACAGCTCGACCCCAGCCAGGGGCTCTGCCCCTTGGACCCTGCTCCCAGGGGCGCTGCCCCCGGACCCCCGCCAAGGGGGCGCTGCCCCCTTGGAACCCCCGTAGGGTACGGGCTCCGCCCGTACACTCCGAATAATAATAACTCAAACAAGCGTGCACTCCCGCACCTCCTAACTTGCTTGATGTGTATTATTATTCGCTTTGATCACCAAGTCAATCCCCCGATTACACTAAAATATCTAACATTCCTCCCCCATTTTAGCGTAATCCTTGATTAACTTGAACAAATTCACAACAATCAAACTTATGCATAAATGAAATATCGCAACGATTGAATTTCACATTAGTATATTACACATTCCAAATATTCGAATATAGGGGTGTCGCTAAGGATTGAACCCTTTCTATTCAGTGAATACATGAAGATAATATACACACAAGTTTACATACTCTAATGTTCTTTCTTGACACTATTTTTACTAGCCTGTGTCCCATCCTTCAATGAACATATCAAAGCCAAGTCCTAGCTTCTTGAAGCGGCTAAACTTCATGCTCATATAGGTAGTTCTTTATTCTTGCACCTGCATATGCAATTTTTCAAAGAACTATTAAGAAGTAAACCTTCAACCTCCTTTAACTTGCAGGTCTGAACACATACCTTGGGATGATGCTACTAATGTGTTCCAATTTCTAGATGTTAAGCTTTCCACATTGAATTCAGCACCTAACGTCATATTAGGTGGGAATTGGGTATCTTAACACGAGAAATCTCAGGTGGACTTTAATCCCATCCCTACAGCCGCCTTGTGCACAAGATCTCTACATAACTCTTTGGTTAAGTGGTCGGCTAAATTCTGTTGAGTTCTCACAAACTCCACCGATATCACCCCTTGCGTGATGAGCTCATGAATCATGCTGTGTCTAACACCTAAGTGACTAGACTTCCCATTATACACTTGGCTATATGCCTTAGCCAAGGTAGCAGCACTATCACATCTAATAGATATAGGTGATATAGGTTTAGGCCACAATGGAATTTCATAAATCAAGTTTCTTAGCCACTCAGCTTCTTTGCCAGCTTCGGCTAATGCTACAAACTCAGACTCCATTGTTGAATCAGTTATGCAAGTCTGTTTCTTAGATGCCCAAGATATGGCACCTCCTCCGAGCAGAAAAGTCCATCCACTCGTGGAAGAATGATCTTCCTTGTTTTTAATCCAGCTTGCATCCGAATAACCTTCTAAAACCGAAGGAAATCCAGTATACGTCAAACCATATTTCATGGTTCCTTTCAAGTACCTAAATACTCGATTCATTGCCTGCCAATGACTTGCACCTGGATTGCTAGTATACCTACTAAGCTTTCCAACAACATAAGCTATATCCGGTCTAGTGCTAATCATGGCGTACATGAGAGATCCAATGGCCCTTGAATATTCAAGTTGGCTTACAGCTACACCTTCATTAGGTGAGAGCTTAAAAGCAGGATCCATTGGAGTGCTAACTGGAGAACTATCATGAAAATTAAACTTTTTCAATATCTTCTCAATATAATGAGATTGAGAGATTGATATGCCATTATTCTCCCTTTTGATCCTTATACCAAGGATCACTTCCGCCTCCCCCAAGTCTTTCATATCAAAACAAGATGACAAAAATTTCTTTGTTTTATCAACTAGATCCTGGTCAGTACCGAAGATCAACATGTCATCTACATATAGACAAATTATGACTCCTTTCCTAGAATCATCAAATTTGCTATATACACACTTGTCTGCTTGGTTTAATACAAAACCATTAGACAATACCACTTCATCAAACTTTTGATGCCACTGTTTTGGTGCTTGCTTTAAGCCATATAATGACTTAACTAGCTTACACACCTTATGCTCATTGCCAGGCATAACAAAACCCTCTGGTTGTTTCATATATATCTCCTCATCCAAATCACCATTAAGGAAAGCAGTTTTCACATCCATTTGGTGAATTACAAGATTGTGTATTGCAGCCAAGGCAACCAACAATCTAATAGTGGATATTCTTGCTACAGGAGCATATGTATCAAAGTAGTCAATTCCTTCTTTTTGTCTAAAGCCTTGGATAACCAATCGGGCTTTAAACTTTTCAATTGAACCATCTACTTTCATCTTCTTCTTGAAGATCCATTTACAACCAAGTGGTTTACACCCACGGGGTAGATCAGACAGTTTCCAAGTATTATTTTGCATAATAGAGTCCATCTCATCATTTATAGTTTCTTTCTAGAAAGCTACATCTCGAGATGCCATGGCTTCACTATAGGTTTTAGGATCTTCCTCAATATTGAAGCAATATTGATATTGAATTTTAATTTCATCTCTAGATCCTTCAACCAAATATAGCTGAAAATCATCACCAAATGATTTAGCTTTTCTTGCTCTACCACTCCTCCTAAGTTCCGGAGGAGTATCAATCACTTGATCATCCACGTGAGAGTTACTAGAGCTTGGAACCATGTCTCTAGGCCTAGGCATTGAAGAGAATCTATTCTCATCATACTCTGCAGTTCTTGCCTCAATAACCGTATGCACTGACACGTAGTCATTTGGTTCTATAACATAGAACCTGTGAGCAAATGAATGCTCCGCATACCCAATGAAAATGCAATCTATACCTCTTTCCCCTATGTTCCTTATTTTAGGATCAGTGAGCCTCACCACGGCTCTACGACCCCAAACTCTAAGCTTATGCAGCTCAGGTGGTTTTTTATACCAAAGCTCAAAAGGGGTGGTCTTGTTCCTTTTATTTGGAACCCTATTTAGCAAATAGCAGGCTGTCAACATATCCTCACCCCAAAAGCCCTCACTTAGGCCCGAATAGGACAACATGGTATTGACCATTTCCTTTAAAGTCCTATTTTTCCTTTCCGCCACACCATTTTGTTCCGGTGTGTAAGGAGCTGTGGTATGGTGTATTATTCCAGTAGATTGGAAATACACCGGATCAAAATACTCACCACCTCTGTCCGTATGTAGGGTTTTGATCAACCCGCTCCGATGAAGCTCTACTTCTTGTTTATAAATCTTAAACTTTTCAAGAGCTTCATCCTTAGCATGCAACAAATAAATGTAACAAAATCTAGTAGCATCATCTATAAATGTTACTACATATTTTTTATTACCTAGAGATGGTGTAGCATGAAAATCACATAGATCACTATGTATCAAATCTAACACTTTAGTTTCCCTATGAACATGTTGCATGAAAGGCCTTTTGGTTATCTTATTCAACTTGCAAACATGGCATTTATCATTGTTTATGTTAATAGGCGGAATTAAGCTCATTTTAGACATTTCTTTAACTCTTTTATAATGTACATGTCCTAGTCTAGCATGCCATAATTCCGATTCAGTCAAGTTGTTTCTACTACTAGTTGAAGCTATGCAATTTGCATTACTAGTTGAAGCAACACAAACAGATTCATTCATAAACGAGACATCAACATTCAACATAAACATACCATTACATAGATAACCAAAACCAACAAAGGTACCATGTCTTGACAAGATATACTTGTCACTTTCCAATACTTGTTTATACCCACAATTATTCAACACAATGCCACTTAACAGATTCTTTCGAATTCCGGGCACATACAAAACATTGTTCAAAAGTAAACATTTTCCAGAAGTAAAAACAAGATTCACAGTTCCTATTTCCTTGATTGGTTCAATTGCAACGTTCCCCATCTTGATGATAGATCCGTCTTCGATTGGTTGAAAGTCTTTAAACCAACGAAGATCCTTGCATACATGACTCGTTGCACCCGAATCAACCCACCAAGCAATGTCATCATCCTGCACATAAAATGCCTCAGAAATTAGTGACACATAATTCTGAACCGAATTATTAAATTGTACTAAATTCTGACCTTGCTTGCCCGGGTCCTTGGACCCGCTAGAACCATCCTCATTCTTGTTCTTTGAACCGGACTTCTTGTTATTCTTCATCATTTTACAGTCCCTCTTAAAGTGACCAACCTTACCACATTTCCAGCAAGGGTAATTCGGCTTTTTGTTTGAACCCGAATTGGTGTTTCCTTGAAACTTTCGTTTCCCTTTGAACTTACTGTTTCCTTTGGATGATTCACCAGTTTCAACCATGTTCACAGAACTTGAACCAGCCCGTTTCTTATCATCATTGACCAACACATTCTCCTGTGCTCTCAAGCCTTCTTCAATTCTGAAGTGGCTTCCAAGTTCAACCAAAGTTAACTCTCCTTTCTGATGTTTCAGATTATGTTTAACATCTCTCCAGGAAGGAGGTAACTTGTCAATGATACTTGAAACAGAGATGGATTCATCCATCTTCATATCATGTTGGGCAAACTGCCCTAGAATTCGTAACAATTCATGATATTGTTCCATCACAGGCCGTTCATCAACCATTCTGTAATTATTGAAATTACTGACAAGAAACTTCTTACTAGAAGAATCTTCTGCCATGTATTTGGCTTCCAACGTGTCCCACAGTAACTTTGCAGTTTCAACATTTTGATAAACATCAAATAAGGGATCAGACATACCGTTCAGGATGTGGCCAAGACATATGTAATTGTCGTTTTCCCACTTCGACCTCTTCCTGATTTGCTCCAGATTTCCCTCCACCTGTATCTCCGGGATTGGAGTAGTCAACACGCACACAACCTTCAACGAAGTCAGAAGAAAGTGCATCTTCTTCTGCCATCTTCGGAAGTCCACCCCTTCGAACTTCTCCAGTTTGTTTTCCTTGATTGCCATATCCTTCATCGATCCGCTTGCCATCTTCACATAAACTAATTTGATCTTTGTTGGGGAATTTTCAGAAAACGGATGATCAGAGAGGCGTGTAATCGCTCTCAGATCAAATTATTTCGGTGGTTCACCCGAATAATTCAATTGGATACAACTCTGATTTCGAGAAATTGAACCTGAGTATGTGTTTTGCGTAAATTGATTGAACCAGAGAAATTGTGATCAAAAAACTGTGTTTACGAGTTTGGGGTTGTTTGCAGATAACTGCCTCTGGCAGTTATCTTCTAATTTTAATTAAAATTGCATTAAAACATGCCTTAATTTTTGTCTAAAAAATTAGGACGATTTTTCACAAAATATTTTTTCTAAGGCATTTTCCATAAAGCAATTTAATTAAAATAAAACAGCTCGACCCCAGCCAGGGGCTCTGCCCCTTGGACCCCGCCAGGGGCTGCCGCCCCTTGGACCCCGCCAGGGGCTGCCGCCCCTTTCCTTAATTAAAATTGCATTAAAACAGCTCGACCCCAGCCAGGGGCTCTGCCCCTTGGACCCCGCCAGGGGCTGCCGCCCCTTGGACCCTGCTCCCAGGGGCGCTGCCCCCTTGGAACCCGCGTAGGGTACGGGATCCGCCCGTACACTCCGAATAATAATAACTCAAACAAGCGTGCACTCCCGCACCTCCTAACTTGCTTGATGTGTATTATTATTCGCTTTGATCACCAAGTCAATCCCCCGATTACACTAAAATATCTAACAAAGGCTTGTGGCCTGGTGGTATTAATGAGTATCGTGAGGTGTTGCCTTCCAAGTGATACGGGTTCTAGTCCCGTAATGGATATCTGTATAAATTTTTACAGTAGATTTATTTAGTGAATGTGTAAGTTTGTCGTGAAAGAAAAGAATGTGATATCTTGATTATCAACTAATAAAAAGGCAGACCCCATACTTTGAGTTATAAATATTAAAAATTGTAAGTGTCTCTAAATTTAGAACTTCCCATGATTGAATTTGCTATCTAAAATATAAACTAATTTACATGGATGATTAAATTTGACATGCAAGTTACGCGTATGTTCATTTCTTTTCTAAAAGTTAAGAATTTGGTTCATACCCTTTGTCAGAACTTATCACATTTGTTTATTTTCACTTAGATAGGCTAATTGTGATTGCTGCCGAACGAACAACCTACTCGCTGCCGCTGTCGTAACAGTATCACGCCACTGCTTTGATGTACCGGTACCGCCACTCTCAACCGACCTTGTTATTCATTTCTTTGTCTTCAACTACTACAAAGTTTACCGCTGTAACGCCATTGCACCCCCGCTAGGAGTGCTCCCCCTTCTCGGGAACGACTCTTAAAACCACCAAGCTCTGATTCTAGTTGTTGGAAAATCAGGCCATTTAATCAAACACACAAACACGATTTGAATGAACTCGTTCGACTCTTTTATTATTTATCAATGAAAACACACAAATTACAATAGACCTACCATCTATTTATACCAACTTTATACTAGTCCTAGCCCAACTAAAACTCTGTAAGAACCGTTCGCGTAATTAAATAAATAAAACAAATTTTATTAATACGATTACAATACAGAAATAAGAAAGCTAAAAATTACTAGTACGAATACAACTGAAATAAATCAAAATACAAGAAAGGTGTAGAAGCAGAGTGGCTGAGGCACGTGTTCACACGCTTGCCTTAAAACAAATTCCGAGTCTCCCAGGAGTACTCGTTTTGTTTCCCAGGGTACAACAGCCGGAGCAGCGTACTGCCGGAGATGGCCTACAACCCGAAGGCTACCTTGAAGAGAGCAGGATGAAGATCAGTAAGCTGTAGAGAACTGTTTGCATGTGCTGTTGTGTTGCTGGTATTCGTGGTGTGTCTTCTGCAGTGGTGGAGATGTTGTATTTATACTACATCTTCATCGAAACGGTCAAAAAGGAATTAAAGGAGAGGTTTAAATTGCATTAAACGTCTTCAATGCAATTTAATACGTCATTTATTCTCAGTCAAAGACCATTAACTCGTCAGTTTCGAAGCTGAACTGTAACTGCACTGTCATTCAATGCTAGAAGCTTCTGCGCGCGCCCAGGTCTGCACGCCCATGCGCGGTGCGTCCTCTTAGCTCACTGCCATGCGCACATGCGTCACACTGACTCAAGTCCATACGCGCGTGCGCCACGTCACCTGTGAGCCTCTACGAGCACGCCACACAGTCGCGCCGTTTTGGCTCGCTTTGGTGCGCCGCGTACGTCACATCAGGACCCATGCACCATGCGCAACCGCGCGCCTTCGTGCCACTTGTACCCGCGCGCGGACTGCCACGTCACGCGCCTCGAACCTGCATGCCACTTCACCACTTGGTCCTTGCAGCCTCTATGATCCACCACGCGCACGTGGTCAAAAATACAAAGGCGGCTCTAAAGCGGCTCGCGGCGATGCGAAGTGCAAAGTGCGTCATCAAAGCGCCACATTGCGCCTCATCGCCCACGCCACGCGCGCGTGTGCGAGTGCGAGTTAGGGTGCCACCCTTCGCGAGGACACTTAGTGTGTGCTTCCATCAAACAATAAGGATGGAGAGTTCCACCTTAAATACCCATTTGAGTTCCAACTCTCCTCCGATGTGGGACAATGTGCTACTTTCCCTTTTGTTTCAGCATTTAATGTTTCAAACACCCAACTTTGAGCATCAATATCTCATTCATCTTAGCTCCGTTTTGGACGTGGTTTAGTTCGTTGCGAAGCTCTTCCAACATAGAACACAAACCCACAAATAAATATATAAAACCCGCTCATTTTATTATATTTATTTCTAGTCCAAAATAGGAAAAAATCATTTTCCTATATTTGTGAAAAATGATATTTTCACCTATTTTTCCAACAAAAATGCTATTTTCATCAAATTTCCAATAATCCCCCACATGTATGGAAATCGATCTTTTCCTAACACTTTTCAACGATAAACTTCGACAGTTGAGTATTGCAAGATAGGTAGGTTGTTACCTTTGAACCTTCTTTTGTGAAGCATACTTAGCTTACTAGCGGTTTGTAGACGCGATGTCCTTGAACATACCCCCATTTGTGTAAACGACAATACACTTCACACAATACTCTCCCTGGTTTGGCCAACTCCTCATTGTCGTGTCCTATTATGGTCCTGGAACACTAGCCTTGTTCTGCGAGAGCTCTAGGATTTGCGCACCCCACAAATCCATTCGAAGCGACCCTACTTCTCTCTAACATAGGTGATTCCCTGAATCATTAAAAGCATCATGGTTATTTGATTTCCCAAAATCGTTAACCTTAATATGCTTAGCCTCACTTCAATGTCACTGATTGGAATGGACTAGGAAGTATATATAACTCCCTTTTATTTAGTTTTGAGGTACTCCCCCACAGTGACTCCGTTTTTGGTAATATGATTAAGTTGGCCTATTGAACTTAGATCTTGGGATCTCCAGTCAACTAAGTTAGGTTTCCCTCATATTCCCATTCACCACGGGCTTTAGTCCCATTCCTCTTGACGACGTTTCAACTAACTCTCTGCTTAAGCCTTTTGTAAACGGGTCCGCAATGTTATCTTTTGATCTCACATAATCAATTGTGATAACACCCGTTGAGAGTAGTTGTCGTACCGTGTTATGTCTACATCGCATGTGCCTTGATCTGCCATTGTATATCAAGCTTTGAGCTCTACCAATCGCTGATTGGCTATCACAATGTACACATATGGCTGGCAAAGGCTTTGGCCATCTTGGAATATATTCCACGAATTGACGTAGCCATTCCGCCTCCTCGCCTGACTTGTCCAAGGCGATAAATTCGGATTCCATTGTGGATCTTGCTATGACCGTTTGCTTAGAAGACTTCCACGCAATAGCAGCTCCTCCAAGTGTAAACACGTAACCACTTGTTGATTTGGAATCTTTATTATCCGATATCCAGATTGCATTAGTGTATCCTTCGATCACTTCAGGTTGTCGGTTATAATGCAGTCCATAATCTCTTGTGTATCTTATGTATCTAAGCACCCTCGTGATAGCTTTCCAATGATCCGCGCACGGATTGCTGGTGTATATACTTAGCCTACTCACCGCGTAAGCCAAGTCGGGTCTAGTACATGTCATTAGATACATTAGACTGCCAATAATTCTTGAATACTCTAACTGAGCAACCCCATCTCCTTTATTTTTTTTAGATGTTGGGAGGTATCAACTGGAGTTCGAGCTACACTCGTATCTCCCGAGTAGAATTTTTCAAGAATTTTATCCACATAGTGAGATTAAGTTAACACAAGACCATCTTGGGTTCTTGAATACTCTAAACCCATGTCTTTCATGTCAAATCTCGCTTTCAACATGCTTTTAGTAGCTTTGATAATTTTATCATTACTCCCAATGATAAGCATATTGTCTACATAAAGGCATAAAATCACATAATCTTCATTTGTGTCTTTGAAATAAACACATTTGTCGCACTCATTTATTTTGAAACCATTGTCAATCATGACATGATCAAACTTTTGGTGCCATTGTTTTGGTGCTTGCTTCAAGCCATACAAAGATTTGACGAGTTTACATACTTTACCCTCTTGACCTGGGGCAGAGAAACCTTCAGGTTGCTCCATGTAAATCTCTTCTTCTAAATCACCATTTAGAAATGCGGTTTTAACGTCCATTTGGTGAACTTCCAAATTTCTTAAATCCGCTATAGCAAGAATCAATCTAATCGAGGTTATGCGCGTCACAGGCGAGTAGGTATCAAAGTAATCTAGACCTTCCTTTTGTTTAAATCCTTTAATCACCAACCTAGCCTTGTATTTATCAATACTTCCATCAGTTTTCATCTTCCTTTTGAATATCCAACGATATCCAAGTGGTTTGCAACCAGGTGGAAGATCTACTAACTCCCAAGTATGATTTTGCAATATAGAATCAATTTCATTCCTTATGGCTTCTTTCCATTGAGGTCCTTCTGAAGAGGAAACCGCTTCGCGATATGTATTGGGCTCGCCCTCAACCATATATGTAACACCTCGAAAAATCACGTCCAATGAAGTGTTGACACGTGTAATAAACCCTAATGAAGTCAAACGTTGAATTTAAGGGACTAATTTTTCGAAAAATCAAAAAACTTTGATTATGAAAGAACTGGAAGTATTATCATACCTAAAATAAGTTCTAAATAACCTTTTACGGTTTTATATTCATAATTGAGCCACTTGTTAATCAAGTGTAGCCGTTTATGTGATTAATTGAAAGTTTGCGCAATAAAGGGTTAAAAGCGTCAACATGTTAATTCTTACCTCTGAGTGACCTTTTAACAAACCGAGAGCCTCATGATATTTGATTATACTCTCGGGAATGCCAATCATTGGCAATCCAAGGCTTTTATGCCCAAAAGTGAAGTTACGCGCAACTTTGCAAGTATAAGGGACTAAAAGTGTCAATATGTTTAATTATACCTCTGAATGACCTTTTATCGAGCCCGAAGCATTATAATGTTTAATAATACTTTCAAGAATGCCTAATATGGATTATATGAGGCTTCAATACTATTAAATCATGACTTACGCAAGTTTGCGCATTAGGGGGACCTAAAGCGTCAACCTGCTAAAGTATGCCGATTCGTATGTTATCGGACCCCCCCGGAATATGACCATGAGTTATACATACCTTAATTATCCTTCTCATAGCTTAGATATAGGCTTTGAAGTGTTTAGTGCGCAAAAATAAACTTTTAAGTCATGCAGGGACTAAAAGTGTCAAAAAGCGCACAAGTTTGCGTTTACGCGCATATCTTACATTCTGGATATTCCCGGACACCCAAAAATTTATGTAAGCACTAAAATATTTTATTTTAGTGTTTGGCTTGATAAAATTCCATTCGTCGCGTCGTTTGGATTGTTTTTCGCGTCCGTCCGTGTTTCGTCGTAATTAGCCGAACAACGTGACCGTACGACCAAACGAACCGACATCCGGCATATTTTTGAGCATGTTTCATGTTCCCCTTACTTAGGCATCATTGTAGAGCCTTAAAAATGATTTAACGGGCCTTGGATGTGTCGGAAATGGCAATTGGAGGTTCAGGGGCTAAAACTGTCAACATTTGAAAGTTTCTGATTGCTGGCCAAGGCCTTGCGCACCTCAACACTGTGGTTGTTATGGTGCGCAAGCAAGACCCAGATGCAGCAACTCGTTTTCTGTTGCCTGTTCAGCCTTTCAAACGACATGTCTTGCCCTTTAACACTTCCATGAGTTGCCTAAACTGATTTTTAGCCCTTAGGGACATGTGTTGATGATTCATGGTCCATAATAGCTTGAGTTGTCAACAATCTAAGGTGTTTGAAATCACTATAAAAGGCCTTCAATGTTGCAACATTCTTGCATTCATTCCATCTGCAATTGTGGGACTTTCTGGAGCTCAAGAGTAGACACCAAGCATCCCTAATCGTGATTAGGACTTTGGTAAGCACCCTTGACCTTCCTTGATTAAGTTTTGCTTAGATTAGCTTAAAAGTCAAACCGTCGTAATTAACGGTTGACTTAGCGATTAATCACTAATGGTCCAGTGATTAGTCGAATTGAAAGTAGTTATAAGTTGGTAATTATGTGGGTAATAAACCCTTAAAAGGGTTCCCCCTGATTCCCACTCTAACTAGATCAAATGTCGGGTCAAACTTGTTATTAAAAAGTCAACAAGATACTTAAATTCTAATTTATGCATAATTAGCAATGTAGAACACATACAACCTGTTTGATCATTAATATAATTTGGTAATTAGTGTAAGAACATGTCTAAACATGTTCCACCCGACAATTTCCTGTTTAGACCCGGTTCGGAACCGAAAGTCGCAAAGCTTTGACTTTTGCTTTGACTTCAGTTCTGACCCGTTTTGGTATGATTTAGAAATACCTAAGAGCTTCATTTGGACCAGGTTACATGCTAGTATAACCCTCTGTGACTATACACCATGGTTCATTAGTTAACCGATTAATACGCATGATTCCGTTAATTGCTCATATGTTGACCATTATGCCCTTATTACCATAAAACGTGATTTTTGGAAATGTAAAAGTGTAGAAACCTTAGTCACTGATATATAAACTTGTACCCAAAGTTTGACATCAGTTTGAGGTGTAGATTGAGAGTTATGCTCATTAGCGTAATTAAGAAGCTTTATGTTAATTAAACGGCGTAATTAACATATAGCCTATCTAAACATACTTTTTGATATCAAAATCTTTACCCACTGATGTAATATATTATTTTGGGATTCTTGAAGATTTTTAATAAATTTTAGGCTGAGCGTAACTTATAGTCGTAGGCTTAATCCGGTAATTGTCGGTTTTGCCCTTACGGGCTATAAAATGAGTTTTACACATCTAATTGACTCCAAACCTTTTGCTACTGATCACATATGATAAATGAATTATTTTAAGCCTTCTGGAATAGTAAAAATATCAGCTTCTTGTATCGAACCCGGAAATGGCTTCTAATCGCCTTTTAAGCGTTTTTAACGCATAGTATGTACTAAGACTATTTTAAACATACAAGGGTTTATACCTACTGATATTTGAGGCAAATTATAATATTTTAACAGTAAGCAAAAGTTGTTTAACTCAGACTTCGGTTTTGAGCTTTACGGCTTATGTGAAATTACCAAAATGCCCCTACGGTGCATAGTTTGGTTATAATTGATAAATTTCACATATATAATTTACCCTACTGTTATAACTTAGTAAAATAAGTATTTTTGCTGATTACATCAGACCTGTAACCCAGGTAAATACTTAAACTCTTTTATAACCTTTTAAATGACCAAACTACCCCTACGGGGCATAGTTTGTGTTTAAATTCGTTTCGGGCATAATAAAAGACATCTTACTGATGTCACAACATATATGAAGCATATTAACTTAGGAAACCTGTAAATGGCTCATATGTATACCCGTTACGCTTATTACACGTTCGGTTCGGTTTATGTAACTAGTTTACATAAATTAGCCTAAACGGGTCAAACCTTATCGGTTTTATCTCAAAATCCAGAATGTGTATGAAATACCCATATTAAGCAAGTCTCCGAACTTGTCGGGTCTAAATCACATTCTATCCGGTCTTCGCTTAATCATGCGTTTGAACCGTATCTTTCGGTAAGACTACCCGGTCTAAGCTTAGGCTTAATTAAAGACCCGTTAGCATTCTAATTGGTTATTTATACCATCATTCCAGACTAGAGCCTTCCGGTAAATTGTACCTACGCTTACTTAAGTGAATACGGCTGAGTTATTATAATTCTTACTATTTAAGACAGGAGCTAGCTCAGGTAAATACTCTTAACTTATTTTCCCTATTACGGGCTTGGGATACGGTAATATAAATACCGCATGGTCAGGTATGGGATTCAAAGACCAATAAGTCGGGAAATCCAAATAACCTGTTTTTAATTCGTATTGCTTGACTGAAACATTGGGGATTAATGCGACCGTGTCCTGGATATCCTTGACTCATTAAATGCAATGGCCACGACCTAAGCACGGGGTGTAGGCATACACCTGACAGATGCCATATGCTTATTAATTAATTATACCCAATAAGGGATTCCCAATAAGGGAATAGTGGTGTGTCGGTTAATCATGAACCGGCATAGAACCGGGCCCCGTATGTAGAGCAAGTTATGTAAAACTGATAACATGAAATATAGTTTGTCCCAAGTATAAAAGATTAACTTTGCCTCTGTGCATTTTAATCAAGTATAAAAGATTAATTTTGCCTTGTGCATCTTAATCAACGTGTCTACATATTTTGTGCCGAAGTGCATTCAAATCAATTTTCATAAACATTTTCAAATGAGTCGGTTGAGTGTATTTACCAGTGAAAACTGACGTATTTTCAAAAGTCTAAGTGACACGTACAAGTACGTAATAGGTTGGAAGCTGCTCAGGACGTTAATAAGGAATCTTGCAAGTTCTAGGCGTCTAAAGTCTGTTGAACAATATTTATATTTTAAGATCCGCCTGTGGATCCTTTACTTTCCGTTGTAATACTGGATATTACTTTATATTCGGATTGTAATATATTTATCTTTTGCTTCCGCTGTGCATTTATATATTGTGTTGTTTGACTATGATGATATCAACTATGTCACGATACTCCCCACCGGGCCCACCGGTGACACGTGGAAAGTCGGGGTGTGACAATATAGCTAACGAAGTCTGGACCGAAGGATTTTTCAACCCTTGGCCTTTTACTTCGCCTACGATCACTTTCTTCAACCTCAGGTCGTTCATGTGTCTTATCATGAACTACCTCATCAACTGGTGTAGATGAACTTTCACCTACTTCAAAATTAGGTGTTGATGACGTTGCATGTGTTTGTCTTCTCAAAGGAAACACATTTTCAAAGTAGGACACAACGTTAGGATTCACCTCCATGATAGTGTTTACGTGTACATCAGGATTCTTGGACTCATGTACAAGAAAGCGATGTGCACTACTTTGATGCGCATACCCAATAAATATACAATCAACAGTTTTGGGTCCTATCCTAAGAGCCTTAGGAGGTGGTACAATCACCTTTGCTAGGCACCCTGTCACGACCCCCGACCCACCCTGGACGGAATCGGGAGTCGCGAACAGTCCAGCGGTACCGGTGATTATTTTAAAAACGTTGCAGCGAAAATTTCCTCAGAACCGTGAGTTAGGAAAAATATCAGAGTTTAGAAACACCGGATTTTATTTTAATAAATAAATGGGATAAACCCATGTTTTATAATGGTAGCTTTAATAAAATAATTTTTATTATATAAAACAATATTTCTTATTTTGATTTAAATAAATACATAAGCCACTTCTTGATGCCTTTCAGTGCCGTATCCATCTCTTACTCCAATTCTACTGTAATTACCTGAAAAGTGTTTAAAAAGGTTTTGTCAGCGGGAAATACTGAGTGAGTTCATTCATTTTAATAAAACGACCCGTTTGTTATAATATACAGTATTAAGAGAGATTACAATGTTTCTGATATCAAGCCAACTACCCACAGTACTTGTCACTCGAATCTTTACGGTGACTGTGGTCATATCACCATTGGCTGCCCCAATGAATGACGAATATCACTAATTAGGTTCGCCCACCTAACGTGATACTTTATAGGTACGCTCACCTAACAACAGTAATGTGCACACTACCCCACATACCGGCTGTAAATTGGTGATTACATAAACTTAATCACTGTAATTATAACTTTTAAAATATTTAAGAATTTATAAAGCAATTTGATAAAAAGAGAATGACTCACAAATAATCAGGCAGATGCATACGGACAAAGTTTAGTCTATAGATAAGCCTTTGATATATTGCAGATTTGTACAAGCAGAGCTTAGCCTATTACTTAGCCTTGGAACCTAATGTATACGAACTAGGTAGATAACTTAATACAGCATTTACGATAACCCACGAGATTAAATTCTCACAATGAATGTCAAAATGCAATACTTTGTCCATCGAATTAACGATGATCCATTGAATTAACAATGAACGACAAGGTATAATACTTTACCCATCGAATTAACGATAATCCGTTGAATTAACAACGAACGATAAAGTATAATACTTTACCTATCGAATTAACGACAATCCGTCAAATTAATGACGAACGATAAAGTATAACCCTAATGTGGGCGGCACTTTAAACATCCCTTGGATAGTTTAATCAATCGGATAATGAATCGTAAGAGCGATTGAGTTAATACCCTGTTCTGCAGCACCCCGCTATACTTAATTTGAGTTTTGTGGGTGTTATTTGAAGTAATTTGGACAGAACTCGAAGAATTTTACGAATTCTTTCGTCGAACAATTGCCCAGAAGCCAGTCCCAACTCCTGCTATTTATACACAAATTTTGTCAAGCTTACGGACCGTAAGCTTCCTGATGTTGCGGTCCGTAAGGCATCATACGGACCGTAAGCTTGGTGACCTTACGGTCCGTAAGGTACACTTCATGCTTAAATTGTTGCCACGTGTGGGACTAGCTCAGATGAGTCGACAAAATTTGAATTTGAAACTTTGTCAGCACGTAATTTGGATAATCGTCAATAGGGTTTAACCCCCCTCTGAGTTTTAGGGGCCCTAATCCTGATTCTGATTGTTCTGAAAATTTTAGGGTTTGCACAGAATCACTTGGGTGTCTCAATTAGGGTTTCCTTTTGGTTAAATTAAAATAAGAAATATTATTTTAATGAGAGTTGTTTTATCAGGGGTCCGGGTTCATACTTACGGAACGTTTTTAGGATGTTTTTGTGTGAGTCGTTACATTCTACCCACCTTAATAAAAATCTTGTCCTCAAGATTTACTGGAATAAATAGGAATACTTTTTCTTTATCTTAGATTCCAGCTTCCAAGTGTATTTGGGTTATGATATTTCTTTTGGAATTATGTCACCTTTTAGTTAATAGTATTAGGGTAGATGACCCAGAACTGAAATATTAAATTTTATGAACATGAATTGTATAATAAGTAGGATTCAATGGTTCAACTGAATTAGTTCAAGAAATCGATGATAAACGAATGAAATGAAATGATAAAATGTTCAAAGTGACTAGGTTCAAACCAAAAGATATATGATCAATAGATTCTTTAAATTGAATGTGAAGGACTTTTAGAATCAATAAAATTCTTTGTCAAAAGAAAGCTTACTTTGATTGAGGAAAACGTAGAACTGACAGGTTCCAAATGAAATCAAAGCATGAAAAATGATTTGTCAAATCAAAGTGTTGAAAGGAATGAATTGCAAAGATATATCAAAAGATAATAGAATTAGTGTATTATTTTAAGGTTTCAAATTGTTTTAATTGTGAAACATTGTGATAGTACACTTTTAATGACTATACTTTTCATACTATCTCCTAGAAATTAAAATAAGAACAAATTATTTTGGTTTGACCAACCATTATACTTTTGTAAAGCAATTTGAATATATATATTATTTGTGTTCTTATCTGAACCGTATCTTATATATATCACATATAAATATTATGTAATATATATATTATTTGTTATGCATTTTTACTATATGTAAATGGTCACTATTTTTAAATAAATATTATTTTAGTATTTTATCATACTATGTAAAATAATTATGTAAGATATATTACAAAATATCGTAATGAAGTCATGATGTTTACAAAATATTATTTTGTAAAAGAAATCATTATTATTTATAACGTTAAATAAGATTGGTAAAAATATTTATTATACAAAATATTTATATTTATATTATACTTAGTGGGTCGATTCTATGGGATTTACTTATTTGCCTTTGGAAATCATATAACTTTTGTGAATGTATTTACAAATGTTGTAAATAAGTGAAAACAGAGACTATTCTTTATATAGTATAAGGTTCCTTTAACCCAGCGTAGTTGATGACTTTTGTTTTATTCTTATATGGTTATTTTCTTGCCCGAATGTTATGGTACATAGTTACCACAAAATATGTGATACATAATTATTTATATAATTTTATTCGACCCTCTAATTCTGGTATTGTTTTATGAAAATATATCTTTCTCCCATGTATATATATTTCCATATAAAATTAAAATTTACTAAATATGTATGGTGACTAGTCATTATCATGGTTGGATATTGGTTAGTGCTGCCTTGTTTAAGCATAGGTGGCCAGTCCATGCCTAACTAAGGCTAGGTTACCCAATATTTGCCCTTGACAATAACCCTAGTATTTTAAAATAATACTAACACTATTATTATTTAATATTTTCTTACTAATAATAAAACTGATATTAGTATTACATAACTAAACATATACTTAAATGGAAAAATTTCTAATAAAAATGGTGAAACCAGCCGTCCCCAGGATCGAACCCGGGTCTAGGCCACACCCTTTCGCGCTCTTAGCCAACCGAGCTAAGTGCCTAGTTTGTGAAAATTTCCATTTTGGTTAAATATAAGCACATGTACAATAAATTCGGTACTTTTTATTATAAGTCACTCACTTATATTGACTAAGTATTTGCTTATCCTCCTTATGGTGACTAATAATAATATAGTAATACTATTAGGTAATCACTTATGTAAGTTTCCAAAAATAATGTTTTTTGATTGAAGATATTAAAGTAATAATTATTACGAAAGGCTAGATTGATATTTGTAAAAAAATCATTTAAGAGATATAAGATATATTAAAATATGACAGGAACTTGTGTATCATTATCTTATCACACGATTTGTGTTAAGAAAAATGAGATTAGTGCAAGTTTTAAATTCTATGAAAAAGTTAGTACAAGGTGATCGTGATCAAAGAAATGATTTTAGTGAAGTCGAAGACCAATTAAGCATTTTTATAGTTCTAGAGATTTGAAGTGTTTGTTGGATAATATGATAGCTTTAAATCCATCATATGGGAATTTGAAATGAGCAAGTTTAAACAACTGAAATTGGTTTAAACAAAACGAGTTTAATTAAGAAAGTTCGGACATGGTCATAATAGAAACCATGGATGCCAAAGAAAATTGAGTTTTTCAAAAATTTATTGACTTGATATTCTGAGTTATTGTTTAGCAATAATGTGGTTTACCGTACCAAAATCAAGTCTAACTAAAGGATATTTGAGTTTGGATAAAACGACAAATTAGAATGAATCCTTTTAGTGGAAATTTAGAAATTAAACGAACCATATGTGTAACAAACGGTGCATGTGTGGATTTACCAAGAAATGAAATGAATCAATATCCGCTACTATGAAATAAATCCTTCTGGTATGATGACCGTTAGGAAAAGTAGAAATGCGAAAGTCAACTTTTTATATGCAGAAGTCAGAATTTTCAACAAAAGAAATATAAGAACTTCTATCTGGAATTTCGAATAATAACCGTTATTTAAATGATATTATCAGGGAATGTCAAAAATAAAATGAAAATAGAGAATTTGCAAAAGTATATGACTCCTTTTTCAGTGCTAATACTTATGACTCTGATTAGACTGTGTACCGATGTTTTTGTGAAATCTTGTTCTAATATATCTCAGCGAAATTTTATGTTGGTTGTAGGATCATGTGATAAAGTGTTGTTTTTAGTTCTTCTACTGACAGAATTTTAACATTAGTGTCATTGTGCCCAATTTATATTTTCCAAAGATCTTGCCTCGAAAGTTGTGTGTGATATATTTTAACGTCTGCGGACTTATAATTAAATTTTCATGTGCATTAGCACAACTTTTCATACTTCTTACTTGCGTTAATAGTTTATGGTAACGTATTAGAAAGTCTTTATACTTTCAATGGTATCCCAACTTAATGGGTTTTTATTATTATTATTATTATTATTATCGCTCAAGTTATTAGGCAGATAATCAAACGAAATAATGTTTGATATCAGAAAAGAAATTCCTAATAAAGAATTCTAGACATAGATGCTTATGCTTTATTTCATATTGACTTTTTGGAATTTCTTATAGATATATCTATCTATATAATCACATATTTTACATGCTGAATTAAACATTTCATCTATCAGGTAAATGTATTTAACAAATTCATTTTTCCAAAACCAGTCAAATATCTGATTATGATACTATTTAGGGAAATCTTGTCACTCGTGTGACATATTATATATTCCGTCTTATCCGATTCGCGCCGGAGCGGTAATTCCAATATATCCGAACAAACTGGAGAGTCTTATTACCTCATACCCAGTCTTGCCGGAGAAAATTTTCTATTTCCCATAAATAGTATCTTTTCAAAAAGTGCCTATCTTATTAGGGCTTTTATTCAGAATTAAGGAAATTTGTATTTCCATAACATTTATTATTATATTGATCACTACACGATTCCGGTGACAGTGTCAATTTGATCATTTTTCCAATTAGTGATTCAGGTCATATTACTGTTGATCATTCTTTCAACTAGTAATTCTGGACTTAGTTATCCCGTGATATTACTTTATCAAATATATTACTTATGGCACAAAACCATTTAACCCGGAGAATGACATATATTATTTTATTTCAAACTACTATAACTTATCAAATATAATATGTTAATTTACTTAAATAATTGTAATGTCGTTATTTGATTTAATTTAAAAAAATATAATCTCCGTATAGTAGAATATATTATACTTGACTATTTTATTATGGAATACATTAATTAAATTTATTTTAAACATTTATTAACTTTATTAATGATTCAATGTTTAAAATAATATTAGTCATAGGCTATGGTTACTGATGC
Organism: Helianthus tuberosus; assembly: GCA_030545235.1. Taxonomy (NCBI): domain Eukaryota; kingdom Viridiplantae; phylum Streptophyta; class Magnoliopsida; order Asterales; family Asteraceae; genus Helianthus; species Helianthus tuberosus. Next base: position 165,842,259 of record CM060442.1, read on the forward strand.
GTAGTTTCTATTGTGATTGTGGTTATGCTATTATTAGCTAACTTTCTATTAGAAAATATATATAACTTTAATTACTGTAAGTATAACTGATAAATATTTTAGGATTTTGAAAAGTCTTTGTAATTATAATTGTATCACAAAAAGGTGATAAAACTATGAAAATAGAGTGGACTTACAAACTGTGAGAAAAGAAATGAACTTACCAAAATCCATCATATTTATTTACATAAATACTTAGCTTATTGTGAATCTAATATTAAGGAATCTTTTCTTAAGTTTGAGTCTAAATGCTACCAATTAATATCAATCCCCTAACTCTTTTATATAAATTTAGGTATTATTATTACAACACCTAAAGGCGTAAAGCAGTGGCTTTGCTTAGTGGCTCTGATACCACCTTCTGTCACGACCCCCGACCCACCCTGGACGGAATCGGGAGTCGCGAACAGTCCAGCGGTACCGGTGATTATTTTAAAAACGTTGCAGCGAAAATTTCCTCAGAACCGTGAGTTAGGAAAAATATCAGAGTTTAGAAACACCGGATTTTATTTTAATAAATAAATGGGATAAACCCATGTTTTATAATGGTAGCTTTAATAAAATAATTTTTATTATATAAAACAATATTTCTTATTTTGATTTAAATAAATACATAAGCCACTTCTTGATGCCTTTCAGTGCCGTATCCATCTCTTACTCCAATTCTACTGTAATTACCTGAAAAGTGTTTAAAAAGGTTTTGTCAGCGGGAAATACTGAGTGAGTTCATTCATTTTAATAAAACGACCCGTTTGTTATAATATACAGTATTAAGAGAGATTACAATGTTTCTGATATCAAGCCAACTACCCACAGTACTTGTCACTCGAATCTTTACGGTGACTGTGGTCATATCACCATTGGCTGCCCCAATGAATGACGAATATCACTAATTAGGTTCGCCCACCTAACGTGATACTTTATAGGTACGCTCACCTAACAACAGTAATGTGCACACTACCCCACATACCGGCTGTAAATTGGTGATTACATAAACTTAATCACTGTAATTATAACTTTTAAAATATTTAAGAATTTATAAAGCAATTTGATAAAAAGAGAATGACTCACAAATAATCAGGCAGATGCATACGGACAAAGTTTAGTCTATAGATAAGCCTTTGATATATTGCAGATTTGTACAAGCAGAGCTTAGCCTATTACTTAGCCTTGGAACCTAATGTATACGAACTAGGTAGATAACTTAATACAGCATTTACGATAACCCACGAGATTAAATTCTCACAATGAATGTCAAAATGCAATACTTTGTCCATCGAATTAACGATGATCCATTGAATTAACAATGAACGACAAGGTATAATACTTTACCCATCGAATTAACGATAATCCGTTGAATTAACAACGAACGATAAAGTATAATACTTTACCTATCGAATTAACGACAATCCGTCAAATTAATGACGAACGATAAAGTATAACCCTAATGTGGGCGGCACTTTAAACATCCCTTGGATAGTTTAATCAATCGGATAATGAATCGTAAGAGCGATTGAGTTAATACCCTGTTCTGCAGCACCCCGCTATACTTAATTTGAGTTTTGTGGGTGTTATTTGAAGTAATTTGGACAGAACTCGAAGAATTTTACGAATTCTTTCGTCGAACAATTGCCCAGAAGCCAGTCCCAACTCCTGCTATTTATACACAAATTTTGTCAAGCTTACGGACCGTAAGCTTCCTGATGTTGCGGTCCGTAAGGCATCATACGGACCGTAAGCTTGGTGACCTTACGGTCCGTAAGGTACACTTCATGCTTAAATTGTTGCCACGTGTGGGACTAGCTCAGATGAGTCGACAAAATTTGAATTTGAAACTTTGTCAGCACGTAATTTGGATAATCGTCAATAGGGTTTAACCCCCCTCTGAGTTTTAGGGGCCCTAATCCTGATTCTGATTGTTCTGAAAATTTTAGGGTTTGCACAGAATCACTTGGGTGTCTCAATTAGGGTTTCCTTTTGGTTAAATTAAAATAAGAAATATTATTTTAATGAGAGTTGTTTTATCAGGGGTCCGGGTTCATACTTACGGAACGTATTTAGGATGTTTTTGTGTGAGTCGTTACACACCCCCACACTTTCAAGTATTTGTATGAAGGCTTCTTCCTTTTCCATAACTCATATGGAGTTTCGTCTCTCTTTTTGAGTGGTATCTTCTTCAAAAGATAATTAGCCGAGAGAATGGCTTCCCCCCACATTTCCTGGCTCACCCCAGAACTTATCAACATGGCGTTCATCATTTCTTTCAATGTGCGGTTCTTTCGTTCCGCCACGCCATTTGATTGTGGAGAATAAGGAGGTGTACACTCATGTACAATGCCATTTTTTGCGCATAAATCAGCAAAAGGTGCAACATATTCGCCTCCTCGGTCGCTTTGCAAAGCTTTTATCTTCTTTTGAAGTTGATTCTCAACTTCATTCTTATACAAGATAAATTTACTTATTGCTTCATCTTTACTTTTTAGTAAATATACATAGCAATATTTAGTACTATCGTCAATAAACGTGATGAAGTACTTATTTCCACCTCTTGTGGGTACCGCTTTTAAATCACAAATATCGGTGTGAATTAAATCAAGGGGTTCGGTTATTCATTCAACCGATTTCGATGATGATCTTGTAAGTTTGGATTCAACGCAAGTTTCACATTTATAGTGTGAATCAATATGGAATGTTGGTATACAATTTAAATTGATTAAACGGCGTATTGAGTTAAAATTAACGTGACCTAATCTACCATGCCATTTATTCGAATCAGAAAACTCAAGCATATAAGTAGAAGTAGTAGCAATTTTATTCATGTTCTTGACAGCCATTACATTTAATTTGAACATGCCGTTTTGGGCGTAGCCCTTGCCAACATACATTCCTCGTTTAGTTAGTACAAATTGACCGCTCTCAAAGACTAAACGAAGTCCAAACTTATTAAGCAACCATCCCGATTCTAGATTCTTGCGCAAGTCCGGGACATACAACACGTTGCTTAGAGTGAGCTCCTTCCCCGAAGTCCACTTCAAGATCACCGTTCCTTCACCCATGATGTCGGCGGTGGCTGCATTTCCCATATACAGCTTCTCTTCTCCTGAAAGCGCCTTGAAGGTGGTAAAGAGGCTTCTGTCTGCGCAAACATGACGGGTCGCGCCCGTATCAACCCACCATCCTTTTGGAGTGTTGGTCACAGTATTGACCTCATCCATCATTGCGCTTTTGTCGGAAATCATCGCCACCAAAGGCATTCCGTCTTCATCCACCATGTGCACACGCTCACGCTTTGGTTTCTTGCATTGGTTAGCCCGATGCCCCGGCTCGTCACAGTTGTAACAAGTCCCTTGGAAAGCTTGAGGTTTCTTTTTCACAACCCCTTTCTTCGGTCCAAGTTTGCTAGCCTTTGCTTTCTCTTTGTCCTTTTTCCCCTTACCCTTCGCGCCCTTAGAGGATTGCCCATGCTCAACCAAATTTGCGCTAGCACTAGTCTGCGCAAGGCTGCCTTTTTGGGCAATTCTATTGTCCTCTTCAATCCGAAGACGAACAATAAGGTCCTCTATAGTCATCTCCTTTCTTTTGTGTTTAAGATAATTCTTAAAATCAACCCAACTAGGAGGTAACTTTTCAATCATCGCTGCCACTTGGAATGTCTCGCTAAGTGTCATGCCTTCCGCAAAGATGTCATGTAGTATAATTTGGAATTCTTGGACTTGATTCAAAACTGTTTTAGAATCAACCATTTTGAAATCCAAGAAACGGGCTACCACAAATTTCTTTGTGCCAGCATCCTCCGTTTTGTACTTCTTGTCCAAGGCATCCCAAAGGTCTTTGGAAGTCTTGACGTTGTAGTACACATTATACAACGCATCCGATAGGCCATTTAACACATAGCCACGACATATGAAATCTGAATGCTTCCACGCATCTACCGGGCACTGTGTGACAACTCGTATTTTCAAACCGATCTTTGTACTTTGATGTAACGTATGTGTACGATATGTGACTTTTATGAAAGTGAATGTTTATGTGAATGCTAGGTTAATACGTGATTGTGTAATGTATGTATGATATAAGCGCACAACACACACTCGATCGCACAAGCCCGTTTGGACTACACTTCGTATTCGGATCAATGGGGTAGCCCATTGAGGGTTCGGCCCACTCTTCTCTTGGTCGCATAACATTAAGGGTTAGGGTATACTCCTCACTTGTTTGCAAAACATTCAAAACACAAACCCTAGTGCTCTCCTCTCTCTCTAAGCCGACGGCAAGCATCCCCTTTCTCTCGAAGATCATTCCTCGAATCGGATCACCCTCTATCTTTCGGTTAGTGTCTCATAATTTGTTAACTTGTTAATACTTGATACTTGTTATTGTAGTTGTTATAATATTGAATGATAATTCTGCTTATGTGCAATCGGATGTATCAAATCATATATGTATGATGACACATGTTGATGGCTTTGATGATTCAATAGATTTGAGGTTATTAAATTGATAAAGTTGAATAACCATGACAATCAAAGATGGCAGCCATGTGATCATTTATGTTACCGATGATTGTTGCTAGTGCTATATGAATTGAATGGACTTGTAGTTTAAGGATCATTCATGATTACTTGCGTATGTCTTGTGATTGTTATATGTAATTTAAATGGAATAAATATCAGTGCATGTTATCAGGCTTTTTATAGGTCCAATCATGCTATTGCATTCAATAGAATGGTAATAGGTTGTCAATCCACTATCTCGGTTCCAAACATATCCGATTATTTTAATAATGATGTTAATCGACACATGTGTAGTGTTTACGGATTAAAATAAGGATTTATGATATTATGTATTGTATTGTCGGCCATGTATATTGAAATTTGCATCAATCTGGAAGTTTCAGACACTCGCACATGGCTCGAATTGGAAGTGGCCCAATGAGGGTCTTGTAGTGTCAGATTTATTCATGTGATTTAATCAATAGGATCGGCCATGTGTATATTAATGTGAGTAGTATAAGGCCTTGTAAATTGTGATGTCTATCATGTGCAAATAAATGTTATTATCGAAGGGTGTGCACAAAGACTAGGAGTTAGAAGTGATAATGATTATGTCTTGGATGATGATCTTGATATGTTGATGAATATACAAGATAGGGTTCATAAATATTTGTTGTTAAAACACTTATTTGATCGATTAGATGCATGGTTGGAAACTGGTAATTGTGTTGATTGATTATTGGGTAAAGATGGAAACTGGTGAATGATATAACCAAATAGCATAAATTTCGGATATTTAAATTCACTCGCACAAGAAGTCCCTTCGCACAAGAGGACCTGATCGCACAAGGTCATGACCAGTCGCACAAGGTCATGACCAGTCGCACAAGGTCATGATCAGTCGCACAAATGAAAGGTAATTGAATATTGGGCCGGGTATATGCTTGGGCCGGATTAACCCAATCGCACAAGGGGTTATGGATCGCACAAATTGTTTAGTTGTTATTTGTTATTTGGGCCGTGTACATACATGAAGATTTGTTGGGCTTTCTTAGTTACGGGCTGGGTTGTTGGGCTCTAATAGACGACTCGCACAAAGCCACTAAGCTTGTGCGAGCCCAATCTCGAATGTGTTATAACTGTTAAACGTGATGTTGCGTGTGGCCATGATCTGTATGTGTTTCTTATGTGCTATCTATGTGATGCTTGTGTGTACTACTTGACACCGAAACCTGACTTGTATGATAACCATGTTAGGACGTGGTTGACCACTAGCTGCTAGACTTGACCTTTCTGTGTAATCTGCCGAGCAAACCAAGGTGAGTTCACACTTCGTTACAAAGCATGGGATTCCCAGGGGTTGGGAATGGGTTAAGGAATAGGGATTCCTCGTCCTGTTGAGACGTAATCAGGAACATAGAGTCCTCGTCCTGTTGAGACGTAATCAGGAACATAGATTCCTCGTCCAGTATGAGACGGATTTAACTATACTAGACTAGAACTCTATCAACGAAGTCCCTCCTTTTATATCGACTTAATCGCCGAGGCCAATGGCGAACGGGTCATTAGTTAAATAGCGCTATTAGGTTTAACAAACCTCACACCGTGCCGCAGAGGACGGGCGTGGACTAATGGACTATGGCACGTCAGTGATGATAGACACAGACGTTAGGGCACTTAAACATGACGAACGTTAGTAGTCGATATGGTAACGAGTCTGGTGAATTAAACATGGGGTAGCCCCCACGGCCATAGAGCCGGGCTGGAATAGCCAACGTAAGAACGGGTAACCAATAAACGTTTTTCGAACTATGGGGTAACCTCCACGGCTGGATAGCTGGTAAAGAGCAAACTGTGTTTTCAGAACAACTATAAACTGGACAACCAAACGTGAACTCACTCAACTTGTTGTTGACTCGTTACTACATGCTTTGCAGGTCAATAGGTACTTAGCTGGAGCTTGCACATGGGAGAGTCGTTGTGGGACATGGACAACTGTGTGCCATGTTAAATAGTTGGATAATTAAACTTATGATTTGGGTTCTTAAACATATATGCTTCCGCTCATAACTTAACTATGTTTGATTTGGACACTAACTGTGTTGGTTGAACTTTTACATTTAATTTCTTGCTTGTTCAATATGATTAGTGGTTTGATCCTGGTCAGTCACGCCTCCAAGCGGTGATACTCCGTGTGTGGATTTTGGGGGTGTGACAGATTGGTATCAGAGCCATTGGTTATAGAGAACTTGGTTTTAATAAAGGAAAACGTTTTTGTTAAAACCAGACTATAACCTGTACAGTGCTCTACGATCCACAACGACGCTTCACTCCACGTGCAAGGCTCGACATTCTAGGTGATATGGTTTACGTTTTATATTGCCTACTTGCTAGATTGCATAGAACTTTTGCTCATGGTATGCTTAGATAAACATAGCAACTATAGTTGAAAACACATTTGTGCTTGCTCCCTACTGTCACTACACACTTACGCACATTCGCGACACCCTTCCTACTTATGTTTCTTTCGATGTGAAGATCATGTGGGAACGTGAGAACCTAAATCAAGCCAGCTGACGGCTCTTATCAACGGACAAGTTATGGCAGCACTCGCGGCCGCTCAGGCAGGAGGTATAACCTGCTGTTACGAACCTATCCTAGGATGTTAGATCCTACTCTCATGACCCAACTCTCGCGCTTAACCCGGTCTTTCTTCCTCGCGTAACAAGGTCAGAACGCTCAGCCGCCTGTAGGCCCATTTAGGACGTTCATGGACTGTCGTCCTAGTACTTTCAGTGCAACTAAAGGAGCTGTTAGACTCCTCCATTGGTTTAAAAAGCTCGAGACTGTCTTAGAGAACGTGTGAATGCCCTGAGACTCATAGGGTGAAGTACGCCACTGGTACTCTCGAAGGCACTAAGTTAACTTGGTGGAACTCGCAAGTTCAGATGCTGGGGCTGGCGGCTGCTAATGCCACCCCATGGAAGGATTCTTAAGGAACTGATCCAAACGTGAATGCCGTAGTCGAGATGACATCCGCAAACTGGAAGTGGAGTTCTTAAACCTGAAGATGACAAGGTCAGAGATAGAAGCGTACACGAAACGATCCAACGAACTGACAGTGTTATGTCCAACAATGGGGGATCCTCTCATCAAGCGCATTGAGCTGTACCTCAAAGGCTTAGTACCAGAGATTCAAAGTCATGTGACATAGGCCAACCTTGCAACCATTCAGGATATTACTCGTCTTGCTCAACGTCTCTCAGATCAGGCGATAGGACAGAACAAACTGCCGAAGCGTATTAATGCTGCTACAACTACTTCGGATGCTCCCAGTGACAACAAACGCAAGTGGAATGGAAATTCGAGCAAGGGTCCCACTTCGGTTCAGTCTCAGTCGCAGCACAGGAGCCTCAGTCAGCAGTCTTTTGGTAATCGAAGTCAGGGTGGATACAGGCGAAATCACCCTAAGTGGAATCGATGTAATTTGCACCACAGCGGGCAATGCAACAGAGATCGTTGTAAGAAATGCAACAAGCTTGGTCATGGAGCCAAGGATTTTAGAATCTCACGTCCTGCAAATCAAAACCGTCAACAGCAGCCACAAGCTCCACAGAATCAGCAGTAATAACAGGGTAATAAGGGATGCTATCAGGGTGATGTTTAAGGTCACTTCAAGAGACACTGCCCACAGCTGAACCAGAATCAGAATCAGAACCACAACCAAGGAAACGGGAATAATAATGGAGGCAACAACGGGAGTAATGACGACGGCAATGGTGCCAGGGGTCGAGTGTTAGTGATTGGTCAGGGTAATGCTAGGAATGACCCCAACGTTGTGATGGTTTCAACATCGTTATTGGTATGGATTGGCTACCTCAATATTCGAGCAGAGGTTCTCTGCAATGAGTAGGTCGTTCGTGTTTCTCGTACAGGTGATGAACCTCTTACGATTCATGGCGACTAGAGTGGTGCTGTGGTGAGCATCATCTCTTTCCTTAAGGCCCAGAAATGTTGGAGAAAGGGCCACACTGCCATTTTGGCTCTTGTTACTGACACCTCGAAGAATGAGAAGAAGATAGAAGATTTTTCCGACTGTACGCGACTACCCTGAAGTATTCCCTGAGGAATTGCCTGGTCTCCCGCCTCATAGGCAAGTCGAGCTTCAAATCGAGCTAGCTCCTGGTGCAGCGCCCATAGCTCGTGCACCGTATCGCTTAGCTCCATCAGAGTTGAAAGAGTTATCTACGCAACTACAAGAACTCTTGGATAAGGGTTTTATTCGTCCTAACTCTTCGCCCTGGGGAGCTCCAGTGCTATTTGTGAAGAAGAAAGGCGGTACGTTCAGAATGTGCATCGACTACCGTGAATTGAACAAGGTGACTGGGAAGAGTCGCTACCCTCTTCCACGCATTGACGACCTATTCGACCAGTTACAAGGGTCGAGCTACTATTCAAAGATCGATTTGAGATCAGGATATCACCAGCTGAGAGTCCGAGAAGAGGACGTCTCTAAAACAGCCTTTAGAACCCGTTATGGACACTATGAGTTTTGGTCATGCCTTTTGGGATGACAAACGCACCTGCAGTCTTTATGGACTTAATGAATCGAGTGTCCAAGCCGTACCTAGACAAGTTCGTTATCGTATTCAACGACGACATTCTGATCTATTCGAAGAATCAGGAGGAACACGAGCAACACTTACGACTTATTTTGGAACTCCTTCGAAAAGAACAGCTGTACGCCAAGTTTTCAAAATGTGACTTTTGGCTTCGTGAAGTCCATTTCTTAGGCCATGTAGTGAACAAGGATGGGATTCACGTTGATCCATCCAAGGTAGAGTCAATCAAGAGCTGGCCTGCAACTCGTACGCCAACGGAAATTCGCCAATTCTTGGGATTGGCAGGTTACTACAGGAGATTTATCAAGGATTTTTCTAAGATCACTCAGCCTCTTACTTCACTAACGCAAAAGGGCGTTGTTTATTGTTGGGGAAACGCACAGGAGTGAGCGTTTCAGCACTTAAAGGATAGACTTTGCAGTGCACCTATCCTTTCATTGCCAGAGGGCACAGACGACTTCGTGGTTTATTGCGACGCATCCATTCAGGGTCTTGGTTGCGTGTTGATGCAGCGAGACAAAGTTATAGCCTACGCCTCACGTCAACTCAAAGTGCATGAAAAGAACTATACTACACACGATCTGGAGCTGGGAGCGGTTGTTTTTGCACTTAAGATATGGAGACACTACCTGTATGGTACCAAGTGCGCTATCTACACTGATCACAGGAGCCTCGAGCATATCTTTAAACAGAAGGAACTCAATGTGAGATAACGACGATGGGTCGAACTGTTGAATGACTACGAATGCTCGATCAGGTACTACCCAGGCAAAGCCAATGTTGTGGCTGACGCACTCAATCGAAAGGACACTGCGCCCTAGCGCGTGCGAGCTTTACAACTCACTATACAGTCTAGTCTTCCTTCCCAAATACGAAATGCTCAGGTAGAAGCATTGAAACCAGAAAACGTCAGGGCTGAAGCCCTACGCGGCTCAAGGCAACGCTTAGAACAAAAGGAAGACGGTGCTTACTACGTAACAGGACGCATTTGGGTCCCACTTTATGGCAACCTATGAGAGCTTGTGATGGATGAGGCACACAAGTCTCGCTACTCAGTGCACCCTGGTTCGGACAAAATGTACCACGATATCAAAACCACATATTGGTGGCCTAGCATGAAGGCCCACATAGCAACTTACGTTAGCAAGTGCTTGACTTGTGCGAGAGTCAAGGCGGAATACCAGAAACCTTCAGGCCCCCTTCAACAACCAGAGATACCACAATGGAAATGGGAGCAAATTTCCATAGATTTTGTTACTGGCCTGCCTAGATCACAACGTGGTAACGATACTATTTGGGTGATCGTGGATCGACTCACGAAGTCTGCTCACTTCTTGGCCATCAAAGAAACAGATAAGTTCTCCACCCTAGCAGAAGTATATCTCAAGGAAGTTGTCTCGAGGCACGGGGTGCCCACCTCTATTATCTCGGATCGAGATGCACGTTTTGCCTCAGAGCTATGGCAAGCAATGCACAAGTCCTTTGGCTCAAGGTTAGATATGAGCACAGCTTATCACCCGCAAACGGATGGGCAGTCGGAACGTACCATCCAGACCCTCGAAGAAATGCTTAGGGCATGTGTAATTGATTTTGGCAATGGCTGGGAAAAGCATCTGCCACTTGTGAAATTTTCGTACAACAATAGCTACCACACCAGCATCAAAGCTGCTCCGTTTGAGGCATTGTATGGGCGTAAATGCCGGTCACCTCTTTGTTGGGCAGAGGTGGGGGAATAGTCAGATTACTGGTCCAGAACATGTGGTTGACACAACAGAGAAAATTGTTCAGATACGACAACGAATGGCGGCAGCTCGTGACCGTCAGAAAGTCTACGCCGATAAGGGCAGAAAACCACTAGAGCTCCAGGTTGGGGAGCGTGTACTACTCAAAGTTTCACCCTGGAAGGGTGTGGTTCGTTTTGGCAAACGGGGCAAACTTAACCCACGGTACGTTGAACCTTTCGAAGTCATTGAGAAAATAGGCAAGGTGGCCTACAGACTGAACTTACCAGCAGAACTCAGTGCAGTTCACGACGTTTTCCATGTGTCAAATCTGAAGAAGTGTCTGTCAGATGAGACCCACGTAGTTCCTTTGAAGGACCTCACGATCGACGAGCAGTTACGATTCGTCGAGGAACCTGTTGAAATCACGGACCGGGATGTTAAGGTCCTCAAGCGTACTAGAATACCTCTCGTTCGAGTTCGTTGGAACTCACGTCGCGGCCCAGAGTTCACCTGGGAACGCGAAGATCAGATGAAACAAAAGTATCCCCAACTGTTCGCAACCGGTACAACCACTACTGAGGCTGAAGCTACGGAATTTCGGGACGAAATTCCAGATCAACGGGGGAAGGATGTGACACCCCAGGAAAACCAGGAAAACCATGCAACTTAACTAGCTTCCTCAGTGAGTACGTGCTAAATTTCGGGACGAAATTTCTTTCAACTTGGGGATAATGTGACAACTCGTATTTTCAAACCGATCTTTGTACTTTGATGTAACGTATGTGTACGATATGTGACTTTTATGAAAGTGAATGTTTATGTGAATGCTAGGTTAATACGTGATTGTGTAATGTATGTATGATATAAGCGCACAACACACACTCGATCGCACAAGCCCATTTGGACTACACTTCGTATTCGGATCAATGGGGCAGCCCATTGAGGGTTCGGCCCACTCTTCTCTTGGTCGCATAACATTAGGGGTTAGGGTATACTCCTCACTTGTTTGCAAAACATTCAAAACACAAACCCTAGTGCTCTCCTCTCTCTCTAAGCCGACGGCAAGCATCCCCTTTCTCTCGAAGATCATTCCTCGAATCGGATCACCCTCTATCTTTCGGTTAGTGTCTCATAATTTGTTAACTTGTTAATACTTGATACTTGTTATTGTAGTTGTTATAATATTGAATGATAATTCTGCTTATGTGCAATCGGATGTATCAAATCATATATGTATGATGACACATGTTGATGGCTTTGATGATTCAATAGATTTGAGGTTATTAAATTGATAAAGTTGAATAACCATGACAATCAAAGATGGCAGCCATGTGATCATTTATGTTACCGATGATTGTTGCTAGTGCTATATGAATTGAATGGACTTGTAGTTTAAGGATCATTCATGATTACTTGCGTATGTCTTGTGATTGTTATATGTAATTTAAATGGAATAAATATCAGTGCATGTTATCAGGCTTTTTATAGGTCCAATCATGCTATTGCATTCAATAGAATGGTAATAGGTTGTCAATCCACTATCTCGGTTCCAAACATATCCGATTATTTTAATAATGATGTTAATCGACACATGTGTAGTGTTTACGGATTAAAATAAGGATTTATGATATTATGTATTGTATTGTCGGCCATGTATATTGAAATTTGCATCAATCTGGAAGTTTCAGACACTCGCACATGGCTCGAATTGGAAGTGGCCCAATGAGGGTCTTGTAGTGTCAGATTTATTCATGTGATTTAATCAATAGGATCGGCCATGTGTATATTAATGTGAGTAGTATAAGGCCTTGTAAATTGTGATGTCTATCATGTGCAAATAAATGTTATTATCGAAGGGTGTGCACAAAGACTAGGAGTTAGAAGTGATAATGATTATGTCTTGGATGATGATCTTGATATGTTGATGAATATACAAGATAGGGTTCATAAATATTTGTTGTTAAAACACTTATTTGATCGATTAGATGCATGGTTGGAAACTGGTAATTGTGTTGATTGATTATTGGGTAAAGATGGAAACTGGTGAATGATATAACCAAATAGCATAAATTTCGGATATTTAAATTCACTCGCACAAGAAGTCCCTTCGCACAAGAGGACCTGATCGCACAAGGTCATGACCAGTCGCACAAGGTCATGATCAGTCGCACAAATGAAAGGTAATTGAATATTGGGCCGGGTATATGCTTGGGCCGGATTAACCCAATCGCACAAGGGGTTATGGATCGCACAAATTGTTTAGTTGTTATTTGTTATTTGGGCCGTGTACATACATGAAGATTTGTTGGGCTTTCTTAGTTACGGGCTGGGTTGTTGGGCTCTAATAGACGACTCGCACAAAGCCACTAAGCTTGTGCGAGCCCAATCTCGAATGTGTTATAACTGTTAAACGTGATGTTGCGTGTGGCCATGATCTGTATGTGTTTCTTATGTGCTATCTATGTGATGCTTGTGTGTACTACTTGACACCGAAACCTGACTTGTATGATAACCATGTTAGGACGTGGTTGACCACTAGCTGCTAGACTTGACCTTTCTGTGTAATCTGCCGAGCAAACCAAGGTGAGTTCACACTTCGTTACAAAGCATGGGATTCCCAGGGGTTGGGAATGGGTTAAGGAATAGGGATTCCTCGTCCTGTTGAGACGTAATCAGGAACATAGAGTCCTCGTCCTGTTGAGACGTAATCAGGAACATAGATTCCTCGTCCAGTATGAGACGGATTTAACTATACTAGACTAGAACTCTATCAACGAAGTCCCTCCTTTTATATCGACTTAATCGCCGAGGCCAATGGCGAACGGGTCATTAGTTAAATAGCGCTATTAGGTTTAACAAACCTCACACCGTGCCGCAGAGGACGGGCGTGGACTAATGGACTATGGCACGTCAGTGATGATAGACACAGACGTTAGGGCACTTAAACATGACGAACGTTAGTAGTCGATATGGTAACGAGTCTGGTGAATTAAACATGGGGTAGCCCCCACGGCTATAGAGCCGGGCTGGAATAGCCAACGTAAGAACGGGTAACCAATAAACGTTTTTCGAACTATGGGGTAACCTCCACGGCTGGATAGCTGGTAAAGAGCAAACTGTGTTTTCAGAACAACTATAAACTGGACAACCAAACGTGAACTCACTCAACTTGTTGTTGACTCGTTACTACATGCTTTGCAGGTCAATAGGTACTTAGCTGGAGCTTGCACATGGGAGAGTCGTTGTGGGACATGGACAACTGTGTGCCATGTTAAACAGTTGGATAATTAAACTTATGATTTGGGTTCTTAAACATATATGCTTCCGCTCATAACTTAACTATGTTTGATTTGGACACTAACTGTGTTGGTTGAACTTTTACATTTAATTTCTTGCTTGTTCAATATGATTAGTGGTTTGATCCTGGTCAGTCACGCCTCCAAGCGGTGATACTCCGTGTGTGGATTTTGGGGGTGTGACACACTGTGTTTGTGCGTCGGTCTCCCCTTCCACAGGTTGGGGAGCGGTTTCCGTCAAGAACCTCGCAAGGTTCAAGGTGGTCAGGTAGAAGAACATCTTCTGCTGCCACCTTTTGAAGTGTAGACCCGAGAACTTCTCGGGTCGTTCAGCGTGATTGGCCACTGTGGACGCTCCCACAGTGATGGCGTTAAGAGGGGTTCCCGTCACAACATTTGTGGTGTTGTTAACATTGACATTTTCGTTCGACATGCTGAAAAAATTAAAATTTTAAAGTTTAGTCAAAAATCTGATTTACGCAAAAACCAGAAGTAAACTAGTAAATTTTAATTTTACCACAAATTTACTGTTTAGGCTTCTAAGTCCAACTTTGAAGACCAAAAACAGAAAATTTTAATAATAAAAACTTACTGACTGGCTTCTAAGTCCAACTTTGAAGACCAAGGCAGAAAGTTTATTACCAATTTTTAGGACAATAACTGAATGTAACCAAATTGTTTTCAACCAAAGTCGCTCATTTGAAGAAGAAAACAACAAAAAAAAATCTGTTTTTAAAACACAAACTTGTAAGACCCTAATACGTATTTGACAAAAAGTCGCAGCGGAAGTTTATACCATAAAATTTCTTTACTTATATTTACCTTGACTTACTTAAATCTTCATTTTTAAACAACTGTTTCTCATGAAGTCATCAACCAACTCATTTACAATTAAATATATACCATGGGTTTTCTAAATTTCATACCCCAACGTCCCCGTACAATCTATCTCGTTACTCGATCTTCGATCTCTATTCCTTGAAGATCCTCATGACTCGTACTACCTGCGCTCACCACATAAAATTAATAACATTAGTACGCATTATAACATACAAGATTTATTCACGTGTACTTTCCATCCCGTTAACTCTTTTCATCCCAGCTTTCCACCTAGTCATAATATCTGTGGTGAGACTTCAGCATCATACCTGCATTACATCTTATACCCGAGGTACATCGTTAGAAACATCAGTATTCAATCATATTGAAAACCTGCCTACCATACGTACCTTCGAATATACAGCCGTACATACTTACATACGTGCATCCTTACTTGCTTACATGCCTACCCACATACCTATCTACCTACCTACGCATTTACCCTCGTACATACTTACATACTAACATACCGACCTACATACATGCATCCATTCATACATACCTACTTACATACATAAACACATATATATACATACCTACATACATATCCACATACTTACATAGGTTCATACATACCTGCCTACATACATATAGACATACTTACTCATAATACGTAAGTTAAATTGGTCATACGTGGCTTAAAACGCGTTTAAACAAGTTACAAGGGTCAAGCAACAACAAACATCAATTTTTGCAGGATTTAAGGGCGTCGCGTGACGCCTAGGGGCGTCGCGTGACGCCTAGGCCTCTTTTTCACAGAACATTTGCAGCTGGTTGCTGCATATTCCCAGCACGATCCGGTTTCACGGAAATAAGCATAACTCTCTCGTTTTTGATCCGTTTTACCCGATTCTTTTTCCTATACGTCCGTAATTTAATTCTCCATCTAATGGAATTAAAATCCAACATCCGACTTAATAAAATTTCAGACTTTTAACTCTTCGGCTTATTACCCTTTTACCAAATTTTGACCCGTTCATGCATACATCAACATAACTTGTTTGTTTTACCATAACCTCTTATAAACATAATAATATCAGTGACGTCTATCATAAATTACTAAATTCTTGGATGTCTTGCATCCTCTTAACACATTATCGTTCATATGCCTATTTTGACCCGTTAAGGGTATTCGCGCATTAATTGGTCTATGACTAACCAAACCATAATCCCCACTTCCATACTTGTCCAAAACATTACACTAATCGAATAACTTGTTTCTAAACTACTTTTAAGATCGTTTGCCCCAAAATACCCATCAAGGGCATTTTGGTCAACTTTAATCCCATCATTTACGACGAAAGACTTTAACACATATTTGACCTCAAACATCATGTTTAATTAATTAAAACACTTTATTACTTAATCGAACTAAGAAGTGATTACGGAAATCACTTACCTTATGCGTCCGTGCTCATATCCGATTCTTCGCCTTTTCTTGACCCGTTAGCCTTTCCTGCTTGAGTCCGTCTTGACATGATTCCTATACTCTCTTTTCATCAAAATCACGCTCTTATTAGCATATGCATTCGTACATGTTAACAATCATATCAATCGCATATTTCACACTTAACTTTCATTAATCATTTCTAACAAACATAACTCATATAATCATATCCGTATGCGTTTAAACTCATGTAACTCATCATGTCATTACATTTAACACGGATTGCTATACCATGTACCATACGACTTCCCATAAACCTACATTTACGAAAACGAGTCAAATCATGTTTCTTATACTTAGTTGACTTTCAAAAGTCAACTATTAACCATCCTTAACTATCGACTTATCATCATATACTCGCAACATCACAATCGACTATACGGACGACACTATATACATTTTATCATACGCTTGATGTGCGTACCACCTTTTAAGCATAACGTACAACTAATTCATACATAAATCTTCTAAACTCATACATAACCCATCAAAACCTACTACTAATCATCATGTATCATTCCAAATGAACATTAAACATAACATCATCATATTCCTCCTAATTCATCTAACAATAATTCATCATACCCACATAATACATCAATCTTTCAACAAGACTTGAACATAGGTGGTGTTTCTAGTA
The DNA here is from genome assembly GCA_030545235.1 of Helianthus tuberosus. Classification (NCBI taxonomy): domain Eukaryota; kingdom Viridiplantae; phylum Streptophyta; class Magnoliopsida; order Asterales; family Asteraceae; genus Helianthus; species Helianthus tuberosus. Next base: position 165,859,399 of record CM060442.1, read on the forward strand.
ATCATCTTCACCATAACTAACGGGTTTCACCTCTAATCATCAAATTAACGCAAACCATACATAACCCATGTTCTATACGAGGATTCTAACCCTTGTACATGATCAATTTCATATTAACTCACGGATTAGGACATAACCCACTTCACCCATGATCACCAATCTTAGATTTAAGACATACCTTATGATCCCCTCGTGATGGTGATCAGTTATCCATGCTTGGTTATGACTTTAAGCGTCATCTTGCCTTTCAATTTGAGCATAAAGATGAAGTTAGGGTTTGAGGCTCCATGGGAGCCTCCTGCTCCTTCTCGAACACACGTATGTGTGTGTTTGTGTGTGATAAGTTATTTAATAACTTAACTTTCATCCTTCCCACTTTAGCCCCTCGGGTTTGCCTTTAAAACATAACTGACATTACCTTCCTCTTTTAATACTTTTAACCATACCCTTAACTAGGTTAAATAGCCTACTCGTTTTGTTTCCCAGGGTACAACAGCCGGAGCAGCGTACTGCCGGAGATGGCCTACAACCCGAAGGCTACCTTGAAGAGAGCAGGATGAAGATCAGTAAGCTGTAGAGAACTGTTTGCATGTGCTGTTGTGTTGCTGGTATTCGTGGTGTGTCTTCTGCAGTGGTGGAGATGTTGTATTTATACTACATCTTCATCGAAACGGTCAAAAAGGAATTAAAGGAGAGGTTTAAATTGCATTAAACGTCTTCAATGCAATTTAATACGTCATTTATTCTCAGTCAAAGACCATTAACTCGTCAGTTTCGAAGCTGAACTGTAACTGCACTGTCATTCAATGCTAGAAGCTTCTGCGCGCGCCCAGGTCTGCACGCCCATGCGCGGTGCGTCCTCTTAGCTCACTGCCATGCGCGCATGCGCCACACTGACTCAATTCCATACGCGCGTGCGCCACATCACCTGTGAGCCTCTACGAGCACACCACTCAGTCGCGCCGTTTTGGCTCACTTTGGTGCGCCGCGTACGTCACATCAGGACCCATGCACCATGCGCAACCACGCGCCTTCGTGCCACTTGTACCCGCGCGCGGACGCGCCTCGAACCTTTATGCCACTTCACCACTTGGTCCTTGCAGCCTCTATGATCCACCACGCGCACGTGGTCAAAAATACAAAGGCGGCTCTCAAGCGGCTCGCGGCGATGCGAGTGTGCGAAGTGCAAAGTGCAAAGTGCAAAGTGCGCCACATCGCCCCTCATCGCCGACGCCACGCGCGCGTGTGCGAGTGCGAGTGCGAGTTAGGGTGCGTACCCTTCTCGAGGACACTTAGTGTGTGCTTCCATGAAACAATAAAGATGGAGAGTTCCACCTTAAATACCCATTTGAGTTCCAACTCTCCTCCGATGTGGGACAAGGTGCTACTTTCCCTTTTGTTTCAGCATTTAATGTTTCAAACACCCAACTTTGAGCATCGATATCTCATTCATCTTAGCTCCGTTTTGGACGTGGTTTAATTCGTTGCGAAGCTCTTCCAACATAGAACACAAACCCACAAATAAATATATAAAACCCGCTCATTTTATTATTTTTATTTCTAGTCCAAAATAGGAAAAAATTATTTTCCTATATTTGTGAAAAATGCTATTTTCACCTATTTTTCCAACAAACTCTATTTAAATAATTAAATAAACTTTGGGTGAATGTAGTTTTATTGTGATTTGTTTCCTCTCTCTTTTTATGTTTGTGTACTTCGTAGCTTCTTGTTGTGTCTTGGTTTGATAATAAAGCATTTTCGTTGGCATTAGAAAAATAATAATGAAATAAACTAATTAGATTAACCAATCTATTAAACCCATAGTTATCTGTAAATTAAATAAAAAAACTCAATAATTAATTCACCAAGAATTATTTTACAACCCGTTTTATCTTTATCTCGTTAATTCAATATTAATTCTTCAAAAACATACATTACCTTCTAACACAATATTAAGGTAGCGTTTGATATAAAGAAATATAAGTTGGAATGGAATGGATCATTCTGATGGAATGAAAATAAACGTGTTTGGTTATCATGTAGTAATGGAATGAGGCATTGCAAAGGGATGTAACTCCTTAAAAATATAACAATTTCCATTCCTTGTTAAGTTTGGTGTTTTTTTTTCCATTCCTTCAAGATATGAAAAAAATATATTATTATTATTATCATCATTATTATTGTTATTACTATATTTATATTTATAATATTAATACTAATATTAATATACTTCAAAATTTTTATTATTAATTTTTTACCATTAATATATTATTATTATTATCGAGGCAATTATATTTTTGTCGTTTTTAATACAATTGTATTTCGTTACATCGTCTTTTTTTATTTATCAAACTGTACAAAGTAATGAGTCATTCTATTCACATATGAGTAACCAAACATCACAATAGAATTGAATGATTCATTTCATTTCATTACGTTGTACATTCCATTATCTCGTCCATTTCATTCCCTCATCAATTCTATTACTCCATACCAAACAGACCCTAAAGGTATTGCTGAGAAAAAAAAAAAGAACTATTTATAAAAATCGGCCAAAAACCTGCTTTGTATCTTTGTACCTGATTTTTTATAAGTTAGATATAAAACCTTGGCTGTTCAAATAAAGAAAGCAAATGAAAACACTATAAAACAATTTAGCCGTCTTTATATACAGACAATATCCACATTTTCTATACACAAATAGTGTTTTATCAAATTTATGAATTGTATAAAAAATACAGGGTTATGACGTTTTTCTTTGGGATTAAAATATAGACTTGGTTATCGTCTTGTCATCTTTGTAAACAAGCAACGTGGTATTTTGTTCTGATATATCTATGGATTATTCAAAGGAAAAAAATAGTATAGTGCACATTTTAATATTAAAAAAATATATGTTTATTATTATTTCATGAGCAAGTTTTATTATTATTTTCATTGACGTGTTTCGGTATAAAGACATTTTGATTTTGGTGGGGTCACTTTTAATAGGAGCCACCAACACCACCAACCATAAAAGCATATCGACATCATTACCTACTAGAAATGTTGGACCTTATTCTTTCTCAATATAATTAGGGTGATCGGGGCACTCGCGGGGACTTGGATCGGTGACTCCATTCCCCGATCAGGAACACCGCCGCCATCCAGGCGGGGACCCTAATCGGGGAGGGGTTTCGGGGGGGAGACACCGAAGAAGGTAGGAGAGAGAAGGTGGGGCCACCCTCATTTTCAACCAATGAAAACTTTTATTTTATTTTTTTATTTTTTTTTGAATAAAAAAACAATTCCCCTAAGAGGGGAGTGCCGCCATCAAATTGGGGTGCGGGGGGGGGGGGGGGGGGGTTTAAGAGGGGAGTTGACGTGGCATAACCTGATTGGGTGTGTGTAAGAGAGGACACCCTTAATCCTACTTTTTTTTACTCCTTTTAATTTATTTTATACAGTCTATTTCTAAGTTGGTTAAGTAATTTTGAAGTTTATCTTCATCCCTTGCAAAATTTTATCTTTCAGATAAAAATACATGATTAACTGATCCTAAGCATCTAAAAATATCATATCCATCTAACCATCTTATTTTTTATATTTGTAATAATGAACGAATGCCTACCAAACCCTCTTGTATGCCTTACCTATAAGATCATCTAAAGCCATATACATAGTTCCTTTCCTCTCAGCAATACCTTTAGTATTGTGTTAGGAGGTAACGTTTGTGTCGTGTTATCGTGTTTGTGTCAGAATTGCCAGCTTTACGTGTCGTGTTATCGTGTTTGTGTCAGAATTGCCAGCTCTACGTGTCATGTTACCGTGTTTGTGTCACCATTCCCAATTCGATTCATAGCTTCCCCAATTCGGCCGTGTTCGTGTCTTAAACAGGTCGTGTTCGTGTCTTAACAGGTCATGTTCGTGTCTTAAACATGTCGTGTTCGTGTCTTAAACAGGTCGTATGATACGTTAGTAATTTTTTCGTGTCTTAATAGGTCGTTTCATGTAACCTGTTTATTAACAGGTTCGTGTTCGTGTTTTGAAAATCTGACACGATAAGATTTCGTGTCGTGTTCGTGTTTACATGTTCCGGGTTCGTGTCTTATCGTGTTCGTGTCTAAACAAATCAGGTTGACCCGTTATGCCAGCCCTAGCAATGAGGTATTATAGGTGTATGAAGGGGCTTGATAACGCCCCAAATACCGTTTTCTAGGCGTATAAGGACATGAAGAGGGAGAGACATTTCTAGTATAATGCCAAATGGAGGTAAAACAAAATGGAAAATAATGACTCCTTAGGTGACATAAACCATTATGGATGGTCTAATGGTTAATGCATCATAAGGGGCATTTTCTCTTACATCAACATCATACCACCCCTTAAAAATGTCTAATAGTTAACGGCCCTTAATGTATTTTCAATAATTACTTTCCATTTTTTTCTCCTCATCTGGCGTTACACTAGAAATGCTCATCCCTCTATAACACCCAGGCAGGGGCGGACCCACCTTGTGACGTGGGTGGGCGGTCGACCGCACCCCTTGCAAAAAAAAATTAGTGCTATTTACCATGAAAAATTCTGACCGCTCCCATTGGAAATTTTCGTCCTCACCAATTAGAAAAAAATGTTAGGAATTTATATAAAAAAATTGTGAACATGGATTGAAACCCGACCCAATTATGTAAACAAATTAGCCCACTAATCCCTTTAATAAAAGTTGGATTCTTGTAACCAAACATCAAGCCCAATTATGTAAGTTAATACACTACGTGAAAAAGGGGCTACGACCACACTTTTGGCGAAACCGCCCTGCCACACATTTATAAAAATATGTGGCTAAATGTTATTCATAACATTTTAAAACACTTTTAGCCACACATTTTATTATTAATGTGATCATTTATGTCAGTTCAGAACCTTTAACCACACTTTTAGAAAATAATATGACATTTATTAGCCACAAATCGAAATGTGTGGCCAAATGTGATCTATGGCAACATATTTTTGTTTCATGTGATGAAAAAACACGTATTTGACACCTTTAGCCACACTTTAAGAAAAAAATTGTGATGTATATTTGCTATGCTAGCAAAGTGTGGCTAAATGTTATCTACGATCACATTATATATATTTTCCTGTGACCAATAACATATGTATTCAAAACCTTTAGCCACACTTTAAGAAAAAAACTGTAACATTTATTAGTCACCCTAAAAAATGTGGTCAAATTTGATCTACGGTTACTATATTTGTTTCGCATGATTAAACACAAAACTATTCTAAACCTTTAGCCACACGTTAAGATAAAACATCCACATTGGAAAAGTGTGGCCAAATGTGTTCTACGACCACATTATATGTTTAATAATGTGGCTAAAATCTAATACATATGGCCACATATATTATTTTATGTAACCAAAGGTTAGGCAATAGTCACACTTAAAATTACAAAATTTAATGTGGTTTTACATTAACATTCGTCACACAATCATCATTTTGTTTATTTTGTGTGACGAAATGTTATCAAATGTCATTAAAAAAATGTGTGACCAAATGTTAAAGTTACTAAATCTTTAAAAATTTCCCCCAAAATATTTAATTGCAAAACTTAAACTTCCACCTAAAACATTTCATCCTAAAACTTCCCCCCAAAATATTTTATTTTAAAACTTAAACTTCCCCCAAAATATTTCATCCTAAAACTTAACCTTCCCCCCCCCCCCCCCTCCCAAAAAAAAAAAAAAAAAATCATCCTAAAACTTAAACTTCCCCCCAACATATTTGATTCAAAACTTTCCTCTCTAATAATATTCTTATTTAAAAAATTACATTATTTAAAGTTAAAAAAAAATCTTAGTAGATATTTAATAATTCAAACTATTTTTAAATATTATATATTTTAAATCATATTTTTTTCTTCTAAATGATATATTAATGTATACATATTAATAATGGTACCTGATTTTTCGTAGTTAATTGTTTTCAGTACTGGTACTTTCAGTTTGATACGGTACCGGTAGTTTACCGAATTTTACTTTCATATAGCGTTGCGGGACGAGTACTGTACAGTACCATACCGAACATTTTTTGTACCAGTACGTGTACCCATATTAGATGATTTCCGGTATCGGCATTTTCGGTACCGGCATGTTCGGTACCAGTACCGGTACCGAACTCATCCCTAATCATATATGTGTTAATAGACCATATTGGGCTTTACTGGGTCACAATGGCCAATAGTGGTAATATATATGTTAATGAACCATATTGGGCCTTAATGGATCACAATGGACAATAGTAGATCACACATGTCTTAGTGGACCATATTGGGCCTAAATGAAGCACAATGGACAATTGTGGATCATATATGTCTTAATAGACCTTATTGGGCTTTGATATGTCACATTGGCCATGTGCATGTACGGCGCAAGTGCACCATGCAATTTGAGGGTGTACGAGGTTGGAGTGTGCAGACAAGGGGGTGTGCGGGGTCAGTTATGCAATGACGTAAATCTTGGTCAATCAGTTACCCCTTTTCATGTCTCACACACAATCAACACAACTTTTCATATAATCATATAAACCCTAATCATCGTTAATTCATTCACAAAATTTAACAATACAAACAACATTTATTTGGATCAATTAACACAACCATCTTCAAATCATGCAACCCTAGTTCATCGACATTCAAACCTACTACTAAACCCGATCCATCCGTTCATCGTATCATCAAACTCTATCACATACATGAACCCTAAAGCATTGATCAATCATCATAACAACTTCTAAATACATGGCAACTGTTAACATAATAACTGATTCCTTCAAACCCTTATTATCACGTCACGCTAGTTACTTACCAACATTTTACCGAATCAACCAGCATCAAATCAATGTATAACAAATCCCTAAATCACACCTCGATCTCATATACTAGCAACAATTCACATGATCACAGAACCTCAATCCAATCATAATCAATGTAGTTATTAATACAATACCACGGTTAACGAAGAAGGAGAATCACATTAATAAAGAATCATACCAGTTGAAGGAGGATACGATGTTTGCTTGGATGAGAGATGAGGCTTCACTAAGAGAGAACGTCGAACAGAAGGAGTTGCCATCGAAGTGAGAGGAGAATTAGGGTTGGGTAGTTTGTGTGTTTGTGAGATTTTAGAAACTACACACCCAATACATATGTATGCGTCGTGGGTTGGGCTCCGTTTGGACTGGGCCGAGAACAAAAGGCACCAAAGTGTGCGGCCGTGAAGGGGTGTGCGACCCGGCAAGAGTGTGCGACCAATTTAATTAACTAAGCACTTACTAAATAACAAACTTATACATACTCAATAATAACAACCAATTACGTTTAACAACACAACATGCACCAACTTATAACGTATAGTGGAACGTGAAAAGGAATAATACGAAGTTAAAGGTCACAAGGTTAGACGACACTAACCTTGAAAGTACAGGTTGTCATATACGGCCCGTCCTATACTCAGACCGACCTTTCCATGCCACATTTTACTCAGTCTAGCCAGACCATGTTGCTCTTTCCACTGTCCGACATTTCCATGCAGGTATGTTATTTTGTTTTTACTTCATTTTCTACGAACATTTTTAATGTTATGTAATAAGTATTTTATTTAATTTTTTTATAGGCTACAGGCACATCCTATACGCGACACAGGTCGCCACCCTCTACTCCAGGCACATCCTATACGCGACACAGATCGTCACCCTCTACTAGGCGTGGCCTGAATGTAACAACCGTCTAATTTCGAATCGAATTTAATGTGAATACACGTGATTTTTAGATAAAATAGTACTTTACTTCATACTAATACAAAATTTAAGTTTTAAAGTGATCCCTTACTAGTTGACTACTAAACTAGTTCCAACATTCGAAACATGATTCATAAAACGTTTACATCACGAACATTGTCTAAAACAAAGTTAAACTATTGCGGAAGCTTCAAAAGAGTGTGTTCGGTTCTTCAAAACATGCTTGATCGCCATCCGGGGAGTCCCTTTTGTCACCTAAGGTCAAAACCACTTAAAACGTTAGTTTTGACCATTATATAGAGTGTATAAACAAGTTCCTGTATCAAATAATAAAAAATAAAATAAAATTTTGAAACCAGCTCCGTCGCGTGTCGCGCCAGACCCTAGCGGTCCTGTCGCGTGGCGCGGCGCGGGGGGAACGGTTTTCCAGCAAAAGCAGGTTAATGACCTGCATTTCCTGCCAGCTCCGAATTTTACCAAATTCAACTTCAAATGGTCATAACTTTCAATCCGTAGGTCCGTTTTAGGTGATTGTTTTTCCGACACGACTGTAATTTAATTACCGACGCTTCTATAATGATTATCATACCGAAAATTTGGTTTACGGACCGAATGACTAAAAATTCACTATACATTTATTCGACCCATTCAAGTTACACTCATCTTACTACCTTTTTAATAGTAAACATAAGTGTCACGGCCCCCGACCCCACCCTGGGAACGAGAGTCGTGAACCAGCCAGATGGTATCGATGTTTATTAATTACGCAGCGGAAATTTTTTTTCCCATCAGGATCGTAGTTAGGAAATAATTTCAGAGTTTATAAAACACCGAACTTGTAATATTAAACAAACGGCTAAAACTCATATTCCATTCAATTGTTTTTATAGGGATAAACCCAAATAAATAAAACATAATTTTCTTCTTTTATTCAGGTATTTGTAGCCACTTTATTTAAGCCTTCAGTGCTCCATAGCTGGCTTCTATTATTTTTACAGCAAATTACCTGAAACACGTTTTGAAAATATTTTATCAGTAATAAATAATGGCGAGTTCATTCCATTTTTATAAAATATATTGTTATAGTTTACAGCATTAAAGGTTTTTATATTTGTTTATATTTACCCAAAAACTCAATCAGTATTTGTCATATGGTGGCAGTTCTGATGTGAAAGTGGTCATATCACTCATTGGCTCACTTTCGTCCAATAGTGAATTTATCAAGTAATAGATATATAGTATATCTTACTATTATATTGGTCACTAGGCGATTCCTGTGACGATGGTCAAATCACTGTTGATCATTCTCTCAACTAGTGACTCGGGTCATATTACTGTTGATCATTCTCTCAACTAGTAATTGTGGTCATATCACTGTTGATCATTCTTTCAACTAGTGACTCGGGTCATATTACTGTTAATCATTCTCTCAACTAGTAATTCTGGTCATAACACTGTTGATCATTCTATCAACTAGTGCCTTTGGTCATGTCACTGTTGATCATTCTCTCAACTAGTGACTCGGGTCATATTACTGTTGATCATTATCTCAACTAGTAACTCTGGACTTAGTAGTGTCCCGTGATATTACTTTGTCAAATATATTTTCTATGGCACAAAACCACTTAACCCAGAAAATGAAATATACCATTTTCTGTCAAACTAATAGCTATAACTTTATCAAATATAATATATTAATTAAATAATTGTGATATTATTCTTTAATATATTAACGTAACTAAGATTAAAATATAATCTTAGTATATTAAAAGTAGAATATATTATTTTTGACATATTTTATTATGATATATATCTATGTCAAATATAACATGTAATAATTTAGTATATTACATATTATATTATATTTGTAGAAAATATATGATGTTCAATAGTCTAGTAAAATATATTTAGGTCTTTTTTCTTTTTCATTGTTTATATATAAGTTTATTCATCATGTCAATTTGCTTTGACAAATTTGGCCTAGCTAGGTGTCCCAAACCAACCGCATAACATTGCCCATTCCATATATCTTATATAATTTATAAGATATATTCAATATTTTAATATAGTAATGTAAAATAATATTAGTTATAGGCTATGGCTACTGGGATACAATTCCCCCTGTGATTGTGGTCATGTTACTATTGGCTAACTTTTTGACCAATAGTAACGAGGGTCAAGTAATGTATAAAACCTCTCATACCGGCAGTTATTATAGAATATAAAAATTTAATCACTGTAAGTATAACTGGTAAACATTTAGGATTTTGAAAAGCATTTTTAAATATAATTGTATCACAAAAAGGTGATAAAACTGTGAGAAAAGAGAATGGACTCACTTTGTAACTTTAGGGTTCAACTAGAAAGCCTCCTGGTAGAATCTTGGGTATAACTTCTGAGCTATTTTAAAAATATATAATGCACTCGTGTTAAGTATAGTACCCCTAATTCAACCTTATCCCTATGTCACGAGACCGAACCCCAACGAACTTAGTCGGGCAAAGCCTTGACATGCGTTATGGGGCTCCAGATCAATCGGAAAGGGTAGCGGTGACCGGGAGTTAAAACACTTAAAACGGGGTAAGCCTTTAGAGTATAATTGGCTTAATATTTTAAAAAGAAAAGAAAGAAAAGAATGATAAGAAGAGGCGACAGACAGAAAGAGATAGTATGGATTTTTGCAATTTCTGTTGTTGAGAGGAATTCCTATTTATAGTTCTCCAAAAATATGAAATGTTACACGTACACACTTAGGACTTTAATGCTCCTGTACACCCGTCCACCATACATTTTTTTAGGAGTTCTAAATTTTGAATATTATTTTATTATTATATATATTATAATTAATTCAACTGCTTCACTTATTTGGCACGTATAACTTTTAAAATATGATGTTTTATAAAACAATAAATATGTCATAAGAACGAGAATAATCTTATTTACATTTTGAACCAAGTTTCATTAAAAACGGAGTAAGTCCAAATACAATGTATTTTTAATTATTAAACGGTTCCTAAGCTCGTCTAGTTACTTCATATTTCTAACATTCAACTTACTAGTAATCTACCCGTTTAATAATATAAGTTTTTATATACTTTTATTTTATTAGAAAAGTCACCCATATACAGGCCTATTAATTAGTGTAACATTTCAACCAACTATATATAAAATAGTTTTTAAAACTATTTGGGTCGAATAATTATTGTTAAAAAATAAAACTAGTTACTAATGGTTAATAAATTTAAACAACTTGTAATTCTTATATATAAAATTTTTTTTGATATGTTACAATAAGGCGCTTTTTACCCAACTTCCGGGGCTTATTATCACAGGCATTTCATTACCAATCTTATGGCTTCATGCTCGTATGATTGTAACCGCCTATGCTAACTATTAAATAACTCTAACGCTACTATTACACCATTATACAACCCGTTTGGCTCATCTACGGAATCCTCCATTATGATGACTACCAAACGACATCTAACTGATTCTTGACCTATAATTTTAATTAACGAACATTGTCGTTCAATCAATACAACCTTTATTTTACAACGCAACTAAACACATTCTAGTTATCAAAATTACTCAATGTAACAAATCAAGTTACATACCTTTAGTGCACGCCCTTCAAACGCAAATCGCCACCGACTTGTCCACTCGACGCTCCGGTATCTTTTCCTATAGAGTTCAATCATGATGTGTTTAGAACTCTTTTCAATCACATATCGCATAATTTGCCAAAACATCACAATTATGCGTTTTAACTTTAAAATTTCAGTTTCGAGCCTTCTTTGAGGCATTTTTACAAACACTTAAAGGGCAGGATTTTATATCTTTTATATTCAAGTTCATGGCTTGTCACTTAGCCTAAATTAACATCAATCGAGCTATCACATATAGAATCAAACATCAAATTTTTCAGAAATCAGTTTCTATGAATCAAATTACACTAGAATAACCTTCAAAACCCTAGTGTTCATCAAGTTCCATATAACCCACATATCACCTACAATGGTGGCCATGGATTTCACTAGAATTTAGCATGATTTCAACATGTACTTGTCTAGGGTTTACCCCTAGACATTTTAATGTTCCTATTTCATCTACAAATCACACATGCATCATCAGATTTCGAATTCTCTAAATTCATGAGAATTTCAAGTAGAGAATTTTTGTCAAATTTTACATACCTTATGATCTCCTTGCAATGGGGATCATTAATCTATGCTCGATTTTCATTTTGGACTTGATTTGATCCTTCAATTGGAGGTGTTTGATAAGAACTAGGGTTTTGGGGAGCTTGGGATCGCCCTCTGTCTTCTGATCGATCTCAGCAACACAAACAAGTGTGTTGTGAGTTTAATTTTTGTTTTATTATTATTAGTTTTCATTTAAACACCTTTGGTCCCTCAACTTTCGTTTTTATTCAGTTTTAACTCTTTAACTACTCATAAGTCATCATCTAACTAGGTTAATGTCATTCCTAGTTAGTTTATTTTTCTTATTTATTCACTACATAATTGTATTATAAGAACTTGTGTTTTCGGGGTGTTACACTGAACTTTACGGAGGAGGAGCTCGCTGAGTCTAACGAGGATTGATGAGGATTGTGCTTTATGTTATTGTTATATGATGCAGTATTGTATGAAAAGATGAATTTAATTTAAGTATTTGTATTATTTGTTTAACTAGTATTAAGTGCCCCCGCGTTGCGGCGGGGGGCGTAAACCGTGTCAAGTAGCACTAATGCTACACAACTACCAGCGACCAACAACACCGAAAAAGCTCGTAAAAACAAAATAAATAAAAATGAAAAAATAACATCGAACGAAAAGCATATGTAAAATCGTTGAATCACGCATGCCCGTTGCGGCATGATAATGCGAAGAAATCAGACTGAAACGTAAAAATAGAAAAGAATAACTAAGTTGATCTAAGACCACGCCCATTGCGACGAACCTGTCAAACAGGGAAAAATAGACTCGTTGTGACACTTCTGTCAAACGGGAAAGAATAGACGAAAACATGTTGAATCCCATATGCACGTTGCGGCGTGTTCACTCGCAAAATGAGAACGATACGTAAAACGAAAAATTTGCAAAAGATGAAAAATACGGGGATCAAAGTTGAAAATAAAAATATGTTGGTGTTAAATTGGAAAAGATAGAAAAATTTGTGTTAAAAGTAAAAAATAAAACCAAAAATGTTAAAATGTAAAAAATAAAAACATTTGGACTAAAAGTGAAAACTCAATTTTTTTTTTTTGAAAAACTCTCTATCCTTAGAGTACAACTCACTAAAGCACCTAGATGTTACAAATTTATAGTATGGTAATTTGGATATGTCTAGTTTGTTTGGATTGCTTAATTTCACTACGTCTTTTATAAATTTATAACAAAAGAACCAACATCATTTTATAACAAAAAAAAAAAAAAAAACCAACTTACTTACTTTAAAAAAATAAAGTTCAAAAAATACTAATACTAATATGCTGCTCTTGCAAAAAAATTCCTTTAGGGAACGTATAGAGCTATATGATTCCCCTAGTATTTTGAAAAAAAAAATTCCTTTAGGGAGCGTATGGCCCTATACGCTTCCCCTAATCCCCTAATCATTAGCTGACCATCTTCTGAAAAGTTTGTACTTTAAATACACATATAGGAAGTGTATTGCTCAATACATTTGGACCCAGAGAAACCGTATTGCCCCATACACTTTTATAGGGTTCAAGGGAAGGGATGTTCAAATAAAATGGAGGGATGTCTGGATAACCAAGCCCTTAATCAATGGTAAGATTTGTTGCTTTGAGGAGCGAACCGTACCAATAACATTAGCAGTGACATTTCTGTTGTCGCCACTAATGCCCAATAGTGTAAAGATAATTTATACTATTTTTTTACCGAACCACTATTCTTGGGTAGTCCCATTGTGATCAAGGATTATTTATTTGCCACCGAGATTATTCATTTAGTTTTAGTTTTCGGAAATTTGCGACTAATATTTATAATTTTATTTAATTATATTTTAAAATTTTTCAATAACTGCTTTGCAACTGAAGTATAGTAATTGCAAATTTTGCTACCGTTAATTATACTTATGGTTGCTACTATAATCACAATTACTAAATAAATCATTTTCATATTATTCGTAAAACTGAATTTTATATTAAAGACTGGGATATCTACTTAAATCAGTTTTAATTATGAAAATGTTATACTATAAGTTTTAGCGGCCCTAGCATGATTCATGCATATTCGAGTTTTTTACAGAAGTGATGCAAATTTCAAAAAGTAAATCACAACTAATGCTACTTGTAAAAATATTTCACAAATGATGCCAAAGCCATTCAAAATGGCGATTTTTTTATGGGTTTGTAGGCTTTACAGAATTGATCAGGGAATGTTTAGACTTTTGCAGACCCAATTATTGAATTCTGCACATAAGCCATTACAATTTTTTTTGAAGGGTGACTTTCAATATGTACATGGACCATTGGTCACCGGGTTCCTGTCAAGGACGGTTACCCGTCAGCCCAGCTTTCGCAGACGCGATGTTCTATCGGGCCCCGGCTGCCGCTCTGACTGACCTTCGCCCTGAAACCATACTGCCCCCACACAAGAGACTCGCTGGGGTAACAGCTGGATGAAAACCGGGTTGCCCTCAGGACCGCACCATGCCTCGGTAGGAACCAGTGGCGGATCTAGAAACGGATCGTAGCCGTAACGTTTTATAAATAAGCCGTAACGAAATCGAAAAAACGTCAAATTTTTCCGAAATTTACACTAATTTTTCCAAATTTTTCCGCGCCAAGCAGTAGCGGGCGTTGCCCCCTGGTATAAGCTACATCCGCCACTGGTAGGAACGATCCATCATTGGGACGTCCTCCCCCCATAAAACCGCAGCCGTGGATCGAACCGGTGACCTCCAAGGAGGAACCGCCCCAACCCAAGGAAGAAATCGCCATTTTGAATAGCTTTGGCATCATTTGTGAAATATTTTGGCAAACAGCATTAGTTGTGATTTACTTTTTGAAAGTGGCATCACTTCAGTAAAAAACTCTACATATTCCTACACATATATACCAAGAAAGTTGTGCCAACAAAATATCTTATAGATTGAAAAAAGTTAAAGAAAAAAAGGATGTGCCCTTACAAACAAAAAAAAAAAAAAAGAAAAAGAAGAAGAGAAAGATGATATAAATATAAATTTCATCCTGGTATAACCAAGAACAAGTAAACCTCATTACATATTTTTATGTCCCTTTTTAACAGCAAATTTTGGATCACTGATGGACATCGTATCACCAGCAGAACCACCCAATCATATACATCTTCACTAGAAAATAATGCACATAAATTAAGGAGAAAACCTAATAAATCTGTGAAAAAACCCCTTATGGATTCTAATTATTTATAGAAAATAAATAGTCCGTGTTAGCAACATCATAGTTTAAATCAAAATATATCATTTTAACTAAAGAGTTACTATTTCAAAAAATTGGTTTCTTAAATGATGAACACAATCAGTTTTCATATTTTATCGTTAACACATTTGATTATCCCCCACTTGTAGTGGAGTGGTGGAAAGAACTTTGGGTTTCCTTGGAGACCCGGGTTCGATCCCCACCTGTTGCATTTGGGGGTAAATGGCCCCAACCTTGGTTGAGGGGTCATGGCAATGATGGATAAGAGCCTTGAGTGCGTAATAGCCCGGGTTTGAGTCTTGAGCCGCACACGAGTTTTCTATTACAGTGCGGTTACTCCGGCTCTCGAGTGCGGAGGCTGCATTGGCAGTCAAGTGGCTGTCGGCTGGAAATTTTCTCGTGGAGCGCCTATGGTCAACCTCGGATGCCTCGCCCGAGGGGGACTAGGGACCCATGCAATGTGGGTGTGATCCTCTCGACTGTTGGAGTCAATCGCCGTTAAAAAAAAACACATTTGCATAATTTACATCAATTAAATTAAGAGTTAAATGGTTGGCTGGTCACTGTGGTTTGCAAAAATTGCAGACTTGGTCCCAGTGGTTTACTAATTACACGCGTGGTCCCCAAACTTGTCAAAAATGCACTCGGTTGGTCCCCATCCCTAACATCAGTTAAATTTCTCAGTTAACTATGTGTGAAATGACTATATTACCCTTGACCAATTAAAAACCTAAAACTAAGAATTAAAAAATTAAAAACCCAGCCACAACCTTCATCATCTGCATCACCATCATCATTCTTGTGGGTGTATAAAGATGAAGTCTCTGATGAACCAAAACTGAAACAAGACTCGAATCAAAACTTAAACAAACGAAACGAGAACCGGATTCTAACCTTAACCGACTGTGTTGGGAGACCCAAACCGGAGCCCAACTCGAGACCTGAACAGCCGGAACCAAGCTGCCGCCGCCGCGAATGGCGTCGCCCCTTCTCTTGCCTCGTCTCTGATTCTCTCTCTCAGCTCTGAACTGTCGTGCGCCACCACCGATCTGTGGTGGCCGGCCGTTTTATTTCCGCAAAGGGGAGTGAGGTGTCGGTGTGGTAGTTTAAGGCGGAGAGGGAAGGTGAGGGGTGTTGTGGATGTTAGCCGAATTAGATGTCGGAGTGTCGGCCGGGACCGACTCTGATCACCGGAGAAGAGAGGGGAAATGGGGTGTTTGGCTGTGGATGTGTGAGAGAAAGAGGAGGACGGTGGTTATGGGGGTTCGCCGGAGGAACCTGTTGCCGAAGATCGCCGGAAATCGGGCTCCCTTGACTAGTTCGCATAGAGAGAAGCAGAGGTGAGTGTGTGGTGTGCGTGTTTGGGGTTCAAGGTCTGATGAATGACACAGGGTTCACTACCCTTTTATAGTTAGGCAAGGGTATTTTGGTCATTTAACATGGACTTAACTGAGAAATTTAACTGATGTTAAGGCTGGGGACCAACCGAGTGCATTTTTGACAAGTTTGGGGACCACGCATGTAATTAGTAAACCACTGGGACCAAGTCTGCAATTTTTGCAAACCACAGGGACCAACCAAGCATTTAACTCTTAAATTAATACCTGAACAGATTTAAATACTCTCGTTTGCGTAATTAATCAATCAATCATATATTGCCATATAATCATCGTGGGTCCTGTAATAGTAAAGAAGAAAATAAAAATAATAATCTAAATAGGTAGATTGCCTTCCCTCTATGTGATTGGGTCACTCGAGTTGCTGCAAAACCCCAAGAGTACCTTCACCATTTCCTCAAGGGTTACTCTCTCTCACTTCAGCAATTTAAACCTCATTCTAACCCACTCCTTTTAAACTTTGTCTACAACAAAAATCTTGACTATCTATCTAGAGAGAGAAGGAAGAGATCAATGGAGAGGAAGCTAGGTATGGTGTTTGGTGAAGTGGTGCCATGCATGTTAATGGTGTTAATGGAGTTTTGCACCATCGGCTTAACCATCTTGGCTAGCACCGTCTTGTCGAAAGGGCTAAGTCCCTTCGTGTTCGTCGTCTACACCAATGCACTTGCTTCCATCTTTCTTCTACCTTATAACACATTCAGTATCAATAGAAACAAGTTAGCCTCTTAACTAACTTAATAATTCTCTTAATTAATTAACTCATATATAAGATGACCCTTTAACTAGATGTATTTTGGTTAGGAAAAAACCAATCGAACATGTACAATCCTCGATTGAAAATACATCTAGCTAGCTAGATCATCTCTATATACATAGCATGAATTCAATGAATGCATGCATGAACTGAGAATAATATATTGATTGTCTTGTAGGAGAGACGAACTTATGCTACAGTTTCTACTTCTTGGATTCTTTGGGTTTGTATTCTCTATCCATCTCTCTTTCTCATACCATAAAGTTATTAATATTGAATAATATAGTAATTGATACGTGGAAGATAATGATTATTATTGTTATTGTAAATAATTAAAGTTAAGAATGGCCAAGGTTCTTATGTTTTTAACCTATGATAAAACTAAAAAGTTTTAAATAAAGAATAATTTGCTAGATAACATGAGGCATAGTATAATCAAATTTAATTACCGGTTTGATACACAGTTATGTACACATGTTAAGTAATGTATGTTGGTTATTGTTGTAGGGTGACGATGGCACAAAATCTAGCGTTTGTTGGATTGACTTATAGTTCTCCAATCGTTGCTATTGGAATGACCTGTTTGATTCCATCTATTTCGTTTATTCTTGCCGTTCTTTGCAGGTTGGTTTAAGTTTTATTATTTTATTTAAATCTAAGAATGAAAATAATTTGAAATGCTTTGGTATCTAATCATATGCTTTTAGAACAAGAACTTTATGGAAAGTAAGAAAAGAAATAAACTATGATCAGCAAATTATTTAATCATCCACCATATATTAAGTTTGATTTGGCCATAAGCACTTCATTGATTTTATGAACAAATTAAGGTTCCTGGTTTTTTTTTTTCATTTTAAAGCTTTTTTTTTAATGTTTCCTATTCATGAACTGCGTAATACTAGTACAGGGAGATCTCGATCATTATATTTTACACTTTCTCAGTATGATCTAGTTACAAAAGAGATTATTAATTGCATGAATACTTATATCTTTATTATGATCACATCATTCTTATTTAGTTATCTGACAGAAATATTTAATCAAACACAAAATTGTAAAGATATAAAAAAAATAAGCAATTTGTAAATTTAGAATACTTTGTTGCGGGAATACACAAAAGAAATCTAATATGTCATTAATTTTATTGATATTAAAAAGTTATAAATAATTAGTGTAAATGTAATGATTGTTATTGGTTATTGTTCGTTTACACACCCATATGCGTATTAGAATATAAGCTAGATATATCATATAGTATAAGTCTGATTAATATAGTGTTATTATTATGTTATTATTGTTTATCATAAGTTTTGGCAGTTACTCTTATGTTCTGCCGAGTATATATGTATTGTATGTATCAACATTATTCTTTACCAAGTTCGAATAAGATCATATTTCCCTTTCAAGATTCGAAACCCTAATTTCATATTCTACATATTCTGCATATTCCAATCAACAAAGTGGTATCAGAGCCACAAAGATTCAAGCATAAATTATTTTTTCTTCGATCTGTTCTTAATTTTTCCGATTCCAATAAATCATCATCATCATGGCAACGTCGAATGGAGGGATTCAAACCCAAATTCCAAAATTGCTTGGGCAAAATTATTACCACTGGCATATACAAATGAAAGTTTTACTGGAATCACAAGATCTCTGGTCAATCATAGAAGACGGATATAATGAAATTCCTGCCAATGCAACAGAAAACGATCAGAACGCTTACAAAGAGAAAGTCAGAAGGGACAAGAAGGCATTACATGTAATCTTCCAGGTAGTAAATGAAACAGTTTTCGAGCGTGTGGCGGCCAGTAAGACATCCAAAGAAGCATGGAACATTCTTCATAAGGCATATAGAGGAGAACGCAGGGTTAAAACGGTAAGGCTTCAAACTTTACGATGTGAATTTGATGCATTACGAATGAAAGATAGTGAGTCAATCGAAGAATATGTCAATCGGACCACTGTTATAGTGAATCAATTAAGATTAAATGAAGAGGAAGTCCCAGAACAACGAATAATAGAAAAAATACTTAGAAGTCTCACCCGGAAATATGAATCAGTGGTAGTAGCAGTCGAAGAATCTAAGGATCTAAATACGATTACAACAGAAGAATTATTAGGAATTCTGCAGTCACATGAATTACGGTTAAAACAATATGATGATTCACCAATGGAACAAGCGTTTCAAGTTCAAAGTCAGGGTCAGGATCGCACGAGACAGTTTAGATCCGAGTATATAGGAAGAGGAAGGGGTAGAGGAAGAGGTAGGTACAATGGACAGATTCGATGTTTTAAGTGTCAAAGATTAGGACATATAGCGAGGTTCTGTCAACGGAGAGAAGACAATGAAAAGCCTAACAATGCACTCATGCATGAAGAGGAAAATGACGGGGAGGAGGAAACTATGTTTATGATATTTAATGTAGAAGAAACAATAAAGGATGATTGCTGGTATTTAGATAGCGGGTGTAGCAATCACATGACCGATAACAAAAACCTGTTCATCACACTGAACGAGTCGGAGAAAAGAGAAGTTAGGACTGGGGATAACAAAAAATTAGATGTTTTAGGATGTGGAGATGTTTCGATCAAGATCAAAGGAATAGAAAAGAAAGTACCGAATGTATTTTATGTTGAAGGTTTGAAACATAACCTTCTAAGCGTTGGTCAATTAGTGAAAAAAGGATATGAAGTTAAATTTCTTAATCATGAATGCACGATAAAAGATCAAAAAGGAACATGTATAGGGACAGTTCGAATGACTGGAAACAAAATGTTTCCCTTAAACTTAAAGCATGATGTTACACCAAGAGCTTATAGCATGATGATACAAGATGTCTCAGTCTTATGCACTGTTGCAGAAATCGGCCTAGGCGGCCGATTAATCGGCGCCTAGGCGCTAGGCGGTTGGCTACTGATTAATTTTAAGCTAGTCGGTGGAATTAATCGGTTTTGGTCAAAGTCGGTCGTAGGCGGTGAAAATCGGTCCTAGGCGGTCAAAAATCGGATTAATCGGACTATATTAATCGGTCAAAATCGGTCCTAGGCGGTCCTAGGCAGTCCTAGGCGGTCAAAATTGGTCAAAATCGGTCAAAATCGAACCATACTATCTGAAACTTGAAGTATTTATGTGAATTTTGAAGTATTATTTTTATATTATTGGGTATATATATATAATTTTGAAAAAATACATATAAAAATCCCATTCCGATTAATCCCGATTAATCCCTAGGCGGTACCTCACCGCCCGACTAGCGCCTAGCGCCTTCTACAACATTGGTCTTATGGCACCGAAGATATGGCCATATTAACTTTGAAACCTTACACATGATGGGAAAACACAATACTGTGAGGGGACTACCGAAGATTTCTAACTCATCAAATGATATATGTGAAGGATGTTTGCTTGGAAAGCACACAAGGAAACCATTTCCCAAGACAGCAAGATGGCATGCAACTAAACCTCTACAACTAGTACATTTTGATATATGTGGGCCTATGAGAACACATTCGATAGGTGGTTGTAGATATTTCATCACTTTTATAGATGACTACTCGAGGAAGACTTGGGTATACTTTCTGAAGTTAAAATCCGATGCTCTCACACAGTTTAAAGTCTTTAAAAGACTAGTTGAAAATCAAGTAGATCACAAAATAAAGTCAATTCGCACTGATAGAGGTGGAGAATATTGCAGCTATGATTTTTAGAATTATCTCAAAGAAAACGGAATACATCATCAACTAACAACAAGCTATACACCCCAACAAAATGGAGTAGCAGAACGTAAAAACAGAACTTTAATGGAACTTAGCCGAAGTATGATAAAAATGAAAAGACTTCCAAATTCTTTTTGGGCAGAAGTGGTAGCATGTGCAACATACTTATTAAACCGAGCCACAACAAAAAGCATCCAAGATTTAACTCCCCAAGAAGCATGGAGTGGAAGAAAGCCGAGTGTAGACCATCTCAGAATTTTTGGCAGCATAGCTTATGCTCATATACCGAAGCAACAACGGGGAAAGTTGGATGACAAAGTAGAAAGAACCATCTTTATCGGATATAGCGAAAATAGTAAAGCTTATAAGCTTTACAATCCGATTACAAATAAAACCATAATTAGTAGAGATGTTACATTTGATGAGTGTCAAGACTGGAAACATGTGACGACGGATACTAATTCCGCTACTATTCAAGTGAGTCAAGAAAGTGAAAGGAATCAAGAAGTGGAGCCTGAAATTCAAGGATCAGATGCTGAAAACCAGTCACAAGATGCCTTCCCTCAAGATCAAAGTCAACCGGATATGCATTCGGTTAATGAAGAAAGCAATGAACAGAATGATGTCTTGGAAGATGAAGAGTCTTCAACTACATCCGAAAATGAAGAGTTGAGAACTCGTGATATCGGAGAAATATATCAGAATTCTCAACAACTAACTGATGCTCAAGTGGAACAACTATATGAACAGAATCAAGTCTTATCGAACAATGTTGCCAACTTTGTACTCTACGCAGATGCGGATCCTACCACTTATGCAGAAGCTGTGAAAGATGTCAAATGGAATGAGGCAATGGATAAAGAAATAGATTCTATACATAAGAATGGTACTTGGGAACTGGTGGAACCTTCAAAGAATCAAAAAGCAATCGGTGTCAAATGGATTTTCAAGACAAAATACAATGAGCATGGAAATGTGGATAAGTATAAGGCTCGGCTAGTGGTAAAAGGCTATAATCAGAAATACGGAGTAGACTATCAAGAAGTGTTCGCTCCCGTAATCAGGTTTGATACAATAAGACTTGTTCTAGCTTTAGCTGCTCGTCATGGTTGGTATCTACATCAAATGGATGTTAAAACAGCTTTTCTGAATGGAAAATTAAACGAACGAGTCTACATAGAACAACCAGAGGGGTACATTAAGAAAGGAGAAGAACGAAAAGTTTGTCTTCTTAAAAAAGCTTTGTACGGATTAAAACAGGCCCCTAGGGCTTGGTACAGCAGAATTGACGAGTATTTTCGATCCAATGGTTTTAGAAAGAGTGTATACGAGCACACTTTATTTATTAAAACATCAAAGAACTCGAGAATGGTTATATGCCTTTATGTCGATGACTTGATTATAGCTAGTGACTCGTTGGACATGATAGAACAGTTAAAACACTCTATGAAAAGAGAATTCGAAATGACTGATCTCGGAAATCTGCATTACTTCTTGGGAATGGAGGTAAAACAAGAAAATGGAAATATCATCTTGTCACAACAAAAATATGCAAATGGTTTATTAGATAAATTTAATATGAGGCATTGCAATACTATTTCTACTCCCATGAAATATGGTCAACGGTTATCTAAGGAAGATCCAGAGGAAGAAGTAAATGAGAATTTATATAGAAGTTTGGTTGGAAGCTTAATGTACTTAACAAATACGCGACCAGATATTATGTTTGCTGTTAGTAAAATCAGCCGTTTTATGGAGAGACCAAAAAGAAGCCATTGGGAAGTTGGAAAACGTATACTCAGATATATAAAAGGAACAGTGAACGAAGGCATAATATACTCAAAGGGCAGCAAAGGAAAATTGGTCGGATTTAGCGATAGTGACTATGCAGGAAATGTGGATGATAGCAAGAGCACTTCGGGGTATGTTTTTCACTTAGGCTCTGGTGCAATTGCATGGCAATCAAAGAAGCAAAAAGTCGTGGCACTTTCCTCTACAGAAGCTGAGTACATTGCCTTATCTATGGCCGAATGTCAAGCTCTTTGGATAAAAGGAATTTTAAATGATCTATGTTTCAATATGGATTGTCCACCTACTATCTATTGTGATAACAAATCTACCATATGTTTAGCTAAGGATCCCGTCTATCATGGCAAGAGCAAGCATATAAGAGTCAAGTATCATTTCATTCGAGATCTTATCAAGAATGATGAGATAGAGATCATTTTCTGTTCAACCAAAGATCAAATGGCCGATATTCTCACAAAAGCTCTGCAACCTAAGGATTTCTATCACTTCAAAGAACTCCTTCATATAGCAGTTATCTAGCTTACGGGAGGGTATTAGAATATAAGCTAGATATATCATATAGTATAAGTCTGATTAATATAGTGTTATTATTATGTTATTATTGTTTATCATAAGTTTTGGCAGTTACTCTTATGTTCTGTCGAGTATATATGTAATGTATGTATCGACATTATTCTTTACCAAGTTCGAATAAGATCATATTTCCCTTTCAAGATTCGAAACCCTAATTTCATATTCTACATATTCTGCATATTCCAATCAACAATCCGTAGATCAACGGCGTAAAAAAAAATAGTTTGATTGCTCATTATATGTAGACAAAACATTATTTACTTCGATTGTTTATTATATGCAGGTAAACGTGGCAAAAAAAAAAAATGAATAAGTTAATTTGTTTGATCTCAAATCTGTTTATATATATAACCTATATATATTGTGTGTAAAAATATATACATACCTATCATTATAAAAATAAATAAATAAATAAATAAATGGCTTATAGCTCTTCTGCTTGTTCCATTAAAAAAATAGTGTTTTGAAATAATCATTTCAAACTTGAATATAAGTGAAATTGTTAAACTAAGTTTATATTTAATTGATGATGATAAGTCAAACTTAGTTTATATTTAATTAATTAACTCGATTTAAAATGGAATAAAAGAATACCACGAAAATTAGATTCATAACTGGTGGCTCTCAAAGCACCATGGAAAGACAAAACTTACGTCAGATTTGTTTGCTCTCTCCTGTGGTCATGAATCAAAACATATTAAAAGACAGAAAATGACGTCTTTTTCAGCTGGTTAACAATACATACGGTTACTAATCATCATATAAATAAATAAATAAATATCTATACCATCGAAATTTCTTAAAATATTAAGATCTATGGCATGGCTTTGTGACATAATCATAAAAAATAGTCTCGACCCTCAACACAACTCTAAGATCAGTTAGATATAGTTTTTCTTGTTAATTTATATACACAATTAAGGATCAATTCACTATTGATTGTTTACAGAAAGACAAAGGTTGATTTAAGAAGTTCAAGCAGTCGAACAAAACTGGTGGGTACTTTGATATCAATCATGGGAGCTGTAACAATGATGCTCTATAGGGGTCCAGTGGTGAAGGACCCTTCAACTCATCTTCAACTTGCCACTCCTCGATTCTTTGTTTTCTTATCCAGAAATGAAAACTGGCTTCTTGGTTGTAGTCTTTTCGCAGCCGCCTCCTTTTCTTACTCAATATGGAACATTATACAGGTACATTTTGCTTGGCGCGCAATGACATATATATAAATTACTAACCAAAGCGACAAATGAAATCGCGCACGTGTGTGTATATGTTGTTATCCAAGATTTAACATATATACTTGTATTTTATTTTTGTTGGCAGGTAGGAGCTCTCGAAAAATGTCCAGACGTAATGACGAGGGCTTCTAGCTATAGTTTATTTGGCACATTTCAATCTGCATTGCTTGCTTTGATAGTAGAAAGAGACCCAAATGCTTGGAGGTTGCAATTTGACATGGGTCTCCTTGTCATCGTCTTAACGGTAATTAGCAACCTTAATTATTGTATCGTTATACACGGTCACTATTTCAATGTACCATATTAAAGATTCGGTTATGTGTTTTATGTTTCAAATAGGCGATATTTGGAAGTTTAATAAAAAGCAATGTACATATATGGTGCACACGAAGAAAAAGTCAGTTCTATGTTACCATGTTCAAGCCTCTTGGTGTTCCAATTGCTGGCATGTTTGGTTGTTTTTGCTTTGCTGAAACATTTCATTATGGAAGGTATGAACGTAATACTAATTATATTAATAAATGTTACATGTTGACCTCTTCTTTTACTGATTACATATTTTCACTATGTGAATGCAGCTTGATGGCCGCAACGATAACTGGAATTGGATATTACACAATGATGTGGGGTCAAATTAGAGAGGATGAAAGTAGTATGGGCAAAACAGATTTATCGGAAGAGAGAGCCCCTCTTTTGAAACAAGAAGATCAGGTTTAGTATAGACTTTTACAAATATCTATGTATGTATATATTATAAGCAAGGGTTTGTTTTAGAGGCCCCATGAGCATGTACTATATTAAATGTACATTACCATATATAGTATTTAGTACGATCAAGATT
The DNA here is from genome assembly GCA_030545235.1 of Helianthus tuberosus. Taxonomy (NCBI): domain Eukaryota; kingdom Viridiplantae; phylum Streptophyta; class Magnoliopsida; order Asterales; family Asteraceae; genus Helianthus; species Helianthus tuberosus. Next base: position 165,884,942 of record CM060442.1, read on the forward strand.
TTATGTTTTGCCTAGTTTTTTTATTTGTTATCATATTACCCTTTCATTAGCGGAAGCGCGCGGTGTGAACTTGATTAGTTTTCATTGCATACGATAATAGTAAACAACTACATGATTAAAACATACGATGTTCATCCATTAACATAATTTAAAATATTATACATCATAAGTTGTTTAAGAAACAAACCAACATAAGTTTCAGTTTTTACAACAAACTAGTACGACATAAGTTCTAAAACGTAAGGCTTTGCGTCCTATATCTCATTAAAGATAAGATATATAGACCAAAACCCTTCAAAAGGATGACATCAATAACTTGTTAATCCAAAAGCTTCATAGTAAACACCAGCACCAAGATCCCGTTAGTTTCCTGAAATACATGTAAGTTGGAAAACATCAACAAAAGTTGAGCGAGTTCATGTGTTTTAGTAAGTTCCAATTAAACCTTTAAACATTTGAGAGATCTTATATAACAAACAGGTATGTATAGCGTCTATGAACAGATCACTAATGTTTTACAAGGACATTAATATGTGCGGCGACATAGGAAGCACTCCACCCTAGCGAATTTCCTCCGGTCCACCCGGTCGGTACAACAAAAGCACTACATGGGCCACACAAGGACCCAAGAGTGGGGCTCGCTACACCCGATATATCTACCACTTTTGCCCTCGGTCTTATACAAGATTAATGACGCTTAAGAGAGAGTACTATTCGCTCACATGATCTAAATGTTCATTCCCTAGCTAAACCATACCATTGAGACATGTATTCCACCCCCGATAGTTATAAATCTGAAAACAGTTAAAAGAAAAGGGGGACATGAACTCATAGCTTTGCGTTTTGAGAGAGATATATTCTAGCAACGTGTTCCAAACGTGAGTTAACCTACAAGTGTTCTAACTTCATTAGACACTTCGGTCTCTTCTAGACCTTGTACTCGTTGCTCATCTTGAACGTTTATTGTTTTCGTTTTATTTTTGGAACACTTGTGTATTTAATAATATGTTGGCACTTGTTTCTTGTGTGTATGATTTGATTCGAGATTTTATATTTGTTACACAAATATAATTGTATATCTTCTATTGATATAAGTGTTAAAAAATATTTATTTTTAACATAGTAAATACGTTGACGTACGTGTACGGCATCTTTGTGAGAGTACACTTCAACAAGTGTATGTGAGTACATCACCATGTACTTGAGTCTTTTTATTCATACACGTATACCGTATTTATACGTGTAGGGTATACCGTATTTATACTTGTGGTATACCGTATTATACTGGTAGGTATACCGTATTATGATGTATTTTTACATTATATATTTATATAAATATACATGTATTTTCTTTTGGGCCTAGCCCACACCTTGTGTTATTGGGCTTAACCCATGTTTTTATGGTAATTGGGCCTAGCCCAAGTCTTTATGTTATTGGGCTTAGCCCATATTTTATGGTATTTGGGCCTAGCCCAAGTTCTATATTTTAGTTGGGCTTATATAAGTGTTTATTGAAATGGGCCATTGCCCATGTATTTAGTATATTGGGCCTAGCCCAAAATTTATGTTATTTAAGCCCAATATAACTTTATTTAAGCCCAATTTGTGTTCTTGCATTTTGATAATCATTTACTAAGTATAAACATGCTAGTAAACTTATATAATCATGCTTAGTGTCATTTTCCTTATTAAACTTTCTGATTTTCGTTGTCGCTAATATATATAAATTAAGTGTCTAAAAATATTTTATTTTTAGACCGTCGTCATAATCGGTTAACATATATAATTTTTTTTGTCGAAGTTGTCCGAACGTCGTAGTAACGTTTCTAGGTGCCGATACGTCCGTTTCGTCGATGAAACATACATTGTTATTTTGTCGATACATATATGGTTATGAAAGTTGTCGTCCGATGTCCGTTATCCGATGTCCGTCGTCCGTGTTCGCGCCTTGTTTTATGGTATCTCATAGGTGAGCGTTTTAAGTGTTCACGAAGGTTCGTGATTGTCGTCATGCTTGTGAATATTTACTAAGTTTTTGGATATGGTGTATGTGCATATTTTTTTATGTATGTAATGTATTTAGTATTTTCGTAGGTATTTTTCTAATACTAATACATACACATAAATACAAGTAATATACACCAAGTAAAGTATTTAAACTATATAATTTTTACCAAAAATTATACTTAGACCGTGGGGTATGGTGGGGCTTGGGTTGAGGGCATGAGTTGACACATGGAGTTCGAGTCCCCCCACCGCCTAGTGACGTGTCCGTGGGGTATGGCGGGGCGTGGGTGCACTGCGTGGGTTGGCGGTGGACAGCGAATAGGAGGCCGCCACATCGGATCTCAAGCCCGCCCCACGCCCGGCTTCAAACCAAGCCCCAAGGGCCACGCCCCAACCCAAGCCCCAAGGGATGGTGGCTTGGGCGTTTTCCCCCAACCCACTCCTCAACCCAAGCCCCATACCCCACAGTCTTACATATACTTATTATTTTACCCATTTAACTTAGTAAAAACAAATATATGTGTTTATAAAAATACTTAGAGGTTTAGGGCTTAACCCTTTTTATTAAAACTTCCTTAATAACGGTTAAGACCACTAATCGCGTTTAACCCATTTAATCACTCCGTTAGTTACAATTTAATCGCGATTAGATTTTTAGAAAATTTCGCCATAGTTTCCCCTAAACTATGGCGTTATCCACGTTTATTAAACGTATCATTAATCATCTTTAACCCCATAATCAACATCAACCCAAATCAAGTTTCAAAATACCAACTTTGCATGCATGAATTCATCTAAACATCTCCATTTTCCATAGAATTTATATATATTTTTTTAGCCATAATTTTACATGAACTTCTAAAAATATATTTTAACAAGACTTTTAAAACTAACATATTGTCTTATGATTTTTAGACTAGTCCATCCATTTAACCAAACTTATTTAGGCTACTTTTAAGACCCATTTAAAATCAACCATGATTTTTACTCCTTGTAAGAGCTACACTTGTTTAAAAAACATTTTTAAGCTTATTATTTAAGTTCATGGGTTATGAAAATGATGATCTTGTTAGATCTAAACATCAAGATGTTTAGATCATCATTTCAAGCCTAGATTATACAAGATCATACATTTAAACATTCTACTTCAACATAATCGCCAAGATCATACTAACTAGCTCACAAAAATTAACATAATCAACATGTAAGTACTTTATTTTTGTAAGCTTTTAAGTTATATTTAGAGGGTGTTTTTTTTTTTTTTTTTTTAAAGATTTGTTGTGTAAGATGTTCAAGATGAACACTTTGTACATTATGATCTACATAATATAACAAACTTAAAAATAAGTGTATGAGGTCTTACAACTTTGCAAGAGATTGGTGAACTTTAGGAAGAGATTAAGCTTCAAACAAAGCTCTAATGATGCTCCATGCTTTAACTATGCTTATATGCTCTTGAAATGGTGAAATTAAGGTTAAAATAAGGTAATTTAGTGTGAATAAAGGTGGCTAATTGTGGATGATGTTGGAGCCGTGAATGAAAGGGGAAGAACGAGAGTCTTGGGGTTTTTTTTTTTCTTTTTTTGAATGTGAATGATAACTGTGATGTGATAATGGTATGGTGAATTTTTATTCTTACAAGTTTCCTATCAACCTTTCATATCTCCATACATAATTACATATTATATATTATCAATTTGTAACATTGTTATGCTTATAGTTGTTGTAAGCTATGTATTAAAAGTTTTACATGCTATTCTTTATTGTAAGTTCTTATGTTTTGTTTGTACTTTGACATAAGGCTTAGGATTTGTACATGTATAAATGTATAATTGTACATGTCATATAAGGTTTTGTGTTGTGTGATTGGGTAAATTGGGCGGTGATCCTGTTCGGTATCGGTACATGAAGGTAAAAACCGGCACCAGTTTGTATAAAAAACGTCAAAAGTCGGTACCGAGTTGATATTGAATCTTTTAGTTCGGGAAATTCGGTGCTGCTACCCAGTACCATTTGCTCATCCTTGATCACGGGTACTGTACGGACAATGGTATCGTACAACGTTTTTTTTTGTTGATTTTCTTCAACTTTTAATGATTTCTTTTTTTTAGTGTTAGGGGTAGGGATGAGCTCGGTGCCAACCGATACCGAAAATACCGGTTACAGTACTAGTATATGAAGATAAAAACCGGTAACGAACCGGAACCAAAAACGCCAAAAGTTGGTACCGAATTGGTACTTATGATCTTTCGGTTCGGGAAATTTGGTACCGACACCCAGTACCATTTGCTCATCTCTGACCACAGGTTTCATACAAACAATATCATTACCATAAATTTTTTTGGTTGATTTTCTTTCGGTTATCTTTTAGTGTTTTTTTCTACATTTTCTTTTTTGTTCTTTTCAGTGGTCCCGTGCGCAACGCGCACGGAGGTATACACCTATTTCATCTAATTTTCAACAATAGACATGGTGGTGGGGGACCCCACTATTGCCGTAAACTTGTATGGGGGAAAGGTTTCATGAAGGTTTATGGTAATAATTTTTTTTATATAAAATACATATGTTATATAAGCTAAATCATGAGATATTTAGGCATTTAGGTTAATTAGGGAAATTAGGGGTAAATGATAATTTAAGGTTATAAACAAAGTCTAATTAATTTATTAGTTTAGTGGGTATAAGTTTTGGATGGTAAAAATACCACTAGTTCGCTCACCGGTTCGATATCGGGTGATATACGAAAGTTGTAGTGTAGTACCCGGAGCTATGGTTTTAATTTTTTATCGATGATACGACATCTATTCAAGGCATTTACGCCACCAAAATATCGTTAACTAGTTCGCTAGGGGTTTCGTTTAGGCGTTAGGGTGATAGAATATACCATTTACTAGTTCGTCGGCTCGAAATCGGGCAAGTTAGGTAAGTCACGACGTAGTACCGGAAGCTTGTGTTTCGGATAACCCATTGATATCCCCAAGCTTATTTAGGGTGTAAAATATTATTTACAAGTCCTACAGACATTAAAATGCTGGATTTTAATGTTGCGGACAATTTATTTTTTTGTTACAGTTTGGCGCAAAACGGACAAAGTGTAATTATGTGCATTTACCGGAAAGTTAAGGCGTTTTAGTATTTGATGTCCCTAATTAGGGATTTTTATTTGTATTTAATCTATAAAGTGTGTTCATGCCATTCGCCGCTCGTTCAGACAGTTTTCGGAATTTGCTGACATGAATAGTGTGATCCGGTGAATAGTGTTTTCAGCATTTTACCAACATATTTGGACATAGTTTGCAGTTTTCTCACGACGCGGCGATTGTATTAATATTGTTTAACATATTTAACCATGTCCTATGATTGCTAGACTTTACACGACCTAATCATGCAATAATTAAATCGTAATGAGAGAAATTAAACGTTAAATCAAGTGTTTAAGTTGTACGGAATTACCATTATTTTTGCCGATTGTCACATGTGATTACTTAGAATAATTTGTTACTATTGGAGCTTTTGGTGTATTTGATGATTTATGATGAAAACAAATTATTCATATAGCAAAATTAAAATTTGGAGAAAGGTTGGACTCTTTTAATCATTTGGAGACTGATAAAAAGACTTTCCTTGTCATATGCGCATTAGAGTGAATTAGACGAATCCTTTATATTGTAAATATTTAGAAAATAGAACATATTTGATCGTTAAAACATATGGTGTTTGTATCAAACTATGATTTCAATTGTGATAAGTGTAATTTATAAAGAATGAAAGAGCCATTATAAAGGTTGTACAAGAAGATATTACAGGAGGGAATTACGCAATAAGATTACTCTTTGACTAGCTAGTTATGGTAAAATAACTTCGTGGAGAAGATTGATTCATGGGGAGATACTCACACTATCCTTGACACACCCTTGCAGATGGAGGCTCCATTGGAGACTCCAATCTTGGAGTGGCATTTTACGAATAGTCGTCTAGCTAGTGTTTTAGTGAGAGTGTCACCCGGTTGATCTTTAGAGTTGATGCGATATACTTTTAGTAATCCAGCCGGCCGCAACCTTTTCCTAAACAAACTGATAATCAAGGGCCACATGCTTCATTCTCGGGTGATACACCAGGATTCGTCATAGATATGTGGCACTTATGTCGCTATAGAGGCTTGGTGGCGTTGAGGACTTAATATATTTGAAGTTCTTGCAATATGTTTTCCATAGGGGTGAGCATAAAACCGAATTAACCGAACCGTAAAAACCAAAGCAAAGCAATAACCGATGGTTTGGTTATTGGTTTTTGAATAACCAAACTTTCGGTTTCGGTTAATCATATATCTAAAACCAAAAATAATTGAACCGATTAACCATATGTATATATATATATATATATATATATATATATATATATATATAGGGGAATGCTCCACAAAAAACCCTTTAAATTTAGAAAACTTTGGAAACCCATCACAAGGCCTACAATTTGCCACGTGTCCCAGCCATCTCCATCTTACCTTTTGCTTTTGAGGGTACATTTGTAAATTCATACCCAATTCAAAAAGATATTTGACCTTTTTTCTAATATGATCTGACATCATTTATTGCACAATTATAATCCCAATGTATCTTTTCTCTCTTAATTTCTCTATCATTTTCATTTACAATAAAGTCCTCCATTAAAGACCTGCATCTCTTCCTTGACCATATACTCCTTCATTTCTTCCTTTCTCCATGAATGTCCATGGAGATAAATCCACCAACGAACGAGTTAATGTCGTCGGGCCATCTGCTCCCCAACAGGTTCATTATCAGTGACGTCCATACTGACGATGAATTAAATGCTCATTGTCTTGCCGCCGAGGCTCCGCCGGAGACTCACGGAAACGAAGGCGTATCCGTCAAGTGTTGAAGAAATTGAAGCTAAGCTTCTGATGCAGATCTTCTTCGACAGGTTGTTGTTGTTGTCATATATGATTAATTCGTTTGATTATCATTATTTTGGTTATTGTTTTGTATGTGATTTGTTTGAAATAATTTGTTGAAATTGTAAGGTGTTAAGAGTTGTTAAATCTGTGAGTTTTTTTTTTACACTTAATATATCAAAAATTATTCATAAAACCTGGTTGTTAATAGATTTTTGTGTAATGGCTGTTATAGAGATGAAACATGATTTTTTTTTTTTTTTTTTTTGTTAAAATGGTTCTTAAAAGGGGTAAATGTTTATGTAATTTGCAGGTTTTTATTTTTGTGTTAAAAAGTTATGCTTGGTTTGCATATGAACTGATTTTTGGCTGTGTTGTGATGTTATTTGAGAAAAAGATTGCAATTTAGCTAAAAACTTGTGATGTTGTTTGAGAAAAAGATTTTCTGGCTATGAATGTGTTAATAGTTATGTCTGGTTAACGACTTAACGGTTATCTTATCTTTTTGTTATTAGGATGGTGATGGATACAAGGGAAACAAGATCCAATTATCGGGACCGTTGGTTTCGTCAAACGTGGATCAGATGCTTAAGGATCATGACCATGTTTATGTTACAGCACAACACAACTAACACGTGTTATAGTTTGAACTTCAGGACATGCATGTGTTACATGTGACATGAAACCCATACAACGTAACACGTGTTAGTGCTATGTATTTTTGTTTACTAGTAATATGTAATGTGAGACTCTTCTTGTTTTCTCTAGTACACGATGTTAAAACGGTCTAGACTTAACACATTTTCTGTTGGAGGCGCCCATATTTGTACCTCTACTGTTACAGTTACTATTGAAGTTTATGCATCCATTCTGGAAGTCTTAAGACATGTTATAATAGAGGCTTAACACACGATATATCAGGTTTACTCTGTTGTTATTAAGTTAGTATTGGAGTTTATTCATCCATTATGGAAGTCTTTACAAACGTTATAATAGATGCTTAACACACGTTATACATTTCAGTCACTTAACACATGTTACAGTATGTATATACACATCATGGTGTTTTGGAAACCAATAGCTTATACATGACACCATGTTAGGTTAAACCAAGATTATAACAGAGGGTTAACACACTTTATCCCAGGTATACGGTGTTACGATATTAACTTGTATGTTCCATATTAACTTGTTCACGTGTTACGATCAGTATATGCACATCATGATGTTTTGCAAACCACTTTCATATACATGAATACAAGTCGGGTTATAATGGATGCTTACATGTTATCATATGTATACAAGTGGGGTTACAACAAGATTACGATATTAACTAAGCTCCCCATTAAACTCATCGCCCCCGTCGACTGTTTTCACCCTTCTCACATGTTAAGCAATTACATGTTCCGAACAGACAAATTGTAACACATGTTAGATCAGTATATACACATCATGGTGTTTTGTAAACCACTAGCTTATACATGAATACATGTCAGGTTACAAAAAGATTATAACAGAGGCTTAACACATGTTATACATTCCAAAATGTGCAAAACAAATGACCCGTTTTATATTATATATTCCAAAATTACCGGTACATGTGTTACCATAAATGGCTCGTTTCATATTACACGTTACATACTAACTTCTACATTTATTACTTGTACAAGTTTTACGCTCAGTATCCACATTATCGGATATTTTAAACATCAACAAAAATAAAATAGATATTACTTGTTTTTTTTTTAATTAACAAAAGGTTAACACACGTTATATATCATTCTAACAGGGGCTCAACACATGTTATACATGAACACATGTCAGGTTACATCATGGTGTTCTGTTACAGCATGAACCAGCAACACATGTTATAAATGAACGAAGACTTCTTTCCCAAAGGATGTGACTTATTCAATGTCCCCGCATTAACGTCGCCTTCATCCATCCAGCTTGTCAATTCAATATCTTTTATGGATCTGTTTCTGTAAATCAACACACGTTATATATCATTCTAACAGGTGCTTAACACATGTTATGGGACTGTCTCTGTAAATCAAGCAATCCAACAAAAAAACAATTATTGTTAAGATCAAAAGCCCAAAACAAGCAACCAAACCAACAAAAAAAACCCGTTCAAAATCTCATCCTAAAGGTTTGGATTTATTTAAAATACATGAACATTAACCATTACTAGAACACGCATTAACTTCGCGTACATCCATCCAGCTTCTCAATTGAATATTTTTATGGGTTTGTTTCTGTAAATCAACACACGTTATATAACATTGTAACAGGGGGCTTAACACATGTTATGGGCCTGAGTCTGTGAATCAAGCAACCAAACAAAAAAACACTTACTGTTCAGATCAAAAACCCAAACAAGCAACCCAAACTAACAAAAAAACAGCTACTGTTAAGATCAAAAGCCCCTAACAAGCAACCAAACCAACAAAAAAACCCGTTCAAAATCTCATCCTAAAGATTTTGATTTATTTAAAATATATTAACATTAACCATGGATACCCCATTAACCATTACTAAAACACTTTCAGCACACAAAAACATATCAACAACCATTTCAACAAAAAATCAAGTGTGAAATGATATTTCAAGAACACTTACCGGATCTATACCCGTCCGATGAACACGAAGAAGATCTTCAAACCTTCTTCACACACACACACTCGTGCGTGTGTCTTTGTGATGAAGATTGTTGTTTCTCTATCTAAAACATCAACTTTCTCTCTCTAAAAACATTCATCTTGTCATCGCTCTTCTCACACACACACTCGTGCGTGTGTCTTTGTGATTTTTTCAGACCACATGATGCTGAAATTATCTTCAAATGAAGATCACCATTGAAGGATCACCATTGAAGATTATGAAGCTTTCTTCTTTTCACATGATGAAGAAGGAGGAGAGAGATAATAATTTATTAATAGATTTGACTAGAAGAAAGAGGAGAGAGATGATGACACAAGTGGGTTTTGTCATTTTTCAATGCCAAAAAGTGGGTTTTGTTCTACCGAAAATGCCCTTCCAGACTTTCAAATGTATATTATACTATTTCTTTTAATTATAAATCTTACCAAAATAATGAGAGCCATTGATCAAGTTAGATGAGAGATAATCAATGGCTCACATTGGGTTTGCATAGTTTTTTAAAAAAGATGGGGTTTCTTGTATAGCCAAGCCCTATATATATATATATATATATATATATATATATATATATATATATATATATATATATATATATATATATATATATATATAGAAGCCTCAAAGGCTCCTACTTATGCTCATGTAGCACAAGATGATGATGATGAATCATGGATTAAAATCGATAGACAAAAGAAAATAATTCTTTTGAACCAAGATGATATAGAATTCTTTGATGACCATTGGGTTCTTATGCAAAGATATATTGAACCAGCATCATATGATGCTACGTCTTGTAAGCCTCGTCAATATTACGAAAGTATTATACAAGTCTCTGAGTCTGCTGAAATAAGACATTTCATTCTAAAATAAGAACAAAAATTCATACAATTTTAGTAAGATTTTCATAAAGTCTATTTTATCTCCCCAGAAATGGGGATCGAGTACTTTGAATGAAAATGAGTTTATAAACACCAATACCCCTAATAGACAAGCCTACAAATACAATTACTGGGATTATATCCAAAGTTTTGAAAAATGCTCATTCTATGAAAATTCTAACAGAAAGCATTCATGGTTTATATAAATTATTGATAAAATTTATAAAGAAGGTATCCCAAGTTGGTTTAAAAAATGGTTCGTTTTATATGGTCCATCGATTCAATTTCTTCCTAAACCATTTAAAGGGCTTTACCAAGAATGGGTAACAGTCTCTCAAGATCTTATAGAAGCCGAGTATAATAAGAATTGGTTTGAGGGAATAGCCCCCAATGTATTTCTTTATAGAATTCTCTATTCCTTGGATATGGAGATGGAAACCTACAACAGGTTATACCATGAGAGACAATTTTCCTTGTCTTAAAAGAACTTCTTATACAAAGTTCTGGTCTAAAATGACAAGAGTTAATAACTCCACAAAAGAATTGGAAGGCCAAGATACAATAAAGATGATCACCAATAAAACTGAATATTATAGAATTTAGATTGAAAAAAGACATCAAAGACAACTACCAAGTCCGTTTGAACAACTGTCAAGAAGGATTATTAAAGATAAACAAGTGGTTTCAAAAGCTGATATTATTAAATCATATATGGAAGAAATGAAGAAGGAGCTCAGAAAGCAATTCAATACTGAAAGCTCTTCCAAAGCTATGTCTATTGAGTCCAATAGTCAAGATGATGATAATCGCTTCTCATGTTTTGCAGGAGAATCTCAACCAACTGAAGAAATCCCAGATATAAGTCTAGATGATGAACTGGATGAATACCTCCAAAAGTTGGAAGAAGAATTTACTCCAAAGAAAGAAGAAAAATAAGAAATAAAAAAGGACTGACAATTGTCCCGACTAGAGCCCATGTTCATAATGGGAATCTTGATAATAAGAATTGCCATCATAATGGGCATCTTTGAACAAGAAATTGCCATCATAGGGCACTTTGAAATTGCCATCATAGGGCACTTTGAAAATAATGGGCATCGTTTAACAAGAAATTGCCATCATATGGCACTTTGAAAAATCTAGACGATAATAAAACCTTTCGTAAAATATTTGCTTTTTATTTCTTGGTTTTTGTTTGTTTCCATTGTTATCTCCTTTATATAGGAGTTGTTTATGTTGGTGGGAGACACGCTAATCTTTAGCTCCTCTCTATCTTTCTAACACTTGTAACATAATTAATTATTATCAATAAAGATTTCAACTTTGATACAAATTTGAGATTTTTTAAACTTTCTTCAATTGTATGAATACTGTTATGAATGCAGACATTCAGGCCCATAGGCCAAGCCTGACCTAATGTTAATGGGCTTTAGGGTTGTTGTTGTTGTATTGATCTATATATATGATATATGTACATGAAATAGTGTGAATGGAATCTTTTTCTTATGTTTGCTCTCTTGTTTATAACACGTTATCAGCACGATTGCTCTATTACATCAGTTTTTTTTATCTCATTCTTTTCACAGAATTATCACGGGAGATCCTTGACAATCTTTCGAAGATCCTTTTTGGTTATTGCTAGCATTGTGAAAAAATCAAGCGAGCACCGTAGATAAAAACCGAAGGAGAGTTACTAAGATAGGTGATGGTTGTAATGGCTACGTTGCAGTCACAACTCACAATCTCCAGAAACTATGGCATGTGCCCACAGTGATAGACACCGAATTCTTCCGTTTTCCTTTTTAGTCAGCAACCAGGTAACAACTAATTCCCTTTTAATATATGTTATAGATCTCGATTAAAACCTACTCAATCAATTGGTATGTTACCTTCCATTGTGAATTCGATCATGTGATGCAACATCCAAATTTTTTTTTACGATAACACAGTCGGTTGTTCGTGAGGGCACAAGAAAATGGAGTGGCCTGTAACCGTAATAGCCGGCAAATTTTTTGTCTTTTCTTGATTTTCCTTCGAAAGGTTTTTCCTTAATTTTCCCTGATTATAATGAAAAAAATTAAATAACCGTTGGAGCAACTTTTTAGCAACTGAGACTATTACTTTAAACTTAATACGTTATATTTTTTTTTATCATTACACTAGTTTGTAATCCCGTGTATTACACGGGTTAAATTAAAAAAAATGGATTGCTATTATTTTAATTTATAGGTGTTATAAACCCGTTTATTATAAGTGTTGAATATTGAAAAATTATGAATCATAAACTTTTATATAATCTTTATTACACAGTTAAAGAATATAATAATAATATTATCTTTACATTCATAATTTATGAATCTTATCACACTGGGTTGAGGAAATATAAACTATAATCTTATAATAAGGTGTAATACAGTTAATATATGACATTGAATTTTATCTGGGTTTATGTCAATTCTATGTTTAATCTTTTTATTTTATTTTATATGCGTATAGATAGATTAAATAGCATTTAATTATAATTTAAGAAAAAATCAAACTATAGCATTGATGCTTCTAAAACGTAAGGTTATTTTATTAACAATTGTAAAAGATATTTAAGAGGTAAATATTAAAAACGTAAGGTTAATTTATTAATAATTGTAAAAGATATTTAAGAGGTATTTAAGATATTTAAGAGGTTAATTTATTAATAAACGTAAGGTTAAAAACGTAAGGTTAATTTATTAATAATTGTAAAAGATATTTAAGAGGTATATTATAATTATAAAAAAATAAGAATAAATATAGGATAAGTGATATCCATGTATTAGTTATTAATTAAATATTAAACAATATATGTATAATAATTACGAGGTTGAAGGAGAGAATGACACGTGACATAATTGTAGTCCTTTATTATAAGTTAGATTAGATAGGTCATGCATTAACATAGGGAATTGAATAAATTAATGCTCTCACGTAACTTAACTAAAAATGATATAAAACCCAATGATATACATGACGGGTTAACGTTTGACTCTCGATTACAAACGTTACTTTCTTCAATCCTCGGAAATTCAATTGTTTTTTTTTTCTAAACATGACAAGCAAATTAATATGAGCTTAATCTCTTTAACACTCACACACACATATATGTATACGTATAATGTCCTAGGATTGTGTGTGATTTATATATGTAATTGATATGCATATAAATTGTGAATAATTAACATGCATATAACTTGCTTATGGGTATATATTACGGATTTCATTTGTTTAGCAATACTTCTGTTGGTCTCATTGTTTTAGATAGTATATATGTTATATGTATTGCCTTACAAGTTAAATGTGCTAAACAAATTAATACAAATTTCATTGGTAGCTGGTTACCAAACAACTACGCTGAGATAAACATTGTTATGCTTTAGTGATTTGATATTTCAGCTTGTTACATGCTATGCATAGTCAACATAATTAATTGTATGGTTATTCTTCTAATTGCTTATTGTTGCTAAACAAATATTAATAGACATTGATATAGTCATTAGAAATGTGCCCTCACATGAAAATGATGAAAAATAGTTATTTTTCAAGTTCAACCCAAACTTTAGTTCATCGCACTTGGCGTTTTTGGCTAACATATAGCCTAGTGATGGAAAACCTTATGAATAATACATGTTTTCCCTCTAAACAAAGGCTAAAACTATAATATTTCTCCTCCATGACGTATTCTAGACGTGTGAAGATACCCGATCGACATGTTTGACCACCAGAAGTTAGTCATCCTTTGAAAAGCTTGCTATAAATCTTCTCGACATGCTCCTGATGCAGCAATACCGAGAATGTGATTTCACAGAACGCTCGGATGTAAATGTTATAATTTGTTAATGTCACAAGAGGAGCAAAGGATTATCGGCCGCAGTATAGGCCTTACGTGTGGATGATCATGAAAAAAAACTGACATCTATGGTCCAAACGAACATAATATGAGTCGCTTACTAAAAGGCAATTGCGAGAAGGGGAAATACAAACATTCACTTCGCTTCAAATGTGTATTGACCAACCAGTGATACACAAAGACCTTATCATACTCACGTGAATGCATGTATCATACATATGCAAATCTAGAAGCTCCAGTAGAGCGATCACAAATTGAGGTGGCAAATGTCTGATACACATCACAACTAACACTGTCACAAACATAAGTAATATAATTTTTAGTTGTCTTGGTAGAGACGCTATTGATACTATTTCACGTGTTAATAGCATATTAAATGCTCCAGAAGATCATCGATAGTTTACCCGCTGATATCGAATTTTGTAATTCATAATGCATCATATTCTAATGTATACCGAAGAAATTTATTAAGTTTCCACTATGTTTGAATGAAAAGTCATCACCTTGGAATGGTGTAAAAGAAAATGTACTAAATATCTTAAATATGTCATATAGCAAATATGGCCATAAGACTATATTAGAAGTTACTAGAAATGATACTAATTTTCCACAATATTCCATTAAATCAAATATGGTGAGTAACCAGAAGTTACTAGAATATTTATACGTTCACCACATGGCATGACCAAATAGGTCATCAAGATAGCATCATGATATGCTAAACAATCAAACATGCTAACCGGCACCTTAGCACCTCTAAGTAATCTAAAAACATTGCTCCCAAAATGCCTTATCATATGTCTAGTTAGTTTTTTTTGTGGCAAATAAATTTTTATGCCCTTCCAAACAATAAACTCATACAAACAATCCCTCTTATATGGGACCATTGAAATGTACAGTTGTGTGGATTGTGGCATTCATACATGGTTACATGTGAGTTTTTAGCTACCCGTATGTAGCATATGCCCAACACTATGGAACGTTGTTTTTTTCACATGGTTTAACACTGTTTTTTGACAACCCAATTGTACGGACCATTGTTTGGGCACAATGTGAAATATAGTGAGAGGCATACGTAGTCGAGACGGAATTCGTCGATTGATTATATCAATTCAAAACCAACTGCTTATCACAAATACTCCCCATTATAACTGGTCTCATGAAGAGAACCAAGTTTCTATTTTTTTATATATATTTTGTTGTACAGCCTATGTACCAATAGCACCACCATAACATATAAAATGGGATATGTACATCGTATTCTCAGTCTTAGGGGGAGACAAGAAAATGAAAGACTGGTAACATAAAAAAATGCATCATATTATATATCGACCCCTGAAGTGGTCAATGCAAATCTGAAGTCCAAAAGAAAGAGCGTGTATTTGCAAATAATAACAAATGAAATACAAGATGCATTCACTAACACAAATAAGGTGACAAAGTCACATATACCATCTTAAACTTATCTGCTCGAATGGAAGTACTCACAAAATGATTATCATATTAATAAATTGTGAGAGATAAATCGGTTCCAAAAAGATAAAACCCACAAACATAAAAAGAGCAGAGTAACGCAGTTGGTGTAACCCCAAAAGAGGTGGCACATAAAACCCCAGAAGTGGTTGCATACTAAACCTTAAAGAAGGTTGTTGTCAAAACCCCAAAAGAGGCTAATGGAGTTCTAAAAGAAACTCTAGTACCAAACAAATATGAGATCTCGATTAATTATGTACAAAATAAGTACAATATGGAACCGTAATGAAACACATGTAAAATGATATATTTGATTATGCTATAGCAATAGATGTAATCGATGAAAAAAAGATTACGTATATAGAAAGTGTGCAAGAGTGTACGCACACAAATAGCCAAAATGGCTACATGACTTAAGGTTGAACTAAATTTGCTCGACAAACTAAGCGTTTTCGAACCAGCAGTTCGAACACCCATAGACGTCAAACCAGTAGGTTATAAATGGGTGTCTTTAAATAAAAAGAAACGTAAATAATGAGTTTTTACGATGTAAGGCACACATTTTAACATAAAGATTTTTCCCAAATCCCAGCAGTTGATTACGAGGAAACGTACACCCCTGTAGTGGATGCGATAATCTTTAGATGTTTAAGCGGCCTCGCAATCTCAGAATAACTTCAGATAAAACAACTTATGGATGTCATCACCGTATACATCTATGAGACAATTTCAAATGACATCTGCATGAAAACCCCTGAAGGATTAAAAATGCTCAAAGCATTATGAAACAATAACCCCATATGTGTTATATATATGAATCTTAAAGGAAACTACTCGTATGTGGTACAGTCGACTATACTCTGAAAAGAGAGGTATAATTTTGATAAAATGAGCTACATCTATTTAACAAGATTTCACTCTTACAGTGATAATGTAAACATCATCGAGAGGGAACTCTCAAAACTAAAGAGAAAAATTTTGAATGACCTTTACAAAGTGTAGTTATTCTCGACCTGTAGTTCGAGTATATATGTACTATTTTTGCTCATCAATCTGACTACATCTAGAAGATGTTATATAGAAAAAGCTCATTCGTTAAGTACATGAACGATTGTCTGATCGCTTGACATAGAAAAATATTCTTACCAACCCCAAGAAAAGGATGTTGAACTACTTAGTCCAGAAGTACCATACTTAATTGCGATCAGAGCATTGATGTATCTTGTAAACAAGACGACATCTGATATTACGTTCTTGCTAGATGTATTGGTATGATTACAATTCTAATCTCAAATGTTGCACTCTTTTTCCCTTCACTAAGTTTTTCCCTTTGGGTTTTCTTGGTAATGTTTTTAACGAGACAACATAACTATCCAGTAGTATCAGTTTATATTATAGGTCCCAAAGTACTAATTTAACATCATCATAAATCATGTTGTTAATTATGCATAATGCGTAGTGCGCTCTTTTCCCTTAGCTACGGCTTTGTCCCATTGGGTTTTCCTGGCATGGTTTTTAACGAGGCAGAATTATAAAGCGCATTAAATAATTATTTGACATATTTACAAACTCGAGACACGGGATAGTTCCACAAGAACAATATGGCGTCCTGGGTTATGATTGATATATATTAGACTCGCATAGAGTTCGATCTCAATCCAGATACAAGTTATGAAGGTCGAAGATTTCAGCATATTTAAGAAGTATGTAGATTAGAGTTGATCAAGAGAAGCTCAAGCCATACTGTATGAAGACAATGTAGACAACAACACTCAAATCAAAGAAGACTACGCCAAATATCAAGTCAAGCAATTGTCAGAGAAGATTGGATTCAAAATCATTAAGATATACAAGTAAAAATGAGGGGGAGTAATGTACCCATAATATACACAGTGTATGTACTCTTTTTCCTTGACTAAGTTTTGTCCCACTGGGTTTTTCTTAGTAAGGTTTTAATGAGGCAACATAACTGGTCCTGCAGTATCAGTTAACATCGGTCCTGAAGAATCGTGTAAACATTATCTAGTAGTATAATGTTAATAGTGTATGTGTATTTCTAAATGTCTGAGGGGGAGTGTTATGAATGCAGACATTCAGGCCCATAGGCCAAGCCTGACCTAATGTTAATGGGCTTTAGGGTTGTTGTTGTATTGATCTATATATATGATATAGTACATGAAATAGTGTGAATGGAATCTTTTTCTTATGTTTGCTCTCTTGTTTATGATCTATATATATGATATATGTACATGAAATAGTGTGAATGGAATCTTTTTCTTATGTGTGCTCTCTTGTTTATAACAAATACTAATTTCTTCTTTAAGAAAGTTTATCTGGCTAGTCTTACCTTGTATAAGAAATTCATTTAAAAAAATTTCAATTGGTTGAGTTATAAACTCAAAATATAGGATCTTATTATTATAAGAAGCTTTAAAACCTTTTCTATTTACCTCCTTGAGAGGAAATATTTTTGAAAGAAACGAAGTTCCTAATATAACTTCATTTGTTATGTTCTTTATAAGAATAAAAGATGTAGGGATACATTCTCCACTATTGCAAATCTTTGCTTTTGTAAGTTTGTATCTAACTCCCATATCTTGTTTATTAGCTACTCTAAAAATATGAGTTGTCTTTTCCAAATATGTTGTAGGAATTAATCCTTCTCTTAGGCAATTTAACTCTGCTCCTAAATCTATTAGAGCCACAAAGTCTTTTCTGAAAGTATGATCTATCAGTAATGTTACTTTTACTAACCATTTTTGAGAAATAAATTTCTCCATGTTATCAATATATTCATCTTCTCCTTTATTTTTATTACTTACTAAAGGAGGGAATAATTGGTTATAACTGGTTATATCAGAAGGAAATAGCTTATTATCATTAGAGGGCTGAGATGAGGTTTCACCAATTTCTCTATTATAATCTTTCCTTCAAGATTTATAATTCTCTTTTCATAATTATAATTTTGTTTCTTTAAGTTTATTATTTCCTCTTTTAAATTGATAATTTCCATTTTTAAGTCTTCTGGGTTGAAGAATTATTTTTTCTTTGATTTAATATGTTATGAATATATTTCATAAAATAAGAGCCCTCTGGTTCTTCTATCTTAGTTTCTTTTTTGTTTTTCTTCATTTTGGTATATCATACTAAGAACCTTTAGTTTTTCTTCTGTGCTTTTAACTTTATTAAGAATATTTTCTAGGATATTACTGTCTATGACATTAATTTCATTATCATTTATATCATTATCCCGAAATTGGGACATCTATCTCTATTATTATAGCAAAATAACTTTGACTATTTGACCTTGATGTGGCATAGCTATTTAGGCTGTTAATTGAGTTTTGAGCGGCAAAATAATTTTCCTCCTTTCTCCTCATTTGTGAAACTGCCTAATTAAGAATTTTGATATGGAAACCCACTCAATTCTCAATCAATCAGTTGAAATTCCTCTATCTTCCTCTACACACTTCTCAATCGTCCTCTTCTTTTTGTTCCGCTTCATATTCACAAACCCAAATTTTAATCTACTACATCTATGGCTTTCTAAGGGAAATCAGAGATTCCTCTATCTTCTCTAATTGTCTTTCCCTTTTCACACCAAACTTAACCTAGATCACTTCCACCGTCGCAGGTCTGCAATCAAGGCCAAATTATCGTTCTTTAGGCGGTAATCCACTTTACCTTTTACAATCATATGTGACCTGACGACTGATTTTCATCCCCTCACTTAAACCCTAAAACTTTGGTTTGTGGTCTAATTGCTGATGTTATGTTGTTGTTCCTCACAGAGCCAGATAGGAAGTAGTGGCGGTGTTCTATAAGTGACTGATGGCTCTAAGGACTATGGTTTGTTTTTCGGTCATCTCCCCATTGCCAGCGAGAAGGGGCAAACTTTCAAGTACGTTTTTGTGTTCCATAATGTAAAATGACTTATAAGTTTTAACAATTTTTAATGATTATTATGCCTTCCAGGTTCCCTTTTATTGCTTGTGAGATCTTTACTTGTGAAGTCGATATCATTCTTAAAGCCTTGGTGGAGGATGAGGAGGTACAAAACACTTGATCTTTTTTCTAATGTTATGTAGTTAAAAATCACAATTTAGAAGGGTGAAGTAACTAAATAAGTTTTTCATATATTGTTGCATTTGATGAACATGTTGTTCTCTTTCCTTGAACCAGAACACCCTCATAGTGCTCTTCTAGTTGGATATTTCAGTAAAGTAAGTTCATCCGGCTGTCAATTTTAGTTTTTTTGCTATATTAATCTGTTACTTTTTTTTTATTCTACAGGTTGTATGCCTGCTGTTGCGGAAGACAGTTTCCTTAATGAAGCAAATCAACAAAAGCAAAGAGAATGACGGTACTCTAATGGTGGATCTCAAAAACTGGCATGAACCTGTGAAAGTTCCGCTAGAAAAGTCGTTAAATTCATTCAATCTCTCAAAGGTAATATATTTGTTCATTAGTAATGAAGCCCAACAATTTGGTTAGGAGAAATTGAGGTAAATGGAAAAATGTATATACTAGCAAACCTTAGGACAACTACTAGTAAACTCTTAACAAATATTAATAAAGCTGACGAATAATTATTTTCTAATATGTCACAATTTGTTAGCGATTATTTATGATTTTGATTTTTAAGTGTGTATATGTAGGTGTTGAATTATTGGAGAGTGGAGAATGATTGGATGAAAATCACAGTGGTTGGTAAAGTCGACCTGATCGAACTTTGTGAGAATGTTAAGGCAAAAATAAAAAAGAATGTGGAATTGGTATCTCCGGCAACAAAAAAGAAAAATGGTGGTGGGGACAAACAGGAGAACCAACGAAAACAACAAACTGTTGTCGCAAAAGACGAGAGTACACACAAAAAAGTTAGTTCTTCTGCTAAGTTATGCCTCAATGGTGACCTACTTTTGACTAATTAGTTTTTATTGATAATTGTTGTGTGATTTTTCGATGAATCAGGTGATGACAACGGTGTTGAATGTGCCATTACACTGACGGGGATGCATCAAGAAGATTCAGGATCTGGTCAGGAAGACCGATGGTAATTAAGTATTTATGGATATCATGTTTTGAGTATTACGAGTGACCATCTTTTAACGTTGTTAATTACCGGCGTGAATGTTTACAGGGTTTATGGAGATGTCGATTGATAAGAGCAATGATTTGGTGAGGGTGATATGAGCAAGTTATTGAAGACAGCTTTAAGGACAAAATGAATAGTGCGGTGGAAAGAAGGGGAAGGGTGAGGGGGGAGGGGGAAGGGAATGGAAGGAAAGTTGTGGTGGTGATGGACCGATGGTGGCTGGGCATAACCATAGGACGGAGTATTTCACTGGTCAAGGTCAATACAGGTATCCACAGTATGTAAGTTGATCTAGTTTTGTCGTTTTTGGACTATGCATGAAGCTTTTCAACCAAGATATGAGAAGTTAGTGTTTTCTTTGAATTCGTAGTCAGATTTCTACTTTCAAGATTTTACTTGAGAGGTGGCAATTTCAACTGTCATCTCTAACGAGTCAAACAAATAAAATAAAAAATATTTAGATAAAACCTTCTTCTGAACCAAGTTTTTCAATAGGTTATATTATTATTGATTGCTTATAAAAATGGTCAAGCTTTTTGGATCAACCAAACATGGTCTGGTTCGTTTCAACCTGTGCCAGAAAAATATAAAGTTTCCGGTGTTGAGTCGTTACTCAACCTCCCTATTTTGCCACCTCTATTGTTCAGTGTCGGATAATAATGCAATTATAACTACTTTTGGATTCTGACAAAGTATCACACATTTGTAAACGAAATAAACTTAAGTTGATTACACGCACACATGAAGATTAGCATAGGAGCAGTTGATTACCCTATTCTCTGCTAATAATTATTGTGGTAAGCATCCTTAGCTTTACATATTTTTGCTTTCTCTCTCTCTTTATATATATATATACACACACACACACACACACACACACACACACACACCATATACATACTAGATGTTTATTGGGTTGATGCTAGGGGTGTTAATTGGGTCGGGTTAGTTGGGTTTTGAGGTTTCCAAAATGTAATCGAACACTCGCCCAAATAAGCTCGGTTCAATCAGTGTTCGGGTTTAACGAATTGGGTCAGTTGGTTATTTGGGTTGTTAAATTGGCTGCTAAAAAGTCTTCCGAAGTTTGGTTTAATCATGCTATGTAAATGGATTGATTACATGTCACAATCTTCAGTTTAACGTAAATGGATTGATTTTGTATTTGACCTTGGAAAATTAAATCAGATTTTAATTTAGAATGTATAGTCATGTCAAACTAGGGGTTTTTGGTTGTGGGTTTTAAGTTTTAACGGTGGTTAACTGATCATTAAGTCAGTTTTGTGCCACGGGTGGCCAGTTTTTTTTTATTACTATATGATGATTTAATTACAACAACACTAATTAAAAAAATGGTAGATGTTGGATATGATGTTATAAAACGAGAACTTGGAGATACGCACTATGCTATGTAACTATGTCATGGTTTCTGTTCTATAAAGTTTAGTCACACATCTTTCTTCAAGTCAATTTTCTTACACCCGAAGCGAATATACTGGTTCGGTACCGGTACAGAAAACGAGGAAAATAGGTATCGTTTTGTAGATTGCTGAAAGGATTGGAGTTGAGGTATGAAGCAATGCGAACCGCTATTGAATTGGCGAAATAACGTTTCTGTTGTAAGTTAGGTTTTCGGGTGTTGAATACAATTGTGTAATGTCGTATTGTTTTTTCATTTATGGTTATGGTATGATATGTCAGTGGTACGTGATCGAGCCTGGGTTGGCAAGTCGCACTATACAATGGTTATCATTCAGGGGGGCTGCAAAACTATCAATTTGGCCTTCTACATTTGACTATAAGAATATTAGTCGGTAAGCTTTTTACTTCAGTTGAGAATGTTTTCCAACATTTTTTTTATTTGTGGGCAAGATCATTTCATTTTTTTAAATTGAATAATACTATGTTTGGCTTGCAGAGTCACTATTTGATGCTTTTGCTCCTGCTTCCTTTTTTAAGTTTGTGGTATTCTCAATCTTTGAGATGAGATATCTTCTTACTATATGGAAGACAAGTCGGTTTGTAAATAATGTAGAGGGTTAAGAAGCAATGAGACGTGAACTTTCACTTCTTTATAGCTGGTTCTGAATCCCAGAAAGTATTTGAAATTATGAGGTCAGAAGAAATGAAATAAAGAGATGATAATTTCGTCTTTAATGATCCCCAGAAGAATACTCTGAAAGTGATGAGAAGCCAGAGCAGAATCTAAGAGATGATAATTTCGCCTTTAAGGATCCGGAGAACATTACAACCGAAAGTGATGAAAAAATCTAGTTGCTTCATCCATTGAGTTAAAGTCAAGTTTACGCACATACATTTAATATCATGGTGGTATAAGATTAACCATTTCGGTAAAACTAGATTCTTGATGCATGAGGGATGATGATATTACATCTTGCACATTTTGCCATTGCATTCAGTCAAGTATCATGGACTGGTCCTTATTCAATTGCCTTGGATACAAGCAATGCTTGGATCATGGAACAAGACTACAGGAGATAACAAGCATACGGGGTGGTATTTTCTTCTATTTTATTTTTAGCAATTTTTTTGTATGAATATTAATACGTCAACTAATTTTAAAATAAAAAAGAAGTCTCAGACCAGTGTTGAAAGTGCCCTTTTGTTCTTAACATGTTTGCCCACACCATATTGCCATGCATAATTAAAAAAAGGTTATTACAATTTACCGAAGTATATAATGTTGGTTACAAGTCTATTAAAGCAAAATAATGGAAAACGATTGTGTTTGCACGAAGAAAAGAATGGTTGAGCATTGTACGTTTGGAATTAGAATAGCTAAACTTTGGTTCAAAGTGTTATGATCTGAATACTATATCCGCTCCAATGCTAAAGCCAACTTCTTTTGTCATTCGATTACTCTCATTTAGAAACTGAGTAGCAAGATAAGGATGTTTACTTTCTAATATGGATCTAAAGTTAAAAAATGTTATATGAGTTTTATTATGGTTGTGTTTATTTTGGGCGTGCAGGATTAGTTATACCAAGACCAATATGGTGATCAGAATCGAATTGATTTGCTGCATAGGGAACATGACCGTAGCACCATGAATGTTGAAGAACATAAAACTGAGGGTGTGAAGAAGCCAATGGCAGACTTGAAAGAGGTAGCATATGACAGATGAAAAAAAATTCATCCATATGTTAGTGCAAGAGATAGAGGAAGATAATATAATTTAGATAAAGATGACAACCTACAAATAAAACAATAAATGTTGGTATATAAAGTGGAGTGAATATGCCACCCGGGTATTCGACTTCATTAGACCACAAACTGTAGCTTTTAAAACTAACGTGTATAAAATCATAATATTTATATCAATAGTGATAATGAAGATATATTCTTTTACCAACCCGTGAAGTTCGCGGGTTCTTAAACTATGTTGTATATAAAGAGATCTTCAATGACTTGTGAAATTTTTATGGTTATCATGTATTTTCGTTATTTCACGTACTTTCTATGATTTATGTTAATATTTGAATGTACCTTTAATAAATTATTTACATATTAAAGTATAATTTTTTTGTTGTTTAGCCACCCGTGTATTACACAGATACTTAAACTAGTTACTTTATATATCATCTCATTATCTGATTCTGTTTTATTACAGCAATCTTCCTCACAACTTTCTGAGTCAGAGCTATTGTCTTTGCTATGATTTGAGAACTGTTCTGAATCAAAGATTTTATATAATTCATTTTTGACATCTTCTTCTATGTCTAAACTATTAATTTTGTTCTTCACCGTTTTTCTTTGGTAACATTCATTGGCTTTATGGCCTTTCTTTTTACATATGTAACAAGTGGGAACCCATTTTTCTTTCCTTTTGGTTTTTCTTCTTTCCCTTCTCTTTTGAAAATATTTTTCCCTGGAAGCATTTTTATGATTTTTATAAAATTTTTCACTATCTTTTTCGCTAGTGCAATCCATACCGAATTGCTCACAAAATTGTCTTAACTGTCTTTTTTTTGTTAGGTTTTGTTTTTTAATTTGTTGATTTAATTTTAGCTCGTTACATAAGGCTAAACCTTCTTAAACACGGACCCGTATTAATCTGCCATAAGTATTGTAGGATCGGGGAATCGATCAAAATGAGTCGATCAGAAGAGTTCTAGACCAAATCAGAGGCGGAATTCATTGATTTGATATTCATTCAGCTTGATATGCACTTAGAAGTAGATTAAATGTCGATTGTATTGATTTCACAACGTTACACGAGCTGGCGACACTTCGGCAGAGCTTCGCTACCAGAATCAGAAGGTTACAAATGACAACCTAAGACCTCCTATTTATAGGGAACACCAGTTCGCACGAAACAACTCAGTCCAGTTCGCACGACCTAGAGCCAGGTCGCACGAACTGATCAGTTCGCACGAACTGGTCAGTTCTGACCTGTTTCCTGTTTTTCTCGTACTACATGTCTTGGTCTATCAATCTAGTTACATGATACGATACAAGACGAAGTCAACAGACATATGCACCAACAAACTCCCCCTTGGATGATGACGAGTCTTCAGTGTATTGAGTCTTCAGTCTTGATCAGTCTTCCCGCTCTTTCCAAAGTATCTTTCTCTGTAAGCATCCTCAATCTTTCTCTTTCTCTCTCAGAATATCAATCTGGCTCTATCCTCTCTCTTGATCAGGTCTCTTGATTCCTTAAGTTCTTCAGCATCAGCAGCTTCTATCTCGAGCTTTGTTCCAGAATCTGAATCTGGCTCTTATGTCTTCGGACTTCCCCCTTTCCTAACAAACTCCTCTTTAAGTGCAACTGAGATCGCAGTCTGGAATTCTCTATCGGCACAAACACTACCCAAAAGTAAATTTCTCAACTTTTAAAATTTAACAAATTTAGAAACCACTTGTAAGTATCGTTTAACATTTCTTAAATAAACCACTTGTATTCGTAACACACAAATTTTGGTTTCAAATTAATGAACCATTTAATCATTTCAAAATCATTTCTCATTTCAAACTCTCCCAACCCTATTGTTCATCATGTTCAGCATTTGGAATTTTGAAAATCAGCTTTCCAACATCAGTTGTCGAAAATAATTAAGATGAAGTAAAATCTTTTTGAATTTTTAAAATTTTATGCTAAAACACATTAATGAAAAGCAGTAAAGAAATATTTACAGACAATATTTTTGTGAGTTTGTGTAAGAGGATCATATCAGTTTTTGACAAATCACTAGCACCGTTGAGCTTTAAACACTTTAAGATCTAAACGATTCACTTAGATTGTCAGTATACTGATCCACTTAAATTTTCACACAAAGTTCAACTGTTTCGAGATACGAGATTAGTGTTTTAATGGACTTAAACTTATTCGCGTGTCCCACCTCAGAATATACTCCCGTATCCAGACTCCTATATTCAGTCTTACAGGTGAATGTACACTAATGATATCTGTAAGGGGTTAAATGCGAGACCATGAGAGCTCAGGCTATTGCTTCCGCAAAATCAGAGAGATGATGGCTCGACTTTAAGGTATGTTCCCTTTAGAGAATCTTTTTTTCAACAGCACAAGATTAGCATTTTTCAATGTTTCATCATTTTTTATGCTGAGGGTGGGCTTTATGATTAAAGCTGTGCAAAGTATTATACAAGGACTAGGTTATTGCTCCCGCAAAATCAGAAGTCCTGGTATAATACCCCAGATATCATCACGCACAAAGACCTAGTGTAACAACCCTCGGTAAAACCGACACTCTCATAAATATTTTCGACACCCTATTATATTTTAGAATGTCCTAATATGTCTTTAAATACACCCCATATGTGAAAACCGAGCCCGAAATATGTTATAACATTTAAAATAAATAAAAATATGAAAATGTTAAGTTGAGGCGGGCCGCGCAGACCCACCCCAATAATTCACGCGGGCGGTATGAAGGTGTAGACCGGACTTCACTGATTTCTATAGTTCAAACGGGCCGCGTAAGCTTAAGCTTACACTTACGCGGGCCGCTAGAGATAATCAAACGCGGATACACCCTGAGCTGACACGTGTCGTCATCGTGTCAAGCCTAGTTGTGATCCGGACGAGCTATATGTTGACCATGTGTTGACGCGAGCCGCGTAAGGCTTCGCCTTATCTTACGCGGGCCGCCTGAGAGTCGATTTCAGAAACTATAAATAGAACGCATCAGTTTTCGTTTTCCGTCGCTCACAATTCATTCTCAATCTCGAAATTCTGTAGAAGAAACATTATAGTTGGGTATTATACCCCTAATTAGCGAGGTTCTGCTCCGTTGTAAGTATTATAACCCCAGTTTCGTAATAGTTATGCTGCCCGATTGATTTAGGGTTCCGTAACAACTGTCGTGGTTCTCCCCGACGTAGTTGTTGGAATGCCGTCTCGGGGAGGGTATCATTAATATTTTCAAAGGGTTATGATACTAACCAATGTACATTTGTATAAATTATAGATTATATCCAGAAAACCCTTACGAGAAGCCTAAGATATCAATGTGAGTAATCTCCTTTTTGTTAACAGTTTTTACAAAACCTTAGCTATTTTACAATGAAATTTAGCAGTGATTGAGTCTTTGTAGTTCTTCAAATTACTGCCGGTATGTTGGGGTTTTGTATACAAAATTTACTACACTGTGAGTAGTAAGTCAAGGTTGACAGTACGTTACCATTGGACAATGAGTTAGCCAATGTGTAATATGACCCACAAGTCTGTGGATTGATAGTACCAAATGGAGTAATTGTGTAGACATAAACAATGTGATCGCTCTCAATACTGTTTTAATTGATAAAATGTTTCTTGATTAAACTGGGATTCACTCACCAGTATTTCCGACTGACAAATGTTTTTAAAACGCGTTTCAGGTAACCCAATGTGACAGCCAATTAGTAAAAAGCCAGCTGGAGAGCACTGAAGGCTTGGGAAAAATGTGGCTATAAAAGTTACCTAATAAACGATGTTTTAAATTCAATAAAATAGGGTTTATCCCTATAAGTGTATTGTAATAAGAAACTTGGGTTTTGCCCATGTTATTATTAATATCAAATATGGTGGTTTTACTCTGATAAATATTTCCTAACTACGGTCCTGATGAAAAATTCCGCTGCCAAATTAGACAGACATTGCGATACCACCGAAACTGGCTCGCGGCCGCCCGTTCCCGGGACTCAGGGATCGGGGGTGGCGACAGAAGGTGGTATCAGAGCCTAGCCACTGGTCTGAGCCAAAGAAGTGTTCTGCTGACACTTAAATTCTAAAATTTAGTGTTAGGAAATAAATTACAGAAATACGTACATAACTGTAATTATTTGTTATGTGTTATTTGACTATCTGTTAGTTTACAGTATGAGTAATCAAGGACCCTCAGACATGAATCGTCAATTGTCTGATTCACCTAGGAGTGAAGGTACCTCTTCACAGCCTGCCCTTTCTGGGTATTCTGCTGATCAGGAAGAAGGAGTGTTTGCTTTTAGAGCTCAGTCAGAAGAGCCATTCCCTCATAAGAAACGAGGATGGTTCAGTAAGGAAGCCTTTGCTCGTAGGAAGAGAATGCGAAATTTGCAACAGCAAAGAGTTTTAGCAGCTGCTAAGCGAAAGACTGATGCCCATACGCAGGATATGCTTAATAGAAGCCTAGCTAATTTCCATATCCTAGCTACAACTGCTGCTGACCCAAGTCTGGAACAACTAGTAGCCCCACAACCACAAAACCCAGAACAACCCATGGAGATAGAAATTCCTGAAAACCAAGTGGAGAGGCACGACTTTAACCCAGAAGAAATCCCTAGGATACCTGCACCAAATCCCCTAGACCCAAATTACGACCCCTGGTGGGACGATAATAGGGACTTTGTGCAACGTTACCCTATCCAGGAATACCCACCCATACAGAACATAGAAGTTTACCCAGGTATGGACCCTTTAGATCCCTATTACCAAGATGATTATATTAGGGAGATCTTAGAGGATCCTTACCAATTTCAGGAACCAGCACCCTAGATTCCAAACCCAGTCCGAGAACCTGCACCCCCAATGAGTGCAGAAAACGTGCAAGAACTTAGGACTTTCGGGGAGGAAATTTTAGAAAGCAGTGAGAGAATGCGTCAAGTGGGAGAGCGTCTCGTATGGAAATACGATGAACGCAATATGGATTTTTGGATAAATCCATATCCGTGAATGTGAGAATGGAGGAAATGGTAGTAATAATAATAATAATAAAATAAAAATAAATAAATAAATTATGTGCGTACGGATGCATAGTACTATTAGTGTAATTTTCTTTCTGTTGGTATTGTAATCTTTATTTCAGTACTAGTGTGTAATAAACGCATAGTATATGAAAATAGAGTACGAGTCGCAATGATCGACGTTTTTGGTTAGATTGCGTGTCATGTGATTTACTATATTAACTATTATTTGTGATATTAATATGGGATAAATGTTTAAAATTCAGATGGCCGATGAAGAAAATCAAGGTAATCTGAATAACGATAATCAGAGTAACATTAACGTGGTTAATGAAAATCCAAGCATCAATAACATTGGAAATCAAGTGGATAATAGTGTTATCCAACACATAGTGGCACAAGGAATTATAGATGCAATGCCATTTATTCTTCAAACGGTTCAAGAAGCGAATAATAAAAGTAAACATAGCAGTAAGCGACCAATTGAACCAGAACACAGCGTGAACAATGGACCAGTACTTCAAATGCCCATTCCCAAAAGAAGAAGAACCGTGCCTTACGGTTGTTCTTACAAAGAATTTTGGTCTTGTAAACCAATAGAATTCTCGGGTAATGAAGAACCTATTGCAGCTCTACGCTGGATAGAAAAGACTGAGGCTTTTCTGAAAATAAGTAAATGTGCGGAAGAGGACAAGATAATGTTTGCTTCCAATCTATTTAAGAATGCAGCCATAGAATGGTGGAACACTATCCTTCAGTCTAGAGGAAGTGATAAGGTTTATAGTATGGATTGGGAAGAATTTAGGAATATGGTAGAAAGGAAATTCTGCCCTCCAAATGAAAAGGAGCTGATAGCAAACAAATTCCTAAACCTTAGGATGACTGGTGTGGATAGTAAGGGGTACACGAAGTTATTCTTTGAATATGCTAGAATAGTACCAACCCTTGCTTCACCAGAACCGGTGTTAATCTCCCGTTATATCTGGGGATTAATTGGAGAAATTAGACATGTAGTCAAGGCAGCTAGACCTCAAACGATAGAAGAAGCTGTAGAACTAACAAATACCTTGACAGATGAATTAATCCGTACTAGAGAAGAAGACCAGAGGAGAAACCTAACCCAAAGGCTTACTCAAGAATTTCGTTCTGGAAATTATAGTCGTAAGAATATGGGTTCTACTTCTACACCATACTGCAAGGTCTGCAAGAAAAAGCATTCGGGAAAATGTTCCACTCTCTGCAATTATTGCAAGATGCCAGGACACAAGGAAGAAAATTGCAAGAGGAAATCCAGTAATGGATTATGCTACAACTGTGGAGAAAAATGTCATATCAGGCCAAACTGTCCGAAATTAGCTCCAGCTACAAACAACAAGAATACTAAAAATGCTAGAGCCTTTGTTCTAACTGCAGATGAAGCTAAAATGATTCCAGATGTTATAGCTGGTAGGTTTTTAGTTAATGATGTTTTTGCTAAAGTATTATTTGACTCTGGTGCAAACCAAAGTTTTATTAATACATCGTTTTGCAAATTTCTAAATCAAACATTAACTAAACTACCACAAGAATGCTTAGTAGAGACAGCTAATGGGGAAACCGTTAGGATTGCTAAAATCTTGCAAGGAGCAAGCATAGAAATTTTAAATCAGAAATTTATTGCAAATCTTTATCCCATGAATCTGGCAGGATTCGATGTTGTTTTAGGTATGGATTGGTTAATAGCCAATAAAGCCAGTATTTTATGTGATCAAAAGTCAATACAAGTGAATTCACCGAAAGGTAAAACGGTTACAATTAAAGGAGATAAGCCGTTTAGATCCACCAAATTCATCTCTGTGATGAAAACTGCAAGTTCTACAAGAAAAGGTTCTATAGTGTATTTGATTTCTATAATCACTAACACTAAAGGAAAAGAACTAAAAGACAATCCAGTAGTATCTCAATTTTTAGATGTCTTTCCAGAAGAATTACAAGGACTACCTCCAGACAGAGAAGTTGAATTCAGGATTCATCTACTACCCGGAACAACACCAATTGCCAAAGCACCCTACCGTTTGGCACCCGCTGAAATGCAGGAACTGAAGAAGCAATTAGATGAATTGCTAGAAAAAGGATTCATACAGCCAAGTTCGACGCCATGGAGAGCGCCGATATTATTCGTTAAAAAGAAGGACGGATCAATGCGTATGTGCATTGACTACCGTGATTTAAACAAAGTCACGGTTAAAAATCGATACCCATTACCAAGAATCGATGATCTGTTTGATCAACTACAAGGAGCTCGATTTTTCTCTAAAATCGATTTAAGGTCAGGATATCATCAATTAAAAGTACAGGAAGAGGACATTCCTAAAACCACATTTAGAACGAGGTATGGTCATTATGAATTTACTGTCATGCCATTTGGTTTAACCAATGCCCCAGCTGCATTTATGGACATGATGAACCGAATATGTAAGCCATATTTGGATAAATTCATAATTGTCTTCATAAATGATATTCTAATTTACTCTAAGAGTAAAGAAGATAATGCAAAGCATTTGCATGCACTTTTAAGTCTATTAAGAAAGGAAAAGCTTTACGCTAAATTCTCTAAGTGCGAGTTTTGGTTAGAACATGTACAATTCCTTGGACATTTAGTTAACCATGAAGGAATCCATGTAGATCCAACAAAAATCGAGGCAATTACTAAATGGAAAACCGCTGAGTCACCAACCGAGGTTAGAAGTTTCTTAGGATTGGCCGGTTATTATAGAAGGTTTATTCAAGATTTTTCTAGAATAGCCATTCCTTTAACTAAGTTAACCTGTAAATCTGTTAAGTTTGAATGGGGATTAAAACAAGAAGAAGCCTTTAGAATCCTTAAGCAAAGATTAACCCATACACCCATATTAGCATTACCAGAAGGAACTGAAGACTTTGTAGTCTACTGTGATGCTTCTAAATTAGGTTATGGATGTGTATTAATGCAACGACAAAAGGTTATAGCTTACGCATCTAGACAACTTAAAAATCATGAAGAGAATTATTCAACCCATGATTAAGAGTTAGGAGCTATAATTTTTGCTCTTAAGATTTGGAGACATTACCTTTATGGTAGTAAGTTTACCATATTCACTGATCATAAGAGTTTAAGGTATATCTTCAAGCAAAAGGAGTTGAATATGAGACAAAGACGCAGGATGGAGATGCTTAGTGACTATGATTGTGATATCCAGTATCATGAAGGAAAAGCAAATGTAGTGGCAGATGCTTTAAGCCGAAAGTATCATGAAAAGCCAAGAAGGGTACGTTCTCTTAAATTAAATCTACAAGTAGATTTAAATGATCAAATAAGAGAAGCACAAGAATCAGTAATCAAAGATGATTCTGAAAAATTAAAAGGTATGTTGAAAGAATTAAAACAAGGAACAGATGGAATTTGGAGATTCCATGAAAAGAGAATGTGGATACCTAAATTAGGAAACCTACGTCATCGTATACTAGAAGAGGCCCATAAGTCTAAATATACGATGCATCCAGGAAGTGATAAAATGTACCAGGATTTAAGAAAAAATTTCTGGTGGATAGGAATGAAGAAAGACATAGCAGTCTATGTTTCTAAATGTTTAACTTGCTCACAAGTTAAGGCTGAACACCAGAAACCCTCAGGATTTCTACAACAATTAGAAATGCCAGTGTGGAAATGGGAATTAATAACAATGGATTTTGTTACTAAATTACCCAAAACAAAGAAAGGAAATGATACAATCTGGGTGATTGTAGATAGACTAACCAAGTCAGCCCATTTCTTACCAATGAAAGAAACTTTTAGTATGGAACAATTAGCTAAATTATATGTAAATGAAATTGTTTCTTTACATGGCATTCCTTTATCAATTGTTTCTGATAGGGATAGCCGATTCACCTCTCATTTTTGGTCAAGTTTCCAAAAGGCAATGGGAACCAAGTTAAAATTAAGCACAGCTTATCATCCTCAAACGGACGGACAAAGCGAAATGACAATTCAGACAATGGAGGACATGCTCAGAGCTTGTGTAATTGATTTCAGAGGTAATTGGGACGATCACTTACCTTTAATAGAATTTTCTTACAATAATAGTTATCACACAAGTATCAATGCTGCACCATTCGAAGCACTTTATGGACGAAAGTGTCGAACCCCAGTCTGTTGGGCAGAAATTGGGGAAAAGCAACTATCTGGACCTGAGATTGTGCAAGAAACAACCGACAAGATTATTCAAGTCAAGGAACGACTAAAAACAGCACGTGATCGACAGAAAAGCTATGCTGATAACCGACGCAAGCCATTAGAATTTCGAGTAGGAGATAAAGTCTTGTTAAAAGTCTCTCCTTGGAAAGGAATAGTAAGATTCATCAAACGGGGAAAGCTAAGTCCCAGGTATGTTGGACCTTTTGAGATTATTAGAAGAATAGGACTTGTAGCCTATCAGCTACAACTGCCAGAGGAAATGGCAGGAATACATGATGTAGTTCATGTATCTAATCTCAAAAAGTGTTTAGCTGACGAATCACTGATAGTACCTCTTAAGGATATAGAAGTAAATGAACAACTTAAGTTTCTAGAAAGGCCTCTACAAATTGAAGACAGGAAAGTTAAGAACCTCAAACATAAAAGACTAGTTCTAGTCAAAGTGAAGTGGGACTCCAAAAGAGGACCTGAGTACACATGGGAGCTAGAATCAGAAATGCAAAAGAAATACCCGCATTTGTTTCAATAGATCTCGAGGACGAGTTCTAAAACAAGGTAGGGAGAATGTAACAACCCTCGGTAAAACCGACACTCTCATAAATATTTTCGACACCCTATTATATTTTAGAATGTCCTAATATGTCTTTAAATACACCCCATATGTGAAAACCGAGCCCGAAATATGTTATAACATTTAAAATAAATAAAAATCTGAAAATGTTAAGTTGAGGCGGGCCGCGTAGACCCACCCCAACAATTCACGCGGGCGGTATGAAGGTGTAGACCGGACTTCACTGATTTCTTTAGTTCAAACGGGTCGCGTAAGCTTAAGCTTACACTTACGCGGGCAGCTAGAGATCATCAAACGCAGATACACCCTGAGCTGACACGTGTCGTCATCGTGTCAAGCCTAGTGGTGATCCGGACGAGCTATATGTTGACCATGTGTTGACGCGGGCTGCGTAAGGCTTCGCCTTATCTTACGCGGGCCGCCTGAGAGTCGATTTCAGAAACTATAAATAGAACGCATCAGTTTTCGTTTACCGTCGCTCACAATTCATTCTCAATCTCGAAATTCTGTAGAAGAAACATTATAGTTGGGTATTATTCCCCTAATTAGCGAGGTTCTGCTCCGTTGTAAGTATTATAACCCCAGTTTCGTAATAGTTACGCTGCCCGATTGATTTAGGGTTCCGTAACAACTGTCGTGGTTCTGCCCGACGTTTGGAATGCCGTCTCGGGGAGTGTATCATTAATATTTTCAAAGGGTTATGATACTAACCAATGTACATTTGTATAAATTATAGATTATATCCAGGAAACCCTTACGAGAAGCCTAAGATAGCAATGTGAGTAATCTCCTTTTTGTTAACAGTTTTTACAAAACCTTAACTATTTTACAATGAAATTTAGCAGTGATTGAGTCTTTGTAGTTCTTCAAATTACTGCCGGTATGTTGGGGTTTTGTATACAAAATTTACTACACTGTGAGTAGTAAGTCAAGGTTGACAGTACGTTACCATTGGACAATGAGTTAGCCAATGTGTAATATGACCCACAAGTCAGTGGATTGATAGTACCAAATGGAGTAATTGTGTAGACATAAACAATGTGATCGCTCTCAATACTGTTTTAATTGATAAAATGTTTCTTGATTAAACTGGGATTCACTCACCAGTATTTCCGACTGACAAATGTTTTTAAAACGCGTTTCAGGTAACCCAATGTGACAGCCAATTAGTAAAAAGCCAGCTGGAGAGCACTGAAGGCTTGGGAAAAATGTGGCTATAAAAGTTACCTAATAAATGATGTTTTAAATTCAATAAAATAGGGTTTATGCCTATAAGTGTATTGTAATAAGAAACTTGGGTTTTGCCCACGTTATTATTAATATCAAATATGGTGGTTTTACTCTGATAAATATTTCCTAACTATGGTCCTGATGAAAAATTCCGCTGCCAAATTAGACAGACATTGCGATACCACCGAAACTGACTCGCGGCCGCCCGTTCCCGGGACTCAGGGATCAGGGGTGGCGACACCTAGT
This sequence comes from Helianthus tuberosus, assembly GCA_030545235.1. Classification (NCBI taxonomy): domain Eukaryota; kingdom Viridiplantae; phylum Streptophyta; class Magnoliopsida; order Asterales; family Asteraceae; genus Helianthus; species Helianthus tuberosus. The sequence continues at coordinate 165,920,290 of CM060442.1, forward strand.
ATGTCAGAAATATAAAACCCTTCAAACAAGATTTCAGGGGTTACCTATATATCCGAGAGATCTTCCCCACGAAATAAGTAAGTATTTGAAATTTAGGTTTATATCTCGAACACAATCTACTAAGCGTGTAAAAATCTACTGGCATATCATCAGTGAGACCGTTTATCACATTTTAACTTTTCAATTCTTTAGCGTACTGTGATTGTCTACTGATGTACTATCATTTCCTCTTTTTCACAACAAGACTCATTTTGATTTTTAGATGTTTTTGGATTTTTCAAATTTTCAAAATTTCTAAATTTTTTACTCCCCCTAAAATCAAAAATATGTTTCAATTTTTGATTTTCAAGGAAAATTTGAAACTTCACGCAATAAACTGTACAAATAAACTGACAAACTTATGTGAATTGCTTCAATTCTCCATCCACTTGGCTTAAACAATCAGAACCCCCCCTGACAACAAACTATTTTCCCATTATGATTTCAAAACACTTAAGTTTGTTTTAATCAAAATGGTTTTTGCGGAAAATTAATTTTGTTGATTTCACATGTAGGATCGAGGGTTCATTCATCACTTTGTTTTCCAATTATCACTTGTAAATTTAACACATTTGTAGGTTTTTCACAAAAACATTTTTCAAGAATGATGCCGATTCATGCTCCACGATTACCAACTTGGGAGCTCCGGCAAGTCAGGATTTTCAGTTAAAGAGATTCACCCAAGCCTGACGGTCCTTGGGTGATTCCGAGTCATCAGCACTCGGTTTCTTTCCTTTCTTCTTCTTTTCATAGAATTCCTTTACCCCTTTGACCTTCCCGTGAACCATTTTTCCAAAAATATTTAGAACTTTAGGGTTAAAGGCTTTTTCAACATCAAATTCTTTCTTTTCAGAAAAAAATTGATTTGAAATCTCAACTTTACCAACTTTTTGCTTTAAGTTTCCATTTGACAATGGTGGAAAATTTGCATCATCCATTGTCTGAACGGAATTATCACTTTTTAGCTCAACTTGTGGCTCCTCTGACTTTGACGAGTCAGATTCATCGCCAGATTTAACATCTGATTTCTTAACAACCACTTTTGATTGTTAAGATTCACATTTCTTTTGTAGAAACGTGTTGAACTATCACCAACTTCAAATGTAGAATTTTTAAACACTTTGAATTTGTCCGTTGATGGTTCAATTTTATCAACAATTTTTTCTTTGAATTTAGAAGACACTCCCTGTTGTGTGTTGGTTGCCTTTGGACAGTTCCGGGCAATATGACCAACGTTTTTGCATTGATAACAGGTTCCTGTCTCCTTTTTCTGATTAGCTTCATTCTTCATTCCCTCTTGCTTCTTAGCAAGGAATTCTTTGTTCGTCTGCTTTCTGAACAAATTCTCTTTTTCCTCTTCAGAAGATGATCCTGATACAAAAACAACTTTCGATTTAAAATCTTTAACATATTTTTCATTTTCTTTTGGAATAAAACCTAATCCTTTCTTTTTGAAATTACTGTTATGGTTTGGTTTCTTTCGATAACCCGAACCAGAACCGTAACCTTTTTTCTTGTTTAACCTTTGTTGAACTCTTGAAGTGTACTTTTTAGGTTTTCGGTAAGATTTACATCTTTTATTTCAGAAATATTAATTTCTGTTAATTTGAAAACCTTGTTAATCATTTCAGTTTTAACACCTCTTATTGGAAATTCTTTATCAGAATATAATTTGTCATAATCATTCAAAGCATATGCTACTTTGAATGTTTCGTCATTCAAATTATATTTTGATATCAGAAAATCATTATTGTAAACCTTTTTGCCCTTTTCAACTGATGGACTTGAAGTATCAGACTTTGACTTTGATTCGGACTCCTCATCTTTATCCAACACCCGATCGACCACCTTCTTTATTAACTCAGACTCATGATCAGTGTCAGATGATGTGAATGTGACATCAATATTATCTGGCAATCCATCTGAAGGTTCAGATTCCCACTTTAAATTGGTTGCCTTTTTTACTCTTTCTGAATTAGGATTTCGTGGAGAATATCCTTCTTCAAGCGGAAGTGGACACTTTGTATAATTGGTACTGTGTTTCTTACCAGTATCCTTTACTTCAGGTTTCTCCTCTTCAAACGCTTGCATGCCTTCTACTGTAGGGTAAATCCTGTCAATCACATAAGAAGCACATGAATAACTTTTCAATAACCTGTTTACCCTCTCAGTTTCTATTCTCTGGTTTCCAATTTTTGTTCAAGTTCAGCACATTTCTCAATGTACTGATTGATGATTTTTTGCTTTGTCATGAACGCTCCATTGAGTGTCTTCATAGCTATCCCTTGTTCATTGCTTGACTTGTTATATTGATTCATAGCTTTGTTTAAAACATCATAAGATGCTTTCAGTCTGTTCATGTTATGAATCAATTTGTTGTTGTGCCTTTTTACAGTATCATAATTTTCACACTTCTCAGGCGTCTTTTCAGTATCTACTTCCTTCTCAACCTTGATAGCTGGAGTTTCTTTAACCTGCTTTTTTACCACTCGAACATTTTCCTCATCACTGTCATCTTTTTCTTTAACAGTTGCTGCCTTATGATTCTTCTTTTCGCAGCTTGTCTTTCTTTGATCTCTTCCATTTTACCTGCAAAATACAAATTATATCTATCAGGTGAAAATTCTCTTTTATAATATTCAAGCTTTTGAATTTCTTCACTATCATCATCACTCTCTTCATCTGATGAGTGATCAAAGATAGGTGCTTTTTCTGAATCCTCTTTTGTTAAAACTGGTTCTTCTTCTTTCTTTTTAGGACTGAATTGCTGAGATTCGTAATAAGCATACGCTAATTCCTCTTCAGCAGTTGAATCTTCAAAAATTTGAGCAACAAATGCTTTAGATCCTGAATCACCTTTCACACGATCTGGATGCTCAGCTCGTGAGATCTGAAGTCCAATTTCACACGAACTGAAGAATTTCGAACGATCTGAACAGATTTTCACGCGGTCTGGTCCATTTTATCAAGTTTTAGGTTGAATTAGGTCCTGATTTTTTAAGGATTGATTAAAACTCAATTTTACGTGTTATATGTGAAAATCAGATCATTTTATCCGTGGATTCGTTGAAATTTTGAAGAAAAAGTGTAGAAAATGAGTAGAAGTGAGAAGAAATCAGATTTTATCCTTGAAAAGAAGCTGAAATGGTAAGAACTCTTCCTCCTGAGCTCTGATACCACTTGTAGGATCGGGGAATCGATCAAAATGAGTCGATCAGAAGAGTTCTAGACCAAATCAGAGGCGGAATTCATTGATTTGATCTTCATTCAGCTTGATATGCACTTAGAAGTAGATTAAATGTCGATTGTATTGATTTCACAACGTTACACGAGCTGGCGACACTTCGACAGAGCTTCGCTACCGGAATCAGAAGGTTACAAATGACAACCTAAGACCTCCTATTTATAGGGAACACCAGTTCGCATGAAACAACTCAGTCCAGTTCGCACGACCTGGAGCCAGGTCGCACGAACTGATCAGTTCGAACGAACTGATCAGTTCGAACGAACTGGTCAGTTCTGACCTGTTTCCTGTTTTTCTCGTACTACGTGTCTTGGTCTATCAATCTAGTTACATGACTCGATACAAGACGAAGTCAACAGACATATGCACCAACAAGTATAATTATCATAAGGAACTTGAATATTGGTTCCTTTAAGGATTTTCTTACCCTTTCAGCAAACAAAGATGGAAGACAATCAATGAATTTAGATTTCCAGTGAAAGCTATTATTCTCTGGAAGTTCGTAAACTCTGCTTATAAAAACATCTTTGTACCATCTAAAAGAGGTCAAAGTGGTACATCTAAGTCCATTTAACACGGTTCTTATAGTTTCAGAATCATCTGACCATCTTCCTGTAAAATGTTCTATAATAGTTAAGATTAGAGTGTAAAGAACATCAGAGACCTGTTTATCTCCTTCTTGTTTTATGTGTTCATAAATATGACTTTGTTTATCACCTATATAATTATCCCACCAACATTTTAACTGACCCGTAAAGCCTGCAGCTATCATCTTACATGTAACACTCTAAAAACGGGTTTGGTAATTTAAACCCGGTTAATATAAAGGGACGGATAAAGTACCATTAATAATAAAAGTTAACCCGTAAACAAAATTAACTAGGAATAATTAACCTAGTTGATTATTATATAGTTAGTGATAAATATTGGATAATATCCATTATTAATAAAAATCTAAATCATGAGGGACCAAAGGTGGGAAAAACCTAAAGTTTAGGTTAATTAGGATCAAAACTCAAAACACACACACTAAGTGGGTGTGTGTGGTCAACTACGGCTGGAGGAACAAGGGGCAAATCCTTGTTCATCAAGAATCGATCATCAAATTGAAGATCGATTCGAGCCAGAAATCAGTGTATAAACACATATTAGCGATCACCCAAGATAGGGGATCATAAGGTATGTAGAAATTTGATGTTTGTTGAAGTTGTGAAATTTGATGAACATCACAAGTTGTGATTTATACATGAATCATAGAGGTTATGGCTGGATTAGAGATGTATACTTGCTTAGGAACAAAACCCTAAGTGAAAATTATACATATATTGTTATGATTTGAGTGTTTAGATGATTTACCACACTTAGATAAGTGCGTTTTAATAATATGATGAAATTGATGATATAATTATGCTTAGAAGTTAGAATCATCATAAATGATAGTGATAAGATGATGGTCAAAAAATAAAAACAAATAACTTAAGTTCTAATTTAAGTATCATCGCAAACTTTGCTACCGGCTGTCTACAATCGCAAATGGGTCTTGAAAGTTGCAATCGTTTATGGGTCGTTGCAAAAAAAAGTTATAATCATTGATATAGGGTGTTACGATCTTTGTAATAAATATATCAGGATATTGTCTGTTTTACCCTGATGAATTGACCATCTAGGAACCCACTCTTTTGTTTTCACCTGACGAATGATCGCCCAGGAAAAGCGTGCCCTGCTTGAAAAGGATTCCTTTTTCCCATCAACTGATGTAACTCACACATTGGTTGTGGGGGAGAAAGAATTGCGGGGGAGAAAGAAGTTTTACTTTAAGGGGTTGGAAACCTTCTCTACCGGGATAGCTTTTGCATGTGCGATAATTCATTGGGTGAAAACAAAATCGTGAGTTCCTGGATGGGCAACCTATCGGGGACAAAGCGAACAATATCCTGACATAATTTACTTAGACTGTTACAATTGGTGTCAGAGCCAAGGGTTCGGTCCATGTGTCAGGGATATTACTTTTATTTACATGTAAATACTGCATGGTTTAATAATGTATAGCTTTTGGTTTTTAATTGTTTGTTGACTGTGTAAATATACAAAACAATGCCATATTATCTGTTATTTACAATGCTTTTTTTTCACTTTTCGATTGGTTGTTAGGAAAAATAAAATTAAAACTTGATTTGAGTCATTATGTACCTCTGAAGTAAACATTACACGCTGATTAATAGAAATCAACGACGGTTAGTAGCATTGTTAAAGATAGGCTTGCCCTTAGATACATTTAAAGCACATATGCATCGAAAAACCTTATTGGGCTAGACATATATTAGAGACATTATAAGCCCGTATGCATCGAAAAAACTTACTGGACCTGACATATAGCTGAAAACATTTTTTTAAATATGTTTGAGTTAATTGCCAAAATCGCCCATGAGGTTTGGGCAGGTTTGCCATTTTCGTCCAAAATGACACTTTTGTACCAAATTGCCCCCAACGTTTGTAAGTTTTTGTCATTTTCATCCAAACCACTAACTTAGTTTATTATTTCTGTTAAGTTGAAGATATTTGGATGAAACTGGCAAATATAAAACCACAGGGACGATTTTGGCAATTTACTCAAACTCTTTTAAATTTCTTTTATTTAATTAATTTTGTTACATATATAATAAAAAAGAATGTACATGCAATTTTTATATGAAAAAAATAATAGCTTTGTCATATAATTTTTATAAATTTTCATCCAACCACTAACTAAATTAATTTTTCTATTAAGACGAAGGATGTTTATAAACTAAGACAGAAATTAATTTCTAATTTTTTATATAGATCAGTTTTATAAAAATAAAATCTACTTAAACCTCTAAATTTTATAAAACTAAAATGCTGGTGACCTTATTGAAAAAATGTCAAATAAAAAAATCTTAAAATATGTACCAAGTTTGTAATTCATCTTCTACTCTTTTAAATTCGCTCCTAAGGAAAAACAGAAGCCAGTGCCCCCCCCCCCCAATCAAACAACGTGTCGTTACCAAACCTTAAAATTACCCACCAAATTGTAATTATAATGCTATGAACCAAAAGTTTCTTTACTGAAGCCACTCAGAATAAGTATTAGTTAGTTAACCTCATAATCTTAATTAAATAAATATTTTATTTCTACCAACATATTTCCTAGGTACTCTAACACATTTAAAAAATATGTAACGTTTTACAATTTTTTTCTATCTCTACAACTGATAATAAAGTTGTAATCGATTGTTATGTGTTGCACACCAATGACGTTTTCTCTTTATAAAACTGATTTATATAAAGAAGCTGTAAATTAATTTCTGTCTTAATTTATAAAATTTAAAACATCCTTCACCTTAACAGAAAAAATAAACTGAGTTAGTAATTTGGATGGAAATTTATAAGAATTATGTGACAAAACTATTAATTTTTTTCTAAAAACTCCATGTATATTCTTTTTTATTATATATGTAACAAAAATAATTAAATAAAAGAAATTAAAAAGGGTTTGAGTAAATTGGCAAAATCGTCCCTGTGGTTTTATATTTGCCTGTTTCATCCAAATATCCTCAACTTAACAGAAAAAATAAACTAAGTTAGTGCTTTGGATGAAAATGGCAAAAAGTTACAAACGTTGGGGGCAATTTGGTACAAAAGTGTCGTTTTAGACGAAAATGGCAAATGTGCCCAAACCTCAGGGACGATTTTGGCAATTAACTCAATATGTGTTTATTATTTTAATATTATTTTTATATTTACTTCCATCCTTAATTTTGTTTTTTATTTTTAACTTTTTAGTGATTTTTTAATATAATTGATACTATCCAAACATTGGGATCGGTATCGGTTTATTTTTATTTTCTATAAAATGATGTTGATTACCCTTTCCATTTTGTTATTAATATAATATAACGTTTTATTATCTACGATTCTATGAAAGTTCTATTCGGACGGGTCAAATACAATTGATTTTTTTATTGTCACATACCAAACTTATCCCTATCAAACACCGGTGTCGGTACCGTATTCATTTTTTATGGTTTTCTTGACATGTCGGTTTAAAAACTTCAAAACACATAATTGTATTCGCAATAAACTATTTTTTATATCGTAAGCTATATTGAGTGCAGACACCATACCAGTACCGTAACGAACCAAACCGAACCGATACCAATTAAGCAACACCAATATTGGTACGAGTATTTGTTCTTATGGTTTTCAATTGATGTAAAACATGTGTCGAGTGCTATGCTGAGTACCGGTATCGTACTGGTACTATAATGACCTAATCGATACGACCAGAAGCCTGCCGTGAAGCGGTGGAGAATCCTGCCGGTTTAAACTATAAAGGTTGAATTGGGTTGTGTTTTATAACATTTGCTATGTACTAGTGGGATTCTTCTGTGCGATGTAATGGGAATTCAATTCATTTTATATCATAACAAAATCGTCATTGATGATATAAAATGACGATCTAAGACTGAGTATCTAAGACTGAGTATCTAAGGATTAGTCGATCTAAGACTGAGTATCTACATTGTGATTTCAGCGGTGTAGCCATTGATGATGAAACCCAAATCGTCATTGAGGATCAATTGGTCCCGCAGGTAACTACATTTAAGTATCTGGGGGCGTTTGTGCAAAGAGATGGTGACATAGATAGGGATGTAACCCATCGCATACAGGCTGGTTGGTGTAGATGGAGGGCAGCCAGTGGGGTATTGTGCGATAGAAGGTTCCCAACTAAACTAAAGGGGAAATTTTACAGGGTAGCAGTTAGGCCTGCTATGCTATATGGAACAGACTGTTGGGCTATCAAGAAGACACAAGCGCGCAAGATGGAGGTAGCAGAGATGAGGATGTTGAGGTGGATGTGTGGACACACGAGGTTAGATCGGATAAGAAATGAGGTTTTTAGGGTAAGACTAGGAGTGGCTAGTATATCGGAGAAGATTAAGGAGGGGAGATTGAGATGGTTTGGGCATGTGAAGCGGAGGGAAGCGACGGCACCAGTTAGAGTAGTGGAAACTCTTACTGTGGAGGGGAGGAGAGGGAGAGGCAGACCCAAACTGACATGGGATGAACAGATTAGACATGATTTACTAGAGTTGCACCTTTCTGAGGACATGGTCCATGATAGGACTTCGTGGAGGCGTAGGATTAGGGTTAAGGACTTCTAGAGGACATTGCAGTAAGGTCTTAGGTGCTTTTCAGGGATGTAGGTTTTCTTATTTTTTAATGGACTTTTTCGGTTTTTGCCTTCTTGTGTTTATGACCAAATGACGTTGTATGCTAATATACTTGATGTACATTGTGTTTATGCCTAATCGATGATGCATGCTATTATACATGATTTACATTATATTATATTGAGCCACTCAGATCATTTTCTTGGTATGGGTGACGTACTATTTCTGTAGCATTTCTATATTCTTTGACTTGATGTGTCCGTTTGCTGTTTGTTTTCGAGCCGGGGGTCTCTCTGGAAGCAGCCTCTCTATCCCTAGGGATAGAGGCAAGGTCTGTCTACATCCCACCCTCCCCAGACCCTATAAAAAGCTCTGCTATTCGTGGGACTTACTGGGTATGGTTGTTGTTGTTGTTGTTTATATCATAACAAAATTAATACTTGAATGTTGAGAAAAAAATAATTAAACGCGCCAATACATTCATGCATTTTTAGAAAGTTTACATATGCAAATTGTTACAGAGAAAATCAAATTAAATGAAACTAATTATTTAAAGTGGAATGGGTGGAATTATAAATAAAAAAGATCTAACATTTTATGATAAAATTACTATTCATAGTCCATATTTTAATAATTATAGTTTATAAAACATTTTACAACTTTTGAGCTTGACATCACGAAAGCCAAATTGTTCACCGAAACGAACTGGAGACGAGAGGAGAAGAAATACGCAATTGTTGATAACTGACTCAACGTGGAAACACAATTATACCAAATATATCAAATGATTTACGAAATCGGTTCATTAACATAGTTGAAGATGAAGATTTAACGACAAATATGGGAAATATTATGGTATATGTTTTTTTTTTCTGAAATTCAAGTCTACGTTATGAAGATTGGTAAAATATGTATGCTTACTTGAATGGCGTTGGTGAATGTTCTATCGTAGGAACCAGTGGAAGTGTAACACCTCGTAAAATCATGTCCAATATAGAATCGACACGTGTCATGGACTTTAAACGTGTAACAAATTGAATATGAGGGACTAAAGTTGACAAACGAAGAAAGTATATGTATATAAGGATACAAAATGTCAACATTTGATAATTATGCCTTTTAACAACCCTACACGATGTTTATACCCTAAAACGAATGTATCATGAAGTGTGTGAAACCGTTTGTGGATGAAAGTGAAAGTTTACAAGACGCGAGGGTTAAATGTGTCAACATGGTTAAGTTATACCTCTGAGTGACCTTTTAGCGAACCCGGAGCCTTGTAACGATTAATTATACTCCCAAGAATAAGTGGTAAAAATTTCACAAGGTTTCGATATCGTATGAGAAAGATACGCTAACTTTCGTAATTAAGGGGTTAAAAGCGTCAACGAGGCAAAACTTGTGTTTTCGGTTACCGTTTAACGAAACCGGACCTAAAGATGTTTGGATATACATCATGGATCATAGAAATATAAATTTCATGTGTTAAAAGTGCTTAAAATGGAAGAAATTACGATTTAGAAGGTCCAGGGGGTGAAAATGTCATTTTTCAAACTTGAATTGCTGATCAGCTACATGCTGGCGCTGCGCCAACACCTGGGGTACTTCCCCGTCGCGCGGCGTGACGGACTGCCAGCTCAGAAAAGTCTTGTTTAACGTGGCAGCTTGCATGTTTGCTATATTCCGCGAGTTTGCCACCCTCTAGCTCCTTGAAACACGTCCCTAGACACTTGTTTTCATCCCTGGAGTTGCCATAACACCTGGATCAATCTCCATGAACCTTCCTTGGCTATATATAGATCCATTGTTGCAACTTGTGAACTCACATTTGAGCACTTCACTTGAAAAGCTTCCAAACACTTGTTCTGGAGATTTCTGGAGCTCAAGACCACTTCCTAAGGATCCTTAGTCGTGCATAGGACTTCAGTAAGTGTCCTTAACCTTTCTTAATTCAGTTTTATTAGTTTAATGGCCTAAAGTCAAACCCGTCGTAATTAAGGTTTGACTTAGTGATTAATCACTAATGGTCCAGTCAATTCTCGAATTAAAAGTAGCTTTGAGTTGGTAATTATGTGGGTAATAAACCCTTAAAAGGGCACCCTCTGATTCTGACTCTAACTAGGTCAATTGTCGGGTCAAACTTGATTATAAAAAATCAACAGGGAGCTAATTTTCGCATAAACACATAATTAACAATGTAGAAGCTATGAAACCTGTTTTATCACTTGTATAACTTGGTAATTAATGTAAGAACATGTCTAAGCATGTTCAACCCGATAATTTTCAGTATAAGCTTGGTTCGGAACCGAAAGTCGCATAAGTGGACTTTTGCTTTGACTTTCAGTTCTGACCCATTAGAGCATATTTTAGAAATTCCTTAGAGCTTTATTAGGACCAGGTTACATGTTAGTATAACTCTCTGTGATTATACAACTTGGTTCATTAGTTATCCGATTCATATGCATGTTTCCGTTATATGCCTAAATGTTGACCAATATGCCCTTTTAACCTAAAAATAAGAATTTTGAAAATGTGAGAGGAAAATAATCTTTACTACTGATTTATAAACATGTCCCTAAATTTTCACATCAGTTTGAGGTCTAGATTAAGAGTTATGCTCAATAGCGTAATTAGAAAACTTTTTATGAATTAAACGGCGTAATTAGCATAAAGCCTATCTAAAACCAATTCTTGATACCAAACTTTTTACCTACTGATGTAAAATAATATTTTGGGATTTTTAAATATTTTTATTTATTTTTAGGCTGAGCATAACATAGGGTTATAGCTTTAATTCGATAATTGTCGGTTTTGCAATTTTGGCCTATAAAATGAGTTTTACATAATATTTTGATACCAAACCTTTTGCTACTGATTTTATATAATAAATAAAATATTTTGAGTCTTCTCTATTGATAAAAATATTAGCTTTTCTTTAAAAACCCGGAAATCGCTTAAAACCGTCTTTTTACGCGCTTAAAACGCATAGTATGTATTAAAACCATTTTTCTCATATAAGACTTAATACCTACTGATGTGTTAGGAAAATTTTTATATTTTAACAGTAAAGAAAAGTTTTTAACTCAGATTCCCTGTTTTGACCTTTAAAGCTTATGTGAAATTACCAAAATGCCCCTATGGTACATAGTTTGGTTATAAAAGGTAAATTTCACATATTTGCCATACCCTACTGTTATGACTTATAAAAATAAGTATTTTTACTGAATATATTAGACCTGAAACTCAGATTAGTATTTAAACTCTTTTATAACCTTTAAAATGACCAAAATACCCTTACGGGTCATAATTTGAGTTTAAATCCATTTTGGGCATAATGGAAGGTATCTTTCTGATATCACAACATATTTAAGGCATATTAACTTAGTAAACCTGTTCATGACTCATTTGGTTACCCGTAACGCATTATTCGCGTTCGGTGCAGTTTATGTAACTAGTTTGCATAAATTAGCCGAAACGGGTCAAACCTTATCGTTTTTATCTCAAAATCCAGATTGTGTTTAGTTTACCCATATTATACAAGTATACAAACTTGTCGGGTCTAAACCACAGTCTAATCCGGTCATCGCTTAATCGTGCGTTTGAAACCGTATATCTTCCATTAAAACTAGGGATCCAAACGAACTGAACTTTCAGCGAACAGTTCATGAACCGTTAGGTGGAAGTTTGTTTGTGTTCGTTCATTTAATAAATGAACGAACACGAACAAAAAAAATCGTTTGTTTAGTTAAATGAACGAACATGAACAAAGACCGTGTTCGTTCATTTGTGTTCGTGAACGTTCGGTAACGTGTTCGTTTACGTTCGTTTGTGTTCGTTTGTATGTTCGTGTTCGTTTGTGTATAGGAATATATATATATATATATATAATATTTTATTACCCAACTTATATTATATTATATTGTATGGCCCAACTTATATTTTACTGGTTATTTGTTAGATATTTCATTATCACCTAAGGTCTACCAGAATATACAATTGAAAGTTTGAAAGTACAAAAACCCTAAGCATTATTAGCGCCATTCCAGATTCTGGATCCCATTTTCTCCGCCATCGACCAAGCGTCGCTCTCTCCTCCGCTCCCTCCATCGTTCCTCTGTCAATCACCATCGTTCAACACCGTTCCCACTCATGTAAGGTTCTTTGTCACATTATTTCCATTCAAGTTAAGTTATATAAATAGATTAAATAGCTGATGCATTTATAGAAATAACTTCTTTGTCACATTAAGCTACTCAAGTTTGGATAATTAGCTTGGTATATTTTGGGTGGATCTACTTAGTGTTTTTTGTTATGATCATCTTCGAAAGTAAATATATGTTCGTTTGTGTTTGTTTATGTTCATTAACGTTTGTTTGTGTTCGTTTGCGTCCGTGTGCGTTCATGAACGTTCGTTTGTGTTCGGTACCTAAATTAACAAACGAACACGAACAAGTTCATTTCCTTAACAAACGAACACGAACAAAAAATATCGTTCGGCAAGTGTTCATGAACTGTTCGTGAACACATGAAATCCTTAACAAACAAACACGAACAAGGCCGTGTTCGTGTTCGTTCGGTTCGTTTGCAGCCCTAATTAAAACTAACCGGTCTAAGTTTAGACTTAATTAAGACCGTTAGGAATCTAATAGGTTATTAAAACCTTCGTTCCAGATTAGGAGCCCGGTAAAAGCTACTTGCACTCGCTATTTGTGAAATATACTTGCTCAGGTAAATACTTTTAACTTATTTTCCCTATACGGGCTTGGGATACGGTATTATAATAATACCGCTTGGTCGGGTATGTAGTTGTTTAAATCGGATTGTGATTAATATATTTACATAACCCGTTTTAATCCGTTTTATTTGGTATATGGCCCTTAGGGGGTTAATGACCATGTCCCGGATATCCTTGGCATCATTCATTGAAATGGCCACGACCTAAGCACGGGGTTTAGGCATACACCTGACAGTTGCATATGTAAAAACTGGTAACCCACTTTAAATAATTAACCTTGTGGGCATTATGCCTGTGGCATGTCAGTTAATCTTGTCCGGCTCTTCTAACCGGCCCTGACGGAAGACAAATAAGTAAAACTGTATACAAGATTATTTTTAAATAATTGTCCCAAGTTATAAAGATATTTTGTGCCTTGTGCATTCAAATCATTTTCTTAAACTCTTTTCAAAATGAGTCGGTTAATTGTATTTACCAGTGTAAACTGACGTATTTTCCAAAAAGGCTAAGTGCAGGTACTAGACGAAATAGGTTGGCTACTCCTGGCATCATTAATCAAGTCTTGCAAGCTCTAGATGTTAAAGTCTGTTGAACAATGATCCATTTTAACTTTTGATCCGCCTGTGGATCCTTTACAGTCCGTTGTAATACTTTGATATTACTTTTTATTCGGTTTGTAATGTGATTCATCTTTTGCTTCCGCTATGTATTAAATTGTGTTGTTTGACTATGATGATATCAACTACGTCACGATACTCCCCACCTGGCCCAACGGTAATACGTGGAAATATCGGGGTGTGACAGGTTGGTATCAGAGCCAACGTTGAGTGAATTAAACACTAGCCTTTTGTGTGTAATCTCAATGACACAGTTTGCACATTTCTCGACTTCCGAGTCTAGACAAAGAACTTAGGACTAATCCAAATTTGTCTTTATTTCTAACTTTGTCCTTTATATTTCTTTGTTGTTCTTTTGTTTGTATTGACAGGACCTACAACTATGCCGCCAAGATTTCGAGGTAGAGGTAGAGGCAAGGGGCCATTCGTCGCCCTCAACGATCATGAGGCCGGGCCTTCACACCGTCGAACTCCATCGGACTCATTAAGCAAAAGTCCTCAGGAAAACTGGAGGACCCATGTAGAACCCGCGAGGCGTTCAGTCTCGCTGAGCTCCTCACCTTCTTACCAAAATTCTTACGGGCCTCAATCGGAAAATGAGCCCCACAACTCACACCATTCTTTTATACCCCTCCAAAACCATAACTCACCCTTCAACGACCCAACACCGTACTTCCAAAGCCGGTTCAACCCAGCAAACTTAATTAATGAACCAATGGGTTATAAGCCGTTGGGACCGGAGGACCATTTCTCCATGGATATGGACGAAGATCCGGAACATGCCCAACCTCCATCCGAAACGCCTACTCACCCCATCGAGATTTCGGATGGGTCACCCTTTCTTGGATCACCTTATAGTGGTCCCGACTGTAACACCCCGTGTTTTCACGAGTGAAAGTCAAAGTCAGGGTCAAAGTTAACGACCGATTTCACGCGACTTGACTCGTAGAAATGTTTTTATTTTAATTATATTATGTGGAGTAAGCGTTGTTACATTGCAATAATCGAATCATGTTAATCATATTTCAATCGACTCGCAACTGTGAACTATAGGAAGTAACAATGCGATAAAGTTAATCAATCGAGAATCAAGCTATAGTAATCGAATCGACATCAAATTGTAACTCGAGCTATGTATTTTACTTGTCGTTATACGTGTGTGTGTGCCTTACGTGTTGCCTGTGCATGTTTATTTATGTTTTGTTGTGGGAATCAAGCGAACTTAATCGAACTCGAAGTCTAACTCGAAGGTAATCGAACTCGAACCCGAATTCCGAATCGAACCGTATCATATACGAAGTAGTTGGGACTAAAAGTAATTTGACTAGGAAACCCTATCGAATCGCTCGCAATCGAAACCGAATCGCCATCACACCCGAACACACCTTTCAGTCGACATCCGGACGGATGGTCCATCCGCACGGATTGCCAATCCGCACGTGTAACACCTCGAAAATTCACGTCCTATAATGTGTTGACACGTGTCATATGTTTGAACGTGTGAAATAATGTTCTAGAAGGACTAAAGTTGACAATCATGGAAAGTATGTAAATATACGAGTTCTAAATGTCAACAGTGAATAAATGTATTGCACATTAGCCCTACATGATGCTCATACCTTCAAACGAATAAATCATAGATCATACGAAGCTAAAAGTGAGAGGTTACAAACTTCAGGGGTTAAATGTGTCAACATGTTTAAGTTATACCTTTGAGTGACCTTTTAGCAAACCCAAAGCTTTGTAACGGTTAATTATGCTCACTAGAATGCACGATTAAAATTTCATAAAGTTTCGTTATCGTATGAGAAAGTTATGATCAAATTCGTGTACGAGGGGTTAAAGCGTCAACGGTGAAAGTTATGACTTTTCGGGTTAACCGGAAGTGTCCAGGGACTTGGCAAAGTGAGTATAAGTCATAAAGCCCTTGTATATAAATAATAAGGGGTCAAAATGCAAGAATTAAGCTTAGTTGACCTTTCGGAGTACCAAGAGCCAGGGATGCAAACTGAAAAATGGAAGAATTGCCCCTGAGGAGGGCTAGCGCACTGCTACATCAGAAGCGTAGCGGTGCGCTACCAGTCTACCAGCAACCAGAAACATGACAGATGGCTGTTTAACGCGAATGTGACCCTTTTGGCCGGTTTTTCTTGCATGTGAAGGACCCTTAGACTTCCCTAGGCACTAGTAACAAGTGTTGGATGATTGTGGAGTGTTGTAGACTTTGTTGTCATCAATTCATGGTGCCATGAACACTATATAACCCACATAAGTTGCAACTCTTTGATCATTCCATTCACAATTCACTTCTGATCAATTTTGGGAGCTTCCAAGCAGATCAAGCCTTCCTAATTCATCAATTAAACACCTAGTAAGTTGCCTAACCTTTCTAAATTAATTATAGCTTAGTAATTAGCTTAAAAGTCAAACCGACGTAACTACGGTTTGACTTCGTGATTAGTTAATGATAGCTCAGTCGTATCACGAATTAAAAGCACCGTTAGATAGGTAATTATATGGGTATTAAACCCTTATAAGGGCACGTACCGATTCCAGACCTAACTAGGTCGTTTGTCGAGTCAAATGTTGACCGAAAAAGTCAACAGAAACGTAAAACACGATTTAATGCACAATTTGCAATCCGAGAGGCGTGTAACCTGTTTTTACCTTAATATAACTTAGTAATAAGTATAGAAACTTGTCTATGCTTGTCCGACTCGACAAATTTCTGTTTAAACCCGGTTCGGAACCGAAAGGCGCAAAACCTTGACTTTTGCTTTGACTTCGGTTCTGACCCGTTTTAATTCGATTCGGTATTGCCTTAGTACTTCATTAGGGTTGGGTTACATGATAGTATAAGTCTCGGTACTTGTTTCGTTGATTATCCGATGCATGCACACGTTTCCGTTAATCGCTTAAATTAGACCATAATGCCCTTATGACCATACAACGAGAATTTTGAAAATACGGAAGTACAATAATCTTAGTTACTGATTATTAAACATGTACGTAAATTTTCACGTCAATCGAAGGTCTAGATTAGGAGATATACGCATTAGCGTAAATAATAAGCTTTTTATTAATTAATCAGCGCGATTAGCGCGTAGCCTATCTAAACCCGATTTTTCGGCACCAAACCTTTTCCCCACTGATGTTAAATAATATTTTGGGATTTTTGAAGATTTTTAATTATTTTTAAACTGGTCTTAAGCTAGGCTTATCGCCTTAATTCGGTTAATACCGAATTTACCCTTTTCGGTCATAAAATGATTTCTACAAAGAATTTTGATGCGAATCCAATTGCCACAAATTTTAAATAATAAATGGAGTGTTTTGAGCCTGTTTTGCTGATCAGAAAACTCGGAATCGTATTTTAACCCGTACGTCGCTTAAAACGGCTTTATACGCGTATTATACGCGTAGTTTAGGCTTAAAACCATTTTGACACATAAGGATTATTACCAACTAATATAATCTGTTAAAAATAAGTTGTTTACTGATTACTTCAGTCCCAAACATCGGGGTTACGTTAAATCCCTTTTATAATCTTTAAAATGACCAAAATACCCCTACGGGGCATAATTAAGGATTAAACTCGTTTTGGGCATTATGGAAGATATCATATTGATATCATAACATATTTAAATCATATTAACTTAGGAAACCTGTTCGCAACCCACTCGGGTGCCCGTGATACGTTATTCGCGTCCGATCCGGTTTATGTAACTAGTTTGCATAAATTAGCCGAAACGGGCCAAACGTTATCGTTTTTATCTCAAAATCCAGAATGTGTTTAGTTTACCCATATTATACAAGTCTCCAAACTTGTCGGGTCTAAATCACATCCTATTCCGGTCTTCGCTTAATCTTGCGTTTTGAACCGTAAACCTTTCCTTAAAACTAACCGGTCTAAGTTACGACTTAAATAAGACCCGTTAGGAATCTAATAGGTTAATAAAACCTTCGTTCCAGATTGAGAGCCCCAGTAGAAGTACTCGTGCTTGCTGATTAGAATATACGGCTGAGTATAAATTGCATTGCTAGCTCAGGTAAATACTTTTAACTTATTTTCACTTATACGGGCTTGGGATACGGTATTATAAAAATACCGCTTGGTCGGGTGTAGAAACCTTTTAATCGGAGATGATTAAATTGCATAATCCCGTTTTAATCTGTATTGATTGATAACAAATAACATTGGGGGTTAATGACCGTGTCCTGGATATCCTTGGCTCATTTTAAAAAGTGAATGGCCACGACGTAAGCACAAGGTGTAGACATAACACCTCCTGTTGCATATGTATAACGTATACTCACTCGTAAGGGTATCTTCTTGTGAGATTATATTTGTGGTGTGTCGATTAATCTTGTCCGGCTTGTATTGTATAATCACCGGCCCTAAATGTTGGACAACCATGTAAATCGGATACAAGATTTTTATTAATAAAATTGTCCCAAGTATAAAAGATTAATTTTGCCTCTGTGCATTTTAATCAATGTGTCAAGATATTTTGTGCCGTTTGCACTCGAATCACTTTTCAAACTCTTTTTCCAAAATGAGTCAGTTAATTGTATTTACCAGTGTAAACTGACGTATTTTCCAAAAGGTTAAGTGACAGGTACCACGCATAATTGGCTGGGAGCTCAGGGTGTCATTAGGGAATCTTGCAAGTTCTAGATGCCTAAAGTCTGTTGAACAGTTTTAGTATCTTTTATTTGATCCGCCTGTGGATCCTTTACCTTCCGTTGTAATACTTTGACATTACTTATATTCGGAATGTAATATATTTATCTTTTGCTTCCGCTGTGCATTTTTATATTGTGTTGTTTGACCATGATGTTGCCAACCACGTCACGATACTCCCCCACCGGGCCCACCGGTGACACGTGGAAATTCGGGGTGTGACAGCACGGATTGCCAATCCGCACGGATTGCCAATCCGCACGAATTGGCAATCCGCACGGGTGACCAGTCCGCACGGATAACCCATCCGGGTGACCTGCAATCCGCACGGATCACCCTTTCCCCTTTTAGCATCCTATAAATTCCCGGGTCACTCTTCAAACTTTCCACTTTTGGCAAGTGACGTCCGACCAGCACGCATTCTTCACCTTTTCTCCGATTTCTCTCAATCCAGGTAAGATCTCGCCCTAATTCTTGTATGTTCTTGATCTATACACACATCTACACCTTTCTATCTTTCACATCTCAACTTTTAACCATGAAATCATCAAGATTTGAGGTATTCTAGGGTGACGTCATCATGAAGTTCTCATAAACTTCAAGTGTGACCTCATTCCACCAAGAATAACTCAGATCTGAACGATTTCCACAAGATTTCACAACAACTTCACCTAAATCTAAACTTTTCTAAAGGATAAAAGGGTTGAAAGAAATAAACAAGTTTTCTCCTTCTTTTACCCTCAAAAAAGCGGTAGGAATCGGATCCGTTCTAGTCTCCTACTTAATGATAGTGATGCACTAGTCCTAGAACTGGATTCTACCCGCAAGACACCTGATTTCGGGTTAGACCGGGATGACCGTTCTAAACCACTGACAGGCCGAGTTAGGGTGATTCCTGGCCGGCTTGGTCATACGGGTAAGGATGCGATTCCAAATGGTTGACACGTAATCGGAACGTCTCGATAGACGACAAAGGAGACCAAGGGTAATCGGACGGAACAACCAGGACGAGGAAGTTGTCCGCACTAGTAAGTTGTCCGCACGGACAAGCTGTCCGCACGAACAAGCTGCCCGCACGGACAGACGATCCGGACGGGTTGTCACCCGGGCGAGCTACACTTGGGACCCACATTCAAAACGAGGTTTGAGTATCGACGAATGAACAATCCGAACGGACGACCTCTGAATGGATTACTCTTCGGATCATGAGATACTGAGACCTTAAAACAATTTCAAACAATGTGCATCCGCACGGACAAGTTGTCCGCACGGACAGACTATCCGTACGGATTGTCTTGTCCGCACGAACAAACTATCCGGACGGATTCCACAAATTCATCAAGTGACTCAGCCTTGGAGACGCGTCCGCACGGATTACCATCCGGACAGATTGTTGTCCGCGCGACCGGCTTGAAGGGTAGAGATACTTAGATGTTTTCTAAATGCTACAACGAAAACTCCAAAGCACAAGCCATCATACACAAACAACTCCTTAACTTAGGAAGAAACAATCCACTCGAATAAGTTATCCGCAAGAGTGAGGTATCCGCACGAGTGACTAGTCCGGACGAATGGCTGATCCGCACGGATTACTTATCCACACGGATAACTTGTCCGCACGAGTAACTTGTCCGCACGGATGACCATTCGCACGAACTACCAATCCGCACGGATGACCAATCCGCACGATCAGTCATCTTACCCACACTCTTTCCGTACTGTTTTCCATGCCACTTATTTTTACGCTATCGAATCTATTCAGGCTAACTGTACTCGCTGAAAAGCGCTCCCTTCAATCCATAATCACTATGAGTATACTCGAACCCTTTTTGCTTTTAGCACTTTTGGGTGTTAAATACGTTACGAATATTCAAACTACAACTATCACACTACTCAAGCTATTTTAACGCTAAACCATTAATGCATGTTATACGTGGCTTATGAATGCGTGTTTGTTATGTTTACACATGGAATGCTGTCTACCTGCCTTAGCAACGATAGTACTATAGTTTGGACTCAGCACCCGTTCACACGGGGGTTGTTAAGGATCTTTTACTTGCATGGATTACGGTGGTAATCATGTATTGCGAACTGCCTCGGGCAGTCACTCCGCAGTCATTGGTATCGGTGGATCTATGTCGATAACTAACATGCTTCATTTCACTATGTGTACGTGCTGGTTATGCGTAAACGAATTCGAACTCTATATGTTATTATCAAACTTGTATGCTCACCTTTACATTATATGTATTGACTTTATTTTAACGTATGTGACAGGTGCTTAGGTTGTTTCTGTGCTTTACTTGCTGGTGATGAAATTGAGGCTAGGGAAGGAGTCCTAGAAACCAACAAATAAATTAGCTATGTTTAAATCTGAGTTGTCGGAACAGAATACTTGTCTTGATGCTTGTCTGTAATAATTATTTTTCTATTTGAGATATGGTATGGGACGTATTGCTTTAATTGAATGGTAATGATAGTTGTTATGGAAACTTCTGGACAATCTGTTTCGCTCAGTGCCACGCCCCGATGATTCCGCCATCGGTTGGGGTGTGACACCGACAACTACGAGGCGAGGTTTAACCAAATCGACTGGGCGTTTACTCCCAGTTACCACAACTCACCGCAGCAGCAGCAGCAACAGCAGGATCCCTCGGAGGATTCGCGCTTTGTAGTGGTTACTCCGCCACCACCACCAGTGCAGCAACAGCCTCCGGAGCCACCGAGGCCTAGAAGATCAACCGCAAGGATGTCCGTGCGAGGGGGAGTCTGTATCAGCACCCCTCAACATTCTAGTGGCAGTCATTACCCGCCACTATATGAAGACCCACAAATGGGTGGGCCTTCTAACCCCGTTTCTGAGGTGCAGTCTGCTCCGATCGCACCGCCACCAGTGGGTTATAACAACCCAATACCTACATACGCCGGTGCAGCGGCGTATAACCCTTTCGAGCAGCCGGCCCACAACAACTACAACTATGTTAATGTTGACCCATACCAGGCAGCATGGGACTACAATGCTCTCCATCCCGAGGGGCCCTTTGGAGTCCCGTATCAGACTGGGTACCCACCTTATGGGTATCAACAACCACCACCTCCTCAACCTCCGCATTTTCAGCAGCTGCCACTGATATCGCCACCGCAACAGCAGGAGATTCTTCAAAGGTTGAGTCAGGTGGAGCAGGAGTTTCGGGAAGAGCGTAGGCAAAACCGAGGAATTCTCAAGGGTCTGGCGAGCTTAATCAAGGGGAAGAGCAAAAAGGGTCATTAAATCCTTTATTTGTTTATTTGTACTTCTTTAATGTTTAATCAAGTCCCTGCGTGGACATCTTTTTCTGTAATCAGTCCCTGCGAGGACTTTTATTTCCCATTAGCCCCTGCGTGGGCAAGTATTTCTGTTAAGTCCCGTTTAGGGCAAAATGTACTCTTTTTAAATTATTAGTGGCATGTTATCATTTAAAATTTATTTGTCATTATATGCGTAAATGTAATATGTATGAAATAAATAAATAAATCCAAAATATGTCATTCCTGTTGCAAGGTCTGCCTTAAATATTAAATAAGAATCTTAAAGGGTATAACCTAGCCTGCATGTCATTATAAGACCTGGCCATGATGGTAAAACCTGTTTAAAAAGAGATTCAAATCCTTGTTAACATCTGAAAACATGTTAACATTCCTGGCTGATGTGATTCGTAAAAATCACACGTGTCATCCTTATATTGGATTATTCCAATTCCTTCTTTATTATTAAACATCCATTTGTGATGTAATGCCTACGGGCCATAATTATTGTCATATAAGACAAAAGACAGTCGTAGCCTACAACTCCCTGTCAAGAAAGGTAATGAACTATGATTCAAGCCTTAATACCTCGATCCTATAAGATCTTGACTTATAATTTAAATATGTCCATGAGACTTGGCCTTTTGTGCCGTTATTATATTCAATTATAACTAAGGATTATTAATGAAAAAATCCTGAATAAAATATTTAACAAATTAGCCAATATGGTTCTTAATACCATGGTTAATAAATTAATAAGATGACAAATCTATTATAAACCGCTAAGAAATTATTGTCATCATTTTATATAGCAATCAAGCTACATGGCTGAGTCTGAAGAAGTCAACAGTCATCCAAGGGAGAATCGTGATACTACCAGGATCAATCTAACTGGTGCGGAACTTCAAGCATTGATTGATAATGCTGTTACCAAGGCCTTAGATAGGCAGTTTAATGAGTCAAGTGGTACTCGAAGCAGGACCTTATCAGTACCCCATTCTAAACCTAAGACTCACTCCGAGGCTCCGAGTAAGCCACCTCCTAAACATGATGGATCAAGGAGGGATGACGATCATCACTCCTCAAATCAGCATAGCGTTCCGTCGAAGAAGATTGAGCTCAAAAGAGAACCATGTGGTAAGTCCTGTACATATAAGTATTTCGTCTCCTGCAAGCCTAGAGACTTCACAGGGGAGAAAGGAGCCGTCGATTGTATGACTTGGCTCGATGAAATGGACACTGTGGTTGATATCAATGGATGCACTGATAAGGATGTTGTGAAGTATGTATCCCAGTCATTTAAAGGAGAAGCATTAGCCTGGTGGAGGTCTCTAATTCAGGCTACTGGGAAGATCCCGTTGTACAATCTGTCATGGGATCAGTTTGTTGCTCTCATCAAGGAGAATTACTGTCCTCAGCATGAGGTTGAAAAGATCGAGGCTGACTTCTTATCTTTGGTGATGAAAAACCTAGATTGTCAGGCTTACCTTACTAGTTTCAATACCCTGTCTCGACTGGTTCCGTATCTGGTAACACCGGAACCCAAGCGAATAGCTTGATTCATTGGGGGTTTAGCCCCAGAGATCAAGGCCAGTGTCAAGGCATCACGACCTGCTACTTTTAGGTCAGCAGCTGACCTATCTTTATCCCTTACCTTGGATGCGGTCAGGCAAAGATCGCATAAGAACTCGGAGGAAGGTAAGAGAAAACGTGAGGACGATAACTCACGACGGTCTGAGAAGAAGTTTAAGGGAAACACGGACCACAAGAAGAAGTTTGGGTCTGGCAAGGGTAGTCAGCAAGCAGATGAAAAGCCAAAGTGCAAAACCTGCCAGAAACGTCACTTCGGAAAATGCAGGTTTGAATCCAAGTCCCAGTCAAAACCGTCTGCATGTGGGTTATGCAAATCCAAGGAACACAAGACGATAGAGTGCAAGAAGATAAATGATGCAACGTGCTATAACTGTAACGAGAAAGGGCACATCAAGTCCAACTGCCCTAAATATGCCAAAAAGCCTGAAGAAGTCAAAAAGACCAATGCAAGGGTCTTTCGAATGGATGCACGAGAAGCCGTTCAGGATGATAATGTGATAACAGGTACCTTCCTTATAAATGATGTTTATGCAAGGGTGTTATTTGATTTGGGTGCGGATAAGTCATTTGTAGATGATAAGTTTTGTAAGTTGTTGAATCTACCTGTTAAAACCCTAAGCGTGAAATATGAAGTAGAGTTGGCCGATGGTACCATAGAAACTGCCTCAACTATATTATATGGATGTTTTATATCCATTAGGAACCACTCCTTTCCGTTATCCTTGCTTCCTTTGAAGTTAGCTGGTTTCAACATAGTTATAGGCATGGACTGGTTATCTCATAACCAAGCCCAGATCGTTTGCAACAAGAAACAAGTGGTGATCAAGACTCCGTATGGTGAGCCACTTACCATACAAGGAGATACCCAGTATGGGTTGCCTAAGCAAGTGTCTGTGCTTATGGCATCAAGGTGTATGAAGAAAGGTTGTGTTATTTATATGGCACAAGTGACTATTGATGAACCAAAACCCAAGATTGAAGACATCCCTGTCATTTCTGAATATCCAGAAGTATTCCCTGAAGAACTACCTGGTTTGCCGCCAGAGAGGCAAGTGGAGTTCAGAATCGACATTATACCTGGAGCAGCACCTGTTACAAGAGCACCTTACCGGTTAGCCCCAACTGAGATGAAAGAGTTGAGAACTCAGTTGGATGATTTGTTCGCAAAAGGATTTATTAAACCTAGCTCATCTCCCTGGGGAGCACCAATTCTGTTTGTAAAGAAGAAAGATGGATCGATGCGTCTATGCATTGATTATCGTGAGCTAAACAAGGTTACAATCAAGAACATATATCCATTGCCCAGGATCGACGATCTGTTCGATCAACTGCAAGGAGCAAGTTACTTCTCCAAGATCGATTTAAGGTCGGGTTACCATCAACTGAAGGTTAGAGATGAAGATGTGCACAAGACTGCATTCAGAACTCGATATGGTCACCACGAGTTCTTAGTGATGCCTTTCGGGTTCACTAATGCACCAGCAGCGTTCATGGACCTAATGAATCGCGTTTGCAAACCCTACTTGGACAAGTTTATCATTGTCTTCATTGATGACATTCTTATTTATTCAAAGAATCAGGCTGACCATGAGAAGCACCTTCGGTGTATTCTTAAACTTCTTCAACAAGAAAAGTTTTATGCCAAATTTTCAAAGTGTGAATTTTGGCTTCGTGAAGTCCAATTCCTCGGACATATGGTTAGTGAGCGTGGTATCCAGGTGGATCTCGCTAAGATTGAAGCTATCATGAATTGGCAAGAGCCGAAGACGCCCACAGAGATTCGCAGCTTCTTAGGCCTGGCAGGATATTACAGGCGTTTTATTGAGAATTTCTCAAGGATTGCAGCACCCCTAACTTCATTGACTAGGAAGAATATTAAGTTTGATTGGGGGTCCTAAGCAGCAAGAATCTTTCGATATTCTTAAACAGAAGTTAAGCAATGCTCCTGTGTTGACATTGCCTGAAGGGATTGAAGAATTTGTGGTTTATTGTAACGCATCGCACACTGGCATGGGATGTGTGCTAATGCAGAAAGGTAATGTTATTGCATACGCTTCCCGACAATTAAAAGTGCACGAGAAGAATTACACCACCCACGATTTGGAGTTGGGTGCCGTTGTATTTGCACTGAAACTGTGGAGACATTATTTATATGGTACCAAGTGTGTAATCTATTCTGATCACAAGAGCCTTCAACATCTGTTTAATCAGAAGGATCTGAACATGAAGCAGCGACGATGGATGGAGACACTGAATGATTATGATTGTGAAATCCGATACCATCCAGGTAAGGCGAATGTAGTCGTCGATGCTTTGAGCAGAAAGGAAAGGGTTAAGCCCATTAGAATCAATGCCAAGAGCATTGAATTAAAGAACAGTCTGAATGAAAGATTGTTAGCCGCTCAGAAGGAAGCCGTATTAGAAGCTAACTACTCGAATGAAAAGTTGGGAGTAACTGCTGAGCAGTTATCATATGGAAAGGATGGAATCCTAAGATTGAATGGACGAATATGGGTTCCGATCTATGGAGGACTTCGAGATGTTATCCTCCAAGAAGCCCACAGTTCTAAGTATTCTGTTCATCTTGGAAGTGATAAAATGTACCAGGATTTGAAGGCAAATTATTGGTGGATAGGCTTGAAGAAGTCTATAGCTACTTACGTAGCCAAATGTTTGACGTGCGCGCAAGTTAAAACTGAACACCAGAAGCCGTCAGGTTTGCTACAACAGCCTGAACTTCCCACCTGAAAGTGGGAAATGGTGACTATGGATTTTATCACCAAGTTGCCAAAGACGAAGAGAGGAAATGATACTATATGGGTTATAGTGGATAGACTGACTAAGTCAGCCCACTTCTTACCTATTAAGGAAACACACAGCTCAGATAAATTAGCTCAGCTGTACGTAGATGGGATTGTATCTCTCCACGGAGTGCCATCGCATTTCTGGAAAAGCTTTCAGCAATCCCTAGGCACTCGATTAAATTTCAGCACTGCATATCATCCTCAGACAGATGGTCAACGTGAACGTACTATACAGACACTCGAGGATATGCTACGAGCTTATGTTATTGATCTAGGTGGAAGTTGGGATGATCATCTTCCATTGATCGAATTTTCATATAACAATAATTATCATTCCAGTATTCAAGCTGCACCTTTTGAAGCTCTGTATGGAAGAAAGTGCAGAACACCCGTTTGTTGGGCAGAAGTTGGAGATGTCCAACTGACAGGACCTGATATAGTCCTGGAGACGACATATAAGATTGTACAGATACGAGATCGTCTCAAAGCTGCCAGGGATAGGCAGAAAAGCTACGCAGATAAAAGGCGTAAACCTCTAAAGTTCGAGGTTGGTGACAAAGTGTTACTGAAAGTATCACCCTGGAAATGGGTAATGCGTTTTGGCAAGAAAGGCAAGTTAAGCCCAAGATATATAAGACCATTCGAGATCATCGAATGTGTCAGAACAGTGGCTTATAAGTTAAATTTGCCTGAAGAGCTCAGTGGTATTCATAATGTATTCCACATCTGCAATCTGTAGAAATGTCAAGCTGATGAATCACTAGTCATACCACATACGGATGTGCACATAGATGAGAGCCTGAAATTTGTTGAGAAACCTTTGTCGATTGAGGATCGACAGGTTAAGAAGCTTCGAAGGAAGCATGTACCGATTGTAAAGGTTAAATGGGATGCCCGTAGAGGTCCCGAGTACACGTGGGAGGTAGAGTCCACAATGAAAGAGAAGTACCCTCATTTATTTCAGTAAATCTCGAGGTCGAGAATTCTTTTAAAGGGGGTGAGGATGTAACACCTCGTAAAATCATGTCCAATATAGTATCGACACGTGTCATGGACTTTAAACGTGTAACAAATTGAATATGAGGGACTAAAGTTGACAAACGAAGAAAGTATATGTATATAAGGATACAAAATGTCAACATTTGATAATTATTCCTTTTAACAACCCTACACGATGTTTATACCCTAAAACGAATGTATCATGAAGTGTGTGAAACCGTTTGTGGAAGAAAGTGAAAGTTTACAAGACGCGAGGGTTAAATGTGTCAACATGGTTAAGTTATACCTCTGAGTGGCCTTTTAGCGAACTCGGAGCCTTGTAACAATTAATTATACTCCCAAGAATAAGTGGTAAAAATTTCACAAGGTTTCGATATCGTATGAGAAAGATACGCTAACTTTCGTAATTAAGGGGTTAAAAGCGTCAACGAGGCAAAACTTGTGTTTTCGGTTACCTTTTAATGAAATCGGACATAACGATGTTTGGTTATACATCATGGATCATAGAAATATAAATTTCATGTGTTAAAAGTGCTTAAAATGGAAGAAATTACGCTTTAGAAGGTCCAGGGGGTGAAAATGTCATTTTTCAAACTTGAATTGCTGATCAGCAACATGTTGGCACTGCGCCAACACCTGAGGTACTTCCCCGTCGCGCGGCGTGACGGACTGCCAGCTCAGAAAAGTCTTGTTTAACGTGGCAGCTTGCATGTTTGCTATATTCCGCGAGTTTGCCACCCTCTAGCTCCTTGAAACACGTCCCTAGACACTTGTTTTCATCCCTGGAGTTGCCATAACACCTGGATCAATCTCCATGAACCTTCCTTGGCTATATATAGATCCATTGTTGCAACTTGTGAACTCACATTTGAGCACTTCACTTGAAAAGCTTCCAAACACTTGTTCTGGAGATTTCTGGAGCTCAAGACCACTTCCTAAGGATCCTTAGTCGTGCATAGGACTTCAGTAAGTGTCCTTAACCTTTCTTAATTCAGTTTTATTAGTTTAATGGCCTAAAGTCAAACCCGTCGTAATTAAGGTTTGACTTAGTGATTAATCACTAATGGTCCAGTCAATTCTCGAATTAAAAGTAGCTTTGAGTTGGTAATTATGTGGGTAATAAACCCTTAAAAGGGCACCCTCTGATTCCGACTCTAACTAGGTCAATTGTCGGGTCAAACTTGATTATAAAAAGTCAACAGGAAGCTAATTTTCGCATAAACACATAATTAACAATGTAGAAGCTACGAAACTTGTTTTATCACTTGTATAACTTGGTAATTAATGTAAGAACATGTCTAAGCATGTTCAACCCGACAATTTTCAGTATAAGCTTGGTTCGGAGCCGAAAGTCGCATAAGTGGACTTTTGCTTTGACTTTCAGTTCTGACCCATTAGAGCATATTTTAGAAATGCCTTAGAGCTTTATTAGGACCAGGTTACATGTTAGTATAACCCTCTGTGATTATACAACTTGGTTCATTAGTTATCCGATTCATATGCATGTTTCCGTTATATGCCTAAATGTTGACCAATATGCCCTTTTGACCTTAAAACAATAATTTTGAAAATGTGAGAGGACAATAATCTTTATTACTGATTTATAAACATGTCCCTAAATTTTCACATCAGTTTGAGGTCTAGATTAAGAGTTATGCTCAATAACGTAATTAGAAAGCCTTTTATGAATTAAACGGCGTAATTAGCATAAAGCCTATCTAAACCTAATTCTTGATACCAAAATTTTTACCTACTGATGTAAAATAATATTTTGGGATTTTTTAAGATTTTTATTTATTTTTAGGCTGAGCATAACATAGGGTTATAGCTTTGATTCGGTAATTGTCGGTTTTGCCCTTTTGGCCTATAAAATGAGTTTTACATAATATTTTGATACCAAACCTTTTGCTACTGATTTTATATAATAAATAAAATATTTTGAGTCTTCTGGAATGATAAAAATATCAGCTTTTCTTTAAAAACCCGGAAATCGCTTAAAACCGTCTTTTTACGCGTTTAAAACGCATAGTATGTATTAAAACCATTTTTCTCATATAAGACTTAATACCTACTAATGTGTTAAGCAAATTTTTATATTTTAACAGTAAAGAAAAGTTTTTAACTCAGATTCCCTGTTTTGACCTTTAAAGCTTATGTGAAATTACCAAAATGCCCCTACGGTACATAGTTTGGTTATAAAAGGTAAATTTCACGTATTTGCCGTACCCTACTGTTATGACTTATAAAAATAAGTATTTTTACTGAATATATCAGACCTGAAACTCAGATTAGTATTTAAACTCTTTTATAACCTTTAAAATGACCAAAATACCCTTACGGGTCATAATTTGAGTTTAAATCCATTTTGGGCATAATGGAAGGTATCTTACTGATATCACAACATATTTAAGGCATATTAACTTAGGAAACCTATTCATGACTCATTTGGTTACCCGTTACGCATTATTCGCGTTCGGTGCGGTTTATGTAACTAGTTTGCATAAATTAGCCGAAACGGGTCAAACCTTATCGTTTTTATCTCAAAATCCAGAATGTGTTTAGTTTACCCATATTATACAAGTATACAAACTTGTCGGGTCCAAACCACACTCTAATCCGGTCATCGCTAAATCGTGCGTTTGAAACCGTATATCTTCCATTAAAACTAACCGGTCTAAGTTTAGACTTAATTAAGACCGTTAGGAATCTAATAGGTTATTAAAACATTCGTTCCAGATTAGGAGCCCGGTAAAAGCTACTTGCACTCGCTATTTGTGAAATATATTTGTTCAGGTAAATACTTTTAACTTATTTTCTCTATACGGGCTTGGGATACGGTATTATAATAATACCGCTTGGTCGGGTATGTAGTTGTTTAAATCGGATTGTAATTAATATATTTACATAACCCGTTTTAATCTGTTTTATTTGGTATATGGCCCTTGGGGGGGTAATGACCATGTCCCGGATATCCTTGGCATCATTCATTGAATTGGCCACGACCTAAGCACGGGGTGTAGGCATACACCTGACAGTTGCATATGTAAAAACTGGTAACCCACTTTAAAGAATTAACCTTGTGGGCATTATGCCTGTGGCGTGTCAATTAATCTTGTCCGGCTCTTCTAACCGGCCCTGACGGACGACAAATAAGTAAAACTGTATACAAGATTATTTTTAAATAATTGTCCCAAGTTATAAAAGATATTTTGTGCCTTGTGCATTCAAATCATTTTCTTAAACTCTTTTCAAAATGAGCCGGTTAATTGTATTTACCAGTGTAAACTGACGTATTTTCCAAAAAGGCTAAGTGCAGGTACTAGACGAAATAGGCTGGCTACTCCTGGCATCATTAATCAAGTCTTGCAAGCTCTAGATGTTAAAGTCTGTTGAACAATGATCCATTTTAACTTTTGATCCACCTGTGGATCCTTTACAGTCCGTTGTAATACTTTGATATTACTTTTTATTCGGTTTGTAATGTGATTCATCTTTTGCTTCCGCTGTGTATTAAATTGTGTTGTTTGACTATGATGATATCAACTACGTCACGATACTCCCCACCGGTAATACGTGGAAATATCGGGGTGTGACAGGAAGACGGTTTGGTTGCTTTTTGTATATATAACATAAATAATCTGTAATAATCTATTAATTCTTTAGAGTGTTTAATTATAATCATATAAATGTCTTGATTTAATAATAAATAAGATAATGCTCCAAACAAATTTGCTACTTAATGTTTAAGTAAAGACGACCACACCATTTAAATATTGAGTTATGCTGCAATATCTTATGATTTAATCCTTACTTAATAGATATTTAATCCTTACTTAATACTATTTAAAGATATAATCAATAACAAAATTATCTCTTAGTAAATCATCTACCTTGAGTTGATCAAATTCGAATGTACAAGGCTCGCATTATGGGTCGTCCTTATAAGTTATATCAATTCAGGGAATTATTTTTGAACCCCTATACAAATAACTATTTTCTGTTAATATATTATAATAAAGAGTTAATTACTGTTTTCGTCCCTGAGGTTTGTCAAAAATAACGGTTTCAGTCCATTTGTTTAAAAATTGCGATTTCAGTCCATTAGTTTCATTTTCGTAACCATTTCAGTCCACCAACTTAACTCCATCCATTTATTCTGTTAACTTTGGGTGAAAATCTTCAAGTTTTAAACCTGATTGAAAAGAGTTAAAAATGCAGGGACCAAATTGCAATTCCTCAAAACAAATTTCAAACAAACAGAAAGACCGCTCTTCCGGTCATCTTCTCCGAAATTTCCGGTCGGATTCCGGCAAACCCGGAGCTCCTTCCATACAGTCGTTTTTCATTCGTGTTCGTTCGCAATGTTTATCTCCTCTCCGTATCAACTTAAAAACCAAATCAAATCCCGTTTTCTCTGCTATTCATGCTTATCCGCTAACCCCAAACACCTCCACAAATCTCATTACGTTTTTGACTCCTTAACCGCCTCTGAATTTGTATATATACATGTATCTCGATCCATTCCAACTTTCCTCAACTAAATTCATGTTCAATTGGCCAGTGGTGGCAGTGGTAGTTATGGAGTGGCCGGAGGTGTGGGGATGGTGCTGACTGATTATTGACGATGGTGGCAGTGGTGGATGGTGTTGACGGTGGTGGTGGATGGAGCTGACTGATTATTGACGATGGTGGCAGTGGTGGATGGTGTTGACGGTGGTGGTGGATGGTGTTCGAAACAGGGGAAGAATCAATGGGGTTTTTGCAAACACACCAACCACACCACTACCACCATCGTTCATTGCCACAACCACCCGTCTCCCTCCCTCACCAACCATCATTCACCACCACAACCACCATGCCCCACTGCCATCTATCAAATCTGAGACCTTTTAGATCTGAAATTGAAACTCTCTCAATGGTGATTGTAGGCGGTGTTGAACGACGGTGGTGGGGGCCAGGGTTTTGGATTGGGGATGGTGACGGTGGTGAACGGCGGTGGATGGCGACAGTGGTATAGGATGGTGACCAACGTTTTTTTTAATTAAACCATAGGGGCAATTTTGTAATTTCACCCAAAGTTAACAGAATAAATGGATGGGAGTTAAGTTGGTGGACTGAAATGGTTACGAAAATGAAACTAATGGACTGAAATCGTAATTTTTAAACTAATGAACTGAAACCGTTATTTTTTACAAACCTCAGGGACGAAAACAGTAATTAACTCTATAATAAAAATTGTTGTAATTCTTTCATTAACAAAACTTTTCTTATTTGATTTTGGGTAATGTTAAATCCGTCTAACGAATTCCCCACGACGTTCCTAGAGTAACAATATAACGACACCTTCATAATAGCGAGTCCAAATGTTCAATAGCGGCTTCAGCAGTTGTTTGACTTAAAAGTGAAAAGGTTTATGGTCATGTAGGTTGTGAGACTTTAACTAACTAAACTCTCAAAAGTGTGTAGTGTTTTGCATAAAACAAATCAAATAAAAAAAAGGTGGGTGATGTGTAGGCTAAGAAAATTGTTTCTTCTATCTGGCTCAACGACAGCTAACAAGGCAACGCCCCTTCTCACGGCGCCCCTTTAATGCCAAAGCGACATGGCATATGGTGACCAAGGATGATGATGTGCACGTGGGCAGTGGCGGATCTAGGATTCGCGCCAAGCGGTAACGTTTTATAAATAAGCGGTAACGAAATCGAAAAAACGTCAAATTTTTCCAAAATTTACACTACCGCCGGAACGCCAAGCCGTAGCGGACGCCACCCCTTACTATAATGTACATCCGCCCCTGCACGTGGGATGGCGATCAATGCATTTTAGGTTCTACGACAACTACCTCTGATGGCACCCACTACATATAGTTTTTTTTTTAAAAAAAAAAGAGAAAAAGATTAAAAAAAACAAACAATTTTGTGAATTTGTTTGAAGAATTCTGTAGAAATGTATATGGCTATACATTTTATTTCTTTCTAATCATACACCAATGCATTTAAGAAAGAAACACATTATAGCTTTCAAGATAAGAAAACACGAAAGTTGTATTTTATATGGTACAATAATCTATTAAGAATATTTAATTATCTATAGAGGTGAAAGCACTACTTCCCCACTCATGCAAACCTTTTGCTTTGAATCTTATTCTCTTTCTAACGGCAGCCACATTTAAACAATAACGCCGCAAGCCCCTATCTATATTTGTACCACAAAATATGAAAGTATATGGTATTTGTAGCACAAGATCATACAAGAACTATTTTATATCAATATTTAGGGCTGCAAATGAACCGAACGAACATGAATAAGACCTTATTCGTGTTCGTTTATTAAGAAATATATATGTTCGTGAACCGTTCACGAACACTTATCGAACGAGATTTTATGTTCGTGTTCGTTTGTTAAGGAAATGAACTTGTTCGTGTTTGTTTGTTAATTTTAGGCAACGAACAAAAACGAACGTTGATGAACACAAATGAGCACAAACTAATGTTCATGAACACAAATGGAAACAAACAAACACAAACAATCGTTCATGAACAGAATATATAATACACTGACACTTATTAGATATTTAATTTGTCGGATTTTTGAATGTATTTAAATAAATATAAACACTAATCAACTATCGAACACAAACAAACACGTTACCGAACGTTCACGAACATAAACGAACGAACACGACCTCTATTCATGTTTGTTCATTTAACTAAACGAACGAAATTTCTTGTTCGTGTTCGTTTGTTTAATAAACGAACGAACACAAACGAACTTCCCGCCGAACGGTTCACGAACTGTTCGCTGAACGTTTGGTTCGTTTGCAGCCCTATCAATATTCATGACTTACGTGATACATGATTGTGTAACAATAGATATTTGAACTACAATATTAATTGTATCAATTTCCTATCAAAGTTTACGCGATAACATGATTGTGTAACAACCGATATTTGAACTACAGTACCGTATCAATTTCCTATCAAGGTGAAAAGTAGTGTTTAGTCTCGTTAGTAGAAGGGGGCATGTTTGTTCCTTTTGTCAATAAACCCGGGTGTCATAATTGTCCATCTTGTGTATAAGGATTGGCACGAAGTAATTGGAGCAATCGCAAATGTGCTATTTCAATCTTCTGCCAATTGTGTGAGCTGGATGTACATTTCTCTTTAAATCGTGGTCAAAGGTTTTTTAAGAGACACTAAAGATTGCTTTCTTCAATTTCGACTTGCTTCAGGAAGGTAAAAATGAAGTTATGAGAATTTCTACGTTCTCTGAACTCTAACACACGTAGATCAAACATTTTGTAAACGATGCAAACATGAAATGATGAAACACAAATCATAGTCGTGTATGGTGGGAGAGGTTATAGCATGCGTTTTCTTTACAATATGCGTGCCATAATATAACTACCGAATATAGTTCGAGTATATCAATTGAGTTTGTTTTTCTACACTATCATCTACCGTATGAGGTGATACGCAAATAAAAATTAATACGTAGTTGTGTTATCTTGTAAATCATGTTTGGCCTAAGAAAAAAACCACTTTCTATATTTTCTCACCTTATTATTTGGCAGATTACCTTTTTTATATACAAGTACATACATAAATTTGGTTTAGATAAGATTGAAGTGACTTGCAAGTGTTGATAAGTTTGGTTTACCTTTTCTCGATACTTATTCGTAAACACCCCTAATTTAGATGAACTTTCTTATTTTTTTCAAAAATATTAGTTCAAACTTGAAAAAAGACAAACATATTAGTATTTTTAAATTTATTATATTATATTATAGTTTTGAGCATGAAACCCCACCTTGTTAAGTTATGAGTACAAGTGAATGGGTTGGTGGTGCATGGGTGCAGAGATGAGAGAAAGAAGAAGAAGAAGATAGAGATGCTGCTGTCAACTTTTCCTTTAAGGAAAAACCCTAAACACATTCACTCCACAAAGATTCCCCTCATAAAGAAACAATTTCTTGTATTTTCATTTTCTCTGTTCCCTCTTTCTTGATTCTGTTCCACTTTCACTTTCACTTTCACACCCCCCCTTTTCCTTTCTTTCTTTCCTGCTTTTAGTTTTTTATAAAACATCTTCAAGACTTGATTCAAGGAACAAAAGTTTGCATTTTTATCACAGGGGTTTGGTTTCATTTATCAAAGGTTCATACTTTTTACATAAAGATTCAAGATTATTGTTGAAATCAAGGGTAAAGATTTGGGGATTTTGTTGAAGTTAAAAGGGAAAACAGAGGTATGGCAGGAGGAGCAGCACCACCACCTAAACAGGATGATCAGCAGCCACATCCTGCTAAAGATCAGCTTCCTAATGTCTCTTACTGCATTACAAGTCCACCACCATGGCGTAATTAAGCTTACTCACTCTTTAGACCCACACATATTTGTTGCTTTTACTGCCTGCTTTTGCTGTAAATTGTTGTTATCCTAACTTTATGCCATCTTTTTGTGTTAATTCATTGGGGTTGTCATTGGTAAAAACCTTCATGTCTACAGTCTAGATATGTGTAGTAACATTTTTCATCAGTAAAAACCCTCATGTCTGACTGTTCAAAAAAAAATAATAATAAAACCTTCATGTCTACAGTCTAAATTTGTGTAGTAACTTTTTTTATTTGTGGACATGTAAGGTTTAAGAAATGAGGTTTTTTGTTTTTTTGAAAAGAAATTAGGGGTCACCATCACAGTGGAGGCAAACTCAAACTGACTTGAGATGAGCAGATTAGGCACGATTTGCTAGACTTGCACGTCTTTGAGGACATGGTCGAGGATAGGATTTTGTCGAGGCATAAGATTAAGGTTAAAGACTCTTAAGAGGGAGAAGGGTACACTTTTCTCGTCGTAGCTTTGATTTAGGGGCTTAGTTTTCTTATCCTTTTGGTGGCCTTTGCATGTTACGTGCTTCTTGTCTTTGTGTCACTGTGATCTGTTTGTATCAGTAACTATTATAACTCTATTGGTAGATTACTATTACTATATTTTAGTATTCTTTACTGTTTTGCTGTTTAGATTCTTTGCATAGCACTATGTCAATATTATACTTTTATGACTAGACATGATTTTTGGACTAAGGGTCTCTCTGGAAGCAGCCTCCCTGACACCTGCATTAGAGGTATGGGTTGCATACATTGCACCCTCCCCAGACCTTACCAATAGCTTTGATATGGGTGGGATTTTACTGGGTATAGTTGTTGTTGTTGTTGTTGTTTCTGTTGGTTTTGATCAACCCTATTGAGTTAATGATTTATCGTAGTGCCTTTTCATATGAATTCTTGCTTGATCTAACCATGATAAAGTTTCCAAAATGACCTTTTGTCTTCAATCTTGATCCTTTAGTTTGTTTGGTTTATTGGACAATCATATATTAAAAAGGATTCATTTTAATGCAGCTGAGGCAATACTCTTAGGTTTCCAACATTATCTTGTGATGCTTGGAACAACAGTTCTCATTCCAACAACTCTTGTTCCTCAAATGGGTGGTGGGAATGTAAGTCTTTCCAGATACCACTAAATCTTGAAAACTCATATTCTTTTTTTATTTCTTAGTTTTTGGTTTGTTGATTTAATTCAGATACATGGGTTGGTTGGTTTATTTGTTTATCTTAGGAAGAAAAAGCAAAGATGATTCAAACACTATTGTTTGTTGCTGGTTTGAACACATTGACACAAACACTTTTTGGGACACGGTTGCCAGCTGTCGTTGGGGGGTCATACACTTTCGTGCCTACTACTATTTCAATCATTTTGGCTGGTCGATATAGCGACATCGTGGATCCTCAAGAGGTGGTTACACACTTACACATCAACCTTTTATGGAACTTATAGTGTTTCGTTTAATATTAAATCCAATTCACTCACACACGTTGATGATTATATAGAAATTTGAGAGGATTATGAGAGGGACTCAAGGAGCTCTTATTGTTGCTTCAACTCTTCAAATTGTGCTTGGTTTTAGTGGACTTTGGCGTAATATCACACGGTTAGTTTTGAATCCTGTTACGCATTCTATCTTTTACTATTCAGAATTTAATTGGTTGGAAATATTTTGGTTTTTACGATTTCAGATTCATGAGTCCATTGTCTGCAGTTCCATTGGTGGCTCTAACCGGTTATGGATTATATGAGTTTGGTTTTCCCTTGGTATGCATATATCAATATGTGTGTGTGTGTGTGTGTGTGTGTGTATATATATTATCTGCTTATAAGGGAAAATTTATACAGAATGATGCTAATTATGCCTAAAAATATTAGTTTTATTTTATATAGTTGCTTAATGTTCTGTAGGTTGCTAAATGTGTTGAGATTGGATTGCCACAAATCATTATGCTGCTAATTTTCTCACAGGTAATGTTTCTTAACAAAATTCTACAAGCGGAAAATTTCTACTCGTTATGGGTATAACAGGTCAATTTGGGTAACGGGTCAAACTGGTTGCGAGTAACACGAAGTGTGTTCAAAACGAGTTTTTTTAACCTGGGTTGTACTTTGTCTCTAATGGGTCAAAATGGATAATCTTTGTTATAGTGGAGATGGGTCAAACGGGTTGAAAGACACACAAAGTGTGTACAAAACAAGCAAAACTTCCCAAATCATCATATTTCGAAGTTTAATTATGATCATAATAATATAGTATTCATTAATCTTTTAGGAGTTTATACATTAACTGTCTATAAAGCTTAATAAAAGAAAAAGAAAAGGTGCTTGCAGGTTGGCCCAACTTGACCCATACTAACTCATACTCAGTTTGACTTGTTTAGGCCCCAAACCCATTCTGACATGTGACACAACCCACTCAACCAGCCCGTTTTTCCACCTCTATTATACTCCAAAAAGTTGGTCATGTGACACTAATGTTAAACTATGATGATGTTTATTGCAGTACATACCCACTCTTATGAAGGGAAAAAGCCAAGTATATGACCGATTTGCTGTTTTATTCTCGGTGGTAATTGTGTGGATATACGCTCACTTACTCACTGTTGCTGGGGCATACAAGAACACATCTGACAAAACTCAACAAAGTTGTAGAACTGACCGTGCTGGAATCATAGGCGCTGCTCCTTGGTATATCTTGTCTGTCAATTGTTGTTTTTATATCGGTTACATTCTACATTATTAATAGAAAAAAGTTGCTTTATAGGATACGTGTTCCTTATCCGTTTCAATGGGGAGCTCCAACATTTGACGCTGGAGAAGCTTTTGCTATGATGGCTGCTTCGTTTGTTGCTCTAGTTGAGGTTATTTACTGTTTATGCTCTTCTTTTACAAGATAACCGCTTTATCCTTGTTTTTAAATTATTAACTATTTGTTTAATTGTTCACCAGTCTACTGGTGCGCTCATTGCAGTAGCTAGGTATGCAAGTGCAACTCCTATGCCACATTCGGTTCTTAGCCGTGGCATTGGTTGGCAGGTATTGGTGTGCCCGTTTAATTGAATGTGCTTTTTCTTATTTCTGATTTTTATATCGGTTTTGGGATTATAACTGATTAGTCTTTTTTTTTTTTTTTGAAGGGAGTTGGCATTCTGTTGTCGGGTATCTTTGGGACAGGAAATGGCTCATCTGTATCCGTGTAAGCTGTGTTTATGGGTTGAAAGGAGTTGTTTCTAGTACGGGTCGGGTTGATATACAATTTTTGCCCACTTTTTATAAGTAGGAAATCCATTTAATATTGTTACAATAATAATCTAGTATTGTAAAATAAAACGAATTAGGAGGATGTAAGCTAAAAATATACGCTTTGGTCAACTTTCAATCCGTTTGATTTGTTTCCGTTTCAGATAATTTTATTAATTCAACCCATTAGAGTAAACCATAACCCAAATTAAACCGTTCCCAAGTAAATGAGCCGAAATTGCCCCCTTTATTCTGTTTCCTAAGTGAACCGTTCCCGAATGTATGCAGTGAAAATGCGGGTTTGCTCGGTTTAACACGTGTTGGTAGCAGACGGGTCGTGCAGATCTCTGCTGGTTTCATGATATTTTTTTCCATTCTTGGTAATAACTAATAGTCAACATTTTCTTCTACATGTTTTTGTTTGAATATTCTTTTTCTTAATTTTCGTGTGATCCGATGCAGGAAAATTCGGGGCTGTATTTGCATCAATTCCAGCACCTATCGTAGCAGGATTGTATTGTCTGTTCTTCGCTTATGTGGGTATGCATTAAACTAAGCTTTTTGGTAGTTTCATTTATGTATTTGATTCCGTGAATTCGTTCATAAGGATGATTTCCTTGCATGAAAACAGGCTCAGCTGGTCTTGGGTTTCTACAGTTTTGTAATCTAAACAGTTTCAGAGTAAAATTTATTCTTGGATTCTCGATTTTCATGGGGTTATCGATACCACAATACTTCAACGAGTACACTGCTATCAGGAGTTATGGTCCTGTCCACACAAAAGCTAGATGGGTAAGTTACCAATTTTCACCTAAATATGAAGTGGGTAATAATGTAAATTTATCACTGGTTTTTTTGTTTGTTCAGTGGAACGATATGGTGAATGTACCGTTCTCTTCTGAAGCATTTGTGGGTGGTTTATTGGCAATGTTTCTGGATGTAACATTAAGGCAGAAAGATACTGCAACAAGGAAGGACAGAGGAATGCATTGGTGGGACAAATACAGATCGTATAAAACCGACGCAAGAAGCGAAGAATTCTACTCTTTGCCCTTTAATCTCAACAAGTTCTTCCCTTCGGTTTGATCCAAAATCGGCGTCTTTGTTTACTTTGCATACACATTGTTTGATCTTTATTTTGAATCTTGATCAAGCTTGTTTCTTGAATCAGAATGTAGCATGCTACTTTGGCTTTCACCAAATTTTACTGCTTTATGATTCTTTCTTGAATGTGTCATAATTAAATTTGCTTAAAACTTTATTACCATGACTTACATCATACATGCCACTTTTGAGTTTGAATTAGAAATCTAGATATTATCTCTAGGAAAAGTTAATAATGTATACATATAATATGTATATGTATTTTTAAAAATAATTTAGGAAAAAGGCAAGAAGTGATGTGATATTACTTATTTGGAGGGTGGCATGCAAGATGGCCCTTTCTTTTGTCCCTATCGATTTATTCATACATACGTCTTTACCAAACCAATAATAGAATTTAAAAGTGACACCATATATATAAATAAAAAAAAATCTTGTAAATTATAAGACTATGTTTGAAAGAGAAACTTAATATTACAGATAATTGAATTTTAATAAACGAGGTTTTCAATTATTCAGTTCATGTATATAATTCAAATGTTGCTTTACAAGATGTCTTTCACACCAATTATTATATGGGATGTTCAAAAAAATTAATTTCTAATTATGTAAAATCAATACAAAATCTTATCATGATATTATTCCTCAAGATGGCATTTTTAAATATTTTTTACATTAAAATATGGGTTGGTTTGTGCAAGAGAAATTGCATAAATCTTTATTTGAATCAACTCGTAATTACCATTCATCACCACTCGTGACCATTGTTCGTAATTACTATATATTATCGTTGCTGACATCACCATCAGCATCATAGCGTCTTAGTTTTTCCAAATAAAAATAAATAAATAATTACAGATACCCATTTAGATTCTTATGAAACATCGTACATACACCTTTTAAATATTGTTTGTTAGTTTACATATGAATGATAGCTACTAGCTAGTGTAAAAAATGTATGGAGTGGTTGGGAAATTTGATATGGTATGTGGATGTTACAAATCATTGATATGGTATGTGGATGTTACAAATCAAGGCCCTCAAATAATGTGAATTGGTATGAATGGTATCCCTACAACCAGATATGATTTTGGTTTTTAACAATCATATTTCTAACATATATGGTTTGGATGATTATTATGTTACATGATCAAATTTGTTAATTAAATACTTCACTTTAATTGGTGTCCTACAACACAATTATAGTCTCCCACAAAGACCCTCTTTCTACCACGACTAATCCTTTTCCAAAATCAATATGTTGTACCTACTTA
The DNA here is from genome assembly GCA_030545235.1 of Helianthus tuberosus. NCBI lineage: Eukaryota > Viridiplantae > Streptophyta > Magnoliopsida > Asterales > Asteraceae > Helianthus > Helianthus tuberosus. Next base: position 165,961,487 of record CM060442.1, read on the forward strand.
TTTTTAACAACACAAGTATATAACATTATAAGACATAGGTTGTATATGCTTTACGCGATGCGATAAAGTCTAGAATACTATAAATTATATAATCATATGTTGGTTGCGTATAAAATTTTGATGGTGTATAAAATCCTTTTACCAACTTAACATAATCATAGTCTATTGACATTCCCTAATAATAGCCACGTTATAGATATTTATTAGATATATGAGAGTATGTGATTATATTAAAATTATATTCGGTAATTTGACTTTCAAGATAAAAGTATAAAAAAGACAATCTCTCATTTTTTTATATGTTCGTTATAGATGTATCATAATGTGTTCGTTTTAATCTTGAAATTATGTATGGGCAAGAAATAGTTAAATACAGAGGAGAGAGGGCCTACTAAAGAATTGAGAGATTGCCTTCTTTGAATGAGACCTCTTTTGTTCACAAACTTATTATTAAAATAAAATGTCCACGTATACTAAAAGTTTTTAAGTCACTTGTTTGAAAAAGTAATAAATACCTATTTTTATATTATGTCATCAATAAAAAGTTTCAAACTTGTAAAGTATTTGTAACGGCCTCACACTCATGATAAATCAGTCTAAGGGGCTGTTTGGTAGCCTCTAAATGGTCATTAAGAGGCTACATCTTAATGGAACCATTAAGAATTTTACCAATGAGAAGGTAGAATAATGTGACATGTGATGATTTACCATTCAGATGTTACCTATTAACCATTCAGACTTGAGGTTACCTCTTATTCATTCAGATGTTTTAAACCATTAAGATGTAGCATCTGAATGGTCATTAATAGGCTACCAAACAGCCCCTAAAACGGTGTGGAGCACCACTTGATGGGGCAAAAAAATTAACAAAGGCATAAGGGTGTAAAATGTGAAGGGCTTAAATGTATAGATAAGGGAGGGGTGGTGAAGAGCACTATAGAGAAAATAGACCATTGCTTGCTAACTTCATCTCCCTTTCTTCCCATCTTCCTTCCACACCCCTTCTTCTTCTTCTTCTTAATTTATCTTCATCATAATCATCAAACTGAGCAACTAGAAACTAAAATGGGAAACTGTCAAGCAGTAGATGCAGCTGCATTAGTCATACAACATCCAAATGGTAAGATAGAAAGAATGTATTGGTCTATCACTGCAAGTGAGGTCATGAAAATAAACCCTGGACATTATGTTTCCCTCATTATTCCACTTCCATCCGGTGACGATGAAGATAGTAAGACCGTCCGGTTTACGCGTGTCAAGCTTCTCCGTCCAAGTGACACCCTTGTTCTTGGTCGAGCTTATCGTCTTGTTACTACTCATGGTTAGTCTCAAACTTACAATATATTAATTGGCAATTACTTGTAGTTTTTCAGATTATTATTACATATAAATATAATGATGGTTGGTTTATATATATGTAGAGGTTATGAAGGTTGTACGAGCTAAAAAACATGCAAAGATGAAGAACAAACCACCGGAAGATAATGAAACTTCAAGTGGTGATCATGAGGCAACGGTAGATAACACTAATCAGGTATTTATATCATTATATGTTCAATTAAATCCCATTTAACGAAAGTAATTAAAACTATATATATTTATGTTTTAATTTGGTGTATGTTAATTATATGTTAAGGTGGAGGGACATGAAAGAATGTTCAGGCAAAGGTCTGGATCTTCATCATCGATATTGGCTGCTTCAAGATCAAAATCATGGCGACCGTCTTTGCAAAGTATCTCCGAGGCTACAAGTTGATGCATATGATGATCGGTACTTTAAGATTTTTGTTTGTCAACTCATTTGAAACAAATTGGGTTCAAGAGTGGATCATCAAGAATCAATATGTAAATTCAAAAAAAAAAAAAAGAAATCAACTCTTTGATTTGTAATATGTATATTAATCTTGAGAATACATGTTATGAGTTCTAAAGTTGCAATTTTATTTTCATAAGCCCACCGTATTATTGTGAAGACGCAAAAACACAACTCATTTTAGTCTGTTCATTATTCGGTTTGAAATTGAATAAACCAAAAATCAAACCAGATCGAAACCGAGAAGAACCACACTGAATAACGAATTCGGTTTTTGGTTTGATTTGAAAAAGGTTTTTTTTTTTTTTTTTTTTTTTTTTTTTTTTTTTTTTTATATAAAGTTTGCATTTATATTTACATAAATTGGTCATTTTTGCAAAATAGTATGATATGGAAAACTAGGGGGTGTCAAGGGTAGTTGGGTTAGAAGTACCATTGGTTATGCATTTGGTACAACAAAATGGATGAAAATCCATGAATGTAGCGATGAGTAAGCTAGGCCATATAGAGATTGAGACAGCTTCTTTCAAGCTGTCAATCAATGGGTAGATTGGTCATTTCAAAGCCAATTATTGATCTAGCTATAATCTGGTGAGGGACAAATCAGGTACTTGCTTGTTAAAAGTGTTAAAAGTTTCAACAACATTAAATGTAACAACTAAGCTACGATCAAAAGGACATTCGTGTCCTTCCCGTCCACCGTCTTATGTTAATTCATTTGACTCCAATTTAGTTGACTCAAATTGATAATAACTTTCAATGTTATTACGGTATATTGATTTACACAATTGTGATGCAAAAAGGAACAAGAAGCACAGGTTAAATACACGATTATCATCTACTGGCTATGGAAAGTGTGCTGGTCAATTGGTGAGAAGATTGAGGCAATAATCACGGAGGAAAATATGAAACGGAAATCACGGTTATTACTCCACCTCAAGTTGGCGCATGTAAATTAATAAATAATAATGCCCAGCTAGCCAAGCAGACTATGAAACAAGTGTGTCCCTAAGGGTTTCGTAAATAGGTCCGCAATCTGCATCTTAGAGTCAATCTTCATGGGAACGATTTCGTTGGACTCGACTCGTTCTCTGACGAAGTAACAGTCCATCTCGACATGCTTGGTTCGTTCGTGGAAAACGGGATTGTTGGCTATCTGCCTTGTCGCCTGCTTATCACAGAATAGCTGCGTTGGTCCGTCACAGGACGTCTAATTCTTTGAGGAGCCATCTTAACCATAGAATTTCACTTACTGTAGAGGCCATCGCCCTGTACTCAGCTTCAACGGATGAACGCGAGACGACAGGTTGTTTCTTAGATTTCCATGATATAGGTGATCCTCCTAAAAGCAACAGGTGCCCGGTTCTAGATCTTCTAGTGATCAGGCATCCTAGCCAATCGGAGTCACAATAACCCGTTAAGCTTGTGCCACCTTCTTTGGTAAGAAGAATTCCTTGCCCAGCCGTGGCCTTTAGGTATCATAAGACACGATTGGCGGCTTCAAGGTGACTCACTCTCAGATCATGAACGAATTGGCTAAGAATGTTTACTGCATAAACAATGTCGGGTCTCGTAGCTTGCAAGTAAATAAGCCTCCCAACGAGTCGTCAATATTGGTTCGCATCAATATGAGCTTCTTCATCACATTTGTCCAACTTTAAATTTTGTTCCATGGGGAATAAGCTTGGACGACACCCCGTCATGCCCGTATCCTCAAGAATGTCTAGCGTGTACTTCCTTTGGCTAAGAACCATTCCTTGCTTAGTTCGGGCAACCTCGATGCCAAGAAAGAACTTCAAAGTGCCAAGATCTTTGATGGTAAATTCTTCGTCAAGAGAGGCTTTCATGTCTTGAATTTTCTTCATGTTATTACCAACGATGACGACATCAACAACATATATAAGGGCTGCTACAAAGACCCCTTTTTCTTTGAATATGAACAAAGAATAATCGACCCTAGATTGCTTGAAACCAAGACTTAACAAAAAGGTGGTAAATTTTTTGTACCAATTTCTTGAAGCCTGTTTAAGGCCGTAGAGAGATTTTCTCAACTTGCACACTCGTTTGTCATCTTGCTTTTCAAATCCTTGGGGAACCCGCATATAAATGTCTTCGTCTAAGTCTCCATGCAAAAAGGCGTTGTTCACATCTAATTGATGGATGTGCCAGCCCCTTTTTACGGCTACGGCAAGGAGACTCCGGATGGTAACCAGTTTTGCAACGGGGGCGAATGTATCATGGAAATCGATCCCCTCCATTTGCGTGAAGCCTTTAGCGACTAGTCGTGCTTTGTATCGTTCAATTTAACCATTTGGTTTGTATTTTATTTTATACACCCATTTTGATTCGATTGCTCGTTTTCCTTGCGGAAGCTTTTGGAGGGACCAAGTCCCATTTTTTTCTAAGGCTTGAACTTCAGCTTTCATGGCCTCAACCCACTTTCGGTCCTTTTTAGCTTGGCTAAAATTTTTTGGCTCATTATTTTGAGTAATGGCCGACAAAAAAGCTTTATGTTCGTTAGTAAAATTATTGTAAGTAACAAAATTTGCTAAAGGGTGTACCGTTGAGGGTTCTTGATTGGAGGAGGATGGATGCTCGTGGTCTAGAGATGGGGGTAAATTCACTTGATAATCTTTAAGAAAAACGGGCTTGGTCTTGGTTCTTTTTGGCCTTTCATTTGCTTATGGGCCGATTCCATCATTGGCAGATGGGTTTTCTTCATGTCCAATGATGGATTCATTGTCTAGATTTGGGCTTTCATTTTCTGATATCCTAACTGGGCTTTCTTGGGTATCCCCAATGTCTTCGACTTCTACTGGCCCATTGTTGGAAAAAGCATTTTGATTAGCAGTGGCATCATTATTGATGCCAACCTTCTCATGCCTTGGTTCATCTTCCCAAACTTTTGGAATGAAAATTTCTTCTTCTTCTTCATTTGGAGGTTCTGCCATAGAGAAAGGAAAAATATTTTCCATAAACTTGACATCTCTTGAAATTATGATCTTTTTGTGTTCCAAATCATAGATTTTATAACCTTTGGTTCGTGGGGGATATCCCAAGAACACTCCCGGTCTCCCCCTTACTTCAAACTTATCTCCCTTAGTTTCGGTGCTTCGGTAATACGCGAGACAATCGAATACCCTTAGGTGCCCGTAATCAGGTTCATGATTGTATAAAAGCTTATATGGTGTTTTTCCATCAATGACATCAGAAGGCAACCGATTTATAATGTATGTTGCGGTTAAGACACATTCTCCCCAAAAGCGAGTGGGTAAATTTGCTTCAAACTTTAAAGCTCTCGTCGTTTCTAAGAGATGTCGGCGTTTTCTTTCCACCACACCGTTTTGTTGCGGTGTGTGTGGGCATGTTGTCTCCATTATTATGCCCTCTCTTCTATAGAATTCGAGCATATCATTGGAAGTGAATTCGCCTCTATTGTCACATCGTACACGTCTTATATTCCTTTCAAATTGAACTTGCACCATTTTATGGAAAAGATCAAAATGGTGCCAGCCTCGGATTTGTGTTTGAGAAGAAAAACCCAAACGACACGACTAAAATCGTCTACTATCGTGAGAAATAATTTGCACGTGTAAGAGAGGGTGTGCGGTATTTACCCCATACGTCACAATGTATGAGGTCAAAGCAAGCATTCGTTTTTGTTTTGCTAGTTGGAAATGGCAATCTAATGAATTTCGCTTTCACACAAGAATCATAAAATCCCTTTAAAGAGGCGTCTTTATTAGAACCAACATTATTAAGATTAGTAATTGACATATGACCTAGTCTCTTATGCCATGTCCTTGCGGTTGCCATCATTGCTTGTCTTCCACCTTCCAACATCCCCATCTTGTATAGACCTCCGAGCTGTTCACCCGCTCCAATCAATTCCCTCGAGCGTAGGCTCTGCATGACACAAAAATTAGGAAAGAATGTCACATCACATTGCAAATCATTGGATAGTTTACCAACTGATAACAAATTACACTTGAATTCGGGAACGTATAGGACGTTTTTAATGGTCACCCCATTGGGAAGTGTGTGAGTACCACGACCCTTGACGGGTATGGTAGCCCCATTTGGTATGGTAACTGGTATCTCGTAGACTCCTTTGGTTATGTTTTGTAAAATGGCATTATTATAAGACATATGTTCGGTAGCGCCGGAATCGATTACCCACATACCTTCTTGATTCCAATTACCCGCCATGTTAGCAATAGGTCCATGGTCTTCTTTGGTAACTTCTGTCTTGTCTCCAAAGAACTTTATGAACTGTTGGTATTGCACCTCGGTTAGTCCCGGTATCAGGCTACTCCCTTCTTCCACGCACACGGCCTTTGGTTTCGATTGCTTCTCTTTTCCGAGCCACCAATCGGGATACCCAATTCGCTTGAAGCATCCTTCTTTGTTATGGCCTGTTTTACCACAAAAGTCACACCGTTCCACCGGATCTCCAACATTACGCGTCCCATCTTTTCAAGAGGGTTTATTCATGGATTGAGTTTCATCTCGTTTACTCGGTATAAAAGCTTGAAAGGCCGAGGCCTCATTTGTTACCTTTTTGTTGTTGGAAACCGCTCTTTGCTGTTCATCATCGGAGACCAAATGATAAGCGGTTCCAAGCGTGGGTATCAGTTGCATAGCAAGGATTTGAGTCCTTATGGTTCCAAACTCAGCATCCAGCCCCAATAAAAACTCATAGAGTTTTTCTTTGTCCTGGTGTTCACCAAGCTTCTTCCCAATTCCACATGCACACCCATTACAGTTGCACGTAAGCACGGGAAATACAGATTGAATCTCGTCCCACAAACCACGCAACTTCGTGTAGTATGCGGACATGGAAAGACCTTCTTATTTGATGGTGCTTAAAGATTGCTTCAACTCATACGCTCTAGGCACATTTCCTTTGCCAAAACGCTCTTTTAAGTCGTCCCATATTTCTTGGGCTGTGGTTGCGTATTTCACACTGGTTCGGATTTCTTTTTCCATGGCGGTGTGTAACCACCCTTTTATCATAGCGTCACACCTCATCCAGCCCATTTACTTGCTAGATTCGGGTGCCGGTTTCTTGATTGTTCCGTTGATGAAACCAACTTTATTCTTGGCGAACAAGAAATTTAGCATTTCTTGTGACCAATCGATGTAGTTGGCGTCTGTGAGCACATCGTTGACGTGCATCTGCCTCGGATAGTCTGAGGCATGGATATAGTAAGGAGAGTTGTGGTCGATGACTTCACCACTGCTTTCTTTTTCGTTTTCTTTAGCGCCGACCATGGCGTCTTTGTAGTTTTGGATCTTATTGTGGCTCTGATACCATAATAACTTTCAATGTTATTATGGTATATTGATTTACACAATTGTGATGCAAAAAGGAACAAGAAGCACATGTTAAATACACGATTATCATCTACTGGCTATGGAAAGTGTGCTGGTCAATTGGTGAGAAGATTGAGGCAATAATCACGGAGGAAAATATGAAAAGGAAATCACAGTTATTAATTAATACCATGTGTACCATGCTTTAAAGGAACTTTGTGGTCAAATTGATCTCTAGAAGTTGGTAAGTTCTGCAAATCCATAAAAAAATCCTTCTAAGATTCTAATAACAGTTGTAACTCTTGAGTTTGGACTGTTGATTGTTCAAAATCTTGCAAGGTAATAGAAATGGGGGAAGTCGTTTGACCCTCAATAGCATAAACCTGCAGCATAGGCAACTCCCATCTCTAATGAGTTATGTTTTTAAACTACCCTTGGAAAATTGAACGCCACTGTTTAACCTTATAATTCATTTCGATACAACCTAGTGTAGTGAACCATTTCAAACCCAAAACTATGTCATAACCTCCCAAAGGCATGAAATACACATCACCCTCAAGATTAAGACCCTGCATTTTTCATTTAAACCGTTATCACAAATTTCTTCATGACCATTAGCCACTTTAACCAAAATCGCAGGACCTTGAGTCATTTTATACCGCATCTGCTTAGCAAAAGTAATATCCAAAAGAGAACTACTGGTATCCATTAACACATGTAAATCATAGCCACTAACTCTTATGTACCTATACATGTATGTCACTACCTTTCATTGCATTAAGTGATATTTGGGTGCTTATCCTCTTCTTCAAAAACTTCATCCATCCATTCCATTCCACTTCTATATGATATGGTCTATTTTTATTTCTATTTCTATTTGATTTATCATGTTCGTGATGTTGAATTGCTTTGATTCCTAGGATTTAGAGCTCTAATACCAATGATATGGTCTCAAATTGATACAGCTTAGGATTGAATCTTCAATGGTTGAGCTAAATTAGTGTTCTGAAGAACCTAACTACTAGGGTTCTTGAGAATTGGTTAAGAGTTTGTTGGGAGAGAATTTGGGAGGAAAATGTTGTTATTTCAATTGATAATCTTATTCACATTATAGACTCTATACTTATAGACTATCAATTTACAAGTTTGACTATTTTTGACTTAACTACTAACGGACTTCTAGCTTCTGTTAGTTAAGTACTTCCATTCTCTCTGTTAAGTACACATCACAACTAAAAGCAATCTTAGCAGCTCACAAACTCCATCCAATGCACTTTATGCAATGAAGGAATTGAATCAATAAAACATATTCATATTTCAAACTCCCTAGCTACTAAATTCTCTCAAAGATCTTATTCATTTATCCTACTTTCTCGGTGTTAAGGTTCTCCCTCACACTCATGGAATTCTTATTTCTCAACATAACATAAATATATCTGTGATCTTCTGTCTCAAGCCGAAATGAGTGATTCTAAGCCGATCCTCACACCGATTACGTGCTCCGAGTCACTTTCTCTACATGGTGTGACTCCCTACACATCACCCACGGACTACCATACATTTGTTGGCAGTGGCGAAGCTTGAAAATTTTCACCGGGGGGTCGGAAGTCACCGCACCTAAAAGTATTTGCCTACATTTTTTTTATAAAACTGGGGGGTCGAAAACGTATATACCTAAAAAATTCTATACAAAACGTACATACATAACACTACCGAGCGAAAAGTTCGAGGGGTCAGGCGCCCCGGCCCCTTCAATGCTTCGCCCCTGTTTGTTGGTGCTCTTCAAGCCGACTCTCTACGTGTTTCTTCAAAGTTCAAACTCGACACTTACGGGGGGCAAAGAACCACTTTTTGTCCATTTTACTTTAAGGCCACCGTTTAATCCTTATAATTCATTTCGATACAACCTAGTATAGTGAACCATTTCACACCCAAAACTATGTCACAACCCCCCAAAGGCATGAAATACACATCACCCTCAAGATTAAGACCCTGCATTTTTCATTTAAACTGTTATCACAAATTTCTTCATGACCATTAGCCACTTTAACCAAAATAGCAGGACCTTGAGTCATTTAACACCGCATCTGCTTAGCCAAAGTAATATCCAAAAGAGAACTATCGGTATCCATTAACACATCATGTGGCTAAGCAGATGCGGTAGTTTGATTATCCATCAAACTACCTATACATGTAAATCATATACATGTATGTCACTACCTTATGTACCTCTTATGTACCTATACATGTATGTCACTACCTTTCTATTGCATTAAGTGAAATTTGGGCGCATTTGATTATCCTCTTCTTAAAAAACTTCATCCATCCATTCCACTTCTATATGATATGGTCTATTTCTATTTCTATTTGATTTATCATGTTCGTGATGTTGAATTGCTTTGATTCCGAGGATTTAGAGCTCTAATACCAATGCTATGGTCTCAAATTGAAATAGCTCAAGATTGAATCTTCAATGGTTGAGCTGAATTAGTGTTCTGAAGAACCTAACTGCTAGGGTTCTTGAGAATTGGTTACGAGTTTGTTGGGAGGAAAATGTTGTTATTTCAATTGATAATCTTATTCACATTATAGACTCTATACTTATAGACTATCTATTTACAAGTTTGACTATTTTTGACTTAACTACTAACAGACTTCTAGCTTCTGTTAGTTAAGTACTTCCATTCACTCTGTTAAGTACACATCACAACTAAAAGCAATCTTAGCAGCTCACAAACTCCATCCAATGCACTTTATGCAATGAAGGAATTGAATCAATAAAACATATTCATATTTCAAACTCCCTAGCTACTAAATTCTCTCAAAGATCTTATTCATTTATCCTACTTTCTCGGTGTTAAAGGTTCTCCCTCACACTCATGGAATTCTTATTTCTCAACATAACATAAATATATATGTGAATTCAGGGGCGTACCCACCCTAAGCTAAGGGTGGGCGGGCGCACCCCATAAAAAAATTTAGTGTTATTTTTCGCCGGAAATCCCGACCGCACCCCTTGAAAATTTTCAACCGCCCCACTTAGAAAAAAAAATAATTATTAACCACTTATTCACTTAATTATTTAATCCAATCAAAGCCCAATCTGCAATCAATTTTTATTAACACAAGCCCAAACCCAACCCAAAGAAATTTGAACTAAATAAAATAACCCAAACCCATCCACCCATTCTATTTCCAAATCTCGCCCCCAAAAAAACCCCCGGCGACTTGACGCCACTACTCACGACATGGTGGTTTTTTTCACCGGAAAAACCAACATTCCGGTTGGACCGATCCATATTACGTCAGAATTCAATATAGAACTAGTATGGTTTATTTATTTATTTATTATTTTGTTTTATATGATGATTAGGAGAAAATATAGATGTGTAAGGGTTTAATATTTTTTTTTTGATTTTTTTTTGTTGTTCTAGACTTGTAGTTAAATGATTTTGTTGTTTTATTTATAGCTTTTTTGTTTAAATAATTTGTTACAAGTAATCAACATTTAATATTAGGGCTTGAATGTTTAAAAATATAATTGAAAGTTATGGGCTATGGTTGAACATGATTGTTCATTTTGTTTAAGTGTTTAATGTTGTTTTATGAACTTATAGAGCAAATTATATGTGTAGGAACAATGAGTAAGAATGTAATGAAATTATGACGTGTTTAGTATCTTTAGTTGATATTTTGGCTATATTTAAAAAAAAAAACTTGTAGGGCACAATTTTAAATACGTTTGAAATTTGTAATGACGTTTGACGTGTTTTAGATGATTTATAAATTTTAGTTTGATGTTCTTTTGTCTTACATGATCCGACCCGACTTGTTATGAACCGATATTTTTATACAGCTAGGGGCCTAAAATCTTTGAACATATTCTGCACCCCCAGGTAAAAAATTCCTGGGTCCGCCACTGTCTGTGATCTTCTGTCTTGAGCCGAAATGAGTGATTCTAAGCCGATCCTCACACCGATTACGTGCTCCGAGTCACTTACTCTACATGGTGTGACTCCCTACACATCACCCACGGACTACCATACATTTGTTGGCAGTGGCGAAGCTTGAAAATTTTCATCAGGTGGTCGAAAACGTATATACTTAAAAAATTCTATACGAAACGTAAACACATAACACTATCGAGCGAAAAGTTCGGAGGGTTAGTCGCCCCGGCCCCTTCAATGCTTCACCCCTGTTTGTTGGTGCTCTCCAAGCCGGCTCTCTACGTGTTTCTTCAAAGTTCAAACTCGACACTTACGGGGGGGCAAAAATGACTACTGACTGATAGATGAAGGGCCGTTTCTTGTAATTACTTTATCTATCACAGAACCTAAAACCCCCCAAGAAATCCTGCGGTCTACCCGAATTTGAAGAAGAAATCTCAAAAATCAAAATGATGGAACCGTTATTTCATTGACTGTTGCAGAAATGAAGTCACTACTATCAAGAATGAGCGTGAGGTTTTCATCTTACGGAATCACCAATTTCACCACGAATCGTTCGGCAGTCAAAACCATAAATAATTACGGTTTTCCATTGACGACGAGATTTGGCACTAGGTGTTCTCTTAAAACCGCCGCGAAGACGAAGAAATCCGATTCAAAAATGGATGACGGTTTCTTTGTTGTCCGGAAAGGGGATCTCGTTGGTGTCTACAACAACTTAATTGATTGTCAGGTTCAAGTCGGATCTTCGGTATACTTTCTTATCCCAGTATATTAACTATCCAGACACAATAAGAATATAATTGGTTTAAATGAATTGATAGGTATGTGATCCTCCTGTTAGTGTATATAAAGGCTATGCAATGTCCAAAGAATGTGAGGCCTATTTGGAGTCTTGTGGGCTTAAAAACGCTCTTTATTCGATCAGAGCAGCAGATTTGAGACAAGAATTGTTCGGTACCCTTGTGCCGTGTCCTTTCCAGGTTCTATATACTTAAAGGAGTGTTTGTTATTGTTATTGTAATTGTTTAAAGTTGAAGACTTGTGTTTCTGTGCTGTGCAGCATCCACATGTTTCAATAGACCAACCTGAAAAAGATTTGTGGTCACAAACTGGGGTAAGTTGGAAATTGGTATATCGAATCACAATGTTGAATGTTGATGATTTTACTTTTGCTAATGATTGGCAGCATGCTTGTGTTCTTGAGTTCGATGGTGCGTGTAAAGGGAATCCAGGACAGTCTGGGGCGGGAGCCGTGCTTCGAACTCCTGATGGAAGTTTGGTATATATTATCTCGGGCTTTCTTCTTTATATTTGGCTATGTGTAGTGTAGTCCATTAACGCCCCCATGCCAAATCAACATGGTGGGAGTTAAACACCATCGTGGGTTGTTATTGGTGGCACCAATGGCTCCCAGCGCCATTGGAATGACGAGCGTGAATTATTCCACTACACCTAGTTACTGAGTGGTTTAGCTATTGCCCTTTGCCTATGTGGCGCTGACATGGCAACACTTTTGGGTGGTTTAGTTATTCCATTACACATAGTCTTATGTGACTGTCAACTGTTGTAACTTTTACTTATTTTATAGATTTATAGATTGCGTGAAGGTTTGGGTGTGGCGACTAATAATGTTGCAGAATATCGAGCAATGATTTTAGGGCTGAGATATGCTCTTAGCAAAGGTTTCACAAGTATATGTGTTGTTGGTGACTCTAAACTTGTCTGCATGCAGGTTTTTGCCGTCGTTTCTTTTACTGTTTTATTGCAGAAAAAAATTGGTTGTTGGATTATAAAGGGAAAACATGTTTGGACGTTTGGTACAGATTCAAGGGCTATGGAAGGTGAGGAATAAGAATATAATCAAGTGGTATGAAGAAGCAAAGAGATTGAAGGATGAGTTTATGTTTTTTCAGATCAATCATGTCTTAAGGGTATGATTTTTTTTTTTAAATGTGTTTCGTATTCACTCCGGTTGTGAAATTTATATATATATATATATATATATATATATATATATATATATATATATATATATATATATTCTCACAGGACAAAAACTCAGAGGCTGATGCTCAGGCAAACTTAGCTGTAGTTCTTGCAGGTGACCACTCCTCTCCGAAAACTACCTATTTTATTATCACAACTAAGTCAATGTTGAAAGACATTTTAGATATTTAATGTAAATAATCAAATATCTGCTTATATTTACTGTTTTTATAGTTGGTGAGGTGCAAGAGGAGGAGGTCGAGATTGGCGAAACTGAAAGTCAAAGTCAATGAAGCTAACAGGATTCACTCTTTAACCCAATTGTCCATAGTTTGAAGCAACTATATATATTTATACTCACACCCAATGTTGTCTATGGTGCAAGTGATATTCAGCTATGCTTGTGACCTTATTTAAAGATAAAGGAACAATTGATGCTATTGTTATTGTCACTATTAGTGACTTTCAGATGTATGTTAGTTATTTAATCAAAAGTAAAAGTAAATGATGTAATTGATAATATAACTAAGAAATTTATTTTGTAGTTAAAGTTTCACTTCCATCAACCTTTCTGATCCTCTCCGTACTCGCTAGTTCCCTAAATTCAACCTGTTTAAGGGTCCAGATGATTTCTTGAAATCCTAGTTTTTGTTAGACTATACGGTGTGGGAGGGCATGAAGCGTCACGTGACAGCCACATCAGCACCTGTCAGAAAGGTGGGGTGGTGCCAAAAAGCGCGGGGTGGGATGAGGCTTGGAAGGGTGGCGTGGTGTGACATGTGGCATACACTTTGTATATTTAATTTATATATAAAAAACAAGAAAAAAATCAACCCAATAAGCCTCCACGTCGCCTAGACCATTGACTCCACGCCAGTGAGATTTCTACAGCCCCCCTTAACCAATGCTGGACACAGGGTGATGTAATGGCGTGGTTTAGGTCTCCACGCCCGTATGACGTATGACGTTATGTAGTGTTAAAGGGCTAGCCTTTTGGACCCATCTCTGCTGATATGTAATGAAGTTTGTCTCTTTTTAGAACCAGCCCCTGAAAAAGCTGCTAATAAGATATAACACCTTAAGGTTAGGTTGAATTTGCAAATAAATACCCTTTGTTTATATGTTCACTGGTCACACAAAACCCCAACAAAACCCCTAAAACGTAATCTCAAAACACAAACTCCAAACCCTAGCTTGGTTCTTCATCAGTCACCTGCTCCACCCCCACCTCCAGTCGACCTCCACCTCCAGCCCACCTCCACCTCCAGCCGACCTCCACCTCCAGCCGCACCTCCACCTCCGGCCACCTCCACCTCCACCTCCGGCGACCTCCACCACCAGTCAACCTTCACAGGTAAGTTCTTTTATAATTTTTGTCAAAAAATTGTTTTTTTATTGTTTGTTTTTAGTTTAATTGTTTGTTCTTTTATAATTTTTATGTAATCGTTTGTCAAAAATTCTTTTGTTAAGTGTTAGTTTATAATTTTTATGGAAAATAGATGTTCAACTAGATGAATTGTTTGATTAAAGTTTGGTGTATGTAGTATGATTAAAGTTTGGTGTATGTAGGTTGATTAAACTTGATGAATCGTTTGATTAAAGTTTGGTGTATGTAGTATGATTAAAGTTTGTAGAAGTTAAAAAACAAACAGTATTCTTCTTGCAGAGGTTTGGTCCACCTCTTCAGCTGCAGATGTGGTCCGCAGACTGCAGACTTTTTATCTCTGAAAAAACAAACAGCACCATATAATCTCTGCCAACAACACCCTCACTGATCTGAATTTCTTGCTTGCAAATCAACACGTAAATCTAATGATTCTCCAACGTTCCCTTCCAATTCTCACTTTCTGCAATCCCAAATTTCTCCTCATACCCTTCAACTTATCATCACCGGCTTCATTCTCACCCCTCATCTCTAGATTCCACCACCGTTCACGGGCCCGAATTCGAGCACTTTCCACCGCCGTCGCCGCCGCCGCTGAGAAGGAAACCGGCACCTTCTTCGCCGATCAAACTGTTTCTTGGAGTTCGTTAGGTATTACCGATAAATTATCTCGTGCTCTTACTGCCATAGGTCTCAATCGTCCCTCTCTCATTCAGGTAACAATTACTCTTCAATTTTATTTCTTTATTATTATTAGTATAATTATTATTAATTTATGTCTGGTTTCACTTCAGGCTGCTTCTATACCTTCTATACTTGTTGGAAATGATGTTGTTGTTGCAGCAGAGACTGGTAGTGGTAAAACACATGGTTATCTTGTTCCATTGTTTCATAACCATTTATCTACAACTACAACATCAACAAATGATTCAGTCGATAGTATTTCTGATGAACTAGTGAATCAACCTCATCGTATATCTCTGGTTCTTTGCCCTAATGTCATGTTATGCGAGCAAGTAGTTCGGATGGCCAGTTGTATTTGCGATGATAACGGAGAACCACTTCTTCGAGTTGCAGCCGTCTGCGGACGACAGGTAATTGTAATCTGTGCTACTGTTGTTCGATACGTTAAGCTAGTATCGGTCTTGTTTGATTGTCGTTGATTGTAGGGATGGCCGGTTAATAAGCCAAACATAATTGTGTCGACGCCTGCTGCTCTTTTGAACTACCTTCATGCAATTGATCCTGAGAGGCGGCGTCGTGCTGAGTTTATTCGTGATGTTAAACATGTGGTAATGATTCATCTAGCTACCTGCTGCAATGTCATGTAACTGTAAACAAGTGTTTTAAAGTCTGTAAATAATTTATAGGTTTTTGATGAAGCAGACATGCTTCTTTGTGGGAGTTTTCAAAACCAAGTTATTCGTCTCATAAACATGTTCCGTTTTGATGAAAAAGTGTTGTCACGGGCTAAAAATGCTTCTCCTGAGAAGTCATTGGATATGGAGTCTGAATCCAGTATCCTGGTGGATATAGAAAACCATCAAGAGATGGAAGATGAAGAAGAGATTGTGGACGAGGCTGATTTTGGGGATTCCGTTGAAGAAACTGAAGCAATTGTTATGAAGAAAAGAGACTGGAGAAGGACGAGAGAGATATATGAACGCAGTAAACAATACATTTTTGTAGCAGCAACACTTCCTGAAAATGGAAAGAGAACAGCTGGCGGTGAACTGAAACGGTTGTTTCCAGACGCCACATGGGTTAGCGGGCTTTATCTTCATCGCCATAATCCAAGGTTAGAGCAAAAGTGGATTGAAGTTACAGTTGATACGCAAGTGGATGTACTTATAGATGCTGTAAACCATAAATGTGAAACAAGCGTATCAAGTTCTGATAGTGGGTTGAGTCGAACAATGGTATTTGCAAATACGGTTGAGGCTGTTGAAGCTATTGCCACGGTTTTACGGGGAGCAGGTATTGAATGCTACTGCTATCACAGTGAGAGCTCTTTAGAAGACCGTACAAGGAATTTAATTGATTTTCAACAAAAAGGTGGCATCTTTGTGTGCACCGATGCTGCTGCTCGTGGAACAGATATTCCCAATGTTTCACATGTTATACAGGTTGTTTGAAGTTTTTGTTTTTCTCATATCTTTGTTGAAGATTGTTAGGATAAATAATAGTAAGTTACATTGGGTTAGTTAGTTAGGTTGTTAATAGTCGTAGATAACCAATATAAATAAGTGGTGATTTGTATTTAATCAATAAGATGAATGCTCAAATAGTTTCCACAACATACTTTCTCTCTCTAGATTAGGTTAGGAGTAGTTTAGGTTAGTTAATTTTCAATTTCACTGAAGATTCAAAAGGAAAATCAAACAGACATGATTCTCATTTCTGATTCTTGATGTTTGATTGCAGGCGGAATTTGCTACATCTGCGGTAGATTTCTTGCACCGGGTGGGTCGGACAGCCAGAGCGGGTCAGCCTGGGCTAGTTACAAGTATGTACAATGAATCTAATCGTGATCTTGTGGCTGCAGTTCGGCAAGCTGGAAAACTATGTCAGCCTGTGGTAAGTATGCTTTTGGGCTTTGATTTTTAAATTAGGAATAATGTGTATGATAATAACCACAACAAAATATTAACAACACCGGTTTCTGTCTACACGATTGTATATGTTATTATAATTGAGGGGTATCATATGGGTTTGCAGGAAAAGGCGTTTAGCAGGAAGCGAAGCTTTAGGAAGAAACTGAAAAAGCGAGGAGGTATATTAAATGTTCTTTTTTTTTTTTTCCCATGAGATGTGTGGTTGTCCTAGATCAAATTTGAATAATTAACAAAGTAAGAACTTATTGAGTGTTGTTGCTAAAGCAGGTGGTAAAGGTGAGAAACTAGTTGAGGATAGGCAGCTTAACAGGGAGGGAGAGAGGGTTAGAAACTGATGATGCGTGAAAGTTGTAATCTTATGAAAGCTAGTTGTTACTGAGCATCAAAGGTTGTACGGGTCATCTTATATACATCTCCGATTAGCATGTAACAGTTTTTCGAGACAGCCCAGAAAGCACAATCTCTCTCATAATCTTATTTGGGTATCGAGTATTTATATGTTAGAACTGTTTTTTTTTTTTTGCAACATATAGTTTCACCTCGAGAATAACGACTCTTTATTTTACTTGCTTTATGAGTGGCATACATCATAACTTGTTCATTTGCTAGAAGATACAATGGAGCTTACTTGTACCATGGTAAAGAAATTAAAAGAACTGAAGTGAGAAAATGTATTTTGTATTGAGTTCTTTGATGAATACAAGAAATGATATGTCAGTTAGGCTATATATATAAAAGTAACAAACTATAACAAGGGGATCCTAATGTTTAGCGTGTTCAGTGTTTGGATACCACAAACTTGGGTGTTGGTCATCGGACGCTCAATCGAAAAGGAAAGGGAATTTAAAACAAGGAACATGTTTTTGTGGCATATATCTAGTGCCAAATGGTGAAAACTGGACCATGAAGATACGTGTGAAGGCCCAAAGTAAACCAGGCTTAAAAGAAGGTGTGCCATGTAATACAAGTTGTTGGGCTTGGAATTGAATGCCACTTTCCTAGATTTGGAGACTGATTTTGTTGAATCTTTCGGACACATAGTCGATAGAGGATGAACAAATAGAGAAACTCCGACTTCTAAGAAGAAACTGCTAATCACAGTATGTTGCAACTGAAAAACATTGATTTGAACAGTATGTTAGATTAGGAACAGCTCTCATACCATAAGGAAATGAGGTGAGAAAATGCAAACAATGAAAGATAAAACTAGCAAAATATAAGGCTGTGTGCAACACCACCCACCACCGAACCCGACAGCTCACCTTCACGCCTCCCCCTTTGCCCCTTAAGGCGTTACTAGGCTAAAACCTGACCCCTTTGCGCCCGTGTAACGCCTAACCACTCACCAGCGCCGCCTAATGCCCCAAATCCTGTATACGTGTTGCCATCTGGTGTTGATTGAGATGAATCACGCCCTTGGTGGCACTCGAGTACACTAAGTCTTAACAACTAACTGATTTTAGCTGCCAAACAAATAACAAACTCATCTCTACCACATGTAACTAACATTATATACTTCACTAATATCTAATAGCATTTTTGGTCAAGTCTAGTCTAGTTTTTTTTTTTTTTTTTTTTTCTTTTTCTTCTTCTTTTGTTTTTTAGACTTGAAATTGAAAGGACGATATTATTGGGCATGGTGACAATCTACAATGATGGTGACGCAGCAAGTAAATACAAGGCGCGAGTGGCACGTGGTCCTTGCATAATCTTTCGTACAATACGATGCGATACAACATCGTCCATGCTCATTCAACCTGTTTTGAGCTTTTGTTTTTACAACTGGCACCGAATACAGTTTAACATGTGGTAGTATAGTACTTGAAACGTAAGTTGTAAATTGTATATCAAATCATTTGAGTACTACATACTACCATGTAAAAAATTGATGTAGTTTCGTACCCAAAAAACAGACATGACTTTTGGGACCCATGAATGCTTTGAAAGACGTCAAACAAAAAGGGCCCATCATCATGGCTACCATTCAATGATGGCAAATTCTAAATATGTTTTTTCACTTTCACCTCATTCAATCGATTAGTCATCAATCACATCAATAACTTTATAGTTTATTTTAGGGTGTTACTTAGGGCGTGCGGAGTGGTGTCGGTAAAAGCATCGGTGCCGATGTCTAAACCAATGCCCACCTTTTTTGCCGAATTGTTTTACCGATTTGGGGAGGTAAATCGGTGAGGGAACACCGATTCGGGAAGAGGGGAGGAGAGGGGAGAGAGTAGGGGTGTGTGGTGGGGTCCATGCCATCTCAACCAATCACAATTTTTTCCTTTTTTTTTAAATAGTTTACCACTTTACAAGTGTCTAAACCATTGCCAACACTTTTCACCAAAGTTTAAACACTTTTGACTGATTGACATGGCGCGCTCTGATTGGTCGGTTTTTTGGTTTGCCACTCAAAGTGTTTAACCACTCCCTACACCCTTAGTAACACCACCCCAATTCCCAAATAGTATACACCAAGGTACCAGACCCATCATACGGTCTTTATGATTATGATGTAGTGGAAAATTGGTGTTACTGGCTTCCTACTCTGTTTTCTTTTCACATTCCAAATTCAAAACCAAGATGTATTTAGGCTTAAATTTCTATTTAAATCGAGCTTTTAATAGTGGGTTTGATTAGTGTTGGGCTTTTAATATAAACTTTAGGTTGAGGTGTTGGACTTTTACTTTCTTTTTGAGGGATATCATAATATAATGTTAGAGGTAACGTACAAATAAAATAAAATAAATTTCAATTCACCTGAAAAAGTTAGGGGCAGTGGAGGCTACTACCCCTCCCAGGCTCCCACCACTATATATCCGCACACGAGGATGACCAACCATAAGGGTGAAAGGTGTGTCCGGCAAAGGGGTGCGGTAAATTTGGTTTGCGGCTCGGGAACACCGTCGCCAACCCCCTTTGCCGCGCGGTAAGGTTTCTCTCTCGGCAGTGCCGTCTCCGAGAAATCTCAAAACGTTTTGGGCCTGGAGCCACTAAAAATAAATCGGGCCCATATAATTTAAACACAATAATTCGGCCGAATTTCATCCCTAATTTAAACCTAAATAACATAAATTGAAGCCCTAATTTAAACCTAAAGATAAAAAAACACATACCTTGAAGTTGAAGTCGATTAATCGATTAGAGCAGCCCAACCTCGTCTCGTTCTCGTCTCCAGCCGCACGCGCGGACCTGTGTTTTCTTCTCTTTTGTTACTTCTGTTCTCGTCTCCAGTTACCAGCAGCAAGCAGTTTGTTTAAATTTTTTTTTTTGACCGTGCCCTCCCAATTCCAACAGTCAACAGCGTTTAACTCAATCTCTTTCACATTGGGTTTTCTTTTTGGGCTTATCATTGGGCTACATAAACATACAATCCAAGTTCTAAATATAATTAGGTTACCAGTTAAACTGTTAAAGGCCCAATAACAGATTACAGAACATATAGTATATAGGATATTTTTTAAAAACTCTGGTCCCTCAAGAACTTTGGGCCTGGGTCCAATGCCCTACCTGCCCCTATTGATAACCGGGCCTGTCTCTCGGTGACTGCATAACGATCGACAAAGGCACAAATTTGACCGTTGGGGATGAAGACCAACGGCTATATAGCAGTTTAAATAAAAAAAATTATATTTTCTTTTTAAAATTAAACTATAAATACCTAACATAAATCATACCCAAATACATTCAAATTTATACCCCAACCAAACCAAAAAATACCAAACATTTACCCAATCATTACAAAACAAAATGGCGGATGAACTCCCGTTATTTTTTCCACCCGATAGTAGTGACGATTAATCCGATAGTAGCATTCTTTTTTTTTTTTTTTTCCAAAATCTCATCGAAGACGCCGAACTTCAAGACACGGCATGTCGCAACACCCGGCCCCTAATCACGTGGGAACGGACGGCCGCGAGCCAATATCAGTGGTATCGGTGTTTATCAATTTGGCAGCGGAATTTACATCAGGATCGTAGTTAGGAAATATTTTATCAGAGTAAAATACCACATTTTTATAATATTAAATACATGGGAAATTCTCAAGTTTCCATTACAAACAGGTTTATAGGGATAAACCCTAATTTATTTAAATAAAACATCTTCTTTATTTAAGTAACTTTTATAGCCATTTTTCCAAGCCTTCAGTGCTGTCCAGCTGCCTTCTATTTGGCTTTCACATTTTGTTACCTGAAACGCGTTTAAAAACATTTTATCAGCAATAAATACTGGCGAGTGAATCCCAATTTAATCAAAACAAGTTTTGTCATTGTACAATATTGAGGGCGATCTCGCAATTACATTTATTTCCATCTACTTTAATTACCACCAACGGTACTATCAATCCATGACTGGTGGTAATGTTACTACTCACAGTATAGTAACAAATTTTGTATACAAAACCCCAACATACCGACGATAATTGTAGAATACAAATACTCAATCACTGTTAAATATAAATTAAAACAATTGAGGTTTTGTAAAAAAAAACACTTTGTGAAAAGAGGAATCACTCACATTGCTAATTTAGGTATTTTCCCTATGACTTCCTGGTTATAATCTATTAATTAAACAATGCACACACGTTAGTATAATAACCCAATTTACATTAGTTATACCCTCCCCGAGACAGAAACTCCAACGACTGAGTCAGGCAGAGCCTGGACATGCGTTACGGAGCACTAGATCAATCGGGCAGCATATCTAATACGTAAACGGGGGTTATGATACTTACATCGAGGCAGGGTTTCGTTATTTTAGTGGGTATTATACCCGATATTAATTCTACAATTCAGAATTTGAGAGAGATTGAGAAAGTTTTGAACGATTTGGGACTGAAGCTGATCCCATCTATTTATAGGGTCTGATCGACCCTTTCTCGATCCCCGTGAAAGAGTTAATTTTGGCCTTCGCGGCCCGCGAGCGCCCCAAAGATTTTGATTTTATTTATTTTTTATAAAATTAAAGGTATTTAGGGTCATTTTACGTATACGGGGTGTATTTTGGGACGTATAGGATTGTTCTAAATATTTCATGAGGGTTGTTATATCCTCCCCACCTTGTTTTAGAACTTGTCCTCGAGGTCTACTGGAACAGGTGTGGATATTTCCTCTGCATCTCTGATTCAAGCTCACAAGTGTACTCTGGTCCTCTCTTGGAATCCCATCTTACTTTGACTAGAACCAATCTCTTGTGTTTGAGATTTTTGACTTTTCTGTTTTCAATCTGTAGAGGCTTCTCTACAAACTTAAGTTTCTCATTTACCTCTATGTCCTTAAGAGGTATCACTAATGACTCATCTGCTAAGCACTTTTTGAGATTACATACATGAAATACATCATGTATTCCTGCCATTTCCTCTTGCAGTTGTAGCTGGTAAGCTACAGGTCCTATTCTTTTAATAATCTCAAAAGGTCCAACGTACCTGAGGCTTAGCTTTCCCCTTTTAATGAATCTAACTACTCCTTTCCATTGAGAAACTTTTAGTAATACCTTGTCTCCTACTTGAAATTCCAATGGCTTTCGTCTGTTATCAGCATAACTCTTTTGTCGATCACGTGCTGCTTTTAGTCTTTCCTTGACTTGAATAATCTTGTCTGTTGCTTCTTGTACTATCTCTGGTCCAGAGAATTGCTTTTCTCCAATTTCTGCCCAACAGACTGGAGTTCGGCACTTTCGTCCATAAAGTGCTTCAAATGGTGCAGCATTGAAACTGGTATAATAGCTGTTGTTGTAAGAAAATTCTATTAATGGTAAATGATCGTCCCAATTTCCTCCAAAATCAATTACACAAGCTCTAAGCATATCTTCCATTGTCTGAATTGTCCTTTCGCTTTGTCCGTCCGTTTGGGGATGATAAGTTGTGCTTAGATTTAACTTGGTTCCCATTACTTTTTGGAAACTAGTCAAAAAATGAGAAGTAAAAGGGCTATCTCTATCAGAAACAATAGATAAAGGAATGCCATTTAATGAAACTATTTCATTTACATATAACTTGGCTAATTGTTTCATACTGAAAGTTTCCTTCATTGTTAAGAAATGAGCTGACTTGGTTAATCTATCTACAATCACCCAGATTGTATCATTACCTTTTCGTGTCTTGGGTAATTTGGTAACAAAATCCATTGTTATCAATTCTCATTTCCATATCGGCATTTCTAATTGCTGCAATAAACTTGAGGGTTCTGATGTTCAGCTTTAACATGTGAACATGTTAGACACTTGGCAACATAAGCTGCTACATCCTTTTTCATTCCTATCCACCAAAAATTCTTCCTTAAGTCTTGATACATCTTATCACTTCCAGGATGCATCGTATACTTAGACTTATGGGCTTCTTCTAATATTCGGTGGCGTAGGTTTCCTTGTTTAGGTATCCAAATTATTTTCTTATGGAATCTCCAAATTCCATCTGTTCCTTGTTCTAGTTCCTTAATCATTCCTTTCAATTTTTTAGTATCGTCCTTGATTACTGATTCTTGTACTTCTCTAATCTGATTATTTAAATCTATCTGTAGATTTAATTTAAGAGAACATACTCTTTTTGGCTTTTCGTGATATTTTCGACTTAAAGCATCAGCTACTACATTAGCCTTTCCTGCACGATACTGGATATCACAATCATAATCACTAAGAATTTCCATCCAGCGTCTCTGTCTCATATTTAACTCCTTTTGCCCAAAAACATATCTTAAACTTTTATGATCGGTGAAAACGATAAACTTACTACCGTAAAGGTAATGTCTCCAAATTTTAAGGGCAAAAATTATAGCTCCTAATTCTAAACCATGGGTTGAATAGTTTTTTTCATGATTCTTAAGTTGTCTAGAAGCATAGGCTATAACCTTTTGACGTTGCATCAACACACATCCATAGCCTAACTTAGAAGCGTCACAATAGACTACAAATTCTTCAGTTCCTTCTGGTAACGCTAGTATGGGTGCGCTGGTTAATCTTTGCTTAAGAATTATAAATGCTTCTTCCTGTTTTGGTCCCCATTCAAAATTAACTGACTTACATGTTAGTTTTGTTAAGGGAATGGCTATTCTAGAGAAATCTCGAATAAACCGTCTATAATAATCGGCCAGTCCTAGAAAACTTCTAACCTCCGTTCGTGATTCAGGAACTTTCCATTTAGTAATTGGCTCGATCTTTATAGGATCCACATGAATTCCTTGATGATTAACTATATGTCCAAGGAATTTCACTTCTTCTAACCAAAACTCACATTTCGAAAATTTAGCATAAAGCTTTTCTTTTCTTAGCAAACTTAGGAGTGCATGCAGATGCACTGCATGTTCCTCTTTACTCTTAATATAAATGAGAATATCATCTACAAAGACGATTATGAATTTATCCAGATATGACTTACATATTCTGTTCATCATGTCTATAAATGCGGCTGGGGCATTGGTTAGACCAAATGGCATGGCTGTAAATTCATAATGGCCATACCTTGTTCTAAAGACGGTCTTAGGAATGTCCTCTTCCTGTACCTTTAATTGATGATACCCTGAGCGTAAATCGATCTTTGAAAAGAATCGAGCTCCTTGCAGTTGGTCGAACATATCATCGATTCTTGGTAATGGGTACCGATTTTTAATCGTGACCTTATTCAACTCTCGGTAATCAATGCACATACGCATTGACCCGTCCTTTTTCTTAACGAACAAGATTGGTGCTCCCCATGGTGATGAACTGGGCTGTATGAATCCTTTCTCCAGAAGTTCATCTAACTGTTTCTTTAGTTCTTGCATTTATACTGGTGCCAAACGGTAAGGTGCCTTGGCAATTGGTGATGTCCCTGGTAGTAGATGAATTATGAATTCAACTTCCCTATCCGGCGGTAGTCCAGGTAATTCTTCTAGGAAAACATCTGAGAATTGAGATACTACAGGAATATCTTTCAATTATTTTCCTTTAGTGTTAATGATTATAGAAATCATATACACTGGTGATCCTTTTCTTGCATAACTGGCTGTTTTCATTACAGAGATAAATTTTGTGGATCGAGTTGGCTTATTTCCTTTAATTGTGATCTTTTCACCTTTTGGTGAATTTACTTGTATTGACTTTTGATCACATAGAATACTGGCTTTATTGGCTACTAACCAATCCATTCCTAATACAATATCAAATCCAGCCAGATTCATTGGGTAAAGATTAGCAATAAAAAATTGGTTTAAAATTTCTATTCTTGCTCCCTACAAGATTTCGGTGATCTTAATGGATTCTCCATTTGCTGTCTCTACTAAACATTCTTATTGAAGTTTAGTTAATGGTTGATTGAGATGTTTGCAAAATGAAGCATTAATAAAACTTTGGTTCGCACCAGAGTCAAATAATACGTTCGCAAAAACATCATTAACTAAAAACGTACCGGCAATCACGTCCGGAATCATCTTGGCTTCTTCGGTTGTCAGAACAAATGCTCTAGCATTTTTAGTAGCCTTGTTGTTCATGGCTGGAGCTAGTTTCAGACAGTTTGGCTTAATATGCCATTTTTCTCCACAATTGAAGCATAGTCCATTACTAGGTTTCTTCCTACAGTCTTCTTCCTTATGTCCCTGTATCTTGCAGAAGTTACAGTATGTGGAGCATCTTCCTGAATGCTTCTTCTTGCAAGCCTTACAATAAGGTGCAGAAGTAGAACCTACGTTTTTCCCACGGTTGGAATTGCCGTAGCGAAATTCCTGGGTAAGCTTTTGAGCTATGTTCTTCCTCTGGTTCTCTTCTTGTGTGCGTACTAATTAATCAGTCAAGGTATTTGCTAGTTCTACTGCTTCTTCTATGGTTTGTGGTCTAGCTACCTTGACTACATGTCTAATTTCACTGATTAATCCCCAGATGTAACGGGAGATTAATACTGGTTCTGGTGAGGCTAGGGTTGGCACTATTCTAGCATATTCAAAGAATACAGTAGTGTAACCCTTACAGTCTACTCCTGTGTGACAACTGACAAAAATCCAGGTATTCGTACAATTAATTAACCATGATAAGTGCTTAATGACTGTGCTGAATTACAATTAATTGATTTCTGATTACTGCATCATACTTACATGTGCATCACATATTGCAAAATGTCACATCATTATTACATGCAAACCATATTGACATACATGATGCACAAAGCACAGTTAGCACAGTTAGCGGATAACTCAGAAAAATGCTGACAGAACTCAGCACATAGACAGACAGTGTTTTGAGACCCAGTATGGGCCAGAGACTAAGTACTACACTAGTATGGTGTGTAGGGAAGTAAGGACCACAAAACTGCATTCCTAAGTGATAGTTTAAGTACCGGAAAGTGCCTAAAACTCACCCAAAGTGCTGAATGCAGCATAATTCAACAAAAATAAGCATTTTAGCAAGCTAGTATCATGCAAAAATATGGCTAAATGGTCCTGAATGCTTTCCTAAGTGTCGGGAATTAAAAGTGTCACAAAAGGGTACACAAAGAACATTAAACGGTATAGTTTAGCACTTTAACGAGCCGGTATCTAACCGAACAACCGGACACTACCCGAAACATCAAAATTACACTAGAAGCATTGTTTTAATGTTTTCAAGCTAGTTATGATCCCCGAACACCCTAACACACTATATAACATCATATTAACTAAAACACCTAACTATTATACTTAGAATCTAACTAATTCTCCTAACTATCCATCACAACACAACCATACCCCCTCATGTTCACGATTTCAAGGGTGGCCCCCACCCTTGAATTTATTTGATTTGTTAATAGATATGCTTTGTACTAATGAAACACATTAACCACTAGTCTAAGAAGTGTTGGAAGATTATAAGAGTAACCACAAGTCTTGAACCATCATTCATCTTCATCACAACTTCACACCAACTCTCTCTCCCTCTCCTCTACTTACGGCGGTGAGCCACCACCCCCATCACCACCATCTTCATCTCATTTTCATACAATCCATACTCATCACAAGGTGTTCGAAGCAAGATAAGGAAGCTTGGTGGCTTTGGAGATTGAAGGACCTTCACCATTTGCTATTAACCACCTAGTTTATCATCTTCTTGAGTTTCATCCCTAGCCTTGTGCTAGTAGTAAGACTCTTATAATCCCTTGTTACGTCTTATTTAGTTGGTTAAAAGATGATATATGTTGTTAATCATAAAGAACACTAATGAACAAGATGTTAATCTCTAACATAAAGCTCAAAACCATAAGAATACATATTGTTTAGTGTTGTTTTGCTTCTTGATGATTGATTATTTGTGTTTATGGTGTTAGACATCATATGAAACTTACTAGATTGTGATTAAACACATGATCTAGCAAGTTGAGGTGATGATCTTGTGAAAGACCAAGATGATTATACTTTGTGTTTCTCATGAACTTGGAAATGAAAATGATTTTGTGAATGATGAAGTATCTAACATGTTACTAGTCATAAACTTGGATGATTTCAAAACTAGTTTTCTCAAGAAACCAAGTTAAATCACAAGATTTACATAATCATGGATTTTAAAGAAACTAACCATGTTTTTAGTGGTGAAACAAGTATAAAAATACATTGTTAACAAGAAAAAATCAAAAGAATGATTTTTAGAAAAATCATCTTGTAAGTTGAAAAAGACTATATCTTGTAAGAAAGGGATTTACAAATAAATAACCACACTTTAAAGGGGTAACTAAGCTTACTAAACTCACCAGTAAGTTACTACAAGTTTTTATAAAAGTTCAAGTTCATGTTGTTGTGTAAATTACTTAATTTTGGCACTTGGTAAGTGTTGATTGAGTTGTTGATTGTTTGTGATGATTTTAAAAGAAAATGATATGCTTTGAAAGCATGGGAACCTCCATTTTTAGGGGAAACTATGGCAAAATTTTCTAAAAATGTAAACACTTAGAAAAATATTTTCAAACAAATATTTACAGGTATATTTTAACCATGAGTTTCCATATAAACATTGCCATAATTTTGTTACAAAAATACAAATATTGGAGGTTGGATTTTTATAAATAAAAATGGCTAGATATATATTTAGAATATATATATATACAATAAAGACACATGTGTGTGATTATTTGTATACTTTGTGTATTAGTTATATTATTTAGGACTTGAAATAATATAACTTAACAAAATATCAAGAAATCACAATCTAGAATATTACCAAGAATCTCAAGGAATAAATATATAAGTTACACACATAATATTGGGAAACAGAACGAAAGAATGTAACTTAAAAAATATTCCGGAAAATACATTTATAAATATATTTTTGGTTAATAATATTTTGGACACAAGAAATGAAAATATGATTTTTATGACTATCACAAAGTTAAATCGAATTTTGACAAGAAGGAAATGTATAATTTTTGACGATTAAAAATATATATGTTTCTTGGGAATTACCAGGAAATATAATATTTTTGGGAAAAATATATATTTTCTTGGATAAACTTGAAATAAAATATTTTTGGGTAAAAATAAGTTTATATATATTTTCTAAAGTTAGACTTGAAAATATATTATTTTGGAACTACAAATATTTTTGCCAAAAGGAAAAATTATGAATAATTTTTCTAAGTAATAATTCATAAATATATATTTTGGGAAATATATATATTAGTGGACTTTTATTAGAAATAATATTTCGGAAAGTTCAACACAAAATCAAGTATAAGAATACTTAACAATTACAAGAAAATACGTATTTTCGTACGTATAAACACACACCGGAATACGACCCCAAAATATGACAAAGTGCACATGTATAAGATACCCCCATCCTTGGGAAGGAAATACAAGTATAAATACTTGAGAAGTATTATTACGAAAATATTGTTTGACAATTATTCCTAAATTTATAAATATAATTGAAGTTGAAATATTAATTATTTTGACAATAATTATATAAATTGGAATGATATCAGAAACGTAACTCAAAAACATTAATACTAAGACAAGGCACAACCCGTTCGTCCAATAGACCTTAGTACATTGTAGGTAGTCGTGTTTGCTGAAGGAACTTGAGTTACGCTTATTGAAGACGCAAGACAGTGAGTTCATGTCCCCCTTTTCTTTTAACTATTTTCAGTTTTATAAATTCGGGGGTGAAATACATGTTACAATTGTTTACAAACGTTTTATACATGGTATGGTTAGCTAAGGAAGGTTACTACTTGATCATGTGAGTGGTGGGTACAACACTTAAGGCCATTAATCCTCGTCGTAGGACCGAGGGACATGAGTGATAGATCTATTTGGGTGTAGCGAGCCCACACCTATGAGGACCAGGGTGGCCCATGTGATGACTATGTCCACATACTGAAGCCGTGGCAAAATCCACTAGGTTTGAGTTTTCCTGCATCACTTCACACATACCATTGGCCTTGCAAACCATTGGTGATCTGTTTTTCCTTAATGCTCTCATACCAGGACTTACATACGTACAGACAAACTTTAAAGATTATTCATATACACAGACAAACATATGAACTCGCTCAACTTTTGTTGATGTTTTCAAATTACATGTATTTCAGGGAATTAAGTGGATCTGGCGGGTGTTTGCATGTTCCAAGCTGCGTCATGAATAAACAGATGTCATCCGAAGTCATTAGGGTTTAGGAGATGTATCTTAATCCTGGACGAGATACATGGTTCTAAACTCGGTGTTATTTAAGGTCTTTTTTCGATTCTTCGTGAACTCTTTAAAACATGTTATGGTCTGTAAATTAAATTTGGAGTCTACGTTTCAGACAATTATGTTGTGGTATTTTCAAACTTAATTTATGGATGAACATCTAATGGTTTTATCATATAGTGTTGTTATGATTGAATGCAATGGTATTAAGAAAGTCACACCATAATCACGCTTCCGCAAAAGTCAGGGTGTGACAGCTTGGTATCAGAGCTTCGATTGTAGCGAACTAGGATTCCTTCTCGAGTCTAGACTACAATCATTAGGGCTCTCACGAAAATGTTTTCACAAACATGTTTTCATTGCACACAACGCCCAGATCCAGGGAGACAAACATTTTTACAAAGAAAAGAAACAAAACACATTTCAAGGAATTCATTTATAGTTCAGTCTGAGAGACTGGGTAGTTAGTCTGAGAGACTAGTTGGGACAGTCTGAGAGACTGGGGAGTTTAGTCTAAGAGACTAAGTAGTTCAGTCTGAGAGACTGGGAGGCTTAGTCTGAGAGATTAGGTGGGTAGTCTGGGAAGACTAGGAAGAATACGTGCTTACATTGTTATTACTTACATGCTTAATAATGATTGTTGATATATGTGCATATGTTGTGATTGTTTTGTTACAGACACTATGTCGTCTTCTGAGAGTGGGTTATCTGATACTGTCGACCCCATGGCCATTGTTTCGGACGATGAGATTGTCCCAGACTCTGAGATTTTTACCTCCGACACTGAGAGTGACGATGACGGTGATTTCCAGCCTTTTGCCTTACCTGACTTTGGCGACGATGTACCGCATGCTGATGGTTTACCCGACGAGGATCCCTTTCTTGTTCCTATTCCTGACCAGGACTATCTCATCCTCGAACTTCCCGATGATGAGCATGCCGTGGTTTCGATCCTCGCCCCTTTGCCTCTTGTGGCTTTTCCTCTCGAGGATTTGCCTTTTGATGAGCTGTCAGATGATGATGTCGATCTTTTCATTGATGGTCCCCCTGATGCTGCTCAGGGAGATGGAGTTTTAGCTGATGATGTCATTGTTGTTCCACTTGTTGAGGTTTCATCCGATCATTCTGCTCCAGATTCTTTCGAGTCTGTGTCATCCACTACTTTGCATGGATTGGGATTGCAGCGTTACCCCACTGATTCTGATTCTGACACGGCCCTGCCGGTTGCACTTGTTCCTCCACACGACTTTGATCATGACGTTGAGCCTGGGCATGAGATTGACTTTGTTCCCGACGATCAGCCTTTTGATGCACCTGCGGATCTGGAGCCGATACCTGCTGATCTTGAGCAGGCACTTGCTCCTGAGCCGATGCCAGCACCCGAGCCTATACCTGCTCCTGATCCCCTGCCTGACCATGACCCTGTACCTGTTGGCATACTTGTTGTTGCACCACCTGTACCCGATCCGATCCCTGCACCCGCCGACCATGCTGCTTT
This sequence comes from Helianthus tuberosus, assembly GCA_030545235.1. Taxonomy (NCBI): domain Eukaryota; kingdom Viridiplantae; phylum Streptophyta; class Magnoliopsida; order Asterales; family Asteraceae; genus Helianthus; species Helianthus tuberosus. Next base: position 165,992,673 of record CM060442.1, read on the forward strand.
TGCTGATCAGATAGACCCCAGATACGCATTCACCAGCAATGGGTGGATAGAGGATGATGATGATATGCCCCCTTTTGTTGAGCCTGTTACTCCCCCTCACATACATGCACCTGTTGATGTTGCCCCATTTCACCCGATTATATCCGATGTTCACCGCACTGACCTGCCGATCACATTCTTGCAGGATATCCCTCCACCCCGTCCAGGGGAAGGTCCGTCCAGCCAGCATCCTGGCCATGTTCCACACGTGTCAGCCGCATTTCCTTACATGCCACAGTATACACCTGCTACTCATTTTACTTCTACACCGTCATGCGAGCCACTCATATGGTTTCCGCCGAACACTATGCCAGTCTCTGATTCCTACCATCCCTCCCACTTTATTGGCTACACGAGGGATGAGCTACTACTGTCCTTGCAGCTTTAGCAGGAGATTTTGTGTCGTAGAGTCATGGAGCTAGAGAGGATTCCACGTCCTCCACCTTGTTCATGTTAGTCACCTTTTGCGACTCCACCTGCTCCTCTTCTGCCTTATCCATATTTTGACGTTCGATTTCTTACCATGGAGCAGCAGATTTGTTATTTGTTGCGTCGCGTTCATGTTATTGAGGAGGAGTTAGCGCATGTGCGCAGCTTGCTTTTCGTTCCTCCACCTCCTCCTCCCCCACCATCAGCATAGCCGGTTTTTGGTTTTATGCAGGCAACTTACTTTTGATGAGAGTGTCGCTATTGAGCCTAGCTTACGAAGCCTTTTGAAGACCGCATTTTGATTTTATGACTGCTGTAGATTGATAGACATTTCGAACAAGGGTAGTGTGACCCTGTAGTCCCTTTTGATGCGATACGATACATTTGTAGAACATGTAAAACTGTATTTGTGGTCGATGATTTATACAAGATCAATCACAATATTCTCATTATATATATTATTGAATTATACATTGGTGATATGAATGTGATGTTATATGTTTACTTGCATTGATAAATGTTATTACATACACGTACAACATACTTATATGCATAAGACCTGACCTATACAATCTTCTTTAGAAGATGCCTCCTCGAAGAGACAACCAGTTGCCCACAACAGAGGCTGAGCTACAAGAACGGATTTCACGAGCGATAGCACAACACGAGGCCTTGCGCTCTGAACATAGCGGAGGTACCTCGGGAAGTAACCCACCTCTTGGTAATGTTTAAGTCACTAAAGACATATTACGTTACATTTGGATATTCCATGTGCATTCGCTAATGCTTTCTGTGAATGATGTTGCTTGTATAGGCTGTACCTATAAGCAGTTCCTAGACTGTAAGCCTCTGAATTTCGATGGCACCGGGGGTGCCGTAGCTTTTGTTAGATGGACGGAGAAAACTGATTCTGTGATAAGAATGAGCAAGTGTGCGCCGGAGCACCAGGTCACCTACATCTCTGGATTGTTCTTAGATGGAGCGCTATCATGGTCATGGTGGAATCTCCAAGTTCGGACCTTGGGAGAAGAGGCTGCATATGCCATGACATGGGATGAGATGAAGGAACTCATGCGCAAGAAGTACTGTTCAAGGGCTGAGATACAGAAATTGGAAACTGAGTTTTGGAACCTCAAGATGGATGGTCCAAAGATTGCTAAATACGTGCAGAGATTTCATGACCTATCTCGCGTTGTACCTTACATGGTTGATCCGGAATTTAAGCGCATTGAGCATTTTATTTGGGGATTGGCACCCCAAATCATGAGCATGGTGACGACATCAAAGCCTGCAATGATCACTGAGGCCATTGATCTAAGTGTGGCCTTGACTGAAGAGGCAATCAGGTTGAACAAATTTTCGATCTCTGACCAGAAGAAAAAGGAGACTCATGTTGAGTCGTCAGGTGAGAACAAAAGGAAGTTCTCAAATTTCAAGAAAGGTACCAGCAGTGCTAATAAGAAGAAAGATACGAACCCACCGGCCAAAGTCAAGACTGGTGTTGAAAACAAAGGAAAAGGGTATATGGGCACTCTGCCCAAATGTGATGTGTGCCAGTACCATCATGCAGGCCAGTACAGGGTTAGGAAATGTGAGTCTTGTGGAAAGAATGGTCATTCGAAGGAGACATGCTGGGCTGGTACTGGTCATGGTAATGGTGGTCAGAGAGGTAATGGCAACGGGTATGGAAACAGTAATCGTGGTGGAAATGGGTATGGAAACCGCAACCAAGGAGGAAATGGCGGTAACGAAAACCGTGGTGGCAATGGAAACCCAGCTGGTAATGGAAACCGTGGAGCGAACAACAACCAAGGCAGAAATGGAAATGGAAATGGTCGGGGACCAGGTTGCTTTAACTGTGGAGATGTTGGGCATTTCAAGCGTGATTGTCCGAGAATCAACCAAGCTCAGGGAAGGGTTTTCAACATTGGAGCTAGGGAAGCTCGCAAAGATCCGAATGTAGTCACTGGTACGTTCCCTATCAACCAACGCTTTGCATCTGTACCGTTTGATACTGGTGCCGATTATAGCTTTGTATCCCTAGAATTTAAGAATATGCTTGGGTTAGTAGCTAGTAAGCTAGACATTCCATACTCGATAGAACTAGCTAATGGAAAGCTAGTAGAAGCAAATGAAGTAATTAGAGGTTGTGTAATAGAGCTCGAGGAGCACGAGTTTATGCTTGATCTTCTGCCAGTCGAGTTGGGAAGCTTTGACGTGGTAGTTGGAATAGATTGGTTGTCAAGCAACCGAGCAGAGGTCGTATGTCACGAGAAGATCATTCGCGTTCCGATGGCGAATGGAGAGACAATTGTAGTGCATGGAGAGAAGCATGATACGCCTCTAAGGATCATCAGTTGTTTGAAAGCCCGAAGATGTTTGCGGAAAGGATGTGTTGCCTTCTTGGCACACGTTGTGGACAAGGAAGCCGCTGAGCCGAAGCTGGAAGATATCCCAGTTGTACAGGAATATCCTGAAGTCTTCCCTGAAGACTTGCCAGGATTTTCGCCGTAGCGACAAGTTGAATTCCATATTGACTTGGTTCCAGGCGCCGCGCCTGTAGCCAAGGCCCCTTATCGACTTGCGCCTTCCGAGATGCAAGAGCTGTCAACGCAACTTCAGGAACTTTTGGACAAGGGATTTATCAGACCAATCGTCTCGCCTTAGGGAGCTCCAGTGCTGTTTGTTAAGAAGAAAGACGGTAGTTTTCGCATGTGCATTGACTACCGAGAGCTAAACAAGTTAACCATCAAGAATCGGTATTCTTTGCCTAGGATTGATGATCTTTTTGATCAACTACAAGGTTCGAATTTTTACTCCAAGATCGATCTTCGATTAGGTTATCACCAGCTGCGAATACAAGAGGAAAGCATACCAAAGACTGCCTTCAGAACTCGTTATGGACATTATGAGTTTCTAGTAATGCCGTTTAGTTTGACAAACGCGTCAGCAGTGTTTATGGATTTGATGAATAGAGCCTGCAAGCCATATATCAATAAATTCATGATTGTGTTTATCGATGATATTTTGATTTATTCAAGGACGAAAGAAGAGCATGAGCAACACTTAAGAGCTATTTTGGAGTTGCTCAAGAAAGAGAAATTATACGCTAAGTTCTCAAAGTGCGAGTTCTGGTTGCGTGAAGTGCAATTCCTTAGTCACGTGGTAAACAAAGATGGAATTCATGTGGATCCCACCAAGATCGAGGCGATCAAGAATTGGGAAACTCCGAAGACGCCAACCAAGATCCCTCAGTTCCTAGGTTTAGCAGGGTATTATCGCAGATTCATTGAGGATTTTTTGAAAATCGTTCAACCGCTGACCTCCCTTACTCAGAAGGATAAGAAGTACGAATGGGGAGATAAACAAGAGGAAGCTTTTTAGTTGCTAAAGAACAAGCTTTGCGATGCACCTATTTTGTCCCTACCCGAAGGCACCGACAACTTCGTGGTGTACTGCGACGCCTCGCGTCTAGGATTAGGATGTGTACTGATGCAGCGACAGAAGGTTATAGCTTATGTTTCGCGCCAATTGAAGGTTCATGAGAAGAACTACACCACGCATGATTTGGAATTAGGCGCAGTGGTGTTTGCATTAAAGATCTGGCGACATTACTTGTATGGCACCCGGTGCACGATCTTTACTGATCACAAGAGCTTACAGCATATATTCGATCAGAAGGAGCTTAACATGAGACAGCGACGATGGGTTGAGCTGTTAAACGATTATGATTGCGAAATCAAGTATCACCCGGGAAAGGCGAATGTCGTAGCAGACGCCTTAAGTCGGAAAGAAAGAATCAAGCCCATAAGGGTTAGGGCTTTGGAAATGATTATACAGACAGACCTCTCGATGCGCATCCGTGCTGCGCAGAGAGAAGCTCTTAAGAAGGAGAATCTTGAGGGTGAATATCACCGTGGGATGGAGAAACAGTTAGAACCCAATGAGGAAGGAACATTGTGTTTCATGAAATGAATTTGGGTTCCCCTCTTTGGTGGTCTTAGAGACGTGATTTTTTATGAAGCTCACAAGTCAAGGTACTCGATCCATCTAGGATCGGATAAGATGTACCAAGATTTAAAGGATTTTTACTGGTGGCCAAGACTAAAAGGAGATGTTGCAACTTATGTTGGGAAATGTTTGACCTGTGCTAAGGTAAAGGCCGAATATTAGAAGCTTTCAGGTCTTCTGCAACAACTTGAAATACCCATGTGGAAATGAGAGCATATTTCAATGGATTTTATAACGAAGTTACCAAAGACACCCAGAGGTCATGACACGATTTGGGTAATCGTAGACCGTCTGACCAAATATGCACACTTTTTGGCGATCAGAGAAAAAGATAACACAGGTAAGCTAGCCGAGCTGTACCTCAGAGAGATAGTTGCACGACATGGAGTGCCACTCTCGATTATTTCTGACAGAGACGGAAGATTTGTGTCAAGGATTTGGCAATCCTTCCAAGAAGCCTTTGGTTCTCAGTGGTGATAGACAACTTGTTGGTCCCGAATTGGTTCAAGAGACGACGGATAAGATTATACAGATCCGAGAGCACATTAAGGCGGCTCGTGATCGACAAAAGAGCTATGCGGACCAAAGAAGGAAACCTTTGGAGTTTGAAGTGGGAGACATGGTTTTACTAAAAGTCTCACCTTGGAAAGGTGTAGCAAGCTTTGGGAAGCGTGGGAAGTTAAACCCACGATATATTGGACCGTTCAAAATCCTGGAGAGGATTGGTCTTGTAACTTACAAGTTGGATCTACCCGCAGAACTGAATGGAGTTCACGATACATTTCATGTATCTAATCTAAAAAAGAGTCCAACTCAAGAAACAGTTGTCATACCTGCCGATGAAGTTCACATTGACGACACACTCCACTTTACCAAAGAACCTGTTGAGGTTACTGATTGGACGATTAACAAGACGCGTAGGAGTAGTGTTAAACTCGTCAAGGTTCGATGGAACGCGCGTCACGGCCCAGAGTTCACTTGGGAGCGTGAGGACCACATGAAAGCAAAATACCCACATTTGTTCCCCAACTCCCCTGCACCTAGTAGCAGAACTAAAATTTCGGGATGAAATTTTCTTAACAGGGGGAGAATGTGACAACTGACAAAAATCCAGGTATCCGTACAATTAATTAACCATGATTAGTGCTTAATGACTGTGCTGAATTACAATTAATTACTTTATGATTATTGCATCATACTTACATGTGCATCACATATTGCAAAATGTCACATCATTATTACATGCAATGATGCACAAAGCACAGTTAGCGGATAACTCAGAAAAATGCTGACAGAACTCAGCACATAGACAGAGAGTGTTTTGAGACCCAGTATGGGCCAAAGACTAAGTACTACACTAGTATGGTATGTAGGGAAGTAAGGACCACAAAACTGCATTCCTAAGTGATAGTTTAAGTGCCGGAAAGTGCCTAAAACTCACCCAAAGTGCTGAATTCAGCATAATTCAGCAAAAATAAGCATTTTAACAAGCTAGTATCATGCAAAAATATGGCTAAATGGTCCTGAATGCTTTCCTAAGTGTCGGGAAATAAAAGTGTCACAAAAGGGTACACAAAGAACATTAAACGGTATAGTTTAGCACTTTAACGAGCCGGTATCTAACCGAACAACCGGACACTACCCGAAACATCAAAATTACACTAGAAGCATTGTTTTAATGTTTTCAAGCTAGTTATGATCTCCGAACACCCTAACACACTATATAACATCATATTAACTAAAAAACCTAACTATTATACTTAGAATCTAACTAATTCTCCTAACTATCCGTCATAACACAACCATACCCCCCTCATGTTCACGGTTTCAAGGGTGGCCCCCACCCTTGATTTTATTTGATTTGTTAATAGATATGCTTTATACTAATGAAACACATTAACCACTAGTCTAAGAAGTGTTGGAAGATTATAAGAGTAACCACAAGTCTTGAACCATCATTCATCTTCATCACAACTTCACACCAAGTCTCTCTCCCTCTCCTCTACTTACGGCCGTGAGCCACCACCCCCATCACCACCATCTTCATCTCATTTTCATACAATCCATACTCATCACAAGGTGTTCGAAGCAAGATAAGGAAGCTTGGTGGCTTTGGAGATTGAAGGACCTTCACCATTTGCTATTAACCACCTAGTTTATCATCTTCATCTTCTTGAGTTTCATCCCTAGCCTTGTGCTAGTAGTAAGGCTCTTATAATCCCTTGTTACTTCTTATTTAGTTGGTTAAAAGATGATATATGTTGTTAATCATAAAGAACACTAATGAACAAGATGTTAATCTCTAACATAAAGCTCAAAACCATAAGAATACATATTGTTTAGTGTTGTTTTGCTTTGCTTTGCTTTTTGATGATTGATTATTTGTGTTTATGGTGTTAGACATCATATGAAACTTACTAGATTGTGATTAAACACATGATCTAGCAAGTTGAGGTGATGATCTTGTGAAAGACCAAGATGATTATACTTTGTGTTTCTCATGAACTTGGAAATGAAAATGATTTTGTGAATGATGAAGTATGTAACATGTTACTAGTCATAAACTTGGATGATTTCAAAACTAGTTTTCTCAAGAAACCAAGTTAAATCACAATATTTACATAATCATGGATTTTAAAGAAACTAACCATGTTTTTAGTAGTGAAACAAGTATAAAAATACATTGTTAACAAGAAAAAATCAAAAGAATGATTTTTAGAAAAATCATCTTGTAAGTTGTAAAAGACTAAATCTTGTAAGAAAGGGATTTATGAAACAAGTATAAAAATACATTGTTAACAAGAAAAAATCAAAAGAATGATTTTTAGAAAAATCATCTTGTAAGTTGTAAAAGACTAAATCTTGTAAGAAAGGGATTTACAAATAAATAACCACACTTTAAAGGGGTAACTAAGCTTACTAAACTCACCAGTAAGTTACTACAAGTTTTTATAAAAGTTCAAGTTCATGTTGTTGTGTAAATTACTTAATTTTGGCACTTGGTAAGTGTTGATTGAGTTGTTGATTGTTTGTGATGATTTTAAAAGAAAATGATATGCTTTGAAAGCATGGGAACCTCCATTTTTATAGGAAACTATGGCAAAATTTTCTAAAAATGTAAACACTTAGAAAAATATTTTCAAACAAATATTTACAGGTATATTTTAACCATGAGTTTCCATATAAACATTTCCATAATTTTTGTTACAAAAATACTAATATTGGAGGTTGGATTTTTATCAATAAAAATGGCTAGATATATATTTAGGATATATATATATATATATATATATATACAATAAAGACACATGTGTGTGATTATTTGTATACTTTGTGTATTAGTTATATTATTTAGGACTTGAAATAATATAACTTAACAAAATACCAAGAAATTACAATCCAGAATATTACCAAGAATCTCAAGGAATAAATATATAAGTTACACACATAATATTGGGAAACCGAACGAAAGAATGTAACTTACAAAATATTCCGGAAAATACATTTATAAATATATTTTTGGTAAATAATATTTTGGACACAAGAAATGAAAATATGATTTTTATGACTATCACAAAGTTAAATCGTATTTTGACAAGAAGGAAATGTATTATTTTTGACGATTAAAAATATATATGTTTCTTGGGAATTACTAGGAAATATAATATTTTTGGGAAAAATATATATTTTCTTGGATAAACTTGAAATACAATATTTTTGGGTAAAAATAAGTTTATATATATTTTCTAAAGTTAGACTTGAAAATATATTATTTTGGAACTACAAATATTTTTGCCAAAAGGAAAAATTATGAATAATTTTTCTAAATTCCTAAATATATATTTTGGGAAATATATATATTAGTGGATTCTTATTAGAAATAATATTCCGGAAAGTTCAACACAAAATCAACTATAAGAATACTTAACAATTACAAGAAAATACGTATTTTTGTACGTATAAACACACACCGGAATACGACCCCAAAATATGACAAAATACACATGTATAAGATACCCCCATCCTTGGGAAGGAAATACAAGTATAAATACTTGAGAAGTATTATTACGAAAATATTGTTTGACAATTATTCCTAAATTTATAAATATAATTTAAGTTGAAATATTAATTATATAAATTGGAATGATATCAGAAACGTAACTCAAAAACATTAATACTAAGACAAGGCACGACCCGTTCGTCCAATAGACCTTAGTACATTGTAGGTAGTCGTGTTTGCTGAAGGAACTTGAGTTACGTTTATCGAAGACACAAGACAGTGAGTTCATGTCCCCCTTTTCTTTAAACTGTTTTCAGTTTTATAACTTCGGGGGTGAAATACATGTTACAGTTGTTTACAAACGTTTTATACATGGTATGGTTAGCTAAGGAAGGTTACTACTTGATCATGTGAGTGGTGGGTACAACACTTAAGGCCATTAATCCTCGTCGTAGGACCGAGGGGCATGAGTGATAGATCTATTTGGGTGTAGTGAGCCCACACCCATGAGGACCAGGGTGGCCCATGTGGTGACTATGTCCACATACTGAAGCCGTGGCAAAATCCGCTAGGTTTGAGTTTTCCTGCATCACTTCACACATACCATTGGCCTTGAAAACCATTGGTGATCTGTTTTTCCTTAATGCTCTCTTACCAGGACTTACATACGTACAAACATACTTTAAAGGTTATTCATATACACAGACAAACACATAAACTCGCTCAACTTTTGTTGATGTTTTCAAATTACATGTATTTCAGGGAATTAAGTGGATCCGACGGGTGTTTGCATGTTTCAAGCTGCGTCATGAATAAACAGATGTCATCCGAAGTCGTTAGGGTTTAGGAGATGTATCTTAATCCTGGACGAGATACATGGTTCTAAACTCGGTGTTATTTAAGGTCTTTTGTCGAGTCTTCGTGAACTCTTTAAAACATGTTATGGTTTGTAAATTAAAATTGGAGTCTACGTTTCAGACAATTATGTTGTGGTATTTTCAAACTTAATTTATGGATGAACATCTAATGGTTTTATCATATAGTGTTGTTATGATTGAATGCAATGGTATTAAGAAAGTCACACCATAATCACGCTTCCGCAAAAGTCAGGGTGTGACACCCTGTCATTCTATGGTTTAAGAACTTATTAGCTATCTATTCTTTTTCATTGGGAGGACAGAATTTCCTTTCCACCATATTCTTAAACTCAGTCCATTCCATATTATAGGCACTGTCACTTCCCCTAGACTGGAGAATCGTGTTCCACCATTCTAAAGCGGCATTCTTAAACAGAATGGAAGCAAACATGATTTTATCTTCCTCTGCACACTTGCTTATTTTTAAGACTGCCTCAGTCTTTTCTATCCAACGTAGAGCTGTAATGGCTCCTTCATTGCCCGAGAATTCTGTTGGTTTACAAGACCAGAATTCTTTGTAAGAACAACCATAAGACATGGTTCTTCTTCTTTTTGGAATAGGCAATTGAAGTAATGGTCCATTGTTTACGCTGTGACTGGGTTCAGTAGGTGGTCGTTTACTTCCACTATTACTTTTATTATTTTCCGCTTCCTTAACCGTTTTGATAATATATGGCATAGCGTCTATAATCCCTTGTGCCACTATGTGTTGGATGGCACTGTTATCTAATTGGTTGTTGTTATTATCGTTATTCGGGTTTTCTCGATTCACTTCGTTGTCCATAAACATTTATCAAGTATTAATATCACAAAACAATATTTAATGCGAACAATTACACAAACAACACATTAATCCAAAATCGTCGTGCATTGCGACATTTACTCTATTTTATAGCTATCTATATCTATTACAAACTGCAACTGGAAATTTAAAATACGATGCTAGTATGCATCAGTAGGTAGTGGATTATATATTATTATTATTATTATTTTAACTTACACACACACACATATATATATATATATATATATATTTTATATTATTATTATTATTATTATTATTATTATTACTGATAGAGGTTCATCCAATATTGCATGTTACGCTCGTCGTACTTCCAAATGAGCCTCTCCCCTATTTGCCTTATCTTTTTACATTCATCTAATAACTCCTCACCAAAAGTGCGGAGTTCCTGCACATTCTCGGTGCTCATTGGTGGTGCTGGGGCTGGTATCAGGTCAGGGTACTGGGGCATCGCTTCTTCGTATGGGTATGGGTTCTCTAGGATCTCCCGAATATATTGGTCATTATCCCAATATAGATTTAGAGGGTCAAGGTTTGGGTAGGGTGCTAATGGGTTTGGTATGGGTTCCTCTTGTGGGTGGAGTTCTGGGTAATCCCTTTGGTCGTCAAACCATGGGTCATAATCTGGAGGATGGGGTGCTAGGACTCTAGGGATTTCAGTTGGGTCGAAGGCAGGTACAGGAATTTGGTCTCCTGGGTTTGGTTCTAGTTCCATAGGTTGAGTTGGGAACAAGGGTAATGGCTGTGGTGCAAGGATTTGTTCTAAAGTTGGGTTTGCGGCTGTGGTAGCTAGTATGTGGAAATTGGCCAGTCGTCTATTGATTATATCCTGAGTCTTGGCATTCATCTCCCTATTTGCCGCTGCTAAAGCCCGTTGCTGCTGTAGCTTCCTCATTCTTTTCCTACGCCCGTGAGCTCCCCGACTGAACCATCCTCTCTTTTTGGTAGGGAATGGCTCTTCGGATTGCGCCTTAAATATAAAGATCCCATCTTCTGTGTCAGTTGAATACCCCGAGGGGTAGGCTGGGAAGAAGTTCCTTCATCTCTAGGAGAACTAGACAGTTGACGATAAGCGTTTGATGGACCTTGATCACGCATAATGTAAACTAACAAATTGTCAAATAACACAAAACAGTAATATACAAATATGCACGTAATCACGTAGGTTATTTCCTAACAAAATGGATAAAATTTGGTGTCAGCAGAACACTTCTGTGGCTGAAATCAGTGGCTGTAGCTCTGATACCACTCTCTGTCGCAACCCCCGGCCCCTAATCACGTGGGAACGGCCGCGAGGTAGTATCAGTGGTATCGGTGTTTATCAATTTGGCAGTGGAATTTACATCAGGACCGTAGTTAGGAAATATTTTATCAGAGTAAAATACCACATTTTTATAATATTGAATACATGGGAAATTCCCAAGTTTCCATTACAAACAAGTTTATAGGGATAAACCCTAATTTATTTAAATAAAACATCTTTATTTAGGTAACTTTTATAGCCACTTTTCCAAGCCTTCAGTGCTGTCCAGCTGGCTTCTATTTGGCTTTCACATTTTGTTACCTGAAACACGTTAAAAACATTTTATCAGCAAGAAATATTGGCGAGTGAATCCCAATTTAATCAAAACAGGTTTTATCATTGTACAGTATTGAGGGCTATCTCGCAATTAAATTTGTTTCCATCTACTTTAATTACCACCCACGGTACTATCAATCCATGACTAGTGGTAATGTTACTACTCACAGTGTAGTAACAAATTCCCCAACATACCGACGATAATTGTAGAATACAAATACTCAATCACTGTTAAATATAAATTAAAACAATTGAGGTTTTGTAAAAAAAACACTTTGTGAAAAGATGAATAAGTCACATTGCTAATTTAGGTACTTTCCCTGTGACTTCCTGGTTATAATCTATTAATTAAATAATGCACACGCGTTAGTATAATAAACCAGTTTACATTAGTTATACCCTCCCCGAGACAGAAACTCCAACGACTGAGTCAGGCAGAACCTCGACATGCGTTACGGAGCACTAGATCAATCGGGCAGCGTATCTAATACGTAACCGGGTTTATGATACTTACATCGAGGTAGGGCTTCGCTATTTTAGTTTGTATTATACCCGATATTAATTCTACAATTTAGAATTTGAGAGAGATTGAGAAAGTTTTGAACGATTTGGGACTGAAGCCGTTCCCATCTATTTATAGGGTCTGATCGACCCTTTCTCTCTCGTCCCGCGAAAGAGTTAATTATGGCCTTCGCGGCCCGCGAGCGCCCCAAAGATTTTGATTTTATTTAATCTTTATAAAATTAAAGGTATTTAGGGCCATTTTATGTATACGGGGTGTATTTTGGGACGTAGGGGTGTTCTAAATATTTTAGGAGGGTTGTTATACGGGCACATCTAATCGAAGGAGATATATTGAACATCAACGTGAGGTGGGGCATGAGACACTCATGGCGGATTATTTTGTCGAAGACCTGAAATATAACAAAGATATTTTTCGGCATAGGTTTCGTATGTCGAAACGTTTGTTTCTAAAAATTGTGAGCGACGTGGAAGCGAACGACTCGTAGTTTCAAGAGGCCCTCGATGCGCGAGGTAGGAAGGGCTTTACGCCGTTGCAAAAGGTTACATCGGCTATTAAAAAATCGCAACTGGTAGCACTCCAGACGAGAACGACGAGTACTTACATATGGTCGAAAGAACTTCCCGCGAGTGCCTAGAATATTTTTGCGACACAGTTTGCAAAATATACGCTCCGGAGTTCTTACGTAGACCGACAAGCCACGACATGGCACTTTATACGAAGCTCATGAGGAAAAACATCACCTTCCAGGTATGTTCGGTAGCCTTGATTGCACCCATTTTGTTTGGCGATTTTGTCCCACAGAGTATCGAGGCCAATATATATGAGGAGATCACCGATACCCGACTGTTATGCTCGAAGCGGTTGCATCTCAAGATTTATAGATTTGGCATGTTTTTTTTTGCGGTCCACCAGGTTCACAAAACGATATCAATGTGCTACAACAATCTCCGTTATTTTTAACGGAACGAAATGGAACCGTGCCAAAATGTCCATTTTACGTTAACAACCATTTATACAAACGTGGTTATTTGCTCGTGGATGGAATCTACCCTGCGTGGTCCGTGTTTGTGACTCGATCCCATACCATCACAAAGTAGACAAAAAGAAATTCAAGAGGCAACACGAGGCGGCAAGAAAAGACGTTGAACGGGATTTTGGTGTTTTGAAGTCGAAATGGGGTGTATTGAGTCGGCCGATGCGAGCAAGAACCGTTAAAAAATTAGGAGTGTTGTGTACACGTGTATTATTTTACACAACATGATTTTGAAAGACGACAGAAACGCGATAGCACTGGTACAGATTCGGGATCCTCCAGTCAATCCCGCTCTAGACGATACAGTGTTGGACGAGCGGATGGACGAAGACACGCATTGGAGACTAAACACGATCTCATGAATCATCTCGCAAGTCAAGATTTACCCATGGTCGATCCCGACGAAGACTAGTTTCTTTTATTTCAATTTAATGTAATATTAATTCTTTTAAATTTAATGTAATTTTAATGTTTTTAATTTAATGTAATGTTATTCTTAATTTATTCTACATTTATTAGGTTAAAATACATATTTAAATATTAAATATACTAGTTTAAAAAAATAAAAAAAAGTTTACCAATTCATGAAGTGTCTAACCATTGCCAACACTTTTCAGCATAGTTTAAACTCTTAAGGTTGAATGACATGGCACACTCTTATTGGTTGATTTTGAAGTTTACCACTCTCAAGTGTTTAATCACTCCTTATACCCAAAGTAATTGGGAAAATGACATGTGATTATTAAGGTAAGAGTTATTTACACATATAGTCCTTGTGTTTTATTGAAAGTAACGCCTTTAAGTACTAACTTATTTTTTAACAGGTTCAGGTTCTATGGTTTCGATTTTGTATACCTTTGAGTATCAAGGCTCACTTCCATTAATTTTTCTGTTAAATCAGCATAAAATGACTAAAATACCCTTAGATAACTTTATGTTAGTACTCAAAGATGTTACTTTCAATAAACCATAATGACTATCAGTGTAATTAACTCTAAAAAGATATAAAAACTCATTATATTTGTAAAAAAACATATTATAAAACATGCTACAAAAATGTAAACATCTGAAACTAAAAACATATTTTTATAGAAGTAAGAATCAAATCCATAAGGCTATAGGGTGTGGGGATCATGGGACATGATTTGCAACCTAGGAACATGAACGGAAGGCTACACCACCCCCTTGGTTGATCCACCATAGTTTACATGGATTAAACCATGGCAACCATGGTCCTTCTTTCCATTTTTCAACAAATCATTTCCTTTTTCTTTAGATAAAGATAAATGTTAGGATCTGAGTTTGGTTTTGATTGTGTTTTATGTTTGAATTAAGATGAACAATGAATGAGTAGTGCAGCGGAATATAAATGGAAACAAACTTTTCACAATCAAACAGGAGAATTGCTTTCAACACACATTTTCAACAATGAACCGAATGATTGAATTTATTTCATCAACGATTACAATTGCATGTATGCAACAAACTCCCCCTCAGCCTGAGCTCACAATGATTTGTTCGTACAGGAAGAAAGATGGTGAAGAGCTAATAGAACAGTACAGGCTACTGTTCTATTTATAGGCACAGACAAACCACTGAGGCATCTTTGCTGACGTCACCATGAAAGTGACATCTAACCTCCTAACAAACTCTAACATCTAATCTATACAAGCACTGCTATGCTAACAACTGTTATTACAATATATTACATAAAGATAAACTAACTACTGCTGAATCCTTCCACTGATGTGAACCCAGCAGTGCTTGACCCATAGCAGCAGATTGAACAGCAGGGCTTTAGTCTTCGTTAGTCTTTAACTTGATCAGCAGTTGTAGGTCAGCAGTTGTACCGATCAGTGGATTGGAGGTCATCAGATGTTGAAATCACTTTCAAGGGGAGATACTTGATTACATAACATCTACTTATTCTGGATCCACTGCTCTGATCCAGTTTTGGCTTTAATTATCTGTTCCTCTTATAGGGTTCAATCCCAACAATCTCCCCCTGGAACAGATAATGCCAAAACTCTTCATTATTGGTAGATCTTTATTGCCTCATCAACAGTTCCCTTATTTTCCCTTTGAGTTGTAACTCAAAGGCTAAGGCATCTGTGTCATCTTCATCCCTGCACAGTGGAAGATCAAGGAGATCCTGCAAATCTTCAAGACTTAGGCCAAGTGCTTGTTCCCTTGTTATTTTCTTCACCTCTCCACTAGACTTGATCACTGTCACTACATGGGTCTGTTTGTCAGTTTTCCACTTTAGTACTTTTGAGTCTGGTGGGTTTCTTGGGAGATTTTTATTAGATGAGGAGTTTGGTGATGCTGGCCTTGTGATGACTGACTGAGCAGTGCTTGCAGGTTGATTTAGGCCAAGAGTTTCAGCTATCATCCTCTTAATGCCCTCTTTTACAAGGTCATCTCCTGCCATTAATTCTGCCACTGTTTCAGTATCCAACTGTTGTTGTTGTCTTCTTTTATAGATGGCAGCACCAGTTGGAGCAGTGAATCTCCTGATTTGCAGCTTTGGTGGTCTTGTTGAAACCTCTGCTTCAGGGTAGTCAAGTTTTTGTGGAACTTTAGGATCTTTCTTCCTTAATTCCTCCAACCTTTTGTAGGTGGTCCTGACTTTGTCTTCTCTCCATCTCATCACTTGATTTTTGGACCCATAATCAGCAGCAACTAATTCCTCTTTCATTCTCTTCAGCTCCAATGACTTTTCAGGCACATTCTTTTTGTACTTTGACCAATCTGGAGGAGTGTGTTTGACCTTATTCTTAATCATTTCTTGAATCCTGGCTGCTTCACTTTCAAGCTCATGGATGGTCCACTCTTTGTACATAAAATTTTCACCCTTATACTTCTTAAAAGCCATGATATTTTCAATGTAGTCTTTTCTCAGGGTTTCATCTGCTCTTTCTGATACTTGCTTACAAACATTCTTTATAAACTGCTCCAAAGACCTGACTTGTGTGAGCAGAAATTGATAATGCCTTTGAATTTCTTTATCAGTTTTTCCTTGAGAGTTTCTTTTGGAGATATCCTCTGCCTGTAGAGCCTTAATTTTCAAGTACTCTTCAATGTTGTTAGGCCTAGGATATCCTTCAACTGATGGAAACTCCCTTTTAGCAGGATCATCCTCATAGTAGAAGGATTTGATCTCTTCTCTTACGGCAATGAGTTCAAGAGGATATTGGAAACCTGCAGGAGTAAAGATATTGATTGGTTGTTGTACTTGAGCTAATGAGAGAGGAACAAGGTTTGGGATATTAACAAGTGAAAGAGATTGTGAGGATGTTGGTAGTGGTGATGGAGAATCATCATCAGGTATAAAAATCCTTCTCCTTTTTATTGTAGGAGAGGCTAATGATGTTTTTGGTGGATCAGTGGTGGTGATTTGAGTGGTAGATGGTGGCTGACTAACAGTTGTTGAAACAACTGGTGTTTCAACCACTGTTGTCATTACAACAGATGTTGTAACATCTGATGTCTTCTGCTTTTTAGCAGGAGGTGATGGTGGTGAGGTTGTTTTTGGTGGTGAAGTGATTTTTGGTGGTGGTGGTGGTAAGGTAGTGGTTATGTTATGTAATCAAGTCTCTCCCCTTGAAAGTGATTTCAACATCTGATGACCTCCAATCCACTGATCGGTACAACTGCTGATCAAGTCAAACACTAATGAAGACTAAAGCGCTGCTGTTTAATCTGCTGCTATGGGTCAAGCACTGCTGGATATATCAAGTGCTGCTGGGTTCACATCAGTGGAAGGATTCAGCAGTAGTTAGTTTGTCTTTATGTAATGTATTGTAATAACAGTTGTTAGCATAGCAGTACTTGTATAGATCAGATGTTAGAGTTTGTTAGGAGGTTAGATGTCACTTTCATGGTGACATCAGCAAAGATGCCTCAGTGGTTTGTCCGTGCCTATAAATAGAACAGTACCCTGTACTGTTCTATTAGCTCTTCACCATCTTTCTTCCTGTACGAACAAATCACTGTGAGCTCAGGCTGAGGGGGAGTTTGTTGCATACATGAAATTGTAATCGTTGATGAAATAAACTCAATCATTCAGTTCATTGTTGAAAATGTGTGTTGAAGTGGTGTGTGTTGAAGAGATGGCAGGTGTTTGACTGGCAGTTGTTGATACAGCAGGAGTTACAACAGCTGTTTGTGTTGCAGTTTGAGGTTTGGATCCTTTAGTTGGTGGTTTGGAGGCATGCTTTGTAGGTCTGGATGGTGTGTGTTTGGGTTACCTCACTTGTCTAGTGGGCTTCTTCTTTTCATCCTTAGGATTTTCATCATCCATAGGTTCAGAAGGACCCTGTGCATTCAGCTCCATGAAAGCTTTCTTCTCCTGTTCCCACATGGCTTTATCCTTAGCATGTCTATCCCTTTTTACACTTGCTTCTGCTTCAGCAAGTGCATTTGTGGTGACATCCATCTTCTTACTACAGTCTGGCAAAGGGATATTTTTAGTCATATTTTCTTTTTCTGGTGCAATATAGAGCCCATCTTCAATTCCCTTCTTCTTCCACTGCTTGATTTTCTCCTCGTTTTTGGCATTATCTGGAGGGGGGTTATCATTGAAGAGAACAGTGGGAGGAGCAGTGCCAGTGGCGTTCAGTATGTGGGCCTTTATAGCCTTGATGTCAGCTTGGGTATCTTTGAACCTTGACTCCATCATATTTCTCAGCATTTGAACATGTTTTTCATGTTGCTGATCAGCCATTTGTCTTTGTTGTTGGAGCAGGGGTTGAAATAGATTCCATAACTCATTTACAGCAGGTGCTTGTGGTGGAGTAGGTGCTTGAGCTGGAACAGCAGTGGGTTGCACCCTTTGAACTTTCAACAACTGTTGCAGCATTGCTTTGATTTCTGCAACAGAGGTATCCAGTTTGTCAACTCTATCCGTCAATTCTTGGTACTTTAAACCATCACCCAACTTAATGGGATCATCTGATTTCCCACTAACAGTGGTTTAAACAGTGATTTGAACAGTGATTGACTTAGGGAATATATTCCAATAGTCATCCACTGATGCCCCTTTTTCTTGGTTCTGGGGACTTCTTCCCTCAACACTTGATAACCTTTTGATGGTACCAGTGGCCAAAACAAACTCACTAGTGGTTATCAGAGGTGCTATAGAAGGAATTGCCTCCAAGGAAGTCTTATTGATGTAACCACTGTCCAAATGCAAACCAGTGGGTTCAGCACTTGTAGTGGCTGCTTCACTTGGACTACCACCAAGAGTTACTTGTAACTCAAGGGGTGTAACCTCCTCGGGTCTTGTTGGTGGGTTAGCAATGATTGATACATCAGGCCCAGTCACTTGTTGAAGTATGTTCTCATTGATAGGTGAGAGAGAAGGACTGGTTTGTGCCTGGTTCAGATCAATAGCATCCAACCATAATTTTGTTGGTGGGGGAATTGTGGAGGTGAGGCTGGGTGTAGAACGAGAATTGGCCCCGGGCATTGGGCTGTGGATGATGGAAGCAAGTGATTCCAGAGCATCATATTGTGGTGTCCCTATTTATACAACCTGTTCTTTTTGAGAAGAAGCAGGAGGAGGTTCAGGCATATGTTGAGATATTTCTACCAACTGCTGTGAGGAAGTAGCAGCAGTGGTTTCTTGTGACTTTTGTGCTGTCACTGGCAGTTGCTCTGGTATCTCATCCTCCAGAGTTGCCTTTTTGGTAGGTTTGGGGGGCTTTTGAGATTTCTTTTGTTTTGGCCTTTTAGTGATTTTAGGTGTGGGTTTTAAAGCAGTTGTTTTGCTGCTATGATCACCTTGAGTAGTGGGCTCAGCAGCAGATACCTGAGGAGCAGTGGTAGCTGCTAAAGTCTGCTCAGGCACCTCTACTTGTGTTTTGCAAGGTGTTGACATTCTTGTAAAAGTTTCAGCAGTTAAGCTGTTTATTTGAAAAGATTCACCTTGTTTTATTGCAGAAGCATCATCCTTACCAAATTTCTTTTCAAAATAATAGCTTAGAAATCTTGGAAAAAGTAAGAATGGCTTTTATCAACATTTTAACCAAATCATTAAAGATTTCCTGGGAGTAATTTAAATTTTCATCTTGAAGAATAGCATATCCCAGGTTTTGAATCTTTAATGGTATCTCATTTAAAGAAGTGGTTTTGTTTGAAACACACATAAGCAGAGTATGGAACAAAAATCTTGTTGCAGGTGGAAAATTACCTTTTTGTAAGGTATCATTTTTTATTTATTCTGCATAACCCATTTCAAGGAAATCAATTTTTAACTCATTTTTGGGAAAAAAAAGTTTTACCTTGCTGATCATTGAGTTCAAAGACCTCCGAGATGGATTGTGGTGTGATTTTGACAGCTTTACCCATTAGAGAAGAGTTAATGGCTATGACATCTTCTCTTTGTTTTTCAAGGGTAGTATTTTTCCAAAACTCTCTCTGGGTTTGCAGATAAATTGGAGCATCTGCTGTTACCAAAGTTTTGTACTTTGATGCAGACATGGTGTCAATGATGGAGTCAAATGTATTGGTGGTGCCTGGTTTTGTCAGAAGACCCAGATAATTGTGAGGTGCTTTGTATGGGATTTCGATGGGTGTAGCCTTTTGAGCGGTCTTTTTACGAGAAGATTTTGAAGTGGATTTTGCGGATGACTTTGATTTTGTCATTTTGGAGAACAAGATTGATGAAGGTTTTGAAGGATTTGAGAGAGGGAAATGGAAACTGTTTTGAGAAAGGAATTTTTGTGAATTCGATTCGACAGTAAAACCCTGTTTGGGGTTTTGAAAAGGGTTTTATAAGAGAAAAGTGAATGCTGACGTGGCAGCGGTTACAAAAGATCTGACCGCTATGTACTGTCCACGTGCCAATCCCTGATGAGATGAAGTACAAGTATTTTTATGAAAACCACTGATGGAACAAGACCAGTGGTTGTAATGGTAACAATGAAAGCAGTGGGTGATTTTTACTATCAGTGGATAGCACATCAGTGGATAAAACACTGATTTTGAACAAGAGTGCTTATCTAGAAAATGAGAGAACAGGGGTTGACTTTCAGCAGTGGACAGAGTTTTTAGTAGAACAGACTTTTGAACAAAGCAGTGGTTATGGCAGACTTTGAAGGATTTAATGAAAAATTCATTTTTAGCTATTTTTAAGGATGGATTTTTGATTTTCTGAAAACATTTTAATGCTTTTCTTCATAGAAAAACAAGATTTTGCCTGTTATTCCATGTTTAGCATGCCAATCCTAGAGATCAAGCTTTCAAAGGTGGATGTGTCTAATGCTTTGGTTAGCACATCTGCCAGCTGATCCTTAATTGGAACATGGTGCAGAGAAATCAAACCTTTTTCATAGCGATCCCTCACAAAGTGATATCTGATGTCAATGTGCTTGGTGGTTGAGTGGGAAACTGGATTTTTGATGATATTTTCTGCTTCCTGACTATCCAACATGAGTGGTGTCTTTAAGGCAGTGATACCAAAATTCAGCAACTATATACTCTGCCTCAGCAGTGGATGTGGAAACAGCTGCTTGCTTTTTGATTTGCCAAGACACTAAACAACTACCTAAGAATTGGCACCCTCCTGAAGTGGACTTCCTTGTCTTGTCACATCCAGCAAAGTCACTATCTGAGAAACCTGAAAGCTCAATTTTACCATCAGCTGGATACCAGATACCAAGTGTGGGAGCACCTTTTAGGTATCTGAATATCCTTTTTACAGCAATAAGGTTTGACTTTCTGGGGGCTGATTGGGATCTTGCACAAACACATGTTGCAAACATGATGTCTGGCCTAGATGCAGTTAGGTACAATAAAGACCTAATCATGCTTCTATATAAAGTTTGATCAACCAAATCATCCTTCTCATCAGACATGACTACTTTATTGGTTGCAATGGGTGTACTACATGGCTTACAATCATCCATCTCAATTTTCTTTAAAAGTTCTTTGGCATATTTGCCTTGATGGATAAAAGTGCCATTTTGCAGTTGCCTTACTTGGAGACTAAGAAAGCACTGGAGTTCACCCATTGCACTCATTTCAAACTCAGCTGTCATGAGTTGCCTAAACTCTTCACACATTTTATTACATGTGCTTCCAAAGATAATGTTGATGTGTGCAAAATGCAACATATAAATTACATCAATTGTGGCATAAAGCTAACCCTTTTTTAGTACTAATGTTGGAAAAAGTGTGCTTTTGTCTTCCTTTTGTATTTTCAGGATTAAATGAGCTCAAATAAACAAAAGAAGCAAAAAGGCAGCTAAATCTAACATAAATACAAGAAAAGGAACAAACGTGGCATGCCCGACCTCCCCGACAGCATCTTCCCAAGCAAAACAAGAGAACTGAAGGCTGAACACGCCCCGTGCTCAGTGAACACGGGGGCGTGCCCAAGTGCCAGCATAAAAGACAAAGCTATAGAAGCTTCTATCGCCCACCACGGGGCCGTGCTCAGCGGACACGGGGCCGTGGTCAACTATAAGATTCGCAGAATCCAGGCAAATCTTGATAGTAAAGATATGCTTCTGCACAAGAGGGCGTGCCCAGCGGACACGGGGGCGTGGTCAACTAATGCAGACAAACTGCAATTAATGAAGACAGAGAAGAGGATGGACACGGGTAACGTCACCTTCAAAAGAGGGGCCTACCACAATAACTAAGATAATCTCTTAAATAGTGCAAAAGTGCGGAAATAATCAAAGGTTACACTGTACACGAGTCGGAACCAAGTGATTCATCTTGTCTATCTGTTTTATTTTTATTTTTATTTTTCAGCATTTTAGTTAGTTTTTATTTTTTCTAGTTTAAAACCTTTTTCTAAACTTTTTGATTTGATTAGACGTTGAGGATAAACCGGTACTAAAAGCTCTTGTGTCCTTGGACGACCTCGGTATCTTACCAACACTATACTACGCTCACGATGGGTGCACTTGCCCATATGTGTGTTTAGTGTTAGTAAATATCGTGTTTTATAAATTTAAAACTTGGCTAAAAAGTGTAAAAGGGCTTAAAATATACTTAAACTTATATGTTAACTAAAGATCAAACCTCCCTAATAAAAGAAGACCCATTTGAAATCAACATTACACCGGTTCCATGTTTTTTTCAAAATTCATTTATTAGTAATGTCACAATTGATAAAGATCTTTGCGTTAACATAATGCCCAACTACATTTTCGAAAAATTAAGTATTAGTGATTTTTCTCCACTTCAAATACCCATTTTTCTATCTAATCGGAAAATAATAAAATCAATCGGTGTAGTTGAGGATGTCTTGGTTCAAACAAATCAAATGGTAATCCCAACCGACTTTGTCATCCTCGATGACGTTCCTCTAGTGTTGGGATGACCCTTTGTAAAAACCAACGAAGCTTTGAAGAACCGGAAGTACAACAATCTACCTATTCAATTAGGGGCATTTAAAAAGAGTGTCGATCTTGAGCGGTCAATGAAATATCCATTCGGCAATAATGACCCCCTGATTGAAGATGAAGATGAACCACCCGATACAAGTGAAAAGTTTGACCACTTTATTGAAGAAGAGGTCGCCATAAACTTTTAAAGTTCTTGATCAAAATGAGCCACCAAATAAGGAGTCTCCTAAAGACCCACCTCTTGAGCTCAAAGAACTTCCAAAAGGTTTGGAATATGCTTTTCTAGACAAAGATGGTAAATCACCTGTAATTATTTCGTCTAAGTTAGATAGTTTAGAAAAAGAAAAATTAATTAACCTTTTGAAAAAACACAAAAATGCGATTGCTTGGAAGCTTGTATATATTAAAGGAATAAGTCCTTCCATGTGCACACACAAAATTTTAATGAATGATGACTACAAATCGGTAATACAACCACAACGTCGAGTAAATCCAAATGTTCAAGAAGTGGTTAAAAACGAAGTCATCAAATTACTTGACGTCGGACTTATTTATCCTATCTCCGATAGTCCTTGGGTAAGTCCCGTCCAAGTTGTTCCAAAGAAAGGGGGTATGACGGTAATAACTAATGAAAAGAATGAATTAATACCAACGAGAACCGTCACAGGATGGAGAGTATGTATAGATTATAGACGATTAAATGAAGCAACAAGGAAAGATCACTTTCCTTGGCCCTTCATTGATCAAATGTTAGAAAGATTATCCGGTCATAAATTTTACTGTTTCTTGGATGGTTTTTCAGGTTACTTTCAAATCCCGATAGCACCCGAAGACCAAGAAAAGACAACTTTCACATGTCCCTATGGAACTTTTGCTTATCGACGCATGCCATTTGGTCTATGTAATGCCCCTGCAACATTCCAATGTTGCATGGTAGCCATTTTTCATGACATGATAGAAAAGAAAATGGAAGTCTTCATGGATGACTTTTCTATCTTTGGGGATTCATACGACCAATGCCTCGATAACCTTGAACGAATGCTATCCCGATGTGAGGAAACTAACCTCGCCCTTAATTGGGAAAAATGCCATTTCATGGTAACGGAGGGTATAGTACTCGGTCACAAAATCTCAAGCGAAGGAATGGAGGTTGATCGAGCCAAAATAGACACTATTTCTCGATTACCACCCCCATCCTCCGTTAGAGCTATCAGAAGTTTCCTAGGGCATGCCGGATTTTATAGGCGGTTTATCAAAGACTTTTCTAAAATTTCAAGGCCTCTAACAAAATTACTTGAAAAAGATGCTCCTTTCATCTTTGACAAGGATTGCAATCAAACATTTCTAACCCAAAAGGAAATGCTAGTCAATGCACCTATCATGATAGCGCCTGACTGGATATTTCCTTTTGAAATCATGTGTGATGCAAGTGACTTTGCAGTTGGAGCTGTCTTGGGACAAAGAAAAGAAAAGCATTTTCACCCAATTTATTATGCTAGTAAAACACTTAACGATGCACAAGAAAATTACACAACAACTGAAAAAGAATTACTAGCTGTGGTATTTGCTTTTGATAAATTTCGTTCCTATCTTGTTCTTTCTAAAACTATAGTCTATATAGATCATGCAGCCATTCGATATCTCTTCAAAAAGCAGGACGCAAAACCATGTTTGATTCGGTGGATTTTACTCCTCCAGGAATTTGCTATTGAAATCAAAGACAAAAGAGGAGCAGAAAACACCGCAACAGATCATCTTTCACGCTTAGAAGACCCAACTTTGGAGGCAACCAGGGACGAGCAAATCCACGAAAAATTTCCAACGGAGTCCCTAGAAATGGTGGAATACAAAGAAGAACCATGGTACGCCGACTATGCTAACTACTTAGCTAGCGGAATAGTTGCAAAAGGTTGGCCGCATCATCAAAGAAAAAAATTCTTTGCTAATGTGAAGCATTATTTTTGGGAAGACCCTTATCTTTTCAAAATGTGTGCCGACCAACTCATCTGACGATGCGTACATGGTAGCGAAGCACGAAGAATTCTCTGCCATTGTCATGAAGGTCCATACGGAGGACATCATGGTGCCGCTAGTACCGCACGAAAGGTATTTAATTCAGGGTTTTATTGGCCAACCAATTACAAAGACGCCCAAAGTCTTGTTAAGATATGTGATGCTTGCCAAAGAACAGGTAATATTTCTTCCAAAAATGAAATGCCACAAAATGGCATTCTTGTTTGTGAAATTTTTGATGTGTGGGGACTCGACTTTATGGGACCTTTCCCACCGTCAAAAGGAAACAAATATATACTTGTGGCAGTAGATTACTTGTCTAAATGGGCCGAGGCAGAGGCACTTCCAACAAACGATGGAAGAGTCGTGGTAAGATTTCTGAAAAAATTATTCTCTCGTTTTGGAACACCTAAAGCATTAATAAGTGATAGAGGTACCCATTTTTGAAACCATCAACTTGAAATTTTTTTAACAAGATATGGGGTCTATCACCGGGTCTCAACAGCATATCACCCTCAAACAAACGGACAAGCCGAAGTGAGTAATAGAGGTTTAAAACGAATACTTGAAAAAACTGTAGGGTTAAATAAAAAGGAATGGGCCGATAAATTAGATGATGCTTTATGGGCTTTTAGAACGGCTTATAAAACAACAATAGGTACAACCCCATATAAGCTAGTCTATGGAAAAAGCTGTCATTTACCAGTAGAAATTGCACACAAAGCCTACTGGGCAATTAAAAATGTAAACTTAGATTTAGAATTTGCCGGTAGAAATCGATTTTGTCAGTTAAATGAATTAGACGAACTTAGGAATTATGCATACTCGAACTCTGAAATTTATAAGGAAAGAATGAAAATCTTGCATGACAAACATATTAAACCTAATGAATTTCGAGTTGGAGACCAAGTTCTTTTGTTTAATTCACGACTTCGATTGTTTCCTGGTAAATTAAAGTCTAGGTGGTCAGGACCTTTTTCCATCACCCATATTTTCCCACACGGTGCAGTAGAAATTAAATCTCGGAATGGAATTCCATTCAAAGTCAATGGCCAAAGGCTGAAACTCTATCAAGGATTTATTGAGGATGAAGAGGAAGAAATCTCGCTTTAAACGGTCGAAGAATAAAAGCATCCACACCATACCTGGTACGAACCAACGGGATGACATCTTAATCGGTAAGTCTTCTAACCAAGTTTTGAGAAAACAAGGGCACTCACACGAGCACTAAAAAAAATTTCAAACTTTGTTCGGCACGAGGCCGTGTCCGCTAGACACGGGGCCGTGTCCGTTTGACTGTCGGGATAAATCCCCTTTTTCATAACAGTTACACCATTCCACACGCCCCGTTTTCCCAAAAACGCTCTGGTTCAAGGCGATTTTCCACAGATTTTTGACGTCTCCTCTACTTCTAACAACACCAAGGTATGATTCTATCATCATTAGTAGTTAGATTAAGCATTTGCATGTAGTTAAAACTTCAAAAATTTAGGGAAAAATCTAGGGTTCTTGAAGTTCATCCGGATCGAACCTCAAATTTTTGCTTAAATCTGTTAGCATTTAGTTAGATTAATGTTTTAGGAAGTAAATTCACTTGTATTGTTCAAAGATTCGCCCGATTTCTCACAAAAACTTCAAACCCTTGTTTTTGAACCAAAAACGATAAAATTGAATGGGTAAACGGTTTGTTTTGGGAAAAACGACACTTGGGGTTTCATTTTCGGGGGAAACCGCACCTATTGAACCAAAAATTTTCAAGTTTTCGAAACCGGGTCGAAAAATGAAATTTTTGAGTAACAGATGCCTGGACACGGGGTCATGTTCGCTGAACACGGGGTCGTGTCCAGCTTGCTGTTTGCAGTTTTGTCCGAAAATTCCACTGTTTCATGCTAACTTTTGGTGTATTATTTCAGATGTCAAGAAAATTCACTAGGTTCAACGCAAATGAGCTCGATGCTAGGGCAAGATATGAAGTACTTCAAACAAGACCGGAAGAATACCCAAGACAAGCTTGCAATGATTTGTTAGCATTGGTGAACGAACTTGACCGGTTTAACAACCTCGTTACCGGCCCACTAAGAGTCGCCCTATCCACTCGACTTCGCTCAGTCCACGAGTGTACTATGGAATTCTATAGCACCTTCACGTTCAATTCAAGGTGCGATCCATTTGAAAACGATGGGGTAGCATTCCGATGTGGTGGAACTAGGTACTCGATTTCGATGGCACAGTTTAGGTCGATAGTTGGGTTGTATGCGGAGGAAGATGCGGGTAATGAAGAAAACACCGCAGGAGTGCGGGATTTGGATGAAAACGAGCACCAAGTCGCTTGGGCTCAAATTGGAGAAGGGCACTACAACCCGAGCAGCACTAAGAGCACTAAGTTGAAGGACCCACTTTACCGTTACATCCATAGGGTCCTCGCTTACTCTCTTAGCCAAAGGCATGATAGCAGTGGCGTTGTTGGGTTGAGAGATTTGGTGGTCCTTCATTGCATTCATACCCACAGACACCTAGATGTTCCGTACATCATGCTCCGTAACATGCATCTGAACCGGCTTGCTACTTCACCAACCCCTATCTTCTTCGGGGGGTGGATATACCGTCTCTTTAAGCACTTCGTGAATATACCTAGGTCCTTCGAAAGGAGTCCATGGTCGGGAAGGGTAGACATACACATTTGCGGCTCCATGAGCTTGATTTATGAGGCTGAAGATGGGACAGTTAGCTTCCAAAGGATGCATGGGCATGCATGGAACCCACAAGAGGTACTCGTCCTTCACGCTCCACAGCATCATCAATACCAGTACCAGCCCCACGGTGATCCAGGCCAGTCCTCCTCACAAGGAGGTGGTTTTCCTAACCTCCAAAGTCTACATGATTTGTTGCAGGAAAACCTCATGTGCACCAGGAACACCTATAACATGGCAAGCAACACGTATGCCCGGGTCGGAACAATCGAGAGAAACATATCCGATATCCAAGATGATATTGGGAATATCCGGGAATACATAGCGGGGCATGGTGGAGGAGATGATGATGAGGACGAGGACATGGACTAGGCGGGAGGAGCGAAGGCAGAAGCAGTTGGTTGGTGATCCCACAGGTTAACCCCCCTTTATCTTGAACAATTTCCGGCCTGCGTACCGTGTGTTGAACAATTTACTTTCCTTTAACTCTTTTTTACTTTCTGCATTTGTTTTTCTTTTTAACTTTGTGATGTGGATGTTGAACTTGGTAATTTAGGATGTTTGCTATGATTTGGTGTAGTGGTTATTGATAAAACAGGTACATACGAGGCTTAGAACACTAAACATAAGTGCTACTTAAGCCGGGACAGGAAAACCGGAGCCAGAAACCTGTTTTTCAACTTTGCAGATTGTCTACACGGGGTCGTGTCCAGCCGACACGCCCCCATGCCCACTCCCCCAGACCTGCTGTTTGTCTAAATCTGCAGACTTTTGCCAGACACGGGGTCGTGCCTACTGGACACGCCCCCGTGTCCAACTTCTGTAAGTTTTCGTTACTGGCACCTGAACACGGGGTCGTGTCCATCCGACACGGGGCCGTGTTCAGACGCCCAGTAACATAAAATTTTACTTTTTAACATTTTTTTACACATTCAATCAACCTAAAAACTTATTTTTTCATCCTTATGGTGAGAGAGAAAATGCTCTCACTTCTTTCTCCCAAACCCTAGCCACCATCCACCCTAAACCACCGTTCTACCGCCGTCGTCTACCTTTCTTCATCGTCCATCTCCTTCTTTTCATCCTTTAATCTCTGTTTTAGGTGTTTTAGGGAAGCTGAGTTCGTTATCTGTGTTAAAATGGGAAAGAAAAAGAAAACAACGCCTCCTAAGGTCTATAACACAAGATCCACGGCAAAGGAGGAAGGGGCTGTAATAAAAGAACAAGTTGCCTCGTGGTGGGATAAGTTGATAAGCGGAGATGCTGAAGGATCTGGTCGAACTGATGTTTTGGATAAGAAAAATGATGAAAAAGTTCAAGATCCGGAGGTATGTGTCATAAGTAAATCTGTTTTGACAAATCCCACAGTTTCTAGTGTAAGCTTATCAGAAAAATTGGGAAATTCTAGTTTCGAGTCGACTGGATCTTCATATCAGAGATCTGGTGAAGATTCAGTGAACTCCTCACCGTCCGTAATGAAGTGTTCAGGTTATTCTGGTTTTGGTTTGTCTCCAATGATGTTGAATAGACCTGTGTCGGAACCGGAAAAGAAAGAAACAGTAAGTTCTAACCCATCTGTTACGAAGATAATAGATGATACTGAGATTGGTTGGCCTCCGACGAGATTCAGAAAACCAATGATGGAGCAGAAGGTGCAAACAACGGAGCTGGAATCTGATTTACTGGTCAAATCTTCGTCGGATAGGGGGATGGAAAATGATGATATAATGTCGGAAAGGAGATCGGAAGTTAAATCGTCGGTCAATTCTGTGACGAAATCTGTATCGGATGTTAAGGAAGTTTTGTCGGAAAATGTTTTGACGTCGGAAAATATGCAGAATGATGGGATTTGTGCTGCTAATGTCAGTAAGGAACATTCCCTGGCGGCTGCAGAGAAAGTCACATCAAAGAATGATAACAACCCTAATAATTCTCGACAGTTAGATGGGGAACTAGATCTAGGGTCACGAATGAATGCAAGATGTGTGGTGGGGCCTGCTGAGGAGCTGGATTCGTTGACTGGACTGAATATTATAAGCCCAAAAGATAAGGACCCAGGTTTGTGTAATGTTGATGCTGTTAATACAAGCCCAATAGAAATTAATGATAGCCCAAATCTGATGGCAGCCTTGCATACGGCAGCTGCTGATGGTCCTGAAACTATTTTTGGGCCAGCTGATCAAGCTAAGGCCCAAAAAATAGATCCAATTGTGGCTGCAAAAGGGACTAACTTGGACAGTTTGCGTTTTGGGTCTATTGATCCTGATAAATTGAGGAGGCCCACTTTTCAATTTGTTTGTGATCCGAACCTTAAATTTGGGCCGAATGGTGTTGATGTTGATCCGATTTTTGGTACCAAATTTTGGAATAAGGAGTTGTTCTCTCAATTGACTAAAGGTCTTGACATTGAAGAGAGTGAAACACGATTATTCTATGATCCACCTAACTTAGATAAGGGTGAGGTTATTGTGGATCTAAATGGACATTTTATGACCAAGAGTATAAAAGCTCACCGTTTACAACTCTATTGTTACTTTGTGGGTGATAATCTCTCATTCCAAACGGTGAAAGAAAATCTAATCAAAATGTGGCATAAATATGGGCTCAAATCTATTAACAAAAAGAATGGTGGATTTTATTTCTTTACGTTTGATCATGATGAGGGTATGCTTCGAGTTTTGGAGAGAAACCCATGGTTAGTGAAAAATATTCCTCTTGTTTTACAACTATGGCAACCGGACACCATATTGTCAAAGCCGGATTTGGATAAGGTTCCGATATGGGTAACTATTAAGGATTTACCGCTTTGCTTGTGGAATGGAGGAAACGTTGGGTAAATTGTGAGTTGTGTGGGGAAACCACTTATGCTAGACAAAGCTACATACTTACGGTGTGATATTAAGAAAGGTCCATTAAATTTTGCTCGTGTGTTAGTGGAAGCGGATGCTACATGTGGTCTTCCTAACCGTGTCAAGGTTCGATTTCCTTCTCTTAATAACCTACCTAACAAAGTTGGTTACCTTGATTTGTCTTATAAATGGAAACCACCCTTGTGTGGAAAATGCAAAGTTTTTGGTCACGTTGACTCTAGCCATGAGTTGATACAAAAGCCGGTTGAAAAAATGATAAAAAATCAGAATGTTATAGAGAAACCGGTTTCTAAATCTATTTTGAAAAAGCCGATGGTCCAAGATGATGGGTTAACATTAATTACTCGGAAAAAGTCTAATGTAAAGTGGGCTCCCTTGGCTTAAAAAGATGTTGATAGGCTGGTTAACGGCCCAAAAAACAGCGGAGCTGGCTCTTCAGGGACTCGAAGTAATAATGACAGCCCAATGGTTGGTGTAGAGGTGGGTATCGGCCCAGTTAAGCCCAGCGATAAGGCTGCTGGGCTTAACTTGGGTGCTGTTAAAAAGGACGGCCCTACAGTGGGGTATGATGAAGGTTTGGGCTCAGTTTTATCGGAAATAGGCCCTGATGTGTTTGAGAAGGCTGCCAGGCCCATCTTGAGTTCTGATGTGGGTGATGCGGTGAAGTCAGGCCCAGTTTTGATGGGTCCGGATGAACAGTACTATTCATTAAACAAATCAGGCCCAGATTGCGGTTTGGATATGTCCTTTTCAGCTGGCACAAGTAGTTCTGGCCCAAAGTGTAGTCCAGTTTTAATGCAAAACAAAGCCCAACGGATTGGGAGCGGGTATTTTGATGTGTCTAAATAGAATTTTGGGCCTCGACAACGCCCTATTATTGAAACAAAAAATACGTTTGACACTCTTCAAGTTGAGGATGATTGCTTTGATACCGAGCATGGGTTGTGGGAAAAAGAAATGTTAATGGTTCGAAAGTTCTATGAAACAAATACGCAACCTCCGGATGATGTATTCTCTTCATGGTCGGAAAAATTGAAGGCCTATTATGTGATGCTTACAAAGTTTGACCCGGTGAAGGAAGCTTTGGTTGAAACAAGTGTTGAAGATGAAGTAGAGGTTGAATCTGAAACGGATGAGTCGGCAAGAGACATCGCTCGTGGAGTTTAGCTTCTTTTCATTTTTAAAAACTTATTTTTGGGACACATTGAGGACAATGTGTAATTTAAGTGTGGGGGGGGGGGGGGGGGATGCTAAAACCTTGAATCTTGCAAGTCCTAATCACAAGCCTTACACAAAACTCTATTGGAACCGCTAATCACCCCAAATTTTTTCAAAAATTTTCATTTTTTTTACTTGTCTAGGTTTAACTTGGGAATTTCAAGTTCTAAAAAGGTTTCATTTTTACAAATTTACAACCGATAGCGTCGTGATAAAAAGAACCAACATAAGAAAATTATGAAAAGGCATGACAAGTTTAGTTAAAATTTGATTATATATACTTGATCACATAAAAACCCATTCCCACAAAAGTGAGTTTTGAGCCTTTATTAAGCATACAAATACATATCTTTAAACTAAATGCTCATTTTTCTATTCTTGTGTGAATAGCTGCTTGGTTCTTACGACTCTAGAACTTGCCATGACGATACATTCCCGGTCCTTACCAACTTAAATCCGAGTAAGTAAATGATGGAGGCATTAGGACTAACCCTTTTTATTTCTACACCATTATTTTTTTACCACCTACCCAAAATCCCCCTAGTTAACCCCTTTGAGCCTAAACCTTTTCATTTCTTAACCCAAAACCAAACACCCTTTCACCTACCAAAACCTTTTTATTTTTAACCCTTTGTTTTAGTAACAAGCTCAGTTTCTCGTATAACTTTTCAAAAAAAAAAAAAAAAGTTTGATGATGAAGCAAAATAAATAAACAAGAAAGTTCATCAAAAATAACTTTGTTTGAATAATGGCTTCATCCAAATAAAAATTGCAAAAAATAAAAAGGTCTTACGAAAACCGACGCTTTTTACGCTTTTTCACCCTTTTCTACTAACCACTAACCCAACCACCAACCTTTAACCCAAGCCTAACCCTTCACCCCAAAAGTCCTCTTAATATTTACAAAGGTTTATAGTTAAAAAGGAGGAGGATTGATTGCTTGGCAAGCCTATGGTAGGAGTAAGTTCCATGTCGCTCTCGAGTGATTCACTAAAATACATCTACGGCCGAGTGTTGAGTGATCCCCCGTGAGGTATGTGAACTTGTATATACATGGAATTTTAAAAAGGCATGTTATTCCCTAATAAGTAATCTATCTTATGTAATGTTTTAAATAAATCATGACG
The DNA here is from genome assembly GCA_030545235.1 of Helianthus tuberosus. NCBI lineage: Eukaryota > Viridiplantae > Streptophyta > Magnoliopsida > Asterales > Asteraceae > Helianthus > Helianthus tuberosus. The sequence continues at coordinate 166,025,289 of CM060442.1, forward strand.
AATAGGATTGTAAATAAATAAAAATAAAAACTTAATAAAGAATTTTGGAAATCCCGACACTCTATGACAAGCCCAAAAAAAAAACCTTCTCTTCTACCCATTCCATTTGGGAGTGTAAAGCCACATTATAAAGAGTTTTGCTTGAGGACAAACAAAGATTCAAGTGTGGGGGTATTTGATGTGTGCAAAATGCAACATATAAATTACATCAATTGTGGCATAAAACTAACCCTTTTTAGTACTAATGTTGGAAAAAGTGTGCTTTTATCTTCCTTTTGTATTTTCAGGATTAAATGAGCTCAAATAAACAAAAGAAGCAAAAAGGCAGCTAAATCTAACATAAATACAAGAAAAGGAACAAACGTGGCATGCCCGACCTCCCCGACAGTGTCTTCCCAAGCAAAACAATAGAACAGAAGGCTGAACACGCCCCGTGCTCAGTGAACACGGGGGCGTGCCCAAGTGCCAGCATAAAAGACAAAGCTATAGAAGCTTCTATCGCCCACCATGGGGCCGTGCTCAGCGAACACGGGGCCGTGGTCAACTATAAGATTCGCAGAATCCAGGCAAATCTTGATAGTACAGATATGCTTCTGCACACGGGGGCGTGCCCAGCGGACACGGGGGCGTGGTCAACTAATGCAGACAAACTGCAATTAATGAAGACAGAGAAGAGGATAGACACGGGGCCGTGTCCGAACTACTGTTCAGGCTATAAATAGGGGTGCTTGGCTCATTTGCAAACCATCCCTTGGCACACCACCTCTCTCACACTTCACCTACCACCCACCACCATCACAACACCATCATCCACCACCATCATCCATTGTCCATCATAGAGTGTGTGAGTCGTCTCGGGATCCAAGATTGATCGTAAGAGTTCTTGACAATCAAAGGCCATGTTTGCCTAAGTCTCTTACATCACTTGGTGAAGAAAAGTGTCTAGTGTAATACTTTTTATTTTTAATCTTTTCGCACTTTTTACTTGGTTATGTATTAATGACTTTAATAACTAGTTTCTTATGTTGAAGGTGATTCTTCCTTATCGTTTGTCTGTGGTGTCTTGGCATTATTTTACTGTCTATATAAAATAAAAGATTTTCACCATTCATATCTCCACGGTCTATATGGAGGTATGTTGGCTACCTTGTCGGGGGTTAAGGGAACGGTTTGGTAAGAGTCTAGCCTTATTCAGTGTATAGATCCTGCAAGGACCTGGGTCAAATTTAGTAGGACCTCCTTCAATACCCACCGGTATTGGATGGCGGGGGTCCAAACTCTTTGATCCCCTCATATGTAAGCTACTATTAATACTTTAACCCGGCTACTTAGGACTATATCCCTGCTGACTCAGACTACTTAGCCGAGGGTAACGTCACCTTCAAAAGAGGGGCCTACCATAATACGCATTAATAACTTAATTAATTATCTTTCAATAATCCGACCCTTTAGGATTGTATCCTTGCTGACTCAAACTACTGGGTTGAGGGTAACGTCACCTTCAAAAGAGGGGCCTACTACAATAACTAAGATAATATCTTAAATAGTGCAAAAGTGCGGAAATAATCAAAGGTTACACTATACACGAGTCGGAGCCAAGTGATTCATCTTGTCTATCTGTTTTATTTTTATTTTTATTTTTATTTTTCAGCATTTTAGTTAGTTTTTATTTTTTCTAGTTTAAAACCTTTTTCTAAACTTTTTGATTTGATTAGATGTTGAGGATAAACCGGTACTAAAAGCTCTTGTGTCCTTGGACGACCTCGGTATCTTACCAACACTATACTATGCTCACGATGGGTGCACTTGCCCATATGTGTGTTTAGTGTTAGTAAATATCGTGTTTTATAAATTTAAAACTTGGCTAAAAAGTGTAAAAGGGCTTAAAATATACTTAAACTTATATAAACACTTCACATGCATCAATGTCATCCACATAAATCTGGACAATCATCAAATCCTTTCCTCTCCATTTTATAAACAATGTTTTGTCTATCTTACCTCTTGTGAAACCAATGGAAAGTATAAAGGTGGAAAGAGTTTCATACCAGGCCCTTGGTGCTTGTTTCAGGCCATACAAAGCTTTATTCAGCTTGTAGACATGATTTGGATTAAATGGATCCTCAAAGCCTGGAGGTTGACAAACATAAACCTCCTCTTGAATCTTACCATAGAGGAATGCACATTTGATATCCATTTGGTACACCTTGATGTTGTGGTTGACAACAAAGGGCAGAAATAGTCTGATTGCTTCAAGTCTTGCTACAGGGGAAAATGTTTCATCATAGTCAATGCCCTCTTCTTGTCTGAACCCTTGAACCACAAGCCTGGCTTTGTTCTTGACAACAATACCCCTTTCATCAGTTTTATTTTTGAAGACCCATTTTCTGCCAATAGGACTTAAACCCTCTGGCAATGGTACAAGCTCCCAAACTTGTTGTCTTTTAACCTGTTGGAGTTCCTCTTGCATGGCCTCTACCCAGCTGTTGTCTTTTAGTGCCTCTTGGTACTTGACTGGCTGATGGAGAGATAGAAAACCAGCAAAAAGACAAATGTTTTGGGATTGACTTCTTGTGAGCACCCCTTCATTGATGTTGCCAATGATTTGGTCTGGTGGATGAGATTTCAAGAAGATAAGGTCTCCTTGGAATGGAACAATGGCATTGAGTGGGGATGGCTGCAGATGTGAATCATCTGAGCTAACCACTGCTGGTGACTTTGATGATCCAGCAGTGGCTTCAAAAGGTGGTGGAATAGGAGGTAATGGTGTGGACACATGCTGACTTTGATCCACTGTTTGAGGACTTTTGTCAACAGTGTTTGATGATGTGGAAGCAGGGGTTAATGGGCTACTTTGATCAACAACTGTTGAGGTAACAGTGGTTGAGCTTTGACAGCTGTTTTGAACATCTGCTGCTCTTCCCATTGTGACAGACTTTTGTTGAGGAATGATGATCTCATACCCATAGTCTGGTGATGAATCCTCTGATGGACCTGCACTGTTAGTCTTGACAGCAGTATTTTCAAAAGTGAATTTATCAAGATCAAACAAATCTGCAGGGTTTGCTAGGATTTTCATTGATGAAAGTTCATTGAACTTTACATTCAAAGTCTCTTCCACTGTTCTGGTCCTTGTGTTAAACACTTTGTAGGCCTTAGCAGTGGTTGAGTATCCCAGATGATAACCACAATCAATTTTGGCTGCAAACTTTGAGATGGAATCTTTTAAGTTTAAAATGAAGCATGGACAGCCAAAAACCTTGAAATATGAAATTAATGGCTTTGTTTTATACAACAGTTCATAGGCAATCTTTTGATGCCTGGGGTTGATTAAAACTCTGTTTTGGACATAGCAAGCAGTGTTTACTGCCTCTGCCCAAAAAGTTAATGGCAAACCTGAATCAACAAGCATGGTTCTGGCAGCCTCAATCAAAGTTCTGTTCTTTCTTTCAACAACCCCATTTTGTTCTGGTGTTCTTGGAATGTTGTATTGCCTCACAATTCCTTTTGACACATAGAAATCATCTAACTCCTTGTTCCTGAACTCTGTGCCATTGTCACTTCTGAAGATTTTTACTGGAAGGTCAAACTGCTTTTCAACCTGTTTCACAAAGTCTTGTAGAATGCCTACAGCCTCATCTTTTGAGTGTAAAAAGTAAGTCCATGTAAACCTAGAAAAGTCATCAACAATAACCAAACAATACCTCTTTTTCTTAAGACTCATGACTTTAACTGGGCCAAACAAATCCATATGAAGCATTTGCAAACATTTTGTTTTCCTTTTAGGCAGGAAACACAATGCTCAGGACAGGTGAACAGTTTTTGAGGTAAACCTCTTACTAACCCCTATTTTGAAATGGCAGTGATTGTCTTGAGATTTGTGTGCCCCAATCTCCTGTGCCATAATTCTGTCTGTTGATGCAGCTGAGAACAAACAGGCATCAGTTCTGGGGCTCTCTTTTGACATATCTACCACATAAACATTGCCACTTCTTTGAGCAACAAGTTTGGTTTTTCCAGTTTTTATTATTGCTTCAATCTTTTCAACCATTTCTGGTCCAACAATCCTACAACACTCCTTTGTGAAAAATGATCCATACGCCTTATCACTCATTTGTGAAACACTCAGGAGGTTGAATTTTAGATTGTCTATCAGATTGACATTTTCAAATTTTACATTACCAGACTGTACTGTACCAGACCCCAGAACTTTCCCTTTACTATTATTACCAAAGGATATATCACCCCCTCCATGGATTTTGAAATCTTTGAGAAGGGCTTTACATCCTGTCATGTGCCTGGAGCCTCCACTATCTACATACCAAAGGCTATCTAAGCATGTAGAAGCTCCCTTAGCAGCAACCATCATGGCACAATCACATTGATGATCACCTTCTTCATCAGCTCTAACTTCTTTCTCACCTGCTTTCTTCTCTTCCTTTTCTTCTTTGTCTTCTTTGGACCATGGGTCAGACAGTGGTTCAATCAGGGTTTCTGAATTTTCTCCCAGCAGTAGTTCACCAGCAGCTGCAGTAACCACTGCTTCAGCCACTTCATCCACTGTTTCAGCACTTAGTTGTTCACCTTCAGTTTCTACCCCTTCTGGTATTGACTCTAATGCCATCAAACAAAATTCATCATTAAAAGTATCATTAGAAGCATAGAGTGCAAAATTTTCATCACCAAGCTCATCAGGCATGCTGCTCCAGTCAACAAAGCCTTGGGTGAAAAAGCTTTGCTGATCTGGTTGTACCACTGTTAGAGCAGCTTGTTGAGGTGCAACAGGTTGCACTTGTGCCTGAGGGACAGGGGCTTGAACATACTGAATTTGTGGAACAGTGGCTTGAACATAATGCACAGGCACAGGGGTTGCAGCATAGTGAGCAGTGTTAACATGTGCTGCAGGGGTATATTGGGTATAGTGCACAGTGCTTTGATGTTGTGGTCTAGGGTTTGAGCTGGGATGAGTTATTATTGGACCAGTGGTTTGACTCCTGCATTCCCTAGCAAAATGACCTAGCATATTGCACTTATAACACTTCAGTTTTGATTTATCCAACCCCACTCTTAAATTCCCATGTAACCCTAGGAATTTTCTCCCTGTTCTTTTATAGAATTTGCTTGTTCTTACACTAAGCAAAGCCAATTGATGCAAAATGTCCATCTCTTCTAAGTGAGCGGGATCAAAATGTTGCAAATCATTGAGTTCAAAACACAAGTTATCTGACATCTGGTTTTCACAATTTGCAGTAAAATCATAATTTGTAGAGTGAGAATCAGAGTTGCTAGAATTTCCACCATCAGTTATATCAATAAAATGATCATAACTCTGATCCTTACTACTGCTACCAGATTCTTCCTGACCAAAAAGAGCTGTGCTGCCAAATGAATAATCATCAGCAACTTTGCTAGACTCTTACAACTTCTTTTTCTGGTTTAACTCCCTTTCATAGGTCAGGAGTCTACCATGAAGTTGGGTCAGGGTCAGATCTTTCTGGTTTAACTCCCTTTCATAGGTCAGGAGTATCCCATTTTTCAGGTAGTGATCTAAGAAACCTGCTATTTTGTGTTGAATTAGGAAATGTAACTTTAACAAGTCTTAGCTCACTAATGAGACAGCTAAATCGCTCAAACTGTTTGGTCAATGATTCACCCTTGATGTGACAAAAGGTTTCATACTGCTGATTCAGAATTTCCCTATTAGTTTCAATAACTTCTTCCGTTCCCCCAAACTGTTCCTTCAGTGCATCCCATAGCTCTTTGGCACTGTTACAATGTAACAGCCCAGCATAGATTTCATTGGGTAATGCAGATGCAATGATGCTAAATGCTTTGGCATCGAGTTCGAACTTTTGGAAATCAGTTTCAGTATAATTTTCAGGTTTTTTAGGTTCGAACTTCTTTGTATCCTAAGCACTTGGCACCATGGGAACGTGTGGTCCAAAAACAACAGATCTCCAAGATCCAGTATTCTGTTGAGCAAGGATGTGACCCATCCTTCTCTCCCAGATGTTGTATTCATTACGTTTAAGCATGGGTGGTTTGAAAAGAGAGCCAATGTTATTCTTATCATCTTGTGATTGTAACGTCATCCTGGTTGTTTTACAGGCATTGATTAATCAACTTTGATGGTGATTAAACCTTACACTGTTTTTCAACAAAACGAACAAACTATCAGTATCAACGATTGTGAGCTGAACTATTTATGTCAAAATGATTGTTAAATCAAATTTGACTGTCCGAGCTCTGATACCAATTGTTAGGATCTGAGTTTGGTTTTGATTGTGTTTTATGTTTGAATTAAGATGAACAATGAATGAGTAGTGTAGCGGAATATAAATGGAAACAAACTTTTCACAATCAAACAGGAGAATTGCTTTCAACACACATTTTCAACAATGAACCGAATGATTGAATTTATTTCATCAACGATTACAATTGCATGTATGCAACAAACTCCCCCTCAGCCTGAGCTCACAATGATTTGTTCGTACAGGAAGAAAGATGGTGAAGAGCTAATAGAACAGTACAGGGTACTGTTCTATTTATAGGCACAGACAAACCACTAAGGCATCTTTGCTGACGTCACTATGAAAGTGACATCTAACCTCCTAACAAACTCTAACATCTGATCTATACAAGTACTGCTATGCTAACAACTGTTATTACAATACATTACATAAAGACAAATTAACTACTGCTGAATCCTTCCACTGATGTGAACCCAGCAGCACTTGATATATCCAGCAGTGCTTGACCCATAGCAGCAGATTGAACAGTAGGGCTTTAGTCTTCATTAGTCTTTGACTTGATCAGCAGTTGTAGGTCAACAGTTGTACCGATCAGTAGATTGGAGGTCATCAGATGTTGAAATCACTTTCAAGGGGAGAGACTTGATTACATAACAATAAATTAAAATAAATAAGTGGTTTGAGTAATGACCACACACTTAGGGTTGTGGTTTTGAATGGTGGATTAGAGATGGATTACATGGCACTAACATGGAGGGTCATGGTGGTCATGAGGGTCATGACCACACCCTATAGCCTAATGTAAAATGTAAACATCGACTAAACACATAATTTTATAGAAGTATGAATCAAATCCATAATATGGATAAACTATGTAATATAGTATAAAATTTATAAGAATTTTAGTTTTCTAAAATTATGTGTTTTTAACAAAGTAAACTCTATGTTTTACCAAACTAAACCTTTTCTTACTCTTCACTTCATTGCTAATTTACCTTCTTTTAAACGTCAAATAAACTATTGTGTAGTGGAACTTTTGATATGAAAAGAAAATAAATGTATTATTTTAAGATTTTAAAAAAAGCCACTGAAACCATTAAGTTATTTAGTTACCAGTACTAGTAGAATTTCTTTATCATTATTATCTCACATCTAATCTAAAATCTAATAAAAGAATCCAAAAAAGTCCACTTGTCAACATTTCTCTTACCTTAAATTCATTAAAATGCCACATGGCCTTTTCTAATCCTACCTTCCGTTCGACCCAGGTGGATCTAAACCCACCCACCCATAGACGATATTTTTTACCCTGAATTTCATTCCAAACCCTAATCAGCGTCTCCTTCATCACGCTCACAATTGTCTCCCTCCCCACCACTCGCATCTCCATCTTTCCCAAACCCTAATCAACTCTATCCACTTCCCTCAAACATATACAGAGAAGAGGTGGAGATGGAGTTACCTAGAGAAACATATACAGAGAAGAGGCAGGATAACAGGGTCTGCCAGGACCTTCTGTTCGTGGCGTTCTCCTACGTGTGCCTCAACTGTCGTATGCCTACCATCACCCTACATATTGGGTTTTCATCTATGGTTGCTATACAACACCCAGAGTCGGTTTGCCCTGGTTAATCTTCCTCAGTTCCCCTCCGATAAAACACCACCGTCGGTTCTATCCACCACCATTCAGGCTTCAGCCACACCGACCGTCGAGGTAAGCCTCTTGGTGTGAGTTTCTATTTTATTTATTTACTTTTCACCTTTCTGTTTTCCAAGATGTTTTGGAATAAATCTTCAATAGAGGTCTCGGCCTCTCGGGTTTGAATCCAGCTTCCATTGGTTTCTTGCTATTAATCCCCTTGAATGCCATTTTTCCAGCACTAGTTGCGTTTTAACTTTTACCTTCGGTTACCATATATATCGGGCTCTAATTTGTTTTTATATTTTGTTTAGGTGCATAATGCAGAATCTGATATTGATGCTCTGTGTGTTGGCCCTTGGTTTGCGTCTTTGACGGTGAGTCATCGTATCTGTTTCCTTATATTAATTTATATGCACTAAAAAAAATCTTGAAAACACAACTTTTAATCAACATTGTTTTATTTAATGTTATGTAGGAGGACAATTTCATAGTTCTACAGGACATTCTTGCAAAAAGGGTAGAAGTGTTGGATATCCAGTGTGTTAAAGATGCAAAGGTTCCTTTAATGAGGTTTAAGTTTGAAGGAATTTCAGTCGACTTGCCTTATGCTCAACTTTAAGTAACAACCGTTCCCGAGGTAACTTTCACTTTTGTTTTTTCATCTTTTTACAATTAGCTTATTTGAAATGATCGAAGTACACACATTTAACTAAATTTGATTCGCAAAATGTTGACATACTCAACCCGTTATTCTTAAACGGGATTGATGAAACAAGTTGGAAGAGTTTATCTGGCGTACGTGCAAATAATAGTATCTTGCAGCTCATTCCGGACGTTAAAGTAAGTACGCTTTATACACTCTAAAGTATGTTATGGTATACATACTCTAAATAAAGTAATGTATTTATATTGTATTGTAGATATTCCAACAATTACTGCATTGAGTTAAATTATGGCCAAAAAGGAGAGGTTTGTACGGTAACGTAAGGATCATCTATCTACTCATTGATATTCACATTTATAATGTTCATTTTTTTGTTAATAGTTTCATGATGTGATTCATTCATTCATTTGGCAGTCATTATCCTCCTACCATGACGCCCATTTCCTTCCCCACCATTTCCCCTCTCTATCACTCTTACACCCTATCTAGCACAAACCCTTTGAATTGTATTCTCTGGATTGGAACGTGTTCCAATTTGATGTTTTCACGATTCAAGGATCTGAGATGTATCAGTTGGTTGTTTCATCCCAATCAAGTGGTTTTATTTTCTCAGATATGTTTTTGACTCTGTTTTTGAAAAAGTTAAAAGTTCACATATTTGGATCTAGGTTCAAATCATAATGTTCAGGTTCAATTTTTTTTTATGTTTTCAAAATTTTCACATCTAAATGTTCAGTTGGTTCTTAAGTTTCGCCTATAGTAATGTTGTGTTTTTGTTTCTTGGAGCTCTTTTATTAGTTCACCAATATAACAGTAAATTGTACTTTTTTATAGATTAATGTCATTAGGGACTGCACTGAAGTAGGAAAAATGAGCATGCCGTGCTAAGATTAGGGACTACACTGAAGTAGGAAAAATGAGCATGCCGTGCTAAGAAAGATTTGAAGAAATTATATAAGAATGTGGATACAAGTTTTTAAGTTTTTAAGAATATGGATTGTTTCTAAAACATCAGTTTTTACACATGGCCAGCTATATGTGGCATTTTCAAGAGTAAAAAAGTAGATATGGACTCAAGCTATTGATACTTGATGAGGATGGTCAAATTACAAACAAAACTACTAATTTCGTGTACAAAGAAGTTTTTAGAGATTTGTAGAATGTAACGTGTGCCTTTATATTATATTATTCGAGACTGTTGAATACCTTAATCCTAAAGATCAAGAAGATGATTTTGGAAAACACTATCTGGTTTTTACGATATTCAAACAATATGTCGTTCCCTTTATAATGAAAATATTATTATATCATCATTTGGTTTTATTCGTCAAACCGTGTGACACACGGGGCTATAAACTAGTGCATTTATAAGCCATTGAAACCATTAAGTTATTTAGTTACTAGTACTAGTAGAATTTCTTTATCATTATTATCTCACATGCATTAATTCATAAGAATTATACAAAAAATGTACTTTCTACATAAACAGTCACAAAAGAGTTATCTTGGGTCTCTTGAGCCTGCGCCACTACATATTCCTTAAAACATCATTTGAAAAAAGCACATCATTTGACAAAAAGCAAATGTTGGCACCTCCATGATCCATAGGGCCCGATACATAGTGCGATATGAGGTAGCATATAAATTAATATATTATAGAAAAAAATATATGAAAATAACTAGTTTTCTGAGTGTAGCATAAAGCGCACATTAGGCACATCTAAGCATAATGTGACCTTAGGTGTAAGTCCTTTTGCTTTTGCGTGGGTAAGATGTGATATGTACAAAAGATGTTGTTGAGGCGCAAAAGGCATATGAAAAATGATTTAAGGCATAGGTAAGGCTCGCACCTAATGTATACACTACTTGATAATCTTCACTATTGGACGAAAGTTAGCCAATGAGTGATATGACTGCCGTTACCTCGGAACTGCCACCGAGTGGCAAATACTGATTGAGTGTTTGATAGATATAAACAAATGTAAAAACTCTTGATGCTGTAAAATTATAACAATGTGTCTTTTTATACAAATGAATGAACTCACCAGTATTTTCGTTGATAAAATGTTTTCAAACACGTTTAAGGTAACTTACTGTAAAGGTAATAGAAGTCCGCTATGGAGCACTGAAGGCTTAAATAAAGTGGCTAAGATTACCTGAATAAAAAGAAGAAAATTTATGTTTTATCAATTAGGGTTTATCTATATAAAAACATTTTATTGTAATATGGGTTTTAGCCCATTTGTTTAATATTAAACTTTGGTGTTTTACAAACTCTGAAATATTTCCTAACTACGATCCTGATGATATTTTTCCACTGCAAAATTTAATAAACACCGATACCACCTGTAACTGATTCACGGCTCCCGCCCAGGGTGTGGTCGGGGGAAGTGACAGAAGGTGGTATCAGAGCCACTGGTTTAAGCTATTTAGGTGTTCTTTTAATACCTAAACTTAAACATTAATGTTAGGAAATTAATATAAAATAACTTATGTTTTATATCAGTGAAAATAAATCTCAATATATATATATATATATAGAAACGGGATTAGGAGAAAACACTCAAAAGTGTGAGAACGTTGAGAAAGCATCCCGGCCCAACACGTGTCACGCGACATAGAGAATGGCGGAGGGGCTTTTTTGTCCTTTTATCTTTTTCTTTTTCAGTTCCGCTTTTCACAATATTGTTTTATTTTTGGGGTTTAAGATTTTTGGCGTTAACCAAATTCAATATTTAATGGCGTTTTAATGGTTTCATTGTATTAACATTTTGGCGTTTATGGCATTTATTCAAATCGTATGCCATTGGAACCCAGGGGGTCAGGAAATCTATCTGAATGGCGTTTTTCAAGGCGTTTTAAACAAGATTGCCCATTGTTCTATTATTTTTTATATACATTTTGGCGTTTGTGGTATCTTGGCGTTTTACAATTATAAAATTATATTACAACCACATGAAAAAAATAGAAGCGAAGAAAATAAATTAAAAGTCCTAATCGGATCCCTCTTCACAATCTTAACTGTCATCAGTCTCTCTCTTCTTTAATAGTACAAGAACTGTCACCAAATATATGGCGTTTTATGTATAACTTAACAAACCCATCGGTCTGATTATTTTGCCTGCTCGTCTGTTGAAGTGGCTTTTTGTGGATGTTTGGGGAGATAGATCTATGACGTGTGGGTGGGTTTTTCGCTTTTTCTTCATCTTGATCTTCATCTTTATAATCATCTCACTCTTCAGTGTCATTGACCTCTTCTCCTCATCCAAGCCTTATTCAAGAACAAAGAACATAAAATGACATTCGAATGTCATCAATATTTTTTTCTTGAAGATTTATCCATCTCATTCAGCAAAATCTTTTTGAGTTTCTTCCCTCAGCTAACAATCCATTCAGTGAAACTTCACGAAGAACACTACTGAATATCCAAGAAAGCATATTAGCCATCTTTGATTTTTTTTTAATTTTTTGGCTTTTTACAGTGAGTGGTATTTAGTAGCATTTTGGCGTTTGTTTTTTTGGTCTGATTAAATGGAAGTTGCTAAGAGTTATTATTTTATAGGATTTCTTTTGGCGGTGTAGGTTAGGCGGTGCATTATTATAGTAAACTATTCGTCGTTTCAGTTACTGTTTTTAATTATTGTTTCTGAAGTCTGTAGCACGTCCTGTCTTTCAAGTTTGGCGTTTTAGATTCTAATATAATAAATTTTCCGTCTCTTCATTTTTACTGTTTTGTAGTTGCTGTTTCTAGTTACATTTTCAAGGGTTTTTTTGAGGTTTTTATAATACTTTTCCAAAGTAATTTTATTATAGTTTGGGAGTTTTGGGGCGTTTTACGGCATGATAGAGTTTTAACAAGCATTTGGTTGTCTGGCGTTTTTATTATATATGACGTTTTTATTATATAACAATCAACTGAAAAAGAAAATTAAAAAAAGAATATATAACACTTGATCTTCCAAATCTTCACTGTCACCAGTCTCTTTCTTCTTTTTTGAATTATCTTAACTGGTTGTTTCGACTTTCGTATGATTCATTTTGTTTTTTTTTTTTGTTTTTCAAGTAGTTTTTTTGTCCTCCTTTCCATTTTTCAACAAATCATTTCTTTTTTTAGATAAAGATAAATTAAAATAAATAAGTGGTTTGAGTAATGACCACACACTTAGCGTAGTGGTTTTGAATGGTGGATTAGAGATGAATTACATGACACTAACATGGAGGGTCATGGTGGTGGTCATGAGGGTCATGACCACACCCTATGTTGTGTTTTTTGATTATTTTGTGGATATCATAATCTAAGTGGTAAGTAACAAACTATGTTACTTTAAGATTCTGTGATCTCATTCTCCCTATATTAAAAATGAAACGCAATGAACAGTAAATCAAATTTATTAAAGCAAACAGTAAATCAAGGCAATAAGGTATCAAATTCTTAAAGGGTATGTTTTCGGTACCGAATCGGTATCGACTTTTGACATTTTTGGTATCAGTTCGGCACCGGTATTCAGCGGTTTTTACCCTCAAATACCGGTACCGACCGATACCGAACCATACCGTACTAGGTATATTCAGTACCAGTACCCACTTTTGGGGATTTTCGGTAACGGTATTTTTGGTACTGGTTGGTACCGAGCTCATCAAATCCTGTAGCAACGTAAGTAATTGCACCGGTTTAAATTATTTGTCATACACAATCCAATGAATAGTAACATAATCAAGGGGATGAGCAAATGGTATCGGGTACCGGTACGGGTATCAAATTTACCAAACCGGGTATATTTTCGATACTGAATCGGTACCGACTTTTGACATTTTCGGTATCGGTTCGGCACCGGTATTCACCGGTTTTTACCCTCAAATACCGGTACCGTACCAGTACCGACCGGTACAGAACCGTACCGTACCAGTTATAATCGGTACCGGTACTCACTTTTGGGGATTTTCGGTAGCGGTATTTTCGGTACCGGTTGGTACCGAGCTCATTAAATCCTGTAGCAACGCAAGTAATTGCACCGTGTAAATTACTTTTCATACACACTGTAAGGGGCTGTTTGGTAGCCTCTTAATGACCATTCAGATGCTACCTCTTAATGGTTTAAAACCTCTGAACGAATAAGAGGTAACCTCAAGTCTGAATGCTTAAGAGGTAATCTCTGAATGGTAAATCATCACATGTTACATTCTTCTACCTTCTCATTGGTAAAATTTTTAATGGTTCCATTAAGAGGTAGCCTCTTAATGACCATTCAGAGGCTACCAAACGGCCCCTAAGTAAACTGTATGTCGTTTGATTAAGGTTTATATACACAACAACTTATTTTGTTTTCTTTTTTATCTTTTCCTATAATGAATTGTAGCATGTAAAATTAACTTGGATATTTATATTATTGATGAGCAAATCGTATCAAATCCTGTAATCAAACCGGTATCGTATCGGTACCAAATTTACTATACCAATCATTTTCGGTACCAATTTGTTACCCACCTTTTGGCGTTTTCAGAATCGTTACTTTCGGTTCGACACCGGTCTAGCACCATACCTGTATTTACTGATTTTTACCTTCAAATACCATACTGTATTGTACCGAGCATTTTCAGTGCAGGTACCTAATTTCGATGATTTTCCGGAACGGTACTCTCGGAGCCGTTACCGGTACCGAGCTCATCCATATTTTAACGTGTTAGCACCGTAATAACTAAACTGAAAACAACTGAATTTCCAACGTGTAGGACGTGTGGGGTCCTATTATTATATATTAGTTTATTTAAAATCGTTTTTTTTTGGACGGAGTGACTATCGTTACCACGTCATTGTTATTTATGTTTTCATTTCCGGTATCTGCTTGCCGTTGCCAACACGCGTTTTGCAGACATTAGGTCCCCGCCGTAACGCGCGGGCTGAAAATCTACTAGTTTAGGATAGAAAACAACAATTAACAATATTACTATTGAGAAAGCATTGGATTATTACAACAAATTAAGAAATTAAGGTATGGGGGTTATATCATCAAACAGCTAGAAAAAACGGTGTATTGTGGTTCAGATGAATATTAAATCATCCAAACTTTTATTCACTCATCAACTAATTAATCAAGGGTTTCTTTTCACAATATTCTCTATGTATCATATAAATCATCGTTTAAAATCTTCTCTATGATATGATATACATCTCCACCTCCGACCATTTTCTAAATATTTAATATAATATTGGTTTCGTAATGTATTTTGCACCAGTTTAATTATCATTGTATGTGCCTATCAAAAACATTGGTTTCTTTTGAAGTTGCATCACTAGTTTAAGGAGATAGAATTATTTAACGAAAATCAAAGTTTTATTCATAATGATGATGAATTTGTTCCCTAAGTTCTTACATATTATATGGTTTTTGAAAGAGTGAATTTTAAGAATTGTCATTTATCTTTATACCCTTTGTGTTTAAAATGCGTTGTTCTTTGTGTTTAAAATTGATGAGTTTTATCATTTATGTTTTAAAATTCATCACATTATGTCCTTTAGGCCTAACCTAGTTTGTTTTTTCAGTTAAATGTGACCATATGCAGGTCATGTGAGGGCAAATCAGTCATTTCTCCCACCCTTCCCATTTCCCCCCAATTTATATCCACCCAAACCTAGTTCACCGGTTTTTCCCAAAATCAACTCCGGCCACCCACCCTTAGCCACCGATCACCCACCCCTAGCCACCGACCACTCACCCCAACCTGCAAAACCCGACCACATCCCTACAACCACTCATCTTTAACAAACACCGATATTAACCACAACCATCATCACTATAAAACCATCATTGGATCATCAATATCATAACAACCATCATCACGACATCACTATGGGAGTTAGTATCCTGCTTAATATTCGTTCAGCTCCTTCTGGCGTCTTCTCCCGTTTAATATCCGGAGACCTTGCTTGAGTCAATATGGGGTTTCAAGGGGTCCAACCGAAGATACAGAGTCTTCTCTTTCTAGTGTCTTCTTTTTCGTATGAACCCTAGCCTTGCTGCTCGACCTTGATTGATGTTCGTTTTGAACATTTGGACCACCAAAGATCACAACTAGACTTGATTCTTGGGAACCCTAGTCGCCGCCATCGTTGTTCCCTCACCGGCCTATTTAAGCTCGATATGCGCGTCCATTGGATGACCTGGATAGCGTAATATTTAAGCTCACAAGTCACAATTACCTGTCCTCCATTTGTCCCCAAATTCCGACGATCTCCGCCCCTCATCTCTGGTATTTTTCAACAAATGTCTTCGTCAACTCTCAAGCAATGGTTAAGGCCCGAGTTTCCTACCTTCCTCATATCAATCTTTCTCACTCTATTTCACCCTCTAATTTTCCATATTTGTGTTTGATTTTACTCATCCAATGTCTAACAGATAGTATTATGAATTAGATCTAATAGATCTACGATTTTTACAGGTGTACCCTATGTTTGTTGCTCTTGGCGTTGCTGTTGGAATCTGTGGGAGGCAATTGGTTCGTAACATTAGCGGTAACCCTGAAGTCAGGTACTTTTGTTAGTTTGTTAATAGGTTTGAACTAAATTGGATTCTTGTGTAGAGAAATAGAGAGTAGAGAGAGGAAGAGTGGTGGTGAAAGGAGTTTGTGGTGGTGGAAAGAGGAGGTAGAGAGAGCTAAATGGAGTAGAGAGAGAATGGTGTTTGTTTAGAGAGAGGGAGAGATGAGTTTGATATTACATGACATATCTACCCTCATGTGACCTGCACATGGTCACATGTAACTGAAAAAACAAACTATGTTAGGCCTAAAGGACATAACATGATGGATTTTAAAACATAAAGGATAAAACTCATCAATTTTAAACACAAAGGACAGCTCCTGAAAAAGGGTATAAAGATAAAGGATAATTCTTGAAATTCACTCGTTTTTTAAAACATCTGGATGCAGTAGTAAATTCACACCAACTATATTAAAGTCATCGATTGTGTGCCTCAACATAATGGTACTTTTGCTGATTCCATTGTTTATATGTTCATAAAAAAAGGTTCATACTACCATTGGCGGAGCTTAGCGTGAGCCAGGGGTGGCCCGAGCCTCCTGGTTTTTTCGCATGGTGGTGTAACTTTGATCGAAAAGACTCTGAAAATTTTGTATTTATTGAGTAACCCCCCACCCCCCCCCCCCCCCCACACACACACTATTTAATAGGTCAAGCTCTGCCACTGCATACTACTATGATTTATAGGCGTTTTATGGCTCATGATTTCAATAGTTAGTGTATACACCAAACCGATATCATACTCTCATCTAATGTTTCTGAAATAATAAGTATGAAATTGTTTGTTTGAATTATAACATTTAATAATTTAATAAATGAAGAAAGTTTGAGCCGGGGGTCTTACTGAAAGCAGTCTCTCTATTCCTACGGGGTAGAGGTAAAGCTGTCTACATATTATCCTTCTCAGAACATACTTTAACTTTGGTATTGATGAGATTTACTAAGTATGATAATGAATAAGTGAACAAAGTTGATAATAAGTTAAAACCAATAATGTATTGAGCAATAAAGTAAAACAAAATAAATTATTAATATAACTAGTCAATTATATTGATTACAAACAAATTAAATTATATAGTGTCGATCATCGAATACTATTTCAGTAATGTTTCTTTACCGCCCAACGATAAGAATGTAATCTATAATTGATAAACATAGAGCGAATGGATGCTTCATAATGTTAAGCGAATATAACGCAGATCACAATGCACGGTCATGTAGAGAAATACAGTCTGATACGTAAGTAAAAGTAAATACATGATTGTAAATCGTGTATCTCATGACTATATTTATTTCTGACATTACTATCAGGGTATAATCTTGGTTATAAAAAGTAAGAAGCGCATGAGGCGACATGGTCTAAAACCAAAGAGAAAGCTCAAAATGTAATGCTTCGCATTTTTGTACTTTCCTTATTTAGAAAGATGTAATCGTATTTCTATTTTTGGAAACTTGTATTCGTATTCGTTACCAACTTTGTAATCTGAGACTTTGATCATAATGAATTCCATACTTTATACATACGAGTTATACATGCAATCAATCGTTAGTTACGTGTTTACTTGAAAACTAATACTTGTTATACATTCAAAATATCATTCACACATTCACGATATGCAACCTATGCATACTTACGCGTTATATACTCGAAAACATGTTATATTGTGAAGTTATAGCATAAAATGTTAAATAAACCAAAGTTCAGGGGCTGAATTGCAATAAACGAAACTGGTTTGGTGAAACCTAGCACCGCGTCACGCGAAGGCACACCCTCACTACCTTCGCGCAACGCCAAGCCCATAATCCGCAGATAGTTGTTTCCTTTATGCAGATTGGCCATCTTCTCCTCACATCCTCCTTCCCCATTCATCTTCAATCCTCATTAAACACCAAACTCTACTTCACCATTATATAAACAAGCCTCCTACACCTCATTTGCACTTTTCCAAACCCTCAAACACTCTGACAACACTACCAAATTAGTTGAATTGCAAGATAGAGGCATAATTCTCTAAGTGCAAAAGTGAGCATCTACCTCACTTTTCTTCAACTTTCTTCACTTCTTCTTCTGATTGAAAGCTTGGAACACCTCTAGGAGTGTCTCCAAAAGTTTAACATCACCATTTTGAGGTCCAACTTTCTGTTTTGAAGAAGAACTTTACTAAACTTGTTTTAACTTATGAAATCTTGTACCTATCTTGCTTCTAACCAAACCTGTGGTTATAGGTCTTGAATAGAGTCGATTCCGATGAGTTTAGAGGTCCAAGAACATCTTAAACTTTCTATTTTTATAAGGTTCCAAGAAACCTTCAAGTGTGTGACCATCCAAGCTCACCATTGCTCATATGGTGAGTCTTGTATTTGTCTAAATGTGTGAACCATGGAAGCTGGGGCTTTCCAAACTTGTTCCACTATCTCACTTGCTTAAATTGTTTGTGTTCAACTAAGTAGCTTCCTAAAACCAAAGTAAGATAACCTCACCTCGCCTCCAACATTTTCCATGTTAGGTTTGACACGCCCGGGTTGTTCTTATTTGGCTACTTAGATAATCTAGTAGTTTAGTTGTTTATGTTCTTATGTTCATGACCATCCGAATCATCCTTGTGGTGATTTGTGCATTGGTGAATTCATACAATAAGGTTTAATGGATGTTAATCATCCTACCTCCATGCTTGACTTACATGACTATACATGATTATACATGATGGACTAAATTATAGCTTATAAAATATATAATATATACTAACCGAATTCTTGATGCTAGCCGGATTATGGTTAGGTGTCATGAACGTAGGTTATATTATCTTAGTTCTAGACTCCTCGTTTGTGATTCTAATGGGGAAGTTAGGACCCATGAAAACACATAAGAACTTAGTGTCCCAACGAGTATTTAGACAAGATATATTTTCATATACATATACTTTTTGTACTTAATTCCGAATTTGAACTCTCTACAAACTCCGAATACTCATACACCTTCATTTCCCCAATGTAGGGTAACTTTGGTACTTCACACTCCTCAACCTATCAACCCGCGTTAATCAGAAAGCTTAGTAAAATCGTGAGTGTACATGACCCCGTTTTTACTTTTTGGCCCTTTTTGGGTGGGAATAATGGATTTTAATAATCCCAACTATTAGCTGTTGGCCGGAAACAGTCCCAACTTCAAAAATAACCGGTGGTGGTCCCACCTTTTCACATATTGTAAACCAATGGACCTTTCCTAACAGAACATTAATTTCTTTTTGTCCCCTTTTCCTTTTCTGTTAACAAAGGTCCATTGGTTTACAATATCTGAAAAGGTGGGACCACCACTGGTTATTTTTTAAGTTAGTATTGTTGTCGGCCAATGCCTAATAGTTGGGATTATTAAAATTCATTGTTCCTTTTGGGTGCAATACTTATTCCTTGTTAAAAACGCACACATACACTTAGAAACATGCTTACAAACAAACAATCCAATATACATGCTTGATACGTGATACTAAAACTCATACATGCTAGAATACTTATTTGCTTTATACTTGTCATTAACTGCGTATGAGCCTCCCTTAGCATGTATAGGGCTATAGGATTAACACACCGGCTATATTCTTGAGGTCATATTAAGTTAAACAAAACGGTCTTATCGTTGCTACGATAAGATTACACTAGTGGAAAACTTTGGGTTGACAGTTATAAATTGCATGCTAGTATTGTTATGTTAAGTCTCAGTTTACGATTACGCCATGTGGATTTGTTTAAAGCGTTTATACTTATGCTAGTACTCAAACTTGTATGCTCGCCAATACTTTATGTGTTGACATGTACTTTAATACGTATTGCAGGGATTGATGATGATGACGATGAACGAAATCTAGTAGGATGACTAGAAACCCACTTTAATTTTAGTATTTGTTGTTTTATTTTGTTTCTTTGTTCAACTTGTTGCATTTGCTTCAAAACAATTTATTTTGCCTTAGTAATGAAATGAAATCTTGTTTATTAAATACATGTCGCAAATAGTCGTTATGAAGTCTCTTGTAATCTTGTTTTCATCTCACTCTGATGTTTCCGCCATCGGTTGGGGTGTGACACAAAAACGCATTGCTTTTTTATATTTTCCACAAGTTTTAGCATTCCTACCTAAAATTTAGCTACAAGTAAGTTTTTTTCTTTAAAGAGTTAACTTCCGTTTTACTCCCTAGGGTTTGATCATTTTAACGGTTTTTCCCCAATCGTTTAAAAAATGCCATGCCATTTTCTTCCCTGATGTTTTGATTTTATCTCCAGTTTACTCCACGGCTCTGACATCCAAAATGACTGTTAATTAGAAGGGCACTTTTGTCATTTTAGAGATAAGCACTAATAAGGCAATTTATTTTATTAGAGAACCATATATGTAAATTATTAAAGTAATATTAACCTACCCATTTCTTTTTCCACTATTTTCAAAACAAGACCTTTTCTTTACTCCCTATCTTTTCCTCTACCAACCACCACTACCACTACCTCCACCTCTTAGCACCACCAGCCACCACTACCTGCCACCAACATCTGAGACAAAGAGTTCGCGCTTAAGAAAGAAATAGAGAAAGAGAAGGAGATCTGAGACAAAGAGTTCGTGCAACATAAGCGGTTCTCCGGCACCTATAACTGCTCCCACTGGTTTTGGAAGTCATGGTTGCCGGCGGAGAAACAACTATCTAGGGTTCCGACAGCCACCTCCTAGGACCACCACCATAACCACATCCTACAACCACCACCACAGCCACCGCCTACAACCATCAAAACCACCCCCATCTGACCACCACCACTATCATCATCACCCTTGAATCATTCCAAGTCTTTTCCCCAGCCACCACCACAATTCACCACCTGCCACTACCACCAGTTGTCGGCCACCACCACAATTCAAATGCATTAGGTAAAAAGAAAGAATGACTCACTTTGTAGATTTAGGGTTTTAGGTTAAAGCATCCTGGTGCTAATCCTGAGTTCCTAATAAACATACAATGCAACACGTGTCAGTGCATCAACCCAAATCAAACTTTAACGATACATCACGAGATTAAAACCCCAATGTAGTTAACAAAGTATAGCCTTATTCAGGCAACACTTTGGCATCCGTTGCTGGGTTTCAGATAATCGGACAGGGTATTGAATCAGTGATCAGGGTTAAAACACTTACATCGGGGCAGTGTTTCGCAGATTTAGGGGTATAGTGCCAAGAAAACGGAGAACAAGAGAGATAGTTCGTCAAAATTATTTCGAACTGGTGCACAGACTTCAGTTCCAAGTTGTTGCATTTATAGGTTATCCTGGCACCTCCCGCACATCGCGACAGGAAAGGGGGACTCCCCCGCGTGTCGCATGGCAGTACAACTAGTCCTAGAGTAGCCTCGTCTCACGAATAGGCTTGCCACACGTCGTGATCGAGTCACACATGTCCTGGTACTCCCCCGCGTGTCGCGGAAGATTTAGGGGTATCCCCTGTGTGTCTCCTGGTAGTCCAGTTACTAGTTTCTTTGTTTTTCGTACTGGGTCGCGCCGTATAAGTCCGGGGTTTCGATCAGGGGTCCTTATAAAGTGTTTTGGGAGTTGTTACATCCTCCCTACCTCGTTTTAAATCTCGTCCTCGAGATTCACTGGAATACGTAAGGATAGTTTTGTTTCATCTCTGATTCTAGTTCCCATGTGTATTCTTGTCCTCTTTTTGAATCCCATTTTATTTTGACTTGAACTGGCCTCTTTTGTTTGAGATTTTTAATCTTTCTATCTTCAATTGGTATAGGCTTTTCCACAAACTTCAGTTTCTCATTTACCTCTATGTATTGAAGAGGTACTGTCAATGATTCATCGGCTAAACATTTCTTTAGGTTATATACATGAAATACATCATGTACTCCTGCCATTTCTTCAGGTAACTGTAGCTGATACGCTACTGGTCCTATTCGTTTGATAACTTCAAAAGCTCCAACATACTTTGGGCTTAACTTTCCTTTCTTACAAAATCTGACGACTCATTTCCAAGGTGAAACTTTTAATAGCACTTTGTTTCCGACTTGAAACTCTAAAGGTTTACGCCTATTATCTGCATAACTCTTTTGATGATCTCGGGCTGTTTTCAGTCTTTCCTTGACTTGAATTATTTTGTCTGTCGTTTCTTGTACGATTTCAGGTTCTGACAATTGCTTTTCTCCTATTTCTGCCCAACATACAGGTGTTCGGCATTTTCGTTCGTAGAGTGCTTCAAATGGTGGAGCATTAATGCTTGTATGATAACTTTTGTTGTAAGAAAATTCTAGAGTAAACTTCCGTTTTGCTCCCTGTGGTTTGGTCACTTTAACGGTTTTGCCCCAAACCTTTAAAAATAGCAATTTTCCACCAATAGTTTGCTATGGTTTTTCCATTTTGCTCCCTGCCTCTAACTCCATCCAAATTGTCTATTTTTTCCCCCATAGCAAACTATTGGAGGAAAATGGCTATTTTTCAAGGTTTGGGGCAAAACCGTTAAAGTGACCAAACCACAGGGAGCAAAACAGAAGTTTACTCAAAATTCTATTAATGGTTAGTGGTCATCCCAACTTCCTCCAAAGTCGATCACAGGCTCTGAACATGTCTTCCAAAGTTTGAATCATCCTTTCACTTTGTCCATCTGTTTGAGGGTGATAAGTTGTACTTAGATTTAATCGGGTTCCCATAGCTTTTTAGAAACTTGTCCAAAAATGAGAAGTAAAACGACTATCTCTGTCGGACACAATAGATAAAAGGTATTCCATGTAATGAGACTATTTCATCCACATATAGCTTGGCTAATCGTTCCATACTGAAAGTTTTCTTCATTGGTAAGAAATGTACAGATTTAGTTAATCTATCCACAATCACCCAGATTGTGTCATTACCTTTTCGTGTCTTGGGTAGTTTGGTAACCAAATCCATTGTTATCAGTTCCCATTTCCAAACTGGCATCTCCAATTATTGAAGTAAACCTGAGGTTTTCTAATGTTCGACTTTAAATTGTGAGCAAGTTAAACATTTAGAAATATAACTTGCTGTGTCATTTTTCATTCCTATCCACCAAAAGTTTTTCTTTAGATCTCGATACATCTTGTCATTTTCAGGATGTATCATATATTTGGATTCATGAGCTTCTTCTAAAATTCGGTTTCGTAGATTTCCTTGAATAGGTACCCAAATTCTTTTCTTATGGAATTTCTAAATTCCATCTGTTTCTTTTTCTAATTCTTTCATCATTCCTTTTAATCCTTCAGCATCATTCTTGATTGCTGCTTCCTGTACCTTTTTCAATTGTTCCATTAGGTCTATCTGTAGGGTTAATCTGAGAGCACGTACCCTTTTTGGCTTCTCATGATACCTACGACTTAAAGCATCAGCTACTACGTTAGCTTTACCTTCGTGATATTGAATATCACAATCGTAGTCACTAAGGATCTCCATCCAACGTCTTTGTCTCATGTTCAATTCTTTTTGCCCGAAAATATATCTTAAACTTTTATGATCTGTGAAGATAGTGAACTTACTACCGTAGAGATAATGTCTCCAAATCTTAAGGGCAAAAACTATCGCTTCTAACTCCAAATCATGTGTTGTGTAGTTTTCTTCATGCTTCTTTAGTTGTCTAGAGGCATAAGCAATCACTTTCTGACGTTGCATTAGCACGCATCCAAATCCTGATTTTGATGCATCACAGTATACTATGAAATCTTCAGTTCCTTCTGGTAAAGCAAGTATTGGTGCATTAGTTAGTCTTTGCTTCAGGATCGTGAAAGCTTCCTCCTGTTTTGTTCCCTATTCAAACTTAACTGATTTGCATGTTAACCTAGTTAATGGAATGACTATTCTAGAAAAATCTTGAATAAAACGTCTATAGTATCCTGCCAATCCAAGAAAACTTTTTATTTCCGTTGGTGAATTAGGGACTTTCCATTTGGTAATAGCCTCGATCTTTGTAGGATCCACATGAATTCCTTCATGATTAATTAGGTGTCCAAGAAATTGTACCACTTGCAACTAGAATTCACATTTTGAGAATTTAGCATAAAGTTTTTCCTTTCTCAATAATGTCAGAAGTACATGTAAATTTTCAGCATGCTCTTCCTTACTCTTGGAATAAATAAGTATATCGTCTATGAAGACAATTACAAATTTATCCAGGTATGGTTTACATATCATGTTCATCATGTCCATAAATGCAGCTGGAGCATTTATCAAACCGAATGGCATGACTGTAAACTCATAATGACCATTTCTAGTTCTGAAATCAGTCTTAAGAATGTCTTCTTCCTGTACTTTTAATTGATGGTATCTTGAGCGTAAATCAATCTTTGAAAAGAATCGAGCTCCTTGAAGTTGATTGAATAGATCATCGATTCTTGGTAGTGGGTACCGATTTTTAGTCATGACTTTATTCAATTCTTTGTAGTCAATACACATGCGCATCGATCCATCTTTCTTCTTGACGAATAACACAGGTGCTCCCCAAGGCGATGAGCTAGGTTGTATGAAACCTTTTTCCAATAGTTCGTCTAGTTGTTTCTTCAGTTCCAGCATCTCCGTTGGTGCTAGACGATAGGGCGCTTTGGAAATTAATGCAATTCCTGGTATTAGGTGAATTCTAAATTCAACCTCGCGATCAGGCGGTAGTCCAGGTAGCTCTTCTGGGAAAACATCAGAGAAATTAGATACTATAGAAATATCTTTTAATTCTTTTCCTTTAATGCTAATGGTCGCAAAGATCATATACACTATTCCTCCTTTTCGTGCATAGCTTGCAGCTTTCATCACAGAGATGAATTTTGTTGATGTTGTCGGCTTGTCTCCCTGGATTGTGATCCTTTCTCTTGTTGGCATACGAACTTCTACAGAATTTTGATCACACAAGATTCGCGCATGATTGGCTACCAACCAATCCATTCCTAACACGACATCGAATCCGGCTAGATTCATTGGTAACAGGTTGGCTGTAAACTTATGTCCTAATAATTCTATCTTTCCTTTCTGAAGGATTTCGCTTATGCTGATAGAATTTCCATTTGTCGTTTCCACCGTACAGTCTTGGAGAAGTTTTGTTAAAGGTTGATTGAGTAGTTGACAGAAAGTAGTATTTATAAAAATTTGTTTGCACCAGAGTAAAATAATACTTTAGCATAGACATCATAAATGAGAAATGTACATGTAATCACATCAGGAATCAATTCGGCTTCTTGGGCTGTCAGTACGAAGGTGATGCGTGTTAGGTGTATATGTAGGTTTAAGTATAATTTAAGCCCTTTTACACTTTCTTTAGCCAAGTTTTAAATTTATAAAACACGATATTTACTAACACTAAACACACATATGGGCAAGTGCACCCATCGTGAGCGTAGTATAGTGTTGGTAAGATACCGAGGTCGTCCAAGGACACAAGAGCTTTTAGTACCGGTTTATCCTCAACGTCCAATCAAATCAAAAGTTTAGAAAAATGTTTTAAACTAAGAAAAATAAAAACTAACTAAAATGCTGAAAAAAAAAAATAAAAGAAAAAAAAAACAGATAGACAAGATGAATCACTTGGCTCCGACTCGTGTTTAGTGTAACTTTTGATTATTTCCGCACTTTTGCACTATTTAAGAGATTATCTTAGTTATTGTAGTAGGCCCCTCTTTTGGAGGTGACGTTACCCTCAACCCAGTAGTTTGAGTCATCAAGGATACAATCCTAAAGGGTCGGATTATTGAAAGATAATTAATTAAGTTATTAATGCATATTGTGGTAGGCCCCTCTTTTGAAGGTGACGTTACCCTCGGCTAAGTAGTCTGAGTCAGCAGGGATACAGTCCTAAGTAGTCGGGTTAAAGTTTTAATAGTAGTTTAACTTATGAGGGGATCAAAGAGTTTGGACCCCCGCCATCCAATACCGTTAAGTATTGAAGGAGGTCCTACTAAATTTGACCCAGGTCCTTTGCATGATCTATACACTGAACAATGGCAAGACTCTTACCAAACTGTTCCCTTAACCCCCGACCAGGTAGCCAACATATCTCCATATAGACCGTGGAGATATGAATGGTGAAAATCTTTTATTTTATATAGACCGTAAAATAATGCCAAGACACCACGAACAAACGATAAGGAAGAATCACCTTCAACATAAGAAACTAGTTATTAAAGTCATTAATACATAACCAATTAAAAAGTGCGAAAAGATTAAAAATAAAAAGTATTACACTAGACACTTTGTCTTCACCAAGTGATGTAAGAGACTTAGGCAAACATGGCCTTGATTTTCAAGAACTCTTACTATCAATCTTGGATCCCGAGACGACTCACACACTCTATGATGGACAATGGATGATGGTGGTGGATGATGGTGTTATGGTGGTGGTGGGTGAAGTGTGAGAGAGGTGGTGTGCCAAGGGATGGTTTGAGCTTGAGCCAAGCACTCCTATTTGTAGGCTGAACAGAAGCTCGGGCACGGCCCCGTGTCCACATCCTTCTCTTTCTTCATTAATTGCTCTTGTCTTTATTAGTTGACCACGGCCCCGTGTCTGCTGGGCACGACCCCGTGTGCAGAAGCATATCTGTACTATCAAGATTTGTCTGGATTCTGCGAATCTTATAGTTGACCACGACCCCGTGTCTGCTGAGCACGGCCCCGTGGTGGGCGATGGAAGCTTCTACAACTTTGTCTTTTATGCTGACACTTAGGCACGCCCCCATGCTCACTGAGCACGGGGTGTGTTCAACCTTCTGTTTTCTTGTTTTGCTTGGGAAGATGCTTTCGGGGAGGTCGGGCATGCCACGTTTATTCCTTTTCTTGTATTTATGTTAGATTTAGCTGCCTTTTTGCTTCTTTTGTTAATTTGAGCTCATTTAATCCTGAAAATACAAAAGGAAGACAAAAACACACTTTTTCCAACATTAGTACTAAAAAAGGGTTAGTTTTATGCCACAATTGATGTAATTTATATGTTGCATTTTGCACACATCAAATACCCCCACACTTGAATCTTTGCTTGTCCTCAAGCAAAACTCTTTATAATATGGCTTTACACTCCCAAATGGAATGGGTAGAAAAGAAGGTTTTTGGGCTTGTCATAGAGTGTCGGGATTTCCAAGATTCTTTATTTAGTTTTATTTTTATTTATTTACAATCCTATTCGTCACGATTTATTTAAAACTTTTCATAAGATAAATTACTTATTAGGGCATAATATGCCTCTTTAAAATTCTATTTATATACAAGTTCACATACCTCACGGGGGATCACTCAACACTCGGCCGAAGATGTATTTTAGTGAATCACTCGAGAGCGGCATGGAACTTACTCCTAGCATATGCTTGCCAAGCAATCAATCCTCCTCCTTTTTAACTATATACCTTTGTAAATATCAAGAGGACTTTTTGGGTGAAGGGTTAGGTTTGGGTTAAAGGTAGGTGGTTGGGTTAGTGGTTAGTAGAAAAGGGCGAAAAAGCGTAACAAGCGTCGGTTTTCGAAAGACTTTTTATATTTGCAATTTTTTATTTTGATGAAGCTATTATTCAAACAAAGTTATTTTTGATGAACTTGTTTGTTTATTTCTTTTGCTTCATCAACAAAACATACTTTTTTTTTCGAACAAAGTCAAACGAAAAACCGAGCTTGTTACTAAAACAAAGGGTTAAAAATAAAAAAAGGTTTTGGTGGGTGAAAGGGTGTTTGGTTTGGGTTAAGAAATGAAAAAGGTTTAGGCTCAAAGGGGTTAACTAGGGGGGATTTTGGGTAGGTGGTAAAAAAAAGAAAAATAATGGTATAGAAATAAAAAGGGTTAGTCCGAATGCCTCCATCATTTACTTACTCGGGTTTAAGTTGGTAAGGACCGGGAATGTATCGTCGTGGCAAGTTCTAGAGTTGTAAGAACCAAACGGCTATTCACACAAGAAACGAAAAATGAGCATTTAATTTAAAGATATATATTTGTATGCTCAATAAAGGCTCAAAACTCACTTTTGTGGGAATGGGTTTTTATGTGATCAAGTATACATAATTAAATTTTAACTAAGCTTGCCATGCCTTTTCATAATTTTCTTATGTTGGTTCTTTTTATCACGATGCTATCGGTTGTAAATTTGTAAAAATATAACCTTTTTAGAATTTTGAAATTCCCAAATTAAACCTAGACAAGTAAAAAAAATGAAAATTTTTGAAAAAAAATTGGGGTGATTAGCGGTTCCAATAGAGTTTTGTGTAAGGCTTGTTATTAGGACTTGCAAGATTCAAGGTTTTAGCATCCCCCCCCCCCCCACACTTAAATTACACATTGTCCTCAATGTGTCCCAAAAATAAATTTTTTTAGGTTGATTGAATGTGTAAAAAGGTGTGAAAAAGCAAAAAGTTGTGTTACTGGGCGCTGGACACGGCCCCGTGCCTGGTGGGCACGACCCCGTGTTCAAGTGCCAGTAATGAAAACTTACAGAAGGTGGACACGGGGGCGTGTCGGCTGGACACGACCCCGTGTCTGGCAAAAAGTCTGCATATTTAGACAAACAGCAGGTCTGGGGTAGTGGGCACGGGGGCCTGTCTACTGGACACGACCCCGTGTAGACAGTCTGCAAGGTTGATAAACAGGTTTCTGGTTCTGGTTTTCCTGTCCCGGCTTTAGTAGCACTAAGGTTTAGTGCTCTAAGCCTCGTATGTACCTGTTTTATCAAGAAACACTCCACCAAAACATAACAAACATCCTAGATTACCAATGTTCAACATCCCATCCATCACCAAGTTAGAAAAAAGAAAAAAAAATGCAGAAAATAAAAGAGTTAAAGGAAAGTAAATTGTTCGACACACGGCATGCAGGCCGGAAATTGTTCAAGA
Organism: Helianthus tuberosus; assembly: GCA_030545235.1. Taxonomy (NCBI): domain Eukaryota; kingdom Viridiplantae; phylum Streptophyta; class Magnoliopsida; order Asterales; family Asteraceae; genus Helianthus; species Helianthus tuberosus. The sequence continues at coordinate 166,054,214 of CM060442.1, forward strand.
TAAAAGGTTAACCTGGGGAATCACCAACCAACCGTTTCTTCCTCTGCTCCTCCCGCCTAATCCATGTCCTCGTCCTCATCATCATTATCTCCACCATGCCCAGCAATGTACTCTCGGATATTTCCAATATCATCTTGGATATCGGATATGTTTCTCTCGATCGCCCCAACCCGGTTGTACGTGTTGCTTGCCATATTGTAGGTGTTCCTGGTGCACATGAGGTTTTCCTGCAATAAATCATGTAAACTTTGGAAGTTAGGAAAACCGCCTCCTGAGGAGGACTGGCCTGGATCACCATGGGGCTGGTATTGGTACTGATGATGTTGTGGAGCGTGAAGGACAAGTGCCTCTTGCGGGTTCCATGCATGCCCTTGCATCCTTTAGAAGCTAACCGTCCCGTCTTCAGCCTCATAGATTAGGTTCATTGAGCGGCAAATGTGTATATCTACCCTACCCGACCATGGGCTCCTTCCTAATGACTTAGGTATGTTGATGAAGTGCTTGAAGAGACGGTACACCCATCCCCCAAAGAAGATAGGGGTTGGTGCAGTAGCAAGGCAGTTATAATGCATGTTTCGGAGCATGAGGAACGGAACATCGAGGTGCCTGCGGTTATGGATGCAGTGGAGGACAACTAAATCTCTTAACCCAACAACGCCACCGCTATCATGCCTTTGGCTAAGAGAGTAGCCGAGGAGCCTATGGATGTATCGGTAGAGCGGATCCCTCAACTTCGTGCTCTTAGTGCTGCTCGGATTGTAATGCCCTTCACCAATCTGAGCCCACGCGGCTTGGCGATCGTTTTCATCTATCTCTCGCATCCCTCCAGTATTTTCCTCGTTACCTGCATCTTCTTCCGCATACAACCCGACAACCAAATTGTGCCATAGAGATCGAATACCTAGTTCCACCACATCGGAATGCTACCCTATCATTGTCGAATGGGTCGCACCTTGAGTTGAACGTGAAGGTGCTATAGAATTCCAAAGTGTATTCGTGGACGGAACGGAGTCGAGTTGTTAAAGCGACTCTTAGTGGTCCTGTGACAAGGTTGTTGAAACGGTCGAGTTGGTTCACCAATGCTAACAAATCCGTGCATGCTTGCCTTGGGTATTCCTCCGGCCTTGTTTGAAGTACTTCGTATCTAGCCCTAGCATCGAGCTCATTTGCGTTAAACCTTGTGAACTTCCTTGCCATCTGAAAGAATACACAAAAAATTAGCACGAAACATTAGAATTTTCGGACAAAACTGCAAACAGTGTGCTGGACACGACCCCGTGTTCAGCGGGCACGGCCCCGTGTCCAGGCGTCTGTTACTCAAAAACATCATTTTTCGACCCGGTTTCGAAAACTTGAAAATTTTTGGTCCAATAGGTGCGGTTTCCCCCGAAAATGAAACCCCAAGTGCCGTTTTTCCCAAAACAACCCGTTTACCCATACAATTTTATCTTTTTCGGTTCAAAAACAAGGGTTTGGGGTTTTTATGAGAAATCGGACAAATCTATGAACAATACAAATGGATCTACTTCTTTTAGCACTAATCTAACTAAATGCCAACAGATTAAAGCAAAAATTTGAGGTTCGATCCGGGTGTAATTCAAGAACCCTAGATTTTCCCCAAATTTTTGAAGTTTTAACTACATGCAAATGCTAAATCTAACTAATGATAGTGATAGAATCATACCTTGATGTTGTTAGAATGATAGGAGACGTCGAAAATCTGCGGAAAATCGCCTGGAACCAGAGCGTTTTTTGGGGAAACGGGGCGTGTGGAATGAAGTAACTGTTATGAAAAGGGGAATATATCCCGACAGTAGCGTGGACACGGCCCCGTGTCCAGCGGACACGGCCTCGTGCCGAGCAAAGTTTTGAAAATTTTTTTAGTGCTCGTGTGAGTGCCCTTGTTTCCCAAAAACTTTGGTTAGAAAACTTACCGCTTTAGATGTCGTCCCAATCGTTCGTAACTTACCAGGTATGATGTTGATGCTTTCATTATTCGACCATTTGAAGCGAGATCTCTTCCTCTTCATCCTCAATGAATCCTTGATAGAGTTTCAGCCATTGGCCATTGACTTTGAATGGGGGCCCATTCCGAGATTTAATTTCTACTGCACCGTGAGGGAAAATATGGGTGATGGAAAAAGGTCCTGACCACCTAGACTTTAATTTACCAGGAAACAATCGAAGTCGTGAATTAAACAAAAGAACTAGATCTCCCACTCGAAATTCATTAGGTTTAATATGTTTATCATGCAAGTTTTTCATTCTTTCCTTGTAAATTTCTGAGTTTGAGTATGCATAATTCCTAAGCTCGTCTAATTCATTTAATTGACAAAATCAATTTTTACCAGCAACTTCCAAATCTAAGTTTACATTTTTAATTGCCCAGTAGGCTTTGTGTGCAATTTCTACCGGTAAGTGACAACTTTTTCCATAGACAAGCTTATATGGGGTTGTACCTATTGTTGTTTTATAAGCAGTTCGAAAAGCCCATAAAGCATCATCTAGTTTATCTGCCCATTCCTTTTTATTTAACCCTACGGTTTTTTCGAGTATTCGTTTTAAACCTCTATTAGTCACTTCGGCTTGTCCGTTTGTTTGAGGGTGATATGCCGTTGAGACCCGGTGATAGACCCCATATCTTGTTAAAAAAATTTCAAGTTGATGGTTTCAAAAATGGGTACCTCTATCACTTATTAATGCTTTAGGTGTGCCAAAACGAGAGAATAATTTCTTCAGAAATCTTACCACGACTCTTCCATCGTTTGTTGGAAGTGCCTCGGCCTCGGCCCATTTAGAGAAGTAGTCTACTGCCACAAGTATATATTTGTTTCCTTTTGACGGTGGGAAAGGTCCCATAAAGTCGAGTCCCCACACATCAAAAATTTCACAAACAAGAATGCCATTTTGTGGCATTTCGTTTTTGGAAGAAATATTACCTGTTCTCTGGCACGCATCACAAGTCTTGAAAAGACTTTGGGCGTCTTTGTAAATGGATGGCCAATAAAATCCTGAATCAAATACCTTTCGTGCGGTACTTGCGGCACCATGATGTCCTCCATATGGACCTTCGTGACAATGGCGGAGAATTCTTCGTGCTTCACTACCATGTACGCATCGTCGGATGAGTTGGTCGGCACACATTTTGAAAAGATATGGATCTTCCCAAAAATAGTGTTTCACATTGGCAAAGATTTTTTTTCTTTGATGATGTGGCCAACCCTTAGCGACTATACCGCTAGCTAGGTAGTTAGCATAGTCGGCGTACCATGGTTCTTCCTTGTATTCCACCATTTCTAGGGACTCCGTTGGAAATTTTTCGTTGATTTATTCGTCCCTAGTTGCCTCCAAAGCTGGGTCTTCTAAGCGTGAAAGATGATCTGCTGCGGTGTTTTCTGCTCCTCTTTTATCTTTGATTTCAATATCAAATTCTTGGAGGAGTAGAATCCACCGAATCAAACGTGGTTTCGCGTCCTGCTTTCTGAAGAGATATCGAATGGCTGCATGATCTGTGTAGACTATAGTTTTAGAAAGAACAAGATAAGAACGAAATTTATCAAAAGCAAATACCACAGCTAGTAATTCTTTTTTAGTTGTTGTGTAATTTTCTTGTGCATCGTTAAGTGTTTTACTAGCATAATAAATTGGGTGAAAATGCTTTTCTTTTCTTTGTCCCAAGACAGCTCCAACTGCAAAGTCACTGGCATCACACATGATTTCGAAAGGAAATTTCCAATCAGGCGCTATCATGATAGGTGCATTGACTAGCATTTCTTTTAAAGTTAGAAATGCTTGATTGCAATCCTTGTCAAAGATGAAAGGGGCATCTTTTTCAAGTAATTTTGTTAGAGGCCTTGAGATTTTAGAAAAGTCTTTGATAAACGCCTATAAAATCCGGCATGCCCTAGGAAACTTCTAATAGCTCTAACGGAGGATGAAGGCGGTAGTCGAGAAATGGTATCCATTTTGGCTCGATCCACCTCCATTCCTTCGCTTGAGATTTTGTGACCGAGTACTATTCCCTTCGTTACCATAAAATGGCATTTTTCCCAGTTAAGGGCGAGGTTATTTTCCTCACATCGGGATAGCATTCGTTCAAGGTTATCGAGGCATTGGTCGTATGAATCCCCAAAGATAGAAAAATCGTCCATGAAGACTTCCATTGTTTTTTCTATCATGTCGTGGAAGATGGCTACCATGCAACGTTAGAATGTTGCGGGGGCATTACATAGACCAAACGGCATGCGTCGATAGGCAAAAGTTCCATAGGGGCATGTGAAGGTTGTCTTTTCTTGGTCTTCGGGTGCTATCGGGATTTGAAAGTAACCTGAAAAACCATCCAAGAAACAATAAAATTTATGACCGGATAATCTTTCTAACATTTGATCAATGAAGGGTAAAGGAAAGTGATCTTTCCTTGTTGCTTCATTTAATCGTCTATAATCTATACATACTCTCCATCCTGTGACGGTTCTCGTTGGTATTAGTTCATTCTTTTCATTAGTTATTACCGTCATACCTCCTTTCTTTGGAACTACTTGGACGGGACTTACCCAAGGACTATCGGAGATAGGATAAATAAGTCCGGCGTCAAGTAATTTGATGACTTCGTTTTTAACCACTTCTTGAACATTTGGATTTACTCGACGTTGTGGTTGTATTACCGATTTGTAGTCATCATTCATTAAAATTTTGTGCGTACACATGGAAGGACTTATTCCTTTTATGTCTACAAGTTTCCAAGCGATCGCATTTTTATGTTTTTTCAAAAGACTAATTAATTTTTCTTTTTCTAAACTATCTAATTTAGATGAAATAATTACAGGAAATTTACCATCTTTGTCTAGAAAAGCATATTCCAAACCTTTTGGAAGTTCTTTGAGCTCAAGAGGTGGGTCTTTAGGAGACTCCTTATTTGGTTGCTCATTTTGATCAAGAACCTTAAAAGTTTGTTCTATGGCGACCTCTTCTTCAACAAAGTGGTCAATCTTTTCACTTGTATCGGGTGGTTCATCTTCATCTTCAATTAGGGGGTCATTATTGCCGAATGGATATTTCATTGACCGCTCAAGATCGACACTCTTTTTAAATGCCCCTAATTGAAGAGGTAGATTGTTGTACTTCCGGTTTTTCAAAGCTTCGTGGGTTTTTACAAAGGGTCGTCCCAACACTAGAGGAGCGTCATCGAGGATGACAAAGTCGGTTGGGATTACCATTTGATTTGTTTGAACCAAGACATCCTCAACTATACCGATTGATTTTATTACCTTTCGATTGGATAGAAAAATGGGTATTTGAAGTGGAGAAAAATCACTAATACTTAATTTTTCGAAAATGTAGTTAGGCATTATGTTAACACAAAGATCTTTATCGATTGTGACATTACTAATAAATGAATTTTGAAAGAAACATGGAACCGGTGTAATGTTAATTTCGAATGGATCTTCTTTTATTAGCGAGGTTTGATCATTAGTTAACTTAACACTTACCGTTTCGTCAATTTTAGTGTTAGTGTTTAACTCTTTTAAAAACTTAGCATGAGTTGGAACTAAACAATGATTTTCAAAAGAAGGTGACAAGAGATTAATTTCTTCAAAATTAGACTCCTGTTGAATTTTATCGTTAACGGACTCACCTTTTTCGTTGTTTAACTCATGTGTCGGTTTTTCACTTATTTGTTCTTCCATTTTTACACCTTCAGTTATTTCTTCTTTAATTAATTCTTCTCTTGCGCGGGACTCCTCTTCCCTTGCGCGAGATTCTTTTATATAGCGATCGATAATTCTAAGGTGTTCTAATATCCTATCGGTCACTTCGGTTATAGAAAAAGGATCGTGATTTTCAAAGCTTAAATCCGGTTGTTCGATCCTTTGTTCCTCATAATACCCATATGAAGTAGATGGTTCACACCATTGTTCTTCATTGTAAGCATATGATGGATAAGGTTCGTAATTTTGTTCTTCATAATACTCATATGAGGTGGGTTGTTCACGCCATGGTTCCTCATAATAAGCATACGAAGGTGGTGGCTCATATCTTGGTTCCTCAAAGTATGAGTAAGAAGGTTCATACCTTGGTTCATCAAAATATGAGTATGAGGGAGGAGGTTCATACCTTCGGTCTTCATAGGATGTGTATGAAGTTGATGGCTCGTACCTGGGCTCCTCATAGTAGGTGTATGAATTGGATGGTTGATATGAGTGACTATATTGAACCGAGTGCGGATTACTACAATTAGTGCAATAGTTACTCCTATAATCATCCTCCTCATAGGTGTAGTTGTAACCTCCTGAGTATTGATCCATAAGAATCACTCAGCAGACCACAACCAAGTCTCGAGATCAGAAAACAAAAATAAAAAACGGAAACAGAGGCTGGACACGGCCCCGTGTTCAGTGGACACGTCCCCGTGTACAGAATCTGTATCTGGGCGTTTTAATTAAATTTACTGATTTCGTTGAGCACGGGGGCGTGTTCAGTGAGCACGGCCCGTGTTCAAGCTACTGTTACTGGATGTTTTATGAAAAATGTGCAGCACGGCCCCGTGTTCAGTGAGCACGGCCAGTGTTCAGGTTACTGTAAATGCAAAACTAAACTAAAATGCAGAAAAATATGCGCGCGTTTTAAAAAAGGTTTTGAAAAACTGATTAGGCCGTCGATTTTAAGCTTTCTTAAAATCCTCGTGTCCCCGGCAACGGCGCCAAAAACTTGATGCGTGTTAGGTGTATATGTAGGTTTAAGTATATTTTAAGACCTTTTACACTATCTTTAGCCAAGTTTTAAATTTATAAAACACGATATTTACTAACACTAAGCACACATATGGGCAAGTGCACCCATCATGAGCGTAGTATAGTGTTGGCAAGATACCGAGGTCGTCCAAGGACACAAGAGCTTTTAGTACCGGTTTATCCTCAACGTCTAATCAAATCAAAAGTTTAGAAAAATGTTTTAAACTAAGAAAAATAAAAACTAACTAAAATGCTGAAAAAAAAAATAAAAGAAAAAAAAAACAGATAGACAAGATGAATCACTTGGCTCCGACTCGTGGTTAGTGTAACCTTTGATTATTTCCGCACTTTTTCACTATTTAAGAAATTATCTTAGTTATTGTAGTAGGCCCCTCTTTTGGAGGTGACGTTACCCTCAACCCAGTAGTTTGAGTCAGCAAGGATACAATCCTAAAGGGTCGGATTATTGAAAGATAATTAATTAAGTTATTAATGCATATTGTGGTAGGCCCCTCTTTTGAAGGTGACGTTACCCTCGGCTAAGTAGTCTGAGTCAGCAGGGATACAGTCCTATGTAGCCGGGTTAAAGTTTTAATAGTAGTTTAACTTATGAGGGGATCAAAGAGTTTGGACCCCCGCCATCCAATACCGTTAAGTATTGAAGGAGGTCCTACTAAATTTGACCCAGGTCCTTTGCAGGATCTATACACTGAACAATGGCAAGACTCTTACCAAACGTTCCCTTAACCCCCGACCAGGTAGCCAACATACCTCCATATAGACCGTGGAGATATGAATGGTGAAAATCTTTTATTTTATATAGACAGTAAAATAATGCCAAGACACCACGGACAAATGATAAGGAAGAATCACCTTCAACATAAGAAACTAGTTATTAAAGTCATTAATACATAACCAATTAAAAAGTACGAAAATATTAAAAATAAATAGTATTACACTAGACACTTTGTCTTCACCAAGTGATGTAAGAGACTTAGGCAAACATGGCCTTGATTGTCAAGAACTCTTACTATCAATCTTGGATCCCGAGACGACTCACACACTCTATGATGGACAATGGATGATGGTGGTGGATGATGGTGTTATGGTGGTGGTGGGTGGTGGGTGAAGTGTGAGAGAGGTGGTGTGCCAAGGGATGGTTTGAGCTTGAGCCAAACACTCCTATTTATAGGCTGAACAGAAGCTCGGGCACGGCCCCGTGTCCACATCCTTCTCATTCTTCATTAATTGCTCTTGTCTTTATTAGTTGACCACGGCCCCGTGTCTGCTGGGCACGACCCCGTGTGCAGAAGCATATCTGTACTATCAAGATTTGCCTGGATTCTGTGAATCTTATAGTTGATCACGACCCCGTGTTCGCTGAGCACGGCCCCGTGGTGGGCGATGGAAGCTTCTACAACTTTGTCTTTTATGCTGACACTTGGGCACGCCCCTGTGCTCACTGAGCACGGGGCATGTTCAGCCTTCTGTTTTCTTGTTTTGCTTGGGAAGATGCTTTCGGGGAGGTTGGGCAAGCCACGTTTATTCATTTTCTTGTATTTATGTTAGATTTAGCTGCCTTTTTGCTTCTTTTGTTAATTTGAGCTCATTTAATCCTGAAAATACAAAAGGAAGACAAAAACACACTTTTTCCAACATTAGTACTAAAAAAGGGTTAGTTTTATGCCACAATTGATGTAATTTATATGTTGTATTTTGCACACATCAAAGGCTCTAGCATTCTTCTTGGGTCCTTCGGTTGTCTTTGCCATGCTGTTAGGTGTTGTAGCTAGTTTTGGGCAGTTTGGTCGGATATGGCCTGCCTCTCCGCAGTTGAAGCATATTTTAGCGTTAATTTTTATTCTACACTCTTCTTCTTTATGTCCAGGTATCTTACAGAAGTTGTAGTATATCGTACATTTTCCTAAATGCTTCCTTTTACTGAACTTACAGAAAGGTGATGAAGAGGATGGACCTGCTCCTTTTCTACGGTAGGAATTACCAAAATGTAGTTCATGGGTAATCCTTTGGGCTAAATCCTTTTTCTGATTCTCTTCCCTTGGGCGTATCAGTCCATCTGTCAAGGTGTTAGCAAGTTCAACTGCTTCTTCAATCGTTTGTGGTCTAGCTGTCTTGACCATGTCTCTGATTTCACTAACTAATCCCCAGATGTAATGAGTGATTAATATCGGTTCTGGCGAAGCCAGGGCTGGTACTATTCTTGCATATTCAAAGAATTTGGTAGTAAATTCACCACAATTTACCCCAATAATCTTATGGTTTAGGAATTTATTAGCTATATGTTCCTTTTCGTGAGGAGGACAAAATTTTCTTTCGATCATTTCCTTAAATTCATTCCATTCCATTGTATAAACCACGTCACTCCCTTTTGATTGAAGAATGGTATTCCACCATTCTAATGCTTCATCCTTGAAAAGGTTAGAAGTACACATTATCTTACCTTCTTCAGCACACTTACTAATTTTTAAAACTGCTTCAGTCTTCTCTAACCAGCATAAGGCTGAAATGGCTCATTCATTACCAGAAAATTCAATTGGTTTACAGCACAAGAACTCTTTATAAGAACAACCATAGGCGATGGTCGTATTTCATTAGGAAATGGAGCTTTGACAAGAATGCCATTGTCTCCATTGACGTTGTGACTAGGCTCAGTGTGAGTACGTTTACTGCCTAAAATAGTATTATTGTTTACAGACATAGGTTTCTTAATAGCTTCAATAATAAATGGTATGGAATCAACTATCCCTTGGGCTACTATATGTTCTATAGCACTTTTATCTATATGATTTCCGTTATCATTATTAGCATGAACTTCTTGATTTACTTCATTTGACATTTGTATTGCAAACATTATTAGGTATTAATATCATAGAACAATTAAAACAAAATAAATATTCAAACACATTTTATCAAAATCGTCGAACATTGTGACGTTTTACTCTTTTTATGTATATATTGCATCAATATTAAATACAAACTATAATTATAAACATCAATATTGTAGTATGCGTCGATATATATATATATAGGGTCAGGATTTAGAGAAAACGGTGAAAAGTGTGAGAACGGTGAGAATGCTTATGGATCGTCCGATCAAAACAATCCATGGACTAGATTGCGCGGTGGCGTTTTCGTAAATAACACAAATATAATTATGTGGGACGCGCTTCATTAAGGGTAAAAGAGTCTTTTTACCGCTCATATCCAAAACGCCAAATATGATAAAATGGCAAACAAAAAATAAAACGCCATTAAAAACAAAACGCCAAAAATTAAAAATAAAACGCGTTGAATATTACAGGAAGATGAAACAACACAAATAACTGAATTACAGTTATTAACATTTATTATAAGAAATTCCCTCCTAAATTACGCGCCAAAACATCATTATATAGACAAACGTAAAAACAAAGCTTCAATAATCACTTCAATCTATCCATTTTCTGCAAAAAAAACACCTTTAACCAAAAAACGCCAAATTAAACAAAACGCCAAAAATGGCAACAATCGTTTCGTGGAGATACACTCTGGGAATCAGGCGATACGTCATCCATTTTGACAACAGAAGGAGGGTGTATGTTAAGACGATCAGGGCTATTCTGAAGATGGAAGAAGAGATAAAGAGGTAAATCCTACCCATTGGCATCGCTCTAGACAACGAATGCCATGAAACACATATGCTTATGAAAGCATTAACCAGCAAATTTGGACCAATCAAAGGAAATGTGAAGCCAGACCCTGTCATGATATCATTGCGTTTTGATGATGAAACAGACATGGTGACGATTACATACGACAGCGGAGAGCAGCAAGTCTACTGGCTAGAGAAGATCATGACAAAGCAGCGACTGGGTTTCATGGAAGTATTGCATAACGCCACCTGTACCAACCCAGAAATAGACTCAAAATTGGAGTTAATGCAAGACATGTTCAGGTGGAGGCTTCAAAATCTTCAGGAACAAGAAGCTGATGAAGGTGAATATGATGACATGGATGAAGATCAAGATGAAGACTTCGAGGAGGAAGAAGATGACACAACTGATGGATACTATTCAGATAAAGTACCTTCTGATGAAGGATTTTAATTTTTTTTCGTCTTTTTTTTCTTCAATGTAATCTTCTTTTTTTTTAAGATAATTAAATGATATATTTCTATCTTTATTAGCAAAACGCCAAAAAAATACTAAAAAATGGTTAACCCTAACAAAACGCCAAAAATAACAAAAAATATCTTCTTGCTTAAAATTTTATTTACTCCGTTATTGTATTTTGACATGTTGTTCTGCATAAGGCCATTTAAAAAAAACGCCAAACTTAGAAGATGGGATATCAATAACCTATAAAACTGATAAAAGCTAATCAACTTAGAAAATACAAAAAACAGAAACTGAAAAGACAGTTACTTTATTACTATCATTTATTACAATAAAAAGTCATGCCTAAACTACGCGCCAAAAAACTCCTATAAGAGAAGGGTCTATACACAATGAAATTAAACACACCCAGAAAAACACAAAAACGCCATATCCTCTAGAAACCACTCCCTTTAAAACGCCACAGATGGCAAAGCTTTCACTGAAATGCATCCTTTTTCTGAGGGGGTTAACTCAATAATATTTTGCTGAATGAGATGGACAAATATTCAAGAAAAAGAGACTGATGACATTGATATGCTATCATGTAAGCTATGTTCTTGATGATTATTTGAATGGAATAAACAGATCAACACAAGGATAAAATGCTATTTTGGACTCCATTATTACAAATAGCATTAAGCAAGAGTTGATCTTTAATGACATGCCACCAAACAAGAATATCACACCAAAAAACAGGTTGCCAGTAAGCAGCTACTACTAAAAAAAACGGGGTTTATGAAGGAAAGCTAGCATCTAGCTAAAGTATTCAAAAAGGTTCAAAACGCCAAAAACAAATTCAAGAAAAAAAGAGGTTGATGACATTGAAGATTCGGAAGAAAAATTAGATTACCATTTTGTATTATTTTTGTTTTCATTTTATATTGTTTTGATATCAAGTAATATGTTGTTTTGTTATATAAATAAAATACATTATTATATAAAACGCCAAAAACTACAAACACCAAAACGTCGGTAGTATGAAAACTGGGAGAACAGCTGCTGGCAAAGCACCTTGTAAAAAAGGGGTATTAAACGCCAAAAAATTCACTAAACGCCAAAAAAATTGGTCTTCTGTAATCTTATGCAAATTTTAATGACTCGTAATGAATTTTTATACAAAAGGCCAAAAATGCCAAAAAATTAACAAGAAAACGCTATAACGCCAAAAAGTTATATATGTGACACAAAAACAATTAATTCAACGCCAAAAAGTTTAAAAAATACAATTAACGCCAAAAAAAAACTTAGACGCCATAAAATATCATACCGCGTAGGGAAAATAAAAGAAGAATGAAAAGACAAAAAAGCCCCTCCGCCCTTCTCTATGACGTGGGACACGTGTTGGGCCGGTGATCTTTGTTTCATCTCCGGTGGTGCCGGAGAAGGCGGAGGTGACTTTTTCACAGATGATGTCCCGGTGACATGAGGTTAGTAGATGAATTTGATTTTTGCGTTTGATTTTTCTGATTGTCCCCGCTTTCCTCCACTGATTTGATTTGGTGGTTTGTTTTGATCTTGAAAGTTGATTGTCTTTAGTTGTTTGTTTACTGCAGTGTTCTAGATTCGAAAACTTCGAGTGGGGTTGAATTGGCAGTGATAGAACAAAAAAACATTTTTTACCGACAATTGATGACGATGGCGTGACAAGGATGGCGGAGGGTAGGTTTTTGAACCTGCAACCCCACTTTTTGCAGCCATGATTAGTGGAAACTTTGAGCCAAAACCCGTTTTTTTCTAGACCCATAGATGGTTTTTTGATCCTTGTTGTTTGTTTTTTTTTTTTTTTTCAGTCCATGATGATAAGTTTTCAACTTATCTGAGACAACTTGTTTAAACCAGTAAAAAGTTTTTTGTTTGGCGTAAAAAGTTTTTTTTAACCTGTAAATTTTTTTTGGCGTAGAACGTAAAACACAAAATGTAAAACGTAAAGTTTTTAACATAAAACGTAAAACGTAAAATTTTTAACGTAAAATGTAATTTTTTAACGTAAAACGTAAACTTTTTAACGTAAAACCTAAACTTTTTAACGTAAAATGTAAAACGTAAAATGTTAAACGTAAAGTTTATAACGTAAAATGTAAAACGTAAATTTTTTAACGGAAAACGTATTTTTTAACGTAAAACGTAAACTTTTTAACGTAAAACGTAAACTTTTTAACGTAAAACGTAAACTTTTTAACGTAAAACGTAAAATTTTTAACGTAAAACGTAAAGCGTAAAGTTTTTAACGTAAAACGAAAACTTAAATTTTTTAACGTAAAACGTAAACTTTTTAACGTAAAACGTAAACTTTTTAACATAAAAAACGGCGTGTTAAAAAAACGACGCCTGAGAAAGCCGGGCGTAAAAACGTGGCGTTAAAAAAAGGGCTATTAAAAACGTTTTTTAAACAAATCTTGAGAAAAAATTATCAAAAAAATCTGATTTAAAAAAATTCTTTAACAAAAAAATCTGTTTTTTAATAAAAAATAATTAATGAATAGGACAAATAAGGCAATAAAAAATAATATACATAAAAAGACAAAAAAAGCAGAATTACTTAAATACTCTTTAACAATAAAATATTAAAAACATAATAAGACAAAAAGAATTTTATAATAGTTTTTATTACTTTTAATCTCGTCCATCCATCTTGAAGATCTAATGATTAGAAAGTGGTTCTTGTGTTTCTTACAACTGGGGGTGCTTTTCATTTTAGCGCCCATATATATATATATATATATATATATATATATAGGGTGGGAGTTGGCTACAAAGTTCATTTTTCCTACAAAGTCTAGGAAGTGTTCTAAGGGTGACATGTGACATTTAAAGATTTTATATTAAAGGGCATAATGGTAATTGAATAATTAACTTATTTATGGAAGATTTATTTCTTAAACAAAATAAGGAAATTTTTAAGGAAACAACATGTCTTTTAAAAATTCAAAATTGTCAGTTACTTATAATACAAAGAACCTATACAGAATGAATTAACATGACATGAGATCACTCATGAATAAATTCTCGACGTTGTGTTTTATCAGTTATCAGTTTATTCACATTGTGTTTTATCAGTTATAAGTGTAAACAACTTACATTTCCGTATAACACACTGGTATAAATAGTTTGGATTCTGTATAATACACCAATATAAATAACTTACATTTTGTATAACACACCAATATAAACAATTTTGATCGCTAGTATAACACACTAGTACAAACAACTTTGATCTCCAGTATAACACACCAATATAAACAACTTAGATTATGTATAACACACCATTATAAAAGCTTGCATTCCGTATAACACACTAATATAAACTGATTATATCGCAAAAAAAATGTATGAACATCTTTTGGAATAGATGATAATGTTATTGTTCTCCATTGTTTGAATGTTCTTGAATCATGATGGAATGAATCTTCTTTAGTTTGGATGTCTAGATCCATGATTTTAGAGATTGGTGGTTAATTAATGAAGAAATGACTAGAATAAAGGAACTAATGGTAGTTTCTTTATTTAAAACACGATTAATGACTACAATGCCCCTCACCCATTAAATGAATCTATAACTAAAAAACAAATATTACAAAAATGCCACCCAACTAATCTCAACCATTGATCAAACACATCCAATGGCACAAAATACTTCCTACACTTTGTAGAAAAAACACACTTTGTAGAGGAACCTCACCCTATATATATAGGGTTAGGATCGTGTGAGAATCACTTGGCTAATTGAGAAACATTCTGGACCACACATTTTCCTTAAGCTTTTCGTAATATACACATATGTATAGTTTAAAACCGACTATATACATATGTGTATATTACGAAAAGCTTAGGGAAATGTGTGGTCCAGAATGTTTCTCAAGTTTCTCAAATATGGTGGATTTCTCTTAGGATCCCTACCCTATATATGTGTGTGTGTGTGTTATATCATATATTATTATATTTTTTTTATCAAAATATAAGGAATATATATATATATATATATAGTATATTATATTATATTAGGTTTGTCTTTTCTTCAGAATTGGAGTTCTCTCTCGTCGTACTTCCAGACGAGATTTTCGCCCACGTTCCAGATCTTGTTCCCTGCATCCATGAGCTCTTCGCCGTAATGGCAAAGTTCTGCTACGTTTCGAGGTTCATTGGAGGGAACACCGCAGGTACTGGTTTGTTGTAGTATGGATTGGGATAATTTATCATATTCTGGAATGCCCAATTGTTTGTCCACCGCTGGTATCCTTGGGATTTCCTCTAGGTTAAATGGGGGTATTGGTTGAGGATTCATTTGGATAGGTTCTGGGTAGAGAGGTATTGGTTCTAATGGTTGTTCTGGGTACAGTGGTAGTATTTGTGGTTCAGGGTCTGCTAGTAGGTTTACGTTTATCTCGCTTTCTATGGGTTGAAATAGGTTACAGTTAGTTAGCCTTCGTTCTAGTCCTCCCATAGTTGTTTAGTAACGGGTATTTGGGTTGGACCTTCTAATAGAGTTATAGTGGCCTCTTGATTTTTATTCTTTCTTCTTTTCTTTCTTTTTCCCTTATTAAACCAACCTCTTTTCTTAGGTGGTAGGGTTTCAGTTGGTTGTGATTGGAAAATGAAAGATCCTTCCGCATCTGCTTCATATACTGATATTGCTCCGGATGGCCCTTCGTCCATCTTCGAATCAGACATATGTTGGAAAGTATCGGACACATTTTCGTCACTCATACTGTGGACTCAGAAATCGTCAAAAATAATATAAAATCATATATATATATATATATATATATATAGGGTCGGGATTTAGAGAAAACGGTAGAAAGTGTGAGAACGGTGAGAACGCTTATGGATCGTCCGATCAAAACAATCTATGGACTAGATTGGCGCGGTGGCGTTTTCGTAAATAACATCAATTTTATTACGTGGACGCGCTTCATTAAGGGTAAAAGGGTCTTTTGAATTCTCCACATAAAACGCCATCTCATGAAATAAAACACCAAGCATATAGAACACACCATTCTAACTGAAAACGCCATTAGAAATAAAAAAGCCAAACTTAATTATAATAAAATCCCGCCTAAAAAAACCGCCAAAAAAATCCTATATATACAACATCTCAGACCTTCAATTAAAAACACACACAAAACCCCAAACGCCATATTTAATATATACCATTCGTCTAAGAAACGCCAAAAAACCCAAACATCAAATATCTTCTAATCCAAAACGTTTATTTGAAATTTAGTTTGGTTGTCTTTAAGGTTTCACTCAATGTAATGGACAAAAAATCCTTAAGTGAGGATATTGAACATTTCATTGAGTAAAAATCTTATTGACTTTATCCTCAACTTCCATCCAATTTATAACGCCAAAACATACAAAAACATTATTGAGGTTTGTTGTCAATAAAGTTTACCTGTATGGGATGGACAACATTGTCAGTTATCTTTCTTAACCTAGGATTAACAATGTTGTCCATCTCATACAGCAAAACATTATTGATTTTAGCATGATCAAATTTTGAGGTTTAAGCTGCTTTTATTTAGTGGCGTTCTTTTTATCGGTAAAATGCCAAAAAAGTTAAAAAATAAAACATCGTTCATTGGAAAATTCAAGATTGTTGGCTGAAGGGTGTAAAACTTTTTGCTGCATGAGATGGACAAATCATCAAGAAAAAGATGCTGATGTCACACTTTGTGCTTCCAACGGCGACAAAAAAAACTACTTGAAAAACAAAAAAAAAACAAAATGAATCATACGAAAGTCGAAACAACCAGTTAAGATAATTCAAAAAAGAAGAAAGAGACTGGTGACAGTGAAGATTTGGAAGATCAAGTGTTTATATATTCTTTTTTTTTAATTTTCTTTTTCAGTTGATTGTTATATAATAAAAACCTCATATATAATAAAAACGCCAGACAGCCAAATGCTTGTTAAAACTCTATCATGCCGTAAAACGCCCCAAAACTCCCAAACTATAATAAAATTACTTTGGAAAAGTATTAGAACCCCCCCCCCCCCCCGAAAAAAAAAACCAAACTTGAAAATGTAACTAGAAACAACAACTACAAAACAGTAAAAATGAAGAGACGGAAAATTTATTATATTAGAATCTAAAACGCCAAACTTGAAAGACGGGATGTGTTACAGACTTCAGAAACAATAATTAAAAACAGTAACTGAAACGACGAATAGTTTACTATAATAATGCACCGCCTAACCTACACCGCTAAAAGAAATCCTATAAAATAATAACTCTCAGCAACTTCCATTTAATCAAACCAAAAAAACAAACGCCAAAATGCTACTAAATACCACTCACTGTATGTAGGATCGTGAAACGACCTAACGAGTCGATCAGAAGAGTGCTCAGACAGAATCAGAGGCGGAATTCATTGATTCGGTCTTCGTTTAGCTTGTATTCACTATTAAATGTCTCGTATATTGATCTCTGAACAATTTACAATCTAGAGACACCTCGACAGCACCTCGGCGTCGGAAACTAGAATATTACAAATGATGAAAGTTTGAAGGGTATTTATAGGCTAGGACCCTGATCGTTTGAAGGTGGCATACCATGTTTCAAACGGTCACCTCTTCAAACGGACATGACATTCAAACGGTCAACTATTCTTCAAACGGTCAACCATATCTCATTCCATATTTGCATGTTATCTTCATGTGATGTCACTTGTGATGTCATATATGTGATGTCACTTGTGATGTCACATATATGATGTCATGTTTGTTCAAATTCGCAACGAACCCGAGACTCGATATAAGATGAAGTCGACAGATGTATGCACCAACAGACTCCCCCTCAGATGTTGACGAGTCTTAAGTGTCGAGTCTTCGCATCTTCAGTCTTTATCAGTCTCTTCTCTTTCTTAGCATATACCAGGAACTTCTCTTTGGGTAGCACAACTCATTTAATCAAAGCACATGGTTCAGTGATATGTTTCACATGCAATCTCAATTTCGATTAAATCTTGTGCCGACAACAACTAAGATATTCACATATATCCGACTTAATTCACATGATCTCTTTTCCCAATTACTAACACCTCGTAAAATGTTATACACAACTCGATGTACGCACTCAATCGGTTCACACTACTCAATGCACTTTCGATAATATCACATGAAAAACTGAACTAGTTTCAAACTGAAGTCGTGTTTCAGACGGAAAGATCAACTTCAAACTGTTAACCCAACATTTTCAAACTGACACATGCATTTTCAAACGGACACATGCATTTTCAAACGGTAAGGTGGCAGTTTCAAACGGTCAGTCCAGTTTCAAACGGTCAGACGCAGATTTCAAACGGTCAGGCGCAGATTTCAAACGGTCAGGCAGTTTCAAACGGACAAGTGCTGGGCTTGTTCAAACGGTCACCAATTTTCAAGCCATTTTTACCAGTTTTACTTCGAGTTTTGATCTGATATTCTCAAGGGTTTGTTAAAACACAATTACGCACACATTGTGAAAGTTTTAGCCGATTTTAACCGTGAAAAGTATCAATTTTGTGAAAGAAGGTGTAGAAAATCAGAATTTGCTAGCTAAAACGAGCTAAACGGTAAGAACTCTTCCTCTTGAGCTCTGATACCACATGTAGGATCGTGAAACGACCTAATGAGTCAATCAGAAGAGTGCTCAGACCGAATCAGAGGCGGAATTCATTGATTCGGTCTTCGTTTAGCTTGTATTCACTAATAAAAGTCTTGTTTATTGATCTTGAATGGATTTACAGCACAGAGACACTTCGACAGGGCTTCGCCGTCGGAATCTAGAATGTTACAAATGATGAAAGTTTGAAGGGTATTTATAGGATAGGAACCTGACCGTTTGAAGGTGGCATACCATGCTTCAAACGGTCACCTCTTCAAACGGACATGACATTCAAACGGTCAACTATTCTTCAAACGGTCAACCATATCTCATTCCATATTTGCATGTTATCTTCATGTGATGTCACTTGTGATGTCATATATTTGATGTCACTTGTGATGTCACATATATGATGTCATGCTTGTTCAAATTCGCAACGAACCCGAGACTCGATATAAGATGAAGTCGACAGATGTATGCACCAACACTGTAAAACGCCAAAAAATTAAAAAAATCAAAGATGGCTAATATGCTTTCTTGGATATTCAGTAGTGTTCTTCGTGAAGTTTCACTGAATGGATTGTTAGCTGAGGGAAGAAACTCAAAAAGATTTTGCTGCATGAGATGGACAAATCTTAAAGAAAAAAATACTGATGACATTCGAATGTCATTTTATGTTCTTTGTTCTTGAATAAGGCTTGGATGAGGAGAAGAGATCAATGACACTGAAGAGTGGGATGATTATAAAGATGAAGATCAAGATGAAGAAAAAAGCAAAAAACCCACCCACATGCCATAGATCTATCTCCCCAAACGTCCACAAAAAGCCACTTCAACAGACGAGCAGGCAAAATAATCAAACCGATAGGTTTGTTAAGTTTTACGTAACACGCCATATATTTGGTAACAGTTCTTGTACTATTAAAGAAGAGAGAGACTAATGACAGTGAAGATTGTGAAGAGAGATCCGATTAGGATTTTTAATTTATTTTCTTCGCTTCTATTTTCTTCATGTGGTTGTAATATAATTTTACAATTGTAAAACGCCAAGATACTACAAATGCCAAAATGTATATAAAAAATAGTAGAACAATGGGCAATCTTGTTTAAAACGCCTTGAAAAACGCCATTCAGATAGATTTCCTGACCCCCTGGGTTCCAATGGCATACGATTTGAATAAACGCCATAACGCAAAATGTTAATACAGTGAAACCATTAAAACGCCATTAAATATTGAATTTGGTTAACGCCAAAAATCTTAAACCCCAAAAATAAAACAATATTGTGAAAAGCGGAACTGAAAAAGCAAAAGATAAAAGGACAAAAAAGCCCCTCCGCCCTTCTCTATGCCGCGTGACACGTGTTGGGCCAGGATGCTTTCTCACCGTTCTCACAATTTTGAGTGTTTTCTCCTGATCCCGATTCTATATATATATATATATTGAAATTTATCTTCACTGATATAAAACATAAGTTATTTTATATTAATTTCCTAACATTAATGTTTAAGTTTAGGTATTAAAAGAACACCTAAATAGCTTAAACCAGTGGCTCTGATACTACCTTCTGTCACTTCCCCTGACCACACCCTGGGCGGGAGCCGTGAATCAGTTACAGGTGGTATCGGTGTTTATTAAATTTTGCTGCGGAAAAATATCATCAGGATCGTAGTTAGGAAATATTTCAGAGTTTGTAAAACACCAAAGTTTAATATTAAACAAATGGGATAAAACCCATATTACAATAAAATGTTTTTATAGGGATAAACCCTAATTGATAAAACATAAAATTTCTTCTTTTTATTCAGGTAATCATAGCCACTTTATTTAAGCCTTCAGTGCTCCATAGCGGGTTTCTATTACCTTCACAGTAAGTTACCTGAAACGCGTTTGAAAACATTTTATCAGCGAAAATACTGGTGAGTTCATTCATTTGTATAAAAAGACACATTGTTATATATTTACAGCATCAAGAGTTTTTACATTTGTTTATATCTATCAAACACTCAATCAGTATTTGCCACTCGGTGGCAGTTCCGATGTGACGGCGGTCATATCACTCATTGGCTAACTTTCGTCCAATAGTGAAGATTATCAAGTAGTGTATACATTAGGTGCAAGCCTTACCTATGCCTTAAAATCATTTTTCGTATGCCTTTTGCGCCTCAACAACATCTTTTGTACATATCACATCTTACCCACGCAAAAGCAAAAGGACTTACACCTAAGGTCACCTTATGCTTAGATGTGCCTAATGTGCGCTTTATGGTACACTCAGAAAACTAGTTATTTTCATATATTTTTTTCTATAATATATTAATTTATATGCTACCTCATATCGCACTATGTATCGGGCCCTATGGATCATGGAGGTGCCAACATTTGCTTTTTGTCAAATGATGTGCTTTTGTCAAATGATGTTGTAAGGAATATGTAGTGGCGCAGGCTCAAGAGACCCAAGATAACTCTTTTGTGACTGTTTATGTAGAAAGTACATTTTTTGTATAATTCTTATGAATTAATGCATGTGAGATAATAATGATAAAGAAACTCTACTAGTACTAGCAACTAGATAACTTAATGGTTTCAATGGCTTATTAATGCACTAGTTTATAGCCCCGTGTGTCACACGGTTTGACGAATAAAACCAAATGATGATATAATAATATTTTCATTATAAAGGGAACGACATATTGTTTGAATATCGTAAAAACCAGATAGTGTTTTCCAAAATCATCTTCTGGATCTTTAGGATTAAGGTATTCAATAGTCTCGAATAATATAATATAAAGGCACACGTTACATTCTACAAATCTTTAAAAACTTCTTTGTACACGAAATTTATAGTTTTGTTTGTAATTTGACCATCCTCATCAAGTATCAATAGCTTGAGTCCATCTCTACTTTTTTTACTCTTGATAATGCCACATATAGCTGGCCATGTGTAAAAACTGATGTTTTAGAAACAATCCACATTCTTAAAAACTTACAAATTTGTATCCACATTCTTATATAATTTCTTCAAATCTTTCTTAGCACGACATGCTCATTTTTCCTACTTCAGTGCAGTCCCTAATCTTAGCATGGCATGCTCATTTTTCCTACTTCAGTGCAGTCCCTAATGACATTAATCTATAAAAAGTACCATTTACTGTTATATTGGTGAACTAATAAAAGAGCTCCAAGAAACAAAAACACAACATTACTACAGACGAAACTTAAGAACCAACTGAACATTTAGATGTGAAAATTTTGAAAACATAAGAAGAATTTGAACCTGAACATTATGATTTGAACCTAGATCCAAATATGTGAACTTTTAACTTTTTCAAAAACAGAGTCAAAAACATATCTGAGAAAATAAAACCACTTGATTGGGATGAAACAACCAACTGATACATCCCAGATCCTTGAATCGTGAAAACATCAAATTGGAACACGTTCCAATCCAGAGAATACAATTCAAAGGGTTTGTGCTAGATAGGGTTTAAGAGTGATAGAGAGGGGAAATTGTGGGGAAGAAAATGGGCGTCATGGTGGGAGGATAATGACTGCCAAATGAATGAATGAATCACATCATGAAACTATTAACAAAAAATGAACATCATAAATGTGAATGTCAATGAGTAGATAGATGATCCTTACGTTACCGTACAAACCTCTCCTTTTTGGCCATAATTTAACGCAATGCAGTAATTGCTGGAATATCTACAATACAATATAAATACATTACTTTATTTAGAGTATGTATACCATAACTTACTTTAGAGTGTATAAAGCGTACTTACTTTAACGTCCGGAATGAGCTGCAAGATGCTATTATTTGCACGTACGCCAGATAAACTCTTCCAACTTGTTTCATCAATCCCGTTTAAGAATAACGGGTTGCGTATGTCAACATTTTGCGAATCAAATTTAGTTAAATGTGTGTACTTCGATCATTTCAAATAAGCTAATTGTAAAAAGACGAAAAAACAAAAGTGAAAGTTACCTCGGGAACGGTTGTTACTTGAAGTTGAGCATAAGGCAAGTCGACTGAAATTCCTTCAAACTTAAACCTCATTAAAGGAACCTTTGCATCTTAACACACTGGATATCCAACACTTCTACCTTTTTTTGCAAGAATGTCCTGTAGAACTATGAAAAAGTCCTCCTACATAACATTAAATAAAACAAAGTTGATTAAAAGTTGTGTTTTCGAGATTTTTTAGTGCATATGAATTAAATAAGGAAACAGATACGATGACTCACCGTCAAAGACGCAAACCAAGGGCCAACACACAGAGCATCAATATCAGATTCTGCGTTATGCACCTAAACAAAATATAAATATAAGTTAGAGCCCGATATATATGGTAACCAAAGGTAAAAGTTAAAACACAGCTAGTGCTGGAAAAATGGCATTCAAGGGGATTAACAGCAAGAAACCAATGGAATCTGGATTTAAACCCGAGAGGCCGAGACCTCTATTGAAGATTTAGTCCAAAACATCTTGCTACACAGAAAGGCGAAAAGTAAATAAATAAAACAGAAACTCACACCAAGAGGCTTACCTCTTCGGTCGGTGTGTGGCTGAAGCCTGAACGGTGGTGGATAGAACCGACGGTGGTGTTTTATCGGAGGGGAACTGAGGAAGATTAACCAGTGCAAACCGACTCTGGGTGTTGTATAGCAACCATAGATGAAGACCCAATATGTAGGGTGATGGTAGGCATACGACAGTTGAGGCACACGTAGGAGAACGCCACGAACAGAAGGTCCTGGCAGACCCTGTTATCCCGCCTCTTCTCTGTATATGTTTCTCTAGGTAACTCCATCTCCACCTCTTCTCTATATATGTTTGAGGGAAGTGGATAGAGTTGATTAGGGTTTGGGAAAGATGGAGATGCGTGTGGTGGGGAGGGAGACGATTGTGAGCGTGATGAAGGAGACGCTGATTAGGGTTTGGAATGAAATTCAGGGTAAAAAAATATCGTCTATGGGTGGGTGGGTTTAGATCCACCTGGGTCGAACGGAAGGTAGGATTAGAAAAGGCCACGTGGCATTTTAATGAATTTAAGGTAAGAGAAATGTTGACAAGTGAACCTTTTTGGATTCTTTTATTAGATTTTAGATTAGATGTGAAATAATAATGATAAAGAAATTCTACTAGTACTGGTAACTAAATAACTTAATGGTTTCAGTGGCTTTTTTTTAAATCTTAAAATAATACATTTATTTTCTTTTCATATCAAAAGTTCCACTACACAATAGTTTATTTGACGTTTAAAAGAAGGTAAATTAGCAATGAAGTGAAGAGTAAGAAAAGGTTTAGTTTGGTAAAACATAGAGTTTACTTCGTTAAAAACACATAATTTTAGAAAACTAAAATTCTTATAAATTTTATACTATATTACATAGATTATCCACATTATGGATTTGATTCATACTTCTATAAAATTATGTGTTTAGTCGATGTTTACATTTTACATTAGGCTATAGGGTGTGGTCATGACCCTCATGACTACCATGATCCTCCATGTTAGTGCCATGTAATCCATCTCTAATCCATCATTCAAAACCACTATCCTAAGTGTGTGGTCATGACTCAAACCACTTATTTATTTTAATTTATCTTTATCTAAAGAAAAAGGAAATGATTTGTTGAAAAATGGAAAGGAGGACCATAGTTGCCATGGTTTAATCCATGTAAACCATGGTGGATCAAACAAGGGGGGTGGTATAGCCTTCCATTCATGTTCCTAGGTGGCAAATCATGTCCCAAACATGATCCCCACACCCTATAGCCTAATAGATTAAAATAAAAAAACAAGATAAAGTACTAAACTCGTGTCTTCCTTTAGATTTTGCAAAGAACACCCTATAGCCTAATAGATTAAAATAAAAAAACAAGATAAAGTACTAGGGTGACCGGAGTGGGCGGTAAAGGGAGGCGGCAAACTCGGTTTACCAAGCGGGAACACCGTCGCCGACCCCTTTACCGATCGGCAAACATAAAGGGGCGGGGACAGCTTGCCGACTCGGGATTCTTCAATGTTTTGACCGTTTGTGCTTTCCAACGGTAATAATACCGTTCAAAGTAAAAAAAAATTATTTTTTGTTTCAAAAAATTACACTATACATACTAGACCAAATACCTTCTTTGTCATCCATTTTACTACATCCAACTCTGTAAACTTTCAAATATTTTGATAAAAATGGAAGGCTCATCAAACAAGGGTGAAGGCAAGAAGAAAATGGTAGGCTCCGGTTCGAAGTCGAGGGGTCAAGATAAACGTGGTTCGGGTGGTACTAGTGGCCCGTTTCATCTGCACCTTGGGTTTGCGAATCAAACCCAACCTCCATTTTATTTTAACCAACCCATGCAACAACCTTTCGGTTATGATACCCAACCCATCCAAAATTGGATGCAACACGGTCCGATGATGGCTCGACCCGGTTATTATGATTACCCCCAAGAAGCACAAAATGCTTTTGACCCGTTTGCTTTTCAAACCCCAATGTCACAATCACCGAGAGACTTACAAAATGACTACGATGAGGAGGTCGTGCCGGAAACCCAAGAACAAGAGTTAGATGAGGATGAAGATGTTGCGGTTGAAGAAGTTGTAGCCGAACCGGGAAGAAAAGGAAAAGCGAAACGGGAAAATTGGACGCTTAGACAAGAAGAGGCGTTGGCGAAGGCTTATTTTCATTGCACTTTGAATAAAAAGAAAGGCAATTAACAAAAGGCGGATGGGTTTTTGAAGAAAGTTCTAAACCACTACAATGAAACGGTCGGAGGAAGTAACTGAACCCACCACCAAGTTCGCTCAAAATGGATGCCGATGCAAACAAAAATTAACACATTCAACGGCATATATCATCAAGCGGTAATTTTTTATACGGTTTATTTTTTAACGAATTATTTGGATTAAGTTGTTGATAATTTATTATTTTAGGATCGTTTACGTCCTAGCGGGGAGGACGATGCTTATGTAATGAAGCAAGCGCTAAAAGATTACAAAAACAAAGAAAAAATGGACTTTGCTCATATTGCGGCTTGGGAGGTTCTTAGAACAAATCAAAAGTGGGCGCCGGTACCTTGGTTGAATGAAGAAAGCTCCGGCTCGGGTCGAAAAAGAAAATCTTCGGATTCGGAAAATTATGCACGAGGATCACCCAATGTCGAAATCTCGAGCGGATTCGATATTCCCGACATAAACGAGGATCCTTCACCACCACCAAGACGACAAACGAGGAATGAGAAAAAGGACAAATGGCCGTCTTCAACAAACGAAGATCCAAGAGATATAACACACAAATTCGAAGAGTACAAGGCCATGAAAAAAGAGATAATGGAAATTAAACGTATACGAGAAGAAAAATACTTGACCTTGGCGGATGAGCAACGAGAGGCGTTGCGACAAACAATGTTCGACAAGGACTTGGAGACGTATAATCGGCCTACCGACAATGTCCACCCTGCTATGTTGGCAATCACACTCGCTAGAAAACGTGAGATCGCAAAAAAATATGGATGGCCTTGTGATTTTTAGTTTTTTTTTAAGTTAGATTTTATTTAAAATGTAATGTTTTATTTTTATTTAAGATGTAATGCTTTATTTTTATTTAAAATGTAATGCTTTATTTTTATTTATAAAAAGTTTATGTTTTTTCCATTTTATCTTAAATTAAAAAAAACAGAAAAAAAAAGTTTACCACTTCAGCAAGTGTTTAAACCATTGCCAACACTTTTCAGCAAAGTTTAAACACTTTTGCCTGATTGACATGGCGCGCTCTGATTGATCGGTTTTTTAATTTACCACTCCAAAGTGTTTAACCACTCATTCCACCCTAAACTCTGTCTTCCTTTAGATTTTGCAAAGATACATAAATTTCTTGAAACTAAAGATGCATTTAATTATTTATAAAAATCGTTAGTAATGAAATATTTGTTTTCATAACCTAGCAAGTAAATATTAGTTTTCATAACCTAGCAAGTAATAAGTGGTTACTAAAGTAGTGGAGTATTTCTGATGCTACTTCGATTGATCTTTACTTGTAAAGTGAAAAGCGACAATTTTTATTCGACACGAGTAAAAGGAAACGAATAATTGGTTTGTTATATTAAGGTGATATACACACATATATTTATATATATAGTTGGCAGAAATGATTGATATTTTGGTTATGATTTCATATTTGGTTTTTTATAGTACATTGATTAGACCAATACAGTTGATTCACATGGTAATGCTATGTCATTTTGATTAGACCAATAATGTTATAAGGGTGTGCGGAGTGGTGTCGGCAAAAGCATCGGTGCCGATGTCTAAACCAATGCCCACCTTTTTTGCCGAATTGTTTTACCGATTTGGGGAGGTAAATCGGTGAGGGAACACCGATTCGGGAAGAGGGGAGAGAGTAGAGGTGTGTGGTGGGGTCCATGCCATCTCAAACAATCACACTTTTTTTTCCTTTTAAAAAAAAAAATAGTTTACCACTTTACCAAGTGTCTAAACCATTGCCAACACTTTTCACCAAAGTTTAAACACTTTTGACTGATTGACATGGCGCGCCCTGATTGGTCGGTTTTTTGGTTTGCCACTCAAAGTGTTTAACCACTCCCTACACCCTAAGTAATATCATGTGAATAAATCGTAAAGTACTCATGACTTAATGGTTTAGTAATATAGTAATACGTATTTTTTAATGGCACACCCCCTGTCTATCCGCACACTTTTCCAATTCACACTTTTTTTCCTTTTTTTTAAATAGTTTACCACTTTACCAAGTGTCCAAACCATTGCCAACACTTTTCACCAAAGTTTAAACACTTTTGACTGATTGACATGGCGCGCTCTGATTGGTCGGTTTTTTGGTTTGCTACTCAAAGTGTTTAACCACTCCCTACACCCTAAGTAATATCATGTGAATAAATCGTAAAGTACTCATGACTTAATGGTTTAGTAATATAGTAATACGTATTTTTTAATGGCACACCCCCTGTCTATCCGCACACTTTTTCAATTCAATACGCATCATATAGACCTATACGATGCGTATTGAAATAAAGTAAAAGACATGGCAGGCTGACAGGTGCAGGTTATGTCTGGCGACGGGCTTGATACGCATCGTATAGGCCTATATGATGCGTATCAAGACACTGTTTTTTTTAAGTTTATTTTTTGTTGTGTTGTGTCGAATGCGAACCCGAGAAACAAAAGGGATTTCGAGCAGTTGGTCGATGACATGATAGATAAAGATCTTGACACGATCATATCCATTTTCAAGTATTAGAATAGATAGTACAAGATGAAATATATTAAAACCATTCAAGCCCACCAGTCTACAATGTGTTATGGTGAGATTTTTCAAGTTTGCACAGTGGGAGAAAAAACCAGCACCCCTGTCAGTATTGTTCTTTAAATTCGCATAAACATATATTCGTTTAATAACCTCCTCCTATAAATCAACCACAACTCACTCGAGACCGACCTCTGGATCACACATGTGGTAAACAAATACCAAGGGTATATTCAGATCTCTATTCGGTCATCTTTCCGAGCTTTTACACACGAATATGTGGTTCCCAATTTGCGGAACATAATCCCAGATTGTCTAAAGAAGCGCTTTTATCATGTGTCATATTAGATGCGTATCAAGGCACTTATTTTTTGAAGTTTATTTTTTGTTGTGTTGTGTCGAATGCGAACCCGAGAAACGTATTCTCTGGATCACACGTGGGAGAAACTAGGTAGGACTAGACCCCTGAAGTTGTCATTTGATAATCACACGTGCCAATCACACGTGACAGTTCATTTGATAAAATACGTGGGAGAAGAATCTCGTAACGTATTCTCTCCTTTTCTAATTCTTGAAGAATCTCGTTTTCTAATTCTTGAAGAATCTCGTAACGTATTCTCTCATTTGTCGTTCCGTATTTTCTCCGTTTCTAATTCTTGAAGAATCTCGTAACGTATTCTCTGTTTCTCTAAATCGTCTGTAAAATTATGTTTCTCTAATATGACACATGATAAAAGCGCTTCTTTAGACAATCTGGGTTTATGTTCCGTTTTATGACACATGATACGACACACTTACCTTAATCACATCTTCCATGGAGTCACAGATCCGACAATAGGGCCCACAGATCTTTTGCCCACCGAGACCGACCTCTGGATCACACGTGGGAGAAAAGACCAGCACCCTTGTCGTTCCGTATTTTCTCCTTTTCTAATTCTCAAAGAATCTCGTAACGTATTCTCTGTTTCTCTAAATCGTCTAAAAATTATAAAAAAACAAACTATGCGGGCTTTCCATCCATATATTCCGTCTAACATATGACACATGATAAAAGCGATTCTCTAGACAATCTGGGATTATGTTCCGTTTTATTACAGTCGTGAGGTGGTCAAACCTTTCTAAAAGTAGAAAAAAATAAAACACAAGAAAGTGTTCCTCTTTGTTACCAAGCATGTCATCTGAAACAATTAACAGGACATTGTTAAAAGGGAGAATCTATTCGAACGCCTAACATTAACAGTTTGTCTTTGTTACCAAGCATGTCATCTGAAACAATTAACAAGACATTGTTAACAGGGGGAATCTATTGGAACACCTGATCGAGAGAAACTTCTTCGAGCTAACTGCCGATATCTCATCCTTCTTATCTTGTTTGTGCGATTTACAAAAATAAGGATGCATTCCACGGTAAACGATGCAGCTGACTAAACCGAAGCTGTTATTTCAGTTGTTCAGTACTTCCGAGACGATTCAAGTGAGTCCTATGAAACAAGTGTCTGTCTATTCAATTGAGAGGAATCATTATATGTTGCTTTCCTGATGCATGTCTGTGTCGAACGGTTTCACCGTCACTAACTTCTCCACTCACCGTGAAATCGAATAGTTTCTTAATAGATTCCGTCTGGTTTCAAAGCCGGTTGAGGATTACGAGTGTTCTAGACTCGTTCAAGGCATGCTTGTTTGTGCGATTTACAAAAATAAGGATGCATTCCATGGAAACGATGCAGCTGATGAAACCGAAGCTGTTATTTCTATTGTTCAGTACTTCTGAGACGATTCAAGTGAGTCCTATGAAGCAAGTGTCCGTCTATTCAATTGAGAAGAATCATTGCATTACATCCCCGTTGAAAACAAATGGTTGGAATGACGGAACCCTTGATTTGAAACACATTTTTGAGAAATTTATAGTTTAATACGCATCGTATAGGCCTATACGATGCGTATTAATCAATGAATTTACTGAAATACCCCTATTTTCCTTATAAATTTAGGGGTATTTTTGAGAAAATTCAAAGTTTAATACGCATTGTATAGACCTATACGATGCGAATTAATCCGATATACGATACGACATAGGCCTATACGATCGTATATGGCATTATTTCAAATTTAGCTTTATCGTGTTTCCCTCGGTTCGACGGGTATACGTGTCGTTTTTTGCCGAACTTTCGCATATTTTGTCGTTTTATGACGTATACCTTCAACATAAGTCGTTTCGGTGCCGTTCGAATGCGTGCGCATATCGTATTCTATAATTACGTACAGTTTTGTTTGAAATCCACTTATACTCCATAGTGCCGTGTTATATGTATACGTGTGTGGAAATATCGTTAGTCGCGTATTTTGACGTATTTTTGCGTATTTTGACGTATTCTAACATATTGTTGCGTATTTAATAGTATTTTTGACGTATTTGAGTGTATTCTAACTTATTTTAGCTTATTTTAACAAGAGTATGTTGTTCCAAGATCAATTCCAATTGCAGTTTTTTCAACTCTCCTGTTCCAAATGCAGCTGATGAAACCGGAGCTGTTATCTCGGTTGTGCATTACTTTCGTGATAAATACAATGTTCATCTTCGTTATTCTTTTCTTTCTGCAATTCAAGCAGGCAAGGATGCTAAACATACTGTTATTACATCCGAGACGATTCAAGTGAGTCCTATGAAGCGAGTGTCGGTCTATTCAATTGAGAGGAATCATTGCATTACATCCCTGTTGAAAAACAGAATCGATAAATTTAGGGAAAATGGGGTTAAAAGATGATAACCCAACAGTGGAGGATCTCATTCTACAGCTTCGATAAATTCAGGGGTATTCTCAAATAATGTTTCCTAGATGTTTGAAGACCGACAAATGTCCAAAGTCCTGCTTCTTCGTTCGCGTGACGGAAAGCTACCGCGTGACAGGAAGCTACCTTGCAAAATTAAAAAACTACATCGACACCTTCAATACGCATCGTATAGGCCTATACGATGCGTATTACTTTTTGGTAAGATGACATTATCAGCCTTTGGCAGACATAGAAGTTTGAACCCACCTCAATACGCATCGTATAGGCCTATACGATGCGTATTGAGGGTGTCGATTTAATCCCCCAAGGTGTGCCAATAATACGACCCATAGTAATAATGTCATGTTAATAAATCGCAAACGTGTTCATGACTTAATGGTTTAATAATATGGTATTTATTCTTTATAAAAGCGGTGTAAAGTTAAACTCTTCTTGAGTTAACTGTCATTTTTGTTCCTGTGTTTTGTTCACTTTTGTCATTTCAAGCCAATTTTAAAAAATGCACCAATTTTCTCCCTGACATACTGGAAACGTGCCACTTCAGTCCAAAAATTAAAACTCAATTAAGTTATACAGGTTAAATGAAGGGTATTATTGTCAATTCATATATATTTTTTTGTCACCTTATTTTATGAATTGACAATAATACCCTTCATTTAACATGTCTGACTTAACTGGGTTTTAATTTTTGGCCTGAAGTGACACGTTTCCAGTATATCAGGGAGGAAACTGGTGCATTTTTAAAATTTGGCGTGAAATGGCAAAAGTGAACAAACCACCGGGACGAAAATGGCAGTTTACTCTTCTTATAAATATAAAGATATGTGTTATATTTCGGGGGGCCTGTGAAATGAACCCAACGTTCATGAAGTACTGTTCGTGAATTTGTTCGATGGGAAGTTTGTTTATTTAATAAACGAACAAACACGTACAAAAAAAATTGTTCATTTAATTAAATGAACGAATATGAACAAAAAAAATTGTTCGTTTCATTTATGTTCGTTTGATTTTAGTATACACATAAATAGTTATCTTTATATAAATATTAGGTTTTCTAACTACTTATATAAATATAACTAATTAGTAATTGAGTTTTCTAGTAATAAAAAAATAAAATTTTAAAAATATGGTAACTGATCACTTACTTAATATTTATTTAAAATAACTACTTAATTTGTATTTATGAACCCTAGTTTAGATGTATTTTCGGATGAACTATACTATATTAGACTTGTTTGTTTGTGTTCACTAATGTTAAATTGTGTTTGTTTATATATTCAATTACGTTCATTTGTGTTTGTTTATGTTTGTTCAATCATGTTAATTTATGTTTGTTTATGTTTATTCAAATATGTTAAGTTATTTTTTTTATGTTTGTTTGTGTTCGTTTATGTTCATAAACTGTTCGTTTAGTCTTTAAACGAACGAATATAAACAAACACGAACATGTCTGATTTCTTAATGAACGAACACGAACAAAAAAATGTGTTCGATTGTATATTCGTGTTCGATTAAAATTAAATGCCTATATTCGTATTCATTCGGTTCATTTACAGACTTATATTTAGGTGTAAAAAGATTATTCTTAAAAAAACAAATAAATCATAAATGTGACATTTATGGGGGCCTATATTCTATACTTTATTCAGTGACCCAAGCATATCCTTAGGCCGGAGGGTGTGGGGGGCGCCATACCCGCCACCTCAGCCTCTATAGCGCCCCGGGCGCTATACACCCACACCCACCAAATTAAGTGGGGGCGCTATACATCAGGCGCCATCATGTTAACTTGAAGAAGGGGGGTTATCAGGTGGGGCCCATTTAGTTAAACCAATCAAAAAATTTTTATTTTTTTATTTTTTTTTCTCTATAGCGCCCGGGGCGCTATACCCCACACCCACCATATTAAAGGGGGCGTTATACAGCCCACTTGGCTGACGTGGCGCCTACGTGGCACTGAGGTGGCATTTATAAAGCCCAAGGGCTCCATCCCACACCCTCTAGCCTTACAAAATATATATCATCGTCCTTGGCTTCTTTTACCAATATATAAATACATTCAATGGGTCATACATGATTTAGCATATACAGTACTCTATTATCAACTGGATATAAACTTAGATGTTATTCGATGCGACACACAATATATCTACATATTCATACTTACATGATTTTATATTATTATTTACTTAATTAGCTGGGAGTTGATTTAAGAGGTATGTATAGGCGAAAGCAGCATGAAGTGCAGATCCTGTAGGAAGCACTTGTTCATTAACTGTATAGTATGGACTGTGTGGTGAATGCACAAAGCCAGCCTTCACATTTCGCATGCCAAGAAAAGCTAATGTTCCCGGAATCTTTTCCAAGTAGAAGGCTAGATCTTCACTTCCCATAAAAGGAGGGCTCAATTCTATGTTATGTTCACCCACAATCATACTCGATACTTGTACCGCGTGCTCGTATATCCTCTTGTCGTTCACGGTTGGGGGGACACTTGGATAATCATTTCCTTCTAAATCAACCACAGAGGAGCATCCGTATACAGACGCTTGCGCTTTTATCACCTATATATCATCCATCATAAAGGTTTAACAATTAGGGTAGTTTTAGGGTTTACTTATATAAATATTTTTCTAATCTTTAGGTGGTTTGAAGAAATTTTTATGGTTTTTAGTAATTTTTGGAACTTGTTTCGACTCAAGTGATTTGCTAGCATGTGAACAGGGGTGCAAACGAGCCAAACCGAGCCCAAACTCGACCAGGCTCGAGCTCGATTAACTTATGAGAGCTCGGGCTCGAGCTCGGCTCGATTCGAACTTTCTTTTCAAAGCTTGAGTTCGGCTCGTTTATTATCTATTAATTAATATATTAAATAAAAATAATATAAATAATA
Organism: Helianthus tuberosus; assembly: GCA_030545235.1. Taxonomy (NCBI): domain Eukaryota; kingdom Viridiplantae; phylum Streptophyta; class Magnoliopsida; order Asterales; family Asteraceae; genus Helianthus; species Helianthus tuberosus. Next base: position 166,087,661 of record CM060442.1, read on the forward strand.
GACTTTTTAGCCTCGCGAGCTCGATAAATGAAGCTCGGACTCGGACTCGTTTACTCAATAAGCTTATTTTTAGGTTCGAGGTCGGCTTGTAAATAAGTTAAAATAAGCTCGACTCGGCTCGTTTACACTAGGGTGTGAATTTCGGACACGACTCGAAAACACAGCACACACCTAACATGAAATTCGCGGGTTTAGGTTTAGTCTAGATGGGTTCGTGTTAGTTTCAGGTTGAACCCGCGAACCCGTTTTGGTTAACGGGTTGGGTTCGGGTTAACCCGATCAGGTTGATTGGTTGACCCGTTTAACACATTTATATTTTAGAGTAAATTGCCAAAATCATCCCTGAGCTTTGGGCATGTTTGTCAGTTTCATCTAAAATAACTTTTTTGTACCATATTGCCCTTCACTTTTAAGACTTTTTGCCATTTTCATCCAAACTTTCAAATTGCTTTATTTTTTTTGTCAAAAATTTGGATGAAAATGACAAAAGTTCCCAAATCTCAGAGACGATTTTGGCAAAAAAGTTAAGACGTTTGGATGAAAATGACAAAATTTCTTAAAAGTGAGGGCAATATGATACAAAAAAGTTGTTTTGGATGCAACTGGCAAATATGTCCAAACCTCAAGGACGATTTTGGCAATTTACTCTATATTTTATTTTTTTATAACTTATTTTTTGTCATAAATTATTTGGGGTGTGTATTTTATGTCATAATTATAACTTCAAAAGAGAAATTAGCATAAGATTTTATAATTTAATATAATTGTGTTATATACATTTGTGTTTTTTTAAGTAAATTTTAGAGTTAATTGCCAAAATCGTTCCTGAGGTTTGGGCATATTTGCCATTTTCATCCAAAATGACACTTTCATACCAAATTGCCCACAACATTTGTAACTTTTTGCCATTTTCTTTCAAACCATTAACCTAGTTTATTATTTTGTTAAGTTGAGGATATTTGGATAAAACTGGCAAATATAAAACCACATGGACGATTTTGGCAATTTACTCAAACTCTTTTAAATTTCTTTTATTTAATTAATTTTGTTACATGTATAATAAAAAAGAATATACATGCAATTTTTATATGAAAAAAATAATAGCTTTGTCACAAAATTTTTATAAATTTTTATCCAACCACTAACTAAGTTAATTTTTCTATTAAGCCGAATGATGTTTATAAACTAAGACAGAAATTAATTTCTAATTTTTTATATAGATTAGTTTTATAAAAATAAAATCTACTTAAACTTCTAAATTTTATAAAACTAAAATCCTGGTGACCTTATTGAAAAAGCTCAAATAAAAAAATCTCATCATATGTACCAAGTTTGTAATTCATCTTCTACTCTTTTAAATTCGCTCCTAAGGAAAAAAACAGAAGCCAGTGCCCCCTATTAAACAACGTATCGTTACCAAACCTTAAAATTACTCACCAAGTTGTAATTATAATGTTATGAATCAAAAGTTTCTTTACTCAAGCAACTCAGAATAAGTATTAGTTAGGTACTCTTATAATCTTAATTAAATAAATATTTTATTTCTACCAACATATTTCCTAGGTAATCAACACATTTAAAAATATGTAACGTTTTACAATTTTTTTCTATCTCTACAACTGATAAATACTAAAAATTGTAATCGATTGTTATGTGTTGCACCAATGACGTTTTCTCTTTATAAAACTGATTTAAAGCTGTAAATTAATTTCTGTTTTAATTTATAAAATTTAAAGCATCCCTCACCTTAACAGAAAAAATAAACTGAGTTAGTGATTTAGATGAAAATTTATAAAAATTATTTGACAAAACTATTAATTTTTTTTTTCTAAAAACTCCATGTATATTCTTTTCTATTATATATGTAACAAAAATAATTAAGTAAAAGAAATTAAAAACGGTTTGAGTAAATTACCAAAATCGTCCTTGTGGTTTTATATTTGCCAGTTTCTTCCAAATATCCTCAAATTAATGGAAAAAATAAACTAAGTTAGTGGTTTTGATGAAAATGACAAAAAGTTACAAACGTTGGGGGCAATTTGGTACAAAAGTGTCATTTTGGACGAAAATGGCAAACGTGCTCAAACCTCAGGCACTATTTTGGCAATTAACTCTAAATTTTAATTTTAATATATTAATTTCAGAAAAAAAAAATTCGGGTTGAACGGGTCGTGTTTAGGTCAAACCAAAAAACTTCGGGTCGTTTTCAGGTTCATATGTATGATACGATTTTCGGGTTCGGGTTCGTGTAAAATTTTCGGGTTCGGGTCGGGTTGAACCCGCCAACCCGTGAACACGACCCGTTTAATACCCTTAGTTTACACTAAGGCTCGATAAGACTCAACGAGCCTAACGAGCTTCACATGTGAGGCTCGAGCTCGGGCTCGTTAAACAAACGAGCTTTATTTTAGGCTCAAGCTCGGCTCGGCCTCAATAAGCCTTGGCTCGTTTCAAGCTTTTGCTCGAGCCGATCTCGAGTAGCTCGTGAGCCACTCGGCTTGTTTGCACCCCTATATGTGAATAGTTTACATGAGGATTCGCTAGGTGAACTAAGCTAGTATCAACGTTTGTCTAAGTTCATGATAAGTTGACAAACATGTATCTACTTTTCGCACTATATTCACATCAGCTAGTTTAACTAATAGACCCTCAAACGATATTAACTAGAAACCATAGAAACTTCTCAAAACCACCTAAAGATTAAAGATCCCAACTTATATACACACACATACTTGCCTCTTTTATTCTTTCTCCAAGTGCATAGAAGGTCTTTTTGCTAAAAGCTCTATAAGTACCAGCCATGGAAACTGAATCAGGAATCACATTAAGCTCACTTCCACCTTCCACCATTGCTACCGAAACCACCTGTCATAAAATTTATTTAATATGCATCATGCATGGTAATATATCTATATACACTACCCATGCATCAATTCATGAAGGGTTTAATTCATACAGGAGTGTCCAAGGGGTCTGCTTCTCGAGAAACAATATGTTGTAAGCTAATTATAGAAGCCGAAACAGCCAAAATGGGATTAACAGAATCTTGTGGGATGGCGGCATCGCCTCCTTTGCCATGGATCACTGCCTTGAAGCAACCACACCCGGCCAAAAACTCGCCTGGCTTGGTTGCAACAACACCAGAATCAGAGCTCAGGACTAAATGTAGCCCAAAAATGGCCTCCACATTCTCAAGAACACCTTCTTTAATCATCTCTTTTGCTCCTTCACCTCTTTCTTCAGCTGGTTGAAATATCAAAAGCACTGTGCCCTAAAATAATCAAAGTCATTATCACAATTAACTAAAAACAAACCCTAATCTTTAGTTTAGTTACCTGTAATTCGCTTTCGAGTTGTTTCAATATCTTAGCAGCACCGAGAAGCATTGCAACATGAGCATCATGTCCACAAGCATGCATCTTGCCATCAATTTTGCTTTTATGCTCCCACTCAACCAGTTCCTACCCACTGCCGATCAGTACTCTTTATGATTTAATCAACTTCTAATCTTTTATAATTGTTTGTAAAAAATGGAGAAGAAACCCTAATTAATTTGGTAACACATTCAAGAAGCTTAATGAACTAGAAAAGACTTGTTTTTTTTTCTTTCTCAATTTTCTAATCTTCAAGATTCATTAATAGAAATAAGGTGTTGATAGATCAAAATAGCAGCATGCAATGCATGAAAACTTATGCATATAGATGCATTTTTATACATGTAGCAGGATGAAAATATGTGCGGATCTACTCACACACAACGGTAAAATAGTTAGATGTTATATGTATATTTCTGGACTCTTATCTATCCAAATGATTTTTTGTACTTAATTAAGACTGACGATGAAAACAAGGAAACATCTTGGTCTATCTATTATTGAACTTGGCATTGCTTAACCGGTTGGAGTGACAAGTTTTAAGATATGTTTTACTACAATAACGTTTGTGAAGTATTATTTGCCAGTAGGATTGGTGATGATATATGATAATATTAGAAAAAAAAATTAAGGGGTGTTCATAAACCATATCATTTATCCTATTGGGCAGTTTAATTACGGGTTTATTGATCAAGGAATGGTTTAACACGGTTTAACAGTTTTGCTGATGGTTTGGAATCAACCAGTCATTTAATCTATATATATAAAATTTATTAGCTTGTCTTGGTTATGGTTTTTGAAGCCGGGGGTCTCACTGGAAGCAGTCTTTCTATCCCCTGTGATAGAGGTAAGGCGTGCCTACATCCTACCCTCCCCAAACCCTATCAATAGCTTCGCTATAGGTGGGATTATACTGGGTATGATTGTTGTTGTATATAAGATTCATTAGCTTAACTTTAGTTACCTGACAAATCTATACTAGAGTTGAAAAATATCAGAAACCTAACACCAATAAAAAAAAGGTCTTGTACCCTAAATTAATATTACCATATCAAAAAATCCTGAAGCATTAGAAAAAGGATACAAAGCTGGGGTCCCTGTCATTTATAGCAGAAAGGAATTATTGATGGATCAAAAAATTTGCACGTTTTGCATGAAGATATACAGAAAATAAGATGAAACTAGTTTTATGTACATACATACATACACACACATATATACATACGTACCACTTTAAGGAATTTAATGAAGCAAAAAGAAACCTGAAGGGGTAAAGCATCCATGTCTGCTCTAAGTGCTACAAACGGCGGTAAACCAGAGCCAATCACTGCGACTACTCCGGTCTTGGCCACCGGCCACCTGTACCCGATACTCATCTTCTCAAGTTCTCGCCGGATAACCGAACTTGTTCTGATTTCTTCGAAAGCCAGTTCTGGATATTCATGAATCTCCCTTCTTATGTTCTTGATCCAATCTGCTGTGTCCACATGATTCGCTATCCTTAGAATATAATCTTTTAGTGAAGAATTTTTATGTTGCAAAAAAGGGTTTAAAAAGCCGCTTTGATGATTAAGGGTTTGTGAAGAAGAAGAAGATGATGATGGAGGCCGAAGAAGAAACGAAAGAACGATCAAGATTTTGAGAGAGAGATACATTTTTTTTTGTCAAGAGTTTGTTTTTTTTTTTTTTGGCAACGCAATAAGACAAGATCTAAATAGGATTAGGAACTCTTGGGTGCGGTGAGGACTAATGAGTGTATGCTATTTTACAAAATTCACACGTAATTACCGACACTAACGGTATGACTTTCAACGATAAATATCAAATGTTGAATATGTTGGATATTTATGTCCGGTTCGATAAGTCAACGCTACCGATCGGGTCTTGACTCGTAAGAGTTACACCGTGCTCAACGAACTAAAATCCACTTAACTAATTTAACTGTTAATTATGAACGATACGCGGGTATTGAACTGAGAGACGGGTTCGTAAATCGGGTGGGACAAGAATTCTCTTGCATTGCCATTTGGCGCGCACCTAGATTTCGGCCAATGGGATTACATGCAAGTAGTCTTCTCAACACTTGTCCAAGTTTCATTTTGCATGTCCACCATGTGTAAAGCACATGCATGGAGGTTCAAATATATATGTAGGAGGTGTATGGATTTTTTGAGAGTGTGGTTGCAAGAATTTAACAAAAACTCTCTCTACACCCATAACCCCAAAACCAACCAAGACCCCAACCGGCCAAGAGCTTGCCGGCCCGGACTGTCGGCTGCCGCCGCCTCAAGACCCCCGGTCACCTCCGCCGCTACTCGACCCATTCCCGCGTTTCGATAGTTCGTATAACTAGCCCTTGTTCGTTGAACCTTGGTGTCTCAACCTATTATTCACTAACCGAATGTATATCTAAACCCCCTATGGTTGTTTTATTTCGTGTTTGCATGTTGGTGACCTTGTTCCATTACGGGTGCTCCTTGGTATAAAATATTCGTGTGATTTTGCTACATACACTTCCGTTGCTTAAAAATGTATATATAGTTTTAACTAGTTAAAGTTTATGTTAACTAACATATATATACTACATGTACACTTTCTTGTCAAAAGAGTTTCGACTTTTTATTTGTAACAAATAAACACATAAATAATATGAACCGGGTTTATGAAACAAAAGTAAAATTATACCACGGATTTCCTTCAGTGGTATCAGAGCCGATGCTCACCACATGCAAATCGAAACCGGTCTTTTTCACCGGAATAATAAATCACAAACTTTAAGAGTCTAAAGTTTTTGATTTATTTTTTTATCTTTGGGCTATATATATATTTGGTCATATTTTAATTGTTAAATTTTTGGTTGACCAAAATTGCTTAAACATCCTTTTGGTTATGTTGAATATGTAAATCGGGCCCGACCTTGTAGTTGTGTTTATATTTGGTTTTGTTCATGGTTTTGGCCCATTTTGCGGCTCAAAGTTGTAATAGATTAGTTTATGGTTTTGGCCCGTTTTGCGGCTCAAAGTTGTAATAGATTAGTTTATGGTTTTGGCCCGCTTTGTGGTTCAAAGTTGTAATAGATAAGGTTCTTTGTTTTTGTTATATTTACTTGTTAAGTATTGTTGATGCGAAGACCCGAAGCAAAACCGAATTCCAAGAGGAGTCTTGGAGTTAGTGGGAGTCGCTCAAGACAACAAGATGCACTCAAGTCCATCCTTGTGGTTGTTTTGTGTTTTGTGACCGTGACCCCTTTGATCTTGCTACTTGGCTCTAGCAAGATCATAATCATGCCCATATGATTTACATATTCATTTTTGCTATTATGGTTGCCTTTTAATAAATGTTATCATACTTCAACCTAATACCAAAAACGCATTCTTAAAAGTTTTTTTAAATGAAATCGACAAAAGCAAGTTCTAGCAACTTGCATATTTTTATAACCACTAGAGTTTTATAACATGTTTTTTCTCACATCTTTAAAACTCATAAACTTAATAGTTTTCACTATTAACTTTAATTGGTTATTCCAAGTCGCGACAAACTTAGTTTTGTAGGTTGTCTAAAGATAATTATCCCGAGAGGTGAAAGGGTCTTTTTGGTTATGTCGCAAATTTAATATTTAAATTAAAACCGACTATAACGACCCTATTTGGTAAAAATTAAAATCAATGGTCTATGTCATCCAACTACTAGTAACACTTGGGGCATAATGCGAACCATCAGTGTTGGAGCCCCAGCACGACACTTGGTGTCTAGTTTATCCTTCCAAGGTGTAAGGGTTCCGTCGACACATCCGGCCCTTCCACACGTGAATGTTTTAGGACGACTATTACTTTTCTTCTCGTGTTTCGTGCCCCAGCCGTCTCGAGAACAAAAGTTGCATAGATTAGGCCAAACGTATCAATGCAAGGACAAAGGTTGTCCTCACAGCCTCATAAACCCCGAGAGTTGTGCTTCTCTCACAATTGACAATCGTTGTCAGTCCGCTTAAACCTCTCGCTAATGTTGCATGCCCCAGCTGCCTTTAGAAAGAGCTTCTAACCGGATTCTCGCTCATTATCGTCTCACCTCACTAAATAAGGAAATACATTAAAAATACTAATTAAATATTTTTTTCTTAATAGATGTCATCTGAAAACAACTTCTCTTTTGATCTCAAGTCCATACTTGAGAAAGACAAACTGAATAACACCAATTTTCTTGAGTGGCACCGCAACTTGAGAATCGTTCTCAAGATGGCAAAAAGGCTTTATGTTTTGGAAACCCCGATCCCAACGTCACCCGAGAACAATACTGTGGTTGCGAAGAAGGCTTTCGACAAACATAAAGAAGATGCCATGGAAGTTGCTTGCCTCATGCAAGCCACCATGTTTCCAGATCTTCAGAAGAATATGGAAAACATGAATGCCTTCGACATGATTGAACAACTCAAGGGCATGTTTCAGAAATAAGCCCGTCAGGAACGCTATGACACCATGAAACAGCTCATAAGTTGTAAGATGCAAGAGGGTTCCTCAGTTAGTGCTCATGTCCTCAAGATGAAAGGCTACATCGACCAACTAAACAAACTTGGTTATCCTCTCCAAGATGAGATGGTTGTTGACTTCATTCTCAACTCTCTTTCCAGTCACTATGATCAATTTGTTATGAACTTTAACATGAATGACTGGGTAAAGACAGTGCCAGAGCTACATGGGATGCTCAAAACGGCAGAGATGAACATTTCCAACAAAGTAAGCCAAGTGTTAATGGTTCGATCTGGTGGTGTTAAAAAGCCCAAAACAAAGAAGAAGAGTTATAACAGCAAAAACAAAGGAAAGGCTCCTGTTGCTGCCAAACCTGCCACCAACAAGAGCAAGCAAGCTGTGAAAGCCCCTCTTCCAGAAGAGCGGCAGTGCTATGAGTGTAACAAGATGGGGAAGGCACTTCTTCAGGTATTCTAATATATGTTATCGAACTTTTCACTGTTTCAAGCAACATATGGGTATTTGATACCGGGTGTGGTTATCACATCATTAATGTCTTGCAGGAGCCTGAGAAGTGGAAGAAATTGAAGCTGGGAGACATGGAGCTCATTGTTGGCGATGGGAAAAGAGTCTAAGTTCTGGCAACTGGCACATTTAATCTTACATGTCCTTCTGGTCTTGTTGTTGTTTTGAACAATTGTCTTTATGCACCTGGTTTATCCAGGAACATCATTTCAGTTTCATTGCTTTTTGAACAAGGATTTAGACATGTTTTTAATGGTGTTGCTATTTCTGCTTATCTAAATGGTATTTACTATTTTGAGGCTAAACCTCGAAACGGTATCTATGAAATTAATGTTCAGCCTAGCAGTAACATATATCACATTTCTAAATGTCAGAAAAATGGTACTAGTGATTCATTCCTATGGCATTGTAAACTTGGCCATATAAGCAAGGCACGCGTAAAATGGCTCCAATCTGAAGGGATTCTTGAATCCACTGGAACGGGCTCATTTGATGATTGCGAGTCTTGCTTAGCTGGCAAACCCATCAAGGATCCCTTCACCCATGTTGGTGAACGAGCTAGTGATCTACTAGGACTCATACACTCAGATGTATGTGGTCCTTTTAGAACCATGACTAGGAATCACGAGAGATACTTCATTACGTTCATCGACGACTATAGTCGATATGCTTATATCTATCTCATGAAGCATAAGCATGAAACCTTTGAAAAGTTCAAAGAGTTTCAAAACGAAGTTGAAAACCAACTTAATAGAAAGATTAAAATGCTTCGCTCAGATCGAGGCAGTGAATACCTCAGCTTGGAATTTCTCGATCATCTAAAGGAACGTGGAATAGTTTCACAACCCACTCCACCAGGCACACCCCAACTTAATGGCGTGTGTGAAAGGAGAAATCGAACCCTACTAAATATGATTCGGTCGATGATGTGTAGAACAAATTTACCTCACTCCTTTTGGGGTTTTGCTCTTATGACTGCTGCTCGACTCGTAAATCTAGCGCCGACCAAAAAGGTAAACAAAACTCCATATGAGATATGGCATGGGCATAAGCCGAATTTGAGTTACCTAAGAGTATGGGGGTGTGATGCTTACATCACAAGTGACTCTGATGACAAGCTCGACCCTCGAGGCGAAAAGGTTGTTTTCGTCGGATACTATAACCAATGCGGTTATTACTTCTACCATCCTGATGCAAATACGATTTCCATTAAAAGGAAGGCTAAAAGGTTCCTTGAAGATGAACTTCTTAGTCGAGGAACTGGATGTAACTTAGTAGATCTTGAAGAAGTTCAAGGACTACAAACAACCGTTGATGAGGTCGGAACGTCTGAACCACAACAAATTGTTGATACCGAATCAGACCCGAACACAAGCCTTCGCAGGAGCATCAGGACTCGTAAAGAACCCTATAGATACCTTTGGCATGTTGAGGGTTCTGAAGTCCTAACAGTAGCCGAGTCTGATGACGAGCCTACTAGTTACAAATCTGCTATTTCTAATCCAGATTCTGCGAAATGGCTAGAGCCCATGAAAGCCGAGATGCAATCCATGCGTGACAATCAAGTCTGGGACTTGGTTGAGCTACCCCCCAAATCTCGGGCAGTAGGGAGCAAATGGGTTTTCAAGAGAAAAACCGACATGCATGGAAATATACAAACCTATAAAGCACGGCTAGTAACAAAAGGTTTCACTCAAACTCAAGGTATTGACTATGATGAAACCTTCTCGCCATTGCTATGATCAAATCGATCAGGATATTGCTTGCCATAGCTGCGTACTATGATTATGAAATTTGGCAAATGGATGTTAAAACCGCCTTTCTTAATGGACATCTTTCCGAAGATGTTTATATGGTTCAACCTGACGGTTTTATCAATCCAAAATATCCTAATAGGGTATGTAAGCTAAACAAGTCCATTTATGGACTCAAGCAAGCATCTCGGAGCTGGAAACTCCGTTTTGACCAGCAAGTCAAAGAGTTTGGTTTTGTCAAGAAAGAAGATGAACCTTGTGTTTACAGAAAGGCTAGTGGGAGTGCCATATCATTTCTCATCTTGTATGTAGATGATATATTGATAATTGGAAACAACATCCCCATGCTTAAGGAGATTAAACATTGGTTGGGATCTTGCTTTGCAATGAAGGATCTTGGAGAAGCCGCTTACATTCTAGGAATCATGATCTATAGGAATAGATCTAAGCGACTTCTTGGGCTAACTCAGAGCACATACATAGATCAAGTAATGAGACGCTTCAAGATGGAAAACTCCAAGAAAGGAGGTGTTCCAATGACTAAAGGAACCGTTTTGGACAAATCACAAGCTCCCTCTGAGGAGCGTGAGATAAAGCAAATGGAAGCAGTTCCATATGCCTCAGCGATTGGTTCTATCATCTATGCTATGGTATGTACTCGACCAGACGTCTCGTATGCTTTGAGCATGACCAGCCGTTACCAGCAGAGCCCTGGGATTGCCCACTGGACTGCAGTTAAGAACATCCTTAAGTACTTGAGAAGGACAAGGGATATGTTCTTGATATTTGGAGGAGTCAATGAGGAGCTCACTGTAAAATGTTACACTGATGCTAGTTTTCAAACTGATTGAGATACCTCTCGCTCACAAACCGGTTTCGTGTTCACTCTCAACGGAGGAGCTGTCTCATGGAAAAGCTCCAAGCAGAGTGTTGTAGCTGATTCCACCAAGGAATCCGAGTTCATTGCCGCATCGGATGCCGCAAAGGAAGCTGCTTGGATGAAGAAGTTCATAATTGATCTCGATGTGGTTCCAAGTATCATGAAACCCATCCAGATATTTTGTGATAACACAGGTGCTATTGCTCAAGCCAAGGAGCCTAGATCACATCACAAAGCCAAGCACATTTTGAGAAAGTTTCACTACATACGTGAGATTGTGGAACTTGGAGACATCGTTATAAGCAAAATTGACACAGATCAAAACTTAGCTGACCCATTTACTAAGCCAATGACTCAAGAAAAACATGACCGGTACATGGACGCTATTGGGCTTAGATTAGCTAGTGAAATGTTTTGATTTAGTATTTGGATGTACGAACATCAAACAGTTGTATTCCTGTATTCATTTTGATTTACTAGTTAAATGCAATTCTTAAATCCTACAATTGTGTTCGATTTTGATACGTTTAATCCGTGAATCTTGTATTCTAAATTATCCGTAGTCGATCAGACTCGTGGGAACGACTCTGAATTAAGACTATTCTGATTTTGGACTCAAGGTATTGACTTCCAAATTCACAGGCTTCATTATGAATGACGCTGGATGTAACTCGCATCAAATCATCTTCATGGATCTTAGTCATAAGATGTATTGATTTGGGCATACTCATTTAGTATCCTCTGACCTGAGATACATACTAGAACTTTCGTTTACTAAAGACTATTCTTTGATCAGTGTCAACCGCTGTCGCGTAACTGCCAGTCATAAAGGCATTGGTTGGGAATGGTTCTGAAGTTCGGTGGTAGTTGTAAGTAGTCAAGATGGAATTCTGTACTCTTACATTATATGTAACAGTTAGACATCGGGCGCCCTCGTTGATTCAAACTGGTGAAGTGTAAGGCCTTACCCAAACTTACTATGTGTTTGATTGGACCACTTTGATTCTGCGAACGAGAACGATAATGATTGAAGGCCATATGAGATTGAATATGATCCATGTCTCATTGTTCAATTGATGTCTTTTAAAGAAAGGATAGATGACAACGATTGCCATAAGTCTATTGTCTTCAAGTAGCAAGCCGTTGCTAAAGAGAAGATACCTTAGGTAGTGACTTTAAAGTGACATGAGATGTTGGGGGGCAGCTATGTGTAGCTAGAACACCGCAGGCTGTCTGCGTTGAGATCTTATCAGAGACCGTCCAAGTGGGAGCTGTTGGATATTTATGTCCGGTTCGATAAGTCAACGCTGCCGACCGGGTCTTGACCCGTAAGAGTTACACCGTGGTCAACGAACTAAAATCCACTTAACTAATTTAACTGGTAATTACGAACGATACGCGGGTATTGAACTGAGAGACGGGTTCGTAAATCGGGTGGGACAAGAATTCTCTTGCATCGCCATTTGGCGCGCACCTAGATTTCGGCCAATGGGATTACATGCAAGTAGTCTTCTCAACACTTGTCCAAGTTTCATTTTGCATGTCCACCATGTGTAAAGCATGCATGGAGGTTCAAATATATATGTAGGAGGTGTATGGATTTTTTGAGATTGTGGTTGCAAGAATTTAACAAAAACTCTCTCTACACCCATAACCCCAAAACCGACCAAGACCCCAACCGGCCAAGAGCTCGCCGGCCTGGACCGTCGGCTGCCGTCGCCGCAAGACCCACGGCTACCTCCGCTGCTAGTCGACCCATTCCCGCGTTTCGATAGTTCGTATAACTAGCCCTTGTTCGTTGAACCTTGGTGTCTCAACCGGTTATTCACTAACCGAAGGTATATCTAAACCCCCTATGGTTGTTTTATTTCGTGTTTGCATGTTGGTGACCTTGTTCCATTACGGGTGCTCCTTGGTATAAAATATTCGTGTGATTTTGCTACATACGCTTCCGTTGCTTAAAAATGTATATATAGTTTTAACTAGTTAAAATTTATGTTAACTAACATATATATATACATGTACACTTTCTTGTCAAAAGAGTTTCGACTTTTTATTTGTAACAAATAAACACATAAGTAATATGAACCGGGTTTATGAAAAAAAAAAGTAAAATTATACCACGGATTTCCTTCAGAATATGACATATAAATTATGGATAATTAATGCAACTGGTGCATTATAGTTGAACCAAGGAAATGGGTATATGTCTTGTATTATTATTAAGCTCTAGATGAGAAATGACTTGTAGCTTTAAACGTAAAAACATAAATCTTTGAGTTGGCAATGATTTTGTGAAGATGTCCGCAATCTAATCATGCATCAACAAACAAAAAAATGCACAGGAAACTTTCTTTGTGCGACTTTTTCTCTGAAAAAGTGAAAATCAACTTCAACATAGTTTAATGTAGCATGAAACACATGGTTAGTCGCAAAATATGTTGCATTAAGATTATCACACCAAAGGGAGGGAGTAGATGTTGTGTATATCCTAAGCTCTTGAAGAAGTGCTTCTAACCAAGTCATTTTAACAAAAGTATTGCTAGGGCTTTGTATTCTGACTCGATAGATATGATTGAGAAACAATTTTTTTTGGTTTTCATGCGATCAAGAAAATGATGTTAAATCCAATGTAGATAGCAAACCACACCCCCCGCCCCACCCCCTCGTGGACCAAGGGTCATCCAGGCACCTAGCCTAAATCAGCCTCGGAAAAGGCCCGAAGAGAGGAGGTTTCTTGCAATTGAACATCAGTGAAAGCCTGAAAGCGTAGAACAAAAATTGTGGCGAATGAGTAGGCCATGATCGATGGTGCTCTTCAAATACCAGAGAAATTGTTTAACAGACCATTGATTTTCGAACAGTGCACGCATGTGCTGACACACTTTGTTGATAGCAATTGTGAGACCATTGGATGTGGTTGGGGTAGTCCCTTTGGGGACTATCCAACACGTAGGCGCCACGTCACGTTCGATAAAGGACCATCCAAAGGGGACTATCCAAGGGTGTGGGGACTACCCAAAGTTAATAAAAAACTAATATATAATAAAGAATTAAAAAAAAACCTCTCTCTATCTCTCTATGTGGTCCCCACCATCAGCCATCAGCCAATCAACATGCTTCGTCACCTCCGTCTTCCTTCCGCCACTAGAGATGCGACGCAGCCCAGGGGGCGGTGTGGGACGCCGAGGACGAGCCAAGACGGAGGGGAGCGGACCCCCACACCGCATGGTCTGATGTTTGGTTTGGACAGTGTGATATATTGAAGAACTCCAAGAAGCTGTCAATATTTGACTGGCTCGAAAAAATAGAAGGTTATCCTTGAGAGATAAAACAATGAAGTGCCCATTGGATAACAGAAGGGTTTTCATTTTGAAAGACCAACTCACTAAAGGACCCTGAGACGTATTTCTTCTTTGATAAAACGGAATTCCACCCTTTTTGAACAATTCAATACCTAAAAAGCAGTCAAGGTTACAAAGACCCTTTATTGTGAAGTCTTTATTGAGTTGTATAACATTGGCAATTGTCATGGTATTATTACCAATGACAATACTAACATCAATATAAACCACAGCATAAATAAAGAGTGTTCCTAGCCTTGTAGGTGAAGATAGAAGGATCTATTTTAGAAGCAACAAAGCCCAGTGTATGAAGAGCTCGTGACATGCGATGAACCATTTCCGTTAAGCCTGTTTTAGGTACAAGAATTTATTAAGTAAACAAACATGATTCGAATGTTTATGATCAACGAAGCATGTGGCTTGTTTATTCACCTAAAGTTGCCTCGAGAGATCAGCTAATCTCTGAACGCTTACGCACTCTGATCCTAACTACTCAAGAAACTAGAAACTGAGGCTTCACAATGTAAGCAAAACACTATAAAGATTAATACACGTTTGGAGACCAGCTATAACCATTCATGAAATTGTACACTCTTCTCGTGAACACTTATGACGAACATCTCCGAAGACACGTCAAAAAAAAGTTGTGGAAATTTTGCCACACACTGTTAAGACTTCAATTGAAGAAATCTTGTGTGGGGACCAAGAGACGAACATATCCGAAAACACATCAAAAAAAAGTTATGGAAATTCCATCACACGTAGTTAAGAGTTCAATGAAGAAATCTTGTGTGGGGACCAAGAGATATATCACCGTACCAGTCTTCACTTAATTCAAAAAAAGATGTTTCTCCAATTAGTAGTTTCCTCATTATTGGAAAAAATTTTAATAATAAAGAAATTCCGGTCTATTTTTACATGCCTCCGCTTTGAAGGTATCGTGTCCTTAGTTGTAAAAACCCCAGTAGAGCATTGAGTGACAACGCCCCTTAGATTTCTCTGGGGTTGTGTGTGTACCATTGTTCTCCATTAATAAAAAAGTTATGTTGGAAGAATCTTTGCTCTTATTTCATAGGTCAGTAAATGAACTTAACAAACACGAACAGAGGCATGTTCGTATTCGTTTATCTTCGTTCATTTAGAACCTAAACGGACAGTTCACGAACATAAAGA
The DNA here is from genome assembly GCA_030545235.1 of Helianthus tuberosus. NCBI lineage: Eukaryota > Viridiplantae > Streptophyta > Magnoliopsida > Asterales > Asteraceae > Helianthus > Helianthus tuberosus. Next base: position 166,103,174 of record CM060442.1, read on the forward strand.
AACAAAGTTAAATAAACATAATTGAAGAAACAATAAACAACACAAATGAACATTAATGAACATAATTGACTAAATATAAACGAATATAAAGTAATTTTTATATATATTAGTGACTAATTTTGATAAATTCCATTGGAAAACCCATTTTAATTACTAGAAAACTCAATTACCAATAAGTTTTATATAAGTAGTTAAAAAGATCCTTCCATGTTTGATATTTATATAAATATAACTACTTATGTAATTGAATTAAAAAGAACATGAACAAACAAACATAAACGAATGAACATATTCAAATGTAAACAAACGAACATAAACGAACGTTCACGAACACAAATAAAAGAACAAAACGTGTGTTAATGTTGTCCGTTTAATAAATGAACAAAAAATTGTGTTCATATTCATTTACTTATTAATAAGCGAACTACACACCAAACAAGTTTACGAACAATTCATTTACGTTTAATTCGTTTACAGACCTACTTATTTCACTATACTAATCTTCCGTTGCCAATCACAATTAACAACATATTTCTCTACTTTATGTTTGCTACAAGCCCTTTTCCAGGACCAACAATTGGTCTGTACCAATCAAAACAATTAATCCAACTTTATAATTTTGAATGTTAAACAAATGCAAAAATACTTGTAATTCTAAAAAGTACTAGGTATCGTTAGTGATTGTTGCTGTTGATTTTTCACTTGCTAGAACCATCACACTTAAGCGCAAACACACTTCTTCGGTATACACACACACACACACCCTTATGTGTATATGTGGTGACTAGTGAAACTATTATGCACTTATGGTTTGTATAAAAAAACGGCCGCATAAAACTAGACCAGCTTGTAGGATCTGACAACATATTTTAATGAGTAAATTACAAGTTTTGTCCTTTACGTTAACATCATTTTACAAGTGTTGTCCTTTAACGTAAAAGTTGACAAGTTCTGTCCTTAATGTTTCAAAATCCTACACGTTCTGTCCTTTAGCCCTAACCCAGTTATATTTTTCTGTTAATTTACATTACACAGGGGTAATGTGGTCTTTTTACCCATTTATTTAATATATTCCAATAAATAAAACAAAACCAAATTAAACAAAATAATATATAAAACCCATTTGTATATCTCTCTCCTCTTTCTCTCTATGTATATGTTTACAGATGCCATTGATACATACCTTTTACCAATCTCACAATTTTCTTTCATCCATTACACCAATGAACATAACATCTTCAACAACCCTACCACCACCACCGCCGTCGCCTCTTCACGCCATCAACCCCCACGCTCTGCCCTCTACGTCGGAGATCTCCACCGTCACACCACAGACAACGATCTCCATCGGATTTTCTCGATGATCGGATCGGTGAGTTCAGTTCGTGTTTACAGAGACCGACCTTCGCACAAATCCCCAGACTACGGTTATTCGTTGATTTCAGTTTATTGATTAGGTATTGTATGTTAAATTGTGGTTTGATTGAATTTGAACTCTGAATTTGGCGTTGTTTATGTTAAATAATAAGAAATTGATTAGGGTATTTTTTCTGGAATATGAACAGTGAATGGTGGGGTTTTTAGTGAAGAAGAACTGGACATTTCGGGGTGGTGGTGACGGTGTTAGGAGTGACGATGGGGATGGTTAGGGTTTCATCGACGGTGGTGGTAGTGGTTAGGGTGTGGCGGGTAAATTGGGGGAAATTAAAGTGTTTCCTATTATAATGTGAATGGATCCATCGAGATCATTAAGCCAAAAAAGTATTGCACCAATGAACCAATTGAAATTACACAATCAGATACTGAATAATGAAAACTTTTCAATATGTGATAAAATTGACTATCCAAATAGCTTACCCATTCATCATGTTTGCATATATATTGATATAAAAGAAGCTCGCAGCTCATTTTCTACACTTGTATATGAGTTAAAATAAAAAGTTGGTAAAGAGCTCGCATTTCATTTTGTAAGATGGAAGCAGCAGTTCATTTTGTAAGATGGAAGCAGTTTATTTTTTATTTTGTTACAAAATAGCCCCTCAATAAAAGTTCTTTACACAATAGTCTTTAAGAAGGTGAAATTACAACAATACCCTCATGTGCAAGGCACATGACCAGATTTAACCAAAAAATCTAACTAGGTTTGGCCTAAAGGACATAACGTGTAGGATTTTGAAACATTAAGGACAAAACTCGTAAACTTTTGCGCTAAAGGACAACGCTTGCAATTTGGTGTAAACATAAAGGACAAAACTTGTAATTTACTCTATTTTAATTTATGGATTATAGATTTTTCATATTATATATATATATATATGTGTGTGTGTGTGTGGATTTGGAGAAAATGGTGAAAAGTGTGAAAACGGTTATGGATTGTCAGATCAAAACAATCTATAGACTAGATTGGCCCAGTGGCGTTTTCGTAAATAACATCACTTTTATTAGCGTGGCGCGCTTCATTAAGGGTAAAAGGGTCTTTTGACTTCTCTACACAAAACGCCAAACTCATGAATAAAATGCCATAAATTACCGCCCTAACCTACATAGCACACATCATCCTAATCTAAACGCCATTAAATATAAAACGCCAAACTTGTTTTAAACGATAAAGCTGAACAAACAGTGACTTAATTACGAACAAACAGTGACTTAATTACTACATTTATTTATATTTATATAATAACAAAACATGAAAGTTCTTGTGAACAGGAAAACAATTCACCAGACTTTTGATCTAATTTACAGTAGTGCCATTCCTTTATTGCTTTTTTAGTCCAATAGAGAGAGGGTCAGTGAATCGGTTATTGGCAAATGGCGACTTGAATGTAGATGGTAACTTGAAAACAATTAACCGGTACATTCAATTTGACCATAATGTATATGGTAACTTCAAAACAATTACCTATAAGAATATTTACAAAATTACCCAACAATATCAAAATTACCTTATAATATCATTTGTATGGTATAATATAACAATTTATAAAAGCTCTTAGGAATAGTATATTAATAGGACAATAACATAATAGTAGTTACAATTATGCCATAGGTTGCTTTTTTGTATCTATCTAACCGATGTGGTATGTATAATTTCATTTAAATTTATACATGGTGATCTCATGGGGTTTCTTAGTGGTTGTATTCTTTTGAGTTTCTCATTTGCTTAGATTTGAGTTTTGCTTGCGACGTTTGTGTGTTTCCCCCATGTATTAGTTCCACAGATTTGGGCTAATTTATACATATTAGCCTTCACACTTTTCCTTACGTTGCTTTGTTAACATGTCTTTAGGTTTTTATCATAGGGTTTAAATTTAATAAATCTCAAGCTTCAGGCCTTCATATCTTGTAATAAATAATAACTAAGGATGTAATGACTAATGGATAATGGTTAAGACTTAAATTGGTATATTTCTTCACTGTTGGTGCAACCGAAACGCTTAAGTATATTCGTCTTTATAGTTTTCAATCGATGTAAAACACATATCAACATTTTTACTTTATAACGACATTTTCGTCTTGGATTTTCTCAATCGATACCGATTGAGTTCCCGCCGCGTAGCATGGGTCATTACACTAGTAATAATAAAATCCCGCCTAAAACAACCGCCAAAAAACATCCTATATATACAACATCTCAGACCTTCCATTAAACACACAAACCCAAAACGCCATATTTAATATATACTATTCATCATAGAAACGCCAAAAAACCCAAAAACAAAAACGTTTCTTTGAAATTCACTTTGGTTGTCGGTAATGTTTCGCTCAATATGATGGACAAAATCATTAAGTGAAGATATTGTCTATCTCATTGAGTAAAATCTTATTGACTTTATCCTCAACTTCCATCCAATCTATAAACACCAAAACATACATAAACCATAAAATTGCAAAAACCGTCATTTCTTGGAGATTCAGTTTTGTTCTCAATAAAGTTTAGCTGTATAGGGTGGACAACATTGTTAGACATCTTTCTTAACTAAGGATTAACAATGTTTTCCATTTCATACAAAAAAACATTATTGAGTTTAGCATGACCAAAATTAGAGGTTTAAGTTACTTTTATTTAGTGGCGTTCTTTTTCTCGGTAAAATGCCAAAAACTTAAAAAATCAAACATCGTTCCTTGGATATTCAATATTGCTCTACACGAAGTTTCGCCGAATGGATTGTTAGCTGAGAGTTGTAACTCAATAACATTTTGCTGAATGAGATGGACAAATCTTCAAGAAAAAGATGCTGGTGTCAGACTTGTGTCATTTTCTGTGCTTTGTTATTGATGAATATTTGAATGGCATGAAGAGACAGATGACACTGATGAGTGTGTTGAAGATAAAGATAAACTTCAAACAAAAAATTCACCTCATTTGTGCTTCCAAACGGCCACAAAAAAAAAGATACTTCAAAAAAAAAACAAAAACAAAATGAATCATACGAAAGTCGAAACAACCAGTTAAGATGTTTCAAAAGAAGAAAGAGACTGGTGACAGTGAAGATTTAGAAGATCAATTGTTTATATTTTTTTTTAATTTTCTTTTTCAGTTGATTGTTATATAATAACAACACCATATATAATAAAAATGCCACACATACAAATGCTTGTGAAAACGCCATCATGCCATAAAACGCTCCAAACTCCCAAACTATAATAAAATTACTTTGGACAAGTATTATAAAAAACTCAAAAAAAAAAAAAGTAAAGTAAAGTGCCATCTTTATTTAAAACCTCATTAAAAATAAAAAACGCCAACATCTCGAAAAGGTAACTAGAAACAGTATCTACAAAAATAGTAATCTGAAGAGATTAAAACTTTATTATTAACAACATTTATTGAATTAAAAAAATAAAAGGCCAAACTTGAAAGATGAGACGTGTTATAGACTTCAGAGATAAACCTTATCAAAAACATTAATTACAAACAGTAAACTGAAACGACGAATACTTTATTATAATAATACACCGCCTAATCTATGAGCCAAAGACATGCTATAAAATGATCCCTCTCAAAAACTTCCATTTTGATCACAAAAAAAAAAAAAAAAACAAACGCCAATGTTCCTATAATACCACTCACTGTAAAACGGCAAAAAATTAAAAAAAAAAATCAAAGTTGGCTAACATGCTTTATTGGATATTCAGTATTGTTCTTCGTGAAGTTTCACTGAATAGATTGTTAGATAGGGGGAGTAACTCAGTAAGATTTTGCAGCATGCGATGGACAAATCTTCAAGAAAAAGATACTGATGACAGTCGTATGTCATTTTGTGTTCTTTGTTCTTGAAGAAAGCTTGGATGAGAAGAAGAGATCAATGACACAGAAGAGTGGGATGATTATAAAGATGAAGATCAAAGCGAAAAACCCACCCACACGTCATCAATCTATGTCCCCAAACATCCACAAAAGCCACTTCAACAGACGAGCAGACAAAATAATCAGACCGATGGGTTTGTTAAGTTTAACATAAAAAAACGCCATATATTTGGTGACAGTTCTTGTAGAATTAAATAAGAGAGAGACCGATGACAGTGAAGATTGTGAAGAGAGATGGAATTAAGATTTTTAATTTATTTTTTCCGTTTCTAATTTTTTCCCTGTGGTTCTAATATAATTTTCCGCTTGTAAAACGCCAAAAATATAATAGAACAATGTTCCATCTTGTCTAAAACGCCATTGAATCTAAGAAGTCCTGGCCATACTTAGTATAGATGAAGCCATTCAGAGAGATATTCTGGCCCCTTGGAGTTCCAATGGCCGACGATTTGGAAATGCCATAAACGCCAAAAATATTATCTATCTAAAACAAAAGGATTAATACAATGAGACCATTAAAAACGCCAGGTAATTATTGAATTCGCTTAACGCCAACAAATCTTAAACGCAAAAAATGAAGCAGTATTGTGACACCGAATTGGAAAAGCGGAAGATAAAATGACAAAAAAGCCCCTACGCCCTAATTATATCGCGCACCACGTGTTAGGCCAGGATGCGTTCTCACTGTTCTCACACTTTTGGGCGTTTTCTCCTGATCCTGTACCTATATATATATAGGGTTAGGGTAAAATGAAAACTTATACGAGTTGTGAGATCTTAGAGAACTCGGTCTTATGAAAGGTTTTTTCAAAAAAAAAAAAATTACCAAAAATTCTAAAAAAATCCAGTTTTCCAAAAAAAAAAAAGAAAAAAAAAACTCGTTCTTTTTTTTCATTTACAACAGCCGTAAATATTGTAAAAGCTGATGTCATGCGTATGTCATCAGCTTTTTACATCTGCTGTAAGGGGCCGAAAAACACCACTTCAATTTTTTTTTAATTTTTTTTTTACCAAAGTCTTTTTCAACATTTTAATCTAAAGGTGTAAAAAAAGGGTGGCAAAACTCGCACGAGAAGGCCGAGTTCTCTAAGTTCTCACAACTCGGAAGGTTTTCCCTTGATCTTGATCCTATATATATATATATATATATAGGGCCGCTAAAATGAAAACCACCTCCAGTTGCGAGAACCATGAGAACCACTCTCCACCAATCAGATAATGAAAACCAAAAGGGTAATATACTCATTTAATCAAAACCATCAAATCATATACTCTCTCCTATTTAAAGTCTCTTTTCAAATTTTTTTCAATTTCTCTCTCTTTAATTTCTCTTTCTTCACATTTCTCTCATTTTTTTGTTATCTTGTAAAAAAGTTTTTGTAAAAAAAAGGGTAAAACCGTAAAAAAAGTTTTCGTAAAAAATGTAAAAAAGTTTAAAACATGTATGTAGAAAAAAGGTTTTTTGTAAAAAAAGGTTAAAACCGTAAAAAAACTTTTTGTTTAGATTTTTGTCTTTTGGAAAAAATGTTTTTATAATAAAAAATTTGTAAAAAATTTTTGGTAAAAAAGTTTTTGTATAAAAAAGTTTAAAACCATAAAAAAAGTTTTCGTAAAAATGTGTGTGCAAAAAACACGGCGCGTAAATACGAGGTGAAAAAACGGGGTGTAAAAACGGCTCGTAAATAAACCGAGTGATAAAACGACGCGTAAATACGTGGGCGTAAAACGGCGCGTAAAAACGGGGCGTAAAAAACAGCACGTTAAAAAACGGCGCGTAAAACCAGGGGTAAATAAAACGGCGCGTAAAAACGGCTCGTAAAAAAACCGGCTCGTAAAACTGGGCGTAAAAATAACGACGCGTAATACCGGGCGTAAAAAAAACGACGCGTAAAACCGGGCGTAAAAATGGCGCTTAAAAAGCGGGGCGTAAAAAACGGCTCGTAAAAAAACCGACTCGTAAAATCGGGGGTAAAAACCGGCTAGTAAAATCGGGCGTAAAAAACGGCGCGTAAAACCGGGCGTAAAAAAACAGCGCGTAAAACCGGGAGTAAAAACGGCGGGTAAAACCGGGTGTAAAAGACTGCTCATAAAAACGTTTTTTTTGTAAAAAAAATCCTGACAAAAATTGTTTTTTGTAAAAAAGAAAATCAGATTTTAAAATGTTTTTAATTAAAAATCTGATTTTAATAAAAACAATTAATTTAAAAAGAAAAAAAAGTAATAAAAAACAATATATACAATAAAATAAAACAAGCAAATTTACTAAACTGCTATTTTGACATTAGAATATTAAAAACATAATAAGATAAAAAGAATTTAATATTGTTTTTATAACTTTTAATCTCATCCATCCATCTCCAAAGATCAATGGTTGGAAAGTGATTCTCATGGTTCTTTTAACTAGGGTGATTTTCATTTTAGCGGCTCCATATATATATATATATATATATATATATATATATATATATATATATATATATATATATATATATATATATATATATATATATATAGTGTGTGGTTCATTATTGAACAACCCCCTTGAATGTGAACATTAGTGAACTAATCTGAGCCCTTGATTATCAATACACAAGTGTAAATCAATGGCCATGATTTGATGATGAAAATACACTAGTGTATTTTACCATTTGATGATGTAAATCAATGGTCAAGATTTATTTATTCAGTTCACAAATACACTAGTGTTCACTCTAGAACCCCACCCTATATATATAGGTTTAGGTTCCTGTAAAAATGTGAAGTTTGTGAGAAGTGTGAGAAATTTTATGGAGACGACACGTGACATTATTTAATTTTATGGATTAAGGGTAATAAGGTAATTAACTGCAATAACCAATTTAATTATAAAAGAGATTGTAATCGCTTTAGGAGTTATTTTACTAGATAATATTGTTTTGCGTATCAATAACTAATCATGGTGTTTTAACATCTGGAATGTTTTTTTTTTTTTTGTTATTTTACAAGTATAAAACGCCATACAGATTCCAGAAACACCACGAATTGAATTGTAATACATTCATGATGTTTTAACATCTGGACTGATTGTATTGCTATTCAAGTCATGGTGTTTTAACACCATATGGGGATGATTGTTTGCTATTCCAGATGTTAAAACACAATGACTGGAATCACAAGACAAAGGTTTCAGATTTCAGATGTTTAAACACCCTAACTTGAATCACAATACCATGTTTTCAGATGTTTAAAACATCACGCCTTGAATCATAACACAGTTAAAACATTATTGTATGAAAATAGAAAAAATATCATGGACTAAAACATCCGATTGAAACGTATTTTTTTTTTTCTCTATTTCACCCATTTGATTATTGAGTGAATTCCATCACTTCAATGACATACCAACACATATATTTTCGCTATAACTACACTATTCATATTCTAACCATTTATTTTGACTCATTTGGTTTGTCGAGTGAATTCCATCACTTCCATGACTTACCAAACACATACAATTTTTGCTATATCAACATTACACATATCTACCTATCTATTTTGACCTGTTTGGTTGTCAAGTGAATTACAACACTTCATTGACATACCAAACACGACTATTCTCACTATATCAACACTAAATATATCAACGACTAAATTATTTACATAATGTAATAAAACTACAAGTCGCGAACCTTTCAAAGCTTTTCCTTCAAACGTGCGTCCGCCCCGGCTTGTCTGCTTGAAGATTAGATTCTCTTGCCTATAGAGTTCAACCAACAATGTGTTTAGAACTCTTATCGCTTCATATTTCGCATAATTTGCCATATTAATCAAATATGCGTTTTACTAGAAATTTTAACAATTTTAGATTTCATTTAGACATTTTAACAAACACCTAATGGGCATAATTTTTACACATTTACAAACTAGTTCATAACTCGTTATTTTTGCCAAGATTAACATCATTTTCAAATCCATTATATCTAGCATGCATAACAACACCTAGATTCACTTCATGGAAATCAAACAACACCCATTTTCTGATCAAAATTCTAGTGTTTTTCATCATTCTACAAAACCTTTTTAACACCTAAGTGGGTGATTATGAAGTTCATAATTATGAACACCAATTCATCAATTTATTGACTTGGGTTCGTTCCTAAATATGGATTCATCCTAGTTTCACCCAAACATCAATCATTCAAGCTCAAATATCGATTTCATAAGTTCATCAAGAATTTGAGATGGAATCAAATAACGAAACTTGACATATCTTGTGATCCCTTCACTTGGGTGATCACTAAATTCAACTTGACTTTCGATTTAGACTTGATTTCCTTGTTGAATTTGATTGTATCTTGTGATTTAGGGTTCAAAGGACGAGCCCATTTCTTAGCTCTGTGAAAGTATCGACAAAAACACACACCAACTGTGTGTTTTGAGTCTATTTTACGTATAAGTATTTTCACTTTCAAATTTGGCCATTTTGGTCCCTCAAGGTTCTTTTTTTTAAGTTTTAGAAAATACCAACATCTCAAGTTTTCTTTATTATTCACTAGAAATTTTTAACTAGGTTAATTAATCCTAGTCACGTTATTCTTTGGTTAAACCAATATATATATATATATATATATATATATATATATATATATATATATATATATATATATATATAGGGGATGGTTCAAATGAAAACGACTTTTATTGTGAAAACTCGAAAACTAACTAAAAAAAGCCTAAAAAACACACAAATTTTTTTTTATAAAAATCGCTGGATTTTATATATGAAAAAAAAAACTTTTTTTCAATTTTTTTTTTGTAGTACACATGTGTAATAATACACGTGTAATACACATACACATGTGTAGTATTACACATGTGCACTACACAAAATTTTATTTTTTTTTGAATTTTTTTTTATATAAAAAAACCTGCGAAAATTATTATGAAAAAAAAAATTTATATGTTTTTTTGGCTTTTTTAATTAGTTTTCGAGTTTTCACAATAATTAGTGGTTTTCATTTGAACCTTCCCCTATATATATAGGAGATGGTTCAAATGAAAACCACTTTTATTGTGAAAACTCGAAACTAACTAAAAAAAGCCTAAAAAACAAACAAAAAATTTTTTTTTCCAATTTTTTTTATAAAAATAGCTGGTTTTTATATATGAAAAAAAAAATTTCAAATTTTTTTTTTGTAGTACACATGTGTAATAATACACATGTATAGTACACATACACATGTGTAGTATTACACATGTGCACTACACAAAAAAAAAAAAATTGAAATTTTTTTTTTTATAAAAAAATCTGCGAAAATTATTATGTAAAAAAAATTGATATGTTTTTTTGGCTTTTTTAATTAGTTTTCGAGTTTTCACAATAACTAGTGGTTTTCATTTGAACCTTCCCATATATATATATATATATATATGGGTAGGGATCCTGTACATTAATCCAGAAGTGTGAGAATTGTATTATAACACAATATATAACACTATATAACACCATATAAACACCGTATAACACTATGTAACACCATATAACATCATATAACACTATGTAACACTATATAACATTATATAAGACTATACATCTATCATAGACATGCTATCAGACAAAATATAGTGTTATATTTGTTATATAGTGTTATATAGTGTTACATAGTGTTATATGGTATTAAATAGTGTTATACGGTGTTTATATGGTGTTATAATATACTTCTCACACTTCTGGATTAATGTATAGGATCCTCTATCTATTATATATATATATATATATATATATATATGGGACCGCTAAAATGAAAATCACCTCTAGTTGTAAGAACCGTGAGAACTACACCATACGGGGCGATGTGGACCAACATTTTTTTTCATAAACGTAGATGCGTGTATTATAAACACATTTGTAAAAAAAATTTCAAAAATAAAAATGTCGTGTGTGTAGTTTTGAGCACCACAAGTTTGCGTTTACGGGTACCGTAAATTTGGTTTAAAATTTACGGTACCCGTAAACACAAATAAAACTACACACACGACATTTTTTTTTGATTTTTTTTTAACAAATGTGTTTATAATATATGCATCTACGTTTATGAAAAAAAAAATTGGTCCAACTCGCCCCGTGCGGTGTAGTTCCCATGGTTCTTACAACTGGAGGTGGTTTTCATTTTAGCGGACCCCTATATATATATATGCAAATAAATATCAATTTCTAATATTTTCGGGGTGTTACACCCGAGCTTAACATTTATGGATAAAGTGCTCCCATTACCCGGTTTGCACCTACCCTTAATTGACTCGTTTGGTTTGCCTTTATGAAATCCATCATTTCAAGTAAACATAACATACAAATTTTCAAATTTCTATATAATAACAAATCTCAACAACAAAAGATTAAACAACAATATTAATGAACCATTTAGCTGCGTACCTTAAAGCTTTCCTTTGAGTCTATTATCACTTCTTGATTGATCTCCCGGTTTATCCCTCGAGCCGCCTATAGTATACAACCTGATTATTTAATAAATTATCATTATGATGATCATTCCCATCATATTACAAATGAACCAATTCATGTGTTTCTTATCAACAGTTTTCTCATGCAGTTTTCTGTATACTACGTTTCACTTAGGCATTTTATCATACATCTTATATGCATGATTTTTATGAAACTTTCGTTTATTCAAGTAAACATCTTTCTAACCAAACATTCTTATTAACCAGAAGGTACTTATGTTATTAATGCTTTAACACCAAAATTTTAGTTTCTTATGAGTTCATATACATAATTTAACCCTCCAATTTCATGGATTCAATCATTTGTCAAAACCTACTTACACATACAAGTGCAAATCACCCTAATACTTAATCATTGTATTGGTTCTACCTTCTTTCATCAAAGATTTTCCTAGAATCATGTACGCACTACAACTTTTGTCAAAATTTTCAACAATTTCTACTTCAATTGTACATCATAAGGTTCATCAAGAATCATTACATCATCATACACCAAATTATCAACATACCTTATGATGAGATGATATTGTGGACTTTAATTTATCAAGCATGCATCAGAATCACTTCAATTTCAGGTTGAATTTGATGGATCTTATGGTGATGAACAAAAACTAGGGTTTTCTTCTTCCCCATATTCTGGTCGTACACACACTCAGTGTGTTGTGTTTTATGTTTAAATGTTTTATATAAATTAACTTTCCCCATTAACTATCTTTAGTCCCTCCAGTTTCCATGTTTTCTTTATAAGTTAGCTATTAACTAGTAACTAAAATAACTTAATCAAGTTACATTATTTTAGTTATTATGTCATTATTATTTACCGTCAAAGTAATATAAGACATCAATGTAATATATTTTCAGGGTGTTATAGAAATTGCATGTGAGTTTCTGAATTTAAGACGCACGAAATATATTTATACCCACCCATATACCATTAAATCAATCATTGAAAGTAAAACACAATTCAAAAAAGTGCCATTAATAAATCTCATACATCCAAAATTACAATTTTGTGATCCATACAACTTCTTAGACTTCTTAAAAAACATTCTTTGTAAACTAACTCTACCCTATATATTATATAGTTATTGTTATTGTTTAGAGAGATTAAAAAACTCAAATCATGAAACCTAATCGTTTAAACATTTTAGTTTGGTTTGGTTGGTTTAAAGTTTTAACAGTTTGTTTTAGTTTCATTTCCAATAATAAAAAAACCGCTACTAATGGTTTGGTTCACGGCTTTACCTAAAAACTGTCAAAACCGGACTATGAACACCTATGCCTATCATATTTATACCAGTTAGGCCATTGGTATGTGTATTTTGTATTTTTGAATCCATGTGTATTAGTTATAGACATGAAATTTTAATGCTCATAACGTGGTTTGATGTCTTAGTTTCTAGTTTCTGTTATTCCCCAAGTTTGTAAGTATTATGTATAGTAAGTTCCGGGATGAACTTTCCTTTACTGGGGTAGAATTGTAATATCTGAATTTTTTTATATGATGAAATAGTATAACCAACCTATTTAAATATTAATGTTATTGTTTTTTTTAATTTTTATTAATGTTATTGTTTTTTATGTTTGGTAAAACTGAATATAATAACTTTGAATTTGATTTAGAAATCAACGACCATGGTTAATTATTAAATTAAAATGTGAAATATGTTGTAAAACAACGGTCTATTAGCAATCCATATACAACTATACTAAACATGAGAGAACAAGACTATAGAGAATAAGTGAATAAGAATTCTTTTTCATTGAGATGTAAACATGCAATACAAAGAACTCTGTATATAGTGTTTTTACATTAATACAAAGGACATGAAGAGATGGGAGATAGAATGTGGATAGTCACCATAATATAGTTTATTTATAACACTCCCCCTTGACTATCCACGTGATAATATACTATTCTTTAATACGCTTGGTGATGCTGCCTCGTTAAAAACCTTGCTAGGAAAACCGAGTGGGACAAAACCTCAGCTAAGGGAAAAAGAGTACAGCGTGTATTGTCTCCCCCTAATACTTCTGGATCAGGTATGTTGCCTCATTAAAAACCTTACTAAGAAAACCCAGTGGGATAAAACATAGTCAAGGGAAAAAGAGTGCAACTTGAATAAGTCTCCCCCTCATTTTAACATGTATCCCTAAGTGACATGTGTCCATCTTCCTTGAAAGTCGAACAAAGCTTTTGTAGCCAATGATTTGTCGCTTGATCCCTTAATGTGCACGACTGTGTTTTGTTACATTCCTGCATCTACAAGACTAACCAAACTTGTTTTGATGGGTTAGTAAAATATAATCAAATATCGTTTATACCTGAAATATTTCTTTGAACTCATTCCAATGTCTCTTCACTTGACAATGGTTATATCATGACAATAAGCTCAAGTGAAAAATATTATAACCATACATAGCTAGCAAAACATATTAATGCACTTATGCATTTAATGATGGTACTTCTAGAATGAGAATCTCTACTATGGTAGGAGATGATAATAGGGTGATTTTCATTTTAGCGCCCCCTATATATATATATATATATATAGTGTGGTTCATTATTGAACAACCCCCTTGAATGTGAACATTAGTGAACTAATCTGAGCCCTTGATTATCAATACACAAGTGTAAATCAATGGCCATGATTTGATGATGAAAATACACTAGTGTATTTTACGATTTGATGATGTAAATCAATGGTCAAGATTTATTTATTCAGTTCACAAATACACTAGTGTTCACTCTAGAACCCCACCCTATATATAGGTTTAGGTTCCTGTAAAAATGTGAAGTTTGTGAGAAGTGTGAGAAATTTTATGGAGACGACACGTGACATTATTTAATTTTATGGATTAAGGGTAATAAGGTAATTAACTTCAATAACCAATTTAATTATAAAAGAGATTGTAATCGCTTTAGGAGTTATTTTAGGAGATAATATTGTTTTGCGTATCAATAACTAATCATGGTGTTTTAACATCTAGAATGTTTTTTTTTTTTTTTTGTTATTTTACAAGTATAAAACGCCATACAGATTCCAGAAACACCACGAATTGAATTGTAATACATTCATGATGTTTTAACATCTGGACTGATTGTATTGCTATTCAAGTCATGGTGTTTTAACACCATATGGGGATGATTGTTTGCTATTCCAGATGTTAAAACACAATGACTTGAATTACAAGACAAAGGTTTCAGATTTCAGATGTTTAAACACCCTAACTTGAATCACAATACCATGTTTTCAGATGTTTAAAACATCACGCCTTGAATCACAATACAGTTAAAACATTATTGTATGAAAATAGAAAAAATATCAAGGACTAAAACATCCGATTGAAACGTAATTTTTTTCTCTATTTGACCCATTTGATTGTCGAGTGAATTCCATCACTTCAATGACATACCAACACATATATTTTCGCTATAACTACACTATTCGTATTCTAACCATTTATTTTGACTCATTTGGTTTGTCGAGTGAATTCCATCACTTCCATGACTTACCAAACACATACAATTTTTGCTATATCAATATTACACATATCTACCTATCTATTTTGACCTGTTTGGTTGTCAAGTGAATTACAACACTTCATTGACATACCAAACACGACTATTCTCACTATATCAACACTAAATATATCAACGACTAAATTGTTTACATAATGTAATAAAACTACAAGTCGCGTACCTTTCAAAGCTTTTCCTTCAAGCGTGCGTCCGCCCCGGCTTGTCCGCTTGAAGATTTGATTCCCTTGCCTATAGAGTTCAACCAACAATGTGTTTAGAACTCTTATCGCTTCATATTTCGCATAATTTTCCATATTAATCAAATATGCGTTTTACTAGAAATTTTAACAATTTTAGATTTCATTTAGGCATTTTAACAAACACCTAATGGGCATAATTTTTACACATTTACAAATTAGTTCATAACTAGTTAATTTTGCCAAGATTAACATCATTTTCAAATTCATTATATCTAGCATGCATAACAACACCTAGATTCACTTCATGGAAATCAAACAACACCCATTTTCTGATCAAAATTCTAGTGTTCTTCATTATTCTACAAAACCCTTTTAACACCTAAGTGGGTGATTATGAAGTTCATAATTATGAACACCAATTCATCAATTTATTGACTAGGGTTCGTTCCTAAATATGGATTCATCCTAGTTTCACCCAAACATCAATCATTCAAGCTCAAATATCGATTTCATAAGTTCATCAAGAATTTGAGATGAAATCAATTAATGAAACTTGACATACCTTGTGATCCATTCACTTGGGTGATCACTAAATTCAACTTGACTTTCGATTTAGACTTGATTTCCTTGTTGAATTTGATTGTATCTTGTGATTTAGGGTTCAAAGGACGAGCCCATTTCTTAGCTCTGTGAAAGTATCGACCAAAACACACACCAAGTGTGTGTTTTGAGTCTATTTTACGTATAAGTATTTTCACTTTCAAATTTGGCCATTTTGGTCCCTCGAGGTTCTTTTTTTTAAGTTTTATAAAATACCAACATCTCATGTTTTCTTTATTATTCACTAGAAATTTTTAACTAGGTTAATTAATCCTAGTCACGTTATTCTTTGGTTAAACCAATATATATATAGAGGCCGGTTAACGTACAATACCTCTTATCCTACATTATGTACGCGATGCCCTCAGCCGTACGATCTTCGATCGATCAAACGCGGCCGAAACAAATTTAAATGATTAAATTAATCATTTTAGTATATCTAAATCATACCAGGAAGGTTAAAAACGTCATTGCGAGGTCATAAATCTCTGTAATTGACCGATGATAGTTCAAAATCAAACCCTAAATCAAATTCAAAAACCTGAAATTCTTCTTCCCTAACCTCCCTTCGTTCCTTTTGGTGCGATATCGATAATAAGAACTACTAATTTGGGAGTTGTAAGGGTCAAACGGAAGAAGACTGACAATGATCGACCAGCAATCGAAGAAGATGAACAGTAACACACACACAGATTATACACATGCGATTTCATCAAAATTACCACATGCGAAATTGTTACAAAAAAACAACATGCTATTTCATCAAAATTATCACATGCGAAATTGGTACAAAAAAACAACATGCGAATTCATCAAAAATTATCACATGCGAAATTGTTATAAAAAAACAACATGCGATTTTAAAATGCGGGAAGATGATCTGACGGCTGAGATTATAGCGTACGTAATGTACGATAAGCAATATTGTACAGTACACTTTACCTATATATATATATATGGGATGGTTCAAATGAAAACCACTTTTATTGTGAAAACTCGAAAACTAACAAAAAAAAGCCTAAAAACACACAAATTTTTTTTTTCAATTTTTTTTTATAAAAATCTCTGGATTTTATATATGAAAAAAAACTTTTTAATTTTTTTTTTGTAGTACACATGTGTAATAATACACGTGTAATACACATACACATGTGTAGTATTACACATGTGCACTACACAATTTTTTTTTTTTGAAATTTTTATTATATAAAAAAACCTGCGAAAATTATAATGAAAAAAAAAATTTGGTATGTCTTTTTGGCTTTTTTAATTAGTTTTCGAGTTTTCACAATAACTAGTGGTTTTCATTTGAACCTTCCCCTATATATATAGGAGATGGTTCAAATGAAAACCACTTTTATTGTGAAAACTCGAAAACTAACTAAAAAAAGCCTAAAAAACACACAAAATTTTTTTTCAATTTTTTTTATAAAAATCGCTGGATTTTATATATGAAAAAAAAACTTTTTTTCAAAAAAAAAAAAGTTTTTTTTTTTGTAGTAAACATGTGTAATAATACACGTGTAATACACATACACATGTGTAGTATTACACATGTGCACTACACAAATTTTTTTTTTGAATTTTTTTTATATAAAAAACCTGTGAAAATTATTATGAAAAAAAAAAATTTTGGTATGTTTTTTTGGCTTTTTTAATTAGTTTTCGAGTTTTCACAATAACTAGTGGTTTTCATTTAAACCTTCCCCTATATATATAGGAGATGGTTCAAATGAAAACCACTTTTATTGTGAAAACTCGAAAACTAACTAAAAATAGCCTAAAAACAAACAAAAATTTTTTTTTTCAATTTTTTTTATAAAAATAGCTGGTTTTTATATATGAAAAAAAAAATTTCAAAAAAAAAAAAAAAAATTGTAGTACACATGTGTTATTGTATACTACACATACACATGTGTAGTATTACACATGTGCACTACACAAAATTTTTTTTTTTTTTTTGAAATTTTTTTTATAAAAAATCCTGCGAAAATTATAATGTAAAAAAAATTGGTATGTTTTTTTGGCTTTTTTAATTAGTTTTCGAGTTTTCACAATAACTAGTGGTTTTCATTTGAACCTTCCCCTATATATATATATATATATATATATATATATATATAGAGTTAATTACATAGTTAGTCCCTGTGGTTTGCACAAAGTAACACTCTAAGGTATTAATAGTTTAAAATCACATTCTGGGGTATTAACTTTCCATTTTATAACGTTTGAGGGTATTAACATTAGTTGACCGTTAAAACTTAACCCTGACACCCTCATGTTCAAAAAACATGAGGGTATTTTCGTCATTACAACCCCTTTGTTTAAATAATGATAATATACTGGATAATTACAAACAAGACTCCATTCTCTCTTCAGCATCTTTCAAACCTTTTTCAAAATCCCCAATTCAAACCCTAAACTTAACCATGGTGCCGCATCACTGATTTAAGTGGGGTGCAACGGTGGTTTGGTTTTGACATCGATCACAACAAATGTGAAGTGCGGTGAGGTGCCCACCCACCATCAACGATTCCGATATCGATCACAACAAGGGGCTATGTTTGGTTCAACTCAGATTTGGTTTGGACATCGATCACAACACTTGCAGCATGTAATGACGAAAATACCCTCATGTTTTTTGAACATGAGGGTGTCAGGGTTAAGTTTTAACAGTCAACTAACGTTAATACCCTCAAACGTTACAAAATGGAAAGTTAATACCCCAGAATGTGATTTTAAACTATTAATACCTTAGAGTGTTACTTTGTGCAAACCACAGGGACTAACTATGTAATTAACTCTATATATATATATATATATATAATATGGGTAGGGATCCTGTACATTAATCTAGAAGTGTATTATAACACTATATAACACCATATAAACACCATATAACACTATGTAACACGATATAACATCATATAACACTATATAACACTATATAACATTATATAACACTATACATCTATCATAGACATGCTATCAGACAAAATATTGTGTTATATTTATTATATAGTGTTATATAGTGTTACATAGTGTTATATGGTATTACATAGTGTTATACGGTGTTTATATGGTGTTATATAGTGTTATATATAGTGTTATAATATACCTCTCACACTTCTGGATTAATGTATAGGATCCTCTATCTATATATATATATACATATATATATATACATATATATAGGGGACCGCTAAAATGAAAACCACCTCTAGTTGTAAGAACCGTGAGAACTACACCATACGGGGCGAGGTGGACCAACATTTTTTTTCATAAACGTAGATGCGTGTATTATAAACACATTTGTAAAAAAAATTCAAAAATAAAAATGTCGTGTGTGTAGTTTTGAGCACCACAAGTTTGCGTTTACGGGTACCGTAAATTTGGTCTAAAATTTACGGTACCCGTAAACACAAACAAAACTACAAACACGACATTTTTTTTTTATTTTTTTTACAAATGTGTTTATAATACACGCATCTACGTTTATGAAATAAAATTTTGGTCCAACTCGCCCCGTGCGGTGTAGTTCCCATGGTTCTTACAACTGGAGGTGGTTTTCATTTTAGCGGACCCCTATATATATATATATATATATATATATATATATATATATATATATGCAAATAAATATCAATTTCTAATATTTTCGGGGTGTTACACCCGAGCTTAACATTTATGGATAAAGTGCTCCCATTACCCGGTTTGCACCTACCCTTAATTGACTCGTTTGGTTTGCCTTTATGAAATCCATCATTTCAAGTAAACATGACATACAAATTTTCAAATTTCTATATAATAACAAATCTCAACAACAAAAGATTAAACAACAATATTAACGAAGCATTTAGCTGCGTACCTTAAAGCTTTCCTTTGAGTCTATTATCACTTCTTGATTGATCTCCCGGTTTATCCCTCGAGCCGCCTATAGTATACAACCCGATTATTTAATAAATTATCATTATGATGATCATTCCCATCATATTACAAATGAACCAATTCATGTGTTTCTTATCAACAGTTTTCTCATACAGTTTTCTGTATACTACGTTTCACTTAGGCATTTTATCATACATCTTATATGCATGATTTTTATGAAACTTTCGTTTATTCAAGTAAACATCTTTCTAACCAAACATTCTTATTAACCAGAAGGTACTTATGTTATTAATGCTTTAACATCAAAATTTTAGTTTCTTATGAGTTCATATACATAATTTAACCCTCCAATTTCATGGATTCAATCATTTGTCAAAACCTACTTACACATACAAGTGCAAATCACCCTAATACTTAATCATTGTATTGGTTCTACCTTCATTCATCAAAGATTTTCCTAGAATCATGTACGCACTACAACTTTTGTCAAAATTTTCAACAATTTCTACTTCAATTGTACATCATAAGGTTCATCAAGAATCATTACATCATCATACACCAAATTATCAACATACCTTATGATGAGATGATATTGTGGACTCTAATTTATCAAGCATGCATCAGAATCACTTCAATTTCAGGTTGAATTTGATGGATCTTGTGGTGATGACCAAAAACTAGGGTTTTCTTCTTCCCCATCTTCTGGCCGCACACACACTCAGTGTGTTGTGTTTTATGTTTAAATGTTTTATATAAATTAACTTTCCCCATTAACCATCTTTAGTCCCTCCAGTTTCCATGTTTTCTTTATAAGTTAGCTATTAACTAGTAACTAAAATAACTTAATCAAGTTACATTATTTTAGTTATTATGTCATTATTATTTACCATCAAAGTAATATAAGACATCAATGTAATATATTTTCAGGGTGTTACAGAAATTGCATGTGAGTTTCTGAATTTAAGACGCACGAAATATATTTATACCCACCCATATACCATTAAATCAATCATTGAAAGTGTTTTGGTCAAAAATCAAGCTAAGATAATGCAACCAAACTTTCTGTTGTGAGGTGTGATGCTTGAATAAATGAACAACGCTAAGGATCACTCAGAAATGTAATGAACAAGTGACACAAAGATTTATACGAGGAAAAAGCCCTTGATCAAGAGTTGATCTCCGGCATAAAAAACCTCGGGTGATGGAAACTACCGATCACTAACTCAGATTAAACAAACAAGTTATTACAACTTTGGATGATAGCGAGCTAGTTACAAGGATCACTAGAGTGTAATGTGCAACAAAGTGGGTAATCGCCAAGTGAATTGTCGAGAGCTGATGAGAGCAGTTACGAGTGTGTGTGTTAAGCTAAAAATAGCCAAGTGTTCTAATCTAGCTCGCTTTCCCCTTTTAAATTTGGAAAAATATCTAAGCTAACTAACTATCCGCATTTTGTGCAAGTCTTCCACGAACTCCATAACGTCCACTTCAGTTAAGCACGTGCGGAATAAGTAGAGAATATGCTCCAGGAATATCGCCAAGACCAAGTCCAAGCTCGTACTCCTGCAAAACAACATCATATTCAAAGTAGACAATCGTTAGTGCAAGGATCACTATGATGATCCATGATCCTGATCCTACAATACTTTCTGAGGATCACCAATTCAAACAGAACCGAGGATCCCTAAGCCCGGCAATAATTGAGGATCACTCATCTTTGGAAAATCCTCCCCTAACAATTGCCCCCAAAATATAAGGAGTGAAGTGTAAATAAACGAGTTGTATTTTCTCGTTCTTATCCGTAACAAACCAACGGATATATAGTCGTTACTTTCTGACTAGTCGTTGCCATCCTGACGTCACTGAAGTGACTATCCTACAAGATCATGATTATAAATTGAAATTAGAGATAAGGGTTGAAGCATTTAAATTCGTGCGTTTCATCCTTTATATCTTCATTCGAAGATCTGATCAGGTACTTCTCTTCCTTTCTCTCTTCATATTCTCTTTCTGTTTCTTCTTCTTCACCATCGTTATGTCCAAGATGATGCTGAGATCCTCACCAGCTAAGGATCATAAGAGGGACAGTCCCTTGAAGAGCCAAAAGATAATCGAAGACTCTGCAAAGGAACGATGTTGCTTTACTGATCCACATATAGATAGGATTCGCCATTGTTTTCCTGCAAACACCATCTTCAAAGCTTTTGATCCCACCGTCTTGAGTGACTATGTTTCTGAAACCTGGGTAGCTTTTCCGGTCACCCCATTTACAATAGGATACTCGTATCCTTTTCCTGATTTCACCCAATCCTTCTTCTCTCTCACCGTCATCTCCTACATCCAAGGGATGCCAATGATGTGGAGGGTCTTATATACCCTTGAAAGAATCATTGAGCATGAAAGTATTGATCTGGGAATGTCGGAGTTTGCAGAGATGTATGACCTCGTTAGCCACGGATCTCACCGATATCTACTCAAACATAAACCTGGTGAAGAACACCCCATCTTCAAAGCCACTAAGAATGACACCAACTGGAAACGACGATTCTTCTTTGTCAGAAGGGATTCTATCCCTGATGGAAAGGATCTGCCTAGAAAATGGACCACCCATGGTAGGATAGAGGATCCTGAGAAGGATCACAGGATAATCTTGTTTTTATTGAGGATCACTAACATCCTTTTGTCTCCATTTTGCAGCTATTTCTGTTGCACACCTCATTACAACACCTGCAACGAAGGAAAGGCTTGCTGCTTTTCAGAGGCTCGATCCTGCAATAAGAACATTCCAAGCAAATACCCAGGATTCTCAAGAGGTATCCTCAGGTTCTGTCACAATGTCAAGTAAGTATCCCATTTTGTGCATAATTAAATGTTTAAATAAAAATGAAATAAGGATAATTATCTGTTTTGGATGTGTAGGTGCTGGAAAATCATCGAAGTCTGCTACTCGCTTCAGTGTCACCGATCTCACCACCGTTGGCCCCAGGTCTGGAAGGAAGAAGGCTGCTGCTAGCCCAAGTACTGCCATCCCCAAGGCTACTGCTTCCAAGGGAAAGAAGAGGAAAGCCTCTGAGGCTGACAATCTAGAAGGCCTGCCTTTAATCCGCCACCAGTTCCTTGAGTACTTTGCTGATGTAAGGATCACTGACTTAGCTTAGTTATCCTTCCCACTTGAGGATCATGTGATCCTAAACTTCACATTGTCTTTTTGCAGAAATTTGCTGAAATCGAGGACTATGTAGGCAATGTTGAAGAGGTTGAGCAAAAGTGTTTGGACCTTCAAAAGATCATGCTGGCCAAGGATCAGAAGATTGCCTCCCTTGAAAACGATGTCAATCTGGTGAAGAGAGAACTTGTCCTGGCTCATATCACTGCTGACCAGGAGAAGAATGAGATCATAAATGATGCCAAAGTCTCCGCTGCCATTGCTATGTACAAAACCCAGTTGCAGATGGCCCAAGAAGCTCTGGATCCTGACTTTGACAAGAGCAGCTGGGATGTAGAGGGCTGGAAGGCTAGATTGGCTGAGCTGGACGATGAAGA
Organism: Helianthus tuberosus; assembly: GCA_030545235.1. Classification (NCBI taxonomy): domain Eukaryota; kingdom Viridiplantae; phylum Streptophyta; class Magnoliopsida; order Asterales; family Asteraceae; genus Helianthus; species Helianthus tuberosus. The sequence continues at coordinate 166,126,737 of CM060442.1, forward strand.
AGAGGCTGGTGATATCTTGGCAATCGAGGCTGGCAGCAGTGGGATGAAGGATCATGCGGGTGATACTGGAGCTGGAGGAGGTGATGGTGATGCAGCAAAGGTGTAGGCTGCAGGAATGGGCGATGATGGACATTTCTAGACGCGGCTGTTAAGGGTGGATTTCTAAATGATCAGTGATCCTCATTTACTGTTGGGTTTAGTGATCCTCAATTCTGTCTGAAATAGTGATCCTCAGAAGTGTTGCAGGATCAGGATCATGGATCATCATAAGGATCCTTGTACTAACGGTTGTCTACTTTGAATTCGAAATTGTTTTGCAGGAGTATCAATGTGGACTTGGTCTTGGCGATATTCCTGGAGCACATTCTATGTTTATTCCGCACGTGCTTGGTCAGAAGTGGACGTTATGGAGTCGTGGAAGACTTGCACCATTTGCGGAATGTTAGTTAGAGTAGATATTTTCCATTTTTAAAGGGGTAGCGAGCTAATTAGAAAACACTTGGCTATTTTTGGCTACACACACACTCGTACAACTGCTCTCACCAGCTCTCGTTAACTCACTTGGCGATTACACACTATTTTACACAATACACTATAGTGATCCTTGTACTTAGCTCATTATCATCCGAAGTTGTAATAGATTTCTTGCTTAATTTGAGTTGGTGATCGGTAGTTTCCATCACCCGAGGTTTTTTATGCCAGAGATCATTCATTGATCAAGGGCTTTTTCCTCGTATAAATCTTTGTGTCACTTGTTCAATACATTTCATAGTGATCCTTATTGTTGTTTATCAATTCAAGCATCATACCTCACAACAGAAAGTTTGGTTGCATTGTCACTGCTTGATTTTTGACCAAAACACCGGCCGGAGCCCATTTTTTAGGACATGGTAGTAGTTTTATTTTGGTTATGATGTTTTGAAACAATGATGGGTTGTATTTGAACAATAGTTTCTAGGGTTATGGATCATGGATCCTCAGACAATAGGTAGGATAATGGGTGGTGGATGGATCCTCTGTTTGGGGGATGAAGCCACTTGTTATCCTGCCATCTTTATTTCCTGCACTTCAAAGACCTATGAACAATGGACACCCTTTACTTACCCCAGCGGACGGGCCACGTATTGCTGGTAGATGCTTGGGGTAAGTAATTTTGACAACCTTGAAGGGTTTAATGTTTTGTGAATAAAATAACTTTAACTTTTTGGCTTTTTCCTGTGTTATTATCCTTGTGAGTACTTTACTTTTCAATTGTTGTGATATACATATTTTGTCTGAATTTATTAAGTAAAGAAAAAAAATTTAATAAATATTCTCAAAAAGTTTAGGATATGATCAAGGATCACATATCCTATAGTCAACAATTTCTGAAAACTAGTGTAATTTAAGGATCACAAGTTCAGTTGTCAAATGATAAGGGTCACTCAGATGAATAATGAATAAAATCAAAATAGTTAAGGATCATACCTAAGAATCCAAGTTAGGATCCTAACCTTTAACACTTATATTCAGGTTAACCAAAAGACAAACCTTAGTAGAAGGTAAGGATCAAGGATCCTTGGTCGTTTAGCTTCAAAAACCTGAAATAGGATACAACTTGGGACTAAGCCAATATAAGATAAGAGTTAGTAACTGGGGACAAGCCCAACAATTCTGGGGACAAGCCCAATATACTGGGGACAAGCCCAAAGGATAACTGGGGACAAGCCCAAAGGATAACTGGGGTCAAGCCCAAAGGAAAACTGGGGTCAAGCCCAAAGGATAACTGGGGTCAAGCCCAAAGGATAGTGTGTAAACTGGAGTATGGCCCTCACTGGCGACTATCCAAACTTAGTGACATGAAAATGCCAAAACCTTAGCTAACGTGAAAACGTTAGAAACCTTAGGAACGGATGTATGGTACGTCTACCATTACACGTAGGATCCTGGATATAGCTAGTACAATGAAATTGTCAGCCCCTAAAGTGAGTACTAGTCCCATTGCCATGAACTATACCAGGATCATCGTGCGCTACTGGCGAAACTGGGGACAGGCCCAAATAACTAGGGTCAAGCCCAAATAACTGGGGTCAAGCCCAAATAACTGGGGTCAAGCCCAAACAACTGGATACTTCTGTGGATACTCAATCCCTTGTTAAGGATACCTGAACCTTCAAAACTCAGAATCAAGTGAAAGGAGGATAAAGGATGCAGGATCCTTATCCTTATATAAGATAACTAAAGAATGAAATAGTTTGAGATTAGAATATTACCACAATGAGGATCATCTGTCCTGTAAGGATCCTTCAAGGATACTTGTCAGGTAAGGATCATGGATCCTTATCACATGAAGTATTTCTTTAAGTGGACAACATTCCAGGCTCTTGGTAGCAAATCACCTTCCATTGTTAGCAATCGATATGCCCCTTTCCTGCCTCAGCTTAAATCAAGTAAGGCCTTCCCACTTTGGTGCCAACTTTCCATCAGCAGGGTTGGTGGTATCCTGGAATACTTTCCTTAACACCATATCTCCAACTTGGAATTTCCTGATCCTGACATTTTTGTTGTAAGCTCCAGCCATCCTTTGTTGATAACCGGCCATCCTTATCCTTGCCAAATCCCTGAGTTCTTCTATAGTATCCAGATCTTGAACCAAGTTTTCAGCATTTTCTTCAGGATCACGAATGCTTGTTCTTGCAGTAGGAACCACCATCTCTGTAGGGATCACTGATTCTGCCCCAAATACCAAAGAAAATGGAGTTTGGCCAGTGGCATTCTTGGGAGTTGTCCTATCAGCCCAAAGTACATAAGGTAGTTCTTCTGCCCATTTTCCTTTCTTGGATCCAAGCTTCTTCTTCAAATTGTTGATGATGATCTTATTGGATGATTCTGCCTGACCATTAGCTTGTGGGTGGACTGGTGTTGATGTTATCATCTTAATCCCCCAGCTGTCACAAAAGTTAGTAGTTCTATTCCTAATAAATTGGGATCCATTATCACAAACAATTTCAGAAGGGATACCAAATCTAGTAATAATGTTTCTTTTAATAAAGGATATCACTTCCTTTTCTCTGACTTGAGCAAAGGCTTCAGCCTCTATCCACTTGGAGAAGTAATCAGTCATAGCAAGCATGAATACTTTTCCACCAGGTGCTTTAGGAAGCTTACCAACTATATCCATTCCCCATCTCATAAATGGCCAAGAAGAGGATATAGGATGCAAGAGCTCTGCTGGTTGATGAAGGATATTACTATGTCTCTGACAAGGATCACACTTCTTGGCATATTCCACAGAATCCTTCTTCATAGTAGGCCAATAGTATCCTGTCCTCAAGATCCTTGAGAATAATGCCCTGCCCCCAGTATGGTTTCCACAATCTCCTTCATGGAAATCCTTTAGGACTTCTTGGATTTCAGGATCCTCAATGCATCTTAAATATGGACCTGCAAGAGATCGTTTATACAACATATTAATTAATATTGTAAATTGAGATACCTTGATTTTGAAAGCCCTAGGGTTTTCTCCTGTAGGAATCTCTCCATGTTGTATGTATCTCATGATTGGGATAATCCATGATCCTGAATGAGATTGAGTATCCTCACTAGGGATGATTGCGGAATCCTCTCCTATCTCCATAGCTACATGATCCTCGATAGCACGGGTCAGGATATGGATAATAGGGATCTTGATATCCTCCGGGATCTTCAAGGATGATCCTAGATTGGCTAATGCATCAGCCCCTGCATTCTCTTCCCTTGGTACCTGTGTCAAACTAAAGGAAACAAAGGAGAGTGCCAATTCTTTGACTATCTCTAAATATTTGATTAGCTTTTCACCTTTAACAGCATAGGATCCATTAAAGTGATTAGTAATTAACAACGAATCTACATGTACCTCAAGACTTCTAGCTGTTGGACCTCTAATTCAGCTTCCTTTTGCAAGTCACTACTAAAATCTGCCACAAAGTCAGCTAAGGCTTTAGATTTAATGGCAATTCTAGGCTCATATCTTATATCATATGCACTAAGCTTCACTGCCCACTTAGCCATCCTTCTTGACATTTCAGGTTTCCTGAGAACATTCTTAATTGAAAATTAGTCTTAACAATAATGGCATGAGTCTCAAAATAATGTCTTAATTTATTAGATGCCATAATTAATGCAAGGATAAGTTTCTCTAAGTGTGAATACCTGGATTCAGCATCAAGTAAACTCTTACTTACATAATAAACAGGATGTTGTGTACCTTGGTGATCCTTAACAAGGACCGCACTTACTGCTTTTGAGGATACTGCTAGGTATAAGGATAATATATCCCCCTTTTCCGGTTTCATCAAGGCGGGGGCTGAGGATAGGTAATCCTTAAGAGCTTTCAGGGCACTTTCATGCTTCTCAGTCCATTCAAATTTCTTGTTCTTCCTCAGGATGTCATAGAATTCCTTACACTTTTCTGAGGATTTGGATATGAACCTGTTCAAGGCTGCGATCCTGCCTGTCAATCTTTGCACATCCTTGGCATTGGCAGGAGATTTGATGTTCACAATAGCCTTAATCTGCTCTAGACTTGCTTCAATGCCCCTCTTTGTCACCATATAGCCTAAGAATTTACCTGCTTTAACACCAAAATGACACTTCGAAGGATTTAGTTTCATATTAAATTTATCAAGGATATTGAATGCTTCCTCCAAGTCTTTAAGGTGATCCTCAGCTTTCTTGGACTTAACCACCATGTCATCTATATAGACTTCCATAGTGTGTCCAATTTGTTCCTTGAACATCATATTGACTAGCCTTTGATAAGTAGCACCTGCATTCCTTAATCCAAATGGCATAGCAATATAACAATATATACCAGTTGGGGTCATAAAGGTTGTATCCTCTTGATCAGATGGTTCCATCTGAATTTGCTGAAATCCAGATGAAGCATCCATAAAAGTCAACAACTCATGACCCACGGTAGCATCCACCATGGAGTCAATGTGGGGTAATGGGAAAGGATCCTTGGGACATGCCTTGTTTAAATCAGTAAAATCGACACATACCCTCCACTTTCCATTTTTCTTTTGAACAACAACCACATTGGCTAATCACCTTGGATACTTAACCTCTCTTATCATACCTGCCCGAAGTAGTTTATCTACCTCTTCCTGGTTAATAGCATTCCTTTCAGGTGCAAACTTCCTTGTCTTTTGATGAATAGGCTTGAATGACCTGTCAATGCCAAGCTTATGAGTAATTATATCCTTAGATATACCTGTCATATCCTCATGATTCCAGGCAAAGGTAGTTTTCCTTCTTTTAAGAATGGATACTAGATCCTGTTCAATTTCGCTAAGGATCCCTGATCCTATGAAGATCCTGGATTCAGGATCCAGGATCATGAGGATCCATGAGGATTTCCTTTACATCATGCTCTCTTGCCTCCAAGACATCTCTTGAAGGATACTTTAATTGCTATTGCTCCCTTGGTCTTGAGGCTGGCTTCATTGATGAGGTATAGCAATTCTTAGCTTCTTGTTGATCACTCTCAATTTTCACCACTCCCCATGGACTAGGAAGCTTCACGCACTGATGATAAGTAGATGGGACTGCCTTCATGTCATGTATCCATGGCCTGCCAAGGATAACATTACAACAAGATAAGCAATCTATAACACAAAACTTTTGATAAGAATGGAGTCCTTCAATATAGATAGGGAGTTTGATGTCCCCTAGTGTGTTCTTGGTTTCTCCACTGAATCCCACAAGGACTGAGGATCTTGGGACAATATCAGACTCTGGGATATTCTTCTTCTTGATGACATCAAGCTGAATGATGTTCACAGAGCTTCCTCCATCTATAAGGATCCTGCGAACAAAATGATTAGAAATAAACAGGGTAATAACAAGACCATCATGATGAGGATCCTGAACATCAAGACGATCATCCTCATCAAAAGTTATGATCTTATCCTCGGTGACAGTGGACGTCCGGATGGGTCTGTCTCCATTATCCATCTTGGTTTCCTCGGCATGTCTTTTGGCTGTTGAAAAGGAAGTACCACAAATGTCTGACCCGCCGGATATGAAGTTTATAACTTGTGCATCTGCTGGAGGAGCAGGAGCCTTTTCCGGGATCCTTTCAGGATCCTGGATCCTTGACTTCTTTCGTCCTAAAAGCTCTTTCAAATGCCCCTTGCTTAACAAGTAACCAATTTCCTTTCTAAGTGCAATACACTCTTTAGTGAGATGCCCGAAATCCTCATGATATGCACACCACTTGGACTTATCTTTTGTAGCAGCTGGTTTATCACTTTTCCTTGGCCACCTAGCTTTCTCACCTAGATTCTGCATTGCAAGGATTAGTTCATTGTTATCAACAGAAAAACAGTATTCAGAAATGGGAGGATAATCCTCATCATCCTCTTCCTGTTCGATTGCATGCACATTCTAGTTGTCAGACTTGTTGTAGGACTTGAACTTATTATTCTTAAAGTAGGATCCTTGCTTTTCCTATTTCGAGGATCCTGTCAATCTTTCCTGGATCCTTTTGTCATCCTCTAGACAGATGAACCTAAGGGCCCTGGTTCTTACTTCATCAAGATTCCTGCATGGGGTCATAACAAGATCATCATAGAATAAGGAATCCCTAAGCAATCCCATTTTAAAGGCTTCTACAGCCGTAGCTATATCCAGGTTAGGGATATCTAAGGATTCTTTACTAAATTTACTGATGTAATCTCTAAGTGATTCATTTTGACCTTGTGTTACCCTATATAGATCACTAGTTAATCGTTCAAACTTTCTACTACAAGAGAATTGACTATTAAACAAGTTAACTAGATTAGCAAATGAAGTAATAGAGTAAGGGGGAAGACTTAGCAGCCATTTAAGAGCAGATCCTGTGAGTGTGGATCCAAATCCCTTGCATAGACATGCTTCTTTTAACCTCTCAGGAATTGGATTGATCTCCATCCTCTCCCTGTATTGGGCTACATGTTCCTCTGGGTCCGTTGAACCATCATATAGCTTCATAGTTGGTATTTGGAACCTCTTGGGTATCTCAGCATCACAAATGGGGGGTGCAAAGCGAGATATCCTATGGCTGCCATCTGCAATTTCAGGAATGGGTTTAACCACCCCTGGTACGCTGGATATCATATCCTTAAGCTTCTGTAGCTCCCTAGCCATAGCTTGATTTATACCTGTATCCTACATAGAGCCATGGTTAGTGTTATATGAATTATTGAAAGTGTTACCTCCCATTGGATTCATGTTTGGAATTCCGGATGTGAATCCATGTTGACGGGGTTCTGGTATGACTGAAGGACCAGAGGAAGCAATGGTCTGCATTGGTATGAAGTCTCCATGATGAACATCCGAGCTTGGAGGCTGCATACTCCTTAAGAATCCTTGATCCTGAAAGATGTTGGATCCTTGAACCTGAGAGGATCCTTGAAGCTGAAAGGATCCTTGGGGCTGAGAGGATCCTTGAACCTGAAAGGATCCTGGAATAATAGAGAATCCTTGGACCTGAGAGGATACTTGGACCTGGGAGGATCCTTGGACCTGGGAGGATCCTTGGACCTGGGAGGATCCTTGAATCGCGTGCATTCCCAAATATCCTCCTGAGCTGAAGGATCCTTGATGCTGAAAAGAGGATCCCGATGGCTGAAAATAGGATCCCTGAGGCTAGGAGTGAGAGCCAAATGCCTGACTCATAGTTGCCATTCCATAACGCCTTTCTGATGGACCACTTTGATACTGGATGCCCGGAACTGCCGATTGTAGGGTAGTTACAACTGGAGTGTCAAAATTCAATGACCTTGGCATCAGAGGAGAGTGATCCTCCACTGATTTCTTCTGTTTCTTGATATCACCAATCTCTTGGAGGATCCGTTCATTGGTTTTGTCCTGCTCTTGCATGCGATCCCTCCTCTGCAAAATCAGATTAAAAAGATCATTAGTAGTAGGATTAGTGGAAACAGAAGAAGTTGGTGGTTTTTGGAAAATGGGGGTTTGTCTCTTCGCAGCATTTTCAGCATTCTTCTGGGATCCAGAAGGTGGTAGAGGCAAAGAAGAAACGCCTTGTGAAGAACTGATTGCCGGCATAGAGCTTGATGTATTCTTTGCTGAGGAAGCCATTTGCTTGATTGTAACGAACCGAAATGACCACAAAAATATGAATCTTCTCAGGAATGAAGCATCAATTGCCCCACGGTGGGCGCCAAACTGTTTTGGTCAAAAATCAAGCTAAGATAATGCAACCAAACTTTCTGTTGTGAGGTGTGATACTTGAATCAATGAACAACGCTAAGGATCACTCAGAAATGTAATGAACAAGTGACACAAAGATTTATACGAGGAAAAAGCCCTTGATCAAGAGTTGATCTCCGGCATAAAAAACCTCGGGTGATGGAAACTACCGATCACCAACTCAGATTAAACAAACAAGTTATTACAACTTTGGATGATAGCGAGCTAGTTACAAGGATCACTAGAGTGTAATGTGCAAAAAAGTGGGTAATCGCCAAGTGAATTGTCGAGAGCTGATGAGAGCAGTTACGAGTGTGTGTGTTAAGCTAAAAATAGCCAAGTGTTCTAATCTAGCTCGCTATCCCCTTTTAAATTTGGAAAAATATCTAAGCTAACTAACTATCCGCATTTTGTGCAAGTCTTCCACGAACTCCATAACGTCCACTTCAGTTAAGCACATGCGGAATAAGTAGAGAATATGCTCCAGGAATATCGCCAAGACCAAGTCCAAGCTCGTACTCCTGCAAAACAACATCATATTCAAAGTAGACAATCGTTAGTGCAAGGATCACTATGATGATCCATGATCCTGATCCTACAATACTTTCTGAGGATCACCAATTCAAACAGAACTGAGGATCCCTAAGCCCGGCAGTAATTGAGGATCACTGATATTTGGAAAATCCTCCCTTAACAGAAAGTAAAACACAATTTAAAAAAGTGCCATTAATAAATCTCATACATCCAAAATTACAATTTTGTGATCCATACAACTTCTTAGACTTCTTAAAAAACATTCTTTGTAAACTAACTCTACCCTATATATTATATAGTTATTGTTATTGTTTAGAGAGATTAAAAAACTCAAATCATGAAACCAAATCGTTTAAACATTTTAGTTTGGTTTGGTTTGGTTTGGTCTAAAGTTTTAACAGTTTGTTTTAGTTTCATTTCCAATAATAAAAAAACCGCTACTAATGGTTTGGTTCACGGCTTTACCTAAAAACTGTCAAAACCGGACTATGAACACCTATGCCTATCATATTTATACCAGTTAGGCCATTGGTATGTGTATTTTGTATTTTTGAATCCATGTGTATTAGTTATAGACATGAAATTTTAATGCTCATAACGTGGTTTGATATCTTAGTTTCTAGTTTCTGTTATTCCCCAAGTTTGTAAGTATTATGTATAGTAAGTTCCGGGACGAACTTTCCTTTACTGGGGTAGAATTGTAATATCTGAATTTTTTTATATGATGAAATAGTATAACCAACCTATTTAAATATTAATGTTATTGTTTTTTTTAATTTTTATTAATGTTATTGTTTTTTATGTTTGGTAAAACTGAATATAATAAACTTTGAATTTGATTTAGAAATCAACGACCATGGTTAATTCTTAAATTAAAATGTGAAATATGTTGTAAAACAACGGTCTATTAGCAATCCATATACAACTATACTAAACATGAGAGAACTAGACTATAGAGAATAAATGAATAAGAATTCTTTTTCATTGAGATGTAAACATGCAATACAAAGAACTCTGTATATAGTGTTTTTACATTAATACAAAGGACATGAAGAGATGGGAGTTAGAATGTGGATAGTCACCATAATATAGTTTATTTATAACACACCCCCTTGACTATCCACGTGATAATATACTATTCTTTAATACGCTTGGTGATGCTGCCTCGTTAAAATCCTTGCTAGGAAAACCTAGTGGGACAAAACCTCAGCTAAGGGAAAAAGAGTGCAGCGCGTATTGTCTCCCCCTAATACTTCTGGATCAGGTATGTTGCCTCATTAAAAACCTTACTAAGAAAACCCAATGGGATAAAACTTAGTCAAGGGAAAAAGAGTGCAACTTGAATAAGTCTCCCCCTCATTTTAACATGTATCCTTAAGTGACATGTGTCCATCTTCCTTGAAAGTTGAACAAAGCTTTTGTAGCCAATGATTTCTCGCTTGATCCCTTAATGTGCACGACTGTGTTTTGTTACATTCCTGCATCTACAAGACTAACCAAACTTGTTTTGATGGGTTAGTAAAATATAATCAAATATCGTTTATACCTGAAATATTTCTTTGAACTCATTCCAATGTCTCTTCACTTGACAAAGGTTATATCATGACAATAAGCTCAAGTGAAAAATATTATAACCATACATAGCTAGCAAAACATATTAATGCACTTATGCATTTAATGATGGTACTTCTAGAATGAGAATCTCTACTATGGTAGGAGATGATAATAGGCATTTCTTATAACAAATGACTTAACAACCTTTAACATACTTTAAGGTTCAACTATGTCCATACTAAAATATCCAAACATCATCTTCTAGATGTACTTGAGGGATTAGTAAAATATAATTACATATATACTCGAACTGCAGTTTGAGTAATAATTAGACCGTGTCAAGGTCATTCAAAAATTTTCCTCTTTAGTTTGAGAGTTCCCTCTCGATGATGTTTATATTATCACTGTAAGAGTGAAATCTTGTTAAATAGATGTAGCTCATTTTATCCAAATTATACATCTCTTTTCAGAGTATAGTCGACTGTACCACATATGAGTAGTTTCCTTTAAAATTCATATATATAACACATATGGGGTTATTGTTTCATAATGCTTTGAGCATTTTTAATCCTTCAGGGGTTTTCATACAGATGTCATTTGCAATTGTCTCGTACATGTATATGGTGATGACATCCATAAGTTGTTTTTATCTGAAGTCATTCTGAGATTGCGAGGACGCTTAAACATCTAAAGATTATCGCATCCACTACAGGGGTATACGTTTCCTCGTAATCAACTGCTGGGATTTGGGAAAAATCTTTATGTTAAAATGCGTGCTTTACATCGCAAAAACTTATTATTTACGTTTCCTTTTATTTAAAGACACCCATTTATAACCTACTGGTTTGACGTCTATGGGTGTTCGAACTGCTGGTTCGAAAACGTTTAGTTTGTCGAGCAAATTTAGTTCACCCTTAAGTCATGTAGCCATTTTGGCTATTTGTGTGCGTACACTCTTGCACACTTTCTATATACGTAATCTTTTTTTTCATCGATTACATCTATTTCTATAGCATAATCAAATATATCATTTTACACGTGTTTCATTATGGTTCCATATTGTACTTATTTTGTACATAATTCATCGCGATCTCATATTTGTTTGGTACTAGAGTTTCTTTTAGAACTCCATTAGCCTCTTTTGGGGTTTTGACAACAACCTTCTTTAAGGTTTAGTATGCAACCACTTCTGGGGTTTTGTATGCAACCACTTATGGTGTTTTATGTGCCACCTCTTTTGGGGTTACACCAACTGCGTTACTCTGCTCTTTTTGTGTTTTGTGGGTTTTATCTTTTTGGAACCGATTTATCTCTCACAATTTATTAATATGATAATCATTTTGTGAGTACTTCCATTCGAGCAGATAAGTTTAAGCTGGTATATGTGACTTTGTCACCTTATTTGTGTTAGTGAATGCATCTTGTATTTTATTTGTTATTATTTGCAAATACACGCTCTTTCTTTTGGACTTCAGATTTGCATTGACCACTTCAGGGGTCGATATATAATATGATGCATTTTTTTATGTTACCATACTTTCATTTTCTTGTCTCCCCCTAAGACTGGGAATACGATGTACATATCCCCTTTTATGTGTTATGGTGGTGCTATTGGTACATAGGCTGCACAACAAAATATATATATAAAAATGGAAACTTGGTTCTCTTCAGGAGACCTGTTGTAATGGGGAGTATTTATGATAAGGAGTTGGTTTTGAATTGATATAATCAATCGACGAATTCCGTCTCGACTACGTATGCCTCTCACTGTATTTCACATTATGCCCAACAATGGTCCCTACAATTGGGTTGTCAAAGAACCATGTTAAACCATGTCAAAAAAACAACGTTCCATAGTTTTGGGCATATGCTACATACGGGTAGCTAAAAACTCACATGTAACCATGTATGAATGCCACAATCTACACAATTGTACATTTCAATGGTCGCATATAAGAGGGATTGTTTGTAGGAGTTTATTGTTTGGAAGGGCATACAAATTTATTTGCCACAAAAAAAACTAACTAGACATATGATAAGGCATTTTGGGAGCAATGTTTTTAGATTACTTAGAGGTGCTAAGGTACCGGTTAGCATGTTTGATTGTTTAGCATATCATGATGCTATCTTGATGACCTATTTGGTCATGACATGTGGTGAACGTATAAATATTCTAGTAACTTCTGGTTACTCACCATATTTGATTTAATGGAATATTGTGGAAAATTAGTATCATTTCTAGTAACTTCTAATATAGTCTTCTGGCCATATCTACTATATGATATATTTTAGATATTTAGTACATTTTCTTTTACACCATTCCAAGGTGATGACTTTTCATTCAAACATAGTGGAAACTTAATAAATTTCTTCGGTATACCTTAGAATATGATGCATATGAATTACAAAATTCGATATCAGCGGGTAAACTATCGATGCTCTTCTGGAGCATTTAATATGCTATTAACACGTGAAATAGTATCAATAGCGTCTCTACCACGTGAAATATTATAGTTTTAGCCTTTGTTTAGAGGGAAAACAAGTACTATTCATAAGGTTTTCTGTCACACCCCCAAAATACCACATGCGGTAACCCCCGCTAGGCGTGTGACGTACCAGGATCTAGCCACCAATCACATTGAACTAACCATAATATGTTTAACAAAATTCCATTCATTAAATAAAACGTTCATAGAATATAATCCAAGTTAAATAGTGGCAGAGGAAGCAAATAACAATTCATTGTTTAAATGTTTCAAAAACCCAATGTATATGAATTCAGTAAACAAGACACGCGTAGCCAAGCACTGCGATCCATGACCACTCCAACCATCCAGATAGCAAGTTCCCATCCAAAGTACCTAAAGACCTGCGAGCATGCAACAAGTGTACCAGACAACGCTGGTGAGTTCATAGTTTTACGAAAACATTGGTTACCAAGTGTTTAGTTTAATCCATTGAATTTAATGTTGATAATATCCCGAATACAAGATGGCTCCTGATTACTTTGCCCTTTCTCCAATGCTCCTATCAAAGCATTGGTCATGACTAGGTCATTAGTTCACACCCGTCCTCTCAGGTACAGGGTGAGGGTATCAAACCTAAGTAGCGCTACCAACTAATACCTTGTTACCTCTCAGGTAACCAAACAACACAGAGGGACTTTAATGGGGTCACAGCCCCCATCCCCTTATTAAATACGGAAACGGGCGATTGCGAGCCAGTTTCGGTGGTATCGCGTATTGTCTAATTTGGCAGCGGAATTTTCATCAGGACCGTAGTTAGGAAATATTGGATCAGAGTAAAATACCATATTTTCATAATATTAAACACATGGGATAAAACCCAAGTTTGCAATACACACATTTTCATAGGAATAAATCGTATTTTATTTAAGAAAAACATCTATTTCTTTTTAGGTAACTTTATTGCCACTTTTCCAAGCCTTTAGTGCTGTCCAGCTGGCTTCTATTTGACTTTCACATTTTGTTACCTGAAACGCGTTTTAAAAACATTTGTCAGTGGGAAATACTGGTGAGTGAATCTCAGTTTAATCAAGTTTAATAAAAACCAGTGTACAGTATTGAGGGCGGTCTCGCAATTATATCTGTTTCCACGTCATATCAATTAACATCCATGGTACTGTCAGACCCGACTTGTGGAAATGTTACTCCTTGACCAGGTGGTAACAAATTTTGTATACAAAACGCCAACATACTCATGATAATTGTATTCTTACAAATACTCAATAACTGCTTACTATATAATTAATTAAGTGAGGTTTTGTAAAAACAATTTACAAAAAGGTTTACAAAAAACGGATAAACTCACATTGTTGTCTTAGATTTTCTGTAAGGGTTCCCTGGATATTATCTATAAATTACACAAATACACACGTGTTAGTATAATAACCCATTTTAACATTAGTAATACCCTCCCCGAGACGGCATTCCAACGACTACGTCGGGCAGAACCACGACAGTCGTTACGGAACCCTAGATCAATCGGGCAGCGTATCTAATACGCATCCAGGGGTTATGATACTTACAACGGAGCAAAACTTCGCTAATTAGGGGGATATTAGACCTCAGTATAGCTTCTACTATGTGAAAATTCGAGATTAAGAAAAGAAATTGAGCGAGTCGACTGAACTGCCGATGCATGCTACTTATAGGGCTGCATCTCGAGTTTCTCGCGGCCCGCGTAGACCTTAAGGGTCGTCTTACGCAGCCCGCGTAGTAGAGTAATAGGGGCTAGGGTTGATCGGTCATCACAACTAGCTGCGACACGATGACGACACGTGGCAGCCTGGGGTGTCGCCGGAGATCTGATCTGTCGCGACCCGCGTAGGCCATAGCCATGGGCTACGCGCCCCGCGAGAGCCAAAATTTTCTGGTTTTTTATTATTTTTAATAATATTTAAGGTATTTGGGGCCCGTTTTCACGTATGGGGTGTATTTTAGGACATATTGGGATATTTTAAAATATATTAGGGTGTCAGAAAATTTATGAGGGTATCGGTTTTCCTTAGGGTTGTTATATCCTCCCCATCTTGTTTTAGAGCTCGTCCTCGAGATCTACTGTAATAGGTGTGGATATTTCCTTAGCATATCTGATTCCAGCTCCCATGTGTACTCAGGTCCTCTTTTGGAATCCCACTTCACTTTGACCAGAACTAATCTCTTGTGCTTGAGGTTCTTGACTTTCCTGTCTTCAATTTGTAGAGGCCTTTCTACAAACTTGAGTTGTTCATTTACCTCTATATCTTTTATCGGTATTACAAGTGATTCATCAGCTAAGCATTTCTTGAGATTAGATACATGAAATACATCATGTATTCCTGCCATTTCCTCTGGCAGTTGTAGCTGATAGGCTACAGGTCCTATTCTTCTAATAATCTCAAAAGGTCCAATATACCTGGGACTTAGCTTTCCTCTTTTGATGAATCTTACCACTCCTTTCCAAGGAGAGACTTTTAATAATACTCTATCCCTTACTTGAAATTCTAACGGTTTGCGTCGGTTATCAGCATAGCTCTTCTGTCGATCACGTGCTGCTTTCAGTCGTTCCTTGACTTGAATAATCTTTTCGGTTGTTTCTTTTACTATCTCAAGTCCAGATAGTTTCTTCTCCCCAATTTCTACCCAACAGACTGGGGTTCAGCACTTTCGTCCATAAAGTGCTTCGAATGGTGCAACATTTATACTTGTGTGATAACTATTATTATAAGAAAATTCTATCAAAGGTAAGTGATCGTCCCAATTACCTCCAAAATCAATTACACAAGCTCTAAGCATGTCTTCCATTGTCTGAATTGTTCTTTCGCTTTGCCCGTCTGTTTGAGGATGATAAGCTGTGCTTAGATTTAACTTGGTTCCCATTGCTTTTTGGACACTTGACCAAAAATGAGAGGTAAAACGATTGTCCCTATCAGAAACAATTGATAAAGGAATTCCATGTAATGTAACTATTTCATTTACATATAATTTAGCTAACTGTTCCATACTGAAAGTTTCCTTCATTGGTAGGAAATGAGCTGACTTGGTTAGCCTATCTACAATCACCCAGATTGTATCATTGCCTTTTCTTGTTTTAGGTAATTTGGTAACAAAGTGCATTGTTATCAATTCCCATTTCCATACTGGCATTTCTAACTGTTGCAGTAATCCTGAGGGTTTCTGATGTTCAGCTTTAACTTGTGAACATGTTAGACATTTAGAAACATAAGCTGCTATGTCCTTTTTCATTCCTATCCACCAGAAATTCTTTCTTAAATCCTGGTACATTTTATCACTTCCTGAGTGCATCGTATATTTAGACTTATGGGCTTCTTCTAATATATGATGATGCAGGTTCCCTAACTTAGGTATCCATATTCTCTTTTTATGGAATCTCCAAATTCCATCTGTTCCTTGTTCTAATTCCTTTAGCATACCTTTTAATTTTTCAGTATCCTCCTTGATTACTGATTCTTGTGCTTCTCTTATCTGATCATTTAAATCTACTTGCAGATTTAATTTAAGAGAACGTACCCTTTTTGGCTTTTCGTGATACTTTCGGCTTAAAGCATCTGCCACTACATTTGCTTTTCCTTCATGATACTGGATATCACAATCATAATCACTAAGCATCTCCATCCAGCGTCTTTGTCTCATATTCAATTCCTTTTGCCCGAAAACATACCTTAAACTCTTATGATCAGTGAATATGGTAAACTTACTACCATAAAGGTAATGTCTCCAAATCTTAAGGGCAAATATTATAGCTCCTAACTCTAAATCATGGGTTAAATAATTCTCTTCATGATTCTTAAGTTGTCTAGATGCGTAAGCTATAACCTTCTGGCGTTGCATTAACACACATCCGTAACCTAATTTGGAAGCATCACAATAGACTACAAAGTCTTCAGTTCTTTCTGGTAACGCTAGTATGGGTGTATTAGTTAATATTTGCTTAAGAATTCTAAATGCTTCTTCTTGTTTTGGTCCCCATTCAAACTTAATATATTTACAGGTTAACTTAGTTAAAGGAATGGCTATTCTAGAAAAATCTTGAATAAATCTTCTATAATAACCGGCTAATCCTAAGAAACTTCTAACCTCGGTTGGTGACTCAGGGGTTTTCCATTTGGTAATCACCTCGATTTTTGTGGGATCCACATGAATTCCTTCATGATTAACTAAGTGTCCAAGAAACTGTACTTGTTCTAACCAAAACTCCCACTTGGAAAACTTAGCATAAAGCTTCTCCTTTCTTAATAGACTTATAAGTGCGTGCAAATGCTTTGCATGTTCTTCCTTACTTTTAGAGTAAATGAGAATATCATCAATGAAAAGAATTATGAATTTATCCAAATATGGTTTACATATTCGGTTCATCATGTCCATAAATGCGGCTGGGGCATTGGTTAAATCAAATGGCATGACAGTAAATTTAAAATGACCATACCTTGTTCTAAATGCAGTTTTAGGAATGTCCTCTTCCTGTACCTTTAATTGATGATATCCTGACCTTAAATCGATTTTTGAGAAAAATCGAGCTCCTTGCAATTGATCAAACAGGTCATCGATTCTTGGTAATGGATACCGATTCTTAATCGTAACTTTGTTCAATTCACGGTAGTCAATGCACATATGTATCGATCCGTCCTTCTTTTTAACGAATAAAATTGGTGCTCCCCACGGCGACGAGCTTGGCTGTATAAATCCTTTCTCCAACAATTCGTCTAATTGTTTCTTTAGTTCGTGCATTTCTACGGGTGCCAAACGGTAGGGTGCTTTGGCAATTGGTGCGGTTCCTGGCAGTAGATGAATTCTGAATTCAACTTCTCTGTCCGGCGGTAGTCCTGGCAATTCTTCCGAAAATACATCTGAAAACTGGGACACTACTGGAATGTCTTTTAATTCTTTTCCTTTAGTGTTAGTGATTATAGATATCAAATACACTATAGATCCTTTACTTATATAACTTGCAGTTTTCATCACATAGATGAATTTCGTGGATCTAGAGGGTTTATCTCCTTTAATTGTGATCTTTTCACCTTTTGGTGAATTTACTTGGATTGACTTTTGATCACATAAAATATTAGCTTTATTGGCTATTAACCAATCTATTCCTAAAACAACATCAAATCCTGCCAGATTCATTGGGTAAAGGTTTGCAATATACTTTTGATTTAAAATTTCTACTCTTGCTCCCTGCAAGATTTCAGAAATCCTAATCGTTTCTCCATTTGCGGTCTCTATTAGACATTCTTGTGAGAGTTTAGTTAATGGTTGATTAAGGAGTTTGAAAAATGAAGTATTAATAAAACTTTGGTTCGCACAAGAGTCAAATAATACTTTAGCAAAGATATCATTAACTAAAAACGTACCGACTATGACGTCCGGAATCATTTTGGCTTCCTCTGCAGTTAGAACAAATGCTCTAGCATTTTTAGTGTTCTTGTTATTCGCGGCTGGAGCTAATTTTGGACAGTTCGGCTTGAGGTGACCTTTTTCTCCACAAATGAAGCATAATCCATTACTGGATTTTCTCCTGCAATCATCTTCCTTGTGTTCTGGTAACTTACAGAAATTGCAGTGGGTGGACCATTTTCCCGAATGCTTCTTCTTACAAGCTTTGCTGTATGGTGCAGAGGTAGAACCTATATTCCTACGATTGGAATTCCCAGAACGGAATTCTTGGGTAAGCCTTTGAGCTAGGTTTCTCCTCTGGTCTTCTTCTCTAGTACGGATTAACTCATCAGTCAAGGTATTTGCTAGTTCTACAGCTTCTTCTATAATTTGGGGTCTAGCTGCCTTGACTACATGTCTAATCTCTCCAATTAATCCCCAGATGTAACGGGAGATTAATACTGGTTCAGGTGATGCAAGGGTTGGTACTATTCTAGCATATTCAAAGAATGTGGTAGTATAACCCTTACTATCTACCCCGGTCATTCTTAAGTTCAGAAACTTATTTGCTATCTGTTCCTTTTCATTGGGAGGACAGAATTTCCTTTCTACCATATTTTTAAATTCCTCCCATTCCATGTTGTATACCCTATCACTTCCTCTTGACTGGAGGATAGTGTTCCACCATTCTAAGGCTGAGTTTTTAAATAAATTAGAAGCAAACATTATCTTGTCTTCTTCAGCACACTTGCTTATTTTTAAAACAGCCTCAGTCTTTTCTATTTAGCGTAGAGCTGCAATGGATTCTTCATTGCCCTAGAATTCTATTGGTTTGCAGGACCAGAATTCTTTATAAGAACAACCATAAGGCATGGTTCTTCTTCTTTTGGGAATGGGTACTTGAAGTACGGGTCCATTGTTTACGCTGTGTTCAGGTTCAGTTGGTCGCTTACTGCTATGTTTACTTTTATTATCAGCATCCTTAACAGTTTGAAGAATAAATAGCATTGCATCTATAATTCCTTGTGCCACTATGTGTTGGATAGCACTATTATCCATTTGGTTTCCATTGTTATTGATGCTCGGATTCTCATTAACCAAGTTAATGTTACTTTGGTTATTGTTATTCAGATTTCCTTGATTTCCTTCGTCGGCCATCTGAATTTTAAACATTTACCATGTATTAATATCACAAAATAATATTAATATAGTCAATCACATGACACGCATTTTGGGAAAAGCGTCAATCATTGCGACTTACTCTATTCATATACTATGCATCTATTACACACCAGTACTGAAATTAAAATTACAATACCGACTGAAATTTAAAGTTATGCTACTAGTAATAGGCATCCGTAGTTTTTTCTTTTTCTCATACGAATACACACATATCATATTATTTTATTATTATTATTTTTATAACTACCGTTTCCACCATCACATTCATGGATATGGATTCATACAAAAATCCATATTGCGCTCGTCGTATTTCCAGACGAGTCGCTCTCCCAGCTGTCTCATTCGTTCACTACTCTCTAAAATTTCCTCACCAAATGTCCTAAGTTCTTGTACATTTTCTGCACTCATTAGGGGTGCAGGTTCTAGGACTGGGTTCGGAATCTGGGGTGCGGGTTCCTGGTATGGGGGTGTAAGTGCCTGAAATTGGTAAGGATTCTCTAAAATCTCCCTAATTAATACATCATTATTGTAATAGGGATCTAGAGGATCTAACCCTGGGTAGGCTCCTAGGTTTGGCATGGGCATGTCTTCATGTATCGGGTAGCGTTGCACATAGTCCCTAACGTTATCCCACCACGGATCGTAATTTGGGTCTAATGGATTTGGTGCTGTTACCCTAGGTATTTCTTCCGGATTGAAGTCATGCATTTCTACTTGATTATCAGGGTTTTCTATTTCCATCGGTTGGTCAGGAATTGGTGGTTGTGTTTGGGGAGTTATCATTTGCTCCAGGTTAGGGTCGGCTGCAGTGGTTGCTAGAATGTGGATGTTGGCTATACCCCTATTAATCGTATCCTGGGCATAAGCATCGGTTTCTCTTTTGGCTGCTGCTAGTGCTCTCTGGTCATGTAACTTTTTCATACCCTTTCTACGCTCGTGTGCCCCTCGACTGAACCATCCTCTCTTTTATGAGGGAATGACTCCTCGGACTGAGCCTTAAACACGAATATTCATTCTTCCGTATCAGCAGAGTACCCTGAGAGGGCAAGCTGAGAAGAGGAGGTGCCTTTGCTTCTAGGCGAACCAGACAAATGACGGTACGCGTCAGATGGTCCTTGGTCGCTCATACTGTAAACTAACAAATAGTCAAATAACACATAACAAGAAATACAATTATGCATGTATTCCCATGATTTATTTCCTAACAAATTGAATTTTGATGTTATCAGAACACTTCTGTGGCTGAATCAGTGGCTTAGCTCTGATACCACCTTCTGTCACATCCCCCGTCCCCTTATTAAATACGAAAACGGGCGGTTGCGAGCAAGTTTCGGTGGTATCGCGTATTGTTTAATTTGGCAGCCGAATTTTCATCAGGACCGTAGTTAGGAAATATTGGATCAGAGTAAAATACCACATTTTCATAATATTAAACACATGGGATAAAACCCAAGTTTGCAATACACACATTTTCATAGGAATAAATCCTATTTTATTTAAAAAAAACATCTATTTCTTTTTAGGTAACTTTATTCCCACTTTTCCAAGCCTTCAGTGCTGTCCAGCTGGCTTCTATTTGACTTTCACATTTTGTTACCTGAAACGCGTTTTAAAAACATTTGTCAGTGGGAAATACTGGTGAGTGAATCCCAGTTTAATCAAGTTTAATAAAAACCATTGTACAGTATTAAGGGCGGTCTCGCAATTATATCTGTTACCAAGTCATATCAATTAACATCCATGGTACTGTCAGACCCGACTTGTGGAAATGTTACTCCTTGACTAGGTGGTAACAAATTTTGTATACAAAACCCCAACATACTCATGATAATTGTATTCTTACAAATACCCAATAACTGCTTACTATATAATTAATTAACTGAGCTTTTGTAAAAACAATTTACAAAAAGGTTTACAAAAAGCGGATAAACTCACATTGTTGTCTTAGATTTTCTTTAAGGGTTCCTTGGAAATTATCTATAAATTACACAAATGCACACGTGTTAGTATAATAACCCATTTTAACATTAGTAATACCCTCCCCGAGACGGCATTCCAACGACTACGTCGGGCAGAACCAGGACCGCCGTTACGGAACCCTAGATCAATCGGGCAGCGTATGTAATACGTATCCAGGGGTTATGATACTTACAACGGAGCAGAACTTCGCTAATTTGGGGGATATTAGACCCTAGTATAGCTTCTACTATGTGAAAATTCGAGATTAAGAAAAGAAATTGAGCGAGTCGACTGAACTGCCGATGCATGCTACTTATAGGGCTGCATCTCGAGTTTCTCACGGCCCGCGTAGACCTTAAGGGTCGTCTTACGCGGCCCGCGTAGTAGAGTAATAGGGGCTAGGGTTGATCGGTCATCACAACTAGCTGCGACACGATGACGACACGTGGCAGCTTGGGGTGTCGCCGGAGATCTGATCTGTCGTGGCCCGCGTAGGCCGTACCCATGTGCTACGCGCCCCGCGAGAGCCCAAATTTTCTAGTTTTTAATTATTTTTAATAATATTTAAGATATTTGTGGCCCGTTTTCATGTATGGGGTGTATTTTAGGACATATTGGGATATTTTAAAATATATTAGGGTGTCGGAAAATTTATGAGGGTATCGGTTTTCCTTAGGGTTGTTATATCCTCCCCACCTTGTTTTAGAGCTCGTCCTCGAGATCTACTAGAATAGGTGTGGATATTTCCTTAGCATATCTGATTCCAGCTCCCATGTGTACTCAGGTCCTCTTTTGGAATCCCACTTCACTTTGACCAGAACTAATCTCTTGTGCTTGAGGTTCTTGACTTTCCTGTCTTCAATCTGTAGAGGACTTTCTACAAACTTGAATTGTTCATTTACCTCTATATCTTTTATTGGTATTACAAGTGATTCATCAGCTAAGCATTTCTTGAGATTAGATACATGAAATACATCATGTATTCCTGCCATTTCCTCTGGCAGTTGTAGCTGATAGGCTACAGGTCCTATTCTTCTAATAATCTCAAAAGGTCCAATATACCTGGGACTTAGCTTTCCTCTTTTGATGAATCTTACCACTCCTTTCCAAGGAGAGACTTTTAATAATACTCTATCCCTTACTTGAAATTCTAACGGTTTGCATCGGTTATCAGCATAGCTCTTCTGTCGATCACGTGCTGCTTTCAGTCGTTCCTTGACTTGAATAATCTTGTCGGTTGTTTCTTGTACTATCTCAGGTCCAGATAGTTGCTTCTCCCCAATTTCTTCAAAGCAATGGATCAACGACAGTTATATTATAGTGTTCATAGCAAGTCTTTTAATCACTGTTTATCCTCACAACTAACCATTCTCAACATTAACATTGTTATACACTAACAGAGGCTCAAACATGATAACAGGCATCGATCAAGATCTATTACTGATTCACAATTACAGGTTTCTACTGCTAACCCTAGTTCATCAACCACATTAACAATTTAACCATAGTTTCACGTCATGATCAAATGCATAATCCAAACATACAATTCTATGAACGAAACCCTAGTTACGAAAACATTGCAACACAATATCACGTTTCAGGATTAAATCACCTAAAAGATCTAGACACTAACCGATAAACAAGATAGTATGAGGGGTCTTGCGGATCGGAAAGAGATGCTCGAATGCTTGAGAGCTTCACAGAGAGTCAAAGTTGTCGTCACAGAGAAAGAGATGCTATAGGGTTTAGTTTACGTCTAATGATTGTGAAGGGTTATAACACACAACAGTTTGGGCCGAGGCCCGTTTCCGGCGAAACACCATTCTCGATGACTCACCATCTTTTGTCGAGACTAGTGGTGGCGAAACACTATACTTTCATTGAGGTTTCATGTGACATCAGAACATATTTGCCAAACTCTAAAGGAACTATATTAACACTACACATATAACAATAAATCATTATACATAGCCACTAATCATTCAAATAATGTACAGACACCACGTAAACCAATTTGTAAAACAGGATTGTGAGATCAATGATATGTAAACGGAAAGACCTTGAAACCTTGGGTTGTCACATCATCCCCAACTTGAAAGAAATTTCATCCCGAAATTTGACAAGTACTCCAAACCAGAAAGGTGTTAACTCAGGATGACTGTGGATTTTCCATGGGTGCCACATCATCCCCAACTTGAAGGGGAATTTCGTCCCGAAATTCACTGGTTGTGCCAGACTTAGATTTGCCAGACTTGGACTTGTCATCTGGGAATAAATGTGGGTACTTGAGCTTCATCTGATCCTCGCGCTCCCATGTGAACTCCGGTCCACGCCTCGAGTTGCAACGAACTCTCACAATTAGAATCCGACTATGCTTACGGACCTTAACCTCCCGGTCCATGATTTTGATTGGTTCCTCAACAAATTGCAACTTGTCGTCGATCTTAAGTTCTTGAAGTGGTACCACAAGTGTTTCAGCAGACAAACACTTCTTTAATTGCGACACATGGAAACCATTGTGAACGTTACCCAACTCAGTAGGTAACTCGAGCTTGTAAGCCACTTTACCAATACGTTCCAAAATTTTGAAAGGCCCAACATAACGAGGGTTAAGCTTACTGCGCTTCCCAAAGCGCACCACACCCTTCCAGGGTGAAACTTTCAGCATAACACGATCGCCTACAGTGAACTCCAAGGGTTTCCTACGCTTGTCAGCGTAGTTTTTCTGAAGGTCGCGCGCTGCCGTCATACGGTTCCTGATCCGGACAATCTTTTCAGAAGTTTCAAGAACCAGTTCCGGACCTGTGACCTGGCTGTCACCCACCTCAGCTCAACAAAGGGGAGAACGACATTTCCGGCCGTACAATGCTTCAAACGGAGCTGCCTTGATGCTAGTGTGGTAACTGTTGTTGTAGGAGAACTCGATCAGCGGCAAGTGTTTCTCCCAAACCTTACCAAAATCGATGACACATGCTCTCAGCATGTCTTCAAGCGTTTGGATGGTTCGTTCGCTTTGACCATCCATCTGTGGGTGATAAGTAGTGCTCATGTCGAGACGTGAGCCGAATGATTTATGCATAGATTGCCACAAATCAGAGATGAAAGGCGGATCATGCTCAGAGATAATAGAGGTTGGCACCCCGTGCCTAGAAACCACTTCTTTCAGATAAACAGCAGCGAGTTGAGAAAACTTATCCGTTTCCTTGATCGTAAGGAAGTGCGCAGATTTCGTGAGGCGGTTGTAACACCTCGAAAATTTGTGTCCAATAAAATTAAGACACGTGTCGCGTAAAGCAAACACGTCGTGAACTCGGATCAAGTTAAAGATGTATGGCAAGATTTAAAAGTGTCGACATGTTAATTTATACCTCTGAACGACCTCGTTATAAATCTCAAGACCCAGGTTTATATTATAAACATCTGATACATTCAAGTCCGATTACTTGATAATATATAATTCAAATTGGCATAATAGATGGATCCTATGAATGTTCACGACAAATTTGGCATTCAAGACCTTTTCAAAAGAATCCAAGACAGCAAAGATGCATGGCAACACTCTCAAGGACCTGCAAGATCTGATTCATAGTCCCCTTCTGCTGATAAATGACTAAAGATTCGAATTATAAAAGTTACATGGTCAAAGCCTAAGAAATCACAAAATTTTGTCTTCTGATGAGGGCTTACGGACCGCAAGAAGACCACCTTACGGTCCGTAAGGTGGCGGAGCTGGGCAGAAATAATTAAAAAGCGGATACGGACCGCAAAGCCTGGGCTTACGGTCTGCAAGATTGTAACTGGGAATTTTTGATCAAGGTCGGTTACGGACCGCAAGACCAAGAGATTACGGTCCGCAAGATGTTCTTACAGACCGCAAGGCTTCTTGCTTACGGTCCGTAAGACTATCGCTGGTAGCAGATTTTGGACAGCTGCCTGTTCAGCCTGTTACACCGCCTCATTAGCATGGTATTCGAATACAGGAGTGTGGCCAACAGATTTTCATGTATAGGGACACATTGGGATCATCAGGGAACACTTGTAGACAATGTTGGCATGATCTTGGACACTTGGGATCACTATATAAGGAGCTTGAAGTTGCAACATTGGACATGCTCATTTCATTTTCACTCAAGACTCATTTCTGGAGCTCCTCTGATCAGCAACAAGCTTTCTTAGGATCCCTAATCATTCTTAGGACTCTTGTAAGTATCCCTAATCCTTCCTAATTCAGTTTAGCTTAGTTAATTAGCTTAAAGTCAAACCGTCGTAATTAAGGTTTGACTTCAAGATTAATCAATAATTGTCCAGTCAAATCTCGAATTAAAAGTACCTATAAGTTGGTAATTATGTGGGTAATAAACCCTCAAAAGGGGACTCTCTGATTCCCACTCTAACTAGGTCAATTGTCGGGTCAAACTTGATCTCAAAAAGTCAACAGAAAGCTAAATTTCAGATTAATGCATAATTAGCAATGTAGAAGACATGCAGCCTATTTTATCATTAATATAACTTGGTAATTAATGTAAGAACATGTCTAAACATGTTCCACCCGACAATTTCAGTTTAGGCTCGGTTCGGAACCGAAAGTTGCAAAATTTGACTTTTGCTTTGACTTTCAGTTCTGACCCGTTTAAGCATGTTTTAGAAATGCCTTAGAGCCATATTAGGACCAGAATTCATGTTAGTATAACCCTCTGTGATTATACAACTTGGTTCAATAGTTATCCGATTCATATGCATGTTTTCGTTAATTGCTTATATGTTGACTATTATGCCCATATGACCTTAAAACGTGATTTTTGAAAATGTAAAAGAGTAAAAACCTTAGTTACTGATTTATAAACTTGTACCTAAAATTTGACATCAGTTTGAGGTCTAGATTAGGAGTTATGCTCATTAGCGTAAATAAGAAGCTTTTTAGTAATTAAACGGTGTAATTAGCATATAGCCTATCTAAACCCGATTTTTGATACCAAACTTTTTACCCACTGATGTAAAATAATATTTTGGGATTTTTGGAGATTTTTACTTATTTTTAGGCTGAGCATAACATAGAGTTCTAAGCTTGATTCGGTAATTGCCGGTTTTGCCCTTTTGGGCTATAAAATGTGTTTTACAAATCCTTTTGACCCCAAACCTTTTGCTACTGATTTTATATGATAAATAAAATATTTTGAGCCTTCTGGAATAATAAAAAATATCAGCTTTCCTTTGAAAACCCGGAATTGACCCCAAATCGCCTTTTTAAGCGTTTTTAGCACATAGTATGTATTAAAACCATTTTAGGTATATAAGACTTGATACCTACTGATGTGTTAAGTGAAGTTCTATACTTTGGCAGTAAGCAAAAGTTTTAAGCTTAGATTTCCAGGTTTGACCTTTAAACCTTAAGTGAAATTACCAAAATGCCCCTTCGGTGCATAGTATGGTTAGAAATGATAAATTTCACATATAGGTGATACCCTACTGTTATAACTTAGTAAATTAAGTATTTTTACTGTTTACATCAGACCCGAAACTCAGAATTATATTTAAACTCTTTTATAACCTTTAAAATGACTAAAATACCCCTACGGGGCATAATTTGAGTTTAAATTCATATGGGGCATAATAGAAGATATCTTACTAACGTCATAACATATTTAAGGCATATTAACTTAGGAAACTTGTATATAATTCATATGGTTACCTGTTACGCACTTTTCGCGTTCGGATCGGCTTTTGTAACTAGTTTGCATAATTTAACCGAAACGGGTCAAACCATATCGTTTTTGTCTCAACATCCAGAATGTGTTTAAGTTACCCATAGTAAACAAGCATACAATCTTGTCGGGTCAAAACCACATTCTAAACCGGTCTTCGCTTTATCATGCGTTTTGAACCGTATCTTCTTTTTGAAAACTAACCGGTCAAAGTCTAAGCTTAATTAAAGACCCGTTAGGATTCTAATAGGTTATTAAAAACCTTCGTTCTAGATTAGGAGCCTAGTAAAAGCTACGTGCACTTGCTGTATTTGATTTATACATTGCTCAGGTAAATACTCTTAACTTATTTTCCCTATACGGGCTTGGGATACGGTATTATAATAATACCGCTTGGTAGGGTATGTAGTCATTTAAATCGGATTGTGATTAATGTATTTACATAACTCGTTTTATTCTGTATTATTTGGTGTATGGCCTTTGGGGGTTAAATGACCATGTCCCGGATATCCTTGGCATCATTCAAAGAAATGGCCACGACCTAAGCACTGGGTGTAGGCGTACACCTGACAGATGCATTATGTAAAAACTGGTAATCCACTTAAAGGAAATAATCATTGTGGGCATTATACCTGTGGCGTGTTAGTTAATCTAGACCGGCCCTACAAACCGGCCCTAATGGACGACAAATAAGTAAAACTGTATACAATATTTTTTTTGAATAATTGTCCCAAGTTATAAAAGATATTTTTGCCTAAGTGCATTCAAACAAAATTTCAAACTCTTTTCAAAATGAGTCAGTTAAGTTGTATTTACCAGTGTAAACTGACGTATTTTCCAAAAAGATTAAGTGCAGGTACTATACGTAATAGGTTGACTACTCCAAGCATCAATAATCAAGTCTCGCAAGCTCTGGATGTTAAAGGCTGTTGAACAATTTCCTTTTTATTTCGATCCGCCTGTGGATCTGTTTCAACTATTTTGTGATACTTAATATTACAATTTATTCAGTTGAAATGAATCTATCTTTTGCTTCCGCTGTGCATTTAAATTTTGTGTTGTTTGACTATGATGATATCAACTACGTCACGATACTCCCCACCGTGCCCACCGGTAATACGTGGAAATATCGGGGTGTGACAGCGGTTAAGGATCACCCAAATGGTATCGTTCCCGTTTTGAGTTCTCGGTAAACCAGTGACAAAATCCATTGCAATCTGCTCCCATTTCCACATGGGTATTTCTGGTTGTTGCAGCAACCCAGATGGTTTCTGGTACTCTACCATAACTTTCGCACAAGTCAAACACTTACTCACGTACGTCGCGATGTCAGCCTTCATCTTCGGCCACCAATACAAAACTTTGAGGTCCTGATACATCTTATCTGAACCCGGATGAACAAAGTATCGAGACTTGTGCGCTTCGTCCATCATAAGACCTCTAAGGTTACCAAACAACGGAATCCATATCCGATCCATGCAGTAGAGAATACCATCAGATCTCTTTATAAGTCGTTTCTCCATGCCCCCTAAATACTCAGCTTCATAGTTTTCTTCCTTCAATGCTTCGGTCTAAGCCGAATGGATCTGGTCAGGTAGGTTAGAATGAATGGTGAGCTGCAAGGCGCGAACACGTTTGGGTTTCGATTCCTTTCAACTGAGAGCATCCGCTACAACGTTAGCCTTACCCGGATGGTACTTGATTGCATAGTCATAGTCGTTTAAAAGTTCTACCCAGCGACGTTGTCGCATATTCAAATCCTTCTGGTCGAAGATATGCTGAAGGCTCCTGTGGTCGGTATAAATAGTGCATTTAGTACCGTACAGGTAATGCCTCCAGATTTTGAGTGCAAACACCACGGCTCCCAACTCTAAGTCGTGTGTCTTATAATTCCTCTCGTGATCCTTCAATTGTCGAGAGGCGTAAGCTATCACCTTCTCGCGTTGCATCAACACGCAACTGAGACCCTGAATGGAAGCATCATAATATACCACAAAATCTTCCGTTCCTCAGGTAGAGATAAAATCGGCGCACTGCAGAGTTTCTGTTTCAAAAGTTTGAAAGCATCCTCCTGCTTTGTTCCCCAAGAATACACCACGCCTTTCTGTGTCAACGAGGTAAGAGGTTGAACGATCTTCGAGAAATCCTTGATAAATCTTTGATAATACCCAGCGAGTCCAAGAAATTGTCGCACCTCCGAAGGGTTCTTCGGTGCCGCCCAATTCCTGACAGCATCAACCTTAGCAGGGTCCACGTGTATCCCTAATTCATTAACAATATGGCCAAGGAAGTGTACCTCTCGAATCCAGAAGTCACACTTTGAAAACTTCGCGTAGAGTTGCTCCTTCCTCAGGAGCTCCAAAATAAGACGTAAGTGCCGTTCGTGGTCCTCCTTGCTCTTAGAGTAGATCAAGATGTCATCAATAAACGCAATAACAAAGTCGTCAAGGTACGACTTGCATACACGATTCATAAGGTCCATAAAGACTGCTGGTGCGTTCGTCAATCCAAACGGCATAACTAAAAACTCATAATGCCCATACCGTGTTAGAAAAGCCGTTTTAGGAACATCCTCCTCTCGGACTCTCATCTGATGATAGCCCGATCTTAAGTTGATCTTCGAGTAAAAATTGGACCCTTGCAACTGGTCAAATAAGTCGTCTATACGTGGCAGAGGATAACGATTCTTAACCGTCACCTTGTTGAGTTCTCGATAATCAATACACATACGAAAAGTCCCGTCTTTCTTCTTCACAAACAAAACTGGGGCTCCCCAAGGCGATGAACGGGGTCGGATAAAACCTCTATCCAACAGTTCTTGAAGTTGGTTAGACAGCTCTTGCAACTCTCCTGGTGCAAGACGATAAGGAGCACGGGCAATCGGAGCTGCTCCTGGCATAAGGTCAATCTGAAATTCCACCTGGCGATGTGGAGGTAAACCGGGTAACTCTTCAGGAAACACATCAGAAAACTCACGAACTACGAGAAGGTCTTCGATCTTCCTCTTTTCAGGTTGCGAATCGTTAACAAGAGCTAGAATAGCAGGGTAGCCCTTTCGTAGACACTTCTGGGCTTTCATGGCTGAGATTAGGGGTGAAAACGGGCCGAGCTACTCGCGAGCTACTCGAGCTCGGCTCGGAAAAAAGCTCGAACGAGCTGAGCTTAAACGAGCTCGAGCCCGAGCCTAAAAACAAGCTCGTTTAGTAAACGAGCCCGAGCCCGAGCTTCGCTTATCGAGCTCGAGCCGGCTCGCGAGCCTAATACAGCTTTCTGTTTATATATTTTTTATTAATATATTAAACATATATTTATATAATAATAATTACCATTTATATAAATATAAAAAATAACTAAATTATATGTATAATAATAATTATAATTAATATAAATTAATTAATAAATACTAAACGAGTTGTGCCCGAGCCGAGCTCGAGCTTGTAAAATTACGTTCGAGCCGAGCTCGAGCTTCAGAAATAAAGCTCGAATCGAGTCGAGCTCGAGCTCAAGCTTTCATATGTTAAACGAGCTCGAGCTCGAGCCTGGTCGAGCTCGGGCTCGGCTCGGCTCGTTTGCACCCCTAGCTGAGATGATGCCGACCATGGCACCACTACGATGACCCTGAACCGACAAAGATTCCCCACTGGTAAGAGGGATACGCACGACTTTCTCTTTACAGAGAATTTCTACTTGATGCTTAGACAACCAATCCATACTAACGACCACGTCAAAACTTCCAAGAGTAACGGGGAGTAGGTCAATATCGAACACTTGACCCATGAGATCAAGTTTACAACCAAAAAGTACATGAGAAGCTTCAATCGACTTACCATCAGCTAACTCTACTACATGCTTATTTACAAGAGGTGTGGGAGTCAACCCTAACTGACGACTGAACCCCAAAGACACATAACTCCAATCGGCACCTGAGTCGAATAAAACAGAAGCAAAAAGATCGTTGACAGAAAATGTACCGGTCACAACATTGCCATCATTGCGAGCTTCCCCAGCGCCAATAGTAAATACTCTTCCACGTGTCCCGTTCCCACCATTGTTCCCATTATTGTTATTCCCAGCGCTGTTGTTGCCAGCATTCTGATTAAGCTGAGGGCAATCCCGCTTAAAATGGCCCTCATCACCACACTAAAAGCACCCCTTTCGATTTCCCTGATTCTGTTGAGACTGCTGCCTCTCCTGTTGTTGTGGTTGCTGCTGCTGCTGCGGCTGTTTTGGGAGCCAGACCCTACAATCTTTAGCCATATGAACCGCCTTGTTGCACCTGTGACATACCCGGGTGCACGGCCCGCGGTGGTGGAACATACACTTATTACACTTTGGTAGCTTTCTCGCGTAGGAACCCTGATATGAATTGTTGCTCTGATTCTGATTCACAGAAGACGACTGGCTAAAACTACGGTTGATATTGTTATCAGGACTTTTCTGAGATTAATTGGCACTGGTTGCTTTGTCAGCATCATTCCATTTACGCTTGTTATCACTAGCAGGTGTGGTAGCTGTAGCAGCAGTGGTAGTAGCAGATTTACGAGGCGGCAATGAGCCACGCTCGACCTCTTGGTCAGTAATCTTATGTGCCAAACGGATGATCTGGGGCAGATTGTTATGGTTTGCAGCAGTGACATACCCCTTTACAGCTGGTGCTAGGCCCTTGAGATACAACTCAATTCGTGGATGTGGAGGTCGAGACAGGTTAGGGCACAAAATTGCTAGTTCATGAGATCGTTTCGTGTAAGCCTCGATCTCGGATCCTTCCATCTTCAAATCGTAGAAATCGTTCTCGAGCTTCTGAATCTCGTCACGAGGACAGTACTCTTCCCGCATCAACTCCTTAAAATCATCCCAAGTCATTGCATTAGCCATCTCGATGCCCAACTTCTGCACCTGGGCATTCCACCAAGTTAAGGCACCATCCTCAAAAGTGCATGTAGCATACTTCACACGGTCCCCCACGGGACAATTACACATAGGGAACACTGACTCAGCTTTCTCGAACCATCGAAGTAGCCCCACAGCCCCTTCAGTCCCACTGAAGGTCTGTGGCTTACAATCCATAAATGTCTTAAACGTGCAAGCAGGTGGATTGTTTTGATTCTGGTTCGCTGGCTGACCTAATGGACGAAAGGAAATATAACACAAGGGTAAGAGTTGTGTACGCGACACAAGAATAAAGAAAATTTGGCACATATCATACCAGCTTGGTAGGCTGCTAATGCCTCAGCCACACGGGTGTTGATCAGATTTGTCAACTCAGCCTGAGTCATAGCAATGTGTCCACGTCCATGGCCTTGTCCACTCATGATTCTATATAAGGAGAGGGAATAAGTTTAGGAATCGAGATAAGGCAGGAGTCAAATCTCATGTTGACATCTATAACTACAAAGTTTACACCAAGCAATAGGGTAGAACCCTTCTCACACTCGTTAAGCCTCACTGGGACTCACATGCACCTCACGTTATTATTATGTGTGCACCCATAATAATAAGGCAATTTGCATGCTTATCTCAGTGCCTCTTATCTTGCGCTAAAAGTTTCCCCCACATTCAAATAGTAAAACGAAAGGCATCACAGGATTAATAATCACAAGAGTCGAAGGGTAGTGCCACACTATCTAGTTCAACTAAGACATGCAGCACAAATAGTCACATCAAGGTATCAAATATGTTGTTTCATGCAAGTCGTGTGTGTGTAACTACTAAACAAGTAATGCATAAAGTAAACAGAAGACGAACCTTGCAATCTGAAGCTGAGTGTCATGGTCGATTTTCGAAGTTGTTCGGTTATAGTCTGGTTTTATAAAAACGTTTTAAAACCTAGTTCACTATAACCAGTGGCTCTGATACCAAACTGTCACACCCCCAAAATACCACATGCGGTAACCCCTGCTAGGCGTGTGACGTACCAGGATCTAGCCACCAATCACATTGAACTAACCATAATATGTTTAACAAAATTCCATTCATTAAATAAAACATTCATAGAATATAATCCAAGTTAAATAGTGGCAGCGGAAGCAAATAACAATTCATTGTTTAAATGTTTCAAAAACCCAATGTATATGAATTCAGTAAACAAGACACGCGTAGCCAAGCACTGCGATCCATGACCACTCCAACCATCCAGATAGCAAGTTCCCATCCAAAGTACCTAACGACCTGCGAGCATGCAACAAGTGTATCAGACAACGCTGGTGAGTTCATAGTTTTACGAAAACGTTGGTTACCAAGTGTTTAGTTTAATCCATTGAATTTAATGTCTATAATATCCAGAATACAAGACGGCTCCTGATTACTTTGCCCTTTCTCCAATGCTCCTATCAAAGCATTGGTCATGACTAGGTCATTAGTTCACACCCGTCCTCTCAGGTACGGGGTGAGGGTGCTAAACCTAAGTAGCGCTACCAACTAATACCTTGTTACCTCTCAGGTAACCAAACAACACGGAGGGACTTTAATGGTGATAGGATGAGTATATTATCCAACATTCCAGATTTACCCAAAAGGCATATTCCTCTCAGGAATACCCATGATTTACCCAAAACCTATCCCTCTCAGGGATACCCCACTGACTGTCCCAACCACCTGGACGCATGCTCAAAAGGAATGAACTCACCTTTGATTTGCTCGGTATGATTAATTACCCGTCCAAGTTGGTCAACCCAAACCCTACCGTGGTTACCAAAAAACATCAGTTACATAATCAAACTAGTCACATATATGTACACAATAAGTCACGTATATACAACTTGCATCTAACACAAGATCACCAAATATCATATATCAAGCACCCTGTTCTATACATGTTCACATACCATGCATAACATGCAATAACACACAGCAGTTAACTAGCCATCTACCAAAGTCCAAGCCCAACAGGTTATCCTTCGGCGAAGAACCACCCGACGAATAACCCTTGCGACGAAATACCCCTCTTTCATCATCATCACAAATGAGGAAACATCCATGTTTCTTCGACACCAAATATGGCGAAACATCCATGTTTCGTCGACATCGAATATGGCGAAACATACATGTTTCATCGACATCAACCATGACGAGACATCATAACTGTTTCGTCAAGTCAGTTAACAGATCCTTGATTTCATCGCATCAGTTACACATCTTCAAAGCAATGGATCAACGACAGTTATATTATAGTGTTCATAGCAAATCTTTTAATCACTGTTTATCCTTACAACTAACCATTCTCAACATTAACATTGTTATACACTAACAGAGGTTCAAACATGATAACAGGCATCGATCAAGATCTATTACTGATTCACAATTACAGGTTTCCACTGCTAACCCTAGGTCATCAACCACATTAACAATTTAACCATAGTTTCACGTCATGATCAATCGCATAATCCAAACATACAATTATATGAACAAAACCCTAGTTACGAAAACATTGCAACACAATATCACGTTTCAGGATTAAATCACCTACAAGATCAAGACACTAACCGATAAACAAGATAGTACGAGGGGTCTTGAGGATCGTAAAGAGATGCTCGAATGCTTGAGAGCTTCACAGGGAATCAAAGTTGCCGTCACAGAGAAAGAGATGCTCTAGGGTTTAGTTTACGTCTAATGATTGTGAAGGGTTATAACACACAACAGTTTGGGCCGCAAATAAGCTTGGGCCGAAGCCCGTTTCTGGCGAAACACCATTCTCGACGAATCACCATCTTTCGTTGAGACTAGTGGTGGTGAAACACTATACTTTCGTCGAGGTTTCATGTGACATCAGAACATATTTGCCAAACTCTAAAGGAACTATATTAACACTACACATATAACAATCAATCATTATACATAGCCACTAATCATTCAAATAATGTACAGACACCACGTAAACCAATTTGTAAAACAGGATTGCGAGATCAATGATATGTAAACGGAAAGACCTTGAAATCTTGGGTTGTCACATTTTCCATCACTAGGCTATATGTTAGCCAAAAACGCCAAGTGCGATGAACTAAAGTTTGGGTTGAACTTGAAAAATCATTATTAAAACAAACGGGACTTTGTATACATTTGGGAGAACTTCGGGTTCTCAATATTGATTTAGGATTCATGTGAAATCCAGCATAAATGAGCATCAACACTAACTCAAATGAATTATTATCTATCAATTTAAGTAACTAACATCAGAGTAGTTTACTTATGAACAAGAGAACAAACATAAGAAAAAGATTTTCCTCATCATTTACCATGATCAAGACCTTTATAACGATCATTATATCATCACATTCACTTTTAGGGAATGGATTATAACCACACAACATTCATAGTGCTATCATTACAATTGCTTTTGTTATGTACATGATCTCGACCTTTCACTAATCTATCATTGCATTTACCTTAAGGAATGGCTTAGAGCCACACAACCTTCATTCTGGTTGTTTCAAACCTTATATATATATTTTTTTAGTAATATTACTACTTTATAAGCATATTTGAGGTTTGACAAATGGAAATTGTTTTATTCAACCAATATAAATAATCTTTTCATCACATAACCTAAACTAGAAAAAGTTATATGACCGGGACATTAGGATTTATCGGTCCAAACTCTGACAAGCTTTGATAAGTTTATAATATGCTTTAGGGAATTTGACACTTCGAGTGTCATACTATAAATGAATCTTGATCACAATTCAGTTGTGTTTATAACTTGTGAGCATACACAACTTTGGTTATTTTGATGTTCTTATCAAAACTGCTAATATATGAAACACAATGAATACATAAAATTACAAATGCATGACTTTGTAACACGTCGCCAAAAAATATAATAAAAGATAATTGTATATAAACCATTTGAGACAATTAAGTTATCTTTAGAACCACTATTAAAATATTATAAAGGTTTATATAAACATGACTAAATACAATTTAACTCAATTTAAATAGTTGCGCCATTATAGGCTATTACTTTATGAACTAGAAAGGCAACAAAGTGTCACACTTTTACTTTTTGAATATCAGAATGAATAATCATAATAATAATAAAGATGATTGATGCTTAATGTAACTAATCATACATGCAAGAGTTATTTTATCTTTAAAACATATGTTATGATTAAGACGTAAATGAAAATAATACATAAAAGTGTTGAAAGAATTTAATGAAGTGGCAAAGATGTAAAACTTATCTAAATTGTTAACAAACTTTTTATTAATTATATAAACTAATAGGGAATCTTAACTGACACTTTAAATGATTTCTTTATAGCTCTTTATGGCTAATTTAAATGATTTCTTTATAGCTCTTTATAGCTAATTTAAAAATTAAATTATAGTAATTAGTTACCATCCCGTTTCTTCTTAACCCCGCTTCAAATTCTTTGGTGGTTTTAGAAAGCAATCGGCCAAAACACAAAAGCATAATTCTAGATCATGTATATCAAATTATCAATTCCAACGAGATTTCAACCGGTGAAGTATATGGCCGATTAAATACGTAGAAAATCAGGTTTCTTCGGCAAATATTAATTAGATATATGCAAATTAACTTGTTTTCAAGCAAAGTTTATTATTCTCATCATCTTAAATACAATTTCTTAGTTGAAATCAAAATGTCAAAATAATTCTTAATACAAACAAATAATTTATGTGCATGTTGATGATCATATTGACCAGTTACTAGCAAATGTAAATACTATATATAACATTTAAACTTTCATACATTTATAATGGATGAATAATAGATTATGACTAGTTAACCTAGGCAAGATTTTCATCGAGCCCATATAAGAACAACCAAAAGAAAAAAAATATACATAAAAAAATAATGAGGTCACGAGTCATGATGACTTAGTGATGATATTGGGGGAAATCTGAAATACTACAAATCTAAAATGTAGTAAATGGCATGAAATAGTCCGATTTTATAAAGTAGAAGTCACACATTTTTTATTTGATGCTAATGAAGAACGTAAGCAATTGCATGAAAAAAAAAATCTTCAAAGGCTGTAAACGTTATTATTTATTTATTTTTTATTTTTTGAAAACAAATCAAATATAATTTATTTTTCAGTCATTTTCTCCTCAGTTACTTTCATGCCATCAAAATATTCACAAAACTAAATCCAAATTTTCTAGTTATGATTATATACAAAAACAATAAAATGAGGACAAAACATGGAGCCATGAAGTCCAAGGTGAAAGGCTGCAGGTCAATTGTTTCTAATCTTAATTTCACTTTTCATGGATACGATAACATTATTCAAGATGTCTAAAATAATAAAACAATTAATAAGTAGAAATATGAGCTTTGTGTATTGTTACCTGAATGGATGAAAGAAAACCAAATCATGGATATGAAGATTCAAATCATGGATATGAAGATCTTGCAGCAACTCGTGCTGATAACGTGTTGTAAAACAACGGCCTATTAGCAATCCATATACAACTATACTAAACATGAGAGAACAAGACTATAGAGAATAAGTGAATAAGAATTATTTTTCATTGAGATGTAAACATGCAATACAAAGAACTCTATATATAGTGTTTTTACATTAATACAAATGACATGAAGAGATGTGAGTTAGAATGTGGATAGTCACCATAATATAGTTTATTTATAACAAAATATTGTTTATTTTAAAAAGGGATTCTTGAGTATATACTGTGAATCCAAAATTGAATTCTATTTTGTATAAACAGCTTTTTATTGTTTGTGTAAATATCCTTTATTAATATTTTATTTAAAAAATATATATATTTTATTTATATATATTTAATGACAAGTTAAAATTTAGTCAACGAGCTATTATCGGTTTTATTTTTATTAGCTGGTTTCCCCACATTTTTTTTTCGCCCGGAATAATAAATTATTGATAATAAGTGATCTAATTAAATACATAAAATAATTCTCAATATTTAGCTATAAATAAAACTAGGTCATTAGGGTTTTTGTTTGGGAACGTCTTGCCTTTGCTAACATATGAAACTTGACTTGTTTGTTGGTGACGAATACATTAGAATATCTAAGGGGGTGATGTAAGTCCTATATTGGTTGAGAAAGAGAACGAAACATTCCTTATAAAGGGGTGGGGAAACTTTCTTTACCAAGACACGTTTTGCATGCGCGAGCAACTCGTCGGGTAAAAACAAAACCGTGAGTTCTTGGATGGGCAACCCATGCGGCATGCTGGATAATATCTTGGCACGGTTTATCAGAGCCAGGGGCCGGGCCTGTGTGCTAGCAAGGACGTTGGGTTCTATAAGGGGGTGGAGAGGTTGAGAAGGATAACGAAGCCTTCCTTATAAAGGGGTGGAAACCTTCTCTACCAACATGCGATCAACTCGTCGGGTAAAAACAAAACCTTGAGTTCCGGGATGGGTAACCCATCGGGGGCAAAGCGGATAATATCTTGACACAATTTACTTGCGCTGTTACACCAGGTGTTTGTGCATGGATCAATGTAACAAAAAAAAAAGGTTTGCTTTGATTTTATTCGGAACCAAATCTTCATCGAACACCCCTGAAAAGAAGGTTTTTCTTTAATTTTAATTCAGATCTTTAGATCCTCAAAAATGGATGAGAGAGTAAGGGTTTGGGCGATTGTTCTTTAGATATACAACTAGCTAAGAGAGAAAGAGATGATTTTGACTAATGATATAATAAAGAGAGAGGGAGGAGGTAAAAGACTATAACGCCCTTCCATGAAAAAAAAAAGGATTGAACATGTGGATTAATACTAGCCTTTCATTTGGTTCTCGAGTTTTTACAACTTGACGAGGTTCCTTGATGATCTCTATCCTAGTTGTATATATATGTATTGATATGCACATAATGTAACATATAAATTGATACGGTATAAAAACAACCATTTTCAGCACTAATGTTAGAAAAAGTGCGTTTCTTTGTTTACTTTTGATTTTCAGGATAAAATAAGCTCAAATGGACGAAAGGAACAAATTAACAACAAAAACCAACAAAAATACGAAGAAAGGAAGTTGACAAACTATAACGACCCTCCAAACTTCACCCCAAGAAATAAAAGCAACAAGTCAGAATCCCAACACGGGGTCGTGCCTACCAGGCATGGGCCAAGCCCCAGTGAAGATTCCTTAGAGAATAAAGACGAACGGAAAATGACAAAGGACACGGGGCCATGTCACCTCAGCACGGGTCGTGGTCAACTCTCAGATTTGAATATATGGGTTCGTACAACAAGTACAGAGGCCACGGGGTCGTGCCTCACAGCCTGACTTTTGCGGAAGCGTGTTACGTGTGACTTGCTTAATATTATTGCATTCAACCATAACAAACAACTATATGATAGAAACCATGATGTTCATCCATTAAAGAGTTTCAAAATATTACAACCAACATTGTTTAACATCAAACCAAGACTTCAAGTTTAAAATACACATCAAACAAAGTTTTTAAGTTCCATAACGGACTTTAACAAGAGATACTAATAAAACTAGGCTTTGAACCATGTATCCTATCAAAGATAAATACACGATTCAAACACTTCAACGCGGGATGACATCGTTTATTGAAGACACACTTGAAATTATTGAACGCCCGCCAGATCCAAAATCAATTCCCTGAAATACATGTAGTTTGAAAACATCAACAAAAGTTGAGCGAGTTCATGTGTTTGTATGTGTGCACGAATAACCTTGTAAACATTTGTATGTATGTATTTGTAAACCAGTATGAATGCGTCTATGAACAGATCAATTAATGTGTAGCTAATACATTAATATGTGTGCAACGGTGTAGGAAGGCTCAACCCTTTTATGCGTATTTCGTACCGGGCCATCCGGTGGGAACGACATAGTCACCACATGGTCCAACCCGCGGGCTCATGGGTGGGGCTCGCAACACCCAATAGATCTATCACTCATGCCACTCGGTCCTTATCCAAGGATTAATGGTCTTAAGTTGATCGCCTACCCATTCACATGATCTAACAATTCATTCCTTAGCTAACCACACCATTTGTAATCATTGTATCATTTGCAACATGTATTTCACCCCCGGAATTATAAAACTCAAAACAGTTAAAAGAAAAGGTGGACATGAACTCACAATCTTGCGTCTCGTAACTCGGTATGACTCAAAGCTTCTTCTTGATCGCACGACTACCTACACACGTGCTATGGTTTATTAGACGGATGGGTCGTGCCTTGACTTTTAGTCTTAATTGTTATGACCGAGTATCTTTGAGTTACGTTTCTTGGGGTTATTAGTATTATCCCAAAGTATATAATTATTTGTTAAAATAATAATATTTTAACTTAAATTATATCTATTAATCATTGGAATATTTGTTAAGATAATATATTTTAACTTATTCGTTTTGTAATCCTTCATGAATATTTGTCCCCGAGGATGGGTATACTTATACATGTATTCTTAGACTTGTGTATTTTTGCCAAGTATTGGTGGCGTATTCCAGTGTATTTATACGTACGAGAATACGTATTTTTATTGTATTTATTAAGTATTCTTATACTTAATTTTTGTATTTATACTTTCCGGAATATTATTTTTAATAAAAATCACCAATATATATATTCTTAAAATATATATATATATTTTAAGAAAAATTTTGATAGAAAATTATCTATAACTTTTCCCTTGGCAAAAATAATTGTATTTTTATATAAACTTCAAAAATAATATATTTTTTCAAGATTAACTTAGAATATGTGTATAAATCCATTTTTCACCCCAAAGATAATATATTCTAAATTTGTTTATGAAGATATATATATTTTCTTCAAAATAATATATTTTCTAAAAATTCAAGAAAACATATATATTTTTCTTTACCCAAAAATAATATATTTTCTTCTTGACAAAAATATAATATATTGTCTAATAATTATAAAAATCATATTTTTCGTTTCCTTGGCTTCCAAAAGACCGTTTTACTCACTTGTCGACATATATATATAATTTTAATTCCGGAATATTTATGTAGTTCATATTCCTTGTTCGGTTTGTCCAATTTTGGGTATAAATTATATATTTATTTTTCTTGGAGTTTTGGTAATATTTTGTATTGTAATTCTTGGTATTTTGGTGAGTTATATTATTTCAAGTCCTAAAATAATATAACTAATACACATAATATACAAGTAATCACACAAATTGTGACATCTAAATATATATATTTTCCTAAATACATATTTAGTCACTTTTATTTATAAAAAAATCCTCCAACATTTATAATTTTTGTAACAAAAATTATGGCAAATTGTATATGAAAATCATGGTTAAAATATACTTGTAAACACTTGTTTAAAAATACTTTTCTAAGTGTTTAAATTCTAGAAATTTTTTTGCCATAGTTTCCCCTTAAAAATGGAAGTTTCCATGCTTTGAAAGCATATCTTTTAAAATCATCACAAATCAACAACAATTCATTCAGTACTTACCAAGTGCCAAAATCATGCATTTTACACTACAACATGAACTTGAAATTTTGTAAAAACTTGTAGTAACTTAGTATGTTGTTAAGTAAGCTTCGTTACCCTTAAAAGTGTGGTTATTTATTTATAAATCACATTCTTGAAGATTTTAGACTTTTACAACTTGTAAAATGATTTTTCTAAAAATATTTCTTCTTGAATTTTTCTTGTTAACAACATATTTCTACACTTGATTTAACACTAAAAATGTGATTAGTTTCTTTAAAACTCATGTTTATGTAAATCTTGTTTATAAACTTGGTTTCTTGAGAAATATAGTTTTGAAATCATCCATGTAATAGACTAATAACATCTATTCATAATCATCTTCCACAAAATCATCTTTGTTTTCAAGTTCATGATGAACATAAAGGATAATCATCTTGACGTTTCACAAGATCAACCTCTCACTTGCTAGATCACGTGTTTAATTACAATCTAGCAAGTTTCATATGATGTTTAACATCATAAACAC
Source organism: Helianthus tuberosus (assembly GCA_030545235.1). Lineage (NCBI taxonomy): Eukaryota > Viridiplantae > Streptophyta > Magnoliopsida > Asterales > Asteraceae > Helianthus > Helianthus tuberosus. Next base: position 166,168,715 of record CM060442.1, read on the forward strand.
AAATTATCAACAATCAAGAAGCATACACATACTTAAACAACATAGATTATTATGATTTTGAGCTTTATGTTAGAGATTATCTTCTTGATTCTTTATGTTTAGTGATTTACGTATACTTTTAACCATCATAATAAGAAGTAAAATGAGATTAGAAGAGCCGTACTACTAGCACAAGGCTAGGGAAGAGATTCAAGTTGATGAAGATGATGAACTTGGTGGTTAAAAGCTTGTGAGAGAGGTCCTTCAATCTACAATGGAACCAAACTCCTTAATCAAATGATCACTTGAGAATGGAAGAATGAGACTTGAAGATGATGGTGGTGGTGGTGCTTGTTCTTAGCCGTGAGTGGGGAGGAGAAGAGAAGAGAGTTTGAGTGTGTTGTTTGTGAAATGAGAAATATGAATGATCTTGTGGTTTATAAATCATGGACTCCCAACATTACAATATCTATTGGTCTACGTGTTGCTAAAGGAAACAACATATCTAATAAACAATGCAAGAAAATCAAGGTGGTGGGACCACCTTGATAACCATCGCAAGGGGGGGGGGGTATAGAGTTGAGTTTCAAATGTTAGTTAAGAATTCTAGTTAGGTTATAATGAGATTAGTTAGTGTGTTATGTGTATTATATGTTTATAGGATATTTTATGATGTTTGTGGACCATAACTAGCTTGGAAATGATAAAACAATGCTTCTAGTAGAAATTTGGTGTTTCGGGTAGTGTCCGGTTGTTCGGTTGGGGACCGGTTCGTTAAGGTGCTAAATTACGCAGTTTAGTGTGTTTTATGTTCCCTTTTATGACAGTTTTGATTCCCGACACTTGGGAAAGTATTCTGGACCATTAAACCATAATTCTGCATAATATTAAGTTATGTAAATGTTGATTTTTGTTGAATTTTGCTGAATTCTGCAGTTTATGTGAGTTTTAGGCACTTTCTGACACTTAAACTATCGCTAGGAAGGCAGTTTTATGATCCTTACTTTCCTACACACTATACTAGTGTAACTCTTGGTTTCTGGCTCATTCTGTGCTTTAACATTAGGTCTGTCTGAGTACTGAACTCCCGTCAGTACTTTTGATTTGTCTGATCACTGTGCTAACTTTGTTTTGTGCATCATTTGAATCATAAAGTGTTGCATGCAATAATTATATGAAATCATGCAATATGTGATGCACTTGTATGTATATGACAGTAATCAGAAAACATTCAAATCATTAATTAAAATCAGCACAGTCATTAAGCCACAAATTACTGTTTAATTAATGTACGTATACATGGAAATTTGACAATTGTCACATTCTCCCCCCGTTAAGAAAATTTCGTCCCTAAATTTTAAGTTGCGCTATTGGTTGCAGGGGAGTTAGGGAACAAATGTGGGTACTTAAATTTCATTTGATCTTCAAGCTCCCAAGTAAACTCTGGGCCGTGACGAGAGTTCCAACGAACCTTGACAAGCTTAACACTACTCCTCCGAGTCTTGTTAACTTTCCAATCTGTAACCTCAATGGGTTCTTCAGTGAAGTGGAGAGTGTCGTCTATGTGCACTTCATCCGCATAGATGATAACTGTCTCCTGAGTTAGACTTTTCTTCAGGTTCGATACATGAAATGTATCATGAACACCGTTTAATTCTTCTAGTAAATCTAGCTTGTATGTGACAGTACCAACCCTTTCCAATATCCTGAATGGCCCAATGTAACGCGAGTTTAACTTGCCACGTTTCCCAAATTGTGCTACACCTTTCCAATGTGAGACTTGTAATAAAACCAAGTCACCTACTTCGAATCCCAAAGGTTTTCGTCTTTGATCCGTGTAACTCTTTTGTCGATCACGAGCCGCCTTGATGCACTCTCGGGTCTGCATGATCTTGTCAGTCGTTTCCTGGACCAGTTTGGGACCAAGCATCTGTCTGTCACCAGCATCTGCCCAACACAACAGTGAACGGCACTTACGTCCATAGAGGGCTTCGAACGATGCCGCTTAAGTACTTGTATGGTAGTTGTTGTTATAGGAAAACTCAACCAGAGGTAGATGAGTATCCCAACTTGTAACACCCCGAAAATATAAAACCTTAAACTGGAATTGGTAAGGTTTAAATAAACGAGAATTTACTAACTAGGAATTTTAACCTAATTAGTTATAAGTCTAGAAATAACCTAAAGTAGGGTTAAAAGTAATTAAAATCAATGTTGGTCAAAGTGGAGGGGTTTAAGTTGTCAAAAATTGAAACTTGAATTTTAATAAACAAATAAAACATAATTAAACACCCCACTTTTGAAGCCCTGGTCGACCAGAACAACAGGGGGCGACACCCACCTTCAACAAAACCTAGAATTCTACTAAAATCCTCAAATTGAAGGAGCAAATCTGGTCCAAACGAGAATCTGAGCTTAGAATCGTGATCCTCATCGCAAGAGGATTACAAGGTATGTAAAATTTAGTAAAAACTCTTAACTCGAAATTCTCATGAAAATTGGAAAAATCTGAATTAGGGTTGCATGTATATGTTGTGATGATTGAAGAACAACTATAGTGTTTAGGAACAAATCCTAGACCAATAGAAGTTGAAATCATAGGAAATTTTGGTGAATCTATGAACACCATTATATGTGATTAATGGGTTATGAGTAAATTGATGAATACTAGGATATTGGATGTTGATTTTCTGTAATTTGACGATTTGAAAGTGATTTCAGAAATTTAGAAGTTAACAAACATGTAAAATGTTGATTGAAGTGAAATTAGGGCTAAATGTTAAGCTAGAAACTTGTCATATAATCTTGTGATAAATCTGCCTTTAAGGTGTTTGTGAAAATGCCTCAAAGAAGGTTTAAAAATAGAAATTTAAAGCTTTAACGCATAATCGTGATGTTTCGGTATATTATGCGAAGTAAGGTCTAAAGAGAGTTCTAAACATGTTATGAATTGAACTCTATAGGAAAAGATACCGGAACATCTAGTGGACAAGCCGGTGGTGATTCGCGGTTGAAGGGCGTACGCTAAGGTATGTAACTTGATCCGTTACATTTGGTGAATCGTTGTTAAACTTTGCGTTGTTGATAAAATCGTGTTGGTTGTGGTAATCATGTATGATACTTAAATCCGTAGGTTGAAGATTGTTTTGTATTCGTTTGATTGCCATCAAAATGGAGAGTCACCTTAGATGGATCAAACGGGTCGAATCATGATACCTTGTAGTTTTTAATATTGTAAAGTTGAAAGTAGAGGCGGAAATATTCACAAGAGCACGAAGTCATAAATTGGTAAGAATGTGAATAATGATAAGCCCGGATGTTGGGCATAAGGCGTTTTAGGTCTAACAGTTAAATGATAGTAAAATGTGTAAGGCTAGAATGGGTCGAATAATGGTATATGGACATATAGTCTTTTGACCCGTAATCAAGTTTTTCGGTATGAAATTCATAATAGGCGTGTCGGTAACGAATTTACAGACATATAGGAAAAAGAATCACCTAAAACGGACTTACGAGTCAAAAGTTATGGTTATTTAAAGTTGGAACTTGATTGCACTTGGAGCTGGAAATATTCAGCATCAACAAACAAGACCTTCTGTGAAAACAAGGGCCTCGCGTAGCGCGAGCCCCCGTCGCGTCGCGCGACGCCTTCAGCTCAATTATTTTTTATTTTTTTCAATTGTTTATCCATAGAACTTGTTTATAATTGCTTGGACTTGATCAAAACTAACTTATGTTGTGTTTTTGATCCTAGGTGTTGATAGTAACTAACCGGAAGATGGTCAAGCAAACTTTTGAAGAACCGAACACTACCTTCAAGCTTCCGCAATGTTTTAAATCCTTACCAGACTTAGATTATGGGTTGTAAATGATTGTTAAACAACTTTTGAAACGTTTTATTTAGTCGTGTATGACTAAACTTTTGTTACTTATGAACCTTTTGCATAAATTATATGTTAATTAAGCAGCCCTTATTTATAATGGTATACGCTATTATTAAAAATCATGTTTAATTAGACGGGTGTTACAAGTTGGTAATCAGAGCCTAAGGTTGTTAACAAAGTGTTCGGTTCAAGCTTGATCGATCGTCCGATAAGAATTAACTTATTTTGTTAATAAATTATGTATTACGTATAGAACGAGAAATGAATAAATATGCATGAAAATGAAAAGAGTGTGTAAGCTCACTCAAAAACAAGAAATGCATGAAACAAGAATTATTAAATCAAGTTACGAACTTGATTGAATTGAAACAAGAATTATTAAATCAAGTTACGAACTTGATTGAATTGAAACAAGAATTATTAAATCAAGTTACGAACTTGATTGAATTGAAACAAGAATGACTAAATCAAGTTACGAACTTGATTGAATTGAAACAAGAATGATTAAATCGAGTTATGAACTTGATTAAATCAAAACAAGTAAAGCATGTGTTATAAATGGAATGTTTAACAATCTATGTAAACATTTCAGAAATAGAGATGGCTGATGGAGGTAATGATAATGCGGTGCCAAGAGTCACCGAACAAATGAGGGAAGTGATTGCCGAAGAGGTTGGAAAGGCGATCGAAAACAGTTTGTCGGGCTTTATTGATAAAATTCAAAACACAGTTTTATCAATAGTAGATGGGAGAATCAAGAAATTGGAAGATGATTCCAATTCAACAAAGGAAAAGCATGGTGGACGAAAGCCTTGTTCATACAAGGAATTCATGGCCTGTAAACCACCAATATATAATGGGGAGGTTGATCCAATTGTGTGCCAACGATGGCTAAGTGATATCGAAGGAGTATTCGAGAGAACTCATTGTGATGAAAATGACTACGTAGCTTATGGTACGGGTCAATTAAGAGGCCAAGCGAAAGACTGGTGGGATAACAAAAAGAAGGAGATTGGAAGTGAAGCGGCTAAAGCCATGACATGGGAGGAGTTTAAGACGCCGTTTCTTAAACACCATAGTCCCAAAGCGGTCATAAATAGAATCAAGGAAGAGTTCATGCAACTCGGACACAAGGGTGAATCCATAGACAAGATCACGGGGATGTTTATGGACAAGATAAAGTTCTATGATGATTTGGTGACAAATGAAGAACAAAAGGTTTATTACTACCATAACATGCTAAGCGCGGAGTATAGAGAGTTCATAACCCCTTCAAAATACGAGACCCTTACCGAGATTGTCAATGCTGCTCGGGAAAGGGAGATCGAACTGAAAAAGAGCATAGAACGGGGTGAACGAAGGGCACATGATGTGAATCCAAGCCCTACTAAGAAGGCACGAACAAATGAAAGCGCAAAGAAATCTGATACGAAAGGCGGGTCGCCAAGTTGCAGAATCTGCGGGAAGGGCCATAAAGGCGAATGCCATTACAAGGATAAGCCTTGTCCCATATGCAAGAAAACGGGACATATGGCTATATCGTGCCCGGAGAAAGTGACGGTTTGTTACAATTGTTATCGAACGGGTCACAAAAAGTCGGAATGCCCGGAACTGGTTGGAAAGAAGGATGGGCAGGAACCGAAAGGTGAAGCCCCAAAAGCAAAGGCAAGATCTTTTCAATTAACCGCCGCAGAAGCGAAGGTTGAACCTGATGTGGTCTCAGGTATATTTGCTGTAAATTCAATTCCTGCACGCGTGTTATTTGATACGGGTGCGAATAAATCCTTTGTTTCATATGGATTTATTCGACATCCTTCATTTGTTCTAACAAAATTACATGTGCCCTTAGAAGTAGAGATAGGTAATAACAAGAGTTTTATTGTTTGTGATGTATGTGAAAACTGTAAACTGAGCATTGACGATGAAGAATATTTGATAAATCTAATCCCGATGTCGATGGGAGAATTCCAAGTAGTCGTTGGGATGGATTGGCTATCTCAACACCATGCAAAGGTCGTGTGTTTTCGTAAAGAGATAAAACTAACATCTCCGAGCGGAAAACACGTCACCATTTATGGCGAAAAAGGAGGCAACCCCATAGTATGTTCGATGTTGAAAGCTCACAAGCTCATGAAGCGAGGATGCAAAGCATTTATGATATACGCTAATGAGCCCGAAAAAGAATCACGAAAGATTGAAGATGTACCGATAATACGAGATTATGAAGATGTGTTTCCGGATTATTTACCGGGGATACCGCCTGAACGGGAAATAAAGTTCGGGATCGAATTGATTCCGGGCGCGAAACCCGTAGCAAAAGCCCCGTACCGACTTGCACCATCGGAATTACAAGAATTGATGTCCCAAATTCAAGATTTGCTTGACAAGGGATTCATAAGGCCGAGTGTGTCTCCTTGGGGCGCACCGGTGTTGTTTGTGAGAAAGAAAGACGGGAGCATGCGCATGTGTATCGATTACCAGGAGTTAAACAAACTCACGGTAAAGAACCGATACCCGCTCCCGAGGATAGACGACTTATTTGACCAACTACAAGGCGTGAGCTGGTTTTCAAAAATTGACCTTAGGTCGGGGTATCACCAACTAAAGGTCAAAGAAGAAGATGTGCCGAAGACGGCTTTCCGCACAAGATACGGACATTACGAATTTCTCGTGATGTCATTTGGGCTAACAAATGCGCCCGCGGCTTTCATGGACCTCATGAACCGGGTTTGCAAGCCAATGTTGGATAAGTCGGTCATCGTGTTTATCGATGATATCTTGGTGTATTCGAAAAGTGAAGCCGAACACGCACACCACCTACAAGACGTGTTAGAGACACTTAGACGAGAGAAGTTATATGCAAAATTCTCTAAATGTGCCTTTTGGTTACGAGAGGTACAATTTCTCGGTCATGTCATAAGTGCCGATGGGGTTTTGGTGGATCCGTCAAAGATAGAGGCGGTGTCAAAATGGAATCCCCCGAAGAACCCTTCAGAAATCAGAAGCTTTTTGGGGCTTGCGGGATACTATAGGAGATTCATTCAAGATTTCTCCAAGATTGCGTCACCGCTAACAAAGCTAACCCAAAAGAAAGAAAAGTTCATATGGGGTGCCGATCAAGAAAAAGCGTTTCAAACACTAAAAGAAAGGTTAACTCAAGCTCCGGTATTGACATTGCCGGACGGCGTTGAAGACATGGTGGTTTATTCGGATGCTTCACTATCGGGGCTCTGTTGTGTATTGATGCAACGGGGCAAGGTAATAGCCTATGCCTCGACACAATTGAAGATACACGAGAAGAAATATCCCACGCACGATCTCGAGTTGGCTGCAGTGGTATTTGCATTAAAAATATGGAGGCACTACTTGTATGGGGTAAAGTGCACCATAATCACCGACCCCAAGAGCTTGAAATACTTTTTCGATCAGAAAGAGTTAAATATGCGACAAAAGCGATGGCTGGAAACGGTGAAAGACTATGATTGTGAAATACATTATCACCCCGGAAAGGCTAATGTGGTGGCGGATGCGTTGAGCAGAAAGGCGGATTATGTCCCAATACGAGTAAGATCGATGCAACTAGTGGTGACCTCGGGTGTACTTGAACGTATTCGAGAGGCGCAATTAGAAGCAATGAAAGAAGAGAATTGGAAGAAAGAAAGAATCATCGGTCAGTTGAAAGACTTGTCGGATGGGCATAATGGGTTGAAGACTCGATCCGGAAGAATATGGGTCCCACATACTTGTGGAGTGAAGGCACTTCTGCTTAATGAAGCTCATAAATCCCGTTATTCCATTCATCCGGGTGCGACCAAGATGTACAATGATTTGAAACAAAACTATTGGTGGCCCGGAATGAAGAGGGATGTGGCGAAATATGTGGAAAAATGCCTCACATGTTTACAAGTCAAGGCGGAGCATCAGAAACCATATGGCAAACTCCAACCTTTAGAAATTCCGGTTTGGAAATGGGAACATATCACAATGGACCTATTAACCAAGTTGCCTAAGACGAATCATGGTTTTGATACCATATGGGTAGTGGTGGATAGGTTGACGAAAAGTGCTCACTTCATTCCGATTCGTGAGACTTATACGTCAGAAAAGATGTCAGAAGTTTACACCAATGAAATAATAGCACGTCATGGGGTGCCGGTATCCATCGTGTCTGATAGGGATACCCGGTTTACTTCGAATTTCTGGCGTGCTTTCCAAGAGCAAATGGGGACCAAATTGTTCATTAGCACTGCGTACCATCCTCAAACTGATGGACAGAGTGAAAGAACAATACAAACATTGGGGGACATGCTACGGGCGTGTATAATCGACTTTGGGGGCAGTTGGGATGTTCACCTACCGTTAGTCGAGTTTTCGTATAACAACAGTTACCAATCTAGTATTAAGATGGCACCGTACGAAATGCTTTATGGTAGGAAATGTCGAACCCCGGTATGTTGGGGTGAAGTGGGTCCACGAGAACTCGCTCACCAAGATATAGTACGAGCTACGAATGAAAAGATTGCAAAAGTTCGGGCACATTTGAAAGCAGCTCAAGACAGACAAAAGGCGTATGCTGATAAAAGGAAAAGGCCAATCGAATTCCAGGTTGGCGACATGGTCATGTTAAAAGTTTCCCCTTGGAAGGGCGTTATTAGATTCAGAAAGAGGGGGAAGCTAAGTCCGAGGTTTATTGGGCCATTTAAAATTATTGGAAGGGTTGGCAAAGTGGCTTACCGCCTTGAGTTACCGGAGGAATTGAGTGGGATACATGGCACGTTTCACGTGTCACAATTAAGAAAGTGCTTAGCAGATGAAACGGCCTATATCCATTACGATGATATCGAAGTGGACAATAGTCTGAATTATGCGGTGAGACCGGTGGAGATTTTGGACCGAAAGGTCAAACATTTACGAAATAAACAAATCGATCAAGTCAAAGTCAAATGGGAGCATAGGAAGGGTTCGGACACTACATGGGAGTCCGAAGAGGAGATGCGACGTCTTCACCCTACTTTATTTGGTACGTATTACGGTTTCGGGGACGAAACCCTTTTTAAGGGGGGTGGACTTGTAACACCCCGAAAATATAAAACCTTAAACTGGAATTGGTAAGGTTTAAATAAACGAGAATTTACTAACTAGGAATTTTAACCTAATTAGTTATAAGTCTAGAAATAACCTAAAGTAGGGTTAAAAGTAATTAAAATCAATGTTGGTCAAAGTGGAGGGGTTTAAGTTGTCAAAAATTGAAACTTGAATTTTAATAAACAAATAAAACATAATTAAACACCCCACTTTTGAAGCCCTGGTCGACCAGAACAACAGGGGGCAACACCCACCTTCAACAAAACCTAGAATTCTACTAAAATCCTCAAATTGAAGGAGCAAATCTGGTCCAAACGAGAATCTGAGCTTAGAATCGTGATCCTCATCGCAAGAGGATTACAAGGTATGTAAAATTTAGTAAAAACTCTTAACTCGAAATTCTCATGAAAATTGGAAAAATCTGAATTAGGGTTGCATGTATATGTTGTGATGATTGAAGAACAACTATAGTGTTTAGGAACAAATCCTAGACCAATAGAAGTTGAAATCATAGGAAATTTTGGTGAATCTATGAACACCATTATATGTGATTAATGGGTTATGAGTAAATTGATGAATACTAGGATATTGGATGTTGATTTTCTGTAATTTGACGATTTGAAAGTGATTTCAGAAATTTAGAAGCTAACAAACATGTAAAATGTTGATTGAAGTGAAATTAGGGCTAAATGTTAAGCTAGAAACTTGTCATATAATCTTGTGATAAATCTGCCTTTAAGGTGTTTGTGAAAATGCCTCAAAGAAGGTTTAAAAATAGAAATTTAAAGCTTTAACGCATAATCGTGATGTTTCGGTATATTATGCGAAGTAAGGTCTAAAGAGAGTTCTAAACATGTTATGAATTGAACTCTATAGGAAAAGATACCGGAACATCTAGTGGACAAGCCGGTGGTGATTCGCGGTTGAAGGGCGTACGCTAAGGTATGTAACTTGATCCGTTACATTTGGTGAATCGTTGTTAAACTTTGCGTTGTTGATAAAATCGTGTTGGTTGTGGTAATCATGTATGATACTTAAATCCGTAGGTTGAAGATTGTTTTGTATTCGTTTGATTGCCATCAAAATGGAGAGTCACCTTAGATGGATCAAACGGGTCGAATCATGATACCTTGTAGTTTTTAATATTGTAAAGTTGAAAGTAGAGGCGGAAATATTCACAAGAGCACGAAGTCATAAATTGGTAAGAATGTGAATAATGATAAGCCCGGATGTTGGGCATAAGGCGTTTTAGGTCTAACAGTTAAATGATAGTAAAATGTGTAAGGCTAGAATGGGTCGAATAATGGTATATGGACATATAGTCTTTTGACCCGTAATCAAGTTTTTCGGTATGAAATTCATAATAGGCGTGTCGGTAACGAATTTACAGACATATAGGAAAAAGAATCACCTAAAACGGACTTACGAGTCAAAAGTTATGGTTATTTAAAGTTGGAACTTGATTGCACTTGGAGCTGGAAATATTCAGCATCAACAAACAAGACCTTCTGTGAAAACAAGGGCCTCGCGTAGCGCGACGCCTTCAGCTCAATTTTTTTTTATTTTTTTCAATTGTTTATCCATAGAACTTGTTTATAATTGCTTGGACTTGATCAAAACTAACTTATGTTGTGTTTTTGATCCTAGGTGTTGATAGTAACTAACCGGAAGATGGTCAAGCAAACTTTTGAAGAACCGAACACTACCTTCAAGCTTTCGCAATGTTTTAAATCCTTACCAGACTTAGATTATGGGTTGTAAATGATTGTTAAACAACTTTTGAAACGTTTTATTTAGTCGTGTATGACTAAACTTTTGTTACTTATGAACCTTTTGCATAAATTATATGTTAATTAAGCAGCCCTTATTTATAATGGTATACGCTATTATTAAAAATCATGTTTAATTAGACGGGTGTTACACAACTGCCACCCAAATCCATTACACAAGCACGGAGCATGTCTTCTAGTGTCTGAATAGTTCTTTCGCTCTGACCGTCTGTCTGCAGGTGAAAAGCCATACTCAGATTTAACTTAGACCCAAAGGCTTCTTGAAAGGATTGCCAAATCCTTGATACAAACCGTCCATCTTTATTAGAAATTATCAAGATTGGCACTCCATGACGTGCTACTATCTCCCTGAGGTAAAGCTCTGCTAGTTTTCCCATGCTATCCTTCTCTCGAATCGGTAGGAAATGCGCAGACTTCGTCAAACGATCTACTATTACCCATATCATATCATGTCCTCTAGGGGTCCTGGGTAACTTTGTTATGAAGTCCTGGGTAACTTTGTTATGAAGTCCATCAAAATTTGTTCGCACTTCCACATGGGGATTTCAGGTTGCTGCAGAAGACCTGAGGGTTTCTGATACTCGGCCTTTACCTTGGCACAGGTTAGGCACTTTCTGTAACAACCCTCGGTAAAACCAACACCCTCATAATATTTCCGACGCCCTAGTATATCTTAAAATGTCCCAATATGTCTTTAAAATACACCTCGTATGTGAAAACCGAGCCCGAAATACAATATAGCAATAAAAATAAAATTTAAAATCTGATTTTTAAGCTGAGGCGGGCCGCGTAGACCCACCCCAATCCTTACGCGGGCGGTATCAAGTTTAGAACCGGATTCCTTTGATTTTCTTAAGTTCAAGCGGGCCGCATAAGACCCATGTTAAGTTTACGCGGCCCGCGAGAGATCAAAAACGCCGAGGCACCCCAGGCCGACACGTGTCATCATCGTGTCAAGTCTAAACGCTGATCCGGACGAGCTACACGTTGACCCAGAGTCAACGCGGGCTGCATAAGCCCCCCCTTATCTTTCACGCGGGCCGCGTGAGAGTCCAGTTCAGCAAGTATAAATAGAACGCATCAGATTTCATTTCAATTCGTTCATTCTTCGTTTCTCAATCTCAATTTCTGAAATATATGCTTTAGAAAGCTGGTATTATACCCCTAATTAGCGAGGTTCTGCTCCGTTGTAAGTATTATAACCCCAGTTTCGTAATAGATACGATGCCCGATTGATTTAGGGTTCCGTAACAACTGTCGTGGTTCTGCCCGACGTAGTTGTTGGAATGCCGTCTCGGGGAGGGTATCATTAATATTTTCAAAGGGTTATGATACTAACCTATGTACATTTGTGTAAATTATAGATTATTCCCAGGAAACCCTTACGCGAAGTCTAAGATAGCAATGTGAGTTTATCCTCTTTTTGTTAACCTTTTTGTAATATTTTTAAAAAACCTTAAATGTTTTACAATGTGAATAAGCGGTGATTGAGTCTTTGTAGTTCTTCAATTACTGCCGGTATGTTGGGGTTTTGTATACAAAATTTACTACTGCGTGTAGTAAGTCGGGGATGACAGTACGTTACCATTGGACAATGAGTTAGCCAATGTGTAATATGACCCACAAGTCAGGATTGACAGTATTGAATGAGTACTTATGTAGATATAAACAATGCGATCGCTCTCAATATTGTTTTAATTAATTAAATGTTTCTTGATTAAACTGGGATTCACTCACCAGTATTTTCCACTGACAAATGTTTTTAAAACGCGTTTCAGGTAACACAATGTGACAGCCAATTAGTAAAAAACCAGCTGGAGAGCACTGAAGGCTTGGGAAAAATGTGGCTATAAAAGTTACCTAATAAACGATGTTTTAAATTCAATAAAATAGGGTTTATCCCTATAAACGTATTGTAATAAGAAACTTGGGTTTTGCCAATGTGATTATTAATATTAAATATGGTGGTTTTATTCTGATAAACATTTCCTAACTACGGTCCTGATGTAATTTCCGCTACCAAATTAACCAACCTGATACCACCGAAATTCTGAGTTTGCATCCGCCCGTTCCCGGGACAGATAAGGGATCGGGGGTTGCGACAGAAGGTGGTATCAGAGCCTAGCTACTGGTCTGAGCCAAAGAAGTGTTCTGCTGACACTTAAATTCTAAATTTTGTGTTAGGAAATAAATTACGGAAATACGTGCATAACTGTATTTATTTGTTATGTGTTATTTGACTATTTGTTAGTTTACAGTATGAGTGATCAAGGACCCTCAGACACGAGTCGTCAGTTGTCTGATTCACCTAGGAGTGAAGGTACCTCTTCACAGCCTGCCCTTTCTGGGTATTCTGCTGATCAGGAAGAAGGAATGTTTACTTTTAAAGCCCAGTCAGAAGAGCCATTCCCTCATAAGAAACGAGGATGGTTCAGTAAGGAGGCTTTTGCGTGTAGGAAAAGAATGCGAAAGTTGGAACAGCAAAGAGTTTTAGCAGCCGCTAAGCGAAAGACAAATGCCCATACACAGGATATGCTTAATAGAAGCCTAGCTAATTTTCATATCCTAGCTACAACTGCAGCTGACCCAAGTCTGGAACAACTAGTAGCCCCACAACCACTAAACCTAAACCAACCCATGGAGATAGAAAACCTTGAAAACCAACTGGAGATGCATAACTTCAACCCAGAGGAAATACCTAGGGTACCTACACCAAACCCCCTAGACCGAAATTACTACCCCTGGTGGGACGATAATAGGGACTTTGTGCAACGTTACCCGATACATGAAGACACACCCATACAGAACATAGGAGCCTACCCAGGTATGGACCCCTTAGATCCCTATTACCACGATGAATATATTAGGGAGATCTTAGAAGATTCTTACCGATTTCAGGCACTTTTACCCCCATATCAGGAACCCGCACCCCAGATTCCGAACCCAGTCCTAGAAGCTGCACCCCCAATGAGTGCAGAAAACGTCCAAGAACTTTGGACTTTTGGGGAGGAAATTTTAGAAAGCAGTGAGAGAATGCGACAGATGGGAGAGCGTCTCATATGGAAATACGATGAGCGCAATATGGTTTTTTGGATAAATCCATATCCATAGATGTGATGGACGAGACGGTAATAATAATATAATATAATAAAAAAAAATATGTCTGTACGGATGCCTATTACTATTAGTGTGATTATATTTTCTGTTGGTATTGTAAATTTTATTTAAGTACTAGTGTATAATAGATGCATAATAGTATATGGAAATAGAGTAAAAGTAGCAATGATCTACGTTTTTGGCTAGATTGCGTATCATGTGATTAACTATATTAAATATTATCTTGTGATATTAATATGGGGTAAATGTTTAAAATTCAGATGGCCGATGAAGGAAATCAAGGAAATCTGAATAATGATAACTAGAGTAACATTAATGTGGTTAATGAGAATCCAAGCATCAATAACAATGGAAACCAAATGGATAATAGTGCTGTTCAACATATAGTGGCACAAGGAATCATAGATGCAATGCCATTTATTATTCAAACTATTCAAGAAGCGAATAATTAAAGTAAGCACAACAGTAAGCGACCAATTGAACCCGAAAACAGTGTGAACAATGGACCTGTACTTCAAATGCCCATTCCCAAAAGGAGAAGAACCGTGTCTTACGGTTGTTCTTATAAAGAATTATGGTCTTGTAAACCAATGGAATTCTCGGGCAACGAAGGGGCCATTGCAACTCTACGCTGGATAGAGAAGACTGAGGCGGTCTTAAGAATAAGCAAGTGTGCTGAAGAAGATAAGATATTGTTTGCTTCTAATCTGTTTAAGAATTCAGCACTAGAATGGTGGAACACTATCCTCCAATCAAGAGGAAGTGATAGAACTTACAATATGGAATGGGAAGAATTTAAAAACAAGGTAGAAAGGAAATTATGCCCACCCAATGAGAAGGAGCAGATAGCATACAAATTCTTAAACCTTAGGATGACTGGTGTGGATAGTAAGGGATACACTAAAATATTCTTCGAATATGCTAGAATAGTGCCAACTCTTGCTTCACCTGAACCAGTGTTAATCTCCCGTTATATCTGGGGATTAATTGGGGAGATTAGACATGTAGTCAAGGCATCTAGACCTCAAACTATAGAAGAAGCTGTAGAACTAGCAAATACCTTGATAGATGAATTAGTCCGTACCCGAGAAAAAGATCAAAGAAGGAACCTAACCCTGAAGCTCACACAAGAATTTCGTTCTGGAAATTTTAATCATGGGAAAAATATAGGTTCTACCTCTACACCTTACTATAAGAATTGCAAAAGAAAGCATTAAGGAAAATGCTCCATATACTGTAACTTTTGCAAAAGCTAACAACAGGATATGTTACAACTGCGGAGAACAAGGTCATATCAAGCTTAATTGCCCGAAATTAGCTCCAGCTACGAACAACAAGAATACTCAAAATGCTAGAGCATTTGTTCTAACTGCAGATGAAGCTAAGATGATTCCAGATGTCATCGCTGGTACGTTTTTAGTTAATGATATTTTTGCTAAAGTATTATTTGACTCTGGTGCTAACCAAAGTTTTATTAATACAACATTTTGCAAATTCCTAAATCAATCATTAACTAAAATACCACAAGAATGCTTAGTAGAGACAACTAATGGAGAAACTGTTAGGATTTCTGAAATCTTACAGGGAGCAAGCATAGAAATTTTAAACCAGAAATTTATTGCAAATCTTTATCCCATGAATCTGGCAGGATTCGATGTTGTTTTAGGAATGGATTGGTTAATAGCCAATAAAGCCAGTATTTTATGTGATCAAAAGTTAATTCAAATAAATTCACCAAAAGGTAAAACGATCACAATTAAAGGAGATAAACCATATAGAACTACAAAATTCATCTCTGTGATGAAAACTGCAAGTTACATAAGAAAAGGATCATTAGTGTATTTGATTTCCATAATCACTAACACTAAAGGAAAGGATTTAAAAGATATTCCAGTAGTATCGCAATTTTCAGATGTATTCCCAGAAGAATTGCCAGGACAACCCCTAGATAGGGAAGTTGAATTCAGAATCCATTTAATACCAGGAACATCACCAATTGCCAAAGCACCCTATCGTTTGGCACCCGCTGAAATGCAGGAACTGAAGAAACAATTGGATGAATTGTTAGAGAAAGGATTTATACAGCCAAGTTCGTCGCCATGGGGAGCGCCAATACTGTTTGTTAAAAAGAAGGACGGATTGATGCGTATGTGCATTGACTACCGTGAATTGAACAAAGTCACGATTAAGAATCGGTACCCATTACCAAGAATCGATGATCTGTTCGATCAACTACAAGGAGCTCGATTTTTCTCTAAAATCGATTTAAGGTCAGGATATCATCAATTAAAGGTACAGGAAGAGGATATTCCTAAAACCGCATTCAGAACGAGGTATGGTCATTATGAATTTACTGTCATGCCATTTGGTTTAACCAATGCCCCAGCCGCATTTATGGACATGATGAACCGAATATGTAAGCCATATTTGGATAAATTCATAATAGTCTTCATAGATGATATTCTCATTTACTCTAAGAATAAAGAGGATCATGCAAAGCATTTGCACGCACTTTTAAGTCTATTAAGAAAGGAAAAGCTTTATGCTAAATTGTCAAAATGCGAGTTTTGGTTAGAACAGGTACAGTTTCTTGGACACCTAGTCAATCATGAAGGAATTCATGTGGATCCCACAAAGATCGAGGCAATTACTAAATGGAAAACACCTGAGTCACCAACCGAGGTTAGAAGTTTCTTAGGATTGGCCGGTTATTATAGAAGATTTATTCGAGATTTTTCTAGAATAGCCATTCCATTAACTAAGCTAACCTGTAAACCTGTTAAGTTTGAATGGGGATTAAAACAAGAAAAAGCATTTAAAATCCTTAAGCATAAATTAACCCATACACCCATATTAGCGTTACCAAAAGGAACTGAAGACTTTGTAGTCTATTGTGACGCTTCTAAGTTAGGTTATGGATGTGTATTAATGCAACACCAAAAGGTTATAGCATACGCCTCTCGACAACTTAAGAATCATGAAGAGAATTATTCAACCCATGATCTAGAATTAGGAGCTATAATTTTTGCTCTTAAGATTTGGAGACATTACCTTTATGGTAGTAAGTTTACCATATTCACTGTTCATAAGAGTTTAAGGTATATTTTCAAACAAAAGGAGTTGAATATGAGACAAAGACGCTGGATGGAGATGATTAGTGATTATGATTGTGATATCCAGTATCATGAAGGAAAAGCAAATGTTGTGGCAGATGCTTTTAGCCGAAAATATCATGAAAAGTCAAAAAGGGTACGTTCTCTTAAATTAAATCTGCAAGTAGATTTAAATGATCAAATAAGAGAAGCACAAGAATCAGTAATCAAGGAAGATACTGAAAAGCTAAAAGGTATGCTAAAAGAATTAGAACAAGGAACAGATGAAATTTGGAGATTCCATACAAAGAGAATATGGATACCTAAATCAGGAAACCTACATCATCGTATATTAGAAGAAGCCCATAATTCTAAGTATACGATGCACCCAGGAAACGATAAAATGTACCAGGATTTAAGTAAAAATTTCTGGTGGATAGGAATGAAGAAGGACATAGCAACCTACGTTTCTAAATGTTTAACTTGTTCTCAAGTTAAAGCTGAACACAAGAAACCCTTAGGATTTCTACAACAATTAGAAATGCCAGTGTGGAAATGGGAATTAATAACAATGGATTTTGTTACTAAATTACCTAAAACAAAGAAAGGAAATGATACAATCTGGGTGATTGTAGATAGGCTAACCAAGTCAGCTCATTTCTTACCAATGAAAGAAACTTTCAGTATGGAACAGTTAGCTAAGTTGTATGTAAATGAAATTGTTTCTTTACATGGCATTCCTTTATCAATTGTTTCTGATAGAGATAACCGATTTACCTCTCATTTTTGGTCAAGTTTCCAAAAGGCAATGAGAACCAAGTTAAATCTAAGCATGGCTTATCACCCTCAAACGGATGGACAAAGCGAAAGAATAATTCAGACAATGGAAGACATGCTTAGAGCTTGTGTAATTGATTTTGGAGGTAATTGGGACGATCACTTAACTTTAATATAATTTTCTTATAATAACAGTTATCAAACAAGTATCAATGTTGCACCATTCGAAGCACTTTATGGACGTAAGTGTCGAACCCCAGTCTGTTGGGCAGAAATTGGGGAAAACAACTAACTGGACCTGAGATAGTGCAAGAAACAACCGACAAGATCATTCAAGTCAAGGAACGACTGAAAGCAGCACGTGATCGATAGAAAAGCTATGCTGATAACCGACGCAAACCCTTGGAATTTCAAGTAGGGGACAAAGTATTATTAAAGGTCTCTCCTTGGAAAGGAGTAGTAAGATTCATAAAAAGGGGAAAGTTAAGTCCCAGGTATATTGGACCTTTTGAGATTATAAAAAGGGGAATTTCAAGTAGGGGACAAAGTATTATTATCAGCTACAACTGCCAGAGGAAATGGCAGGAATACATGATGTATTTCATGTATCTAATCTCAAAAAGTGTTTAGCTGATGAATCACTAATAGTACCTCTTAAGGATATAGAGGTAAATGAACAACTCAAGTTTGTATAAAGGCCTCTACAAATTGAAGACAGGAAAGTCAAGAATCTCAAGCATAAGAGACTAGTTCTGGTCAAAGTAAAGTGGGACTACAAAAGAGGACCTGAGTACACATGGGAGCTTGAATCTGAAATGCAAAGGAAATATCCGCATTTGTTCCAGTAGATCTCGAGGACGAGCTCTAAAACAAGGTGGGGAGAATGTAACAACCCTCGGTAAAACCAACACCCTCATAATATTTCCGATGCCCTAGTATATCTTAAAATGTCCCAATATGTCTTTAAAATACACCTCGTATGTGAAAACTGAGCCCGAAATACAATATAGCATTAAAAATAAAATTTAAAATCTGATTTTTAAGCTGAGGCGGGCCGCGTAGACCCACCCCAATCCTTACGCAGTCGGTATCAAGGTTAGAACCGGATTCCTTTGATTTTCTTAAGTTCAAGCGGGCCGCGTAAGACCTATGTTAAGTTTACGCGGGCCGCGAGAGATCAACAACGCGGAGGCACCCCAGGCGGACACATGTCATCATCGTGTCGAGTCTATACGCTGATCCGGACGAGCTACACGTTGACCCGGAGTCAACGCGGGCGGCGTAAGCCCCCCCTTATCGTTCACACGGGCCGTGTGAGAGTCCAGTTCAGCAAGTATAAATAGAACGCATCAGATTTCATTTCAATTCGTTCATTCTTCGTTTCTCAATCTCCATTTCTGAAATATATGCTTTAGAAAGCTGGTATTATACCCCTAATTAGCGACGTTCTGCTCCGTTGTATGTATTATAACCCCAGTTTCGTAATAGATACGATGCCTGGTTGATTTAGGGTTCCGTAACAACTGTCATGGTTCTGCCCGATGTAGTTGTTGGAATGCCGTCTCGGGGAGGGTATCATTAATATTTTCAAAGGGTTATGATACTAACCTATGTACATTTGTGTAAATTATAGATTATTCCCAAGAAACCCTTACGCGAAGTCTAAGATAGCAATGTGAGTTTATCCTCTTTTTGTTAACCTTTTTGTAATATTTTACAATACCTTAAATGTTTTACAATGTGATTAAGTGATGATTGAGTCTTTGAAATTCTTCAATTATTGCCGGTATGTTGGGGTTTTGTATACAAAATTTACTACTGCGTGTAGTAAGTCGGGGATGACAGTACATTACCATTGGACAATGAGTTAGCCAATATGTAATATGACCCACAAGTCAGGATTGACAGTACTGAATGAGTAATTGTGTAGAAATAAAAATGCGATCGCTCTCAATACTGTTTTAATTAATAAAATGTTTCTTGATTAAACTGGGATTCACTCACCAGTATTTTCCACTGACAAATGTTTTTAAAACGCATTTCAGGTAACACAATGTGACTGCCAATTAGTAAAAAGCCAGCTGGAGAGCACTGAAGGCTTGGGAAAAATGTGGCTATAAAAGTTACCTAATAAACGATGTTTTAAATTCAATAAAATAGGGTTTATCCCTATAAACGTATTGTAATAAGAAACTTGGGTTTTGCCCATTTGATTATTAATATTAAATATGGTGGTTTTACTCTGATAAACATTTCCTAACTATGGTCCTGATGTAATTTCCGCTGCCAAATTAACCAACCTGATACCACCGAAATTCTGAGTTCGCGTCCGCCTGTTCCCGGGACATATAAGGGATCGGGGGTTGCGACACTTTCCAATGTATATGGCAACATCACTCTTGAGTCTTGTCTCGATTGAGCTTTCATTTATTACCAACCACAAGTTATATTGTTTACAAAGTGTATCACATCAAAAGGTACATAGGGTCACTCTACCCTTGTCCAATGAGGCTGTCAATATACAAATATAACATAGTCAAAAAGTGTCTGCAAAGTCTTCATAATCTCAGCTCAATTGTAATGCTCTCACCAAAAGTAATGCATCTGCATAAAACCAAAAACCTACTGTACTGATGGCGGGGGAGGAGGAGGGAAGAAAAGCAAACTGCGGACATGTGCGAGCTCCTCCTCGAGCTCGTACACACGGCGAAGCAAATAGCTAATCTGCTGCTCGACAGTAAGAAAACGGTCATCAATACCCGGAAAAGGTGCATGAGCAGCAGGTTGATGTGCAAAAGGAGACGACGATGAATATGGAGGAACATAAGCAACAGGTGGAGGTACGAACAAAGCTGACGGTGATGAGTGTGGAGGGACAAAAGTAGAATGACAGGGACAAGGTAGAGGACATGAAGGAGTCAGCTCGAGCTCCAGCACTCTGCGACTCAAGATCTCAAACTGTAACTTGAGTGACAAAAGCAACTCATCCCGCGTGTAACCAACGAAATGCGAGGGATGATAGGGGTCGGAAATGGGCATAGTATATGGTGGGAACCACCGAAATGGCTCATCAAGCGATGTAGATGTAAAAGGGGTGAAAGATGTAGTCTGTGGAATCGGAGGAAAAGCTGCTGAAGCAAATGGGTCATAACTCGGGGGCTGGCCCGAGGTACCCTCCCCTGGACGGGGTGCAGGGATCTCCTGTAAGAAAACAATCGGTAGGTCAGTACGGTGAACATCAGACTCAACTGGAGGTGGGGGAACAACATCAGCGGATGGGGGTGGTGGAATGAATGGATCAACATGTGGAAGCTCAGGTGGTGCAGGAATCGGATCTGGAATAAAAGGTGCAATATCAGGCTGGCTGAAAGGGATAGGATCTGGCTCAGGACCAGGCTCTGGGTCATGTGGAGGTGTGGGGACTCATGCAGGGGATAGTGGTGCAGCTGACATCGCGGTGTCATCATCAGAATCAGAGGCATATAGCTGCAGTTATGCCACCTACAAGGCTGAGGAAGTCACAGACTCAAAGGAGTCTGAAACCGAATGCAAACTAGAGTCGGAGGATAACTCAATAACTAGAATACCAGGAGGAGGGACAACAACAACATCATCATCAATCTCCCCATCTCCCTGAGCGTCAGCTGGGGGACCGTCCAAATAATCGACATCATCGCCAAACAAGTCAACGAAGGGCCAATCCTCAGGAGGAATGACCACAATGGGAACGGCGTCGAGGATCAGTGCCACAATGTGCTCATCATCAGGGTGACCGATGATGAGATGGTCATAGACAGGAGCAGGAATATCAAAAGGATCCTCAACGGGAACGCCATCAGCTATAGGTATATCATCGCCAAAATCCGGTAAAGCGAATGCCTGAAAGTCATCCTCATCCTCAGACAACATCTCTGGTTCACTCTCGGTGTCCGATGTGAATATCTCTGTCTCAGGCATGACCTTATCGTTTGAAACGACGGCCATCGGGTCATGGGCGTTAGATAACCCACTCTCAGAGGATGACATGGGTGCCTGTAACATAATAATCATAACATGTGCACATATATTAACCACTAACACTCAGTATAAGCAAAAAAAAAAAAAGAAGACAATTATCACTTAATCATGTATTCACATTATCCTTCATGAAACTTTTCTATCTTAACTAGTCTACCCCATGCAAACTAAACCACCACTGTGACCTTGCAATCGTGTTTTTTGTCTTTCCTTTTGTAAAATGTTTGTTCCATGGATCTTGGCATTTTGTATATGCAATGAAAAATATTTTGTAAAAATATTTTTGTGAGAGAGCCCTAATGATTGTAGTCTAGACTCGAGAAGGAATCCTAGTTCGCTACCATCGAAGCTCTGATACCAAACTGTCACACCCTGACTTTTGCGGAAGCGTGTTACGTGTGACTTGCTTAATATCATTGCATTCAACCATAACAAACAACTATATAATAGAAACCATGATGTTCATCCATTAAAGAGTTTCAGAATATTACAACCAACATTGTTTAACATCAAACCAAGACTTCAAGTTTAAAATACACATCAAATAAAGTTTTTAAGTTCCATAACGGACTTTAACAAGAGACACTAATAAAACTAGGCTTTGAACCATGTATCCTATCAAAGATAAAATACACGATTCAAACCCTTTAACACGATATGACATCGTTCATTGAAGACACACTTGAAATTCTTGAATGCCCGCCAGATCCATAATCAATTCCCTGAAATACATGTAGTTTGAAAACATCAACAAAAGTTGAGTGAGTTCATGTGTTTGTATGTGTGCAAGAGTAACCTGTCACGCCCTGACTTTTGCGGAAGCGTGATTATGTGTGACTTGCTTAATATCATTGCATTCAATCATAACAACAACTATATGATAAAACTAACGATGATCATCTATTAAATAAGTTTAAAAAAAATATAACATTGTCTTGAAACATAGACTTCAAATTCAAATTACAAACCATACGAATTGTATAGAGTTCCATAAGGACTCGACAAAAGACTTTAAATAAAACCAGTCTTTGGAAGATGTGTCTTGTCCAGGATAAGACACACTAACCAAACCCTAAGACCATGGATGACATCTTTTATTCTTAAACAACACTTGGAACTTCCAAACGCCCGCCAGATCCATATTTAATTCCCTGAAATACATGTAGTTTGAAAACATCAACAAAAGTTGAGCGAGTTCATGTGTTTGTTTGTGTGCATGAATAAACCTTTGAAATCATTGTAAGTATGTATGTATGTTTGTAAATCCCGGTATGAAAGCAACAAGGAAAAACAGATCGATTAATGGTTTGCAAGGCCATTAATATGTGTGACGTGATGCAGGAAGGCTCAAACCTTGTAGATTTTGCACCGGGCTTCCGGCTGTAAGACATAGTCATCCCATGGGCCAAACCCTGGTCCAACATGGGCGGGGCTCGCTACACCCAAATAGATCTATCACTCATGTCCCTCGGTCCTACAACGAGGATTAATGGTCTTAATCGTTATACCCACCACTCACATGATCTAGCAGTACCATTCCTTAGCTAACCATACCAAATAATAACGTTTGTAAACAGTTTGTAACATGTACTTCACCCCCGAAGTTATAAAACTGAAAACAGTTAAGAGAAAAGGGGGACATGAACTCACAATCTTGCGTTCTTCGTAAACACCGTAATTCAAAGCTTCGCCTGGCGTACACGACTACCTACAACGTACTAAGGTCTATTAGACGAGCGGGTAGTGCCTTGACGTAGTATGGATTAGTGTCTTTGAGTTACGTTTCTTTGCGTCTTCAATATTATTCCAAGTTATAATTATTTGTTAAAATAATAAATATTTTAAATTAAATTATATTTGTTAAATTTTTGGAATAATTGTTAAAATAATATAATTTAACTTGATACATCTCAAGTGTTTATACGTGTATTTCCTTCCCAAGTATGGGTGTATTTGTATTCGTATTCTTATACTTGTATATTTTGCCATGTATCGGTGTCGTATTCCGGAGTTTATTTATACGTACGAAATACGTATTTCTTGTAATTATTAAGTATCCTTATACTTAATGTTATATTAATTTTTTTCCAGAATAATATTTCTACTAAAAATACATTAATATATATTTCCAAAATATATATTTTAAGAAATATTACTTAGAAAAATTATTTATAATTTTTCTTTTGGCAAAAATGTTTGTATTTTCATATAAGTTCCAAAATAATATATTTTCAAGTCTAACTTGGAAAATATATACAAACTTATTTTTCTCCCAAAAATAATATATTTCATGTATTTTTGAGAAAATGTATATTTCTTCAAAAAATAATATATCTTTTATTAATTCCGAGAAAACATATTTATTTTTATTCACCAAAAAATAATATATTTTATTCTTGTCAAAACTATGACATAAATTTGTATTAATTGTAAAAATCATATTTTCATTCCCTTGGTGTCCAAAATATTATTTACCCAAAAATATACTTGGGAATAAATTTTCCAGAATATTTTTGTGAGTTATATTCCTTAGTTTGGTTTGACCAAAGTTTTAGGTATTCCTTCTATATTTATATTCTTTGGATTTTGGTAATATTTTGGATTGTAATTTTTTGGTATTTTGATGAGTTATATTATTTCAAGTCCTAAAATAATATAACTAATACACATAATATACAAATAACCATACACATGGTGACTTCTAAATATATATTTTCCTAAATACATATTCAGTCACTTTTATTTAGAAAAACCAACCTCCAATATTTATATTTTTGTAACAAAAATTATGGTAAACTTTATGTGAAAAATCCATGGTTTAAAATACACTTGTAAATATTTGTTTAGAAATATTTTTCTAAGTGTTTAATTTTTAGAAAAAATTTGCCATAGTTTCCTTTAAAAATGGAGGTTTCCATATCTCGGAGGTATATCATTTTCTTTTGTAAATCAACACAATCAATCCACATTCAACAATAAACAATCTACACTTACCAATTTTGCAAAAAACAAGCATAAACTACCACTTCATGAACTTGAAAATTTGTAAACATTTGTAGCAACTTACTAGTGTTTTTAGTAAGTCTTGTTATCCTTTAAAGTGTGATTGATTCTTTAAAAACATCATTTTTAAAGAAAATAGATCTTCACAACTTGTAGTCACATTTTTTAAGAATGTTTCTTTATGAATTTTTCTTGTTACACATATGTTTCTACACTTGTTTATCCTCTAAAAATATGGCTTATTTATTTAAAATCCAAGATTAAGTAGAACTTGTATTTTTAACTTGGTTTTTTGGAAAATCACTCTTGAAATATTAGATTTACAACTTACTTTAGTCATCATTTTACAAGAACACAACATATTCTTTCAAGTTCAGGTTTCTCATGAGGATGATCTATAATCCTACAACATTTTCATCCTCTCATCTTGCTAGATTATGTTTTTAATCATGATCTAGCAAGATCATATGATGATCTACATCATTTTCATAAGCAAACAATTATCAACAAGTAGATTAACACATAAACAACATAGTTTCTTCATGATTTAAGCTTATGTTAAAGTTTCATCTTCTTGATCCTTAGTGTTCTTCAAGATTAACATTATGTATCATCTTTTAACCACTTAAAATAGATGTAAAATGGAAGGATTAGCATTCTTACAACTAGCTCATGGCTAGGGATGATCAAGAGAAGAAAAGAGATTGATAATAGCAAATGAAGAAGGTCCTTTTACTTCCGTAAGCTCCTAGCTTCCTTATGCAACCTCTAACACATTTGAGTATGCTTGAAATGGATGAGACTTGATTGAATGAAGGTGATGATGGTGGTGGTGAGTTCGGCCGAGAACAAGGCAAGGGAGAGGGAGAAGAGTGTGTGAAGTAGTGTGTGTAAGAATGAGACTTAGGAACTTCAAGACTTACTTATAATCCAATAACATGACTTTATATCATGGTTTTTGTGTCGAAATGAAGGAAACATGATCAAATATAACAATCTCATAAAATCTTGAGGTGGGGGCCATGTTGGCCGATTACATAGGTGGGGGGGGGGGGGGGTAGTAGGCTAGGTTAAACCATTAGTTAGTTATTTTGGTTAGAATTCAAGTATTAGTTAGATGTTTAGTTACTAGATATTTGTATAGTGTGTTATGATGTTCGGGGACCTTAACTAGCTTGGTAATGTTAAAACAATGCTTCTAGTGTAAATTTGGTGTTTCGGGTAGTGTCCGGTTGTTCGGTTGGCTACCGGTTTGTTAAGGTGCTAAACTATGCAGTTTAGTGTGCTTTATGTACCCTTTTATGACAGTTTCGATTCCCGACACTTAGGAAAGCATTCTGGACCATTTAACCACATTTCTGCATGATATAAGAGTGTTAAAATGCTGATTTTCTACAGAATTCTGCAGTTTATGTGAGTTTTAGGCACTTTCCGGCACTTAAACTATCTCTAGGAAGGCAGTTTTATGATCCTTACTTTCCTACACACTATACTAGTGTAATACTTGGTTTCTGGCTCATTCTGTGTCTCAACACATTGTCTGTCTATGTACTGAATTCCGTCAGCATTTTTCTGATTTGTCTAATCACTTTGCTAACTGTGTTTCGTGGATCATTTGAGTCAAATAAGCTCTCATGCAATAATGATATGTCATTTGCAATATGTGATGCACATGTGAGTATAAAGCAGTAATTAGAAAGCAGTTCAAGTCATTAATTGAAATGCAGCACAGTCATTAAGCACTAATTATGGTTTAATAGTTGTACGGATACCTGGAATTTTGACAGTTGTCACATTCTCCCCTTGTTAAGAAAATTTCGTACCGAAATTTTAAGCTTTACTACTGGTTGCAGGGGAGTTGGGGAACAGATGCGGGTATTTAGCTTTCATTCGGTAAAGTGGAGTGTGTCGTCAATGTAAACTTCGTCAGCAGGAATAACCACTGTTTCTTGAGTTAGACTTTTCTTCAGATTAGATACATGAAATGTATCATGAACTCCATTGAGTTCTGCTGGTAGCCCCAACTTGTATGCTACCGTACCAACTCTTTCCAGGATTCTGAACGGTCCGATAAATCATGGGTTTAACTTACCACGCTTCCCAAAGCGTGCCACACCTTTCCAAGGTGAAACTTTCAACAAAACCATATCACCCACTTTAAATTCCAAAGGTTTCTTTCTTTGGTCCGCATAGCTCTTCTGTCGATCATGAGCCGCCTTGATTTGCTCTTGGATCTGCATGATCTTATCTGTCGTCTCTTGGACCAGTTCGGGACCAACCAGTTGTCTGTCACCTGCATCTGCCCAGCATAATAGGTGATCGACACTTGTATCCGTAGAGAGCCTCGAACGGTGCAACTTGAATACTTGTATGGTAGCTGTTGTTATAGGAGAACTCAACCAAAGGTAGGTGAGTATCCCAACTGCCACCTAAATCCATTACACAAGCATGTAGCATATCTTCTAGCGTCTGAATTGTTCTCTCACTTTGACCGTCCGTCTATGGATGAAAAGTTGTACTTAGATTCAACTTAGAAGCAAACGCTTCTTGGAAAGATTGCCAAATCCTTGACACAAATCTTCCGTCTCTATCAGATATAATCGAGATAGGCACTCCATGACGCGAGACTATCTCCCTTAGGTACAGCTCAACTAGCTTACCTGTGTTATCCTTTTCTCTGATTGGCAAAAAGTGCACAGACTTTGTCAATCGGTCCACGATTACCCAAATCGTATCATGACCTCTAGGAGTCTTGGGAGACTTTGTTACGAAATCCATTGAGATATGTTCCCATTTCCACATGGGTATCTCGGGTTGCTGCAGAAGACCTGAAGGCTTCTGATAATCGGCCTTTACTTTGGCGCAGGTCAAACACTTCCCAACATAAGTAGCCACATCGCCCTTAAGTCTTGGCCACCAATAAAAATCCTTCAAATCTTGGTACATCTTGTCCGATCCTGGATTGATCGAGTACCTCGATTTAAGAGCTTCATCAAAAATCCCATCTCTAAGACCACCAAAGAGGGGAACCCAAATTCGTCCCATAAAGTACATAGTTCCTTCCTTATTGGGTACCAACTTTTTCTCCATCCCACGGAGATATTCAGCCTTAATGTTTTCTTTCTTAAGAGCTTCTCTCTGTGTAACACGAATGCGCAACGAGAGCTCTGTCTGTATAATCATCTCCAAAGCCCTAACCTTTATGGGCTTAATCATCTCCTTCCGACTTAAGGCGTCTGCCACCACATTCGCCTTTCCTGGATGATATTTGATTTCACAATCATAATCAATTAACAGCTCCACCCATCGTCGCTGTCTCATGTTAAGCTCTTTCTGATCGAATATGTGCTGAAGGCTCTTATGATATGTAAAGATCGTGCATCGGGTACCATAAAGGTAATGCCGCCAAATCTTCAAAGCAAACACCACTGCGCCTAATTTCAAATCATGCGTGGTGTAATTCTTCTCATGAACCTTTAACTGGCGCGAAGCATAAGCGATAACCTTTTGCCGCTGCATTAGCACACAGCCCAATCCCTGACACGAGGCGTCACAGTATACCACGAAGTCGTCGGTGCCTTCGGGTAGGGATAGAATAGGTGCATCGCAAAGCTTGTTCTTAAGCAACTAAAAAGCTTCTTCTTGTTTGTCTCCCCATTAATATTTCTTATCCTTTTGAGTAAGGGAGGTCAGCGGTTGAGCAATTTTTGAAAAATCCTCAATGAATCTGCGATAATACCCTGCTAAGCCCAAAAACTATCGGATCTCGATTGGCGTCTTCGGAGTTTCCCAAATCTTAATCGCCTCGATCTTGGGGGGATCCACATGAATTCCATCTTCGTTCACTATGAGACCAAGGAACTATACCTCACGCAACCAAAACTCGCACTTCGAGAACTTAGCATACAGCTTCTCCTTCTTAAGCAGCTCTAAGATGGCTCTAAGGTGTTGCTCATGCTCTTCTTTCGTCCGTGAATAGATCAAAATGTCGTCGATAAATACAATCATGAATTTATCAAGATATGGCTTGCAAACTTGATTCATTAAGTCCATAAATACTACCGGTGCGTTTGTCAGACCAAACGGCATCACTGGAAACTCGTAATGTCCATAATGAGTTCTAAAGGCAGTCTTCGGTATACTCTCTTCTTGAATCCTCAGCTGGTGATAACCTGATCGAAGATCGATCTTGGAGTAGTAACTTGAACCCTGAAGTTGATCGAATAAATCATCAATCCTCGGTAAGGGATGCCAATTCTTGATGGTTAACTTGTTCAGCTCTCGGTAGTCAATGCACATACGAAAACTACCATCCTTCTTCTTGACAAACAGAACTGGAGCTCCCCAAGGCGAGAAGCTTGGTCTAATGAATCCCTTATCCAGTAGCTCCTGAAGCTACGTCTATAACTCTTGCATCTCAGAAGGCGCAAGTCGATAAGGTGCCTTGGCTACAGGCACGGCGCCTGGAACCAAGTCAATATGGAATTCGACTTGTCGTTGGGGTGGTAATCCTGGCAAGTCTTCAGGGAAGACTTCAGGATATTCCCTTACCACAGGGATATCTTCGAGCTTCGGTTCCTCGGCTTCTTTATCAACAACGTGAGCCTAGAAGGCAACACATCCTTTTCGCATAAACCTTCGTGCCTTCAAGCAATTGATAATCCTTAGAGGCGTATCATGCTTTTCTCCGTGCACTACAATCGTCTCTCCATTGGCCATCGGGATGCGAATAATCTTCTCATGACATACGATCTCAGCTCGGTTGCTTGACAACCAATCCATTCCAACTACCACGTCGAAACTTCCCAAATCGACTGGCAGAAGATCTAGAGTAAACTCACGCTCTCCAAGATCTATCACACAACCTCTAATTACTTCTTTTGCTTCTACTAGCTTTCCATTAGCTAGTTCTATCGAGTACGGAATATCTAACTTACTTGCCACTAACCCAAGTATATTCTTAAATTCTAGGGATACGAAACTATAGTCGTCACCAGTATCAAATAGCACAGATGAAAAGTGTTGATTGGTAGGGAACGTACCAGTGACTACGTTCGGATCCTGACGAGCTTCCCTAGCTCCAATGTTGAAAACTCTTCCCTGGGCTTGGTTATTCTTTGGGCAATCCCGCTTGAAATGCCTTACATCACCACAACCAAAACAACCTTGGCCGCGACCATTTCCATTTCCATTTCCGTCCTGGTTGTTGTTTACTCCACGGTTTCCGTTACCAGCTTGATTTCTAGAACCACCACGATTTCCATTACCTCCCTGATTATTGTTTCCGCCTTGGTTTCTATTCCCATAACCGTTTCTACCACGGTTTCCATTGCCATTACCATTTCCTCTCTGACCACCATTCCGACGACCAGCACCAGCCCAGCACGTTTCCTTCGAATGACCATTCTTTCCACAGGATTCACACAACCTAAACCTACACTGGCCGGCATGATGAAACTGGCATACATCACACTTGGGCAGGGTGCCCATGTATCCTTTCCCCTTGTTTTCAGAACTTGCAGCACCAGTCCTGACCTCGGCTGGTGGGTTCGCATCTCTTCGCTTACTAGTACTGTTGTTGTTTCCTTGGGTACCCTTCTTGAAATTCAAGAACTTCCTCTTGTTCTCTCCTGACGACTCGACATGAGTCTCCTTCTTCTTTTGTTCAGGGATCGAAAACTTGCCCAATCTGACGGCTTCTTGTGTCAATGCCACGCTCAAATCTATGGCCTCAGTGATCGTTGGAGGCTTCGAAGTAGTTACCATGCTCAGTATTTGGGGTGCCAATCCCCAAATGAAACGTTCGACTCGCTTGAACTCCGACTCTACCATGTAAGGGACAACTCGAGATAAATTGTGGAATCTCTGCACGTACTCAGCTATCTTAGGACCATCCATCTTAAGATTCCAAAACTCAGTTTCCACCTCTTGAATCTCAGCCCTTGAACAGTACTTCTTACGCATCAGTTATTTCATCTCATCCCATGTCATACCATATGCTGCAGCCTCACCTAGAGTCTGAACCTGAAGGTTCCACCACGACAGGGCTCCATCAAGGAATAGTCCAGAAATGTAAGTGACCTGGTGCTCTGGCGCACACTTGCTCATTCGTAGCACAAAATCTGTTTTCTCGGCCCATCTTACGAAAGCTACAGCACTTCCAGTGTCGTCAAAGTTCAGAGGCTTGCAGTCAAGGAACTGCTTGTAAGTACAGCCTGTACAAGCAACATCATTCACAGAAAGCATTAGCAAACGCACATGGAAATGTCCAAACGTATTGTAATGTGTCGTAGGTGACTTAAACATTACTGTGAGGTGGGTTATTTCCTGAGGTACCTCCGCTATGTTCAGAGCGTAGAGCCTCATGTTGTGCGATTTCCTGTGAAATTCGTTCTTGCAGTTCTGCCTCTGTTGTGGGCAACTGAGTGTTCCTTCGAGGAGTCATCTTTTAAAAGAAGATTGGACAGGTCAGGTCTTATTCGTATAATGACTATATAGTACGTATATAATAGCATATAGCAAGCATGTCATTTAGCATCACAATCAAATTACAAACATGTAAATTAACAACGTATTTAATGAGAATATGATGATTGAGCTTCCATTAATCATCGACCACAAGTATTGTTACATGTTTTACAAAATGTATCATATCAAATGGATTACAGGGTCACACTACCCTTGTCCAACAAGTCTATCTGTCTACGAAAGTCATACAATCAAAAGGTGGTCTCCAAAAGGCTTCACAAGCTCAGCTCAATAGTGGTGCTCTCATCAAAAGCAAAGCTACCTACATAAAACCAAAAACCGGCTATGCTGATGGTGGTGGAAGAGGAGAAGGTGGAGGAAAGAAAAGCAAGTTGCGCACATGCGCAAGCTCCTACTCAAGCTCATAAACATGACGCAACAGATAACTGATCTGCTGCTCGACGGTGAGAAATCGAGCATCAAACTCAGGAAATGGAGTAAGAGGTGCAGGTGGATGTGAAAACGGGGACGGTGATGAATGAGGTGGAACAAAAGCAAGCTGACAAGGACATGGTAAAGGACGTGGTATCATCTCAAGCTCCAAAATCCTACGACTCATGATCTCATATTGGAGCTGCAGTGATAGAAGTAGCTCATCCCGTGTATAACCAGTAAAGTGAGAGGGATGGTAAGGATCAGATATAGGCATGGTATACGGTGGGATCCATCTGAGTGGCTCATCAAGCGGCATAGAAGTAAAAGGAGCAGACTGAGGAATGTGTGGAAAAGCTGCTGAAACATGAGGGTCATGACTAGGCTGCTGTCCTAAAATACCCTCCCCTGGACGGGGTGCGGGTATGTCCTGCAAGAAAACAATAGGGAGATCAACACGGTGAACATCAGACTCCACTGGGTGAAAAGGGGCAACATCAGCGGGTGCAGGTGCAAGTGGAGGAATGAATGGCTCAATAACAGGAGGGTCAATGGGTGCAGGAACTGGATCAGGTATAAGGGATGCAATGTCAGGTAAGCCAAATGGGATAGGGTCATGATCAGGCAAAGGCTCAGGATCAGGATCAGCAGGTGCAGCATCGAGCTGATCAATAGGAACAAAATCTAGCTCAAGATCAAGCTCAAAGTCGTGTGGAGGGGACGGTGCAGCTGTCATGGTTGTATCATCATCAGAGTTGGTGGCATAACGTCGTAATCCAACTGCCTGCAAGGCTGAAGACGTCACAGACTCAAAGGAATCTGAGACAGAGTGTAAGCTAGAGTCAGAGGAAATCTCAATAACAGGAATCTTAGGAGGCGGACTAGCAACAACGTCCTCATCTAGCTCCATCGCCATGAGCGTCATCGAGAGGACCATCAACAAACAGATCAAAATCATCATCGAACAGATCATCAAAAGGCCAATCCTCAGGAGGGATGACCACTAAAGGAACAGGAGCGAGGATCGGTGCCATAATATGCTCACCATTGGAATGACCGATGATAAGATGATCGTGGACAGGAATGGGAATAACAAAAGGATCCTTGTCTGGGATACCATCAGCAAGCGGTAGGTTGTCTCCAAAATCAGGCAACGCAAACGGCTGAAAGTCGTCGTCGTCGTCTGATAGCATATCTGGGTCGCTCTCAGTATCAGAAGTAAAGATCTCTAGCTCTAGGACGATCTCATCGTCAGACACAATAGCCATAGGGTCATCAGTATCGGACAATCCGCTCTCGGATGAAGACATAGTGTCTGTAACAGAACAATCACAACATATGCACATGTATTATTCACTATCATTTATTCTGCGATCAAAGACAATGTATTACAAAATCATCTATCCCTCCTAGTCTCCCAGACTAAACCACCCAGTCTCCCAGACTAAACCACCAAGGTAACCGTGCATTGTGTTTCCTTGTCTTTCCATTTGTAAAATGTTTGTTCCCTGTATCTGGGTGTTTCATGTATGCAATGAAAACATGTTGTAAAAAAAACATTTTCGTGAGAGCCCTAATGATTGTAGTCTAGACTCGAGAAAGAATCCTAGTTCGCTACAATCGAAGCTCTGATACCAAACTATCACACCTTGACTTTTGCTGAAGCGTGATTATGTGTGACTTGCTTAATATCATTGCATTCAATCATAACAACAACTATATGATAAAACTAATGATGATCATCCATTAAATAAGTTTTTTTTTTTTAAAATATAACAACACTGTCTTGAAACATAGACTTCAAATTCGAATTACAAACCATACGAATTGTCTAGAGTTCCATAAGGACTCGACAAAAGACTTTAAATAAAACCAGGCTTTGGAAGATGTGTCTTGTCCAGGATAAGACACACTAACCAAACCCTAAGACCATGGATGACATCTTTTATTCTTAAACAACACTTGGAACTTACAAACGCCCGCCAGATCCATATTTAATTCCCGAAAATACATGTAGTTTGAAAACATCAACAAAAGTTGAGCGAGTTCATGTGTTTGTTTGTGTGCACGAATAAACCTTTAAAATCATTGTAAGTATGTATGTATGTTTGTAAATCCCGGTATGAAAGCAACAAGGAAAAACAGATCGATTAATGGGTTGCAAGGCCATTAATATATGTGACGTGATGCAGGAAAGCTCAAACCTAGCAGATTTTGCACCGGGCTTCCGGCTGTAAGACATAGTCATCCCATGGGCCAAACCCTGGTCCAACATGGGCGGGGCTCGCTACACCCAAATAGATCTATCAC
The DNA here is from genome assembly GCA_030545235.1 of Helianthus tuberosus. Taxonomy (NCBI): domain Eukaryota; kingdom Viridiplantae; phylum Streptophyta; class Magnoliopsida; order Asterales; family Asteraceae; genus Helianthus; species Helianthus tuberosus. The sequence continues at coordinate 166,202,669 of CM060442.1, forward strand.
TCATGTCCCTCGGTCCTACAACGAGGATTAATTGTCTTAAGCGTTATACCCACCACTCACATGATCTAGCAGTACCCTTCCTTAGCTAACCATACCAAATAATAACGTTTGTAAATAGTTTGTAACATGTACTTCACCCCCGAAGTTATAAAACTGAAAACAGTTAAGAGAAAAGGGGGACATGAACTCACAATCTTGCGTTCTTCGTAAACACCGTAACTTAAAGCTTCGCCTGGCGTACACGACTACCTACAACGTACTAAGGTCTATTAGACGAGCGAGTAGTGCCTTGACGTAGTATGGATTAATGTCTTTGAGTTACATTTCTTTGTGTCTTCAATATTATTCCAAGTTATAATTATTTGTTAAAATAATAAATATTTTAACTTAAATTATATTTGTTAAATTTTTGGAATATTTTTAAAATAATATAATTTAACTTGATACCTCTCAAGTGTTTATACGTGTATTTCCTTCCCAAGGATGGATGTATTTGTATTCGTATTCTTATACTTGTATATTTTTCCTTGTATCGGTGTCGTATTCCGGAGTGTATTTATACGTACGAAAATACGTATTTCTTGTAATTATTAAGTATCCTTATACTTAATGTTATATTAATTTTTTTTCCGGAATAATATTTCTAGTAAAAATACATTAATATATATTTTAAGAAATATTACTTAGAAAAATTATTTATAATTTTTCTTTTGGCAAAAATGTTTGTATTTCATATAAGTTCCAAAATAATATATTTTCAAGTCTAACTTGGAAAATATATACAAACTTATTTTTCTCCCAAAAATAATATATTTCATGTATTTTTGAGAAAATATATATTTCTTCCAAAAATAATATATCTTCTATTAATTCCGAGAAAACATATTTATTTTTATTCACCAAAAAATAATATATTTTCTTCTTGTCAAAACTATGACATAAATTTGTAATAATTGTAAAAATCATATTTTCATTCCCTTGGTGTCCAAAATATTATTTACCCAAAAATATACTTGTGAATAAATTTTCCAGAATATTTTTGTGAGTTATATTCCTTAGTTTGGTTTGACCAAAGTTTTAGGTATTCCTTTTATATTTATATTCTTTGGATTTTGGTAATATTTTGGATTGTAATTTTTTGGTATTTTGATGAGTTATATTATTTCAAGTCCTAAAATAATATAACTAATACACATAATATACAAATAACCATACACATGGTGACTTCTAAATATATATTTTCCTAAATACATATTCAGTCACTTTTATTTAGAAAAACCAACCTCCAATATTTATATTTTTGTAACAAAAATTATGGTAAACTTTATGTGAAAAATCCATGGTTTAAAATACACTTGTAAATATTTGTTTAGAAATATTTTTCTAAGTGTTTAATTTTTAGAAAAAATTTGCCATAGTTTCCTTTAAAAATGGAGGTTTCCATATCTCGGAGGTATATCATTTTCTTTTGTAAATCAACACAATCAATCCACATTCAACAATAAACAATCTACACTTACCAATTTTGCCAAAAACAAGCATAAACTACCACTTCATGAACTTGAAAATTTATAAAAATTTGTAGTAACTTACTAGTGTTTTTAGTAAGTCTTGTTATCCTTTAAAGTGTGATTTATTCTTTAAAAACATCATTTTAAAGAAAATATATCTTCACAATTTGTAGTCACATTTTCTAAGAATGTTTCTTTATGAATTTTTCTTGTTACACATATGTTTATACCCTTGTTTATCCTCTAAAAATATGGTTTATTAATTTAAAATCCAAGATTAAGTATAACTTGTATTTTTAACAAGGTTTATTGGAAAAACACTCTTGAAATCTTATATTTACAAGATTTACAATTTACTTTAGTCATCATTTTACAAGAACACAACATATTCTTTCAAGTTCATGTTTCTCATCAGGATGATCTATAATCTTACAATATTTTCATCGTCTCAGCTTGCTAGATTATGTTTTTAATCATGATCTAGCAAGATCATATGATGATCTACATCATTTTCATAAGTAAACAATGATCAACAAGTAGATTAACACATAAACAACATAGTTTCTTCATGATTTAAGCTTATGTTAAAGTTTCATCCTCTTGATCCTTAGTGTTCTTCAAGATTAACATTATGTATCATCTTTTAAGCACTTGAAATAGATGTAAAATGGAAGGATTAACATTCTTACCACTAGCTCAAGGCTAGGGATGATCAAGAGAAGAAAAGAGATGGATAATAGCAAATGAAGAAGGTCCTTGAACTTCCGTAAGCTCCTAGCTTCCTTATGAAACCTCTAACACCTTTGAGTATGCTTGAAATGGATGAGACTTGATTGAATGAAGGTGATGATGGTGGTGGTGAGTTCGGCCGAGAACAAGGCAAGGGAGAGGGAGAAGAGTGTGTGAAGTAATGTGTGTAAGAATGAGACTTAGGAACTTCAAGACTTACTTATAATCCAATAACATGGCTTTATCTCATGGTTTTTGTGTCTAAACGAAGGAAACATGATCAAATATAATAATCTCATAAAATCTTGAGGTGCGGGCCATGTTGGCCGATTACATAGGTTGGGGGGGTAGTAGGCTAGGTTAAACCATTAGTTAGTTATTTAGGTTAGAATCCAAGTATTAGTTAGATGTTTAGTTACTAGATATTTGTATAGTGTGTTATGATGTCCGGGGACCTTAACTAGCTTGGTAATGTTAAAACAGTACTTCTAGTGTAAATTTGGTGTTTCGGGTAGTGTCCGGTTGTTCGGTTGGCAACCGGTTCGTTAAGGTGCTAAACTATGCAGTTTAGTGTTCTTTATGTACCCTTTTATGATAGTTTTGATTCCTGACACTTAGGAAAGCATTCAGGACCATTTAACCACATTTTTGCATGATATAAGAGTGTTAAAATGCCGAATTTGCTGATTTTCTGCAGAATTCTGCAGTTTATGTGAGTTTTAGGCACTTTCCGGCACTTAAACTATCTCTAAGAAGGCAGTTTTATGATCCTTACTTTCCTACACACTATACTAGTGTAATACTTGGTTTCTGGCTCATTCTGTGTCTCAACACATTGTCTGTCTATGTACTGAATTCCGTCAGCATTTTTCTGATTTGTCTGATAACTGTGCTAACTGTGTTTCGTGCATAATTTGAGTCAAATAAGCTCTCATGCAATAATGATATGTCATTTGCAATATGTGATGCACATGTGAGTATAAAGCAGTAATCAGAAAACAGTCCAAGTCATTAATTGAAATGCAGCACAGTCATTAAGCACTAAATATGGTTTAATAGTTGTACGGATACCTGGAATTTTGACGGTTGTCACATAACCTTGTAAACATTTGTAAGTATGTATTTTTAAACCGGTATGAAAGCGTCTATGAACAGATCAATTAATGTGTAGCTAATACATTAATATGTGTGCAACGGTGTAGGAAGGCTCAACCCTTTTATGCGTATTTCGTACAGGGCCATCCGACGGGAACGACATAGTCACCACATGGTCCAACCCGAGGGCTCATGGGTGGGGCTCGCAACACCCAATAGATCTATCACTCATGCCCCTCGGTCCTTATCCAAGGATTAATGGTCTTAAGTTAATCGCCTACCCATTCAAATGATCTAACAATTCATTCCTTAGCTAACCATACTATTTGTAATCATTGTATCATTTGTAACATGTATTTCACCCCCGAAATTATAAAACTGAAAACAGTTAAAAGAAAAGGGGGATATGAACTCACAATCTTGCGTCTCGTAACTCGGTATGACTCAAAGCTTCTTCTTGATCGCACGACTACCTACACACGTGCTATGGTTTATTAGACTGATGGGTCGTGCCTGGACTTTTAGTCTTAATTGTTATGACTGAGTATCTTTGAGATACGTTTCTTAGGGTTATTAGCATTATTCCAAAGTATATAATTATTTGTTAAAATAATAATATTTTAACTTAAATTATATTTATTAATCATTGGAATATTTGTTAAAATAATATATTTTAACTTATTCATTTTGTAATCCTTCATGAATATTTGTCCCCAAGGATGGGTATACTTATACATATATTCTTAGACTTGTGTATTTTTGCCAAGTATTGGTGGCGTATTCCGGTGTATTTATACGTACGAGAATACGTACTTTTATTGTATTTATTAAGTACTCTTATACTTAATTTTTGTATTTATACTTTCCAGAATATTATTTTTAATAAAAATCACCAATATATATATTTTAAGAAAAACTCTTATAGAAAATTATCTATAACTTTTCCCTTGGCAAAAGTAATTGTATTTTTATATAAACTTCAAAAATAATATATTTTCAAGATTAACTTAGAATATGTGTATAAATCTATTTTTCACCCCAAAAATAATATATTCTAAATTTGTTTATGAAGATATATATATTTTCTTCAAAATAATATATTTTCTAAAAATTCTAGAAAACATATATATTTTTCTTTACTAAAAAATAATATATTTTCTTCTTGACAAAAATATGATATATTTTTTAATAATTGTAAAAATCATATTTTTTGTTTCCTTGGCTTCCAAAAGACCGTTTTACTCACTTGTCAACATATATATATTATTTTAATTCCGAAATATTTATGTAGTTCATATTCCTTGTTCGGTTTGTCCAATTTTGGGTATAAATTATATATTTATTTTTCTTGGAGTTTTGGTAATATTTTGTATTGTAATTCTTGGTATTTTGGTGAGTTATATTATTTCAAGTCCTAAAATAATATAACTAATACACATAATAAACAAGTAATCACACAAATTGTGACATCTGAATATATATTTTCCTAAATACATATTTAGTCACTTTTATTTATCAAAAACTACCTCCAACATTTATAATTTTTGTAACAAAAATTATGGAAAATTTTATATGAAAATCATGGTTAAAATATACTTGTAAACACTTGTTTAAAAATATTTTTCTAAGTGTTTAAATTCTAGAAAATTTTTGCCATAGTTTCCCCTTAAAAATGAAGATTTCCATGCTTTTAAAGCATATCATTTTCTTTTAAAATCATCACAAATCAACAACAATTCAGTCAATACTTACCAAGTGCCAAAATCAGGCATTTTACACTACAACATGAACTTGAAATTTTGTAAAAACTTGTAGTAACTCAGTATGTTGTTAAGTAAGCTTAGTTACCCTTAAAAGTGTGGTTATTTATTTTTAAATCACATTCTTGAAGATTTTAGACTTTTACAACTTGTAAAATAATTTTCTAAAAATATTTTTTCTTGAATTTTTCTTGTTAACAACATATTTCTGCACTTGATTTAACACTAAAAATGTGATTAGTTTCTTTAAAACTCATGTTTATGTAATTTTTTATAAACTTGGTTTCTTGAGAAATCTAGTTTTGAAATCATCCATGTAATAGACTAATAACTTGTATTCATAATCATCTTCCACAAAATCATCTTTGTTTTCAAGTTCATGATGAACATAAAGGATGATCATCTTGACTTTTCACAAGATCATCCTCTCACTTTCTAGATTTTGTGTTTAATCACAATCTAGCAAGTTTCATATGATGTTTAACATCATAAACACAAATAATCAACAATCAAGAAGCATACGTATACTTAAACAACATAGATTATTATGATTTTGAGCTTTATGTTATTAGAGATTATCTTCTTGATTCTTTATGTTCTTCATGTTTAGTGATTTACATATACTTTTAACCATCATAATAAGAAGTAAAATGAGATTAGAAGATCCATAGTACTAGCATAAGGCTAGGGAAGAGATTCAAGTTGATGAAGATGATGAACTTGGTGGTTAAAAGCTTGTGAGAGAGGTCCTTCAATCTACAATGGCACCAAACTCCCTAATTAAACTCCTTACACCTTATGATCACTTGAGAATGGAAGAATGAGACTTGAAGATGACAGTGGTGGTGGTGCTTGTTCTCGGCCGTGAGTGGGGAGGAGAAGAGAAGAAAGTTTGAGTGTGTTGTTTGTGAAATGAGAAATATGGATGATCTTGTGGTTTATAAATCATTGACTCCCAACATTACAATATCTATTGGTCTATGTGTTTCTAAAGGAAACAACATATCTAATAAACAATGCAAGAAAATCAAGGTGGTTGGACCACCTTGATAACCGTCGCAAGGGGGGAGGGGGTATAGAGTTGAGTTTCAAAAGTTAGTTAAGAATTCTAGTTAGGTTATAATGAGATTAGTTAGTGTGTTATGTGTATTATATGTTTATAGGATATGTTATGATGTTCGGGGACCATAACTAGCTTGGAAATGATAAAACAATGCTTCTAGTAGAAATTTGGTGTTTCGGGTAGTGTCCGGTTGTTCGGTTGGGGACCGGTTCATTAAGGTGCTAAATTACGCAGTTTAGTGTGCTTTATGTTCCCTTTTATGACAGTTTTGATTCCCGACACTTAGGAAAGTATTCTGGACCATTAAACCATAATTCTGCATAATATTAAGTTGTTTAAATGCTGATTTTTGCTGAATTCTGCAGTTTATGTGAGTTTTAGGCAGTTTCTGGCACTTAAACGATCGCTAGGAAGGTAATTTTATGATCCTTACTTTCCTACACACTATACTAGTGTAACTCTTGGTTTCTGGCTCATTTTGTGCTCTAACATTAGGTCTTTCTGAGTACTGAACTCCTGCCAGTACTTCTGATTTGTCTGATCACTGTGCTAACTTTGTTTTGTGCATCATTTGAATCATAAAGTGTTGCATGCAGTAATGATATGAAATCAGGCAATATGTGATGCACTTGTATGTATATGACAGTAATCAGAAAACATTCATGTCATTAATTTAAATCAGCACAGTCATTAAGCCACAAATTACTGTTTAATTAATGTACGGATACATGGAAATTTGACAATTGTCACAGTGCCATTGACACATGGGGTCGTGTGTGCAAAAGAGCTAACAAGAGTATTGAATGAAGACAGAGAAGATGAAGGACATGGGGCCGTGCCCACCAGGCATGGGGTCGTGTGAGTCTCCTGTTTCCAACTATAAATAGAGGTGCTTGGCTCACTTGCAATCCATCCCTTAGCAAACTATTTCTCTCACTTCCACCACAACAATACCATCATCTTCCACCATTTTAGTTCGAGTTAGAGTAGCCTCGGGATCTAAGATCGATAGTATGAGCTATTGTCAAACTATAGCCATGCTTGGCTAATCTCTTACATCACTTGGTGAAGAAGAAATCTTTTGTGTATTACTTTTGATTTCCAACCTTTGGTCACTTTTTAATTGGGTATGTATTAATGACGTTAATAACTAGTTTTTTATATTGAAGGTGAATTTTTATTCTATCATTCTTCATGTTTTGTTGATTCGGTCATTCGTGTCTTTACGGTCTATATAAAACGCGTTAACTGCCTAGAAGGGGTTTAGAAAGGTGGTTTGGGTTAAGTTATTGCCTCGTTCAGTGTATATATCCTGCGAGGACCCGATTCAAGTTTACTAGGACTTCCCTTGAGGCAGATAGCATCAAATCGGGGGAAGTAAGAACGGCATATAATCCCTTATAAACAAACTACTACTAAAACTTTAAACCGACCTTGCAGGACTGTATCCCTGTTGACTCAGGCCAATATGTCTGAGGGTAGCGTTGCCTCCAAAAGAGGGACATGTCACATTTTTGCATTAATAACTTATTTAATTATCTTTCAATAATCCGGCCTTGCGGGACTGTATCCCAGCTAACTCAGACCAATATCTCCGAGGGTAGATTTGCCTCCAAAAGAGGGACATGCCACTATAACTAAGATAATCTCTTAAAAACCCAAAGTGTGGATATCAACAAAGGATACATAAAAGATAAGTCGGAGCCAAGTGATTCTTTCTTGTTATTTGTTTCTTTCATTTATTTTTTTTCTTTCTTTATTTTACATGGTTAAAACTCCTTTTTCTCAAATTTTGGGTCAATTAGATGTTGACGATAAACCGGTATTAAAAGCGCTTCTTTCCTTGGACGACCTAGATATCTTATCATCACTATACTACGTCAACGATGGGTGCACTTGCCCTAGCGTGTTGTAGAGGGTGATAGTTCTATATCATGTTTTATAAATTTAAAGCTTGATAAAAAGATACTAAAAATACATCAAAAATCCGTACATGCTCCGACACGTCATGTATGTATGTGCGTGTATATATGTGTGTATATATATGTATATATTATAGGCTAAAACTATCCGGTCATTCATACGATTTAGGTTTATTTTAAAAGCCCCGCTACAATCTTTCAACAATCGCAAGACACCGCTCCTCTGCTTACTTTTCGAACTTGCAACCATCAATCAACACCACAACCCACCATGGATTCTTTGCACCTGACGTTTATTCTATTTCAAAATAATAATAATAATAATAATAATAATAATAATAATAATAAACAACGAGCCGACTCGATGATTCACGAGATGGCTCGAGCTTTTGACGGGCCAAGCCAAAGCCAAACATTTTGGCACGTTAAGAAAAAAGAGTCAGCTCGGTTTGACTCGATTTTTAAAGGAGTCGAGCTCGAGCGACCATGGCTCTGCTCAGCTAGGCAACATTACAACCCTAATACACGCATACATACATACATACATACATGCAGGTGGGCATGCATCATGTGTGCGTAGGTGCGTGCGTGCGTACGTACGTGGTTGCGTACGTGCGGGCTGCGTACGTGCGGGCTGCGTGCGTACGTACGTACGTACGTGCGTACGTACGTGCGTGCGTGCGTGCGTACGTGCGTGCGTACGTACGTACGTACGTACGTACATACATACATACATACATGCTTAGATAATAACAAATAAATTGGCACATAACACAACCTAATTTTAAGGATAAAAACAATAAATACTATCTACACACGTTTTAGGCAAGCGTACCTATCAATATGTAGTATAGCCTAGGTAAGTGCCCAAGAATCAATCCTTGGACACTAAAATCTATTAACCCATCGATTTTTAATATTTAACCTAAGTAACTTTTAATAATCAGGAAAATACTAAACAACGTATTTGATTAAGTTTTAGAAAACAGTGATAAAAAATAACCAGTCAGGTTCAAAATCATCATATTATGGTTCTTATGAAAAACTCTCCCCAGATGACACTAGTAATGAAGGTGTAGTGTTAAAAAGCTAGAGGCCCCTCGGGTTAGCCCCATGTCCCCAAACAACCAGGCTATAGACACACCCAACTATTTGGTTCAAGTAACTAAGACATTTACTCATCTCTTCTGATCTAAGAGTCTCTTATATTGTTTTAGCAACCTGGATTAACGAACCGAGCGAATTACTACCTAGGATACTCAATTTAAAGCAAACCTTTATCTAGTTTCCAAACCCTTATAATCAGATTCTTCTCGTAGATGATCTATATGCATTACCAACATCCAAGTAAGTTTGTCCTTTCCCTACTAAGCATCCAGCCCTAGACTAATGTCGCAGCCCCCGACCCCTACCCCAGGAGCGGGCGGCCGGGGGCATCCAGATGGGTGGTATCGGTGTTTATTAATTTGGCAGCGGAAAATTTCATCAGGACTGTAGTTAGGAAATAGTTTATCAGAGTAACACCATATTTTTAAAAATAATAAATACATGGGAAAAACCCAAGTTTCCATTATAATATGTTTATAGGGATAAACCCTATTTTATTGAAATAAAATTTCATTCTTTGTTTAGTTAACTTTTATAGCCACTTTTCCAAGCCTTCAGTGGTCTCCAGCTGGCTTCTATTTGGCTTTCACATTTTGTTACCTAAAACGCGTTTTAAAAAGTTTTATCAGCAAGAAATACTGGTAAATGCACCCCAGTTTAATCAAAACAAGATTTTATATCTTTACAGTATTGAGAGTGATTACAATGTTTATATATACCCAATTACCACCAACGGTACTGTCAATCCTGACTTGTGGTCATGTTATTACTCACAGTGTAGTAACAAGTAATGTATACAAAACCCCAACATACCGACAGTAATTGTAGAATACATAGACTCAATCATTACTATTATAATTTAAAATAATTGAGGTTTGTATAAAACTGTTTGTTATAAAAAGAGAATGACTCACATTGCTGTATTAGGTAATACTACTCCTTTCTGGTGACTTCCTGGTTATAATCTATTAAAATTAAACAACGCACACGTGTTAGTAAGATAACCCAATTTACATTAGCCCTATCCCTGAGACAGAACTCCAACGACTGAGTCAGGCAGAGCCTTGACATGCGTTACGAAGATCTAGATCAATCGGGCAGAGTAACTAATACGTAACCGGGGGTTATACTACTTACAACGAGGCAGAGCTTCGCTTTTTAGGGGTATAACTGCCGAGAGTTTTAGCTTTTAAGAGATTTGAGAGAGAAAGATTTTATGAACGAATTCTAACAGAACATCGATCTCCTATTTATAGGTCTAGATTAGGGCGGCTCGCTCCCCACGTAAGATTGAGGACAAGGCTTTGCGGCCCGCGAGAGCCGTAGGCTAGGCTCTAGCCTGGACGAGTCAACATACTAGCTTCAACACGCGTTGGACACGTGGTGGCACAGGGTGCGGCCTGGTGTCACTGGATCGCGGCCCGCGACGAGCTCAGTGAAGTCTGTCGCGCCCCGCGAGTGACTTATAATTTTTGTTTTATTTAATTTTTATTAATATAAAGGTATTTTAGGCTCATTTTTCGTATACGGGCTGTATTTTAGGACGTATAGGAGAATTTTAATGGTTTTGGGAGAGTTGTTATATCCTCCCCACCTTGTTTTAGAACTCGTCCTCGAGGTCTACTGGAACAGGTGTGGATATTTTCTTTGCATCTACGACTCGAGCTCCCAAGTGTATTATGGTCCTCTCTTGGAATCCCATTTCACTTTGACCAGAACTAATCTCTTGTGTTTGAGATTCTTGATCTTTCTATCTTCAATCTGTAGCGGTTTCTCTATAAATTTAAGTTTCTCATTTACCTCTATGTCCTTAAGAGGTACTTTTAACGTTTCATTTGCTAAACATTTCTTGAGATTGAATACATGAAATACATCATGGATTCCTGCCATTTCCTCTGCCAGTTATAGCTGGTAAGCTACTGGTCCTATTTTTCTAATAATCTCAAAAGGTCCGACATACCTGGGGCTTAGCTTTCCCCTTTTGACGAATCTGACTACTCCTTTCAATGGAGAAACTTTTAATAATACCTAATCTCCTACCTGAAATTCCAATGGTTTTCTTCTGTTATCAGCATAACACTTTTGACGATCCTGTGTTGTCTTTAATCTTTCCTTAACTTGAATAATATTGTCCGTTGTTTCTTGTACCATCTCTGGTACAGACAGTTGTTTTTCTCCAATTTTTGCCCAACAGACTGGAGTTCGGCACTTTCGTCTATAGAGTGCTTCAAATGGTGCAGCATTGATACTGGTATGATAGTTGTTATTGTAGGAAAATTCTATTAATGGTAAATGATCGTCCCAATTTCCTCCGAAATCAATTACACAAGCTCTAAGCATATCCTTCATTGTTTAAATTGTCCTTTCGCTTTGTCCGTCCGTTTGAGGATGATAAGTTGTGCTTAATTTTAACTTGGTTCCCATTGCTTTTTGGAAACTAGTCCAAAAATGAGAAGTAAAACGACTATCTTTGTCAGAAACAATAGACAAAGGAATTTCGTGTAATGAGACTATTTCATTTACATATAACTTGGCTAATTGTTCCATACTGAAAGTTTCCTTCATAGGTAAGAAATGAGCAGATTTGGTTAATCTGTCTACAATCACCCAGATTGCATCATTACCTTTTCGTGTCTTGGGTAATTTAGTAACAAAGTCCGTTGTTATTAATTCCCATTTCCATATTGGCATTTCTAATTGCTACAATAAACCTGGGGGTTTCTGATGTTCAGCTTTAACTTATGAATATGTTAGACACTTATCAACATAGGTTTCTATATCCTTTTTCATTCCTATCCACCAGAAACTCTTTCTTAAGTCTTGGTACATTTTATCGTTACCAGGATGTATCGTATACTTAGACTTATAGGATTCTTCTAAAATTCGGTGGCGTAGGTTTCCTTGTTTGGGTATCCAGATTCTTTTCTTATGGAATCTCTAAATTCCATCTGTTCCTTGTTCTAATTTGCTCGTTTAAATCTATCTGCAGACTTAATTTGAGAGAACGTACTCGTCTTGGCTTTTCATGATACTTTCGACATAAAGCATCAGCTACTACATTAGCCTTACCTGCATGATACTGGATATTATAATTATAATCATAATCACTAAAAATCTCCATCCAGCGTCTCTGTCTCACATTTAACTCCTTTTGCCCAAAAACATATCTTAAACTCTTATGATCGGTGAAAATAGTAAAATTACTACCGTAAAGATAGTGTCTCCAAATTTTAAGGGCAAAAATTATAGCTACTAACTCTAGATCATGGGTCGTATAACTCTTCATGATTTTTAAGTTTTCTAGAGGCATAGGCTATAACCTTTTGACGCTGCATCAACACACATCCATAACCTAACTTAGACGCATCACAATAGACTATAAAGTCTTCAGTTCCTTCTGGTAATGCTAGTATGGGTGCATTGGTTAACTTTTGCTTTAGAATCCTAAAAGCTTCCTCCTGTTTTGTTCCCCATTCAAACTTAACTGATTTGCAGGTCAGTTTCATTAAGGGAATAGCTATTCTAGAAAAATCTTGAATAAAACGTCTATAATAACCTGCTAGTCTGAGAAAACTTCTCACCTCCGTTGGTGATTCAGGGACTTTCCACTTAGTAATCGCCTCGATTTTTGTGGGATCTACATGAATTCCTTCATGATTAACCAGATGTCCAAGGAATTGTACTTCTTGTAACCAAAATTCACATTTTTAAAATTAGAGTAAAGCTTTTCTTTTCTCAACAAATTTAGAAGTATAAACAAATGCTCTGCATAATCCTCTTTACTCTTAGAGTAAATAAAAATATCATCTATAAAGACAATTATGAATTTATCCAGATATGGTTCACATATTATGTTCATCATGTCCATAAATGCGGCTGAGGCATTGGTTAAACCAAATGGTATGACTGTAAATTCATAATGACCATACCTTATTCTGAAAGCAGTTTTAGGAATGTCCTCTTCCTGTACTTTCAATTGATGATATCCTGAGCGTAAATCGATCTTAGAAAAGAATCGAGCTCCTTGCAGTTGATCGAACAGATCATCGATTCTCGGTAGTGGGTACCGAGTTTTAATCGTAACCTTGTTCAATTCTCGATAATCAATGCACATACGCATTGATCCATCTTTCTTCTTGACAAACAAGATTGGTGCTCCCCATGGTGATGAACTAGGCTGTATGAAACCTTTCTCCAAAAGTTCGTCCAATTGTTTCTTCATTTCTTGCATCTCTGCTGGTGCTAAACAGTAAGGTGCCTTGGCAATCGGTGTTGTCCCTGGTATTAGGTGAATTCTGAATTTAACCTCTCTATCTGGCTGTAATCCAGGTAACTCTTCTGGGAAAAATCTAAGAATTTAGATACTACGGGAATATCTTAATTCTTTTCCTTTAGTGTTAATGATTATGGAAATCATATACACTAGTGATCCTTTCCTTTCATAACTCGTTGTTTTCATCACAGAGATGAATTTTGTGGACTTAGTTCGCTTATCTCCTTTAATTGTGATCTTTTCACCCTTTGGTGAATTTACTTGTACTGACTTTTGATCACATAAAATGCTGGCATGGTTGGCTATTAACCAATCCATTCCTAATACGATATCAAATCTAGCCAGATTCATTGGATAAAGGTTAGCAATAAAATTATGGTTTAAAATTTATATTCTTGCTCCGTGCAAGAATTCAGTAATCTTAATGGATTCTCCATTTGCCGTTTCTACCAGACATTCTTGTTGAAGTTTAGTTAATGGTTGGTTGAGAAATTTGCAGAACAAAGTATTAATAAAACTTTGGTTTGCACCAGAGTCAAATAATACTTTAGAAAAAATATCATTAACTATAAACGTACAGGCAATCACATCCGGAATCATTTTGGCTTCTTCAGCTGTTAGGACAAATGCTCTGGCATTCTTGGCAGTTTTGTTGTTTGTTGCTGGAGCTAGTTTCGAACAGTTTGGTTTGATGTGTCCCGTCTCTCCATAGTTGAAGCATAGCTTGTTGCTGGGTTTCCTCTTGCAATCTTCTTCCTTATGTCCGGACATTTTGCAGAAGTTGCAATATATGGAGCATTTTCCTGAATGCTTCTTCTTGCAGTACTTACAGAAAGGTGCAGAAGTAGAACATGTACTTTTTCCACGGTAGTTATTTCCATAACGAAATTCTTGGGTAAGTTTCTGGGCTAGGTTCTTTCTCTGGTTTTCTTCTTGCGTACGTACCAACTCATCAGTCAAGGTATTGGCTAATTCTACTGCTTCTTCTATGGTTTGTGGCCTAGCTGCCTTGACTACGTGTCTGATTTCACTAATTAATCCCCATATGTAACGGGAGATTAATACTGGTTCTGGTGAGGCTAAGATTGGCACTATCCTAGCATATTCAAAGAATATAGTAGTGTAACCTTTTCAGTCTATTCCAGACATTTTAAGATTTAAGAACTTATTAGCGATTTGTTCTTTTTCATGAGGAGGACAAAATTTCCTTTCAACTATGTCCCTAAAGTTAGTCCATTCAATATTATAAAATTTATCACTTCCTCTAGACTAGAGAATAGTATTCCACCATTCTAAGAATGCATTCTTAAAAATATTAGAAGCGAACATAATCTTATCTTCTTCTACACATTTGCTTATTTTTAAGACTGCCTCTGTCTTTTCTATCCAAGGTAAGGCTGCAATGGCTCCTTCATTGCCAGAGAATTCTATTGGTTTACAAGACCAGAATTCTTTGTAAGAACAACCATATGACATGGTTCTTCTTCTTTTTGGAATTGGTAATTGGAGTAGCGGTCCATTATTCATGTTGTGACTTGGTTCACTAGGTGGTCGTTTACTTCCACTTTTATTATTTTCTTCTTCTTTAACAAACTTGATAATATATGGCGTAACATCTATAATTCCTTGTGCTACTATATGTTGGATGGCACTGTTATCTATTTGGTTTCCATTATTATCATTATTCTGGTTTTCCTGATTAACTTCGTCGTCCATCTGGTTTATAAACATTTATCAGGTATTAATATCACAGAATAAAATTTTATGCAAACAAACAGATTGATCAAAAACGTCGAACATTGAGACTTTTACTCTTTTCATATATATATATATATATATATATATATATATTACAACCTACAACAGGAAATTAAACACACTATTAGTTATGCATCCAAAGATATTAGGTTACCTATTTTAGCTGATTTGGTTTTTTTTTTCAAACTACACGCATTTATATATGTAGGGAGAGGATCATGAGAAAACTACATATAAATGAGAAAATTAGAAAACTAACTAAAAAAAGCTAAAAACATACCAAATTTTTTTTTTACAATTTTTTTATAAAAAAATTGCTAGTTTTTTTTTGCTGTACTGCACATGTGTAGTAATACACATGTGTATGTGTACACACATGTGTAGTATTACACATGTGCAATACAACAAAAAACTTTTTTTTTTTTTTTTTTTTTTTTTGAAATTTTTTTCCATGCATAAAAAGCTGCGATTTTTTTATAAAAATTTAAAAAAAAAATTGTATGTTTTTTAGGCTTTTTTAGTTAGTTTTTTGGTTTTCTCATTTAAACTAGTTTTCTCATGATCCATCCCCTCTATATGTGTATATATATATATAAGTATGTATATATATATTATGGGTTGTTCATCCAGAATTGCATCTCTCGCTCGTCGTATTTCCACACGAGCTTTTCTCCTATCCGTCTTATCCTCCCTCCTTCTATCAATTCCTCACCATACGTGCGGAGTTCCTACACATTCTCGTCACTCATGGGTGGTCGGAGTGCGGGTACTGGGTAAGGGTACTGAGGTATCAGTTCTCCATATGGGTACGGGTTGTTTAATATCTCCTGAACATACTGATCATTATCCCAATATGGATCTAAAGGATTAAGGTTGGTATATGTGCTATGGGATTTGGTATTGGTTCTTCTTGTGGATAGAGCTCCTGATAATCCCTATGGTCATCCTCCCATGGATCATATGCTAGAGGGTTAGGTGCTGGGATTCTAGGTATCTCGTCAGGGTCAAATGCTGGTATGGGAAATTGGTTTCCTTGGTTAGGTTCTATCTCCACTGGTTGGGTTGGAAATAAAGGCAATGGTTGTGGTGCGTTTATCTGGTCAAGGTTTGGATATGCTGCAGTGGTGGCTAGTATATGAAAGTTTGCCAACCGTCTATTAACTGCTTCTTGGGTTTGGGCATTAACTTCCCTATAGGCTGCTGCAAAAGCTCTTTGCTTTTGTAACTTTCTCATTCGCTTTCTCCTCTCGTGTGCTCCCCTACTAAACCATCCTCTCTTTTTAGAAGGGAATGGTTCCTCGGATTGCGCCTTAAATATGAAAATTCCTTCTTCAGTGTCAGCAGAATACCCCGAAGGAGAAGGCTGTGATGAAGTTCCTTCACTCTTGGGAGAACTATCTAGATGACGATAGGCGTCAGACGTACCTTGCTCAATCATACTGTAAACTAACAAATTGTCAAATAACACAAAACAATAATATACATATTGTTTTGGTCAAAAATTACCGAAGCAATTAAGTGATCAAATTAGTTAAGAGAGGTAGTGTGCTAGAAATATGCGTGAAAAATATGTTAATCAAGTTAATTGCAAAAACAGTTTCAGGATACGGCTCAGGATATAGAGCTGTATCTATGATCAAACAATGAGCAAAAAAGTAAAGGTTGACACGTGATGTACGAGGAAAGCCCTTGATCAATCTAGATCGCCGGCACAAAACCTCGGGAGCTGACAATCGCAGCTGCCTTGTTCTTCTGTTACTTCAAATACCAGGATACAGTGTAGGATGTGATGCGGATGAACTATGTGTTACAATGTAATTCGAGTACAAGTGTTTGTGTATAGTGTTTGCTAGCAGCTAGAGAGTAAAGTGTGCGAAAGAGTGTGTGTGTGAAGTTGCGTGCCTTAATCTGATCCGCCCCCATCTATTTATAGTAAAAGAAATGCAACAAACTACCCTAATAAACCGGGATCCGACGGATATTCCCCACTTAAACGTTGTAGACCTGGTCTTTCGGGTTCAACGTCTCTCATATAACAGATTTGCCCGAGTCCTAAGGAGAAGAAGTCCATCTGACCATTAATAACCCACAGCCTCTAACCTGCACGTGGTCAATTTAGTTAACACCAGGATATCGCCCAGGATGTTACCAATGTCCTAATCCAGTATCCTGATCACAAGTAAACAACCAAAAGTAGGATATTAGTCAGGATATATACGCTCAGAAAATGGCCCATAACAATTGTCCCCAAATATATCTGTTGGTATACCAATCCAACGGATATATTTTAAAAATTCTAACTTGTAGACCGAGGCAATTAAAACGAAACGACGGTTGAGGTGACATTGTGCAATTTTCAATGCAACATTTACTCTTTACCCCCCTATATTCAGCCTATAATTAGCTGAGATATTTCATCTTGTTATCATTACTCTTCAAGCGATTCTCAGGTAATCATCCTTTCCTTCATCCTCTGTTTTTTCCTTTAAATTTCTTATAGTTTGCTTGATACCCCTTATGGCATCACGGACAAGATCACGTTCGGATGAACCAGTCCCCACCCTCGTGAGTCAAAACCTCATACGAGAACCAGAAAAAGAAATCTGCTCCTTCAATAACGCCGATATCGCAACCCTGAAGGATTCCGGCGCCTTTCCCGCCGGAGCCGTCATTCGCCCTTTTGATCGGGAGGTTCGATCAGATGCATCATCAGATGAGTGGGTCTGCTTTTTTTCCTACCCTTTTTCTTTGGGACTCCGGTACCCATTTCCACCCTTCATTTCTCGTTTCTTCGAACTCACCGGCCTTAGTTATGCCCAAACTATGCCAATGGTCTGGCGAGTTTTGATGGTGCTAGATCAAATCAGATCTCGTCATTGCCCTGACCTGTGTATTGAAGACCTTCCCATAGCATATCGGTTGAGATCTCATGGCAATAGCCGTTTTATCTTGTTCTCCACTTCCAAAAATCCTCTTATTCTCAAAGCTACGAAGAATGAGGAGAAATGGAAACATAAATTCTTTTTTGTAAAAAGGGACTCCATCAACGGGGGTTTCGATCTGCCAGTTAGATGACTAACCAAGGGTAGGATTTAGGGTTTTAGGAATACCCCAAATATATCCTTAACCGTATTCTGACTGATATCCTAACATTTGTGCAGCGAATTTCAGAGACCTAGCATCCCCAAGTGCAGAATCAAAACCCAGGATCAAAGAGATTTACCGACTTCCTGCCGCTGAAAGAACTTTCTCCCTGTCTCTCACAAACTCGAGTCAGAAATCTAGTTCAGAAATGTCTGGTAAGTATTTGTGAGTAAAATTGACTATAGAATATAAATGACATAGATTAAACACTTATCCCTCGACACAGTGCCGGCCATTAACCTCGAAGGCTTCCAACTCGATGAGTTGGATAGTTATTCCAGCCTTGCACCCATCAAACAAGAGACCAACCCGAAGCCAGCCGATACTCCAAAGCCCAGCAGCTCAAAGACTACTATGGCTCCCAAAGCTCCTCCAGCATCCAGGACCCGGGCCTCCAGCTCCCGGAAGAGGAAGGAAGCAGATCATCCTACTACTCTCCATGTATTCCCATTTGAAAATCACGGGTTCACGGATTCCAGCAAGTTTATGACAGGTTTCCTTAACCAGGTTAGTATCCCGACTCGTATCCTGCACCATATGCTAAGTACAAATGTTAGTTTAGGCTGATACCTGTTTCCTTACCTTGCAGGGCCTTGAACGCCTGGTATTCCTCTATGAGGACGCATGTGGCTCGAACATCATGTTAGAAAGCAAACTAAAGAAGGCTGAGGCTACCATCGCGGACCAAGCAGCAATCGCTACCGCCAAATCTGAACACTATGAAGCTAAGTATAAGGCCATGACTCAAGATCACCAGGCTGCCATCCAGAAGATCACCCAAGAGGCTTAAGCTAAGTTTGACGTAGCCCAGGTTCAGCATGAGCAAGATATGGCTTCATACCGGGAGAGCCTTAAGAATTCAGTTATCATCTCCCTCCTCCAGGCCAGACTGAAAATGGCTTACGAGGCTAGGGCTTTGGGCGTTGAATGCCCTTCGTGGAACATCAAAGCTTGGGAGATGAAATTGAAGGATCTCGGCGGCAACCCTGTGGAGCCCCTTTCAAAACTGCCGCAGAGGAGCCCGCCAAGGTAACTGAGAAGGTGGATGATGCTGGTGCTTCAAAGGATGCTCGTGGTGACGCTGGAGAAAATGCTGGTGGAGTGGATGCTGCTGATGATGCTGAGAGGAATGCTGGAGAGGATACTGGTGGAGATGTCATGATGAAGGAGGGAGCTGACCCTTAAATGCAGCGATGTGGGCGATGATGGATATATGTGCTGAGGCCGGAGCCCACTTTTTAAAATTTCATGGTTATGGTCTGTAAAACAATTTACATTTCCTGTCTTTGAACAATTTATATTTCCTGCATTAGAACAATACGATGACCAAAGGTGGATGGGTCCTGAGTTTCAGGATGAAGCCCTCGGTCATCAGTTAGTATAATTTGTTTTGGATGACGTTACGGTCGAAGGTGGACAGGTTCCATTTTGAGATAAAACCTTCAACCGTTATGTAGGTATGGTAAAAACTAATCGTGCTTTTGGCGGATGGGCCTTGGTTTGAGGTGAAACCAAAAGCACAACTTTTGACTCGCTAATAATATAACTACCTCTTGACTTATTTGTTGTCGTCTTTTAGATATTTGCCACGCGTTACTTAGTTAATTTTGCAAAATATCCTGATCAATATACTCAGTGATATATTATGAAAACCTTTTTCAAATAGAATTTCTAAAAATTCAATTAATTTCAGACAAAAATTCTAAAGAATAAAAGATGGCCCATTTTCTAAAACCTGTTTTGATAATACTTGTTTGATCAGGGTTTTCAATTTCAAATCAAATATTTCAATGAAATATCCCGAAACGTATTCCAAAAATACATTTCGAAGACATATCCTAAAGATATATCCTTAATCAGAGTTAAACAATTCATTTAAGGTTCACAAAGGAAAGATCATACTAGGAATTAAGTGTAGCCCTAGTATTGAATTCCAACCCCTTTTGTGACTTCTCCTACTAAGATGTCCCCAGCTCGAGACACTTAGCTCAACTTTGATCCTTTGTGCTTCATACAATTACTTTAGATGGAATGTCCCCTGTGCATGAAGTCCTCAAACACTTAGAAAATTTTTGAACACTAGTTCCAATTGTATAGACAATTTTTTGTGTTACAGGGGTAAAACCCAAAATATACTGGAGATAAATCCTTTGTATCCTGGGGAAAATCCCAAATTTCCGTGCGCTACAGGCGGGAGTGTATAAACTCCAAGACTTAGAAAGGTGAAAACCTTTAAACCTTATAGAGTATGAAAATACCCTTTCGTGAGAGAGGGTGATCAATCCTCATATACCTTAAGGATTCAGGATATAGCCAATAGTAACGAAATTGTCAGCCACTTTTACATGAACTGGTCCCGCCACCTTGAACTATTCCCGAATAACTTGCGCTCCAGGCGGGGTGTTTAAACCCAATTCGGAAGAAAGGTAAATACCTTTAAACCTGTGAAGGGATTAGGATCCCTTAAACGTGAGAGAGGGGGCCAATCCTCTAATCTTCCGAAGTATCCTGAATGTATATCCTGGTGCTACATCCCGAAGCATATACTGCAAAACAATCGTAAGCCTGGCTAACACCCCTCCGATGCTTAAGTCAGTAATGGGTTCAAAATAGTAAATAATATCAAAATTTAATAAAAGAGACAGAATCCATACCACCCTGAGTCAGAATTTGAATTCCATACTCACTTAAAATAGAGCTTTAGATGTATAGCATTCAAGGATCTCGGTAGCATATCCCCCTCCAAGTTCTTGAGTCAGTATGCTCATTTTCCTGATTCTGATTCAACCTCATAGGGTCCTTCCCACTTTGGAGCCAACTTTCCATCAGCAGGATTAGTAGTATTCTGAAAAGCTTTTCTTAATACCCAATCTCCAACCTGAAATATTCTAGTCCTTATATTCTTGTTATATGCTTTAGATATCCTCTGTTGATATGCTGCCATCCTTAGCCTTGCAGCGTCTCTTGTCTCATCAATAGTATCCAGTTCCTGGCATAGGACTTTAGGATTCTGCTCAGTATCCCTGAGGTTGGATCTCGCTGTAGGTATCACCATTTCTGTCGGGATTACCGCTTCTGCTCCAAACACCAAAGAAAATGGGGTTTGGCCAGTTGCACTCTTCACCGTTGTCCTATCAGCCCACAAAACAAAGGGTAATTCTTCTGCCCATCTTCCTTTCTTAGCCCCTAGTCTCTTTTTTAAGTTGTTGACAATTATCTTGTTCGAGGATTCTGCTTGTCCATTTGCTTGAGGATGCACCGGAGTAGACGTGATCATTTTAATTCCCCAACTCTTGCAAAAGTCAATAGTCCTTTTACTTATAAATTGAGATCCATTGTCACAAATTATCTCAGCCGGTACTCCAACCTAGTTAGGATATTCCTTTTTATGAAGGATACCACTTCTTGATCTCTAACCTGAACAAATGCTTCTGCTTCAACCCACTTGGAGAAATAATCCGTCATTGCCAACATGAAAACCTTTCCTCCTGGAGCCTTTGGAAGCTTTCCCACTATATCCATGCCCCATTTCATGAACGACCAAGGGGAAACAATAGGATACAGCGGTTCAGCAGGCTGATGTAATATGTTACTATGTCTTTGACATGCGTCACATCTTCGAGCATATTCTGTGGCATCTTTCCTCATCGTCGGCCAATAATATCCTGTCCTCAATACTTTTGAGAATAACGACCTGCCCCCAGTATGGTTACCACAATCCCCTTCGTGTATATCCTGAAGTACTTCTTTGGTTTCGGGATCCTCCAAGCACCTCAGATATGGTCCTGCAAGAGATTTATTATACAAAATGTCATTTATAATAGTGAATCATGATACCTTCATTCTAAAGGCTTTAGGATTCTCATTCTTTGGGATGTGTCCTTCCTTGAGATATCTCATGATTGGTGCCGTCCAGGACTTAGGATCCTCCTCGGGATACTCATTATCAGGATCCTGAATACTCATTACCTCCTTATCCTGAGGATTCGTCGCAGGATATAGGATATGTAATATTGGTATTCGGGTTCCTTCCAGTATCCTGGCCGATGATCTCAGATTTGCCAAGGCATCAGCTTCAGCATTTTCCTCACTTGGTACCTGTTCAAGTGTAAAAATATCGAAGTATCCTGCTAATTTTTTGAGAATTTCAAAATATTCAGCTA
The DNA here is from genome assembly GCA_030545235.1 of Helianthus tuberosus. NCBI lineage: Eukaryota > Viridiplantae > Streptophyta > Magnoliopsida > Asterales > Asteraceae > Helianthus > Helianthus tuberosus. The sequence goes on from CM060442.1 coordinate 166,225,194, forward strand.
ACTTTTCACCTTTTACTGCGTAAGATCCATTGAAATGGTTAGTAATCAACAAGGAATCAACATATACTTGTAAACATCTAATATTCATATTTTTAGCCAACTCTAATCCTGCAATCAAAGCTTCATATCCTGCCTCATTATTAGTAGCAGGAAATTCACACCTAATAGCCTGGGGCAATAGGTCCCCATGTGGCGATTTTAGTAGTATACCTAGACCTACACCTCTTACGTTAGATGCACCATCAGTATACAATGTCCAGCATTCTAAGTTTTCTCCTAGCTGCTGTACTTCTAAGTCTACTTCATTTTGAATGTCACTACTGAAATCAGCCACAAAGTCAGCTAAAGCCTGAGACTTTATGGCATTTCTAGGCTCATACACTAAGTCATAAGCACTTAATTTTACTGACCAGTTAGCCATCCAACCCGACATCTCGAGTTTCCTAAGCACGTTTTTAACAGGATAATTGGTTTTAACATGAATCCTATGTGTCTCAAAATAATGTCTAAGTTTCGTTGATGCCATAACTAGGGCTAATATCAATTTTTCTAGATGAGAATATCTAGTTTCAACATCTAATAAACTTTTACTAACATAATAGACAGGATACTGCTGACCTTCATGATCTTTTACAAGGACAGCACTTACTGCATTCCCTGATACTGCAAGATATAGGGATAATGGTTCGCCCTCCTCAGGCTTCATCAATAAGGGTGCGGTTGAAAGATGTTGCTTCAAATCCTGCAAGGCTGCTTCATGCTTTGCTCCCCATTCGAACTTCTTATTCTTCTTGAGGATATCATAAAATTCCTTGCATTTTTCCGAGGATCTTGAAATAAATCTGTTCAATGCTGCTACTCGGCCTGTTAACCGTTGAACATCCTTCATATTCGAAGGTGATTTTATATCCAGTATAGCTTTGATCTGCTCCGGGCTTGCCTCTATGCCTCTTTTGGTCACCATATATCCTAAAACTTTCCTGCCCCCACTCCGAAATGGCACTTAGCAGGATTCAGTTTCATGCTATATTGATCCAGGATATCAAACGCTCCCTTAATATCCTGGAGATGATCCTCAGCCTTTTTAGATTTCACCACCATATCATCAATATATACCTCCATGGTGTCCCCCAGCTTGTCTTTAAACATCATGTTTACCAACCTCTGGTATGTTGAACCTGCATTTTTCAAACCAAATGGCATAGCAGTATAACAATAAATACTTGTGGGTGTTATGAAAGTAGTATCCTCCTGATCAGAGGGTTCCATTTGGATTTGCTGAAATCCTGAAGAGGCATCCATGAAGGTTAACATCTCGTGGCCGGTGGTAGCATCTACCATTGAATCAATATGAGGTAGAGGAAACGGGTCTTTGGGACATGCTTTGTTTAAGTCTGTGTAATCTACACAAACTCTCCATTTCCCATTTTTCTTTTGTACCACGACTACATTCACAAGCCATCTAGGAAACTTCACTTCTCTAATCATCTTGCTCCTTAATAGTCTTTCAACTTCCTCTTGGATGATCACATTTCGCTCCGGAGCAAATTTTCTTCTCTTTGGTTGGACCGGCTTGAATGACCTGTCAATACCAAGCTTATGTGTTATAATATCCTTGGATATACCTGTCATATACTCGTTCTTCCACGCGAATGTTGACATCCTGCATTTCAAAAAGTTAGTCAATTGATTTTCAATATCCTGAGGGATATTGGTTCCTACGAGCACCGAGATATCCGGATTATCTTGATCCAGGATAACTTTTGTTTTGGTCAAAAAATCTAATGAGGATAATTCAACAAAACTCTCAGTTACGGGGTATGATGCTTTAAATGTAGAACAATGATAAGGATCACTTCAAGGTAAATTGCACAAACGACACAAGGATTTATACGGGGAAAAAGCCCTTGATCAAGAGTTGATCTCCGGCACAAAAAACCCCGGGTGATGGAAACTACCGATCACCAAGCTCAAATAAATCAATAAATGTTTACAACTTCGGATAGTAACGAGCTAGGTAAAAGGATCACTACGGTGAAATGTGTAAATGTGTGTGAAAACTGTTAAGTGTTTGTCGAGAGCTTCAAGAATGCGATTGTATGAGAGTGTGTGCAGCTGAAAATGGCTAAGTGTTCTAAATTCTAGCTCGTCACCCCTTTAAAAATAGAAGTTAACGATAATAACAAACTATCCGACTTTTGTGCCAGGCTCCCACGTTCTCCACAACGTCCATTTCCACTCAAACGTGTGCGAAATACCCGTGGAATATTCCATAGTAACGTTGCCAAGACCAAGTCAAGCTTGTTACTCATGCGAAGTAATACAAAACACAAACAAACAATCGTCAGTATGAGGATCCTTAAAGTGATCCATGATCCTGATCCTGAAGCTCTTCTGAGGATCACTATCTGTCACAGAAGTAAGGATCATTAATTAGGATAACGAATAAGGATCACTAATTGTTAGAAAATCCTCCCCTAACAATTGCCCCCAAAATATAAGGAGTGATATGTTAAATAAGCGAATTATATTTTCCTGATCTTATCCGCAACTAACTATCGTAAATATAGCCGTTATTGTAGAACTATCCGTTGCAACCATGACGTCACAGAAGTGACAACCCTGCACAATCATGATTATAAATAGGAGATAGAGATAGGATCGAATGCATTTAAATTTTCAGAGAGACTCCCTTTATAACTGCATTCCGAAGATAAACAGGTATTCTCTCTTCATCTTCTTCCTTCTCTTGCTCTGTTTTCCGTTTCTTTTCACCATTCTATCAAAGATGTTGCTCCGGAATTCCCCAGCTAAGGATCACCCGAAAAACAGCCCACCGAAAAGCCAGGGGATCATCGAAGATTCCATAAAAGAACGCTGCTGTTTCAATGATGCACAGATTGATAGGATCCGCCACTGCTTCCCGGCGAACACCGAGTTCAGACCTTTTGATCCCAATGCCCTGAGTGATCATATTTCCGACAAGTGGGTTGCTTTTCCTGTCACTCCATTCACCATAGGTTATACATATCCTTTTCCAGCCTTCACCCAATCTTTCTTTTCCATAACCGGCATCTCTTATATCCAAGCCATGCCGATGATTTGGAGGGTTTTGTATACCCTTGAAAGGATCATCGAGCAGGAAGGGATAGACCTAGGAATGTCAGAGCTGGGAGAGCTGTATGATCTTACTACCTTTGGTTCTCATCGTTATTTGTTTAAACGTAAGCCTAGTGAGGAACACCCGATCTTCAAAGCCACCAAGAACGATGCTAATTGGAAGCGGCGTTTCTTTTTCGTCAAGAGAGATTCTATTGAGGATGGAAAGGATCTACCAAGAAATGGGCTACCCATGGTAGGGTGGAGGATCCTGAGAAGGATCACCAGAAACTTTCTTTTGATGTAAGGCCCACTTATATTTTTGCTTTCTTGTTATGCAGCTATCACCGTCTCACACCTCAGATTATCTCCTGCTGCTAAAGAGAGACTCATCGCTTTCAAGAAACTTGATCCTGAAGCAAGAACTTTCAAGACAACAACCCAAGATTCTCAGGAGGTATCCTCAGGCTCTGTCACGATGTCAAGTAAGTATCCTTGTTTAAAATTTAAATAAATAGTGAAATATAAGTTAAGTGAAGATACTTATCTTGTTTTGGTTGTGTAGGTGCTCAAAAATCCACCAAGCCTACTTCTCAATTCGACACGGCTGACCTTGATTCTGTTAGACCCAGGAAGAAAAGGTCCACTACCAGCATCTCCATTCCCAAGGCACCCGCAAAAAGAGAAAGACCTCCGAGGCTGAGGATTTGCAGGGTCTGCCTCTGATCCGTCACCAATTCCTCGAGTACTTCAATGATGTAAGGATCACTGTATCTGCCTGTATATCCTGCTGGCATATCCTGCTGACATATCCTGCTGATTTGAGGATCACTTGGTCCTGACCTTATCTTTTATCCCTTTTGCAGAAATTCACTGAGATTGAGGACTATGTGGGGAACGTCGAGGAGCAGGACAAGAAGATTGCTGACCTCCAACAGGTTGCAGTGCTTAAGGACCTCAAAATTGCTGATCTTCAGAAGGAACTCCAAGATGCCAAGACTAAGACGGCTAAACTCCTGATTGACCTTGACTATGAGAAGCATGATCTCATAGAAGGTGCAAAGGTCTCTGCTGCCATCACAATGTATCAGACAAAACTGAAGATGGCCCAGGAAGCTCAAGATCCTAACTTTGACAAAAGCAGCTGGGATGTTAAGGGCTGGAAAGCAAGGTTGGCTGATCTTGAAGATGATGAGGAGACTGAGGAAGTTTTGGCAATTGAGGCTGGAGGCAAGGGTGAAGGTGGTGAAGCAAGTGGAGCCGGAGGTGGTGAGGCAGGGAAGGTTTAGGATACATGATTGGGCGATGATGGAAACTTCTAGACATAGCCGGAGCCCAATTTTTTAGTTTGATGGTTGTTTTGTTTGAACAATTTGATGGTTTGTACTGAACAATAGTTTTTAGGATTAAGGATCATGTATGATCCTTTGGACAATAGGCAGGATTGCAAATGGTGGAGGGATCCTCTGTTTGGGGGATGAAGCCATTGTGATCCTGCCGCCTTTATATTCCTGCACTACTTTTGAACTTATTATCATGGACACCCTTTACCTACCCCAGCGGACGGGCCACGTTTTGCTGGTAGATGCTCGGGGTAGGTAATTTTGACAACCTTTTAAGGGTTAGTCTTTTGTTAATAAATAAAATCTTAACCTTTTGTCGCTTATCTTGTGTTGTTATCCTTTTGTTTCTTTAATTCTCCTTTGTTTTGATGCACATTTATTGAATAAACAATTTTGAATAAGTCAGATTGAAAATATTTAGGACATGATCCACGATCAAATATCCTATAGTTAAAGAATCCCAAAAAGCAATATATTTTAAGGATCACAAGTCTAGTTGTCAAATTTTAAGGGTTATTCAAAATAATGAATAGAATTAAAAATAGTTAAGGATCATACCTGAGGATCCAAGTTAGGATCCTAACCATAATAAGGATAACTATAAGATAAACCTTAGAGAGAAGTAAGGATCAAGGATCCCTAGTTGCTTATCTTCAAGGACCTGAAATAGATCATAACTTGGGACTAAGCCAATATAAGATAAGAGTTAGCAACTGGGGACAAGCCCAAGGATAACTGGGGACAAGCCCAAGGATAACTGGGGACAAGCCCAAGGATCGTATGTAAACTGGAGTATGGCCCTAACTGGCGACTATCCAAACTTAGTGACACGAAAATGTCAAAACCTTAGCTAACGTGAAAACGTTAGAAACCTTAGGAACGGATGTATGGTACGTCTACCATTATACGTAGGATCCTAGGTATAGCCAGTACAATGGAATTATCAGCCCCTAAAGTGAGTACTGGTCCCACTGCCTTGAACTATACCAGGATCATCATGCGCTACAGGCGGAACTGGGGTCAAGCCAAAATAACTGGGGTTAAACCCAAAGGACGGATTGCTTCTGCAGATAACCAATACTTTACTAAGGATTCCTGAACTTTCAAAACTTAAAATCACGTGAGAGATGGATAAAGGATACATGACCCTTATCCTTATATGAGAAAACAAAGAAATGAAATAGTTCAAGATTAGGATATTACCAAAGTAAGGATCACCGATACTTTAAGGATCCTTTAAGGATATCCCTAACGTAAGGATCATCTGTGCTATGAGGATCCTGCTCACATGAAATATTTCTTGAAGTGGACAGCATTCCAAGCTCTTGGTAGCAAATCACCTTCCATGGTTAGCAATCTATATGCCCCCTTTCCTGCTTCAGCTTCAATCAAATAAGGGCCTTCCCATTTTGGAGCCAATTTTCCATCAGCAGGATTGGTGGTATTCTGAAATGCTTTCCTTAATACCATATCTCCAACTTGAAACTTCCTGATCCTGACATTTTTGTTGTAAGCACCAGCCATTCTTTGTTGATAACTGGCCATCCTTATCCTAGCCATATCCCTGATTTCTTCAATAGTATCCAGGTCTTGAGCCAAGTTCTCATCATTTTCTTCAGGATCACGAGTACTTGTTCTAGCAGTTGGAACCACCATTTCTGTTGGGATCACTGATTCTGCCCCAAATACCAAAGAGAATGGCGTTTGACCAGTAGCATTCTTAGGGGTTGTCCTATCAGCCCAAAGCACATAAGGTAGTTCTTCTGCCCATTTCCCTTTCTTGGATCCAAGCTTCTTCTTCAAATTATTGATGATAATCTTGTTGGATGATTCTGCTTGACCATTAGCTTGTGGGTGGACTGGTGTTGATGTTATCATCTTAATCCCCCAACTGTCACAAAAGTTAGTGGTTCTGCCCCCAATAAATTGGGAACCATTATCACATATAATTTCAGAAGGAATTCCAAATCTAGTTATAATATTTCTTTTAATGAAGGATATAACTTCCTTTTCTCTGACTTGGGTAAAAGCTTCAGTCTCTATCCACTTGGAGAAGTAATCAGTCATAGCAAGCATGAATACTTTTCCACCAGGTGCCTTAGGGAGCTTACCAACTATATCCATACCCCATCTCATAAATGTCCAAGAGGAGGATATAGGATGCAATAATTCAGCTGGTTGATGAAGGATATTGCTGTGTATCTGACAAGGATCACATTTCTTAGCATATTCCACAGCATCTCTTTTCATGGTTGGCCAGTAGTATCCTGTCCTCAAGATCCTTGAGAATAATGCCCTGCCCCCAGTGTGGTTTCCACAATCTCCTTCATGGAAGTCTTTTAAAACTTCTTGGATTTCAGGATCCTCAATGCATCTCAAGTATGGTCCTGCAAGAGATCGTCTATACAACATAGTATTTAAAATTGTGAATTGAGATACCTTAATTTTGAAAGCCCTAGGGTTTTCTCCTGTAGGAATCTCTCCATGTTGTAAGTATCTCATGATTAGTGAGATCCATGATCCTGATCCTGAATGGGATTGAGTATCCTCACTAGGGATAATTGCAGAATCATTTCCTATCTCCATAGCCACATGATCCTCGATAGCCGGGGTCAGGATATGGATAATAGGGATCTTGATATCCTCAGGAATCTTCAAAGATGATCCTAAGTTAGCCAATGCATCAGCTTCTGTATTTTCTTCCCTTGGTACCTGCGTCAAACTAAAGGAAACAAAAGAGAGTGCCAAATTTTTGACTATCTCTATATATTTGGTTAGCTTTTCACCTTTAACAGCATAGGATCCATTAAAGTGGTTTGTAATTAACAATGAATCTACATGTACCTCAAGATACCTGATCCCCATATGCTTTGCAATTTGCAAACCAGCAATTAAGGCTTCATATTCAGCCTCATTGTTAGTGGTTTGGAACTCACAAGCTATAGAGTGGGGTATTATGTCCCCCTGTGGCGATTTTAGTAGTATTCCAAGCCCTGTGCCTTTGACATTTGAGAATCCATCAGTATAGAGTATCCAAGGATCCTTGGTCTCCTCTAGCTGCTGGACTTCTAACTCAGCTTCTTTTTGTAAATCACTACTGAAATCAGCCACAAAGTCAGCTAATGCTTGGGATTTGATGGCTGTCCTAGGCTCATATCTTATATCATATGCACTTAGCTTCACTGCCCACTTAGCCATCCTTCCTGACATCTCTGGTTTCCTGAGGACATTCTTAATTGGGAAATTAGTTTTAACAACAATGACATGAGTTTCAAAATAATGTCTCAACTTAGTGGATGCCATAATTAATGCAAGAATAAGCTTTTCAAGGTGTCAATACCTGGATTCGGCATCAAGTAAACTTTTACTTACATAATAGACAGGATGTTGTGTACCTTCGTGATCCTTAACAAGGACCGCACTTACTGCTTTTGAGGATACTGCAAGATATAAAGATAGAACATCGCCTTTTTCTGGTTTCATCAAGGTCGGGGCTGAGGATAGGTAATCTTTGAGAGCTCTTAAGGCATTTTCATGCTTCTCCGTCCACTCAAATTTCTTGTTCTTCCTTAGGATATCATAGAATTCTTTGCACTTCTCTGAGGATTTAGATATGAATCTGTTCAAAGCTGCTATCCTACCTGTTAGCCTTTGAACATCCTTAGCATTGGCCGGAGATTTGATGTTCACTAAAGCTTTGATTTGTTCTGGGCTAGCTTCAATGCCTCTCTTTGTCACCATATATCCAAAGAATTTACCTGCTTTAACACCAAAGTGACATTTTGAAGGATTAAGTTTCATGTTATATTTGTCAAGGATATCGAATGCTTCCTCCAAGTCCCTTAGGTGATCCTCAGCTTTTATGGATTTTACCACCATATCATCTATGTAAACCTCCATAGTTTGTCCAATCTGATCCTTGAACATCATATTCACCAGCCTTTGATATGTTGCACCTGCATTTCTTAGTCCGAACGGCATAGCAATATAGCAATATATACCAGTTGGAGTCATGAAGGCTGTATCCTCTTGATCGGATGGTTCCATTTGGATTTGTTGAAATCCAGATGAAGCATCCATAAAAGTTAACAGTTCATGACCCGCAGTTGCATCCACCATGGAGTCAATGTGGGGTAATGGGAAAGGATCCTTGGGACATGCCTTATTTAAATCGGTAAAATCGACACATACCCTCCACTTTCCGTTTTTCTTTTGAACAACAACCACATTGGCCAACCATCTTGGATACTTGACCTCTCTAATCATACCTGCCCAGAGCAATTTCTCTACCTCTTCCTGGATAATGGTATTTCTTTCCGGTGCAAACTTTCTTCTCCTTTGATGGATCGGTTTGAAGGACCTATCAATGCCAAGTTTGTGAGTGATTACATCTTTAGATATGCCTGTCATATCTTCATGTTTCCATGCAAAGGTAGTCTTTCTCCTTTTGAGGAAGGATACGAGGTCTTCTTTCATTTTGCCAAGGATCCCTGATCCGATAAAGATTTTGGATTCAGGATCATGAGGATCCATGAGGATTTCTACCACATCCTGCTCCCTTGCCTCCAAGACATCCTTTGGAGGATACTTTGATTGCTATTGCTCCCTTGACTTCGAGGCTGGTTTCATCGATGAAGTATAGCAATTCTTAGCCTCCTGCTGATCACTATCAATCTTGACTATTCCCCAAGGACTAGGGAGCTTCACACATTGATGGTAAGTAGATGGGACTGCCTTCATATCGTGTATCCAGGGCCTGCCAAGGATAACATTACAACAAGATAAACAGTCAATAACACAAAATTTTTGATAAGAGTGTAGGCCTTCAATGTATATTGGGAGCTTAATGTCCCCCAGGGTATTCTTAGTTTCGCCACTAAATCCCACGAGCAAGGAGGATCTTGGAATGATGTCTGATTCAGGAATACCCATCTTCTTTAGAACATCAAGCTGGATAATGTTCACTGAGCTTCCTCCGTCTATAAGGATCCTGCGGACAAAATGGTTAGAAATGAAAAGAGTAATAACTAAGCCATCGTGATGAGGATCCTGGATATCAACACGATCATCCTCGTCAATGGTTATGACTTTTCCTTCGGAGACACTTGATGTTCGAACAGGTCTTTCTCCATTATCCATTTTAGTTTCCTTTGCATGCCTTTTAGCTGCTGAGAAGGATGTGCCACAAATGTCTGATCCTCCAGAAATAAAGTTTATTACTTGTGCATCTGCTGGAAGGGCTGGAGCCTTCTCAGGGATCCTTTCAGGATCCTGAGTCCTTAACTTTTTTCTTCCCAACAATTCTTTTAGATGCCCCTTGCTCAACAAGTATCCAATTTCCTTTCTCAGTGCAATGCATTCTTCTGTGAGATAGCCAAAATCTTCATGGTATGCACACCACTTTGATTTATCCTTAGTTACAGCTGGCCTATCATTTTTTCTAGGCCATCTAGCTTTATCACCTAGATTCTGCATCGCAAGGATTAGTTCATTGTTATCAACAGAAAAACAATATTCAGAAATTGGAGGATAATCCTCATCATCCTCTTCTTGATCAACAGCATGCACGTTCTGGTTATCAGATCTGTTGTAGGATCTGAACTTGTTGTTCCTGAATGAGGATCCTTGCTTATCTTGCTTTGAGGATCCTGCTAACCTCTCCTGGATCCTCTTGTCATCCTCTAGCCGAATGAACCTAAGTGCCCGGGTTCTTACCTCATCTAAGTTCCTGCATGGTGTCATAACAAGATCATCATAGAACAACGAATTCCTAAGCAATCCCATTTTAAAGGCCTCAACAGCCGTGGCTATATCCAAGTTGGGAATGTCTAAGGATTCTTTACTGAATTTGGTAATGTAATCCCTTAATGATTCATTATGACCCTGGGTTATCCTATATAGATCACTAGTTAATCGTTCAAATTTCCTACTGCATGAGAATTGGCTATTAAACAAATTAACTAGATTAGCAAATGAAGTAATAGAGTAAGGAGGAAGACTTAGCAGCCATTTGAGAGCTGATCCAGTAAGAGTGGATCTGAATCCTTTGCACAGGCATGCTTCCTTTAACCTTTCTGGGATTGGATTGATCTCCATCCTCTCCCTGTATTGTGCTATGTGTTCTTCAGGATCCGTCGAACCATCATACAGCTTCATAGTTGGAACATGGAACCTCTTGGGTATCTCAGCATCACAGATCGGTGGTGCAAAACGAGATATCCTGTGGCTCCCATCTGCAATCTCTGGGATAGGTTTGACCACTCCTGGAACACTTGATATCATATCCTTCAACTTTTGCAATTCTCTGGCCATGGCATGATTGATACCTGGATCCTGCATAAGGCCATGGTTAGTAGCATAGGAATTATTAAAAGTGTTACCTCCCATTGGATTCAAATTAGGAAGAATGGATGTTAATCCATATTGTTGGGGCTCTGGAATGATCGAAGGACCAGTAGAAGCATTGGTCTGCATTGGAATAAAATCTCCCTGATGGACATCTGAACTTCCTGTTTGCAAACTCCTCAAGGATCCTGGCATCTGGAAGGATCCCTGAAACTGGGATGATCCTGGAACAAGGGAGGATCCTTGAACCTAGGATGATCCTGGAACAAAAGAGGATCCTTGAACCTGGGATGATCCTGGAACAAAGGAAGATCCTTGAACCTGGAATGATCCTGGAACAAAGGAGGATCCTTGAACCTGGGATGATCCTGGAACAAAGGAGGATCCTTGAACCTGGGATGATCCTGGAACAAGGGAAAATCCTGGAACAAGGCTGTATCCTCTTGATCGGATGGTTCCATTTGGATTTGTTGAAATCCAGATGAAGCATCCATAAAAGTTAACAGTTCATGACCCGCAGTTGCATCCACCATGGAGTCAATGTGGGGTAATGGGAAAGGATCCTTGGGACATGCCTTATTTAAATCGGTAAAATCGACACATACCCTCCACTTTCCGTTTTTCTTTTGAACAACAACCACATTGGCCAACCATCTTGGATGCTTGACCTCTCTAATCATACCTGCCCAGAGCATTTCTCTACCTCTTCCTGGATAATGGTATTTCTTTCCGGTGCAAACTTTCTTCTCCTTTGATGGATCGGTTTGAAGGACCTATCAATGCCAAGTTTGTGAGTGATTACATCTTTAGATATGCCTGCCATATCTTCATGTTTCCATGCAAAGGTAGTCTTTCTCCTTTTGAGGAAGGATACGAGGTCTTCTTTCATTTTGCCAAGGATCCCTAATCCGATAAAGATTTTGGATTCAGGATCATGAGGATCCATGAGGATTTCTACCACATCCTGCTCTCTTAGCTCCAAGACATCCCTTGGAGGATACTTTGATTGCTATTGCTCCCTTGACTTCGAGGCTGGTTTCATCGATGAAGTATAGCAATTCTTAGCCTCCTACTGATCACTATCAATCTTGACTATTCCCCAAGGACTAGGGAGCTTCACACATTGATGGTAAGTAGATGGGACTGCCTTCATATCGTGTATCCAGGGCCTGCCAAGGATAACATTACAACAAGATAAACAGTCAATAACACAAAATTTTTGATAAGAGTGTAGGCCTTCAATGTATATTGGGAGCTTAATGTCCCCCAGGGTATTCTTAGTTTCGCCACTAAATCCCACGAGCACGGAGGATCTTGGTATGATGTCTGATTCAGGAATACCCATCTTCTTTAGAACATCAAGCTGGATAATGTTCACTGAGCTTCCCCCGTCTATAAGGATCCTGCAGACAAAATGGTTAGAAATGAAAAGAGTAATAACTAAGCCATCGTGATGAGGATCCTGGATATCAACACGATCATCCTCGTCAAAGGTTATGACTTTTCCTTCGGAGACACTTGATGTTCGAACGGGTCTTTCTCCATTATCCATTTTAGTTTCCTTTGCATGCCTTTTAGCTGCTGAGAAGGATGTGCCACAAATGTCTGATCCTCCAGAAATAAAGTTTATTACTTGTGCATCTGCTGGAGGGGCTGGAGCCTTCTCAGGGATCCTTTCAGGATCCTGAGTCCTTGACTTTTTTCTTCCCAACAATTCTTTTAGATGCCCCTTGCTCAACAAGTATCCAATTTCCTTTCTCAGTGCAATGCATTCTTCTGTGAGATGCCCAAAATCTTCATGGTATGCACACCACTTTGATTTATCCTTAGTTGCAGCTAGCCTATCATTTTTTCTGGGCCATCTAGCTTTATCACCTAGATTCTGCATCGCAAGGATTAGTTCATTGTTATCAATAGAAAAACAATATTCGGAAATTGGAGGATAATCCTCATCATCCTCTTCTTGATCAACAGCATGCACGTTCTGGTTATCAGATCTGTTGTAGGATCTGAACTTGTTGTTCCTGAATGAGGATCCTTGCTTATCTTGCTTTGAGGATCCTGCTAACCTCTCCTGGATCCTCTTGTCATCCTCTAGCCGAATGAACCTAAGTGCTCGGGTTCTTACCTCATCTAAGTTCCTGCATGGTGTCATAACAAGATCATCATAGAACGACGAATCCCTAAGTAATCCCATTTTAAAGGCCTCAACAGCCGTGGCTATATCCAAGTTGGGAATGTCTAAGGATTCTTTACTGAATTTGGTAATGTAATCCCTTTATGATTCATTATGACCCTGGGTTATCCTATATAGATCACTAGTTAATCGTTTAAATTTCCTACTGCATGAGAATTGGCTATTAAACAAATTAACTAGATTAGCAAATGAAGTAATAGAGTAAGGAGGAAGACTTAGCAGCCATTTGAGAGCTGATCCAGTAAGAGTGGATCCGAATCCTTTGCACAGGCATGCTTCCTTTAACCTTTCTGGGATTGGATTGATCTCCATCCTCTCCCTGTATTGTGCTATGTGTTCTTCAGGATCCGTCGAACCATCATACAGCTTCATAGTTGGAACATGGAACCTCTTGGGTATCTCAGCATCACAGATCGGTGGTGCAAAACGAGATATCCTGTAGCTCCAATCTGCAATCTCTGGGATAGGTTTGACCACTCCTGGAACACTTGATATCATATCCTTCAACTTTTGCAATTCTCTGGCCATGGCATGATTGATACCTGGATCCTGCATAAGGCCATGGTTAGTAGCATAGGAATTATTAAAAGTGTTACCTCCCATTGGATTCAAATTAGGAAGAATGGATGTTAATCCGTATTGTTGGGGCTCTGGAATGATCGAAGGACCAGTAGAAGCATTGGTCTGCATTGGAATAAAATCTCCCTGATGGACATCTGAACTTCCTGTTTGCAAACTCCTCAAGGATCCTGGCATCTGGAAGGATCCCTGAAACTGGGATGATCCTGGAACAAGGGAGGATCCTTGAACCTGGGATGATCCTGGAACAAAAGAGGATCCTTGAACCTGGGATGATCCTGGAACAAAGGAGGATCCTTGAACCTGGGATGATCCTGGAACAAGGGAAAATCCTTGAATCTGCTGCGCTCCTGAGTAACCTCCTGAATTCGTGAAGGATCCTATATACTGAGGATAGGATCCTGCTGGCTGGAAATAGGAACCCGATGCCTGAGTCGCTGTTGTTGTTCCGTAGTGCACTCATTTTGGTCCACCCACATATTGAACATCTGGAACCACTGATGGCTGAGAAGTAATCACCGGAGTATCAAAATTCAAAGATTTGGGCACCAGTGGGGAATGATCCTCTGCCGTTTTCTTGTGTTTCTTGAGATCTCCGATTTCTTTGAGAATTCTTTTATTGGTCTTATCCTGTTGCTGTATATGATCCTTCATCTGCAAAATCAAAGTAAACATGTCACTAGTAGTGGGAGTGTAAGAAGCAGAAGAAGTTGGAGGTTTGGAGAAAATTGGAGTTGGTTTCTTCTCGGCATTTTTCTGGGGTCCAGAAGGTGGTGGAGGCAAAGGTGGAATGCCCTGAGATGAATTGACTGCAGACATTGCAGTAGAGGTACTCTTCAATGATGAAGCCATGTATTTGTATGGAATGAACCGGAACGACCACCAACAGAAAAACTTCTTAGGAATGAAGCACCAATTGCCCCACGGTGGGCGCCAAACTGTTTTGGTCAAAAAATCTAATGAGGATAATGCAACCAAACTCTCAGTTACGGGGTATGATGCTTTAAATGTAGAACAATGATAAGGATCACTTCAAGGTAAATTGCACAAACGACACAAGGATTTATACGGGGAAAAAGCCCTTGATCAAGAGTTGATCTCTGGCACAAAAAACCCCGGGTGATGGAAACTACCGATCACCAAGCTCAAATAAATCAATAAATGTTTACAACTTCGGATAGTAACGAGCTAGGTACAAGGATAACTACGGTGAAATGTGTAAATGTGTGTGAAAACTGTTAAGTGTTTGTCGAGAGCTTCAAGAATGCGATTGTATGAGAGTGTGTGCAGCTGAAAATGGCTAAGTGTTCTAATTCTAGCTCGTCACCCCTTTAAAAATAGAAGTTAGCTACAATAACAAACTATCCGAATTTTGTGCCAAGCTCCCACGTTCTCCACAACGTCCATTTCCAGTCAAACGTGTGCGAAATACCTGTGGAATATTCCATAGTAACGTTGCCAAGACCAAGTCAAGCTTGTTACTCCTGCGAAGTAATACAAAACACAAACAAGCAATCGTCAGTATGAGGATCCTTAAAGTGATCCATGATCCTGGTCCTGAAGCTCTTCTGAGGATCACTATCTGTCACAGAAGTAAGGATCATTAATTAGGATAACGAATAAGGATCACTAATTTTTAGAAAATCCTCCCCTAACAACTTTCTTTACATCCTGCTCCGAAGCCTCCATGATATCTGTTTTGGTCAAAAATCAAGCAATGATAATGCAACCAAACTTTCTGTTGTGAGGTATGATGCTTGAATTGATGAACAACAATAAGGATCACTCTGAATTGTAATGAACAAGTGACATGAAGATTTATACGAGGAAAAAGCCCTTGATCAATGAATGATCTCCGACATAAAAAACCTCGGGTGATGGAAACTACCGATCACCAACTCAAATTAAACAAGAAATGTATTACAACTTCGGATGATAGCGAGCTAAGTACAAGGATCACTATAGTGTATTGTGTAAAAAGTGTGTAATCACCAAGTAAATTAACGAGAGCTGGTGAGAGCAGTTGTGAGAGTGTGTGTATAGCCAAAAATAGCCAAGTGTTTTCTAATTAGCTCGCTACCCCTTTAAAAATGGAAA
The DNA here is from genome assembly GCA_030545235.1 of Helianthus tuberosus. Lineage (NCBI taxonomy): Eukaryota > Viridiplantae > Streptophyta > Magnoliopsida > Asterales > Asteraceae > Helianthus > Helianthus tuberosus. The sequence continues at coordinate 166,240,854 of CM060442.1, forward strand.
ATATCTACACTAACTAACATTCCGCAAATGGTGCAAGTCCTCCACGACTCCATAACGTCCACTTTTGGCCAAGCACGTGCGGAATAAACATAGAATATGCTCCAAGAATATCGCCAAGACCAAGTCCAACTTGATACTCCTGCAAAACAATTTCGAATTCAAAGTAGACAACCGTTAGTACGAGGATCCTTATGATGATCCATGATCCTGACCCTGAAATACTTCTGAGGATCACCAATTCAAACAGAAGTAAGGATCACTAAGCCCAACAGCGATTGAGGATCACTGATCATTTAAAAATCCACCCCTAACAATTGCCCCCAAAATATAAGGAGTAATTATGTAAATAAACGAGTTGTATTTTGTTCTTATCCGCAATCAACCAACGGATAACTAGCCGTTGTAATCGGACTAGCCGTTACGAACATGACGTCACTAAGGTGACTATCCTGCAAAATCATCATTATAAATAGGAGTTAGGGATAGGGATCAATCAGCATTCAAATTCAAGAGAAACTCCCTTTAAATTCTCATTCGACGATCAAGCAGGTATCTCTTTTCCTTTTCTCCCTTTATGTTTTCTTTCTCTGTTCATCTTCTTCTCTATTGCTATGACCAAGACGATGCTAAGATCCTCACCGGCTAAGGATCACAAGAAGGACAGTCCTCTTAAGAGCCAGGGGATCATCAAAGATTTGGCGAATGAAAGGTGCTGTTTCACTGATCCACAAATAGATAGAATCCGCCATTGTTTTCCAGCAAATACCGATTTCAAGCCATTTGACCCCACCGTTCTAAGTGATTATGTTTCTGAAGCTTGGGTAGCCTTCCCGGTCACACCGTTCATAATAGGATACACATATCCTTTCCCTGAATTCACCCAGTCTTTCTTCTCCCTCACCGGCATCTCCTACATTCAAGCTATGCCAATGATCTGGAGGGTCTTGTATACCCTCGAAAGGATCATTGAGCAAGAAGGAATTGCTCTGGGAATGTCGGAGTTGGCAGAGATGTATGATCTTACAACATTTGGATCCCATCGATATCTATTCAAGCGTAAACCCGGTGAAGAACATCTCATCTTCAAAGCCACTAAGAATGATACTAATTGGAAATGGAGATTCTTCTTTGTCAGAAGGGATTCTCTTTCTGATGGAAAGGATCTGCCAAGGAAATGGAGCACCCATGGTAGGATAGAGGATCCTTAGAAGGATCATTGGGTAAGCTTGTTTCTGATGAGGATTACTAACATGCTTCTGTTTCTTTTGTACAGCTATCACTGTTTCACATATTATACCCTCACCTGCCACCAAGGAGAGACTTGCTGCTTTCAGAAAACTTGATCCTGCAACAAGTTCATTCAAAGCAAATACCCAGGATTCTCAAGAGGTATCCTCAGGTTCTGTCACGATGTCAAGTAAGTATCCTGTTCTTTTTATAATTAAATGTTTAAATAAATAGTTAAATAGAAATAGGATAAGGATACTTATCTGTTCCGGGTGTGTAGGCGCTGGGAAATCTTCAAAGTCTGCCTCCAAATTCAGTGTCACCGATCTAGACACTGTCCGATCCTCCAAGAAAAAATCTGCTGCTAGTCCTTCCATTGTAATCCCCAAGGCTACCACTTCAAAGGGAAGAGGTGGAAAGAAAAGAAAAACCTCTGAAGCTGACAACCTTCAAGGCTTGCCTCTGATCCGCCATCAATTCCTCGAGTACTTTAATGATGTAAGAATCACTGACTCAGCTTAGTTATCCTATCCACTTGAGGATCACCTGAATCTAATCTTTACATTGTCTTCTTTGTAGAAATTTGCTGAGATCGAGGACTATGTTGGGAATGTTGAGGAGCTTGAGGAGAAATACTCTGATCTCCAAAAGGTGGCGGTGCTCAAGGATCACAAGATTGCCTCCCTTGAAAAGGATCTCAATGATGCCAAAACTCAGACAGCTGCAATCCTGATCAATGTTGATTATGAGAAGCACGAGATCACAGAGGATGCTAAGGTCTCCGCTGCCATTGCCATGTACAAGACCAAGCTACAGATGGCCCAAGAAGCTCAGGATCCTACCTTTGATAGGAGCAACTGGGATGTGGAAGGCTGGAAGGCCAGGCTGGCTCAGTTGGAGGATGAGGATGAGGCTGATGAGGTTCTGGCAATCAAAGCTAGTGGCAGTGGCAAGGATCAGGTGAAGGATACTGGAGCTGGAGGGGATGATGATGCAGCGAAGGTGTAGGCTGCATGAATGGGCGATGAAGGACATTTCTAGACGTAGCCGGAGCCCATTTTTTTAAGTTTGGTTATGGTTTTTGTTTTGATGATGTTTTTGTTGAACAATGATGACTTAAACAATAGTAATTAGGGCTAAGGATCATGGATCCTTTGAACAATAGGTAGGATTACAAATGGTGGAGGGATCCTCTATTTGGGGGATGAAGCCATTGTGATCCTGCCGTCTTTTGATTCCTGCACTACCAAGACCCTTAGACAATGGACACCCTTTGCCAACCCATGTGGACGGGCCACGTTTTGCTGGTAGAAACGTGGGTTGGCAATTTTGACAACCTTAAAGGGTTTAATCTTTTGTGAATAAAATAACTTTAACTTTTTGACTATATCCCGTGTTGATATCCTTGTTGATATTTTACTTTCCAACTGTTGTGATGTTTATTTTGTTTAAACTTATCAAGTAAAGAAAAAATTTAAGAAATATCCCCAAATAGTTTAGGATATGATCAAAGATCACATATCCCATAATCGATAAGTTCTGAAAAGTAATATAGTTTAAGGATCATAAGTTCAGTTGTCAAAGGATAAGGGTTATTCAAATAAATAATGAATAAAATCAAAATAGTTAAGGATTATACCTGAGAATCCAAGTTAGAATCCTATCCTTTAACACTTATAATCAGGATAGCCCAAAAGACAAACCTTAGTAGAAGGTAAGGATCAAGGATCCTTGGTTATTTAACTTCAAAAACCTGAAATAGGATATAACTTGGGACTAAGCCAATATAAGATGAAGGTTAGTAACTGGGGACAAGCCCAACAATTCTAGGGACAAGCCCAAAGGATAACTGGGGACAAGCCCAAAGGATCGTATGTAAACTGGAGTATGGCCCTCACTGGCGACTATCCAAACTTAGTGACATGAAAATGCCAAAACCTTAGCTAACGTGAAAACGTTAGAAACCTTAGGAACGGATGTATGGTACGTCTACCATTATACGTAGGATCCTGAATATAGCCAGCACAATGAAATTGTCAGCCCCTAAAGCGAGTAGTGGTCCCATTGCCATGAACTATACCAGGATCATCGTGCGCTACTGGCGAAACTGGGGACAGGCCCAAACTGGGGACTAGCCCAAATAACTGGGGTCAAGCCCAAATAACTGGGGTCAAGCCCAAATAACTGGATACTTCTGTGGATACTCAATCCTTAGTTAAGGATACCTGAACCTTCAAAACTCAGAATCAAGTGAAAGGAGGATAAAGGATGCAGGACCCTTATCCCTATATAAAAGAATAAAAGAATGAAATAGTTTGAGATTAGAAGATTACCAAGATGAGGATCATCCGTTCTGTAAGGATCCTTCAAGGATACTTGTCAAATGAGGATCATGGATCCTAGTCACATAAAATACTTCTTCAAATGGACAGCATTCCAAGATCTTGGTAGCAAATCACCTTCCATTGTTAGCAATCGATATGCCCCCTTTCCTGCTTCAGCTTCAATCAAATAGGGGCCTTCCCACTTTGGTGCTAGCTTTCGATCAGCGGGATTGGTGGTATTCTGAAATGCTTTCCTTAACACCATATCACCAACTTGGAATTTCCTGATCCTGACATTTTTGTTGTAAGCTCCAACCATCCTTTGTTGATAACTGGCCATCCTTATCCTTGCCAAGTCCCTGATTTCTTCTATAGTATCCAGGTCTTGAACCAAGTTTTCAGCATTTTCTTCAGGATCACGAATGCTTGTTCTTGCAGTTGGAACCACCATCTCTGTAGGGATCACTGATTCTGCCCCAAATACCAAAGAAAATGGAGTTTGGCATGTAGCATTCTTGGGAGTTGTCCTATCAGCCCAAAGCACATAAGGTAGTTCTTCTGCCCATTTTCCTTTCTTGGATCCAAGCTTCTTCTTCAAATTGTTGATGATGATCTTGTTGGATGATTCTGCCTGACCATTAGCTTGTGGGTGGACTGGTGTTGATGTTATCATCTTAATCCCCCAACTGTCACAAAAGTTAGTGGTTCTATTCCCAATAAATTGGGATCCATTATCACAAATAATCTCAGAAGGGATAACAAATCTAGTAATAATGTTTCTTTTAATAAAGGATATAACTTCCTTTTCTCTGACTTGAGCAAAGGCTTCAGCCTCTATCCACTTAGAGAAGTAATCAGTCATAGCAAGTGTTTTGGTAAAAAATCAAGCAGTGACAATGCAACCAAACTTTCTGTTGTGAGGTATGATGCTTGAATTGATGAACAACAATAAGGATCACTATGAAATGTATTGAACAAGTGACACAAAGATTTATACGAGGAAAAAGCCCTTGATCAATGAATAATCTCCGGCATAAAAAACCTCGGGTGATGGAAACTACCGATCACCAACTCAAATTAAGCAAGAAATCTATTACAACTTCGGATGATAGCGAGCTAAGTACAAGGATCACTATAGTGTATTGTGTAAAATAGTGTGTGATCGCTGTTAGGGGAGGATTTTCTAACAATTAGTGATCCTTATTCGTTATCCTAATTAATGATCCTTACTTTTGTGATAGATAGTGATCCTCAGAAGAGCTTCAGGATCAGGATCATGGATCACTTTAAGGATACTCATACTGACGATTGTTTGTTTGTGTTTTGTATTACTTCGCAGGAGTAACAAGCTTGATTTGGTCTTGGCAACGTTACTATGGAATATTCCACGGGTATTTCGCACACGTTTGACTGGAAATGGACGTTGTGGAGAACGTGGGAGCTTGGCACAAAAGTCGAATAGTTTGTTATTATCGTTAACTTCTATTTTTAAAGGGGTGATGAGCTAGAATTTAGAACACTTAGCCATTTTCAGCTGCACACACTCTCATACAATCGCATTCTTGAAGCTCTCGACAAACACTTAACAGTTTTCACACACATTTACACATTTCACCGTAGTGATCCTTGTACCTAGCCGTTACTATCCGAAGTTGTAAACATTTATTGATTTATTTGAGCTTGGTGATCGGTAGTTTCCATCACCCAGGGTTTTTTGTGTCGGAGATCAACTCTTGATCAAGGGCTTTTTCCCCGTATAAATCCTTGTGTCGTTTGTGCAATTTACCTTGAAGTGATCCTTATCATTGTTCTACATTTAAAGCATCATACCCCGTAACTGAGAGTTTGGTTGCATTATCCTCATTAGATTTTTTGACCAAAACAGTTTGGCGCCCACCGTGGGGCAATTGGTGCTTCATTCCTAAGAAGTTTTTCTGTTGGTGGTCGTTCCGGTTCATTCCATACAAATACATGGCTTCATCATTGAAGAGTACCTCTACTGCAATGTCTGCAGTCAATTCATCTCAGGGCATTCCACCTTTGCCTCCACCACCTTCTGGACCTCAGAAAAATGCCGAGAAGAAACCAACTCCAATTTTCTCCAAACCTCCAACTTCTTCTGCTTCTTACACTCCCACTACTAGTGACATGTTTACTTTGATTTTGCAGATGAAGGATCATATACAGCAACAGGATAAGACCAATAAAAGAATTCTCAAAGAAATCGGAGATCTCAAGAAACACAAGAAAACGGCAGAGGATCATTCCCCACTGGTGCCCAAATCTTTGAATTTTGATACTCCGGTGATTACTTCTCAGCCATCAGTGGTTCCAGATGTTCAATATGTGGGTGGACCAAAATGAGTGCACTACGGAACAACAACAGCGACTCAGGCATCGGGTTCCTATTTCCAGCCAGCAGGATCCTATCCTCAGTATATAGGATCCTTCACGAATTCAGGAGGTTACTCAGGAGCGCAGCAGATTCAAGGATTTTCCCTTGTTCCAGGATCATCCCAGGTTCAAGGATCCTCCTTTGTTCCAGGATCATCCCAGGTTCAAGGATCCTCTTTTGTTCCAGGATCATCCCAGGTTCAAGGATCCTCCCTTGTTCTAGGATCATCCCAGTTTCAGGGATCCTTCCAGATGCCAGGATCCTTGAGGAGTTTGCAAACAGGAAGTTCAGATGTCCATCAGGGAGATTTTATTCCAATGCAGACCAATGCTTCTACTGGCCCTTCGATCATTCCAGAGCCCCAACAATACGGATTAACATCCATTCTTCCTAATTTGAATCCAATGGGAGGTAACACTTTTAATAATTCCTATGCTACTAACCATGGCCTTATGCAGGATCCAGGTATCAATCATGCCATGGCCAGAGAATTGCAAAAGTTGAAGGATATGATATCAAGTGTTCCAGGAGTGGTCAAACCTATCCCAGAGATTGCAGATTGGAGCTACAGGATATCTCGTTTTGCACCACCGATCTGTGATGCTGAGATACCCAAGAGGTTCCATGTTCCAACTATGAAGCTGTATGATGGTTCGACGGATCCTGAAGAACACATAGCACAATACAGGGAGAGGATGGAGATCAATCCAATCCCAGAAAGGTTAAAGGAAGCATGCCTGTGCAAAGGATTCGGATCCACTCTTACTGGATCAGCTCTCAAATGGCTGCTAAGTCTTCCTCCTTACTCTATTACTTCATTTGCTAATCTAGTTAATTTGTTTAATAGCCAATTCTCATGCAGTAGGAAATTTAAACGATTAACTAGTGATCTATATAGGATAACCCAGGGTCATAATGAATCATAAAGGGATTACATTACCAAATTCAGTAAAGAATCCTTAGACATTCCCAACTTGGATATAGCCACGGCTGTTGAGGCCTTTAAAATGGGATTACTTAGGGATTCGTCGTTCTATGATGATCTTGTTATGACACCATGCAGGAACTTAGATGAGGTAAGAACCCGAGCACTTAGGTTCATTCGGCTAGAGGATGACAAGAGGATCCAGGAGAGGTTAGCAGGATCCTCAAAGCAAGATAAGCAAGGATCCTCATTCAGGAACAACAAGTTCAGATCCTACAACAGATCTGATAACCAGAACGTGCATGCTGTTGATCAAGAAGAGGATGATGAGGATTATCCTCCAATTTCCGAATATTGTTTTTCTATTGATAACAATGAACTAATCCTTGCGATGCAGAATCTAGGTGATAAAGCTAGATGGCCCAGAAAAAATGATAGGCTAGCTGCAACTAAGGATAAATCAAAGTGGTGTGCATACCATGAAGATTTTGGGCATCTCACAGAAGAATGCATTGCACTGAGAAAGGAAATTGGATACTTGTTGAGCAAGGGGCATCTAAAAGAATTGTTGGGAAGAAAAAAGTCAAGGACTCAGGATCCTGAAAGGATCCCTGAGAAGGCTCCAGCCCCTCCAGCAGATGCACAAGTAATAAACTTTATTTCTGGAGGATCAGACATTTGTGGCACATCCTTCTCAGCAGCTAAAAGGCATGCAAAGGAAACTAAAATGGATAATGGAGAAAGACCCGTTCGAACATCAAGTGTCTCCGAAGGAAAAGTCATAACCTTTGACGAGGATGATCGTGTTGATATCCAGGATCCTCATCACGATGGCTTAGTTATTACTCTTTTCATTTCTAACCATTTTGTCTGCAGGATCCTTATAGACGGGGGAAGCTCAGTGAACATTATCCAGCTTGATGTTCTAAAGAAGATGGGTATTCCTGAATCAGACATCATACCAAGATCCTCCGTGCTCGTGGGATTTAGTGGCGAAACTAAGAATACCCTGGGGGACATTAAGCTCCCAATATACATTGAAGGCCTACACTCTTATCAAAAATTTTGTGTTATTGACTGTTTATCTTGTTGTAATGTTATCCTTAGCAGGCCCTGGATACACGATATGAAGGCAGTCCCATTTACTTACCATCAATGTGTGAAGCTCCCTAGTCCTTGGGGAATAGTCAAGATTGATAGTGATCAGCAGGAGGCTAAGAATTGCTATACTTCATCGATGAAACCAGCCTCGAAGTCAAGGGAGCAATAGCAATCAAAGTATCCTCCAAGGGATGTCTTGGAGCCAAGAGAGCAGGATGTGGTAGAAATCCTCATGGATCCTCATGATCCTGAATCCAAAATCTTTATCGGATCAGGGATCCTTGGCAAAATGAAAGAAGACCTCGTATCCTTCCTCAAAAGGAGAAAGACTACCTTTGCATGGAAACATGAAGATATGACAGGCATATCTAAAGATGTAATCACTCACAAACTTGGCATTGATAGGTCCTTCAAACCGATCCATCAAAGGAGAAGAAAGTTTGCACCGGAAAGAAATGCCATTATCCAGGAAGAGGTAGAGAAATTGCTCCGGGCAGGTATGATTAGAGAGGTCAAGTATCCAAGATGGTTGGCCAATGTGGTTGTTGTTCAAAAGAAAAACGGAAAGTGGAGGGTATGTGTCAATTTTACCGATTTAAATAAGGCATGTCCCAAGGATCCTTTCCCATTACCCCACATTGACTCCATGGTGGATGCAACTGCGGGTCATGAACTGTTAACTTTTATGGATGCTTCATCTGGATTTCAACAAATCCAAATGGAACCATCCGATCAAGAGGATACAGCCTTCATGACTCCAACTGGTATATATTGCTATATTGCTATGCCGTTCGGACTAAGAAATGCAGGTGCAACATATCAAAGGCTGGTGAATATGATGTTCAAGGATCAGATTGGACAAACTATGGAGGTTTACATAGATGATATGGTGGTAAAATCCATAAAACCTGAGGATCACCTAAGGGACTTGGAGGAAGCATTCGATATCCTTGACAAATATAACATGAAACTTAATCCTTCAAAATGTCACTTTGGTGTTAAAGCAGGTAAATTCTTAGGATATATGGTGACAAAGAGAGGCATTGAAGCTAGCCCAGAACAAATCAAAGCTATAGTGAACATCAAATCTCCGGCCAATGCTAAGGATGTTCAAAGGCTAACAGGCAGGATAGCAGCTTTGAACAGATTCATATCTAAATCCTCAAAGAAGTGCAAAGAATTCTATGATATCCTAAGGAAGAACAAGAAATTTGAGTGGACGGAGAAGCATGAAAATGCCTTAAGAGCTCTCAAAGATTACCTATCCTCAGCCCCGGCCTTGATGAAACCAGAAAAAGGCAATGTGCTATCCTTATATCTTGCAGTATCCTCAAAAGCAGTAAGTGCGGTCCTTGTTAAGGATCACGAAGGTACACAACATCCTATCTATTATGTAAGTAAAAATTTACTTGATGCCGAATCCAGGTATTCACACCTTGAAAAGCTTATTCTTGCATTAATTATGGCATCCACTAAATTGAGACATTATTTTGAAACTCATGTTATTGTTGTTAAAACTAATTCCCAATTAAGAATGTCCTCTGGAAACCAGATATGTCAGGAAGGATGGCTAAGTGGGCAGTGAAGCTAAGTGCATATGATATAAGATATGAGCCTAGGACAGCCATCAAATCCCAAGCATTAGCTGACTTTGTGGCTGATTTCAGTAGTGATTTACAAAAAGAAGCTGAGTTAGAAGTCCAGCAGCTAGAGGAGACCAAGGATCCTTGGATACTCTATACTGATGGATCCTCAAATGTCAAAGGCACAGGGCTTGGAATACTACTAAAATCGCCACAGGGGGACATAATACCCCACTCTATAGCTTGTGAGTTCCAAACCACTAACAATGAGGCTGAATATGAAGCCTTAATTGCTGGTTTGCAAATTGCAAAGCATATGGGGATCAGGTATCTTGAGATAGTCAAAAATTTGGCACTCTCTTTTGTTTCCTTTAGTTTGACACAGGTACCAATGGAAGAAAATACAGAAGCTGATGCATTGGCTAACTTAGGATCATCTTTGAAGATCCCTGAGGATATCAAGATCCCTATTATCCATATCCTGACCCCGGCTATCGAGGATCATGTGGCTATGGAGATAGGAAATGATTCTGCAATTATCCCTAGTGAGGATACTCAATCCCATTCAGGATCAGGATCAGGATCATGGATCTCACCAATCATGAGATACTTACAACATGGAGAGATTCCTACAGGAGAAAACCCTAGGGCTTTCAAAATTAAGGTATCTCAATTCACAATTTTAAATAATATGTTGTATAGACGATCTCTTGCAGGACCATACTTGAGATGCATTGAGGGTCCTGAAATCCAAGAAGTTTTAAAAGACTTCCATGAAGGAGATTGTGGAAACCACACTGGGGGCAGGGCATTATTCTCAAGGATCTTGAGGACAGGATACTACTGGCCAACCATGAAAAGAGATGCTGTGGAGTATGCTAAGAGATGTGATCCTTGTCAAAGACACAGCAATATCCTTCATCAACCAGCTGAATTATTGCATCCTATATCCTCCTCTTGGCCATTTATGAGATGGGGTATGGATATAGTTGGTAAGCTCCCTAAGGCACCTGGTGGAAAAGTATTCATGCTTGCTATGACTGATTACTTCTCCAAGTGGATAGAGGCTGAAGCTTTTGCCCAAGTCAGAGAAAAGGAAGTTATATCCTCCATTAAAAGAAATATTATAACTAGATTTGGAATTCCTTCTGAAATTATATGTGATAATGGTTCCCAATTTATTGGGGGCAGAACCACTAACTTTTGTGACAGTTGGGGGATTAAGATGATAACATCAACACCAGTCCACCCACAAGCTAATGGTCAAGCAGAATCATCCAACAAGATCATCATCAATAATTTGAAGAAGAAGCTTGGATCCAAGAAAGGGAAATGGGCAGAAGAACTACCTTATGTGCTTTGGGCTGATAGGACAACCCCTAAGAATGCTACTGGTCAAACGCCATTCTCTTTGGTATTTGGGGCAGAACAGTGATCCCAACAGAAATTGTGGTTCCAACTGCTAGAACAAGTACTCGTGATCCTGAAGAAAATGATGAGAACTTGGCTCAAGACCTGGATACTATTGAAGAAATCAGGGATATGGCTAGGATAAGGATGGCCAGTTATTAACAAAGAATGGCTGGTGCTTACAACAAAAATGTCAGGATCAGGAAGTTTCAAGTTGGAGATATGGTATTAAGGAAAGCATTTCAGAATACCACCAATCCTGCTGATGGAAAATTGGCTCCAAAATGGGAAGGCCCTTATTTGATTGAAGCTGAAGCAGGAAAGGGGGCATATAGATTGCTAACCATGGAAGGTGATTTGCTACCAAGAGCTTGGAATGCTGTCCACTTCAAGAAATATTTCATGTGAGCAGGATCCTCATAGCACAGATGATCCTTACGTTAGGGATATCCTTAAAGGATCCTTAAAGTATCGGTGATCCTTACTTTGGTAATATCCTAATCTTGAACTATTTCATTTCTTTGTTTTCTCATATAAGGATAAGGGTCATGTATCCTTTATCCATCTCTCACGTGATTTTAAGTTTTGAAAGTTCAGGAATCCTTAGCAAAGTATTGGTTATCTGCAGAAGCAATCCGTCCTTTGGGTTTAACCCCAGTTATTTTGGCTTGACCCCAGTTCCGCCTGTAGCGCATGATGATCCTGGTATAGTTCAAGGCAGTGGGACCAGTACTCACTTTAGGGGCTGATAATTCCATTGTACTGGCTATACCTAGGATCCTACGTATAATGGTAGACGTACCATACATCCGTTCCTAAGGTTTCTAACGTTTTCACGTTAGCTAAGGTTTTGACATTTTCGTGTCACTAAGTTTGGATAGTCGCCAGTTAGGGCCATACTCCAGTTTACATACGATCCTTGGGCTTGTCCCCAGTTATCCTTGGGCTTGTCCCCAGTTATCCTTGGGCTTGTCCCCAGTTGCTAACTCTTATCTTATATTGGCTTAGTCCCAAGTTATGATCTATTTCAGGTCCTTGAAGATAAGCAACTAGGGATCCTTGATCCTTACTTCTCTCTAAGGTTTATCTTATAGTTATCCTTATTATGGTTAGGATCCTAACTTGGATCCTCAGGTATGATCCTTAACTATTTTTAATTCTATTCATTATTTTGAATAACCCTTAAAATTTGACAACTAGACTTGTGATCCTTAAAATATATTGCTTTTTGGGATTCTTTAACTATAGGATATTTGATCGTGGATCATGTCCTAAATATTTTCAATCTGACTTATTCAAAATTGTTTATTCAATAAATGTGCATCAAAACAAAGGAGAATTAAAGAAACAAAAGGATAACAACACAAGATAAGCGACAAAAGGTTAAGATTTTATTTATTAACAAAAGACTAACCCTTAAAAGGTTGTCAAAATTACCTACCCCGAGCATCTACCAGCAAAACGTGGCCCGTCCGCTGGGGTAGGTAAAGGGTGTCCATGATAATAAGTTCAAAAGTAGTGCAGGAATATAAAGGCGGCAGGATCACAATGGCTTCATCCCCCAAACAGAGGATCCCTCCACCATTTGCAATCCTGCCTATTGTCCAAAGGATCATACATGATCCTTAATCCTAAAAACTATTGTTCAGTACAAACCATCAAATTGTTCAAACAAAACAACCATCAAACTAAAAAATTGGGCTCCGGCTATGTCTAGAAGTTTCCATCATCGCCCAATCATGTATCCTAAACCTTCCCTGCCTCACCACCTCCGGCTCCACTTGCTTCACCACCTTCACCCTTGCCTCCAGCCTCAATTGCCAAAACTTCCTCAGTCTCCTCATCATCTTCAAGATCAGCCAACCTTGCTTTCCAGCCCTCAACATCCCAGCTGCTTTTGTCAAAGTTAGGATCTTGAGCTTCCTGGGCCATCTTCAGTTTTGTCTGATACATTGTGATGGCAGCAGAGACCTTTGCACCTTCTATGAGATCATGCTTCTCATAGTCAAGGTCAATCAGGAGTTTAGCCGTCTTAGTCTTGGCATCTTGGAGTTCCTTCTGAAGATCAACAATTTTGAGGTCCTTAAGCACTGCAACCTGTTGGAGGTCAGCAATCTTCTTGTCCTGCTCCTCGACGTTCCCCACATAGTCCTCAATCTCAGCGAATTTCTGCAAAAGAGATAAAAGATAAGATCAGGACCAAGTGATCCTCAAATCAGCAGGATATGTCAGCAGGATATGCCAGCAGGATATACAGGCAGATACAGTGATCCTTACATTATTGAAGTACTCGAGGAATTGGTGACGGATCAGAGGCAGACCCTGCAAATCCTCAGCCTCGGAGGTCTTTCTCTTTTTGCCACCCCTTCCTTTAGTGGGTGCCTTGGGAATGGAGATGCTAGGACTAGTAGTGGACCTTTTCTTCCTGGGTCTAACAGAATCAAGGTCAGCCGTGTCGAATTGAGAAGCAGGCTTGGTGGATTTTCCAGCACCTACACAACCAAAACAAGATAAGTATCTTCACTTAACTTATATTTCACTATTTATTTAAATTTTAAACAAAGATACTTACTTGACATCGTGACAGAGCCTGAGGATACCTCCTGAGAATCTTGGGTTGTTGTCTTGAAAGTTCTTGCTTCAGGATCAAGTTTCTTGAAAGCGATGAGTCTCTCTTTAGCAGCAGGAGACAATCTGAGGTGTGAGACGGTGATAGCTGCATAACAAGAAAGCAAAAATATAAGTGGGCCTTACATCAAAAGAAAGTTTCTGGTGATCCTTCTCAGGATCCTCCACCCTACCATGGGTAGCCCATTTCTTGGTAGATCCTTTCCATCCTCAATAGAATCTCTCTTGACGAAAAAGAAACGCCGCTTCCAATTAGCATCGTTCTTGGTGGCTTTGAAGATCGGGTGTTCCTCACCAGGCTTACGTTTAAACAAATAACGATGAGAACCAAAGGTAGTAAGATCATACAGCTCTCCCAGCTCTAACATTCCTAGGTCTATCCCTTCCTGCTCGATGATCCTTTCAAGGGTATACAAAACCCTCCAAATCATCGGCATGGCTTGGATATAAGAGATGCCGGTTATGGAAAAGAAAGATTGGGTGAAGGCTGGAAAAGGATATGTATAACCTATGGTGAACGGAGTGACAGGAAAAGCAACCCACTTGTCGGAAATATGATCACTCAGGGCATTGGGATCAAAAGGTCTGAACTCGGTGTTCGCCGGGAAGCAGTGGCGGATCCTATCAATCTGTGCATCATTGAAACAGCAACGTTCTTTTATGGAATCTTCGATGATCCCCTGGCTTTTCGGTGGGCTGTTTTTCGGGTGATCCTTAGCTGGGGAATTCCGGAGCAACATCTTTGATAGAATGGTGAAAAGAAACGGAAAACAGAGCAAGAGAAGGAAGAAGATGAAGAGAGAATACCTGTTTATCTTCGGAATGCAGTTATAAAGGGAGTCTCTCTGAAATTTTAAATGCATTCGATCCTATCTCTATCTCCTATTTATAATCATGATTGTGCAGGGTTGTCACTTCTGTGACGTCATGGTTGCAACGGATAGTTCTACAATAACGGCTATATTTACGATAGTTAGTTACGGATAAGATCAGGAAAATATAATTCGCTTATTTAACATATCACTCCTTATATTTTGGGGGCAATTGTTAGGGGAGGATTTTCTAACAATTAGTGATCCTTATTCGTTATCCTAATTAATGATCCTTACTTCTGTGACAGATAGTGATCCTCAGAAGAGCTTCAGGATCAGGATCATGGATCACTTTAAGGATCCTCATACTGACGATTGTTTGTTTGTGTTTTGTATTACTTCGCATGAGTAACAAGCTTGACTTGGTCTTGGCAACGTTACTATGGAATATTCCACGGGTATTTCGCACACGTTTGAGTGGAAATGGACGTTGTGGAGAACGTGGGAGCCTGGCACAAAAGTCGGATAGTTTGTTATTATCGTTAACTTCTATTTTTAAAGGGGTGACGAGCTAGAATTTAGAACACTTAGCCATTTTCAGCTGCACACACTCTCATACAATCGCATTCTTGAAGCTCTCGACAAACACTTAACAGTTTTCACACACATTTACACATTTCACCGTAGTGATCCTTTTACCTAGCTCGTTACTATCCGAAGTTGTAAACATTTATTGATTTATTTGAGCTTGGTGATCGGTAGTTTCCATCACCCGGGGTTTTTTGTGCCGGTGATCAACTCTTGATCAAGGGCTTTTTCCCCGTATAAATCCTTGTGTCGTTTGTGCAATTTACCTTGAAGTGATCCTTATCATTGTTCTACATTTAAAGCATCATACCCCGTAACTGAGAGTTTGGTTGCATTATCCTCATTAGATTTTTTGACCAAAACAATCGCCAAGTGAGTTAACGAGAGCTGGTGAGAGAAGTTGTACGAGTGTGTGTGTAGCCAAAAATAGCCAAGTGTTTTCTAATTAGCTCGCTACCCCTTTAAAAATGGAAAATATCTACTATAACTAACATTCCGCAAATGGTGCAAGTCTTCCTCGACTCCATAACGTCCACTTCTGACCAAGCACGTGCGGAATAAACATAGAATGTGCTCCAGGAATATCACCAAGACCAAGTCCACATTGATACTCCTGTAAAACAATTTCGAATTCAAAGTAGACAACCGTTAGTACAAGGATCCCTAGGATGATCCATGATCCTGATCCTGCAACACTTCTGAGGATCACTACTTCAGACAGAATTGAGGATCACTAAACCCAACAGTAAATGAGGATCACTGATCATTTAGAAATCCACCCCTAACAGCAAGCATGAATACTTTTCCACCAGGTGCCTTAGGAAGCTTTCCAACTATATCCATTCCCCATCTCATGAATGGCCAGGAAGAGGATATAGGATGCAAGAGCTCTGCTGGTTGGTGAAGGATATTACTATGCCTCTGACAAGGATCACACTTCTTGGCATACTCCACAACATCCTTCTTCATAGTGGGCCAAAGGATAACTGGGGACAAGCCCAAAGGATAACTGGGGACAAGCCCAAAGGATAACTGGGGACAAGCCCAAAGGATCGTATGTAAACTGGAGTATGGCCCTCACTGGCAACTATCCAAACTTAGTGACATGAAAATGCCAAACCTTTAGCTAACGTGAAAACGTTAGAAACCTTAGGAACGGATGTATGGTACGTCTACCATTATACGTAGGATCCTGAATATAGCCAGTACAATGAAATTGTCAGCCCCTAAAGCGGGTACTGGTCCCATTGCCATGAACTATACCAGGATCATCGTGCGCTACTGGCGAAAATGGGGACAAGCCCAAACTGGGGTCAAGCCCAAATAACTGGGCTCAAGCCCAAATAACTGGGGTCAAGCCCAAATAACTGGATACTTCTGTGGATACTCAATCCTTAGTTAAGGATACCTGAACCTTCAAAACTCAGAATCAAGTAAACGGAGGATAAAGGATGCAGGATCCTTATCCTTATATACGAGAATAAAAGAATGAAATAGTTTGAGATTAGAATGTTACCAGAAGGAGGATCATCTGTCTGTAAGGATCCTTCAAGGATACTTGTCAAATGAGGATCATGGATCCAAGTCACATAAAATACTTCTTCAAATGGACAGCATTCCAAGCTCTTGGTAGCAAATCACCTTCCATTGTTAGCAATCGATATGCCCCCTTTCCTGCTTCAGCTTCAATCAAATAGGGGCCTTCCCACTTTGGTGCTAGCTTTCCATCAGCAGGATTGGTGGTATTCTGAAATGCTTTCCTTAATACCATATCACCAACTTGGAATTTCCTGATACTGACATTTTTGTTGCAAGCTCCAGCCATCCTTTGTTGATAACTGGCCATCCTTATCCTTGCCAAGTCCCTGATTTCCTCTATAGTATCCAGGTCTTGAACCAAGTTTTCAGCATTTTCTTCAGGATCACGAATGCTTGTTCTTGCAGTTGGAACTACCATCTCTGTAGGGATCACTGATTCTGCCCCAAATACCAAAGAAAATGGAGTTTGGCCTGTGGCATTCTTGGGAGTTGTCCTATCAGTCCAAAGCACATAAGGTAGTTCTTCTGCCCATTTTCCTTTCTTGGATCTAAGCTTCTTCTTCAAATTGTTGATGATGATCTTGTTGGATGATTCTGCCTGACCATTAGCTTGTGGGTGGACTGGTGTTGATGTTATCATCTTAATCCCCCAGCTGTCACAAAAGTTAGTGGTTCTATTCCCAATAAATTGGGATCCATTATCACAAATAATCTCAGAAGGGATACCAAATCTAGTAATAATATTTGTTTTAATAAAGGATATAACTTCCTTTTCCCTGACTTGAGCAAAGGCTTCAGCCTCTATCCACTTAGAGAAGTAATCAGTCATAGCAAGCATGAATACTTTTGCACCAGGTGCCTTAGGAAGTTTTCCAACTATATCCATTCCCCGTCTCATGAATGGCTAGGAAGAGGATATAGGATGCAAGAGTTCTGCTGGTTGGTGAAGGATATTACTATGCCTCTGACAAGGATCACACTTCTTGGCATACTCCACAGCATCCCTCTTCATAGTGGGCCAATAGTATCCTGTCCTCAGGATCCTTGAGAATAATGCCTTGCCCCAAGTGTGGTTTCCACAATCTCCTTCATGGAAATCCTTTAGGACTTCTTGGATTTCAGGATCCTCAATGCATCTTAGATATGGTCCTGCAAGAGATCGTTTATACAACATATCATTCAATATTGTAAATTGAGATACCTTAATTTTGAAAGCCCTAGGGTTTTCTCCTGTAGGAATCTCTCCATGTTGTATGTATCTCATGATTGGAAGGATCCATGATCCTGAATGAGATTGAGTATCATCACTAGGGATGATTGCAGAATCCTCTCCTATCTCCATAGCCACATGATCCTCGATAGCCGGGGTCAGGATATGGATAATAGGGATCTTGATATCCTCGGGGATCTTCAAGGATGATCCTAGATTAGCTAATGCATCAGCTTCTGCATTCTCTTCCCTTGGTACCTATGTCAAACTAAAGGATACAAAAGAGAGTGCCAATTCTTTGACTATCTCTAAATACTTGATTAGCTTCTCACCTTTAACAGCATAGGATCCATTAAAGTGATTAGTGATTAATAAAGAATCTACATGTACCTCAAGATACCTGATCCTCATATGTTTTGCAATTTGCAAACGAGCTATCAAGGCTTCATACTCAGCCTCATTGTTGGTAGTTTGAAATTCACACGCTATGGAGTGGGGTATTATGTCCCCCTGTGGCGATTTTAGTAGAATTCCAAGCCCTGTTCCGTTTACATTGGAGGATCCATCAGTGAACAGTACCCAAGGATCCTTGGTTTCTTCAAGCTGTTGGACTTCTAATTCAGCCTCCTTTTGCAAATCACTACTAAAATCTGCCACAAAGTCGGCTAAGGCTTGGGATTTGATGGCAGTCCTTGGTTCATATCTTATATCATATGCACTCAGCTTTACTGCCCACTTAGCCATCCTTCCTGACATTTCAGGTCTCCTGAGGACATTCTTAATCGGAAAATTAGTCTTTACAATAATGACATGAGTTTCAAAATAATGTCTTAATTTAGTAGATGCCATAATTAATGCAAGGATAAGTTTTTCTAAGTGTGAATACCTGGATTCAGCATCAAGTAAACTCTTACTTACATAATAGACAGGATGTTGTGTACCTTGGTGATCCTTAACAAGGACCGCACTTACTGCTTTTCAGGATACTGCTAGGTACAAGGATAATACATCCCCTTTTTCTGGTTTCATCAAGGCAGGGGCTGAGGATAGGTAATCCTTAAGAGATTTGAGGGCATTTTCATGCTTCTCCGTCCATTCAAATTTCTTGTTCTTCCTCAGGATGTCATAGAATTCCTTGCACTTTTCTGAGGATTTGGATATGAATCTGTTCAAGGCCGCGATCCTACCTGTCAATCTTTGCACATCTTTAGCATTGGCAGGCGATTTGATATTCACAATAGCCTTGATTTGTTCTGGACTTGCTTCAATGCCCCTCTTTGTTACCATATATCCTAAGAATTTACCTGCCTTCACACCAAAATGACACTTAGAAGGATTAAGTTTCATATTATACTTATCAAGGATATTGAATGCTTCCTCTAAGTCTTTAAGGTGATCCTCAGCTTTCTTGGACTTAACCACCATGTCATCAATATAGACTTCCATAGTGTGTCCAATCTGCTCCTTGAACATCATATTGACTAGCCTTTGATAAGTAGCACCTGCATTCCTTAATCCAAATGGCATAGCAATATAACAGTATATACCAGTTGGGGTCATAAAGGCTGTATCCTCTTGATCAGATGGTTCCATCTGAATTTGTTGAAATCCAGATGAAGCATCCATAAAAGTCAACAATTCGTGACCCGCGGTAGCATCCACCATGGAGTCAATGTGGGGTAATGGGAAAGGATCCTTGGGACATGCCTTGTTTAAATCTGTAAAATCGACACATACCCTCCACTTTCCATTTTTCTTTTGAACAACAACCACATTGGCTAACCATCTTGGATACTTAACCTCTCTTATCATACCTGCCCGAAGTAGTTTGTCTACCTCTTCCTGGATAATAGAATTCCTTTCAGGTGAAAAATTCCTCCTCTTTTGATGAATTGGCTTGAATGACATGTCAATGCCAAGTTTGTGAGTAATTACATCCTTAGATATACCTGTCATGTCTTCATGTTTCCAGGCGATGGTGGATTTCCTTCTCTTTGACTATCTCCAAATATTTGATTAGCTTTTCACCTTTAACAGCATAGGATCCATTAAAGTGATTATGGATCAGTAAAGAATCTACATGTACCTCAAGATACTTGATCCTCGTATGCTTTGCAATTTGCAAACCAGCTATCAAGGCTTCATACTCAGCCTCATTGTTGGTAGTTTGAAATTCACAAGCTATGGAGTGGGGTATTATGTCCCCCTGTGGCGATTTTAGTAGTATTCCAAGCCCTGTTCCCTTTACATTAGAGGCTCCATCAGTGAAGAGTATCCAAGGATCCTTAGTTTCTTCAAGCTGTTGGACTTCTAACTCAGCTTCCTTTTGCAAGTCACTACTAAAATCTGCCACAAAGTCAGCTAAGGGTTGGGATTTGATGGCAGTCCTTGGTTCATATCGTATATCGTATGCACTAAGCTTCACTGCCCACTTAGCCATCATTCCTGACATTTCAGGTTTCCTGAGGACGTTCTTAATTGGAAAATTAGTCTTAACAATAATGGCATGAGTCTCGAAATAATGTCTTAATTTAGTAGATGCCATAATTAATGCAAGGATAAGTTTTTCTAAATGTGAATACCTGGATTCAGCATCAAGTAAGCTCTTACTTACATAATAAACAGGATGTTGTGTACCTTGGTGATCCTTAACAAGGACCGCACTTACTGCTTTTGAGGATACCGCCAAGTATAGGGATAACACATCTCATTTTTCTGGTTTCATCAAGGCTGGGGCTGAGGATAGGTAATCTTTAAGAGCTCTGAGGGCACCTTCATGCTTCTCAGTCCATTCAAATTTCTTGTTCTTCCTCAAGATATCGTAGAATTCCTTACACTTTTCTGAGGATTTGGATATGAATCTGTTCAAGGCTGCGATCCTGCCCGTCAATCTTTGCACATCCTTAGCATTGGCAGGAGATTTGATATTCACAATAGCCTTAATTTGTTCTGGACTTGCTTCAATGCCCCTCTTTGTTACCATATATCCTAAGAATTTACCTGCCTTCACACCAAAATGACACTTGGAAGGATTAAGTTTCACATTATATTTATCAAGGATATTGAATGCTTCCTCCAAGTCTTTAAGGTGATCCTCAGCCTTCTTGGACTTAACCACCATGTCATCAATATAGACTTCCATAGTGTGTCCAATTTGTTCCTTAAACATATTGACTAGCCTTTGATAAGTAGCACCTGCATTCCTTAATCCAAATGGCAAAGCAATATAACAGTATATACCAGTTGGGGTCATAAGGGTTGTATCCTCTTGATCAGATGGTTTAATCTGAATTTGTTGAAATCCAGATGAAGCATCCATAAAAGTCAACAACTCATGACCCGCGGTAGCATCCACCATGGAGTCAATGTGGGGTAATGGGAAAGGATCCTTGGGACATGCCTTGTTTAAATCTGTAAAATCGACACATACCCTCCACTTTCGATTTTTCTTTTGAACAACAACCACATTGGCTAACCATCTTGGATACTTATCCTCTCTTATCATACCTGCCCGAAGTAGCTTATCTACCTCTTCCTGGATAATAGCATTCCTTTCAGGTGCAAACTTCCTCCTCTTTTGATGAATTGGCTTGAATGACCTGTCAATGCCAAGTTTATGAGTAATTATATCTTTAGATATACCTGTCATATCCTCATGTTTCCAGGCAAAGGTAGTTTTCCTTCTTTTGAGGAAGGATACTAGCTCCTGTTCAATATCGCTAAGGATCCCTGATCCTATGAAGATCTTGGATTCAGGATCATCAGGATCCATGAGGATTTCTTTCAAATCCTGTTCTCTTGCCTCCAAGACATTTCTTGAAGGATACTTTAATTGCTATTACTCCCTTGGTCTTGAGGTTGGCTTCATTGATGAGGTATAGCAATTTTTGGCCTCCTGTTGATCACTCTCAATTTTCACCACTCCCCAAGGACTTGGAAGCTTTACACATTGATGATAGGTGGATGGGACTGCCTTCATTTCATGTATCCATGGCCTGCCAAGGATAACATTACAACATGATAAGCAATCTATAACACAAAACTTTTGATAAGAATGCAATCCTTCAATATAGATTGGGAGTTTGATGTCCCCCAATGTATTCTTAGTTTCTCCACTGAATCCCACAAGTACTGAGGATCTTGGGATAATATCAGACTCTGGGATATTCATCTTCTTGAGAACATCAAGCTGAATGATGTTCACAGAGCTTCCTCCATCTATAAGGATCTTGCGAACAAAGTGGTTAGAAATAAATAATGTAATTACAAGACCATCATGATGTGGATCCTGGACGTCAACACGATCATCCTCATCAAAGGTTATGACTTTATCCTGGCTGACAACGGAGGTCCGGACTGGTCTGTCTCCATTATCCATCTTGGTTTCCTTAGCATGTCTTTTTGCTGTTGAAAAGGAGGTACCACAGATATCTGATCCACCGGATATGAAATTTATGACTTGTGCATCTGCTGGAGGAGCAGGAGCCCTTTCTGGGATCCTTTCAGGATCCTGGATCCTTGATTTCTTTCGTCCCAAGAGTTCCTTAAAATGCCCCTTGCTCAATAAGTAACCAATTTCCTTTCTCAGTGCAATACACTCTTAAGTGAGATGCCCAAAATCCTCATGATATGCACACCACTTGGACTTATCCTTTGTAGCAGCTGGTTTATCACTCTTCCTTGGCCACCTAGCTTTCTCCCAGATTCTGCATTGCAAGGATTAGTTCATTGTTATCAACAGAAAAATAGTATTCAGAAATAGGAGGATAATCCTCATCATCATCTTCTTGTTCCACTGCATGCACATTCTGGTTATCAGATCTGTTGTAGGACTTGGATTTGTTGTTCCTAAAGTAGGATCCTTGTTTATCCTGTTTTGAGGATCCTGTCACTCTATCCTGGATCCTTTTGTCATCCTCTAGGCGGATGAACCTAAGGTCCCTGGTTCTTACTTCATCAAGATTCCTGCAAGGTGTCATAACAAGATCATCATAGAATAATGAATCCCTAAGCAATCCCATTTTAAAGGCTTCTACAGCCGTAGCAATATCCAAATTAGGAATATCTAAGGATTCTTTACTAAACTTAGTGATATAATCTCTAAGTGATTCATTTTGGCCTTGTGTTACCCTATATAGATCACTAGTTAATCGTTCAAACTTTCTACTACAAGAGAATTGACTATTGAACAAATTAACTAAATTAGCAAATGAAGTAATAGAGTAAGGGGGAAGACTTAGCAGCCATTTAAGAGCAGATCCTGTGAGTGTGGATCCAAATCCCTTGCATAGACATGCTTCTTTTAACCTTTCAGGAATTGGATTGATCTCCATCCTCTCCCTGTACTGAGCTACATGTTCCTCTGGATCCGTTGAACCATCATACAACTTCATAGATGGTATCTGGAATCTTTTAGGTATCTCAGCATCACACAAGGGTGGTGCAAAACGATATATCCTATGGCTACCATCTGCAATTTCAGGAATGGGTTTAACCACTCCCGGTACACTGGATATCATATCCTTAAGCTTCTGTAGCTCTCTAGCCATAGCCTCCCACAGGATTCGTGTTTGGAATTGCGGATGTGAATCCATATTGTCGAGACTCTGGTATGATTGAAGGACCAGAGGGAGCAATGGTCTGCATTGGTATGAAGTCTCCTTGATGAACGTCCGAGCTCTGAGGCTGCATACTTCTCAAGAATCCTTGATCCTGAAGGACGTTGGATCCTTGAAGTTGAGATGATCTTTGAACCTGAAAGGATCCTGGGATCAGAGAGGATCCTGGGACCATAGAGGATCCTGGGACAAGGGAGGATCCTTGGATCTGGGAGGATCCCTGGACCTGGGAGGATCCCTGGACCTGGGAGGATCCCTGGACCTGGGAGGATCCATCCCTGGACCTGGGAGGATCCTTGGACCTGGGAGGATCCATGTACTGCATGCATTCCCGAATATCCTCCTGACGTGAAGTATCCCTGATGCTGAGAAGAGGATCCTTGAGGCTGGAAGTGAGAACCAAACGCCTGACTCATAGTTGCTGTTCCATAACGTCTTCCTGGTAATTCACCCAAGTATTGTACGTCCAGAACCGCTGAGTGTTGGGAAGCTATGACTGGATTGTCAAAGTTTAGCGATCTTGGCATCAGAGGGGAGTGTTCCTCCACTGATTTCTTCTGTTTTTTGATCTCCTCGATCTCCCGGAGGATCCTTTCGTTGGTTTTGTCCTGCTCTTGTGCATGATTCCTCATCTGCAAAATCAGAGCATAAAGATCATTAGTCGTAGGATTAGTTGAAACAGAAGAAGTTGGTGGTTTTTGGAAAATGGGGGTTTGTTTCTTCGCAGCATTCTCAGCATTCTTCTAGGATCCAGAAGGTGGTGGAGGCAAGGGAGGAACGCCTTGTGAAGAACTGAATGAGGGCATCAAACTTGAAGTATTCTTCGCTGAGGAAGCCATCTGCTTGGTTGTAACGAACCGAAATGAGCACGAAAATACGAATCTTTCTAGGAATGAAGCACCAATTGCCCCACGGTGGGCGCCAAACTGTTTTGGTCAAAAATCAAGCAATGATAATGCAACCAAACTTTCTGTTGTGAGGTATGATGCTTGAATTGATGAATAAAAATAAGGATCACTCTGAATTGTAATGAACAAGTGACACGAAGATTTATACGAGGAAAAAGCCCTTGATCAATGAATCATCTCTGGCATAAAAAACCTCGGGTGATGGAAACTACCGATCACCAACTCAAATTAAACAAGAAATGTATTACAACTTCGGATGATAGCGAGCTAAGTACAAGGATCACTATAGTGTATTGTGTAAAAAAGTGTGTAATCGCCAAGTAAATTAACGAGAGCTGGTGAGAGCAGTTGTGAGAGTGTGTGTATAACCAAAAATAGCCAAGTGTTTTCTAATTAGCTCGCTACCCCTTTAAAAATGGAAAATATCTACACTAACTAACATTCCGCAAATGGTGCAAGTCCTCCACGACTCCCTAACGTCCACTTTTGGCCAAGCACGTGCGGAATAAACGTAGAATATGCTCCAGGAATATCGCCAAGACCAAGTCCAAGTTGATACTCCTGCAAAAAAATTTCTAATTCAAAGTAGACAACCGTTAGTACGAGGATCCTTATGATGATCCATGATCCTGATCCTGAAATACTTCTGAGGATCACCAATTCAAACAGAAGTAAGGATCACTAAGCCCAACAGCGATTGAGGATCACTGATCATTTAGAAATCCACCCCTAACAATATCCTGGGCCCGCATCTTTAATTGCTATGCTGCATTAGGCTTGGTTGAGGATTTCATTGAGGATGAGTAGCATTCCTTCGCCTCCTGCTGATCACTATCAACTTTGACGACCCCCCAAGGGGTAGGGATCTTGATGCACTGGTGATAAGTCGATGGCACAGCCTTCATGTCATTGATCCATGGCCTGCCTAGTATGATGTTATAGCAGGATAGGGAATCCATCACACAGAAGCGTTGTATCGAGTTGACCCCTTCAACATATACTGGCAACTTTATCTCCCCTACGGTATTCCTAGCCTCTCCACTGAAACCAACGAGCACAGTGGACTTCGAAGTAATGTCCATCGGAGATACATTCATCCTCTTCAACGTTTCCAGCTGGATTATGTTGACAGAGCTACCATTGTCCACTGATATCCTGCGTACAAAATGG
This sequence comes from Helianthus tuberosus, assembly GCA_030545235.1. Taxonomy (NCBI): domain Eukaryota; kingdom Viridiplantae; phylum Streptophyta; class Magnoliopsida; order Asterales; family Asteraceae; genus Helianthus; species Helianthus tuberosus. Next base: position 166,266,292 of record CM060442.1, read on the forward strand.
TTAGCAACATATAATGTAATTACAAGGGCATCATGGTGAGGATCCTGCACAGTATCCCTGTCATCACTATCGAAAGTGATCACTTTATCAGTTGTAAGGGTAGTCATCCTGGCTGGTTTGTCTCCCCTTTCAGTCTTAGCCTCCTTTGCATGTCTCTTGGCCGCAGAATACGAAGTCCCACAAATGTCGGATCCTCCTGAAATAAAGTTAATTATTTTGGCATCTGCTGGGGGTGATGCTGCTCATTCAGGATCCTTCTCAGGATCCTGCCCTTTATTCTTCTTTCTTCCCAACAAATCTTTCAGATATCCCTTGCTCAATAGGTAGCTTATTTCTTTCCTTAGAGCAATGCAATCCTCAGTCACATGTCCGAAATCTTCATGGAAGGCACACCATTTGGATTTATCCTTCCAATCAGCTTTTTGTTGATTCTATCGAGGCCACCTAGCTTTGTCTCCTAAACCCTGCATAGCATACATCAACTCAGGTATATTAACAGAAAAGCAATATTCAGATAATTCAGGATATTCTTCAGGATCCTCGTCTTCAACAGCATTCACTTTCTTGTTGTCATTTCTGCCATATGGCTTGGAGCGATACGGTTTATACGAGGATTCTGATTTCCTGTTGGTTGATTCGTAGGTTGAGGTAGAATTCATCCTCTCTTGCATCTTTTTGTCATCTTCCAGGCGAATATATCTCAAGGCCCTGTTATGAGCTTCGTCAAGGTTCCTGCAGGGATTCATTACAAGTGTTTTGGTCAAAAATCAAGCAAAGATAATGCAACCAAATCTTTTGTTGTGAGGTGTGATGCTTGAATCAATGAACAATATTAAGGATCACTCAGAAATGTAATGACCAAGTGACACAATGATTTATACGAGGCAAAAGCCCTTGATCAAGAGTTGATCTCCGGCATAAAAAACCTTGGGTGATGGAAACTACCGATCACCAACTCAGATTAAACAGAAAATGTATTACAACTTTGGATGATAGCGAGCTTGTTACAAGGATCACTAGAGTGTAATGTGCAAAAAAGTGTGTAATCGCCGAGCAAACTGTCGAGAGCAGTTACGAGTGTGTGTGTTTAGCCAAATATAGCCAAGTGTTCTAATCTAGCTCGCTATCCCCTTATAAATTTGGAAAATATCTAAGCTAACTGACTATCCGCATTTCGTGCAAGTCTTCCATGACCTCCATAACGTCCATATTAGTCAAACACGTGCGGAATAAAAAGAGAATATGCTCCAGGAATATCGCCAAGACCAAGTCCAAGCACGTACTCTTGCAAAACAACTTCATATTCAAAGCAGACAATCGTTAATGTAAGGATCACTATGATGATCCTGGATCCTGATCCTACAATACTCTTTGAGGATCACTAATTCAAACAGAATTGAGGATCCCTAAGCCCGACAATAATTGAGGATCACTGATCTTTGGAAAATCCTCCCCTAACAATTGCCCCCAAAATATAAGGAGTAAAGTATAAATAAACGAGTTATATTTTCTCGTTCTTATCCATAACAAACCAACGGATATATAGCCGTTACATTCTGACTAGTCGTTGCCAATCTGACGTCATTGAAGTGACCATCCTGCAAAATCATGATTATAAATTGAAGTTAGAGATAAGGGTTAGGAAGCATTTAAATTCGTGCGTTTCATCCTTTAAATCCTCATTCGAAGATCTGATCAGGTACTTCTCTTTCCTTTCTCTCTTCATATTCTCATTCTGTTTCTTCTTCTTCACCATCATCATGACCAAGATGATGCTAAGATCTTCACCGGCTAAGGATCACAAAAAGGACAGTCCTTTGAAGAGCCAACGGATCATCGAAGACTCTGCGAAGGAACGATGTTGCTTTACTAATCTGCAGATAGACAGGATTCTCCATTGTTTTCCGGCGAGCACCGTTTTTAAAGCTTTTGACCCCACCGTCCTAAGCGACTTTGTTTCTGAAACCTGGGTAGCTTTTTCGGTCACCCCATTTACGATAGGATACTCGTATCCTTTTCCTGATTTCACCCAATCTTTCTTCTCTCTCACCGGCATCTCCTACATCCAAGCGATGCCAATGATGTGGAGGGTCTTGTATACCCTTGATAGAATCATTGAGCATGAAGGTATTGATCTGGGAATGTCAGAGTTAGCAGAAATGTACATCCTTGTGAGCCATGGATCTCATCGATATCTATTCAAACACAAACCCGGTGAAGAACACCCCATCCTCAAAACCACTAAGAATGACACCAACTGGAAAAGGCGATTCTTCTTTGTCAGAAGGGATTCTATTCCTGATGGGAAGGATCTGCCAAGAAAGTGGGCCATCCACGGTAGGATAGAGGATCCTTATAGAAGGATCATAGGATACCGTGTCTCTGCTGAGGATCACTAACTCCTTTGTTTTTATTTTGCAGCTATTTCTGTTTCACACCTCATCACGTCACCTGCAACGAAGGAAAGGCTTGACGCTTTTCGGAGTCTTGATCCTGCTATAAGATCATTCCAAGCAAGTACCAAGGATTCTCAAGAAGTATCCTCAGGCTCTGTTACGATGTCAAGTAAGTATCCCATTTTGTGCATAACTAAATGTTTAAATTAAAAAGAAATAAGGATACTTATCTGTTTTGGATGTGTAGGTGCTGGAAAATCATCGAAGTCTGCTACTCGTTTCAGTGTTACTGACCTCGATGCTGTCCGATCCGCAAAGAAGAAGCCTGCTGCTAGTCCATCCGTCACGGTCCCCAAGGCAACCACTTCTAAGGGAAAGGGCGAAAAGAAAAGGAAGACTGCTGATACCCTTGAAGGTCTGCCTCTGATCCAGCATCAATTCGAGGAATACGTTGCTGAGGTGAGAATAACTGATCCTTAAATGTGATTCTTGTACATGATCCTTCCATACTGAGGGTAAGGGATCCTGAATTGTATCCTTTCTTTTTGCAGAAATTTGCTGAAATCCAAGATTACGTAGGGAGTCTTGAAGAGGTTGAGCTAAAGTGTTTGGACCTCCAAAAGATCATGCTGGCCAAGGATCAGAAGATTGCCTCCCTCGAAAACGATGTCAATCTGGTGAAGAAGGAACTTGTCCTGGCTCATATCATTGCTGATCAGGAGAAGTCTGAAATCACAAATGATGCTAAAGTCTCCGCTGCCACTGCTATGTACAAAACCAAGTTGCAGATGGCCCAAGAAGCTCAGGATCCTAACTTTGACAAGAGCAACTGGGACATAGAGGGCTGGAAGGCTAGGTTGGCTGAGCTGGATGACGAAGAAGAGGCTGGTGAGGTCCTAGCAATTGAGGCTGGCAACAGTGGAGTTAAGGATCCTGTGGGTGATGCCGGAGCTGGAGGAGCTGGTGAAGGTGATGGTGATGCGGCAAAGGTGTAATCTGCAGGAATGGGCGATGATGGACATTTCTAGACACGGCCGGAGCCCATTTTTTAGGATTTGGTAGTTAATTGGTTATGATGTTTTAAACAATGTTGGGTTGTACTCGAACAATAGTTTCTAGGGTTATGGATCATGGATCCTTAGACAATAGGTAGGATAATGGGTGGTGGATGGATCCTCTGTTTGGGGGATGAAGCCACTTGTTATCCTGCCATCTTTTATTTCCTGCACTCTTAAGACCCGTTAACAATGGACACCCTTTGCCAACCCAAGTGGACGGGCCACGTTTTGCTGGTAGAAACGTGGGTTGGCAATTTTGACAACCTTGAAGGGTTTAACGTTTTGTGAATAAATAAAACCTTAACCTTTTGGCTATTTCCCGTGTTGTTTTCCTTGTGAATACTTTACTTTTCAATTGTTGTGATATATATTTTGTCTGAATTTATTAAGTAAAGAAGAAAAAATTTAATAAATATCCTTAAAAAGTTTAGGATATGATCAAGGATCACATATCCTATAGTCGACAAGTTCTGAAAAGTAGTGTAGTTTAAGGATCATAAGTTCAGTTGTCAAAGGATAAGGGTCACTCATGTAAATAATAAAGAAAATCAAAGTAATTAAGGATCATACCTGAGAATCCAAATTAGGATCCTAACCTTTAACACTTATAATCAGGATAACCAAAAGACAAACCTTAGTAGAAGGTAAGGATCAAGGATCCTTGGTTGTTTAGCTTCAAAAACCTGAAATAGGATACAACTTGGGACTAAGCCAATATAAGATAAAAGTTAGTAACTGGGGACAAGCCCAACAATTCTGGGGATAAGCCCAATATACTGGGGACAAGCCCAAAAAGCCCAAAGAATAACTAGGGACAAGCCCAAAGGATCGTGTGTAAACTGGAGTATGGCCCTCACTGGCGACTATCCAAACTTAGTGACATGAAAATGCCAAAACCTTAGCTAACGTGAAAACGTTAGAAACCTTAGGAACGGATGTATGGTACGTCTACCATTATACGTAGGATCCTGAATACAGCCAGTACAATGAAATTGTCAGCCCCTAAAGCAAGTACTGGTCCCATTGCCATGAACTGTACCAGGATCATCGTGCGCTACTGGCAATACTGGGGACAGGCCCAAACTGGGGTCAAGCCCAAATAACTGGGGTCAAGCCCAAATAACTGGGGTCAAGCCCAAATAACTGGATACTTCTATGGATACTCAACCCTTTGTTAAGGATACCTAAACCTTCTGCAAAACTCAGATTCAAGTGAAAGGAGGATAAAGGATCCAGGATCCTTATCCTTATATATATAGGATAATTAAAAAGCGAAATAGTCTAAGATCAGATCATTACCAAAATGAGGATCTTCTGTCTTGTAAGGATCCTTCAAGGATACTTGTTAGCTAAGGATCATGGATCCTTATTACATGAAATATTTCTTCAAGTGGACAGCATTCCAAGCTCTTGGTAGCAAATCACCTTCCATTGTTAGCAATCGATATGCCCCCTTTCCTGCTTCGACTTCAATCAAATAGGGGCCTTCCCACTTTGGTGCTAACTTCCCATAAGCAGGATTGCTGGTATTCTGAAATGCTTTCCTTAACACCATATCACCAACTTGGAATTTCCTGATCCTGACATTCTTGTTGTAGGCTCCAGCCATCCTCTGTTGATAACTAGCCATCCTTATCCTTGCCAAATCCCTGAGTTCTTCTATAGTATCCAAGTCTTGAACTAAGTTTTCAGCATTCTCTTCTGGATCACGGATGCTTGTTCTTGCAGTAGGAACCACCATCTCTGTAGGGATCACTGATTCTGCTCCAAATACTAAAGAAAATGGAGTTTGGCCAGTAGCATTCTTGGGAGTTGTCCTATCAGCCCAAAGTACATAAGGTAGTTCTTCTGCCCATTTCCCTTTCTTGGATCCAAGCTTCTTCTTCAAATTGTTGATGATGATATTGTTGGATGATTATGCCTGGCCATTAGCTTGTGGGTGGACTGGTGTTGATGTTATCATCTTAATCCCCCAACTGTCACAAAAGTTAGTAGTTCTATTCCCAATAAATTGGGATCCATTATCACAAACAATTTCAGAAGGGATTCCAAATCTAGTAATAATATTTCTCTTAATAAAGGATATCACTTCCTTTTCTCTGACTTGAGCGAAGGCTTCAGCCTCTATCCACTTGGAGAAGTAATCAGTCATAGCAAGCATGAATACTTTTCCACCATGTGCCTTAGGAAGCTTACTAACTATATACATTCCCCATCTCATAAATGGCCAAGAAGAGGATATAGGATGCAAGAGTTCTGCTGGTTGGTGAAGGATATTACTATGTCTCTGACAAGGATCACACTTCTTGGCATATTCCACAGCATCCTTCTTCATAGTAGGCCAGTAGTATCCTGTCCTCAGGATCCTTGAGAACAATGCCCTGCCCCCAGTGTGGTTTCCACAATCTCCTTCATGGAAATCCTTTAGGACTTCTTGGATTTCAGGATCCTCAATGCATCTTAGATATTGTCCTGCAAGAGATCGTTTATACAACATATTATTCAATATTGTAAATTGAGATACCTTGCTTTTGAAAGCCCTAGGGTTTTCTCCTGTAGGAATCTCTCCATGTTGTATGTATCTCATGATTGGAAGGATCCATGATCCTGAATGAGATTGAGTATCATCACTAGGGATGATTGCAGAATCCTCTCCTATCTCCATGGCTACATGATCCTCGATAGCTGGTGTCAGGATGTGGATAATAGGGATCCTGATATCCTCCGGGATCTTCAAGGATGATCCTAAATTGGCTAATGCATCAGCCTCTGCATTCTCTTCCCTTGGTACCTGTGTCAAACTAAAGGAAACAAAAGAGAGTGCCAATTCTTTGACTCTATATAAATATTTGATTAGCTTTTCACCTTCAACAGCATAGGATCCATTAAAGTGATTAGTGATTATTAATGAATCTACATGAACCTCAAGATACCTGATCCTCATATGTTTGGCAATTTGCAAACCAGCTATCAATGCTTCATATTCAGCCTCATTATTAGTAGTTTGAAACTCACAAGCTATGGAGTGGGGTATTATGTCCCCCTGTGGCGATTTTAGTAGTATTCCAAGTCCTGTTCCTTTGACATTAGAGGCTCCATTAGTGAAGAGTATCCAAGGATCCTTAGTTTCTTCAAGCTGTTAGACTTCTAACTCAGCTTCCTTTTGCAAGTCACTACTGAAATCTGCCACAAAGTCAGCTAAGGCTTGGGATTTAATGGCAGTTCTAGGCTCATATCTTATATCATAAGTACTAAGCTTCACTGCCCACTTAGCCATCCTTTCTGACATTTCAGGTTTCCTGAGAACATTCTTAATTGGAAAATTAGTCTTAACAATAATGGCATGAGTCTCAAAATAATGTCTTAATTTAGTAGATGCCATAATTAATAAAAGGATAAGTTTCTCTAAGTGTGAATACCTGGATTCAGCATCAAGTAAACTCTTACTTACATAATAAACAGGATGTTGTGTACCTTGGTGATCCTTAACAAGGACCGCACTTACTGCTTTTGAGGATACTGCTAGGTATAAGGATAATATATCCCCCTTTTCTGGTTTCATCAAGGCGGGGGCTGAGGATAGGTAATCCTTAAGAGCTTTGAGGGCACTTTCATGCTTCTCAGTCAATTCAAATTTCTTGTTCTTCCTCAGGATGTCATAGAATTCCTTGCACTTTTCTGAGGATTTGGATATGAACCTGTTCAAGGCTGCGATCCTGCCTGTCAATCTTTGCACATCCTTGGCATTGGCAGGAGATTTGATATTCACAATAGCCTTAATCTGCTCTGGACTTGCTTCAATGCCCCTCTTTTTTACCATATAGCCTAGGAATTTCCCTGCTTTAACACCAAAATGACACTTGGAAGGATTCAGTTTCATATTAAATTTATCAAGGATATTGAATGCTTCCTCCAAGTCTTTAAGGTGATCCTCAGCTTTCTTGAACTTAACCACCATGTCATCTATATAAACCTCCATCGTGTGTCCAATTTGTTCCTTGAACATCATATTGACTAGCCTTTGATAAGTAGCACCTGCATTCCTTAGTCCAAATGGCATAGCAATATAACAATATATACCAGTTGGGGTCATAAAGGCTGTATCCTCTTGATCAGATGGTTCCATCTGAATTTGTTGAAATCCAGATGAAGCATCCACAAAAGTCAACAACTCATGACTCGCGGTAGCATCCACCATGGAGTCAATGTGGGGTAATGGGAAAGGATCCTTGGGACATGCCTTGTTTAAATCAGTAAAATCGACACATACCCTCCACTTTCCATTTTTCTTTTGAACAACCACATTGGCTAGCCACCTTGGATACTTAACCTCTCTTATCATACCTGCCCGAAGTAGTTTATCTACCTCTTCCTGGATAATAGCATTCATTTCAGGTGCAAACTTCATCCTCTTCTGATGTATAGGCTTGAATGACCTGTCAATGCCAAGTTTATGAGTAATTATATGCTTAGATATACCTGTCATATCCTCATGCTTCCAGGCAAAGGTGGTTTCCCTCCTCTTAAGGAAGGATACTAGATCTTGTTCAATGTTGCTAAGGATCCCTGATCCTATGAAGACGATGGATTCAGGATCATGAGGATCTATAAGGATTTCTTTCAAATCCCGTTCTCTTGCCTCCAAGACATCTCTTGGAAGATACTTTAGTTGCTATTGCTCCCTTGGTCTTGAGGCTGGCTTCATTGATGATGTGTAACAATTTTTAGCTTCTTGTTGATCACTCTCAATTTTCACCACCCCCCACGGACTAGGAAGTTTCACACACTGATGATAGGTAGATGGGACTGCCTTCATGTCATGTATCCATGGCCTGCCAAGGATAACATTACAACATGATAAGCAATGTATAACACAAAAAATTTTATAAGAATGGAGTCCTTCAATATAGATGGGAAGTTTGATATCCCCCAATGTATTTTTGGTTTCCCTGCTAAATCCCACAAGTACTGAGGATCTTGGGACAATGTCTGGTTCATGAATGTTCATCTTCTTGAGGACATCAAGCTGGATGATGTTTACTGAGCTTCCTCCATCTATCAGGATCCTGCGAACAAAACGGTTAGAAATAAATAGAGTAATAACAAGACCATCATGATGAGGATCCTGAACATCAAGACGATCATCCTCATCAAAAGTTATGACTTTATCCTGGGTAACAATGGAGGTCCAGATGGGTCTGTCTCCATTATCCATCTTGGTTTCCTTGGCATGTCTTTTGGCTGCTGAAAAGGAGGTACCACAAATGTCTGATCCACCAGATATGAAGTTTATAACTTGTGCGTCTGCTGGGGGAGCATGAGCCTTTTCTAGGATCCTTTCAGGATCCTGGATCCTTGACTTCTTTCGTCACAAAAGCTCCTTCAAATACCCCTTGCTTAACAAGTAACCAATTTCCTTTCTAAGTGCAATACACTCTTTAGTGGGATGCCCGAAATCCTCATGATATGAACACCACTTGGACTTATCCTTTGTAGCAGCTGGTTTATCACTTTTTCTCGGCCACCTAGCTTTCTCACCTAGATTCTGCATTGCAAGAATTAGTTCATTGTTATCAATAGAAAACAGTATTCAGAAATGGGAGGATAATCCTCATCATCCTCTTCCTGTTCCACTGCATGCACGTTCTGGTTATCAGATTTGTTGTAGGACTTTGATTTGTTGTTCCTGAAGTAGGATCCTTGCTTTTCCTGTTATGAGGATCCTGTCAGTCTTTCCTAGATCCTTTTATCATCCTCTAATCGGATGAATCTAAGGGCCCTGGCTCTTACTTCATCAAGATTCCTGCAAGGGGTCATGACAAGATCATCATAGAATAATGAATCCCTAAGCAATCCCATTTTAAAGGCTTCTACAGCCGTAGCAATATCCAGGTTAGGAATGTCTAAGGATTCTTTACTAAACTTAGTGATGTAATCTCTAAGTGATTCATTTTGACCTTGTGTTACCCTATAAAGATCACTAGTTAAACGTTCAAATTTTCTACTACAAGAGAATTGACTATTAAACAGATTAACTAGATTAGCAAATGAAGTAATAGAGTAAGGGGGAAGACTTAGCAGCCATTTAAGAGCAGATCCTGTGAGTGTGGATCCAAATCCCTTGAATAGACATGCTTCTTTTAACCTCTCAGGAATTGGATTGATCTCCATCCTCTCCCTGTATTGAGCTACATGCTCCTCTGGATCCGTTGAACCATCATACAGCTTCATGGATGGTATCTGGAATCTTTTGGGTATCTCAGCATCACATAAGGGTGGTGCAAAACAAGATATCCTATGGCTACCATCTGCGATCTCAAGAATGGGCTTGACCACTCCTGGAACACTGGATATCATATCCTTAAGCTTCTGTAATTCCCTAGCCATAGCTTGATTGATACATGTATCCTGCATGGAGCCATGGTTAGTGTTATAAGAATTATTGAAAGTGTTACATCCCAGAGGATTCATCTTTGGAATTCCAGATGTGAATCCATATTGACGGGACTCCGGTATGATCGAAGGACCAGATGAAGCAATGGTCAGCATTGGTATGAAGTCTCCTTTATGAACATCGGAACTTGGAGGCTGCATACTCCTTAAGGATCCTTGATCCTGAAAGATGTTGGATCCTTGATGCTGAGAGGATCCTTGAACCTGAAAGGATCCTTGAGGCTGAGAGGAGGATCCTTGAACCATAGAGGATCCTTGAACCATGGAGGATCCTTGAGCCATAGAGGATCCTTGGACCTGAGAGGATCCTGGAAACATGGAGGATCCTTGGACCGTGTGCATTCCCAAATATCCTCCTGAGCTGACGAAGGATCCCTGATGCTGGACAAAGGCTCCGGAAGGTTGAAAGTAAGAACCTAGAGCCTGAGTCATTGTTGTTGTTCCATAACGCCTTCCTGGTAATCCACCCAAGTATTGCACGTCCGGAGCTGCTGAATGCTGGGAAGTTATGACCGGAGTGTCGAAATTCAGCGATTTGGGCATCAATGGGGAATGATCCTCCATCGATTTCTTCTGTTTCTTGATACCACCTATCTCCCTGAGGATCATTTCGTTGGTTTTATCCTGCTCTTGCATGCGATCCTTCATCTGCAAAATCAAAGTAAAGAGATCACTATTAGTAGGATTATTGGAAACAGAAGAAGTTGGTGGTTTTGGAAAAATTGGGCTTGGTCTCTTTGCAGCATTCTCAGCATTCTTCTGAGATCCAAAAGGTGGTGGAGGCAAAGGTGGAACGCCTTGTGAAGAACTGATTGCCGACATTGAACTTGAAGTGTTCTTCGCTGAGGAAGCCATCTGCTTGGTTGTAACGAACCGAAATGACCACAAAAATATGAATCTTCTTAGGAATGAAGCACCAATTGCCCCACTGTGGGCGCCAAACTGTTTTGGTCAAAAATCAAGCAAAGATAATGCAACCAAATCTTTTGTTGTGAGGTGTGATGCTTGAATAAATGAACAATATTAAGGATCACTCAGAAATGTAATGAACAAGTGACACAATGATTTATACGAGGAAAAAGCCCTTGATCAAGAGTTGATCTCCGGCATAAAAAACCTCGGGTGATGGAAACTACCGATCACCAAATTAGATTAAACAGAAAATGTATTACAACTTTGGATGATAGCGAGCTTGTTACAAGGATCACTAGAGTGTAATGTGCAAAAAAGTGTGTAATCGCCGAGCAAACTGTCGAGAGCAGTTACGAGTGTGTGTGTTTAGCCAAATATAGCCAAGTTTTCTAATCTAGCTCGCTATCCCCTTATAAATTTGGAAAATATCTAAGCTAACTGACTATCTGCATTTCGTGCAAGTCTTCCACGACCTCCATAACGTCCATATTAGTCAAACACGTGCGGAATAAAAAGAGAATATGCTCCAGGAATATCGCCAAGACCAAGTCCAAGCACGTACTCCTGCAAAACAACTTCATATTCAAAGCAGACAATCGTTAATGTAAGGATCACTATGATGATCATGGATCCTGATCCTACAATACTCTTTGAGGATCACTAATTCAAATAGAATTGAGGATCCCTAAGCCCGACAGTAATTGAGGATCACTGATCTTTGGAAAATCCTCCCCTAACAACAAGATCCTGATAAAACTGAGAATCGTTTTGTAACCCCATCTTAAAAGCCTGCACAGCTGTTGCAACATCAAGATGTGGGATATCCAAGGATTCCCGACTAAATTTGTTCACATAATCCCTCAAGGATTCCTGAGGTCCTTGAGTTCTCCTGTAAAGATCACTGGTTAGTTTCTCAAAACTCCGGCTGCAAGAAAACTGACTATTAAATAAATTAACCAAATGAGCAAACGAAGTAATTGAGTGAGGAGGAACATTTAACAGCCATTTTAAGGCCGACCCCGTCAAGGTAGAACCGAAACCCTTGCACAAGCATGCTTCCTTGAGTTCCGGAGGGATAGGGTTAATCTCCATTCTTTCCCTATACTGGGCAATATGCTCTTCAGGATCCGTAGTCCCATCATACAGTTTCATGTTGGGGGTCTGAAATCTCTTTGGGATTTCAGCATCACAGATAGGATATGCAAAGCGGGATATCCTGTGGCTGTCTTGGGATACTTCCGGAATTGGCTGGACCACTCCAGGTACACTGGATATCATGTCCTTCAATTTCTGAAGCTCCCTAGTAAATGTTGACGTCATACCTGCATCCTGCAAAGACCCATTGTTGTTAGTAGCAAGAATATTATTATTTTACACGTTACCGGTCTGAGGATTCTGGCCATATCCTGAAGCATATCCTGAGCTCCTCACAGTTGACATCCTGACCGAGGAGGGTATCTCAGGAGTATGATTCTGAGAATGGCTTGTGTTATGGGTGAAATTCTGAGCCCATATCCTGGAAAATATCTTGATTTATATCTTGGTTATATAGTATCTGTTTACATCCGGGATGCTGGTTCAGGATATTGGTAACATCCTGAATGGTATCCTCAGGATTACTAACGGATTATGTGCAGGTACGTGGGTTGGAAGCTATCAACGTTCACGAAGACTCATTCCGCGGAAGACTCGGTCCAAGTTGTTCAAGGAGAGACGTTAAGCCCGCTTTCTTTGGTTCCAAACGGCTACTTATGGAATATTCGGGAGTATCCCATATTTATAGGAATTTTAGTTTCTACTTTGTAACTATAAATAGGTGGGTATACCAGATCGAATAGGACATCACATTCACACTCGTTACACTCTAACACTCGCTCTCAAGCAATTCTCACTTTCATACAAAGGCATTGTAACACTTAGCGATCTGGTCTATATCCTGCACTGTATCCTGACGTTTGAAGTAATAAGAAGAACAAGGCAGCTGCGATTGCCAGCTCCCGAGGTTTTATGCCGGCGATCTAGATTGATCAAGGGCTTTCCTCGTACATCTCGTGTCGTTTACTTTACTTTTGCTCATAGTTTGATTGTAGATACAGCTCAATATCCTGAGCCGTATCCTGAATACTGATTTTCTAAAATAACTTAACCGGCATATTTTCAAGACACTCTCTAGCACACTACCTCACTTTACTAATTTGATCACTAAATTGCTTCGGTAATTTTTGACCAAAACAATTTGGCGCCCACCGTGGGGCAAGTGGTGCTCTCTTTACTAAAATTTTTTGTGAAATCGCTAATCGGCTTTCTATTTTCAAAACTTTTTACCACATTGTCCACAATGGCCTCAAGATCAAACATGAGCTCCTCCACTGTGTCTGCTATGACTTCTGCTACTATCGGTTCGGTGCTTCCACCACCTCCTCCAAGGATGCCAGCCTCTTCACGACCTCAGGATATTATCCCTACCCGCAGTGTTCAGGAATCTGCTCCTGTTTTAGCTTCTAACGATGAAATTTTAACCTTATTTGGAAGTGTGCAGGAACAAATGAGGCAGCAACAGGAAACAAACCAAATGCTTTTAAGGGAAATACAACTCCTGAAGTCTGGCTCGAGCAGATCTGCTGAGGATATTGTCACTCCATTACATCCCAGAACTTTGAACTTCAGTTCAGCTGTGTATACTGAGGATAACAGGGGGAATATTGTGCCCAGCCTTCCTCAGAATCATACTCCTGAAATACCCTCCTCGGTCAGGATGTCAACCATGAGGAGCTCAGGATATGCTTCAGGATATGGGCAAAATCCTCCAACGGGTAACGTGTCAAATAATAATAATACTCATGCTACTAACAATAGTGGATCTTTGCAGGATACAGGTGTAACATCAGCACTTACTAGGGAACTTCAAAAGTTGAAGGACATGATATCCAGTGTACCTGGGGTGGTCCAGCCGATCCCAGAAGTGTCCCAAGACAGCCATAAGATATCTCGTTTTTCATATCCTATCTGTGATGCTGAGATCCCAAAGAGATTTCAAACCCCCAACATGAAGCTTTACGACGGAACTACAGATCCTGAGGAGCATATTGCTCAGTATAGAGAAAGAATGGAGATTAACCCTATCCCTCCGGATCTCAAGGAAGCATGTTTGTGCAAGGGTTTTGGTTCAACCTTAACAGGATCAGCCTTGAAATGGCTCTTGAATGTTCCTCCGCATTCGATTACATCTTTTGCTCACTTAGTAAATTTATTTAATAGTCAGTTTTCTTGTAGTAGAAGCTTTGAAAAATTAACAAGTGATCTCTACAGGATAACACAGGGACCTCAAGAATCCCTTAGGGATTACGTGAACAAGTTCAGCCGGGAATCCCTGGACACTCCTCACCTTGATGTTGCAACAGCTGTGCAAGCTTTCAAGATGGGGCTGCAAAAAGATTCTCAATTTTATCAAGATCTTGTAATGAACCCATGCAGGAACTTGGATGAAGCTCGAAACAGGGCCCTAAGATATATTTGGTTGGAGGATGATAGGAAGATGCAAGAGAGAATGAACTCATCCAACACCTATGAGTCAACTAACCGGAAGTCTGAATCCTCATTCAAGCCATATCGGCCTAAGCCATATGGTAGAAATGAAAATAAGAGAGTGAATGCTGTCGAAGATGAGGATCCTGAAGAGTATCCTGAGTTGTCTGAATATTGCTTTTCTGTTAACATTCCTGAATTGATGTATGCCATGCAGGGTCTAGGAGACAAGGCTAGGTGGCCTCGAAAGAGTCAACAGAAGGCTGACTGGAAAGATAAGTCAAAATGGTGTGCTTTCCACGAAGATTTCGGACATATGACTGAGGATTGCATTGCTCTAAGGAAAGAAATAAGCTATCTTCTAAGCAAGGGATATCTGAAAGATCTCTTAGGAAGAAAGAAGAATAAGGGTCAGGATACTGAGAAGGATCCTGAGCGAGCAGCATCACCTCCCGCGGATGCCAAGATAATCAACTTCATTTCGGGAGGATCCGACATTTGTGGGACTTCGTATTCGGCGGCAAAGAGACATGCAAAGGAAGCTAAGGCCGAAAGGGGAGACAAACCTGTCAGGATGACTACCCTCACAACTGACAAAGTGATCACTTTTGATGCTGATGACAGGGATACTGTCCAGGATCCTCACCATGATGCTCTGGTAATAACGTTATATGTGGCTAACCATTTTGTACGCAGGATATTGGTTGATAATGGCAGCTCCGTCAACATAATCCAACTAGAGACTCTAAAGAGAATGAATGTATCTCCAATGGATATCACTTCAAAGTCTACCGTGCTTGTTGAGTTCATTGGAGAGGCTAGAAACACAGTGGGAGAGATAAAGTTACCAGTATACGTTGAAGGAGTCAACTCGATACAACGTTTCTGTGTGATGGATTCTCTATCCTGCTATAACATCATACTGGGAAGACCGTGGATTCACGATATGAAGGTTGTGCCATCAACGTATCACCAATGCATCAAGATCCCTACCCCTTGGGGAGTTGTCAAAGTTGAGAGTGACCAGCAGGAGGCGAAAGAATGCTACTCATCCTCGATGAAATCCTCAACCAAACCTAGTGCAGCATAGCAATTAAAGACGCGGGCCCAGGATATCATGGAGGATCCGGAGCAGGATGTGAAGAAAATTATCCTGGACCAGGATAATCCCGATATTTCGGTGCTCGTAGGAACCAATATCCCTCAGGATATTGAAGAACAATTAATTAACTTTTTGAAATGCAGGATGTCAACGTTTTCATGGAAGCATGAGGATATGACAGGCATATCCAAAGACATTATCACTCACAAGCTTGGAATTGATAAATCATTCAAGCCTGTTCAGCAAAAAAGAAGGAAGTTTGCTCCTGAGCGGAATACGATTATCCAAGAGGAAGTTGAGAGATTATTGAAGTCCAGGATGATCAGAGAGGTTAAGTTCCCAAGGTGGCTAGCAAACGTGGTTGTGGTACAGAAGAAAAATGGGAAATGGAGAGTTTGTGTAGACTACACAGACTTGAACAAAGCTTGTCCTAAAGACCCATTTCCTCTTCCACACATTGATGCAATGGTAGATGCCACTGCGGGGCATGAAATGCTGACCTTCATGGACGCATCCTCAGGATTTAAACAAATCCAAATGGAGCCTTCTGACCAGGAGGATACTGCCTTCATGACACCAACAGGTATTTATTGTCATACAGCTATGCCTTTTGGTTTGAAAAATGCAGGTGCAACATACCAAAGATTGGTAAACATGATGTTCAAAGACAAACTGGGGGACACCATGGAGGTGTACATTGATGATATGGTGGTAAAATCAAAGAAAGCTCAGTATCACCTCCAGGATATTAAAGGAGCATTTGATATCCTGGATCAGTATAACATGAAGCTAAATCCTGCTAAGTGCCATTTTGGAGTGGGGGCAGGAAAATTTCTAGGATATATGGTGACCAAAAGAGGAATAGAAGCGAGCCCGGAGCAGATTAAAGCCATCTTGGATATTAAATCGCCCTCAAATATGAAGGATGTTCAATGATTAACAGGGCGAGTGGCAGCATTAAACAGGTTTATCTCGAGATCCTCAGAGAAATGCAAAGATTTTTATGATATCCTGAAGAAGAACAAAAGATTCGAATGGGGTGAGAAGCATGAAGCGGCCCTACAGGATTTAAAGCAATACCTTTCAACCGCACCTCTACTGATGAAGCCCGAGAATGGCGAACCGTTATCCCTATACCTAGCAGTATCAGGGAATGTTGTAAGTGTCGTCCTCGTAAAGGACCATGAAGGTCAGCAATATCCTGTTTACTATGTTAGTAAAAGCTTGTTAAATGCTGAAACTAGATATTCTCATTTAGAAAAATTGATACTAGCATTAGTCATGGCATCAACGAAACTTAGACATTACTTTGAGACACATAGGATTCATGTAAAAACAAATTATCCTGTCAAAAGTGTGCTTAGGAAACCAGAAATGTCAGGCAGGATGGCTAAGTGGTCGGTAAAGTTGAGTGCTTATGATTTAGTATATGAACCTAGAAATGCCATAAAGTCTCAGGCTTTAGCTGACTTTGTGGCTGATTTTAGTAGTGACATTCAGGATGGGGTAGACCTAGAAGTTCAACAGTTAGGAGAATCCTCAGGATCCTGGACATTATATACTGATGGTGCATCTAATGTAAGAGGAGTAGGATTAGGAATACTACTAAAATCGCCACACGGGGACATATTACCCCAGGCTATTAGGTGTGAATTTCCTGCTACTAATAATGAAGCAGAGTATGAGGCTTTAATTGCAGGATTAGAGTTGGCTAAGAGCATGAGTATCAAAAATTTGCAAGTATATGTTGACTCTTTGTTAATTACTAACCATTTTAATGGATCCTATGCAGTTAAGGGTGAGAAATTAATTGAATATCTCGATATTCTCAAAAAATTAGCAGGATATTTCGACGTTTTTATACTTGAACAGGTACCAAGGGAGGATAATGCTGAAGCGGATGCCTTAGCAAATTTGGGATCATCGATCAGGATACCTGAAGGGACCCAAATACCAATATTACATGTCTTATATCCTGCAACGAATCCTCAGGATAAAGAAGTAGCGGGTATTCGGGATCCTGAAGCGGAATATCCTGAACAGGATCCTAAATCCTGGACGGCTCCAATTGTGAGATATCTCAAAGAAGGACACATCCCCGGAAATGAAAATCCTAAGGCATTTAGGATGAAGGTATCACGATTCACTATTATAAATAATGTTTTATACAAGAAATCTCTTGCAGGACCGTATTTGAGGTGCTTGGAGGATCCTGAAGCCAAAGAAGTACTTCAGGATATACATGAAGGGGATTGTGGTAGTCACACTGGGGGCAGATCATTGTTCTCGAAAGTATTAAGGACAGGATATTATTGGCCAACGATGAGAAAAGATGTTGCAGAATATGCTCGAAGATGTGATGCATGCCAAAGGCATAGTAACATACTACATCAACCAGCTGAACTACTATATCCTGTAGTTTCCCCTTGGCCATTCATGAAATGGGGGATGGATATAGTAGGGAAGTTACCAAAAGCTCCGGGAGGAAAAGCCTTTATGTTAGCAATGACGGATTATTTCTCCAAGTGGGTTGAGGCTGAAGCATTTGTTCAAGTTAGTGACCAAGAAGTAGTATCCTTCATAAAGAGGAATATCCTGACTAGGTTTGGGGTACCAGCTGAGATCATTTGTGATAATGGGTCCCAGTTTATAAGCAAAAGGACTACTGACTTTTGCAAGAGTTGGGGAATCAAAATGATCACATCTACTCCGGTACATCCTCAAGCGAACGGACAAGCTGAATCCTCAAACAAGATAATAGTCAATAACTTAAAGAAGAGACTTGGAGCCAAAAAAGGAAGATGGGCGGAAGAGTTACCCTTTGTTTTGTGGGCTGATAGGACAACGGTAAAGAATGCAACCGGCCAAACCCCGTTTTCCTTGGTATTTGGAGCGGAAGCAATGATTCCAATAGAAATGACGATACCTACTGCAAGATCTATGCTACAGGGTCCTGAACAAAATCCTGAAGTCTTGTGCCAAGATTTGGATACTATAGATGAAAAAAGAGACGCAGCAAGACTAAGGATAGCAGCATATCAACAAAGAATATCCAGAGCATATAATAAGAACATAAGGACTAGAAGATTTCGAGTTGGTGATTGGGTGTTAAGAAAGGCTTTTCAAAATACCACTAATCCTGCCGATGGCAAGCTAGCTCCGAAATGGGAAGGACCTTATGAAGTCGAGTCAGAAGCAGGGAAAGGAGCATATCGACTCAAGAATATGGAAGGGGATATGCTACCAAGATCCTGGAATGTAATACATTTAAAGCTCTATTTCAAGTAAGAGTAGAATTTATTTTCTATCTCGGAATGGTATGTATTCTATTTTAAATATATTTATTTAATATCTTGAACCCAATACTGACTTAAGCATCGGAGGGGTGTTAGCCAAGCTAACACCCACCTTAGTTTACAATTGTTTTGCAGGATACGTTTCAAGATATAGCTCCAGGATATATACTCAAGATAAGTCGAAAGATTAGAGGATTGGCCCCCTCTCTCACGTTTAAGGGATCCTGGTCCCTTCAAAGGTTTAAAGGTATTCACCTTTCTTTCGAATTGGGTTTAAACACCTCGCCTGGAGATCAAGTTATCTAGGTGTAGTTCAAGGTAGTGGGACCAGTTCATGTAAAAGTGGCTGACCATTTCGTTACTGTTGGCTATATCCTGGATCCTGAAGGTATATGAGGATTGATCACCCTCTCTCACGAAAGAGTATTTTCATACTCTCTAAGGTTTAAAGGTTTTCACCTTTCTAAGAGTTGGAGTTTATACACTCTCGCCTGTAGCGCATGAAATTTAGGGTTTATCCCCAGATATCAGGGTTTATCCCCAGAATATTAAGGGTTTATCCCAAG
This sequence comes from Helianthus tuberosus, assembly GCA_030545235.1. Lineage (NCBI taxonomy): Eukaryota > Viridiplantae > Streptophyta > Magnoliopsida > Asterales > Asteraceae > Helianthus > Helianthus tuberosus. The sequence goes on from CM060442.1 coordinate 166,285,600, forward strand.
TATGCTAAGGATTCATTTCAGGGTATTATGGGTTTTGCCCTGGGGTATTCGGAATTCATTTGAGTCAAAATATAAATACATTTGTGTTTCTGTGTAGAACACAGGGGACATACATTATACTGCTCAAAGGATGGATCCAAGTTTATAAGTATGCACTGGGGACAAACTTATAATGGAGGATTGAAATTGATTCTCTAAGAATCTCTGGTATGATCTCTCCTTTTTATTTGGACAATTTATAGGTTGTATTTCAATATCCTGATCAAGATATCTTTCAGGATATCTCCCAGGATACGTTTATAATATATATTCCTAAAAAGGTACAAACCAAACAGTTTTCACAAGTAAAATTTTCATATCAATGACAACAATAATAAAGTCAAAAGAGAAGTTATATTATTAACATACCAAAAGATGTGCTCTTAGTTTCACCTCAAAATAAGGCCCGTCCACTAAGAGCACTAATAGTTCATTACCACATTTACCCAACAGTTGAAGGTTTCATCTCAAACCGAGACCCATCCACCTCCAACTGTTGTATTGTTTAAAAAGCATGCAGGAAATGTAAATTGTTCAGGTGCAGGAAAGTAAAGTGCAGAAAAGTAAATTGTTTAAGGGACTACAGACCAACATTCAAATTTAAAAAGGTGGGCTCTGGCCTTGGCACGTATATCCGTCATCGCCCACCTAAATGCCCTCACACAGCGGCATCCTCTCCAACCTTCTCAGACTTCTCAGCACCAGCATCCTGAGCAGCATCCTCACCAGTATCCATCCCAGCATCCGCTCCAGCATCCTTCTTGTCTCCAGCCTGAATCCCCACCTCTGCTGACTTAGAAGATTCACCGGCTTCAACAGGGAGTGGCACAGCTTTGCCTCCGAGCTCCTTTAGCTTGGCCACCCAGGATTCAACTGGCCAAGATGGACAAACAAGGCCTGTCTCCTTGGCCTCGTAGGCCATCTTGATGCGTGCTTGTAACAGGGAGACGATAGCAGAAGCCTTGATTCCCTCCCGGAAATTGACCAAGGCTTGATCATGATCCATTTGAACGGTGGCAAGTTTGAGCTCAGCGTCTTGGGTGACCTTCTTCAGCAGGCTTTCGTAGTGCCGGCTCTTCGCTTCGGCAATGGCACCTTGATCAGCGACGGTGCTTTCAAGCTGTTTGATCCTGGCTTCATGAAGTGCAACAGTACCACATGCATCATTATACAAGTGGAGCAAATGCTGGAGGCCCTGCACATCAATTTCAGGTATGAGTTAGAATATATTGACCAGGATATCCTGTCAGGATATCCTATTAGGATATATGTGCAGGATATGCTTCAGGATATTACCTTGTTAAGGAAGGATGTCATTGGCTCTAAAGAATCAGAGAAACTGAGTTCGTCATAGGAGAACCCTTCTGAACCTGGAGCGCTGACTTCAAGACCTTTCCTCTTTTTTGCTGTGGAAGCACGAGTCCTTGGATTGGCCTTGGGAGCCGGGAGTGGCTTGGAGCTAGTTGCAGCAGGAGTTTCTTTCTTGACTGTGGCTGGGGTTGGATAGCTGTCGAGTTCATCAAGGTCTATATAGACTGGAACTTTGCTGGAGTCTGCACACAGGGAGTAAAATTCTAAATCTCTCCTAAAAATATCAAATAAAAACATGTATGTACAGGATATCTTGCAGGATCCTTACCAGACATGTTTGCACTTGAAAGAGGGCTTGGAGTTGGTGGAGATGGGTTGAAGCTTCTCTCTGCCTCTGAAAGGAGTCTGATGGCGTCTATTCTTTTTTGAGAATCAGCAAGGGGAGGTGCAATCTTCCTGAAATCAGCTGCATACACAACAGAGAAAATAAAATTGGTCAGTTCAGGATATAAAGCAGGATAAGAGGCAGGATCATCTTTAAACCCTAAATCCTACCCTTCTTCAACCATCTCATCGGATAATCCGTTCCACCAGGGATTGAATCCCTTTTTACAAAGAAAAACTTGGATTGCCAACCATCCTCGTTCCTGGTGGCACGAAGTATCAATGGGTCACCGGAAGTAGAGTAAAACAGGAATCTACATGATCCATGGCATCTAAGCTTGTAAGCTAGGGGCAGATCATGGACAGAAAGATCAGGAATGTGGTTTCTCTTGATTTGGTCAAGAACAGACAAAACACGCCAGAGCATTGGCATGGTTTGACTGAAAGAGATTTTGGTGATATTGAAGAATTCGGTGATGAAGTCCGAAAAGGGGAATTGTAACCCTAGGGTAAAAGGGAAAGCACTAAAGCATATCCACTCGCTGGAGACCATATCTGACCGGATTTCCCGGTCAAACGGTCTAAACACGGTTCCTTCCGGGAAGATGCCGGAGGATTTCAAGGCTGACAGGTGGGCACTATCGAAGGTACATGCTTCCTTCTCCGGTTCTTGGAGAAGGTTCTGTTGGATGAATGTGGGAGCCGAGTCACCTGAACTGGACCTTGTTTGCCTGGGCATTTGATCGCCTGAATTTTTCGCCGGAGAAAGATGATAAAGAAGAATATGAAGATGAGGGAGAGAATATTACCTTTTTCCTTGTTGATTATGATTAAAAAAGAGATGAGGATGAGAAGATATAGGGCATGATGAGTAAATATAGGTTGGGTAGTTGAAAACGGTCACATCATTAGTCTTATCTATTAATTACCTCGGCCACCGTGAAAAATGTAACCGTTAGTGCAGGATATCAAACGGTAACATTTTTGGGGACAATTGTTATGGGTGAAATTCTGAGCCCATATCCTGGAAAATATCTTGATTTATATCTTGGTTATATAGTATCTGTTTAGATCCGGGATGCTGGTTCAGGTATTGGTAACATCCTGAATGGTATCCTCAGGATTACTAACGGATTATGTGCAGGTACGTGGGTTGGAAGCTATCAACGTTCACGAAGACTCATTCCGCGGAAGACTCGGTCCAAGTTGTTCAAGGAGAGACGTTAAGCCCGCTTTCTTTGGTTCCAAACGGCTACTTATGGAATATTCGGGAGTATCCCATATTTATAGGAATTTTAGTTTCTACTTTGTAACTATAAATAGGTGGGTATACCAGATCGAATAGGACATCACATTCACACTCGCTACACTCTAACACTCGCTCTCAAGCAATTCTCACTTTCATACAAAGGCATTGTAACACTTAGCGATCTGGTCTATATCCTGCACTGTATCCTGACGTTTGAAGTAATAAGAAGAACAAGGCAGCTGCGATTGCCAGCTCCCGAGGTTTTATGCCGGCGATCTAGATTGATCAAGGGCTTTCCTCGTACATCTCGTGTCGTTTACTTTACTTTTACTCATAGTTTGATCGTAGATACAGCTCAATATCCTGAGCCGTATCCTGAATACTGATTTTCTAAAATAACTTAACCGGCATATTTTCAAGACACTCTCTAGCACACTACCTCACTTTACTAATTTGATCACTAAATTGCTTCGGTAATTTTTGACCAAAACAGCTTGGCACGATATTCCCCTGGTTATCTTCAGTGTAAATTGCAGAACTGAAGTTCAAAGCTCTAGGCTGCAAAGGAGTGACAGTTTCTTCAGCAGGTCTACTTGGGCCGGATTTCAAGAGTTGTATCTCTCTCATCAGCATCCGATTAGTTTCCTGCTGCTGCCTCATCTGTTCCTGTACACTACCAAACGAATTCAGAATTTAATCATTAGAAGCTAAAACAGGAGCAGATCCCTGGGTACTGGGTGCGGGGATAACATCCCGAGCCACATGACTTTTAGTTCCGTGCGAAGAAGTTTGCATTCGTGGAGGAGGAGGTGGAAGCACCGAACCAATTGTTGCAGAGGTTGTAGCAGACATGGTGGAAGAGCTCATGTTTGATCTCGAGGCCATTGAAAACAATGTAGCAAAAATTTTTGACAATAGAAAACCGAGTAATGATTTTACAAAAGTTTTTAGCAAAAATAGCACCAATTGCCCCACGGTGGGTGCCAAATTGTTTTGGTCAAAAATTACCGAATTAAGTGATCAAATTAGTTAAGTGAGGTAGTGTGCTAGAAATATGCGTGAAAAATATGTTAATCAAGTTAATTGCAAAAACAGTTTCAGGATACGGCTCAGGATATAGAGTTGTATCTATGATCAAACAATGAGCAAAAAAGTAAAGGTTGACACGTGATGTACGAGGAAAGCCCTTGATCAATCTAGATCGCCGACACAAAACCTCGGGAGCTGACAATCGCAGTTGCCTTGTTCTTCTATAGGGGTGAGCAAAAGGAAAAACCCGACCCTACCCGATAATTACCCGACCCGGCCCGAGAACCGATCAAACATAAAATATAGAACCGATTCACTACCCTAAATATAGGGTCGGTTCCGGTCCATAGGTCCAAGTCGGGTTTCACCATGAAAAGAACCGAGAACCGACTTGACCCGACCCTATTTTATATGAAAAATTGGAACCGATCTAAATACCTAGGTACTTGGGTTCGGGTTGGGTTGGGTATATTTTCGGTTCGGTTCTCGGTTATTTTTGGTCCGGACCTAAACTTGCTCACCCCTATTCTTCTATTACTTTAAATACCAGGATATAGTGCAGGATGTGATGCGGATCAACTATGTGTTACAATGTAATTCGAGTACAAGTGTTTGTGTATAGTGTTTGCTAGCAGCTAGAGAGTAAAGTGTGCGAAAGAGTGTGTGTGTGAAGTTGTGTGCCTTAATCTGATCCACCCCATCTATTTATAGTAAAAGAAATGCAACAAACTACCCTAATAAACCGGGATCCGGCGGATATTCCCCACTTGAACGTTGTAGACCTGGTCTTTCGGGTTCAACGTCTCTCATATAACAGATTTGCCCGAGTCCTAAGGAGAAGAAGTCCATCTGACCGTTAGTAACCCACAGCCTCTAACCTGCACGTGGTCAATTTAGTTAACACCAGGATATCGCCCAGGATGTTACCAATGTCCTAATCCAGTATCCTGATCACAAGTAAACAACCAAAAGCAGGATATTAGTCAGGATATATACGCTCAGAAAATGGCCCATAACACATATATACACATAATCACATAGATTATTTCCTAACATAATTGATAAAATTTTGGTATCAGTGGAACACTTCTTTGGCTTAAATCAGTGGCTGTAGCTCTGATACTACTCTTCTGTTGCAGCCCCCGACCCCTACCCCGGGAGCGGGCGGCCGCGGGCATCCAGATGGGTGGTATCGGTGTTTATTAATTTGGCAGCGGAAAATTTCATAAGGACCGTAGTTAGGAAATAGTTTATCAGAGTAACACCATATTTTTATAAATAATAAATACATGGGAAAAACCCAAGTTTCCATTATAATATGTTTATAGGGATAAACCCTATTTTATTGAAATAAAACTTCAATCTTTGTTTAGGTAACTTTTGTAGCCACTTTTCCAAGCCTTCAGTGCTCTCCAGTTGGCTTCTATTTGGCTTTCACATTTTGTTACCTAAAACGAGTTTTAAAAAAGTTTTATCGGCAAGAAATACTGGCGAGTGCATCCCAGTTTAATCAAAACAAGATTTTATATCTTTACACTATTGAGAGCGATTACAATGTTTATATCTACACAATTACCACACACGGTACTGTCAATCCTGACTTGTGGTCATGCTACTACTCACAGTGTAGTAACAAGTAATGTATACAAAACCCCAACATACCGACAGTAATTGTAGAATACATAGACTCGATCACTGCTATTATAATTTAAAATAATTGAGGTTTGTATAAAACAGTTTGTTATAAAAAGAGAATGACTCACATTGCTGTTTTAGGTAATACTACTGCTTTCTGGTGACTTCCTGGTTATAATCTATTAAAATTAAACAATGCACACGTGTTAGTAAGATAACCCAATTTACATTAGCCTTATCCCCGAGACAGAACTCCAACGACTGAGTCAGGCAGAGCCTTGACATGCGTTACGAAGCTCTAGATCAATCGGGCAGAGTAACTAATACGTAACCGGGGGTTATAATACTTACAACGAGGCAGAGCTTTACTTTTTAGGGGTATAACTCCCGAGAGTTTTAGCTTATAAGAGATTTGAGAGAGAAAGATTTTATGAACGAATTCTAACTGAGCATCGATCTCCTATTTATAGGTCTAGATTAGGGCAGCTCGCGCCCCACGTAAGATTGAGGACAAGGCTTCGCGCCCGCGAGATCCGTAGGCTAGGCTCTAGCCTGGGCGAGTCAACATACTAGCTTCAACATGCGTTGGACACGTGGCGGCACAGGGTGCGGCCTGGTGTCACTGGGTCGCGGCCCGCGACGAGCTCAGTGAAGTTTGTCGCGCCCAGCGAACGACTTATAATTTTTGTTTTTTTATTTTTATTAATATAAAGGTATTTTAGGCTCGTTTTTCGTATACGGGGTGTATTTTAAGACGTATAGGAGTATTTTAATGGTTTTGGGAGAGTTGTTATAACTAACGATCGATATATAGCCGAAAGGTAAAGGAAACAGATATAACATGCATAGCCTCATAGAAAGACCTAAAATCATCCACACAAACTAAATTCATCATCAATACTCAACATATAGATTACACTATCACAAGTTCATAAGCAAACCTTACTAAAAACAGACTTTCATAACAAAGTCAATACAAAGTAACAAGAATCATCTTACCCTAACCAGCAATGGCGTGGTTAGCTACTCATAGCAACAAACAAAACTATAAAATTCATTGAACACATGATAGAAATTAACAGGAAATGATAATACAAAGGGTGCTAACCCAATAAGGAACAATATCTTATCTTCCTAAACGTTCTTATTCCTTGAATCCTCTCCTGAATCTCCGATCTTGAATCCTTGAACTTCAACAACCCCTTTTCGCTTCTTTCTTCTGGTTTCGCCCACTCTCTAGGGTTTTTTCGCATTTGTATATATATTTTTTGTTTGTTGAGGAGTAAAGTCCTTTTTTATTCCATGTGGTTTGTGCATTTTAACTATTTGAATCCAAAAACCAAACTTGTCTTGATTTGAGTCCCTATGGTTTGTATTTTTAACCCTTTGAATCCAAAACGCAAACCTCATCCAAATCATGGACTAAAAGGGTTGGATTCAAAGGGTTAAAAATACAAACCACGTGGACTCAAAGGGTTGGATGAGGTTTCATTTTGGATTCAAATGGTTAAAAATACAAACCACAGGGACTCAGATCAAGACAAGTTTGGTTTTTGGATTCAAATAGTTAAAATGCACAAACCACAGGGAATCAAAAAGGACTTTACTCCTCAACAAACAAAAAATACATATACAAAGGCTCAACACTCACCTAAACGGAAGGATTATAGGGTTACTAATATGTACTAATGCAAATACCTATTAAGCTTTCTTCACTAACTATAACATTTCTTTCACGTACTGATACATACATACGTACATAATACATACATACATACATACATACACATACATACATACATACACATACACACATACATGCATACATGCATACATACATACATAAATATCGCTAGTGCATTTGCAAGTATGTAGGGTTTTTTTTAAACAGAGCCACTCCCCAGAATCAATATGACCATACATCTTGGTTTTACATTGTGATTTAATTAGTAAAGCACATACCAAAAACCATGATTCTCAGACCACCTCACACAAAGAAGTGAAGTCGAAGCCTAATGTGTGTAAAATGCAACATATAAATTACATCAAATGAGGCATAAAACTAACTTTTTTTAGTACTAATGTTGGAAAAAGTGTGTTTTTGTTTTTCTTTTGAATTTACAGGATCAAATGAGCTTAAACGAACAAAAGGAACAAATATACAGCCAAAACCAACATAAATACAAAGAAAAGGAAGAAACGTGGCATGCTCGACCCTTCGACAGCATCTCCCAAAGCAAAAAAACAAGAAGAAAGCTGAGCATGGGGTTGTGCCCAGCTCACCACGGGGCGTGCCCAGCGGACACGGGGGCGTGGCCAGTTGTCTGCAGAAAAGACAAAGCTATAGAAGCTTCTATTCCCGACACGGGGGCGTGCCCAGCTCAACACGGGGTCGTGGTCAACGCTAAGATTCGCAGAATCTTGCAAATCTTGATAGAACAGATACGCTTCTACACACGGGGCCGTGCCCAGCGGACACGGGGGCGTGTGGAGCTAATGCAGACAAATTGTAATTAATGAAGAAAGAGAAAAAGGGTGGACACGGGGCCGTGTCCAGTGGACACGGGGCCGTGTCCAGACTTCTGTGCAGGCTATAAATAGGGGTGCTTGGTTCACTTCAAAAGCATCCCTTGGCAAACTACCTCTCTACCACTTCACCCATACTCCACCACCATCACATCTACCACCATCATCCATCATCCATCTAGAGTGTGTGTAGTAGTCTCGGGATCCAAGATTGATAGTAAGAGTTCTTGACAATCAAAGGCCATGTTTTCCTAAGTCTCTTATATCACTTGGTGAAGACAAGCATTTAGTGTAATACTTTTGATTTTTAATCTTTTCGCACTTTTTATTTGGTTTTGTATTAATGACTTTAATAACTAGTTTCTTATGTCGAAGGTGAAACTTCCTTATCATTTGTCCGTGATGTCTTGGCATTCTTTTACTGTCTATATAAAATAAAAGATTCACACATTTCATATCTCTACGGTCTATATAGAGATATGTTGGCTACCTGGTCGAGGGTTACGGGAATGGTTTGGTAAGGTTCTTGCCTTGTTTAGTGTATAGATCCTACAAGGACCTGGGTCAAGCTTACTAGGACCTCTTTCAATGCCCAATGGTATTGGATGGCGGGGGTGCGAATGGCTTGATCCCCTCATATGTAAACTAGTATTAATACATTAACCCGGGTACTTGGGATTGTATCCCTGCTGACTCAAACCACTTAGCCGAGGGTAACGTCACCTTCAAAAGAGGGGCCTACCACATTACGCATTAATAACTTAATTAATTATCTTTCAATATTCCGACCCTTTAGGATTGTATACTTGCTGACTCAAACTACTGGGTTGAGGGTAACGTCACCTTCAAAAGAGGGGCCTACTAATATAACTAAGATAATCTCCTAAAAAGTGCAAAAGTGTGGAAATCATCAAAGGTTACACTAAAGGCGAGTCGGATCTAAGTGATTCATCTTATCTATCTATTTTATTTTTATTTTCAGGTTTTTTTTAGTTTTTATTTTCATGTTTAAAACCTTTTTCTAAAATTTTGATTTGATTAGACGTTGAGGATAAACCGGTACTAAAAGCTCTTGTGTCCTTGGATGACCTCGGTATCTTACCAACGCTATACTACGCTCACGATGGGTGCACTTGCCCATATGTGTATTTAGTGTTAGTAAAATATCGTGTTTTATAAATTTAAAACTTGACTAAAGTGTTAAAAGGGGCTAAAAATATACATAAAAACATATCACGCTACACGCACATCAAGTTTTTGGCGCCGTTTTTTGGGACACAAGGATTTTAAGAAAGCTTAAAATCAACGGCCTAATCAGTTTTTCAAAACCTTTTTTTAATCGCGCGCACATTTTCTGCATTTTAGTAAGTTTTTGCATTTACAGTAGACTGAACACGGGGCCGTGCTGCATATTTTGTTAAAAAAACTCCCAGATACAGAGTCTGAACACGGGGTCGTGCTCGCTGAACACGCCCCCGTGCTGCATAAAACCAGCCACTTTTATTAAAACGCCCAGATACAGAATCTGAACACGGGGTCATGCTCACTAAACACGGGGCCGTGTCCAGCCTCTGTTTTTGTTTTTATTTTTGTTTTCTACTCCTGAGACTCGGTTGTGGTCTGCTGAGTGATTCATATGGATCAATACTCAGGAGATTACAACTACCACTATGAGGAGGAGGATTATAGGGAAGACTATTGCACCATTTGTGGTAACCCTCACTCGGTACAATATTGTGACCTTTTTGGACCATCCATTTCATACAACTACTATGAGGAGTCCAGGTACGAGCCATCAACTTCATACTCACCCTATGAAGAACCAAGGTATGAACCTTCTCCCTCATACTCATATTTTGATGAACCAAGGTATGAGCCTTCATACTCATACTTTGAGGAACCAAGATATGAGCCTTCACCTTCATATGCTTACTATGAGGAACCATGGCGTGAACAACCCACCTTGTATGAGTATTATGAAGAACCAAGTTACGACCCTTATCCTTCATATACTTACAATGAGGAGCAATGGTGTGAACCATCTACCTCATATGAGTACTATGAGGAACCAAGGATCGAACTTCCGAATTCAAGCTTTGATGATAACTATTCAACTCACATTGACGAACCACCCACTATCTCACCCGTAGCCGAAAAGATAATAGAACACCTTAAAACTATCAAGCATTGTATAAAAAAAGCCCGCGCAAGGGAAGAGGAATCCCGCGCAAGGGAAGAATTAACTTGTAATAAAGAAGAGATAGTTGAAAAGGTAAAAATAGAAGAACAAGTAAGTGAAAAGCCGACACATGAGTTAAACAACGAAAAAGGTGAGTCCGTTAACGTTAAAATTCAAGAAGAGTCTAATTTTAAAGAAATTAATCTCTTATCACCTTCTTTCGAAAATCATTGTTTAGTACCCACTCATGCTAAGTTTTTAAAAGAGTTAAACACTAACACTAAAATTGACGAAACGGTAAGCATTAAGTTAACAAATGATTAAACCACGCTAATGAAAGAAGATCCATTTGAAATTAACATTACACCGGTCCCATGTTTCTTTCAAAATTCCTTTATTAGTAATATTACAATTGATAAAGATCTTTGTGTTAATATAATGCCAAACTACATTTTCAAAGAATTAAGTATTAGTGATTTTTCACCACTTCAAATACCCATTTTTTCTATCTAATCGGAAAGTAATAAAATCAATGGGAGTAGTTGAAGATGTGTTAGTCCAAACAAATCAAACGGTAGTCCCAACCGACTTTGTCATCCTAGATGACGCCCCACTTGTGTCGATACGACCTTTTGTGAAAACCAACAAAGCTTTGATTAATCGGAAGCAAAATAACTTACCCATTCAATTAGGGGCCTATAAAAGGTATGTCAATCTTGAACAATCAATGAAATATCCAATTGGCAACGACGACCCCTAATTGAAGATGAGCCAAAGCCACCCGATAAGGTGGGTCTAGCCAAGGACCCTTATAAACGTGGCGCACCACGGAGGCATTCCGCTGAACTATCCGTAGTTTTAGATTAGTTTAACTTTTATGTTTTCTAGTTTAGTCTTACTTTTCATGAATAAATCACACTCGAAAAGGTGGATATTGCCAAAGGGACGTTAAAACCGCACCCCATGCATGAAAACAGAGCCTTCCGTTAACTTTTCCATAATTTCAGCATGTCCAGCATGGGGCCGTGGCCACCCAACATGGCCCCCGTGCCCGAGGTTATGCAGAAAATGCCCAATTCAGGTAACTGGACACGGGGCCGTGCTCACTGAACACGCCCCCGTGCCCAGCCTTCTGTTTAAATTTGATACTGGCAGTCTGACCACGGGGCCGTGCTCAGCCCACCACACCCCGTGTTCAGCTACCCAGTAACATAAAATCTTGTTTTTAACCCACTTTTACACATTTTAATCAACCGAAAAACTTATTTTTGTGACACATTAAGGACAATGTGTAATTTAAGTGGGGGGATGCTTAAACCTTGAATTTTGCAAGTCCTAATAACAAGCCATACACAAAACTCAATTGGAACCGCTAATCACCCCATTTTTTTCAAAAATTTTTATTTTTTTTACTTGTCTTGGTTTAATTCGGGAATAACAAGTTCTAAAAAGGTTATATTTTTACAAATTTACAACCGATAGCGTCGTGATAAAAAGAACCAAATAAGAAGATTATGAAAAGGCATGACAAATCTAATTAAAATTTGATTATATATACTTGATCACATTATAAACCCATTCCCACAACAAGTGAGTTTTGAGCCTTTATTGAGCATACAAGCATATATCTTTAAACTAAATGCTCAATTTTCGTTTCTTGTGTGAATAGCCGCTTGGTTCTTGTGACTCTAGAACTTGCCATGACGATACATTCCCGGTCCTTACCAACTTAAACCCAAGTAAGTAAATGATGGAGGCATTAGGACTAACTCATTTTCCTTTCAACACCATTATTTTTCATTTTCTTTATCACCTACCCAAAATCCCCCTAGTTAAACCCTTTGAGCCTAAACCTTTTCGTTTCAAAACCCATAAAACAAACACCATTTACCCACCAAAACCTTTTTCTTTTCAAACCCCTTTTGTTTTAGTAAAACGCTCGGTTATCTTGTTCCAAAAAAAAAGAGAGAGAATTTTGCAATAACCAAACAAGTTCCTCAAAAATCTTGTTTGAATATGCTTAGTTTGAATAAATGTCAAAAAAAAAAGGATTCACGAAAACCGACGCTTTTTACGCTTTTAGCCCTTTTTACTAACCACTAACCCAAAACCACCCACCTTTAACCCAAGCCTAACCCTTCCCCAAGTCCTCTTGATATTTACAAAGGTTTATAGTTAAAAAGGAGGAGGAATGATTGTTTGGCAAGCATATGGTAGAAGTAAGTTCCATGCCGGTCTCGAGTGTTTCACAAAAATACATCTTCGGCTGAGTGTAGTACAGGCATATCGTGTATACTCGTACACGAGAAGACACGACATGATAAGACACGATACACGAAACCTCATACACGAACACGACACGATAACTTATCGTGTCCTTTTTTTCAAACACGAACACGACACGATATACACGAAAATTACCTGTTAATACCTGTTAACACGTCTGTTCGACTGTTATACACGAAAATTACCTGTTAATACCTATTAACACGAACAAAAACATAAACACGACATGTTATCTGAGAGTTACAGAGGGAGTTTAGGGTTTTATTTTTTTGAATTGAATGAGGAATGAAATTAGAAAGGAATTAAGGAACCCACACGCACATGGCTGATGAGTTTTACTTAATTTAATTTCTTATCGTGTACTAACGGGTATTAACAAGTAAACAGGTATTTAACCTGTTTATACATGAAAATTAATAGGTAATCTCATGTCTACCTGTTTGGTACACAATACATGTTAAGGCCATACACGATACCTGTTAACTTCGTGTAGGTTCGTGTCGTGTATTCGGGTATTCGTGTAAAATTGTCAGCCCTAGCCGAGTGTTGAGTGATCTCCCGTGAGGTATGTGAACTTGTATATAAATGTCATTTTAAAGAGGCATGTTATGCCCAAATAAGTAATTTCTCTTATGAAACGTTCTAAATAAATCATAACGAATAGGATTGTAAATAATAAAAAATAAAACCCAATAAAGATCTTGGATTCCTGACACTCAAGACAAGCCCAAAACTTTTCTTCTACCCATTCTATTTGGGTGTGTAAGCCACATTATAAAGAGTTTTGCTTAAGGACAAGTAAAGATTCAAGTGTGGGGGTATTTGATGTGTGTAAAATGGAACATATAAATTACATCAAATGAGGCATAAAACTAACCCTTTTTTTAGTACTAATGTTGGAAAAAAGTGTGTTTTTGTCTTCCTTTTGAATTTACAGGATCAAATGAGCTTAAACGAACAAAAGGAACAAATATACAACCAAAACCAACATAAATACAAAGAAAAGGTCGTGTCCAGTGGACACGAGGTCGTGTCCAGGCTTCTGTGCAGGCTATAAATAGGGGTGTTTGGTTCACTTCAAAGGCATCCCTAGGCAAACCACCTCTCTACCACTTCACCCACACTCCACCACCATCACAACACCCACATTCACCACCGTCATCCATCATCCATCTAGAGTGTGTGTAGTAGTCTCCGGATCCAAGATAGATAGTAAGAGTTCTTGACAATCAAAGGCCATGTTTGCCTAAGTGTAACGCCCTGCGTTTTTCATACTTTATATACTTAGAAACCATTGTTTGGAAACTCTATTTTTGGAAACCTTGCGTTCTTGTAATCGTTCTTTCTTTGAAATCGTTGTAAAATCCGAGACTTGGATCATAAATAAAACTTATATTTCTTCAATTTCATGTTGTGTATTCATATTAGACTTATGTGCCTTTGGTATTCAAATTTCACGTTTGAACGATGTATTATTCAAGACTTTTGATTCGTTATTACGCTCGATGCTCGTTAAACTAGTTGAAACTCTTAAAATAATGAGATTCGGAAGCTTCGTGAAATGAATAATCATTTAAAGTTTTTTTTTTTATCCTAATTTAAATTCGTTCATAAATATGGTTATATCCCTATACTATTTTATTTAATTAATTATATTAATTAATTTTACTATTTAAAAGTTTACCTTTTATAATAAACCAGTTAGTCTCGTTAATTTTTAAAGTTAGTATATACAAACTAACCTAGTTAGTTTAAACTAAAAAGTTAGTTCCTTTAAAAATAACATAACTTGAGTTTTAATTAAAGTCAAGGGGTGTTAGAGTTATTTTCTGAAACTTTAAACTTACAGGGACTGTTTGGGTAATTGCTGAAAGTATAAGGTATAAAAGAAAGGAAAAGAAAAATAAATAAACAAAAACTGCTGACCACGGGACTCGAACCCGGGTCACCAGTTTCAGCAACTGCGCGCACAACCAGTTGAGCTGGGTCATCACATTGAACAAAACTCGGCCCTAATTTGATTTAAGCACTCATTAAAATGACCTGATCAGCGCAAATAAACCTGAACAGACGCGAATTTGAGCGCAATTTTGATTTTTTTTTAGTTTTAAATCATTTTTAGCATTAATTATCCCCCCAAAACCAACCCTAATCACTTCCTTATAAATACCCAAGGCCTTCCAAGTCCTAAACACTTTACAACCCCCCTCACGACTCTCTCAAACACTCAAAATCGTTGCTGCAAATCAGTGTTCGAGCAGATTCAGCAAGCTTCACTAAAACAAGCATAACTTCTTCATTTCTTGTCGGGTTCACTCCATTCTTTTTCCAGAACACTTGGATCGACCTTAGCTTCGATTCCATGGGTATTTCACAGAGAATAAGGCCCTGGAACTCCGGAAAATAGGCTCCAAAGTCCACTGTTCATTTCTGTTTTCATATAATCTTTGTTAAACCTAACCAAACTTGAGTTTTCTCATCTCAAACCTATGTCCTAATGCTCATAATTAAATGAATGGTTAGTTGGGCTTAAAAACAAGGCTGAGACATGTTAAATCAGAGGTTAAACCTCACATATATTCTGTTTTGTTTAGGGTTTTTAACCCACAAGTGATGTTCAAGCTTCAAGCTTGATGAATGTGTGATTATGGACTAACTTAGGTTGTCCAATATAAAATCCCCACATTACTTGATGATTTCTTGTAGAGTAGCCATTTACATTCTTGTATTATTCATAGTTCGTGACCCTCCTTGTATGTTTTTACATCAAGTGTAGTGGTGAACATATAAGAGGTGCCTAAATAGAAGTTTTTTCTTCCTACCTCCTACATGACTTATATGACACAATAGAGGTACCTAAATGAAGATTTAATCTTCTACCTCATGCTTGAACTACTTGAACTATTAGACTTATTAATATGTAATACATAATCTATATGAACAATCGAACCTTTGATGATGAACTTGTGTTCATTCGTCAAAGTACTAGACTAACACCATCTAAGACCTAAACCTTGTTTTGATTCTAATGAGTGTCCGACTCATGAAAACATCATAACCTTTGAGGTTTCATAGTGTCAAACAAGTTTATGTGTTAAAGATGGTTACTTTCATATGTTATATTCTTACGTTTTAAATTCTGAATCTCGACTCTAAACCTACCATAAACTTTAACCCTTATGCATTCGATCTCATAATCTCATTACTCGTCAACAATTGGATAATCGGGAAGCACATGCAAATTTTGTGAGTATACTCGAATCCATTTTACTTTTTAAACAGTTTTGGGTGCAACATGTATTCTATGTAAAAACACAAAAACACTTGAAACTATTTGAATCACAGTCTATCCATATTGAAACATGTTAATCTCCCGCTAGTCTATTGGGTGTGAAACTTTGAACAATTCGATGCTTGTTAATCTCGTATACTACGTAAACTATTTGTGTTGATATATGCTCATTAACTTTGCTAGCCCACCTAAACAATTATAGCACTATAGGATTAACGCACCGCCCGTTAGACATGGGGTATTGTTAAGTTAAACATGTTACCACCCGCTACTCTATTGGGATTAGGCTATTTTAACGCGTTGTATTCTTGGGTTTGAACCTATTGTTACACAATCTCAGCATACTAGTAACTTGCATAATGTTGTTCATGTTGGATACGAGCACGTTAAACAATCTTATTCTATGTTATACTATGTATCAAACTTGTATACTCGCCTTTGCTTTTACATTGAACTCTATTTTAATACATGTTGTAGGATAATAGGCAAGATGATGCTAAGTGAAGAAACAAGATTTAAGTGAACTTAGAAACACACCTAGATTAAACTATTTTGTTGTTGTATATTCGAAACGATGTTGTTTATGAAATCCAATTTAATCTATATTGTCACATAGTGTTATGATGTTTTGAGCAATTTGTTCGTCTCATCCCGATGTTTCCGCCATCGGTTGGGGTGTGACAGATTGGTATCACAGCCATAACTATAGGGAATTAGGAAAAGTAGGAATGCTTTTACCTAGTCTATAGTATTAGAGCCTTATTTTTACGTTTTGCTCGAAACTACTTGCATGCTACTTTAATCGCTTCATATTTATTATCCTTGATCTTTTAAACATATATGTCACTTAGGTGTTAATACTTGACATGTTATTCCTATGTGTTGATACTTGCTCTATTATGTGTTGATACTTGTTTTATTATTCTATTCTTATATGTTATTCTCGTCATGCCTTTCTTGTGTGTTTATACTTGTTCGTTTATTTCCTTAACGTACGCTTTTCTAGGGCTTTTGCTTAATTATTCTAAATCCGACAACACTCATATTATACAAACGAGACGATTACACCAAAATAGGCGTGAAACCCACAATTTGGTGAACGACTCTCAATCTACCAATTCATTTTACACAAAATTCGTTATCAATTTAGGAGTGAAGTCCTCACCTTGATGAAGAATTTCAATTTCAAATCCTAGTGGACCCTCGTCAAAGTGTTGAAATTAAATTTTGACCCGACGAGTACCAACCACACCTAGGGTACGAAATCGTCAAGTTAGGGGTGAAACCCGCGTCTCGTTGATTAGTCCCACTCCTTAATTTTCATAAATCCCGCCAAGTCTCGAATTTTCGATTGAATTGGGACATGTAGTAACCGGAAGGGTGAATACCGTTAACCGATGTGTCGGCGAGAGTATACCACCTATTAGACCAAAGCATGCTCCTCAAATTCAAAAGACTTTTCGACCAATTTGGTTAGTCAACGTTCCGTTTTGGAACCGTCCAAGTTTTAATCGAATTCACGTTTTATTATTCTCGATCGTTTATGATACAATTCTCTCATTTCGAATTCAAAATATTTTCGAGATTTCACCTATATGCATATATCGCCCTAATACTTTTCATACATTTATACGTTATTCACATACATAATTTCACGTAATTTTATTTAAACTTTTGTAACAACAAGTGGAGACATATCATCGAAATAGGAGTGATTTCCTTATCTTGACAATTAACTCCGCTTCTTTTTCTCATCTTACAACGACCTCGCCAACAGGTTAGGGGTGATTCCCTTACCTAGGTGATCATTACCGATGCTTTCTTTTAATGGAATATATTATGTAAACACGATCATGCTTATATTCAAATCGTTTATCATTAGCCAAATCACTAATTAATTCAACATGCATTGTTTATATGAACGAATTTCTAATCCTACAATCTATTTTCATATAGCTCACACACAAAATTCTTAACTTTTACCATAAACGTTTATTCCTCGATTTTAAAAAATTTACGAAATGCTACTTATCAACCTAGTCGGTCTAATAATCCATTGCCCACGAAATTCTGTATTCAACGTAACTATTGAAATAAGCTCATCTCATTAAACTAGAGATTTTCTATCTTCAATTGGGAATCAAACCAAATTTTTTTTCTTCACACACACCTATAAAATATTACCAATATTACTCAATCATTTACTAAAACTTCTTTCAAAATCAACAAAACGTTTTATTAAAGAAGCTTTTTCAACAATCACTAAGTTCGTATACCAAAATTCTCTTTTCTTAAGAATCAACATTGTCACAAGAATCTCTAAATCCCAAATTTCTTCGTCAATGAAAAGTTATTTAAAACAATGCAACCTTATGTATTTCTAGAACCTTTTCAACCATTACTCAATACGTCAATTAAATTTAAAACGTGTGGGCAAGGAAACTTTATAAGAACCAGCAATTTTCAACTTATGCAAATTCTTTTAAAACAAGAGTAGCATTTTCATTCTTTTTACAAAGTACGTTTCACGTAACCAATAGATGTTGTATATTCTCTTCAACTTCACAACCTATACTCCACGTCCCAAATCAACTCAATCTATTTTGATTCCATTTTGCTCAAATGACTATACATACATACCATTTTACACATTTTAGTCAATACATCACAACAATCGCACGCATATTATTTGTTTTCTTTTCTTTCCTACCTAAAACTTCGTGCTTAAATTCGTATATTACGATTAATATTGTAAACAAGAATCATTATTACTTACACTCATACTTATACTTTTTTTTGTCTACACTTATATACATACTTACACATTTACGTTATAACCCAAAATTTATACATTTTACGTTTACACCCATACTCACAATTATACATTTACTTCGTACTTGTATTCACGTTTATATTCGTATCCATGTTCATACATTTTACGTTTATATTCACACTTACACACTTTTCACACTTAAACGTATTTTACACTTATATTCATATTCACATGCATCTCATACATTTCACTTACACCTACATTTATACAAATTATGTTTGCACTAATATTCACAACCATGTTTATACTCATACCTCGTACTTATACTCATACTTATTCAATTATGCTTACACTTATCTTCATGTTCATACACTTTGTTCACACTTATACAATTATTCCCAAACTTATATTTACACTCATACATTTTATTCATACTCGAACCTTCATGTTTTTCACTTATGCTCACATGTATATTCATGCTCATGCATCTTATGTTCATACGTATACTTATACTCGTATTAATACTCACACGATTTGTATTTAGCACTCATCACAACACGTTTTATACTCATATTTGTACTCATATTTACACTCACATTTTTACAATTTATGTTGCACTCGTACTTATATGTATACTCTCGTTTATACGATTTATGTTTGTGCTCACGTTCATTCGTTTATGCTCAAATTTGTACTCACATTTATACTCGCTTTTCATATACGCTATACTTGTGCTCATACTCTTAACATGTGTTTTGTGTTTATACTCGTATACACGTTCATATTTAAGCTTATATTATGCTCATGCTTTTTACTCAAAATTCATACACTCGCACCTGTACGCAAGCGAAACCCGAGGGATTCGCTTACGTTGGCCTTTTGCTATTTGGAACACAAACATGCTTATATGCTACATTTCTATACACACGCAATTCTATTTTCAGAATTTATGTAACCTTAATTCATACGCAACTAGTACAAACTATGCAGATCATGCGACGATTGGTATAATCGCGGGTGCACACAGGATTATGGTAATGGGCGTATGAGAACCATAGAGTGTACTACTATTTATGGTAAGACATGGAACGTAACATGACACCGAATAACGGGACGGACCTAACATGATGAAAACATGGTGGATACGTCGCCGGTACTTCCTATATATAAGTGTTTTCATCATATTACCAAACTCTCGTAATACTTGCCATGAGAAATTCAGTGTTTTGCAGACCTTTTAGACCTAATACAAACTTTAAACAACTCACAAACGCATTATATCCGATTATCCATGACGAAACTTCATCTTTAACACGCTACTTTCGTCCATCCAATACTTATATCATGCATAAGCTTGCATTCATTTATTTAAGGTCAAACGTTCAGTTTGATACTTCTATTATTCTCCATTATTCCTTTTCTTTTATACGAACCTAGTTCACAGTCAAGCCTGTTAAACGTTCGAATCCTAACTTACCCCTTACCTTAAAACTACCTTCCTATTCTTGTACTAACATACTTAGTAGACCGTTATCACTTTATTTAAGGTACCAAACCGTCTCGCTCCTCTCAATAAACAATTTTTACAAACATATGATTTTATACTATCCTTAAAACTTCCTATGCAAACTACCTCACTTTTACTGATTACAAACCGCTTTATAAAGGCCTCCTTCATAAATACAATGCATTTGTAAAACAACTCCAAACTTAGTAATTCAAAATCACTTTACCTATACACGTTTTACCCATGCTTATGCCTCAAAACCATTTTAGCCAAACAAATCCCCCAACAAAGCTATTTTACTTTCCGTACTTTTCAAAACGTTTCAAAATTTCCAATTCTCAAGTTTTTGCCAAAACCCTTCAAGTCTACCTCTTAAATAAATTTCGGGATGAAATTTCCTAAAGGAGGGGAGACTGTAACGCCCTGCGTTTTTCATACTTTATATATTTAGAAACCATTGTTTGGAAACTCTATTTTTGGAAACCTTGCGTTCTTGTAATCGTTCTTTCTTTGAAATCGTTGTAAAATCCGAGACTTGTATCATAAATAAAACTTATATTTCTTCAATTTCATGTTGTGTATTCATATTAGACTTATGTGCCTTTTGTATTCAAATTTCACGTTTGAACGATGTATTATTCAAGACTTTTGATTCGTTATTACGCTCGATGCTCGTTAAACTAGTTGAAACTCTTAAAATAATAAGATTCGGAAGCTTCGTGAAATGAATAATCATTTAAAGTTTTTTTTATCCTAATTTAAATTCGTTCATAAATATGGTTATTTCCCTATACTATTTTATTTAATTAATTATATTATCTAATTTTACTATTTAAAAGTTTAATTTTTATAATAAACCAGTTAGTCTCGTTAATTTTTAAAGTTAGTATATACAAACTAACCTAGTTAGTTTAAACTAAATAGTTAGTTCCTTTAAAAATAACATAACTTGAGTTTTAATTAAAGTCAAAGGGTGTTAGAGCTATTTTCTGAAACTTTAAACTTACAGGGACTGTTTGGGTAATTGCTGAAAGTATAAGGTATAAAAGAAAGGAAAAGAAAAATAAATAAACAAAAACTGCTGACCACGGGACTCGAACCCGGGTCACCAGTTTCAGCAACTGCGCGCACAACCAGCTGAGCTGGGTCATCACATTGAACAAAACTCGGCCCTAATTTGATTTAAGCACTCATTAAAATGACCTGATCAACGCAAATAAACCTGAACAGACGCGAATTTGAGCGCAATTTTGATGTTTTTTTGAGTTTTAAACCATTTTTAGCATTAATTATTCCCCCAAAACCAACCCTAATCACTTCCTTATAAATACCCAAGGCCTTCCAAGTCCTAAACACTTTACAAACCCCCTCACGACTCTCCCAAACACTCAAAATCGTTGCTGCAAATCAGTGTTTGAGCAGATTCAGCAAGCTTCACTAAAACAAGCATAACTTCTTCATTTCTTGTCGGATTCACTCCATTCTTTTTCCAGAACACTTGGATCGACCTTAGCTTCGATTCCATGGGTATTTCACAGAGAATAAGGCCCTGGAACTCCGGAAAATTGGCTCCAAAGTCCACTGTTCATTTCTGTTTTCATTTAATCTTTGTTAAACCTAACCAAACTTGAGTTTTCTCATCTCAAACCTATGTCCTAATGCTCATAATCAAATGAATGGTAAGTTGGGCTTAAAAACAAGGATGAGACATGTTAAATCAGAGGTTAAACCTCACATATATTCTGTTTTGTTTAGGGTTTTTAACCCACAAGTGATGTTCAAGCTTCAAGCTTGATAAATGTGTGATTATGGACTAACTTGGGTTGTCCAATATAAAATCCCCACATTACTTGATGATTTCTTGTAGAGTAGCCATTTATATTCTTGTATTATTCATAGTTCGTGACCCTCCTTGTATGTTTTACATCAAGTGTAGTGGTGAACATATAAGAGGTGCCTAAATGGAAGCTTGTTCTTCCTACCTCCTACATGACTTATATGACACAATAGAGGTACCTAAATGAAGATTTAATCTTCTACCTCATGCTTGAACTACTTAAACTATTAGACTTATTAATATGTAATACATAATCTATATGAACAATCGAACCTTTGATGATGAACTTGTGTTCATTCGTCAAAGTACTAGACTAACACCATCTAAGACCTAAACCTTGTTTTGATTCTAATGAGTGTCCGACTCATGAAAACATCATAACCTTTGAGGTTTCATAGTGTCAAACAAGTTTATGTGTTAAAGATGATTACTTTCATATGTTATATTCTTACGTTTTAAATTCCAAATCTCGACTCTAAACCTACCATAAACTTTAACCCTTATGCATTCGATCTCATAATCTCATTACTCGTCAACAATTGGATAATCGGGAAGCACATGAAAATTTTGTGAGTATACTCGAACCCATTTTACTTTTTAAACACTTTTGGGTGCAACATGTATTCTATGTAAAAACACAAAAACACTTGAAACTATTTGAATCACACTCTATCCATATTGAAACATGTTAATCTCCCGCTAGTCTATTGGGAGTGAAACTTTGAACAATTCGATGCTTGTTAATCTCGTATACTACGTAAACTATTTGTGTTGATATATGCTCATTAACTTTGCTAGCCCACCTAAACAATTATAGCGCTATAGGATTAACGCACCGCCCATTAGACTTGGGGTATTCTTAAGTTAAACATGTTACCACCCGCTACTCTATTGGGATTAGGCTATTTTAACGCGTTGTATTCTTGGGTTTGAACATATTGTTACACAATCTCAGCATACTAGTAACTTGTATAATGTTGTTCATGTTGGATACGAGCACGTTAAACAATCTTATTCTATGTTATACTATGTATCAAACTTGTATGCTCGCCTTTGCTTTTGCATTGAACTCTATTTTAATACATGTTGCAGGATAATAGGCAAGATGATGCTAAGTGAAGAAACAAGATTTAAGTGGACTTAGAAACACACCTAGATTAAACTATTTTGTTGTTGTATATTCGAAACGATGTTGTTTATGTTGAATTCTTGTATTATACTTTAGCAATTTATGAAATCCAATTTAATCTATATTGTCACCTAGTGTTATTATGTTTTGAGCAATTTGTTCATCTCATCCCGATGTTTCCGCCATCGGTTGGGGTGTGACACTAAGTCTCTTACATCACTTGGTGAAGACAAGCATTTAGTGTAATACTTTTGATTTTTAATCTTTTCGCACTTTTTATTTGGTTTTGTATTAATGACTTTAATAACTAGTTTCTTATGTTGAAGATGGAACTTCCTTATCATTTGTCCGTGGTGTCTTGGCATTATTTTACTGTCTATATAAAATAAAAGATTTACACCATTCATATCTCTACGGTCTATATAGAGATATGTTGGCTACCTGGTCTGGGTTAAGGGAATGGTTTGGTAAGGTTCTTGCCTTGTTCTGTGTATAGATCCTGCATGGACCTGGGTCAAGCTTACTAGGACCTCATTCAATGCCCAATGGTATTGGATGGCGGGGGTGTGAATGGCTTGATCCTCTCATATGTAAACTACTATTAATACATTAACCTGACTACTTGGGATTGTATCCCTGCTGACTCAAACCACTTAGCCGAGGGTAATGTCACCTTCAAAAGAGGGGCCTACCACATTACGCATTAATAATTTAATTAATTATCTTTCAATATTCCGACCCTTTAAGATTGTATCCTTGCTGACTCAAACTACTGGGTTGAGGGTAACGTCAACTTCAAAAGAGGGGCCTACTACTATAACTAAGATAATCTCTTATAAAGTGCAAAAGTGCGGAAATCATCAAAGGTTACACTAAAGGCGAGTCGGATCCAAGTGATTTATCTTGTCTATCTGTTTTATTTTTATTTTTATTTTCAGCTTTTTTTTAGTTTTTATTTTCAGGTTTAAAACCTTTTTCTAAAATTTTGATTTGACTAGACGTTGAGGATAAACCGGTACTAAATGCTCTTGTCTCATTGGACGGCTTCGGTATCTTACCAAAGCTATACTACGCTCACGATGGGTGCACTTGCTCATATGTGTGTTTAGTGTTAGTAAAATATCGTGTTTTATAAATTTAAAACTTGATTAAAGTGTTAAAAAGGGCTAAAAATATACATAAAAACATATCACGCTACACACAAATCAAAGCCCAACTTTATTGAGTGTTAATTTAGAGAATACCAATTCCAACATTATAACCAAATGTCGAGGATATTGAATTAGGCGATTTGAGTAGGGACAAAAACAATAACGAAAATGAATACAAACAAACATCTTTTTTTCAATGTTGATTGATATTAGGTTGTAACTAAGAGTTAACCGTGTAGATAAGTATTTATGATTGAAATTGGTGACATATTACTAACATAATCAGCTAAAATATTATCGGGATCATACACTTTACCAACGATTATATTTTGTCGGTAATAATTTGGACACAATAAACCTATGACAAGGCATGCTCGTGATTGTGTCTTGGAGACTGTTTTTTGGATGATTGCAAGATTTCCAACGGATAGTCGGTCAGAAATACTTAAACCAATTCAAAGTATGACATTTGGCGGGTTGGGCGGGTGTTAGTTTAGCGACCGAACATCCATCGGAAGTCTACCAGACAAATGTTCAGGAATCAAACCTGAAAAGACTATTCGGACTATATTATTGATCTTTAATCACCGACAAGATTTCTTTTCGAAGTATATTTCCGAATAGCCGAAAGTTGTGATATTTATAGTAAACAAAGTATTTAAATGTTTCCTAACAACATTCATCGGTTATTTAGCAACAGAGCTTTCCAACGGAATGCTAACCATCGGTGAAAGTAGGGATGAACATTTTGTATCGGGTACCAGTACCGTCCCGTACCGATCAATTTTGGTATCGGTACTGTTACCTGTTTTTCTTGTTTTTCGGGGCTAGTACCTGTGTCGGTTCCGTACTGTACCGGTATATTGGTTGATTTACCGGTAAATATGGTACCGTACCAATTATTTTCGATACCAGAACCCATTTTTTGTTCATCTTTCGGTACCGGTTTGGTACCATTCTTATCCCTAGGTGAAAGTCCAGTTTTTTTTGTAGTGTAAGTCTTGACAAGTTTTTGAACCTTTACATTTCATGTTTTGAACAAAAGAAATATTAAGTAGTTAGTTATGAAGAATGGTGGATAAAAGTTCATCAATGGACAAAATAACAATTTGCATAAATTAACAAAATATGACAGTCAATGTATTTTTTTAAACGGCCAACGAATACTATACAAGCTCGGCCACTTGGGCAACCTAGCCCATCTGAAACAAATTGCAAGCAAATTACACCAAGTGCGACCCCAACCCATAACCTTCATATTAGAAGGTTACCTCATCCCAGAACAATTGATTAGGACTCGTTGGCGATGATCAGTATATTGATTACGAACAAATCGCTGAAAACCAAATCAATGCTAGATGTCTTTGTACGCACGTCTGTTGAAATGATATTTTTTATGATCCTAAATCGAAATAAGATTTAAATTATAATATGATGTATATTTATAAAGAGTAAAGTATGATTTCAGTCCCTTGGGTTTACACTCAATCACACTTTCAGCCCTCATTTTAAAAAACCGAACTGTCCAGTCCCTGTGGTTATCAATTGCCTGCAATCAAGTCCCTAGGGCAAACTTCTGTTAGTTGAGCGGGGTTTAGCTATCTTTTTACTTATAATTTGAAATGCATTTTGCTCATTTTGTCGTTTATAACCCATAGTGACATATCTCATCCTTTTCAAAACTTTAAACTGAACCATTCACTCCTCCCATTCCATCTTCTCCAAAATCAAACACCATAGATAGATTTAAGGGCTTAGTGACATGAATATTATTGAAGACAATTTAATTTTCTCAGCTTTCGAAGTTTCTTGAAGTTGAAACACCACCTCTGTGCTTGATCTCACTATTACTTCGTTCCACTTTGAACCCGAAAAACCTTTACTCTTGTAATCTCTAGGTGCATATAGAACTTGAAGCTTTGAATGAGCTGCATTTAGTCACAACAATTATTTAAAAATAGTCACAACAATTATTGTTTTAAAAATTCAAAGTGTTCGTGGATCGGGCCCATCTTTAAAATTAGAAGCTTATCATATGCTCTTTTTCTCCGGTTTAAGTTGTGCCCATTGCTCATATGTTACGACTGCAGGTGGAAAGTAATCTGAATGAATGGTGCTGAAATTAATTCACAAAAAGATCAACCTAACAAGTACAAAAAGAATCCATAAACCACTCAAATACACTAAATACTACATAATACTAATGATTACGAACAATAGTTGTTTGAATCATGGAATGCAGAAGGTGTTTGTTGGTGGTGATGGTGAGTGGTGGCTGAAATTGTGGTGGTGGGTTGGGTGTTGCAGAGACTATAAAGGGGATATGATGTGACTTATTCATATTGTAGTTTCGGTCCCTTAAGGGTATTATGGTTTTTTTAACCATAATCCAAACGTTGAACTAACAGAAGTTTGATGGAGGGACTTGATTATGAGCAATTGGCAACCATAGGGACTGGACTGTTCGGTTTTTTCAAATGAGGGGTGAAAGTGTGATTGGGTGTAAACCCTAGGGACTGAAATTGTATTTTATTCTATGCAGTTAATATCGGTGATATATCGGTCATATCTGTCCCCTAGTAAAATATCGATCTCAAATATCGATACTGATATTATTCGCGATATTGACTGATATTTGACCTATATAACCGATATATCACTGAATTATTAGTGTTAAATTGCTCTCTCTCTCTCTCTCTCTCTCTCTCTCTCTCTCTCTCTCTCTCTATATATATATATATATATATATATATATATATAGGGGAAGGTTCAAATGAAAACCACTAGTTATTGTGAAAACTCGAAAACTAATTAAAAAAGCCAAAGAAACACACCAAATTTTTTTTTTTTTTTTTTGCATAATAATTTTCGCTACTTTTAGTATAAAAAAAAAATTTTAATTTTTGTAATGCACATGTGTAATACAAATTTTTTTTTTTTTTTGAAAAAAAAAAAATTTTATATAGAAAAACCTGCGATTTTTTATAAAAAAAATTGAAAAAAAAAAATTTGGTGTGTTTTTTAGGCTTTTTTTAGTTAGTTTTCGAGTTTTCACAATAACAGGGTTTTCATTTGAACCATCCCCTATATATATATATATAGGGTCGGGATTTAGAGAAAATGGTAGAAAGTGTGAGAACGGTGAGAACGCTTAACGATCGTCCGATCAAAACAATCTATGGACTAGATTGGCGCGATTGCGTTTTTGTAAATAACATCAATTTTATTACGTGGACGCGCTTCATTAAGGGTAAAGGGGTCTTTTGACTACTCCACACAAAACGCCATCTCATGAAATAAAACGCCAAAAACAAAAATCACAGACCATTCTATGTAAAACGCCATTAAAGATAAAACGCCAAACTTAATTATAGTAAAATCCCGCCTAAAAAAACCGCCAAAAAATCCTATATATACAACATCTCAGACATTCAATTAAAAACACACACAAAAACCCAAACGCCATATTTTATATAACTCATTCGCCTTAGAAACGCCCAAAAAACCAAACATCAAATATCTTCCTACCCCAAAACGTTTTTTTGAAATTCAGTTTGCCTGTCAGTAAGATTTCGCTAAATGAAATAGACAAAATCCTTAAGTGAGGATATTGTCCATTTCATTGAGTAAAATATTATTGACTTATCCTAAACTTACATCCAATTTATAACGCCAAAACATACAAAAACATTATTGAGGTTTGTTGTCAATAAAGTTTAGTTGTATGGGGTGGACAACATTGTCAGTTATCTTTCTTGACCGAGGATTAACAATGTTGTCTATCTCGTACAGCAAAACATTATTGATTTTAGCGTGATCAAAATTTGAGGTTTAAGGTGATCTTATTTCATGGCGTTCTTTTTATCAGTAAAACGTCAAAAAAGTTAAAAAAATCAAACATCGTTGATTGTAAAAATTCAAGATTGTTGGCTGAAGGATCTAAACTCAATAATATGTTGCTGCATGAGATGGACAAATCTTCAAGAAAAAGATGCTGATGTCAGACTGTGTGCTTCCAAACAGCAACACAAAAAACTACTTGAAAAACAAAATGAATCATACGAAAGTCGAACCAGCCAGTTAACATGATTCAAAAAAGAAGAAAGAGACTGTTGACAGAGAAGATTTGGAAGATCAATTGTTTATGTATTCTTTTTTTTTTTTCCTTTTCAGTTAATTGTTATATAATAAAAACGCCAAAACAGTAAATACAAAAACGCCAAAAAACTCCCAAACTATAATAAAATTACTTTGAAAAATTATTATAAAAACCCAAAAAAATAATAAAAAATAAAAAGCAAACTTGAAAATGTAACTAGAAACAGTAAATACAAAATCAGTAATACTGAAGAATCTAAAACGCCAAACTTGAAAGATGGGACGTGTTACAGACTTCAGAGATAAAGCTTATCAAAAACATTAATTACAAAACAGTAACTGAAAAGACGAATACTTTATTATAATAATGCACCGCCTAATTTAGGCGCCAAGAAGACATCCTATAAAATGATACGTCTCGGCAACTTCCATTTGATTAAACCAAAAAAACAAACGCCAATACTACTAAATACCACCCACTATAAAACGCCAACAATAAACTGAATGAATTGCTATCAGAGGGGAGTAACTTAGAAAGATTTTGCTGCATGAGATGGACAAAATTTCAAGAAAAAGATACTGATGGCAGTCATATGGCATTTGGTATTTTTTGTTCTTGAAGAAGGTTTGGATGAGGAGAAGAGATCAATGACACTGAAGAGTGGGTTCACTATAAAGATGAAGATCCAGATAAAGAAAAAGCGAAAAACTCACTTACACGCCATAGATCTATGTCCCCAAACATCCACAAAAAAAAGCCTGTTCAACAGACGAGCAGGCAAAAAAAAAAATCAAACCGATGGGTTTGTTAAGTTTTACATAAAACGTCATATATTTGGTGACAGTTCTTGTACTATTAAAGAAGAGGGAGACTGATGACAGTGAAGATTGGGAAAAGAGATCCGATTAGGATTTTTAATTTATTTCCTTCCCTTGTATTTTTTTCCCGTGGTTGAAATATAATTTAACAACAGTAAAACGCCAAGATACCACAAACGCCAAAATGTTTATAAAAAATAATAGAACAGTAGGCCATCTTGTTTAAAACCCCTTGGAAAATGTCATTCAAATAGATTTCCTGCCCCCTGGGTTCCAATGGCATACGATGTGAATAAACGCCATAAAAGCCATAAACGCCAAAATGTTGATATAATGAAACCATTAAAACGCCATTAATTATTGAATTTGGTTAACGCCAAAAATCTTAAAAACCAAAAATTAAAACAACATTGGGAAAAAGCGGAACTGGAAAAGCAGAAGATGAAAGGACAAAAAAGCCCCTCCGCCCTTTTCTAAGCGGCGTGACACGTGTTGGGCCAGGAAGCGTTCTCACCGTTCTCACACTTTTGAGCGTTTTCTCCCGATCATGTTTCTATATATATATATATATATATATATATATATATAGGGGAGGGCTATATAGAAAACCCTTATGTTTTTAAAAAACCCTAGAAAACCCAACCTCCCGATATTTTTTTTTTGAAAAAAATAACACATGTAATATACATGTTTTTAAGAGTTTTGGGCCAAAAAAACAAAAAAGCGCCGAATGAATGTTTTTAAAAAAAAAAATAAACAAGTTTCAGCATTTTTTGCCTAACACATGTTAGTCACGAAAGTTGCTGAAATTTGTTTATTTTTTTTTAAAACATTCCTTCGGCGCTTTTTTGTTTTTGTTTTTTTTTTTTTTTTGCCCAAAACTCTTAAAAACATGTATATTACATGTGTTATTTTTTTCAAAAAAAAAATGTCGGGAGGTTGGGTTTTCTAGGGTTTTTTAAAAACATAAGGATTTTTTGTCTAGCCTTAGCCTATATATATGTACATATATAAAATTCTGCATTATATAAAAATCACCGATATCTCACCGACATAACCTATATCTCAATATCGGTCCTTGACCGATATCCGATATTTTACCGCATTAACTGCATAGACTTTAGTCTATTTAAATTTCAAATTCAAGATATGTTTTGAATTTTTTATCTTATTTAATCTATTACCTAATAAATAAATATAAAGTTAGACACGTGTCACTGCCATTAGGTAAGTAAATGAACCAAACGAACACCAACATAGGCATGTTCATGTTCGTTCATTTAACTTTTAACCAAACACGAACACGAACATATAATCAAACACATTTTTATTGTTCATGTTCGTTTAGTAAGAAAATGGGCATGTTCATGTTAGTTTATGTTCATTCACTTAGAACCTAAACAAGCAGTTCACGAAAATAAACAAACTTAGACGAACATAATTTAACAAATAATAAACAACACAAATGAACATAATTGACTAAACCTAAACGAAGATAAAGTAATATTTATACAAAATTGATGACTAATTGTGATATATTCCATTAGGAAACCTATTTTTATTACTAGAATACTCAATTACCAATCAGTTATATTTATATAAATAGTTAGAAAGATCCTTTTATGTTTAATATTTATATAAATATAAATAAACGAATGAACATAAACAAATGTAAATGAATGAACATAAACGAACGTTCATGAAGATAAATAAACGAACAAAACATATGTTCATATTCGTTTTAATTAAATGAACAAAAAACCGTGTTCATGTTCGTTCGTTTATTAATAAATGAACATAAATGAACTTTCCGCCAAACCACTTTATGAAAATTAATGAACGTTCGATTCGTTTACAGGCCTAACCATAATTTTTTTTAGCCGAAATCACTCCGTAACCCTACATAAAGAAATGTATTACAAAGCAAGAAAAAGTAACTAATCATATTTTAATATTATCAATTCTTTTTTTGACCATCTATGACATAGTAAGTTAACCATTAATTATGAATATATTTTATTCGTCAAATATAAACCACTAACTAGGGGTGTTCACGAGCCAATCCGATCCGAGTGAGGGTCTGCTCATGCTCGAATTGAATTACAAATATAAAGCTACTGTTACAATATAATGTAGTCTTTTAAGCTTGTTATAAGTAACTATTAATAAGTTATATGTAACTTAGGGTGTAAGGAGTGGTTAAACACTTTGGAGTGGCAAAAAACCGACCAATCAGAGCGCGCCATGTCAATCAGTCAAAAGTGTTTAAACTTTGGTGAAAAGTGTTGGCAATGGTTTAGACACTTGGTGAAGTGGTAAACTATTTTTAAAAAAAAAGAAAAAGGTGTGATTAGTTGAGATTGGAATGGACCCCACTCCTTATACACACACACTTCTTCCCCGCGTCGGCAACCATTCACCGCACCCTTCACCTCACCGATCGGTAAAGGGGTCGGCTGCGGTGTTGCCGATCGGCAAACCGAGTTTGCCGCACCCCTTTACCGCCCACTCCGGACACCCTTATGATTAAGAGTGTTATATTATTTACAAAAAAAAAGTCGCAATAGTTTATCTTGTTATGAATTTGGATTGACGATCTCACCTAAAAAGAATTGAAACCTTCACATGGACAGTTGATAGTTGTCGTTGTTATACCAGACATCCTTCCTGTTCCTATTTCTATCATTTTGAAATTGATATTTCTTAGTATTATTTTACATTTCCTAATTAAAAATTATAAAATGTATATTAAATATGTCTTAAAAAACCAAAGGTTACCAAGAAAGGTGTTTTAAAATTTTCGCCTTTTGTCAAAAAAATAAAAAAAATAAATAAAGAAAGGTGTTGACTTGCTATGAGTGTCGTAAGAAATGTGATGACTGGAATAAGTAAGTTGGCCTAGCTAATTTACAACTGCATATATTGTTTTAAAATACCAAAAACAAAAAGCACAACACAAAGGGAAAACAAGTATACAGATTTTAGCAGCTATACACCCGGCCGGCCCGGCACGGCCCGACCATATTCGTTATTCGGAAACATGGTCATGGTCTTGTGCAGTTGTACAAACCTGCTCATATTTCGACCGGTGAGTTTTATCTTTCTGTAGACTCTTAACTTGATCAAGGCTTTCTCTTGTCCACCTTTACATGAAGATTATACCACTTTTTCTTTGCTTTTTTGTCGTCTTTCAAAATAACCCGTTTTTTACTACTACTGCTACTGCTATTTATTTGTGGGGCGGTTGTGTATGAAGCTTGTATCTCGTGTCTTTGTTTAAGAAGCTCGTCAATCTACAAGATAGAATGATAGATACCCTTTATCAACCACAAATCTTAGTATGTAATAATTAAGACGCAATTTGAAATAAGTAACTTTAAACAGTTTGCAAAAGGATGTCTGAATTCAATACCGTTTGCATTTCTTTTGTGTATCTGCTTGTCATGTCAGTGAATTGTGCAAGAACCTGAGAGAGAATGCATCAGTAAATTTTATAACGAAATTAAAAGAAAATACAGATATAGTATTCTACAAAGTCTAAACCAAACCTGTCTATATTCCGTTTCAAATTTGGAGATTTCCGCTCGTTTTGTAGAAATATGTGCTTCCACAGCACGCAGATTCTCCTTTTCGTTAACAAAAGAAGCTGTAGAAAGAATCTCAATTGTGTAGCTAGCACTTTTAAAGAAATTATCGCCTGTAAACAAAAATACCTTTGTCAGATATGCAAACGTAAGACGTTTTTTTATTAAAAAAAAAAAGAAAAATCATAAATCTAACCATAAACAGCGAATGTATGAACGCCAGCTTTTAATTCGGTAATTTCACAGGGCTGAAATCCTTCCAGCTTCCTAAAGAAAGCAGTATCTGGATCCTTCTTAGCCATCTGGAGCCACTCATCATTCATAATATATAAGTTGAAATAAGCTACATACAAGATGTAAGAGTAAGATAACTGAGTGTGTGTTATGTACTCACTAAGCTAGATTGTTGATCCAATTTATAGACAGGAAACCCAAGGAAATACATTCCAGCAATAGTCACCTTTCCTTTTTTTGCACCATCTTCCTGAAATGGGAAAATTCATAAACTTGTTTTGTTTTCTTAAAAGCACAATTTACAGGATTCAAATTGTATCAGATTCATGTGAAAAGAAAGAAAGAAAGAAAGAAAGAAGATTAGCTTCAGTTTTAATGTAAACCACAAGATATAAACAAGTTTACTGCACACCTGCAGAGCAAGATTCAGTCCACCGTTTTCGTCCCGCTCAAAGTATAAAAGCTGCAAAACAGATATCCTATTAGTCAACGTGTCAAACCATGGATACTAATGTAAATGCATAGACAAAACCATTAACTCATATAATTACAAACCTTGAACTTGCTCTTTTCTGCTGATTGCACTCGGCAAACTATTCCAGCCTGTGCTTCCTTCTCAGTTATCCTAACAGAAAAGAAATGGGCAGATTGCTTTTCGACCTGTTAACAAATGTGAGATGCCATATGAACACACACAAATGAAGTAATATATAATAATGGAAGCAGAAACAAACCTTTCTAGAAACAGGCTTCCCCAAAGCAAGGGGATGGGTCGGGACTGTACCATTTATAGCCTCCTCTAACACGGTTGCTGATACAAGAGTTTTTATTGGAACTCCAAGTTTGCTGTCACATTTCCAAAAAGAAGAAACTTAAATTAGGAGTTTTTATAGTAACTCTGTTGGGTTAATCGAGTTTGTTCACGGGTCACACAGGTTGCAGGTTACATGTTTCAGTTCAGGTCAGCGGGTCCGATCTGAACTGGGTCGTATATATATGGGTGGTCAAAATGGGCGTGGGTCAGATGAGGAATTGGTCAGCCGATTTAGATGGAATATGGGTCACCTGGTTAGCGAGTAAACAGGTATATCATGGGAAAATATGGCACACGGGTTTATGGATGAATAATGTTACGTGGGTTGTCTTTTATTTCATATATAAGCAATTTTACATTCAGTTTTCTATTCATCTCTTGTGTAAATCATTTGAAGTTCTCTACAAAGAAAAGAGTCCCAAATAGTGTGTGTATAACCGGGCCTGAACCAACAAATTGAGCAAAGAATAAAATGAAATGAATCAAGAAAAAACCTAAAAAATGCAGCAACCATGGTACTCATAGCTCCCAAACTTGAAAGATCAAGCTCCAAATCCTGGGTTTCAGCTTCAATCGCCTGAGTACAAGATTATACTGTCAGCACGAATTATTACATATTAAAATTCAAACTCAACAGTGGAATGTTACCTCAAAACCAGCACTATCATACTGGTTCCGTTTATCGGGATCAGATAATATATTATATGAATATGTGATCTCCTTAAACATATCAGCAGCTTTAGGGTCATTTGCATTCTTGTCAGGATGGTACCTAAGATAAAACATCAACAAACATATTTTTGAGACTCAAAAGTCCAAATCAAAGATTAGAAAAAGGAAGATTATACATTTACATGAAAAGGGAACAACAAGTATTTATAGGCAGTAGCAATTAAAAATTGGCAACCCAAAACATCATTTATTACAGACAGATTTTGCAACCAACATCTTAAAACTGAATCTTGTAAACAGCTCAATCACAAATATTCAGAATATATAATAGGGAAAAGAAGATACTTCAAAGCCAATTTACGGTAAGCGGTTTTGATTTCTTGATCTGTGGAGCTAACAGAAACACCAAGAACCTCATATGGGTCTCTCCTTAATTGATTTTCTCCCTTATTCTTCTCCGATTTCGATCTGTGACCCGGCATTTTGAAAACCCTAAAATGTTTTCAAGATAAAACGAAGGTTTCCTGACAAAAATCTTTGTTATGAAGAAGAAGAAAGAAACGGCATTTGGAGACACCCTTAAAAGGAAAGAAACAGATCAGAGCCCCCTTTGATTTGCTGGCTCGTTGGAGGAGAAAGATGTAAGCTTTCTTTTCTTGGAAAACAAAATTGGAAATCATAGAAATGGAGGGGAAATTAGTTGGAACTCTTTGCTTTTCATCTAATATCTTATTATGTTACAATACACACCCTTAACATATATATTACTATGCTTTTGTTCCTATTAACTTATCCGGTATACCGGCGTTAATAAAAAGTTACCTAGTTATATCATAGTATAATAGTCAAGGGGCTAATATTGTTGACGTGATAACAATTTCAAGTTTTCAACTACCGTTTGAATTGGGGGTTAATCGTTAGCTCGGGTGCATATACGAGAAACGACTATGTAACACTCATTCATGAAATAGAATGTACTCAGGGGCGCCCATTCGGTTTTTAATTTTAGTGAAAATATATATAACAAACTGAAAAGGAACCCATAAGTAAAATATAAAGGGAACCCATAAACAAAAAAGCCTTGGTTCCACTGGTTAAGTCCGCGTTATTCTCCATAAGTCACTCGGGTTCGAATCCCGTATGAGGCGTGATTAATTGTTTTTGTTCCGTTTTTTTTTAATTTCTCTTTCCATTTTTTTTCTTTAATGTAATAAAACCCATTTAGGGTTATAACACAAAACCTGGATATCTGGTAAATACACCATTAGAACCCCATTTTCTTTTAAGTTTGAATGAATAGATCCTTCCGAGTTCGATCATAGCCTTTTTATTCATATAAGTAATATTATGGGATACAGCAAAGATCAAAGAATGATGTAACATTTCAAATCTTTTATCCAAACGTACATGTTTGTTCAATTCTCAATGTTCAATTTATATGGCATCTTGGATTGATCTGATGGATTAGATAACATAAGTTTTTACATTCTTACAAACCAAAGTTCGTACGATGATTCCTATTTGATTATGGCATTTTAAAGTTTTATTTCTAAATTATTTTATAGTATATTAATGAATGAATAAGAAGATTCAAATTTCAGAAAAATCAAATACAGAAGTTGTCCAAATATCAGTATAAAATTACTAGCTAACCTTATTTACAGAGCTTAAGCCATGAAACTACTGGTCACGATTCTGAGTTTGAATAATGCTTGGTTTTGAGTTTTCAAAATAGTATGACCCGACCCAAACCAGAAAAAAATATATAATCAAGTTGATAACTATTTGAACACTAAATATTAGTGACACCTATGAAAATAATTCCAAGGTCCGCCACTGATAACCAGTAATGATTAAAATATTTAAATGATATAGTTAATTAAAGTATTTTTTTCTGCTCTCTTACTTCAACCATATAAAGATCTTAGTTAAAATGATTTTATTCAAGTACATAGTTGAGAGTGTAATGCAACGTTTTCAAAAGATGAAAACTCGTCGTCAACAACTTTAGATAGTTTTTTTTATTTGTAAAGACTATCGTATTTTATATTATGTGATTTTAAATTTCTAATGACGATTTTCTTTTAATCATTGTATCGTACTTTTATTATGTGATGAACCTTACCCGATCCGAATTGTCGAACCGACCCGAAATTCTTTATGTTCAGTCATATGAAATTGGAGTATCTAAAAAGGTGAACCCAGTGAAAAATATTTCTGGATCCGCCACTGAATGTACTCCCTCTCACTAGCATCCTCTCTCTACCTAATAGTCGTATCAAAGCTGTTCCACCCTTTTGTAATGCTTATCACCGGTGGCAACCTAATCAAGACACCTAAGATGAATCATGGAAACAAATACTCGCAACTAGGAATTAGAAAAGGCGCTCATGGAGCATGTATGAACGAATTATACTATGCATAGGAAACGGAGAAATCATTCGAAGATTTACAAGAAACATAAAAAATTTGCTTTGGAGATGGCAAAAATGCGACAATTAAAAGTAGTTCGTAATTTTCATTTTTTAGCTACGATGGTGAAGGGGTAAGGTCCCAAAAACCTCATAAAAAGGATTTGAGACCATACCACAAACTAGCTTTTCAACCTTTTTTAACCCTGCGCGGCCGCGCATTGGTCTTACAAAAGGAAGAAAGCAATCAGTAATTTATAGTCGCGCGCCCAAAAGAAAACATAAATCCTTACGCCTTCTCCCATTTAAAGGATCAAAATCCTTTGTTCAAATACCTCCGCCTAAATATCCAGACTTGGATATTATTTTACCAAGACTTGGGATTTATTCGTCTGTGTCCACACAGCAATGTGTCACACCAGATTACAGCAGTAATCTTCTAGAAAGAAATACAATCGTGCACCACCCAGACGGTTATAACCGTCTGGACACGTGTCATCACCACAAGCAACCCTGGAATCACAATGAAGGCATGCAATTGGAGAGTAATCTCCACTTAATCACTTTCCACGTGGCAGCCCCCCAGCCATAGATCAAACCACGATCCGTGTGCATCCACATCGGATCGAGACAAGTTAACGAAGGATCAAAGAACTTAACGGAAGGAAATATAACCGCTACGGCGTTAACATCTTCCGTCATCTTTTCAATAACAGGTTTTCCCTCCCAAACTCCCGGTTATAAATATGAGAACTGTTCAGGTATAAACTCAGATCACACTCACTTCTCAAATACTTTCTCTTCTCCATTACCAATACTTATTCTCACACCGGAGTCGGGTCAAGGAGAGAACCTTCTTCTCCCCTTGGCGAGGCTAACGGTGTTCTCTTTTGCAGAATCACCGGAGAAGAAATTAAGCTGCAACTGAATCAACCGAGAGAGAGCTAACCCTTTTATGCGGATTCAAACCCCCTAACTATCTCGGTTCCGACCATTTAGTTAGTGTTTCTTCAGATGGCAATCAAAATGTTGGTAATAACCATATAAGTTTGTGGAAATTGCCCAAAAATAGATAAGCTAAGATCAGATTAAACCATCAATCGAACCCGAGTTTACAGAGTTCAATGGTAAGGATATGGAGCGTTGGTTAAATCATTGTGACTAGTTCTTTATAATTGATAAGGCGCGAGCATTTTAGAATTATCGTACACGACTATTTATCTAGATTGGACTAGTTTACAATAGAACCATTCATACATGTGAACAGTGGGTCACACTTGGCATGGAATAATAACATACGATCATTGACATAAAGGTTTTTGGATTTATTATTGGAAGATGCTATGGGTAAGGTAACATCATTTGTACAGTCAGGTAGACCGATTAATTATTGTATGGCTTTTGACTCCCTATTACATAAAGTCACTATATCTGTAAAGGGTCTAAATTCAAAATTCAGAAGTCAGATGTCTAGTACGGATGCTTAAGCCCACCAATTTCAAAGATGCTTACTAGTATATGAATATTACTACATGTTAATTATACATATTGTTCCATATTTTAACTACTATGTTATATGTGTAGAGAATGATCTCATCATGAATTTGTGTATGTTGTCATTCTTTAGCTAGGTGGATTCGAAGTCTAAGTCAGCACTTCCTTTGCTTAACTACATTTCCCGTTTCTGTCTATTTTTATCTATTTATGTTTATTTTAGTTTAAACTTACAAAAATACCAAATCATATATATTGTTGACTTTTTTTTGACTAAATAATGATAAAGGTTTAGTATCTGAATCTCTCATGTCAATGGATCGACATTCGGTTCCTACCGATATAGTACTACATATACGATGGGTATACTTGTCTATTTGTGTGTGGTTTGATTCTAAGGTGAAATTATTTCTATATATTTATAACCCAGTTGTGTGAAAATCTTTATTTAAAATATATTTACACCAACACACATCACCTATGCTTTAACCTAACTATAAGATGATTCGAATCTCACACTAGTTACACCGTAGGTGAACCAAGGGTTCAAAACAAGTCTAGTCTGAGGCAACAATGGAACTCTGCAATACA
The DNA here is from genome assembly GCA_030545235.1 of Helianthus tuberosus. Classification (NCBI taxonomy): domain Eukaryota; kingdom Viridiplantae; phylum Streptophyta; class Magnoliopsida; order Asterales; family Asteraceae; genus Helianthus; species Helianthus tuberosus. The sequence goes on from CM060442.1 coordinate 166,324,644, forward strand.
TATACGATAGATACGAATATACGATTGCCTATTTGTGTGTGTTTTAGTTATATGGTGAAAACCATTCATAAAAATTTAAACCTTAATTGCATGAAATATTTATTAAAAATAAATATATACACCAACACATCACTTATAGTTTAGCCAAACTGCTAGATGATTTATATCTCACGGTAGCTACATCGATCACAAGGGAATAGGGGGATTAGAATAAGTTTGGGTTAACAACAAAACACTACAAGGAGTGGTACATCAGCTAAAGTGTTAGTGCGCATCAATGCGTCTAAACTAACCCTATAACCACCACCTAGAACTTCAACTAACACACAAAAGAGGAAGGGTTCGAGAAGATTCTCAAGCAAAGAATTGTAATACAAACGAACTTGTGGTGAATGTTTTTGATGCAATGAGCTTTTTATTCCTAACCATTGATGCATAAACATGATGATTTCATGCTAGAAGTATGTGTCGAGGAAGAATAAGTTGGAAAGTGGAAGTTACTTTAACTTAACCCGTGTAAGAATCATTAATCTCCTTATATGCAATAATAGGTATTCCCTCATACTCCATTATGAAAGTTATGGGTACCAATGGGAACAAAGAGCTTCAAATCATAATAGATTTGAGTTTACCCCAAACTTTTTAGACAAACTACTTGCTACCAAACTAAAATGTCCATCTAGAGAAGTAAATCCATGAAAATAATAATTGCTAATGATAGTGATCTTCAGTGTGCTAAAATATGTAACGAATTTCAATGGGTGACACAAAGTACTTAGTTTACAACTGATGAACTAATAATATCGCTCAAAAATTACAATATGGTATTGGGTGTTCAATAGCTACAAGAATTAAATTATATAATTTGGAATTTCAAATGGCTAGTTATGCAATTTAATGTATAAGGGAAAGTGTTGAATACTAATTCTAAGTTTTTGTTCGACTAAAAAATATGTTGGAAAATTTAGTAAAAATGTGGTTTTACTAGTGCAACGATGAATGGGAAATCGATTATTTGTGTCAGTAAACATGTCATGACAGATTTTAACTGATTTTGCAATAAATTGATGGTTATTAACTTATTTTCAATAAATTGGATGGTTAATTTGAGCTCTTAAGTCTTAAGGATGTTTCATCAATCTCAAAAGTCTAATTTATTACAATTGAGTATTTCATTCAACTCTTGATTAATGGGCATAGAAGTTATGGTTTGTATGATTTTATAATGAATTTAAAGGTTCATTTTATGTATAGAGAAAAAATCTATGGGTTTTACGAAAAATTACACCAACTAAGAAACCTTAGTATATTTCTTCATTCCACACCAAACTAGAGAGGATCACTCTCTATAGGTTCATCTCTATTTTTCCAGACTTCTAATACACTAATTTATTTGTTGTAACATCAGTCGTGTGGCCTTCTCCGGCAATACATACTGCTTCTATTGTTGTACTATGGGAAACAGACGCATGGTCTAAGTAAGGCGTGAAATCTGTTTTAAGGGACCCGTGTTGAACACCAATCCTCAGCCACAACAGTCAACATTAGTTTGTTCATTCTTGCACCCAAGAAGGATCGTACAAAGCCGAAGCGGAAATTGTACAAGAAGAGGCGGCTCAAGTTCTTATTGAAGATAACGGTCTGAACCACTATATTTACATAAAATTGTATTTATGTTTATTTTTCATTTGGATTTGTACACGGTTGTAACACCCCAAAACTCGAATTATTTAGTTCCTATTATGTTACCACGTTTAAAAGAAGGAAACGTAATAACTAGGTTATTAAACCTAGTTAAATGCTTGATTAAAACAAATAAGGATTTAAAATTGGGTAAATTATGAACAAGTGACAACATGAGGGGTTGATTTTGGATAAATGGATAGATAAAACATAAAATAAAAATAAAAACCCCAAACACACACACCTGGGCGTGTGTGTGTTCGATCAGAGAAGAGGAAGAAAGGGGGAAACCCCTCTCAAACCCTAATCAACGAATCAGATGGGAATTGGGCTGAATTCGAACTTGCATGAGCCTAAATAGTGATTATCTAAGCAAGCTTTAGCCAAGGTATGCCTTAATTCTCTGATTTGATGAACAACCATGAAGTGGGTTTTGATGAATTCGTGAGTTTGGTCTAAATTATGATGAAAGCTTGCTAATGTTATCTTGTTTAAGTTGAATCTTGGTTAAATTTTAGTTATCTTAGTGATTTAGAATGAAACCCATGTTTATGAGTATGATAATGATTATGATGAACATGGGTATATTGATGATTTTGATTATGTTGATGCGTATGTTATGTGTTAGGTTTTGATAGTAACATGATATAGATGATAATGTGATGTTGCTTGAATGAAAGGATTCATGAGATGAATATGGGAAGAATATGCTTAAATTACTTGTACATTATGCTTAGATGTTAGTATGCACGCCAAGTGTTTGATGAAATGACTAGGTGAAGTTAGGAAGCGAATTTGTATGCAAGAAATTAGTAGCTTGGTATAGGATGTAATAATGTTGTAGTTAAGTTAGCATGAGATACGTGTTTTGGACGAAATATATGTGGGTAGTTAGTTAATGATGTAATTTGGTAAAAGTATGCTATAGGAACTAGTACTCTATGCTTGAATGGTGTGGTGCACCTCATGTGTCGGACTAGTTGTCAATGGTAATCTAGAAATGGATGTACACTAAATGTGTAGCTTGTGGGTTTATTAGTAAAGAATGACATTGAGATTATGTTAAAGTACTAACTTTGAATGTAGTTGAAATTATAGGATGATGAAAGCGTTAGTTGTAATGAATTGTTTATACATGTGAATGGTGTAATTAATTAATCGAGTGATTGAATGTGTTCTAAAACATGAGTATGAAATATATATGGTATCGATGTTATGGCCTACTACATCAATATGGACATAAGTTACTAAGTTGGGAGTTTGTATGCTTGATCGTTGACTTTCTAAAAAGTCAACGAATAAGTTAATAGCATGGTTAGATTTACGAATATGAATGAAAGATTATGAGGAATCATATTATATATGCTAGACTAATTATGTGCTATGTATAATGAGGAATTAGATTTCATAGATGTGGAACAATGTGATTGCCGATTTGTGTCTTATGCACGTTGATGAATGATTGATTAAGAAAAGTCAATGTAACTATGAATTTAAAATGGATGTTGATATGGAATGAACATATATACTAACAATGTCATGGGAATGATGGCATGAAAGGATAGGTATCGCATGAGCATGGAAGGCAAATGGGTCAAGATGAGGCAAGGAAGCGGTTACGAACACGGATGCACAAGGTAAGTGAGTTCCGAACCTCACTTCTTAGTTTATAATTAAAGTCTATTTATGAAGGTTAGGAGTCTTATAGGAATGATTGAGAAGGTAAGTAAATGGAAAGGAAAGTCGTAATAAGTTGTTAATAGTTCACAAGGTAACGAAAAGTGCATGGCGAAATCAAACGGGTCGAACATATATGTATGAATCGTGTAACGGTAACGTAATTTATAAAGTTTAAGGACCTCAAGGTATGGAGTTTTAGTTAATTAGGTAGGGAAATGTTTTATGAACAATTAGAAACAAGTTTCAAGTGAAACGGATGCAAAACGAGCAAGTTATGCGAGTTTTGGTATTATAATGGAACGCTGATCTGGGCGCTAGCATAACTTACGGTAGCCAGCATAAGTTACGATAGGTGCTGAAGCCATTTTTCCACCGTAAGGCAGTAGGTTGTCACCGTAAGGATTTCATGGCCACCGTAAGCTACGGTAGCTACCGTAGCTTACGGTGGAGGTCAGATACAAAATAAAAAGTTTATGCAATTCTTCGTTTTTCTTCGAATTCGGACCCCATGAACCCATTCCAAGCCTCGTTAAGTTTTTATAGTGTTCCTCAACCCTACGAAATGGCTTGGTAAGTTACGGCTGACTACGGAACTCATTCTTAAGATCCGAAACATACCCGAAAGACATTTAAAAAGCGTTTATGATGTGTGAGCGAGTATGCGGGGTAATGAATTAAGTATGTGGGTATGTATGTATAGATTTAACTTCATTCCAATAGGCTTAAACTTGTAATAATCATGAATAGGAGTGAGTATGTATATAAGTTTGTTTGTACATGTCTTATTACATGGAGGTTTGTAATTAGGATACGCCAGTAATTCGTAGGGAATTATGTAAGTGGTATGTAAGAGTTAGTATGTATGTATGAATGTATTTATGTAAGTATATATGTACGTAAGTATGTTTGCATGTATGTATGTGGGTATGAGATGCGTATAAACATACGTGGGTAGGTACTTATACATGAAGTAGGATTTATTGTGCATGAATGAACGGAATCTTGTGTATGTGTTTGTATAGCTTAAATAAGTTGAGTATTAAGTTACTAATTCGGGGTCATGAGTATGAAATGAGAATGCAGGTACTCTATTAATGTCCTTATCAAGGATAAGGAATTGGAATGCTCGAATGTACACGGAAAGCATATTCGTTAGGATTAGTATGGGAAGAAGGAAAGCGGACTAGTCATTGATTACTTATGTTTAGTTTAGGAATGACGTCACTAAATTTAATCAATGCAGATGTATGTGGTGAATGCAGGTTGCGCGGACTTAGCATCGTCATGAAGAATAGAATGATTGAAGATCGAGTCAAGAGCAAGGATTGTACGGAAGAACAGTCGTAGTTTTAATTATGTAGTGTTTAAACATGTGAAAGTAAATGTGTCACACCCAGACTTTTGCGGAAGCGTGATTATGTGTGACTTGCTTAATATCATTGCATTCAACTATAACAAACAACTATATGATAAAACCAAGATGTTCATCCATAGATAGTTTTAAAAACATTAGATGCAACATTGTTTTAAATCCCAAAACACAGACTTCGCATTTAGAATACAACACCAACAAGTTTTAAGTTCCATTAGGACTTCACAAAAGACACTAATGAAAACTAGGCTTTGGAATATGTATCCTATCCAGGATAGGATACACACTCCAAACCATTCGACACCAGATGACATCTTTTATTCCCAACAACACTTGAAAACTTCAACGCCCACCAGATCCATACTTAGTTTCCTGAAATACATGTAGTTTGAAAACATCAACAAAAGTTAAGCGAGTTCATGTGTTTAGTGTGTGAGCTCGAAATAAACTTTGTAATCATTATAAGTAAGTATGTATTTGTAAACCCTGGTATGAAAGCAAACAAGGAAATAGATCAATTAATGGTTTGCAAGGCCATTAACATGTGTGCAACGACGTAGGAAGGCTCAAACCTAGCAGATTTTGTATCGGGCCTCTGGTTGTAAGACATACTCACCTCATGGGCCAAACCCCGGTCCACATGGGTGTGGGCTCGCTACACCCAAATAGATCTATCACTCATGTACCTCGGTCCTTATACGAAGATTAATGGTCTTAAGAGTGCGCCTACCCATTCACATGATCTAACAGTACATTCCTTAGCTAACCATACCAATTGTAATCGTTTGTAAACATCCCGAAGTTATAAAATAAAAACAGTAAAAAAGGGGGACACGAACTCACGGTTTTGCGTTCTTCAATCCGACGTAACTCAAGCTGCTACTAGTGTGCACGACTACCTACAACGTACTACGGTCTATTAGACGAGCGATCGTGCCTTGACTTAGTATTAATTAGTGTCTTTGAGTTACGTTTCATGGCGTCATCAAAATTATTCCAAGTTATATAATTATTTGTTAAAATAATAAATATTTTAACTTAAATTATAATTATTAAATTTTGGAATATTTGTTATAATAATATATTTTAACTTGTCATACTTATGTACTTGTATATGTATAATTTCCCAAGGATGGGGGTATGTATACTTGTATTCTTAACCTTGTGTAATTTTTCCAGGTATCGGTGACGTATTCCGGTGTATATTTATACGTACGAGAATACGTATTTTTATTGTGTTTATTAAGTATTCTTATACTTAATTTCTGTATTTATTTTTCCGGAATAATATTTCTAATAAAAATACATCAATATATATTCCCAAAATATATATTTTAAGAAATATTACCTAGAAAAATTACTTATGACTTTTCCCTTGGCAAAAATATTTATAAATTTTATATAAGTCTCAAAAATAATATATTTTCAAGTTTAACTTGGAAAATATATATAAACTTATTTTTCACCCAAAAATAATGTATTTCATATTTATTCAAGAAAATATATATTTTCTCCCAAAAATAATATATCTTCTAATAATTTCCAAGAAAAATATATTTTTACTTACCAAAAATAATATATTTTTCTCCTTGTAAAAAATATGATATGTTTTGTAATAATTGTAAAAATCATATTTTTGTTCTCTTGGTGTCCAAAATACTAATTACCAAAATATACTTATTGTCGCAACCCCCGCCCCCTATCTGTCCCGGGAACGGGTAGCCGCGAGAGCAGTTGTGGTGGTATCATTTTTGTTTATCATTTATTCATTTGGCAGCGGAAATTTCATCAGGACCGTAGTTAGGAAATGTTTATCAGAGTAAAACCACCATATTTTATAATAGTAAACACATGGGTAAAACCCAAGTTTCTTATTACAACATGTTTATAGGGATAAACCCTATTTTATTGAATTTAAAACATCGTCTTTTAGGTAACTTTTATAGCCACGTTTTTCCAAGCCGTCAGTGCTCTCCAGCTGGCTTTCTTCTAATTGGCTTTTACATTTTGTTACCTGAAACGCGTTTTAAAAACATTTGTCAGTGGGAAATACTGGTGAGTGAAACCCAGTTTAATCAAGGAACATATTATCTTTAACAGTATTGAGAGCAATCACGTTGTTTATTTCTACACAATTACTCATTCAGTATTATCAATCCTGACTGGTGGGTCATATTACACATTGGCTAACTCGTCGTCCAATGGCAACGTGTTCCACATTTTGTATACAAAACCCCAACATACCGGCAGTAATTGAAGAACTACAAAGACTCAATCACTACTTAATAGCATTGTAAAACATTTAACGTTTTGTAAAAACAATTTACAAAAAGGAGATTACTCACATTGCTGACTTAGGTTTCTTCTATGGTTTCCTGGAGATTATCTATAATTTACACAATGCACACACGTTAGTATAATAACCCTTTATATTTACATTAGTTATACCCTCCCCGAGACGGCATTCCAACGACTACGTCGGGCAGAACCTCGACAGCCGTTACGGAACCCTGGATCAATCGGGCAGCGTATCTAATACGTAACCGGGGTTATGATACTTACATTGGGGCAGAACTTCGTTAATTAGGGGGATATTATGCCCGGAAATTATGCTATCTATCAGAAATTTCGAGATTTAGAAAAGAATTGAATGAGCAGACTGAAGGCCCGATGCCCTCTTTATATAGGGCTGAAAATTGATGTCCTCGCTGCCCGCGTAAGGTTAGGCTAAGGCCTACGCGGCCCGCGTCGTAGGGGGTTTAGACCGTAGGTGATCCGGGTCACGAACTAGGTTCAACACGTTGCTGACAGGTGTCAACATCGGGGCTTGCCTGACCTTAGAGCTGTCGCGGCCCGCGTAAGCTCAAGAGGTGGCTTACGCGCCCCGCGTAAACCTCATTTTTCTTTTTCTTTTTTATTTTTAATGGCATAATGTATTTTGGGCTCGGTTTTCACATACGGTGTATATTTAGAGACATATAGGGTTATTTTAAATTATATTAGGGTGTTGAAAAATATTCAGGAGGGTTGTTATACTTATGAATTAAATTCCAGAATATTTTTGTGAGTTATATTCCTTGTTCAGTTTGTCCAAGATGTTGGGTATAATTCGTATATTTATTTCTTGGAATTTTGGTAATATTTTGGATTGTAATTTTTGGTATTTTGGTGAGTTATATTATTTCAAGTCCTAAAATAATACGACTAATACACATAATATACAAATAATCACACACATGGTAACATCTAAATATATATTTCCTAAATACATATTTAGTCACTTTTATTTACAAAACCAACCTCCAATATTTATAATTTTTGTAACAAAAATTATGGCAAATTTTATATGAAAATTCATGGTTTAAAATATACTTGTAAAAATATTTTTCTATCTGTTTAATTTTTAGAAAAATTTTGCCACAGTTTCCCCTTAAATTAAATGGAGGTTTCCATGCTTTCAAAGCATATCATTTTCTTTTATAAATCAACCATTACTTACCAATTTTCTAAAATCAAGCACAAATTACTACTTCATGAACTTGAAAATTTACAAAAATTTGTAGTAATTTACTAGTGTGTTTAGTAAGCTTAATTACCCTTTAAAGCATGGCTGTTTATTTAAAAACTTCATTTTTAAAGAAATTAGTTCTTTACAACTTGTACTAAATTTTCTAAAAATGTTTCTTCTTGAGTTTTTCTTGTTACATATATATTTCTACACTTGTTTAACCATTAAAAATGTGGTTGATTCCTTTAAGAACCAAGCTTAAGTAAATCTTGTATTTTTAACTTGGTTTCTTGAAAATTCATTCTTGAAATCATAGATTTACAAGACTTCATATTTACTTTGATCATCACTTTACAAGAAAAATAACTTTCACTTCAAGTTCATGACTTACATATGGACGATTACTTTGATCTTAACATAATCATCCTCTCATCTTGCTAGATCATGTCTTTAATCACCATCTAGCAAGAATCATATGATGTTTAACATCATAAACATGAGCAATCAACAATCAACAAGCATAACGACACTTAAACAACTTGTTTTCATATGATTTTAGTCTTATGTTCAAGTTTCATGTTCACGATTCATAGTGTTCTTTATGATTAAGAACTTGTATCATCTTTTTACCACCAAAACAAGATGTAAAATGAAGAGTAGAATGATCTTACTACTAGCTCAAGGCTAGGGATGATCACTAGATGAAAAAGAAGTGGATAAAAGCTTGTGTGAGTGGTCATTTAGCTTCCAAAGGCTCCAAGCTTCCTTATACACCTTCTTACACCTTTGTATATATGTAGAATGATTGAAGAATGAAAGATGATGATGGATGTGGGTGTGGTTGTGTTCGGTCGTAAGCAAGAGGAAGGGAAGAAGAAAGCTTCAAGTGTGAAGTGTGTGAAAGAATGAATGTTGTGAACTCTAAGGTCTTCTTATAATCCACCACACAAGTTTAGTCTAATGGTTTTTGTGTTTAGTAAAGGAAAAACATAATCTAATTTAATATTCAAATAAAATCTTGGGTGGGCCATGTATGTTGGCCGATTATAGGTGGGGGGTCTTTGGCTAGGTGGTAACTAATAGTTAGGTTATATGGTTAAAAATCAAGTATCTAGTTAGGTTATTTAGTTACTAGATGTTATATAGTGTGTTATGATGTTCGGGGACCATAACTAGCTTGGTAATGTTAAATCAATGCTTCTAGTGAAAATTTGGTGTTTCGGGTAGTGTCCGGTTATTCGGTTGGTTACCGGTTCGTTAAGGTGCTAAACTATGCAGTTTATTGTGCTTTATGTTACCTTTTGTGACAGTTTTGATTCCCGATACTTAGGAAAGCATTCAGGAACATTTAACCATATTTCTGCATGATATTAAAGTGTTTAAATGCATAATTTTGCTGATTTCTGTAGAATTCTGCAGTTTATGTGAGTTTTAGGCACTTTCCGGCACTTAAACTATCACTAGGAAGGCAGTTTTATGATCCTTACTTCCCTACACACTATACTAGTGTAACTCTTGGTTTCTGGCTCATTCTGTGCCTCAATACCATGTCTGTCTATGTACTGAACTCCGTCAGCATTTTTCTGATTTGTCTGATAACTGTGCTACATTTGTTTCGTTCATCATTTGAATCAATAAAGTGTTGCATGCAATAATGATATGACATTTGCAATATATGATGCACATGTATATATGATAACAATAATCAGAAAGTATTCATGTCATAAATGTTAAATCAACACAGTCATTAAGCACTAATTATTGTTTAATAATTGTACGGATGCATGCAAATTTGGCAATTGTCACATTATCCCCCTGTTAAGAAAATTTCCTCCTCGAAATTTAAACTACATTAACTCCTTAGGGTTACATTATACGTGCATGGATATGAATAATACCAAAGTGATTAACCACGAAACCGAATCAAGACTTATTGAATCAGGTGAATCCAGGGACATAATACAAAATAAGAACCCAGCGGTTAAAAGTATGCGTTTCAGAATTTGATGTCAAAGGATACGAGACGTATAGAAGTATAACCTAGTGTAACTTAGTTTACAGGGGTTCAACAAAAGAGGAGTTTTGACCGATAGAATTCCAAACGATACGATCGTTTACAATATGCAAATGAGTTCTAGAAATAATAACATCCGCTAGATGAACTCAGAATCAGCAAGCTCAAATGTAATAGTGACATGAAAATGATCAGTCAACTTTCCAAAAAATAAATGAATAGAAGTAGTGTGTTGACATTATTGAATTGCGAGAATACACAAAAATGAAATACAACCGAATGTATCATTGTCTTAATACATAGTTGCATTAAGAGTGTTTAAAAGACAAGTCAAACAAAAGTATGTGTAGTTTCGTGCGAAACGGTTGATCAGGATTAGCAAAAGCTACAAGTTTATACCGACACCACAAGGTGCCGTAATGACATAACCCAATAACAGAGGTGACCGAACAAGTTCACCGTGTTTGAAATCAAATGAAAGTGAAATGAAGCAACTTGAAAATTTGATTCACACGGCATCGCAGGATTTTTCAATTGAATATGGAAGATCAGAGAACTACTAGTTTTTGACCGAAGATGAACAAGCAATAGTTATCGCAAGGCATTCGAATGATAATGAAAGAAACGTTGATAGGTATACCGGAGTATAAGAATGAATTTATGTACCATTGTCTTAACACACGATTGTGTTAAGACTGCTTTAATCATGATAAAACAGAGCGGATTTAGAGCAAGTCAATAATTAAATCCATGTATAAGATGCGTATACGAGATTAGCGCAAGCTTCAATTTAGTGAAGGCATCACCACAAGGTGCTGAAATCATCGAACGATTTAATGGAGACGTAGACCAAACAAGTTTACTACGACTCGGAACAGATGAAACGCTTGCAAAAATGAATTTGAATATGATGTTTTCAATACATCATATGATGTCTTGAATTGAATATACGAAATTGACAAGTTCAAGCAATTGAACTTGGTTTCAGCGCAATCCGACAATAACTACATGTATCGACAAGGGAATTTCGGCATGGTTACAAAGATAAACCATGTATGTAACTGGAAGGAAAAGAAATTTCGAGAGGGTTTTGTTGACTCAATATCAAGGAGTCGATACTTACAATAATGCTGATTATCCGAGGCACAAGTATAACAACCCTAAAGAAAACCGACACCCCCATAAATTTTCCGACACCCTAAAAATATTTAAAATATCCCAATATGTCCCCAAAAACACCCCATACGTGAAAACGGACCCTGAATACCTTTTATATCATTAAAATTAATTAGAAAGGAAATTTTTGGGGCTCTCGCGGGACACGTAAGCCACCCTTTGAGCCTACGCGGGCCGCGAGCGATCGAAAACGTGGCGATACCCAGTGATGACACGTGTCATCATCGTGGCGAAGCTAGTCGATGACCCGGATGAGCTAAACCCTACCCGACCTAGTACGCAGGCCGCGTAGGCCTTAGCCTACTCTTACGCGGGCCGCGTAAAACTCAAAATCAGCCCCTATAATGCTGGATCTCTGGCCTTCAGTCGAATTCGCTCAAATCTTTCTTTCTTTCTCTAAATTTCACGTAGTATACTCTATACTGGGGTCTAATACCCCCCCTAAATAGCGAAGTTCTGCTCCGTTGTAAGTATCATAACCCCTGGATACGTATTAGATACTCTGCCCGATTGATCTAGGGATCCGTAACGGCTGTCGTGGTTCTGCCCGACGTAGTCGTTGGAATGCCGTCTCGGGGAGGGTAGTACTAATGTTAAAATGGGTTATTATACTAACGCGTGTGCATTTGTGTAATTTATAGATTGTCACCAGGAAACCCTTACAGAAAACCTAAAACAGCAATGTGAGTAATCTCCTTTTTGTTAACTGTTTCTACAAAACCTCACACGATTAATTATATATTAAGCAGTTATTGAGTATTTGTAAGGATACAATTATCATCGGTATGTTGGGGTTTTGTAAACAAAATTAGTTACTGCCTTGCGAGGAGTAGCTTTTCCACAAGTCGGGTTTGACAGTACCGTGGGTGGTAATTGATATGACTTGGAAACAAATGTAATTGCGAGACCGCCCTCAATACTGTACAATGGTTTTTATTTAAACTTGATTGAACTGGGATTCACTCACCAGTATTTCCCACTGACAAAATGTTTTTAAACGCGTTTCAGGTAACAAAATGTGAAAGCCAAATAGAAGCCAGCTGGACAGCACTGGAGGCTTGGAAAAGTGGCAATAAAGTTACCTAAAAAGAAATAGATGTTTTTATTAAATAAAATATGATTTATTCCTATGAAATTGTGTGTACTGAAAACTTGGGTCTTTTCCATGTGTTTAATATTATGAAATTGTAGTATTTTACTCTGATAAAATATTTCCTAACTACGGTCCTGATGAAATTTCCGCTGCCAAAATTAGACAATACCAGATACCACCGAAACTGGCCGCGGCCGTCCGTTCCTGTATTTGTATAGGGGGACGGGGGTTGCGACAGAGGGTGGTATCAGAGCTAAGCCACTGATTCAGCCACAGTAGTGTTCTGCTGACACCAAAATTCAAATTGTTTGGAAATAAATTACGGGAATACGTGCACAATTGTATTTTCTTGTTATGTGTTATTTGACTATTTGTTAGTTTACAGTATGAGCGACCAAGGACCATCTGACGCGTACCGTCAATTGTCTGGTTCGCGTAGAAGCGAATGTGCCTCTTCTCAGCCTGCCCTCTCAGGGTACTCTGCTGATACGGAAGAAGGAATATTCGTATTTAAGGCTCAATCTGAAGAGTCATTTCCTCAGAAAAAGAGGGGATGGTTCAGTAGGGGAGCACATGAGCGTAGAAAGCGTATGAAAAAGTTACAAGAACAGAGAGCACTATCCGCAGCCAAAAGAGAAACCAATGCCTATGCCCAGGACATGCTTAATAGGGGTATAGCCAACATTCACATCTTAGCAACCACTGCAGCTAACCCTAACCTGGAGCAAATGTTAGTACTCCAACCACAACCACCAATTCCTGACCAACCGATGGAGATAGAAAACCTTGAAAATCAAGTAGAAATGCATGATTTTAATCCGGAAGAAATACCTAGGGTACCCGCACCAAATCCCTTAGATCCAAATTACGACCCATGGTGGGATGATAATAGGTACTATGTGCAACGTTACCCGATACACGAAGACATGCCCATGCAGAACCTAGGAGCCTACCCAGGGTTAGATCCACTAGATCCCTATTACGATAATGATGTATTCATTAGGGAGATTCTAGAAAATCCTTACCCATACCAGGCCCCTATACCTCCGTACCAGGAACCCGCACCCCAAATTCCGAACCCAGTCCTAGATCCTGCACCCCCAATGAGTGTAGAAAACGTACAAGAACTTAGGACATTTGGTGAGGAAATTTTAGAAAATAGTGAAAGGATGAGACAGGTGGGAGAGCGACTCGTCTGGAAGTACGACGAGCGCAATATGAATTTCTGGATGAATCCATATCCGTAGAAGTGATAGTGATAGTGGAGAAGGTTATAATAATAATAATAATAATAACAATAATAATAATAATAATAATAATAATAATTATAATAATATTATATAATAATAAAATATGTGTGTATGTGTATGAAAAAAAAACTACGGATGCCTATTACTAGTAGTGTAACTTTAAATTTCAGTCGGTATTGTAATTTTAATTTCAGTACTGGTGTGTAATAGATGCATATTATATGAATAGAGTAAAGTCACAAAGATCGACGCTTTTTACCAAAGTGCGTGACATGTGATTGACTATATTAAATATTATTTTGTGATATTAATGAGTGGTAAATGTTTAAAATTCAGATGGACAACGAATTGAACCAGGAAAACCAGAGTGATAACCACCTGAATAACGATAATCTGAATAATGAGAATCCGAACAAAAATAACCATGGAAATCAAGTGGATAATAGTGCCATCCAACACATAGTGGCACAAGGAATCATAGATGCAATGCCATTTATTATCCAAACTGTTAAAGAATCAGGTAATAAAAGTAAGCATAGCAGTAAGCGACCAACTGAACCAGAACACAGTGTAAACAATGGACCTGTACTTCAAGTGCCCATTCCCAAAAGAAGAAGAACCATGCTTTATGGTTGTTCTTATAAAGAATTCCGTTCCTGCAAACCAATAGAATTCTCGGGCAATGAAGGACCCATTGCATCTCTACGCTAGATAGAAAAGACTGAAGCTGTTTTAAAGATAAGCAAGTGTGCTGAAGAAGACAAGATAATGTTTGCTTCTAATCTATTTAAGAACTCAGCCTTAGAATGGTGGAACACTATCCTCCAGTCAAGAGGAAGCGATAGGGTTTACAACATGGAATGGGAGGAATTTAGGAATATGGTAGAAAGGAAATTCTGCCCTCCCAATGAAAAGGAACAGATAGCAAATAAGTTCATAAACCTTAGGATGACTGGGGTAGATAGTAAGGGGTATACTACCACATTCTTTGAATATGCTAGAATAGTACCAACCCTTGCATCACCTGAACTGGTATTAATCTCCTGTTACATCTGGGGATTAATTGGAGAGATTAGACATGTAGTCAAGGCAGCTAGACCCCAAACTATAGAAGAAGCTGTAGAACTAGCAAATACCTTGAGAAATGAATTAATCCGTACTAGAGAAGAAGACCAGAGGAGAAAACTAGCTCAAAGGCTTACCCAAGAATTCCGTTCTGGGAATTCCAACCGTAGGAATATAGGTTCTACCTCTACACCATACTACTAGGCCTGCAAGAAAAAGCATTCGGGAAAATGCTCCACTCACTGCAATTTCTGCAAGGCCCCAGGACACAAGGAAGAAGATTGCAGGAGAAAATCCAGTAATGGACTGTGCTTCAACTATGGAGAAAAAGGTCACATCAAGCCGAACTGTCCGAAATTGGCTCCAGCTGCGAACAACAAGAATACTAAAAATGCTAGAGCATTTGTTCTTACTGCAGATGAAGCCTAAATGATTCCGGACGTCATAGCCGGTACGTTTTTAGTTAATGATGTTTTTGCTAAAGTATTATTTGACTCTGGTGCAAACCAAAGTTTTATTAATACTTAATTTTGCAAACTTCTCAATCAACCATTAACTAAACTCTCCCAAGAATGTCTAGTAAAGACAACAAATGGAAAAACGGTTAGGATTTCTGAAATCTTGCAAGGAGCAAGAATAGAATTTTTAAATCAAAATTTTATTGCAAACCTTTACCCAATGAATCTGGCAGGATTTGATATTGTATTAGGAATGGATTAGTTAATAGCCAATAAAGCCAGTATTTTATGTGATCAAAAGTCAATCCAAGTAAATTCACCAAGGGGTGAAAAGATCACAATTAAAGGAGATAAACCATCTAGATCCACGAAATTCATCTCTGTGATGAAAACTGCAAGCTATATAAGAAAAGGATCTATAGTGTATTTGATTCCTATAATCACTAACACTAAAGGAAAAGAACTAAAAGATATTCCAGTAGTGTCTCAGTTTTCAGATGTGTTTCCAGAAAAATTACCAGGACTACCGCCAGACAGAGAAGTTGAATTTAGAATTCACCTATTGCCAGGAACAGCACCAATTGCCAAAGCACCTTACCGTTTGGCACCCGCCGAAATGCAGGAACTGAAGAAACAGTTAGACGAATTATTGGAGAAGGGATTCATACAGCCAAGCTCATCGCCATAGGGAGCACCGATTTTATTCGTCAAAAAGAAAGACGGATCAATGCATATGTGCATTGACTACCGTGAATTGAAAAAAGTCACAATTAAGAACCGGTACCCATTACCAAGAATCGATGATCTGTTCGATCAATTGCAAGGAGCTCGATTTTTCTCAAAAATTGATTTAAGGTCAGGATATCATCAATTAAAGGTACAGGAAGAGGATATTCCTAAAACCGCATTTAGAACAAGGTATGGTCAATATGAATTTACTGTCATGCCATTTGGTTTAACCAATGCCCCAGCCGCATTTATGGACATGATGAACCGAATATGTAAGCCATATTTGGATAAATTCATAATTGTTTTTATTGATGATATTCTCTTCTATTCTAAAAGTAAAGAGGAAAATGCAAAGCATTTGCACGTACTTTTAAGTTTATTAAGAAAGGAAAAGCTTTATGCTAAATTTTCAAAGTGCGAATTTTGGTTAGAATAGGTACAGTTTCTTGGACACTTAGTTAACCATGAAGGAATTCATGTAGATCCAACCAAGATCGAAGCGATTACCAAATGGAAAACCCCTGAGTCGCCAACCGAGGTTAGAAGTTTCTTAGGATTGGCGGGTTATTATAGAAGATTTATTCAAAATTTTTCTAGAATAGCCATTCCCTTAACTAAGTTAACCTGTAAATCCATTAAGTTTGAATGGGGACCAAAACAAGAAGAAGCATTTAGAATTCTTAAGCAAAGACTAACCCATGCACCCATACTAGCGTTACCAGAAGGAACTGAAGACTTTATAGTCTACTGTGACGCTTCTAAGTTAGGTTATGGATGTGTGTTAATGCAACGTCAAAAGGTTATAGCTTACGCATCTAGACAACTTAAGAATCATGAAGAGAATTATTCAACTCATGACTTGGAATTAGGAGCTATAATTTTCGCCCTTAAAATTTGGAGACATTACCTTTATGGTAGTAAGTTTACCATATTCACTGATCATAAGTGTTTAAGGTATGTTTTCAGACAAAAGGAACTGAATATGAGGCAAAGACGCTGGATGGAGATTCTTAGTGATTATGATTGTAATATCCAGTATCATGCAGGAAAGGCAAATGTAGTGGCTGATGCTTTAAGCCGAAAGTATCACGAAAAGCCAAAAAGGGTACGTTCTCTTAAATTAAATCTTCAAGTAGATTTAAATGATCAAATTAGAAAAGCACAAGAATCAGTAATCAAGAATGATACTGAAAAATTAAAAGGAATGATTAAGGAATTAGAACAAGGAACAGATGGAATTTGGAGATTTCATAAAAAGAGAATGTGGATACCTAAATTAGGGAACCTGCGTCATCATATATTAGAAGAAGCCCATAAGTCCAAATATACGATGCATCCTGGAAATGATAAAATGTATCAGGATTTAAGAAAGAATTTTTGGTGGATAGGAATGAAAAAGGATATAGCAGCCTATGTTTCTAAATGTTTAACCTGTTCACAAGTTAAAGCTGAACATCAGAAACCCTCAGGATTGCTGCAACAGTTAGAAATGCCAGTGTGAAAATGGGAATTGATAACAATGGATTTTGTTACCAAATTACCCAAACCAAGAAAAGGTAATAATACAATCTGGGTGATTGTAGATAGGCTAACCAAGTCAGCTCATTTTCTACCAATGAAAGAAACTTTTAGTATGGAACAATTAGCTAAATTATATGTAAATGAAATTGTTTCATTACATGGAATACCTTTATCAATTGTTTCTAATAGGGACAGTCATTTTACCTCTCATTTTTGGGCAAGTTTCCAAAAAGCAATGGGAACCAAGCTAAATCTAAGCACAGCTTATCATCCTCAAACAGACGGACAAAGTGAAAGAACAATTCAGACGATGGAAGACATGCTTAGAGCTTGTGTAATTGATTTCGGAGGTAATTGGGACGATCACTTACCTTTAATAGAATTTTCTTATAATAACAGTTATCACACAAGTATCAATGATGCACCATTCGAAGCACTTTATGGACGAAAGTGCCGAACCCCAGTCTGTTGGGCAGAAATTGGGGAAAAGCAACTATCTGGACCTGAGATAGTGCAAGAAACAACTGACAAGATTATTCAAGTCAAGGAACGACTGAAAGAAGCACGTGATCGACAGAAGAGCTATGCTGATAACCGACACAAACTGTTGGAATTTCAAGTAGGAGATAAAGTATTGTTAATAGTCTCTCTTTGGAAAGGAGTAGTAAGATTCATCAAACGGGGAAAGCTAAGTCCTAGGTATGTTGGACCTTTTGAGATTATTAGAAAAATAGGACCTGTAGCCTATCAGCTACAACTGCCAGAGGAAATGGCAGGAATACATGATGTATTTCATGTATCAAATCTCAAGAATTGTTTAGCCGATGAATCACTGGTGGTACCTCTTAAGGATATAGAGGTAAATGAACAACTCAAATTTGTAGAAAGGCCTCTACAGATTGAAGACAGGAAGATTAAGAATCTTAAGCATAAGAGATTAGTTCTGGTCAAAGTAAAGTGGGACTCCAAAAGAGGACCAGAATACACATGGGAGCTTGAAACAGAAATGCAAAGGAAATATCCACACCTGTTCCAGTAGACCTCGAGGACGAGCTCTAAAACAAGGTGGGTAGGATATAACAACCCTAAAGAAAACCGACACCCCCATAAATTTTCCGACACCCTAAAAATATTTAAAATATCCCAATATGTCCCTAAAACACCCCATACATGAAAACGGACCCCGAATACCTTTTATATTATTAAAATTAATTAAAAATGAAATTTTTGGGGCTCTCGCGGGGCGCGTAAGCCAACCTTTGACCCTACGCGGGCCGCGAGCGATCGAAAACGCGGCGACACCCGGTGATGACACGTGTCATCATCATGGCGAAGCTAGTCGATGACCCGGATGAGCTAAACCCTACCCGACCTAGTACGCGGGCCGCGTAGGCCTTAGCCTACTCTTACGCGGGCCGCGTAAAACTCAAAATCAGCCCCTATAAAGCTGGATCTCTGGCCTTCAGTCGAATTTGCTCAAATCTTTCTTTCTTTCTCTAAATTTCACGTAGTATACTCTATACTCGGGTCTAATACCCCCTAAATAGCGAAGTTCTGCTCCGTTGTAAGTATCATAACCCCTGGATACGTATTAGATACTCTGCCCGATTGATCTAGGGTTCCGTAACGGCTGTCGTGGTTCTGCCCGACGTAGTCGTTGGAATGCCGTCTCGGGGAGGGTATTACTAATGTTAAAATGGGTTATTATACTAACGCGTGTGCATTTGTGTAATTTATAGATTGTCACCAGGAAATCCTTACAGAAAACCTAAAACAGCAATGTGAGTAATCTCCTTTTTGTTAATTGTTTTTACAAAACCTCACACGATTAATTATATATTAAGCAGTTATTGAGTATTTGTAAGGATACAATTATCGTCGGTATGTTGGGGTTTTGTATACAAAATTAGTTACTGCCTTGCGAGGAGTAACTTTTCCACAAATCGGGTTTTACAGTACCGTGGGTGGTAATTGATATGACTTGGAAACAAATGTAATTGCGAGACCGCCCTCAATACTGTACAATGGTTTTTATTTAAACTTGATTGAACTGGGATTCACTCACCAGTATTTCCCACTAACAAAATCTTTTTAAACGCGTTTCAGGTAACAAAATGTGAAAGCCAAGTAGAAGCCAGGTGGACAGCACTGAAGGCTTGGAAAAGTGGCAATAAAGTTACCTCAAAAGAAATAGATGTTTTTATTAAATAAAACCAGATTTATTTCTATGAAATTGTGTGTACTGAAAACTTGGGTCTTTCCCATGTGTTTAATATTATGAAATTGTGGTATTTTACTCTGATAAAATATTTCCTAACTACGGTCCTGATGAAATTTCGTCTGCCAAAATTAGACAATACCAGATACCACCGAAATTTCGTCTGCCAAAATTTGATCAACTTCAGGGAGCTAGATATTTTTCTAAGATAGATTTACGCTCCGGATACCATCAGTTAATGGTACAAGAAGAAGACATACCTAAAACAGCTTTCAGAACTAGGTATGGTCACTACGAGTTTACAGTCATGCCATTTGGATTAACAAATGCTCCTGCAGCATTCATGGACATGATGAATAGAATCTGTAATCCGTACTTGGATAAAATTGTAATTGTCTTCATCGACGATATACTTATTTATTCCAAAAGTCAGGACGAGCACTGTGAACATTTACAAGCACTCTTAACTTTGTTAAGAAAGGAAAAGCTTTATGCCAAATTCTCGAAATGTGAATTTTGGCTACAAGAGGTGCAATTTTTAGGACACATGGTGAATCACGAAGGTATTCACGTAGATCCCGCCAAAATAGAAGCAATCACCAAATGGAAGGTCCCGCAATCAGCTATGGAAGTTAGAAGTTTTCTAGGGTTAGCCGGATACTATAGACGGTTTATTAAGGATTTCTCCAAAATAGCTGTACCATTAACTAAGCTAACCTGTAAAGCAGTAAAGTTTGAATGGGGACCTAGGCAGGAGGAGGCCTTTAGGATTTTGAAGCAAAGGTTAACAAACGCCCCAATTCTTGCCTTACCAGAAGGAGCAGAAGATTTTGAAGTTTACTGTGATGCTTCTAAGATAGGATTAGGATGTGTGCTAATGCAATGCAAGAAGGTAATTGCGTACGCCTCAAGGCAATTGAAGAAGCACGAGGAAAACTATACGACTCATGATTTAGAGTTAGGAGCCATAATTTTTGCCCTTAAAATTTGGAGACACTATCTGTATGGCAGTAAGTTTACAGTCTATACAGATCATAAGAGTTTAAGATACATATTTGGGCAAAAAGAATTAAACATGAGGCAAAGAAGATGGATGGAAATTCTAAGTGACTACGACTGTGATATTCATTATCACGAAGGAAAAGCAAATGTAGTCGCAGATGCCCTAAGTCGTAAGTATCATGAAAAGCAAAAGCGAGTTCGTGCTCTTAGATTAAATATACAGTTAGATTAAATGGAACAACTGAAGAATATCCAGGAAACAGCAATCAAGGATGATGCTGAAGGAATGAAAGGAAGAATAAAAGAACTAGAGCAAGGAGTTGATGGAATTTGGAGATTCCACCTAAACAAGGAGAGTTAAGAAATAAGATTTTAGAGGAAGCCCATAAATCTAGGTATACCATGCATCCTAGTAATAATAAGATGTATCAAGATTTAAGAAATAACTTCTGGTGGATAGGAATGAAAAAGGATATAGCTAGATATGTATCTAAGTGTCTAACTTGTTCACAAGTTAAGGCAGAACACCAGAAACCCTCAGGTCTACTACAACAATTAGAAATGCCTGTATGGAAATGGGAACTAATAACCATGGACTTTGTTACTAAGTTACCCAAAACCAGAAAAGGTAATGACGCGATTTGGGTAATTGTGGATCGATTAACCAAATCAGCTCATTTTCTACCCATGAAGGAAACCTTTAGCATGGAAAGATTAGCAAAATTGTATGTAGATGAGGTAGTATCCTTACATGGAGTCCCACTCTCTATTGTATAAAAAAGATAGTCATTTCACTTCACATTTCTGGACAAGTTTCCAAGAAGCAATGGGGACACGATTGAATTTAAGTACTGCATACCATCCCCAAACAGACGGACAAAGTGAAAGGACGATCCAAACTCTGAAAGACATGCTCAGGGCATGTGTGATAGATTTTGGAGGAAACTGGGACAACCATTTGCCTTTAATTGAATTTTCCTATAACAATAGTTATCATTCAAGCATTGAAGCTGCCCCGTTCGAAGCACTGTATGGACGAAAGTGTAGAACTCCAGTTTGCTGGGCAGAAATAGGAGAAAGTCAATTATCAGGTCCTGAGATAGTGCAAGAAACCACCGACAAGATAACTCAAATCAAGGAAAGACTGAAAATGGCTCGAGATCGCCAGAAGAGTTATGCAGATAATAGACGCAAGCCACTAGAATTTCAAGTTGGAGACAGGGTACTCGTGAAAGTTTCTCCTTGGAAAGGAGTAGTTCGGTTTGGTAAGAAAGGAAAACTGAGTTCAAGATTCATAGGACCATTCACAGTAATCCAGAGAATAGGGCCGGTCGCCTATCGCTTACAACTACCAGAAGAGCTAGCAGGAGTACATGACGTATTTCATGTATCCAACCTCAAGAAATGTTTATCTGATGAGTCTCTAGTAGTACCTCTTCAAGACATAGAGGTAAATGAAAAGTTGAAGTTCGTAGAGAAACCCCTCCAGATAGAAGACAGAAAGATTAAGTTTTTCAAACACAAAAGATTGGTACTTGTCAAAGTCAAGTGGGATTCGAAAAGAGGACCCGAATACACCTGGGAGCTGGAATCGGAGATGAAGCAAAAATATCCTCACTTATTTCAGTAAATCTCGAGGATGAGATTCTAAATAAGGTAGGGAGGATGTAAGGACCTGCAAAAATGACCATAAACAACCCGTGAGTGAAAACCCGGACCCCTGAAACCCTAATCCTCATGAAAAACCGAGAAAACAAGGAAATTGGATTTCACGTGGGTCGCGTAAAAGTTAAGCTAAGGGTTACGCAGGCCGCGTCAACTTAAAGTTGACCGGATAAGCGTTCCAGGCCACGTGTCGCACACGTGGCGGACCTACTGATGACACACAAGCCCTAGCGGGCTCTCGCAGGCCGCGTTAAATGTATCTAAGGGTTTATGCGGGCCGCGTAAAACCCAATTCAGGCTATAAATTGCCTTTGCATGGGACTTGCTCCTGCATTCGAAATTTTAGCTTCAAAACGTCCAAATTCTGCAGAAAACAAGTATTTAGGGGTCACGACACTGCTACGATACAGGGTATTAACTCGATCACTGCTACGATACAATGTCCGATCGATTGAAACCGATCCGATGGATGTTTAAGTGTTGCCCGTATTTGGGCTATACTTTGTCATTCGTCGTGAGGGTTTTGATATCGTGAGCTTATCGTAAATGTTGTATTAAGTTACTGACCTAGTTTCGTGTGCATTGTTGTTTAAATTAGGTTATCAGGCTTATCAGTAGGCTAAACTCTGCCCAATTAAACATGGGATGTGAGTCATTCTCTTTTTATCAAAAGTATTTTACAATACCCAAATGTTTTCCAGTTATAATTACAGGGATTAAGTCTTGGTTATCATGAATCACTGGCTAGTGGGGTATTGTGCACATTACTAATCTCTCACAGTTAGGTTCATCAACCTAACAGTGATAATCATCACTACTTGGGTGAAAGGACCCATTAGTGGTATGACCATCGTCACAGGGTGTGACACAGCGCCAGATAAAAATAAGATAGTAGCCATTGTAATCGTTCTTATGCTGTAATCTATAACTAATGTGTCATTTTATTTAACCTGAATGACTCGCCAGTATTTCCCCGCTGATAAAATATTTTCAAAACATGTTTCAGGTGACTTACTGTGAACCAAGGAAAAAGTGCTACGGAGCACTAACAAGCTTGAAATGGTGGCTCAGTAAAATAAATAAACATGTTTTGTAAAACAAGGGATTTCCTCATGAAATTTCCTTTACTGTAAATTATGGGGTTGTCCCAATTTATGAAATAAAATAATTGGGCATTTTCAAGTTTCAAAAGATCCTGTTAAACTTCCGATGTCAAATCAAATAATAAATACCACAGAATTTCTGTCCCGCGGCTCCTGGACGGGGGCTGTGACATGAACCTAGAGGTTCCACCATGACAGAGCCCCATCTTGAAACAGTCCAAAAATATATGTGGCTTGTTTCTCTGGTGTACAATTGCTCATTCGCAAAACAGAACCCATATTCTCAACCCATCTCACAAAAGCTACGGCACCTCCAGTGCCGTCGAAGTTCAGAGGCTTGCAGTCCAAAAACTTCTTATAGGTACAGCCTGCAACCCAAGCAGCATCATTCACAGAAGGCATTAGCAAAGCACACTCGGAAATGTCCAAACGTATTGTAATGTGTCTTAGGTGACTTAAACATTACCGTTAGGTGGGTTATTCCCTGAGGTACCTCCGCTGTGTCTGTAGCGAAGAACCCCGTGCTGTGCGATGGCCTGTGTGATGCGCACTTGTAATTCTGCCTCGGTCATGGGCAGCTGAATGTTCCTTCGAGGAGACATTCTCCTTCTAATAAGAAGATCGGATTGGTCAGGTCTTATTTGTTAAGTAAATAAGTAACTGTCTAGAGGTCGTATGTACATATATATAAACAATCATCATATCAAACAATCATGCAACGACACAATCATGGCATAAACAAGTAATTCAACAATGTGTTTAGTGAGAACATGACGATTGAGCTTTCATTAATTATTGACCATAGTTATATTGTTTACAAGATGTATCACATTAAAAGGGACACAGGGTCACACTACCCTTGTCCAATAAGTCTGTCAATATACAAAATCATACGATCAAAATGTGGTCTCCAAAAGGCTTCACAATCTCGGCTCAAAAGTAGTGCTCTCACCAAAAGTAATGCAATCTGCATAAGACCAAAAACCTACTGTACTGATGGCGGAGGTGGAGGAGGGAGGAAAAGCAAATTGAGAACATGTGCGAGTTCCTCCTCGAGCTTGCACACATGACGAAGCAAGTAACTGATTTGCTGCTCGACAGTAAGGGATCGAGCATCAAGCTCTGGAAAAGGAGTAAGAGGAGCAGGTGGACGAGCAAAAGGAGACGGTGATGAACGAGGGGGAACAAAAGCAGGCTGATAAGGACACGGTAAAGGACGCGGAGTCAGCTCAAGCTCCAAAATCCTGCGACTCATAATCTCAAACTGGAGCTGAAGTGAAAAAAGTAACTCATCCCGTGTATAACCAACAAAATGAGAGGGATGATAGGGGCCTGAAATCGGCATGGAGTACGGTGGGAACCATCGGAATGGCTCATCAAGTGGTGAAGAAGTAAAAGGAGCAAAAGGTGCAGACTGAGGGATCTGTGGAAAAGCTGCTGAAACAAAAGGATCATCACACGGGTGCTGGCCTAAAGTACCCTCCCCTGGACGGGGTACGGGTATGTCCTGAAGGAAAATGATAGGTAAGTCGGTGCGATGGACATCGGACTCCAGAGAGGGAAAAGGAGCAACATCAGCAGGTGCGGGAGCAGGTGGAGGAATAAGTGGCTCAACAACAAGAGGGTCAACGGGTGCATGAACTGGGTCAGGTATGAGGGGTGCAATGTCTGGTAAACCAAAAGGAATAGGGTCAGGGTCAGGTATCGGCTTAGGATCAGCAAGTGCAACATCAGGCTGATCAACGGGAGCAAGATCTAGCTCAGGATCAAGCTCGGAGTCGTGTGGAGGAGATGGTGCAGCTGACATGGCCGTGTCATCATCAGAATCAGTGGCATAGCACTGTAATCCAACTGCCTGTAAATCTGACGACATCACAGACTCAAAGGAATCTGAGACAGAGTGCAAAATAGAATCAGAGGATAACTCGATAACAGGAATCTCGGGAGGTGGGACAGCAATGACATCCTCGTCTATCTCTCCATCACCATGGGCATCATCAGGAGGACCATCAAGAAACAGATCAACGTCATCATCAAACAAATCGTCAAAAGGCCAATCCTCGGGAGGAATGACCACGAGAGGAACAAGATCGAGGATCGGAGACACGATATGCTCACCATCTGGATGCCCAATGATGAGATGATCATGGACCGGAATAGGAACAACAAAAGGATCCTTGTCTAGAATACCATCAGCAAGGGGTAAGTCATCTCCAAAGTCAGGCAATGCGAACGACTGAAAGTCATCCTCGTCGTCTGATAGCATGTCTGGGTCGCTCTCAGTATCTGATGTAAAGATCTCCGGCTCTGGTGCGATCTCGTCATTGGGGACAATAGCCATAGGGTCATCGGTGTCGGACAATCCGCTCTCGGATGAAGACATAATGCCTGTAACATAACAATCATGACATATGCACATATATCAACCACTACTACTTAGCATGCAATCAAAGTCAGTGTATGAAATCATGTATCCTCGTTATTCCTCATGAAACCTTTCTATCCATCCTAGTCTATCCCAGACTAAATCACAAATGTGACCTTGCATTGTGTTTCGTGTCTTTCCTTTTGTAAAAACGTTTGTTCCCTGGATCTGGGCGTTTCACGTATGCAATGAAAACATGTTGTAAAAATATTTTCGTGAGAGCCCTAATGATTGTAGTCTAGACTTGAGAAGGAATCCTAGTTCGCTACAATCAAAGCTCTGATACCAAACTGTCACACTCTGACTTTTGCGGAAGCGTGATTATGTGTGACTTGCTTAATATCATTGCATTCAACCATAACAAAAACCTATATGATAAAACCAAGATGTTCATCCATATATAGTTTTAAAAACATTACATGCAACATTGTTTTAAATCCTAAAACACAGACTTCGCATTCAGAATACAACACCAACAAGTTTTAAGTTCCATAAGGACTTCACAAAAGACACTAATGAAAACTAGGCTTTGGAATATGTATCCTATCCAGGATAGGATACACACTCCAAACCATTCGACACCGGATGACATATTTTATTCCAAACAACACTTGAAAACTTCAACACTCGCCAGATCCATACTTAGTTTCTTGAAATACATGTAGTTTGAAAACATCTACAAAAGTTGAGTGAGTTCATGTGTTTAGGGTGTGAGCTCAAAATAAACTTTGTAATCATTATAAGTAAGTATGTATTTGTAAACCCTGGTATGAAAGCAAACAAGGAAACAGATCAATTAATGGTTTGCAAGGCCATTAACATGTGTGCAACGCCTTAGGAAGGCTCAAACCTAACAGATTTTGTATCGGGCCTCCGGCTGTAAGACATAGTCACCTCATGGGCCAAACACCGGTCCACATGGGTGTGGGCTCGCTACACCCAAATAGATCTGTCACTCATGTCCCTCGGTCCTTATACGAGGATTAATGGTCTTAAGAGTGCGCCTACCCATTCACATGATCTAACAGTACATTCCTTAGCTAACCATACCAATTGTAATCGTTTGTAAACATTTTATAACATGTACTTCACCCCCGAAGTTATAGAACAAAAACAGTTAAAACAAAGGGGGACATGAACTCACGGTTTTGCGTTCTTCAATCCGACGTAACTCAAGCTGCTACTAGTGTGCACGACTACCTACAACGTACTACGGTCTATTAGACGAGCGGTCGTGCCTTGAATTAGTATTAATTAGTGTCTTTGAGTTACGTTTCATGGCGTCATCAAAATTATTCCAAGTTATATAATTATTTGTTAAAGTAACAAATATTTTAACTTAAATTATAATTATTAAATTTTGGAATATTTGTTAAAATAATATATTTTAACTTGTCATACTTATGTACTTGTATATGTATAATTTCCCAAGGATGGGGGTATGTATACTTGTATTCTTAACCTTGTATATTTTTGTCAGGTATCGGTGACGTATTCCGGTGTATATTTATACGTACGAGAATACGTATTTTTATTGTGTTTATTAAGTATTCTTATACTTAATTTCTGTATTTATTTTTCCGGAATAATATTTCTAATAAAAATACATCAATATATATTCCCAAAATATATATTTTAAGAAATATTACCTAGAAAAATTACTTATGACTTTTCCC
This sequence comes from Helianthus tuberosus, assembly GCA_030545235.1. Classification (NCBI taxonomy): domain Eukaryota; kingdom Viridiplantae; phylum Streptophyta; class Magnoliopsida; order Asterales; family Asteraceae; genus Helianthus; species Helianthus tuberosus. Next base: position 166,352,282 of record CM060442.1, read on the forward strand.
TTGGCAAAAGTATTTATAAATTTCATATAAGTCTCAAAAATAATATATTTTCAAGTTTAACTTGGAAAATATACATAAACTTATTTTTCATCCAAAAATAATGTAATTCATGTTTATTCAAGAAAATATATATTTTCTCCCAAAAATAATATATCTTCTAATAATTTCCAAGAAAAATATATTTTTACTTTCCAAAAATAATATATTTTTCTCCTTGTAAAAAATATATGTTATATTTTGTAATAATTGTAAAAATCATATTTTTGTTCTCTTTGTGTCCAAAATACTAATTACCAAAATATACTTATTAATTAAATTCTGGAATATTTTTGTGAGTTATATTCCTTGTTCGGTTTGTCCAAGATTTTGGGTATAATTTGTATATTTATTTCTTGGAATTTTGGTAATATTTTGGATTGTAATTTTTGGTATTTTGGTGAGTTATATTATTTCAATTCCTAAAATAATATGACTAATAAATATAATATACAAATAATCACACACATAGTGACATCTAAATATATATTTCCTAAATACATATTTAGTCACTTTTATTTACAAAACCAACCTCCAATAATTATAATTTTTGTAACAAAAATTATGGCAAATTTTATATGAAAATTCATGGTTTAAAATATACTTGTAAAAATATTTTTCTATGTGTTTAATTTTTAGAAAATTTTTGCCATAGTTTATCCTTAAAATAGAGGTTTTCATGCTTTCAAAGCATATCATTTTCTTTTATAAATCAACCATTACTTACCAATTTTCTAAAAATCAAGCACAAATTACTACTTCATGAACTTGAAAATTTACAAAAATTTGTAGTAACTTACTAGTGTGTTTAGTAAGCTTAGTTACCCTTTAAAGCGTGGTTGTTTATTTAAAAACTTCATTTTTAAAGAAATTAGTTCTTTACAACTTGTAATTAAATTTTCTAAAAATGTTTCTTCTTGAGTTTTTCTTGTTACATATATATTTCCACACTTGTTTAACCACTAAAAATGTGGTTGATTCCTTTAAGAACCAAGCTTAAGTAAATCTTGTATTTTTAACATGGTTTCTTGAAAATTCATTCTTGAAATCATAGATTTACAAGACTTTATGTTTACTTTGATCATCACTTTACAAGAAAAACAACTTCCACTTCAAGTTCATGACTTACATATGGATGATTACTTTGATCTTAACATAATCATCCTCTCATCTTGCTAGATCATGTCTTTAATCACCATCTAGCAAGAATCATATGATGTTTAACATCATAAACATGAGCAATCAACAATCAACAAGCATAACAACACTTAAACAACTTGTTTTCTTATGATTTTAGTCTTATGTTCAAGTTTCATGTTCAAGATTCATAGTATTCTTTATTATTAACAACTTGTATCATCTTTTAACCACCAAAACAAGATGTAAAATGAAGAGTAGAATGATCTTACTACTAGCTCAAGGCTAGGGATGATCACTAGATGAAAAAGAAGTGGATAAAAGCTTGTGTGAGTGGTCCTTTAGCTTCCAAAGGCTCCAAGTTTCCTTATACACCTTCTTACACCTTTGTATATATATAGAATGATTGAAGAATGAAAGATAATGATGGATGTGGGTGTGGTTGTGGTTGTGGTTGTGTTCGGCCGTAAGCAAGAGGAAGGGAAGAAGAAAGCTTCAAGTTTGAAGTGTGTGAAAGAATGAATGTTGTGAACTCTAAGGTCTTCTTATAATCCACCACACAAGTTTAGTCTAATGGTTTTTGTGTTTAGTAAAGGAAAAACATAATCTAATTTAATATTCAAATAAAATCTTGGGTGGGCCATGTATGTTGGCTGATTATAGGTGGGGGGGGGGGGGTCTTAGGCTAGGTGGTAACTAATAGTTAGGTTATATGGTTAAAAATCAAGTATCTAGTTAGGTTATTTAGTTACTAGACGTTATATAGTGTGTTATGATGTCCGGGGATCATAACTAGCTTGGTAATGTTAAAACAATGTTTCTAGTGAAAATTTGGTATTTCGGGTAGTGTCCGGTTGTTCGGTTGGTTACCGGTTCGTTAAGGTGCTAAACTATGCAGTTTAGTGTGCTTTATGTTACCTTTTGTGACAGTTTTAATTCCCGATACTTAGGAAAGCATTCAGGATCATTTAACCATATTTCTGCATGATATTAAAGTGTTTAAATGCTGAATTTTGCTGATTTCTGCAGAATTCTGCAGTTTATGTGAGTTTTAGGCACTTTCCGGCACTTAAACTATCACTAGGAAGGCAGTTTTATGATCCTTACTTCCCTACACACTATACTAGTGTAACTCTTGGTTTCTGGCTCATTCTGTGTCTCAATACCATGTCTGTCTATGTACTGAACTCCGTCAGCATTTTTCTGATTTGTCTGATAACTGTGCTACCTTTGTTTCGTGCATCATTTGAATCAAAAAAGTGTTGCATGCAATAATGATATGACATTTGCAATATATGATGCACATGTATATATGATAACAATAATCAGAAAGTATTCATGTCATAAATGTTAAATCAGCACAGTCATTAAGCACTAATTACTGTTTAATAATTATACGGATGCATGCAGATTTGGCAATTGTCACAAAATGTAAACATTTCCTTTTAGCAAATGTTTAATATTTTGAAATTGGGTCTTCATGTATGTATTGTGTTTAAATTATAGAGAATTTTTAGGGCTCATATTTTCCGGTGTGTCGTATTTAAGTTCTTACAAGTTGGTCTTACAGGGAATTGTTCATAATACGAACGAGTCATGCCCGAATTTTGTTAAATAATAGAATGATAATTTTACTTTTTCGCATTAGGAAATCTGGGCGTTACAACGGTTTAGTACTACAATTTCCTAAATGTATAAAGAGAATATCTTTATTATTTTGTTAACATAATTTTAATAAAACGACCCCATATTGTACAAAATATGAGTGATCGGATACTCAAAAATAACACCTAGTTAAGTGGATCACAAATGTTTAGTTTGCATGCACGAACGTCTAGCCTTTCAAAATGAAGAATGTGTAGCTACAACTACAGATAATCAGATTGTAGATCAATTAAGGGTGGTAGGGGTGTCTGCAAGGAGGTCGTGCGATGAGTGGTGACCCCGCACGGGCACAATGGCACATCGCCGCCGGCACCCATTTTTTCGGTGAAGACAAGATTTCGGTGAGTACTCACGGATGGGATTTTGACCGTTAACTATCCGAATATTTAGTTTTAAATAAAAAAATATACAATTTTCTTATTTAAACAACACCATTTCTCACTTCTCTCACAAATCCAAACTTCTATCAACCAAATCCTTTCTTTCACAATCCAAAAATCTAACCCTATTTTTTTTAAAATGGCGGATGAAATACCGCTGTTTATCCCATACGACATTAGTGAAGACGATGATTCTTCCTCAAGCGATAGTAGCTTCTTTTTTCAAAAATCTCATCGAGCAAGGTGAACTAGAAGACACGGGCACATCTAGTAAAGAAAAGTTGTCCGTCATGATCGAGAGAAAGGCCACAAAACCCTTATAACAGATTATTTTGTTGAGGAGCCCAAATACAATGATTAACTTTTTTTTCATAGGTTCCGTATGTCAAAAAGGTTGTTTTTAAAAATTGTGAGCGACGTGCAAGCGAATAACTGTGGTTTCAAGAGGGCATGGATGGGAGAATGAATAAGAGTTTTACACCGTTGCAAAAAGTTACATCGGCAATTAAATAACTTGCAACTGATAACCCCCCAGACGAGAACAATGAGTATTTAAATATGGCCGAAAGGACTTCCCGTGAGTGTCTAGAATATTTTTGCCAAATGGTATCTTATTTATACGCTTTCGAGTTCTTACGTAGACCAACAAGCCACGACGTTGCGCTTTTGTACCAAGCTCATGAGGAGAAACATCACCTTCCTTGGATGTTGGGTAGCCTTGATTGTACGTAATTTGTTTGGAGAATGTGTCCCACAGAGTTGCGGGGCCAATATATGAAAGGGGATCACAAGCACCCGACAGTTATGCTCGAAGCGGTGACCTCTCAAGATTTGTGGATTTGGCATGCTTTTTGTGGTCTACTAGGTTCACAAAACGATATCAATGTGCTCCAACAATCTCCGTTATTTCTTACTCAACGAAATAGAACTGCATCAAAATGTCCATTTTACGTGAACAACCACTTATACAAGCGTGGATACTATCTTACCGATGGAATCTACTCTAATTGGTCCGTTTTTGTGAGATCATTTCCATATCCTCACATTCCGGATGAAAAGAAGTTCGAGAGGCAACACACGGGGGCAAGAAAAGACGTGGAACGGCCTTTTGGTGTTTTAATGTCAAAGTGGGGTAATACTTAATCGACCAATGTGTGCTATGACTGTGAAAAAGATTAGGTATGTCGTATATACGTGCATTATTATACATAACATGATTCTAAAAAAACGCGATAGCACCGGTATACATTCGGGATCCTCCAGCCGAGCCCGTTTTTTATTATACTATTTTTAACGAGCTCATTAATGAAGATACGTATTGGAGACTAAAATATGATCTCGTGGAGCATCTTGGAGAACTTGATTTACCATACCTATTGACGGATTCCGACGACAAATAGTTAAATTAGATTTAGTTTTAAAATGTCTTTTTTTTATTTTAATGTCATTTTATTTATTTTAATTTAATGTATTGCCTTATTTTTATTTTAATGTAATTTTATTTATTTTAATTTAATATAATGTCTTTTTTAATTAAAATGTAATTTTATTTTGTTTAAAATATGTTTTATTTATTAATGCATAATTTATAGAAAAAAAAATGGACTCCCTACGTGGGGACACCCCTTGTGTTTGAGTGGAAAATAGGGAGTGAAAGTGAAGTTGACATGACATGAGTTGATTGGCTGAGGTAGAAAGGTTACCACTCCTCACATGAGGAGCACCCCTTCCAGCCTAATATTTAAGTTTCAAGATGTATTTCAAGAACCAAAAACCAATTTACTTCTTTTATGTATTTGTAACCACAATGATATTGAAGGACAAAATAGTAGCTCAAAACCAAAAGCCAGACCATGACCCAACAAGACAAAAATATGTGATAGAGAAAATGCCTTAGGAGTTTCTGGACACTAGGGTAATTCGTACAAGTACTTTTGTATCTTGGTTGTGGATTTTAAACACCAAGATGGTACATGGAGACTTTGCATATACTTTCAAAATTTGATGATGCAATAACTAAAATAATTTCCTCATCCCTCTTCTTGACTGAAGAGATATTGGGTGATACGAGTAGAGCCAAAGCCTTATATAAAGTCAACTTGAGGTGAGTACCATCAAATCCGCATGTATGAGAATGATATCCACAAAATGGCCTATCATAGTGACCAATGACACTTTGAACTCCTTGTGATTCCTTTTAGTAGCACCTCATCAAGCTTTTAAGCTATCATGAATTCCACTTTTAAACTATCATCTAGGAAGTGTGCTTTGGTACTTTCTAACAGTATCTTAGTGTATACAAGATTTAGAACAAATTATACATTTGTTGGTGCCAATATGGAATACCTTGACCATATCATTTCCGGACAAGGAGTGGCAACAAATCCTTCTAAGATAGAATTTGTTCGATGATGCTCTATACAAATAAACACCAAATCATTTACATGTGTTTTAGACTTGGCAAGATACTAATGAAGATTCATCAAATAATTTGGGTTAATAGCTCAAGTGCTGAACCATTCATTGATCTCTCGATGAATATGGCATATGAGTGGAATGAAAGTGCCCAAAAAGCTTTTGAGAAATTAAAGGAAGCAATGAGCTCAACACTTGTCTTAGCATTCCCAAAGACAAATATAGCGAGGCTAAGGTTTTTCTGTCTTAATATTTTTTAATTTTTTAGTTAGTGGCGTATATAATAGTTTTAATGTTTTTAGAACAACCAGTGGTGGATCCAGGGTCGGATTCCACTGGGTTCCTTTTGGTAGTTTTTCACTAATTTTTATAATTTTTTCCCAAATCATACAAGGTTTACACTAATTTTTTTCATTTTCTTCGAATCGAATGGGTTCCTGGGAACCCATAGAACCATGCTAAATCCACCCCCGAGAACAACACACACTCCTTAATTCTACATCACCTAAATACCATCACCACTTGATTAAGGGTTATTCATCAATGTCACTGGACTAAAGCGTCTTGACACATGATAGTTTTAATATATAACTAAAAGCTAATATAAAAATTAAATACTTATGTATGTATAGTTAGTAGCCACTCTTGGGCATATGTGATGAAAATGTTTGATTTATAGTAGTTATGTACGTTGTCAAATATTCCATACACTAATAAATTTGTTCTATTTTGGTAAATTGTAGGAGACATATACTCGTATTTATAATGAAAGATATATCAAAAGCGGGAGCAGTATACCTAGGGGTGGGAGAAGGCTCGCATCTTCGGATTTTAAACCACTCATATAAATCTAGGGCTGAGCAGTATACGGTTCAGAACCGTCAGAACCGCGGAACCGAATCGGAACCGCTAGATCCAAACCGTATTTTTGTATATAAGGTTCGGTTCCGGTTCTTAAATTTGGGTAAAAACGGTTCCCGGTTCGGTTCCGGTTAAAGAACCACTAGAACCAGTTGGGATTGTAAATATTTAAAACCCTATTTTATTAATGGGCTTTTCAACATCATACGACCATCCTAATTCTTATTCCCTCCTCTTATATTCATTCCACAATCTCATCTTTCATCTTCTAATTCTTATCCATCTCTCAACCCTTACCCTAATTGCTATCATACAAGTTCATCTCCATCAACACCCTGCAAATACAGGTACGCTATTCTACATGACCTTTTTTTTATGATTGCGTATATTTTCTTTCTAGATGTTTGCTTTCTGATACATATAGTTTTATGTATGTGAAAATAAAAATTGAACAAAAATAATCAAATCAATGTTGATCAAATTGTAAATGTGTATATAAATAGTGTATCGCTTGGTAAATATAGTAGATGCATTACTGATCAATCTATTCACGTGAACCAAATACAGTAGATGAATTATTCATTTATTTTTTTAATAGCTAACACTTTTTTCATTTAGATGTTTATGAGAAGATTGAGAGGATGAAGATCGAATGAAGTTTGAAGATGTTTGTTTTAATTGTTAACACGATGGTTGTAATAGTTTTATTTAGAGTTTGTTTTATGGCTTGAAATTTTTTTATTGTTGCTTTGCTACTTTTATTTTGGTTGGTTTGAACTTTGAATGTTGCAACTCTTAGTTAATGTTTTAAATGGTTTGATTCGTTTTTATTGAATTGTTAATTTTACGATTTAATTGTCAACCGGTTCCCACGAGAACCGTTTACACGAGAACCGTTTAACCGGTTTGGAACCGAACCGGAACCGTTATAATATGGTTCGGTTCTGGTTCTTAAATTTAGCAATTAACGGTTCTGGTTCGGTTCCGGTTCGGTTCGGTCCGGTCCGGTTCTGAACCGTTGCACAGCCCTATATAAATCCAATTGTAGAGCATAAGGGATGTGCCCCCTCTTAGGCAGGCCCGAATTAATATTCAAATTACTTTTTAGTTATATATCAATTTATGAATTTGTGGTCATTTATAATGTATAGAGTTAATTACTATTTTCGTTACTGTGATATGTCAAAAATCACTATTTCAGTCCATTAGTTTAAAAATTACGATTTCAGTCCCTATGGTTTCACTTTCGTAACCATTTCAGTCCCTGTGGTTTCACTTTCGTAACCATTTCAATCCATTATTTTGTTAAGTACAGGGACTGAAATGGTTACGAGGTGAACTGAAATGGTTACGAAAGTGAAACCACAAGGACTAAAATCGCAATTTTAAAACTAATGAACTAAAATAGTGATTTTTTTGACAAATCACTGGGACGAAAACAGTAATTAACTCTAATGTATAAATTGAGGATGTATAATGGTCGTTCTTTTGTTAGAGGCCCCAACTAGGGGTGCAAACGAGCCGAGCTACTCGCGAGCTACTCGAGCTCGGCTCGAAAAAAAGCTCGAACAAGCCGAGCTTAAACGAGCTCGAGCTCGAGCCCGAGCCTAAAAACAAGCTCGTTTAGTAAACGAGCCTGAGCCCAAGCTTCGGTTATCGAGCTCGAGCCGGCTCGCGAGCCTAATCGAGCTTTCTGTTTATATATTTTTTATTAATATATTAAACATATATTTATATAATAATAATTACCATTTATATAAATATAAAAAAAATAACTAAATTATATGTATAATAATAATTATAATTAATATAAATTAATTAATTAATAAATACTAAACGAGTCGAGCCCGAGCCGAGCTCGAGCTTGAAAAATTACATTCGAGCCGAGCTCGAGCCTGGTCGAGCTCGGGCTCGGCTCGTTTGCACCCCTAGCCCCAACACCCTTACACGCCCCTACTCATTCAACAAGTCTTTCTATCTCTCTTTATGAAATTGGAATGACTTGATTCCCCTTGGATTTCTATACACGTTTATATTGTTGGAATCATTACCCATAGATAAATCTAAATCTTTTAATATTGTGTTTATGGGTTGAGTTATAGTGCAAACCATTTAAAAATAAGAATTGTAAGAAGTTACTAGAAAGTGACAAATGTCCTAGAAAGAATCAAGTGGGAAAGGTAATTTTGTCCACAAAAGTAAAGGAATATACACATGCAAGTCACATGATATCCCCCCCTCCATTTTTAAAATGACCATAACTTTTTATACAAATTAAGTACGATGACGAACCCCACCCTATATATATATATATGTTTAAGGGTCCTGTAAAAAAAGTGGCAATTGTGTGAGAAGTGTAAGAAGTAATATAGTGAAAACATGTGTCTTTAATTAAAATGAGAGACTAAGGGTAATAGAGTAATTTCAATAATAACCATTTTAATTAACAAAATCTTTCCATAACCGTTTTAAGGGATTTTAAGAAACCGTATATTTTGTATCTTTCCATTATTCGAAATTTGGTATCAAGTATTGTTTAATCCATAAAATTCGTATCAACATCTTTGTTAATTCACAAGTATAAAAACCATACGAATTCCAAAAAAAAAAAAAAATACCACAGCTTGAATCCAATACAATCATAGTGTTTTAACATCTGAAATGATTTTGATTATTTTGAAAGTATAAAACACCATTCAGATTCTAAAAACACCATGACTTGAATGGTAATATAGTCATGGTGTTTTTAACTTCTGGAATGATTACATTACACATTATGTGTGGTGTTTTGCACCTGCAATTCCAGTAGATCTTCTTCGTATGATGTTTTAAGCCTGTATTCATGGTGTCTTACACCTATTCTAGTAGGTGTTCTTCGTATGGTGTTTCACACCTGTATTCATGGTGTTTTACATCTGCATTCTAGTAGATGTTCTTTGTATAGTTTTTGAAACCTACATTCTAGTAGGCTTCATTTCATGTTATATGTAAAAAAATATCTCTATACAAATATAGCAATATGGTACTCGTATTAAAGATAAAATAAAGCTCGTTATTATGGTGTAATTTAAAAAAAAGAGATGTATAAAAATTTATTGGCGTTCAAAAAAGATAGGTGAAACTTACATGTGCATTGAAGTTGATGACAGTTTATTTAAATAATACAATATAAAAAGACACTATTACCCCTAATCTAGCCAAATTAGTCAAAAAAGAAAACATAATTTATATTTGAAGCCCTTGTTGATCTTAACCATTAACTACAATATCTAATGGCTTATAACACTTTTTACACATTTCACAAACCACCCCTTTTTACACTAACCATACCCATATATATATATATATATATATATATATATATATATATATATACAAGGTTAGGTTAAAATGAGAATTACAATGAGTTGTGAGAACCAGGAGAACTAGGCCATCCAAATGTTTTTCCAAAAAAATATTTAAAAAATCACTTGTTTCAGTAAAAATAAAAAAAATTTAATAAATGCCGCATACACAAATTTACATGAGGTGTAAAAAAATATTTATCGTAATAACAAAATTTACATCAGCGCGTAAACTAAACTTACATCAGGCAAAACTACCGACTCTACAATTTTTTTTTGTTTTTTTACTGATGTGTTTATAATATTTTAATCTACGTTTGTGCAAAAAATTGTGACCCAACTCACGCGGGAAGTAGGAGTTCTCATGGTTTTCACAATTCGTGGTGAGAACAAAATTAAATAGAGAAGAAAAAAAAAACAAATGATACAATTGTAAAATATTAAATACTTTATCTCTTATCTCATTTAATATTATATTTGACTAATTAATTAGTCATAAAGAGCATCATCCTCTACACTAAAATTTTTGTCTCCACACATCAAAATTTTTCCTACACGTTTTGAAATTTATCTTACATATATTGAAATTTATACTACACTCTCGTAATGTATTCTACACACCTCGTAATTTACCCTACTTTAAATTATTTGTTTTTCTTTTTTTTTATTCCAAGACGCACTTTAATTAATACATAAAACAAAGACTTCACATCAATATCGCAAGTAGGCGAACAACAAGCTGCGCCGCTACCCCTTTCTAGATAGCAAACCCTAGCCTATTAAAAACAAACCCCTGCCCCCCTGTTGATGAAAAAAAAATATAGTTTTTGAAAATAAGTTACAAGTTTACTGTAGTTAGTTATTAAAAAGGAAGACTATCAATTAATAATCTATCTAAGTTTACCAATATACCCTTACACTAACGTTGAATGCAAACATTAAATGATATAAAATGAAATATTCTTATGGGTTGAAATTTCTTTATTTTATTCTTACAAAAAATTTATTCACATTTGAACCCTCCACTATATATATATGTATATAGGGGATCGTTAAAATGGAAACCACCTCCAGTTCGAAAACCGTGAGAACCACTTTCCAACATTGGATCATGGAGACGGATGGAAGAGATTAAAAGTAATTAAAACTAATATTAAATCCTTTTTGTCTTATTATGTTTTTAATATTTTAATATCAAAAGGGTAGTTTAGTAAATTTGTTTTTTTGGTCTTATTTGTATTTAATGTTTTTTATTACTTTTTTGTCTCATTATATTAATTGTTTTTTTATTAAAAACATATTTTTTATTTAAAAGACAATTTAAAATTAGATTTTTTTACAAAACTATATTTTACTCGCCGTTTTTTTACGCGCCGTGTCTTTTTACTCGCCGTTTTTTTACGCGCCGTGTCTTTTTACGGACAACTTTTTTGACGAACGACTTTTTTTTACGAAAACGTTTTTTCACGAAAACGTCTTTTTACGAAGCAATTTTTTTTACAAAAAACTTTTTATTACGGAAACTTTTTTACGGGTTTAAACTTTTTTTACGGGTTTAAAGTTTTTTTTTTACAAAAAAACACTTTTTTACGATTGTAAAAAACATTTTTTTATGGTTGTAAAAAAACATTATTTTACAAAAAAAAATTTACGGTTGTAAAAAACATTTTTTACAAACACTTTTTTACGGTTGTAAAAAAGGATTTTTTACAAAAAAATTTCACGGTAGTAAAAAAACATTTTTTACAAAAAAAATTTACGATTGTAAAAAAAACTTTTTTTACAAAAAAAAATTACAGTTGTAAATAAACATTTATTACAAAAACTTTTTTACAAATTTTTTTTTCCAAACAACAAAAAATCTAAAAAAACTAACAACAAAAAAAAATCAAAAACCCAACAAAAAAAAGTCAAAAACCCATGTGTGGATCTTGAAAAAAACGGGGTTTTGGCTCAAAGTTTCTAATAATCATGGCTGCAAAAGTGGGGTTGCAGGTCAAAAACCTACCCTCCACCATCCTTTACACGCCATCGTCATCAAATGTCGGAAAACCTATTTCGAACTATCGCTACCAATAATTTATTTTTTCAAGTATCAACAGGGACTCCGAAAAAGGAAAACAAATTACACACAATTAAAGATGTGAAAAACCCTTGATTCCGTCAACAGTTTTAACCAAAACCCAGCAAGATACCACCGATGACCACCAGCACCACCGGCGCCGCCGGCACCACCGGTCTAGTATTATTGCCCCTGTTACAAGTGCAACTCACTTTTTCCAGATTTAAAAAGCATTCAAACAACCTGCATCATTAACCGGTTCACACCCCCTTCACCCACCCCTTCACCCATCATTCACCGCCACCACCGCCTTCAACACACCGCCGCCCCTAACCCACCACAACAACCACCCCTTCACCCATCGTTCACCGCCACCAACATCAAAGATCGTTTCATCAACTTCGTGAGCGTTTTGGGGGTCGTCGATGTGACATTTGTGCTTGTGTAATCATTTTACAGACTCTGAACAATTCAATATTAATAAAACAATGTGTTTTGATCCCAATGTTTGTTATTTATGTTTGACTTTATGCACGTTTTGATTTTTGATTGATTTTGAACTCTATAATCGCTTTCTGGAAAGTTATACGCAAACTGATGCGTAAACGTAATCAGTTTAACGCGACAAACTCTTCGGAACAGCAACATAAACTTAACATACCTTAAATAACCTTTACATAACTTAGAAATAAGTTTTAAAGGGTTTGGTATGGCAAAAACAAGTTTATTCGCTCACAGGGACTATTTGCATCAAACTGCAAAAGTCTGCCGTTTCGTAAGGCAACATACAGTCCAGAACATGATCATAAGTTAAACATACCATATATAACCTAAACATAGCTTAGAAATAAGCTTTGATAGGTTCGCTGTGCGAAAATATGCTTATTTGATCTTACAGGGACTAAAAGTGTCAAAAACGACGTAAGTGTTGGTGCATACGTCTGTCGACTTCATCTTGTATCGAGTCTTGAATGTATTTAGATAGATCAGGGCACGTAATACGAGAAATCTGTCAAATATAGATTAGAAGGTAATTTCACACGAAATTACCAATTGGTAATTCCACACGAAATTAAATGGTGATTTCGCATGAAATCAGATTTCGCATGAAAACTGATTTCGCTTGAGTAGGTTCGTGCGAAATTAGCTCACCTATAAATACCTAAGGTGCCTTGTCATTTGTAACTTTCCGGTTTCAGTACCGAATTGCTGCCGAAGTGTAACCCCCTTGTTATTATTTTACGTTTTTCGTATAAATTAAGTACATAATCATATGATTACAACCACAATTACAAGGAAAATACGGGTTTGTTAAAACTTTTCTAAACTTGAAAACAAAACAACATAGTGTAATTTAATTCATCGTTTTAGAATAACGACGAAACAGCATTGCGGAAGCTTCGTTTGACGTGTGTTCGGTTCTTGCTCGACGCTTGATCTTCATCCGGGGCTCTCGACATTCACCTATGATCAAAACCAACTTAAAAATCAGTTTTGATAATTAAATAACTATTACTACAAGGAAGATGGGTCGAATATTCAATTTAAACAAAGAATTCAGGAAATTCCAACATTGATCTCTTGATCCTAAAATCAAGAACTTGAAACTGGCCTCCACCGTAACTTACGGTGGGCACCGTAAGTTACGGTGGCCCATGATTTAAACTACCTCCACCGTAAGGCAGGAGGTATCTACCGTAGCAATTCAGCCCCCCCCCCACCGTAACTTATGGTGCCCACCGTAAGTTACGGTGGCCCCTGTATCAGACCTTTCCAATTTGCCGTTTTTGACACGAAAACTTTCGTATCTTTTAATCCGCTTGTCCGTTTGACCTACCGTTTCTTCCTACGTGATTGTAATTTGATTCTCCACCTTATGGAGTTAAAATCCAACATCCGGTTTAACAAAATTTTAGACTTTTAAGTGTTCAGCTTATTACCCTTTTTACCAAATTTTGACCCGTTCGATTTTTATCAAACAAACATGTTTATTTGATCCTTAAATTCATGAATTTCATAATTTCCATATCTCCTATCATATTAATTTCAAATCACGGGATTCTTACATAATAAAAACCCGTTTAGAGCGAATTATGTAGATTTAAGCATCAAACTCTCTCTTCTCTTTCTACACTTCATATTCTCACTTTTAAATAGCCTCTTATATTCCACCACAACTATTTTTCTGGTGGATTTAACATAATGAACCGCTATCCTAATTTTTACCCTTAGGATAGTCATTTTACGTGATTGACCCGTTCATAGGCATTTGACCCCAAGGTTGATGCCTACAACTCTTACATGTGTCTAAGAGTTACACAATGATAATACTAGTATCTAAACGACTTCTAAGGGTCATTTGCCCGATTTACCTATCAAGGGCATTTTCGTCAACTTATTTCCTCCTTTTACGACATAGGTCCTTTTGCTAAGGTATTTGACCAACATTGCATTTTTAATTATAAATCTATATATATGCGTACCTGGCTCGAGTCAACATATAAACCCGTTTTGTACCTCGCGTTAAATTAACCAATATTCTATGGCGTCGCAATTATCCAAATTGCTAATCGCTCCTGATAACATACGACTTGACAATCACATTAGTCGATATTGTCAAATGGTGTTATCATCACCAATTGACCCGTTTGGACTATAAGACCAAACATTTACATAAATTAGAATAAAAGCATGGTTTTAAATTTCCAAATTCACCCATTTGCCCCGTTTACCATAAACCATGGTTTTTATCATTTATACTTGTTCCGACTTGTATCAATCGTGTCGGAACCCTTATTTTGGATATTACATCATTCGCATTTATAGTTTATAAAATAAACACGTGTCCTACAAAAAGGGTGTAAGTTTTACTTACTTCGTATCCAAGCTACACTTTTCTTTTCCTTCTTGATTCGTTTGACCCGCTTTCTCCCCAAGCTTCACCTAGCTTGTTAAGCGCCAACTATTATTCATCATTCACAAGGTGGTTAGTTTAATCATGACTTAATACGATTATTCCACCTTACGCATTTCTATATCTAATTATCATTCATCACATCGTAGATCAGTTTGACTTCTTAAAAGTCAAATGTCCATTAGTATACTAAATGCATATTCAAGTTCATCAACTAGTTTTTTTTTTTTTTTTGCATTCTTTAATTACCCGGTAGGCGTTATCTTTAGGCCACCGTTTTAACCAAAGTTCTAACCACGTTTATCGCATTTCAATCACTTTAATTAGTTCAAGCGATTATCAAGACTAATTTATTCATTCATTTCACAAGAACTAAGGGTTCTCATCTATAAGTGAGACCCGTTCATCATTTCACTAGCATTCATCCCAACACCTTATAAAATCAAGTTCTTCATATGAACTAACATACTACACGATTTCATACACCTATTTATATGAACGAAATTACCAATTTCATCATAACATACAAAAACCCACTTCAAGTCATGCATGAGCTTTCACTCAAACTTATAATTTGTTCAAGTATCTAACTTCAACTATCAATTATGGCGATTTTTAGAACAAATATATCATCATCTTCACTACATAATCAAAACCCACTTGTCTAAAAGTGGTAAATCATGAAATTACTCGAATTATAGAAATTTTACTTCAAATTTCTACTTAGGGTTTGTTCTTAAGCAATCACACTTCATAATTTCGGCCATAGCCTCTACGATTCATGCATAGATCACATCATGCAAAGATAACTAATTTTCACAACTTCATGAATGTTAGAAATTCGACATACCTTACGATCCTCTTGACTTGGTGATCATTTCTATGTATTCAAATCTGAATTTGGCCTTCGATTGATCCTCCAATTTGAAGGTTTTGTTGAGTTTTAGGGTTAGCTCCCATGGAGCCCTTCCCGGTCGATTCCAGAACACGCACTACACACACTCTTGTGTGTGTGTGTGTTGTGTTGTTTTATTTAATTTTATAAAATCATTTTCAAGTTACCCTATTTTAGTCCCTCATGTTTGGTTTGTTATTAATTAAGTCACAACCTAATTATTTTCAACAATATTCCCACTAATTAACTAGGTTAAATATTCCTAGTTAATTTAGTGGGTTCGGGGAATTTATGACTAGGTTTATTTTAAGTCCCGTTAACTCGGACCCCTTATAAACTTATTTCCTTAAAACTTTTATTCATGTTTTATTTAATATTAGGTTTATTTATTTAAATCCTAATATTTACCGGGTTAATTTCTACCACTAACGGTACTTTACCCGTCTTTTAGTATTAACGTGGTTTGATTACCAAACCCATTTTTGGGGTGTTACACGAAGTGTCTACTCGGTGTAAATCTTTGTCAAATCAATCAAAAGACAGTTTTAAGTGAATTACTAGCTGAATTACCTCGATACGTTTGTTTCCGCCTCTTGTATTGAGCAAAAACTCTTCTGAATGACTCGTTTGGTCGGTAAAACGATCCTACAAGTGGTATCAGAGCTCAGGAGGAATAGTTCATACCAATTCAGCTGCAAAATCTGATTTCTACACCTTCTTTTTCAAAATCAACAAGTTTTCACGGTTAAAATGTCTTGAATTTCACACATTATACGCGCAATAGTGTTTTAACAAACCCTTGAAAGTTTCAGACTTAAAATCGGACAAAAACCTGATCAATTTTGGCAAAAACAGCTCGAGATGATGACATCAACAGTATTTCACACGAAATAAGGATCAAATTTCGCACGAAATTAGATTTCGTTTGAGTATTTCACACGAAATTATCTATTTCGTTTGAAAGGGTGTTATTTCGCATGAAATTATGTTTCGTTTGGTCGGTTCGAACGAAATCACTATTTCGTTTGAAAGTTTCTGATTTCGTTTGTATCGGTATTTCGTTTGAAATTATATTGCAGATTATTTCGTTTCAACAGGTTATTTCACTTGAGAGATTTCGTTTGAAAGATATAATTTCGCTTGAAAGTGTCTATTCTTGAAAAACTTGTTACCGAATCATGGAAGAGGAATTCTATAACGCGTTTGCTACAGCCCCGACTACTCCAGCTACCATTGCTTAAAGCATGAACATGGAAAACGAAACTGGAACTTTGCAAAAACCCCCGAAGCTAATGGGCATTGAGGAGTATTATGGTTGGAAAGATCGATTCGAAAACTGGGTTCAAGCCAATCATTTGAGATCTTGGGAATGTATCGAGAAGAAATATGTTAAGCCTCGTACGGATTTGGGAGTTATCAAAACGATTTCTGAATTGACGGATAAAGAACGAGACATGTACAAAGCCGAAAAGATGATGATCAGTTTGTTACAGCAAGTTATAAAAGAAGACATCTTCATATTGCTTCAGCACGACAATACTTCACGATCAATCTGGGATGCGCTTAAAATTAAGTTTGAGGGAAGTGAAAAGATGATCAGGAGCAAGAAAGCATTGCTAAAGAAAGAGTTTGATTTGTTTTCAAGTTTGTCGGGTGAATCATCAAAGAAGCTGATTGAAAGATATTGCCACTTAGTGCGAACTATGTCTTTGTTAGAAATTGTCAAAGATCAAGAAGAATGGGTCGATAAGTTAGCTGATGCATTACCTCAAAAAGAGTGGGGTACATATTTGATGATTTTGAAGAATACTAGAGAATATGGCAAGTTGACTATTTCACAGTTCATTGAAAAGATTGAGGGTCAAGATCTGGAACAATAGAAGATTGCTAGAATGAATAGTCCGAGTGGTCAACAAGATGTCAAAATGTATTACAAAGGAAGTGTTCAAGAGGTTGAAGCAAGTCCGAAAGTTCAAACAGCTTTTAGTGCTGAAAATTCATCTGGTTCAGTAAATCAAAGTCCAAACAGCAGCAGTGGATTTTCATCATATCCGAGTGTTAATCCAAAGAGTTCAACTTCAAATCATCAGTTTCAAAGTTCAAACAGTAGTAATGGTCAAGTGTTGAATTGCAATATCGCGTTGCATCTTCAGAATGGTCAAAAATTTTCTGAAGAGATTGCCAAAAGTCACATGTCGTTACTTGCTACTGTGTTGGAATCATATGAAGGATTTGTTGCAGGGAGGATCGGGAATCCTATGCTGACGAAAGAGGATTACGATCAGATAGATGCAGAAGAGATGGAGCTAATGGACATCAAATGGTGTTTAGCTAGTGTTTTGAGGAGAGCTGAAAAATTTAAGATGATTACAGGAAGAGATGATTTTAGGGATGCAAATGTTTCTACCTTGGGTTTTGATAAATCTAAAGTTACTTGTTTTCGATGCAGGGAGAAAGGACATTTCAAGAGGGAATGTAAAAATCGAGAAGCAAGTGAAGCACATAATCCGTTTGGAAAAGATGATTACTATCGGAAAGCCATATACCAACAAGTTGCTGATTAACCATACAAACAAAAAGAACCACAAACTGCTCATGCCAAAATGATCGTAGAAGCAAATAAGAAAGCTTATTTTGGTATCATTGACCAAGATGATGAAAAAGTGGCAGAGGGTTTCAGTTGGGACAAATACATTCCACCTGATTCAAAAGTAGTAGCTCTAACTGCACAAATCATCCAAGAGCCAGTGTTTGATCAATCATCATCTGATGATAGTGATGATGAAGAGGAGACACAAATTAATATTGGAAAATCTATGTTATCTCCTGAAAGTTTTCAATTTTATTTTGCAGATAGATTGGAAAAGCTGAAGGAAAGACGAGCAGCAAAAGAACAGAGGAAGATGAAATGTGAAAATGTTGCTAAAAAGGAAAAATCTGAACAAAGAGAAGAAGTTAAAATCACTGAGAAGATAGTTGAATCAGAAAAAGTGGTTGAAGTTGAGAAAGTTGTTGAAGTTGAAAAGATAGTAGAAATTGAAAAGGTTGTGGAGGTGATTAAACCGTGTCTAAAGTGTTTGGACTCTTGCAAACAGTGTGAAGAAAAAGATGAAAAGTTGAGTGAGCAAGATAAGATGAAAGAAAAATTATTTTTCGATCTCAATTATGTGAAGGAATCGTATGATGTATTGAACAGAATAGTAACTGGTCTACAAAAGACAAATTCTGAAAGAGAAGATGCGTTGACAATGATGAATGCTGTAATGATGTCAAAACAGAAAGCTATCAATTTTTACATTGAAGAAAGTGCAAAGTGGAAGCAAGAGTTGGAGACCGAAAAGATTGAAAATGAAAGAATCAGACGGTTGTTACAGAGTTACTCTAGTTCTGATTATTTGATTGACAAAATTTATCCAACTGTTGCAGGTCTTGAAGTTTTTCAAGATGAGAAGCCAAAAGAGAAGGATACTGCTAAGAAACAAAGTGCAAATTATAACAAGTGTCCGCCTCCGATCTGGGAAGGTTATTCTCCCAGAAAACCAAATGAGGAGCAAATAAAAAAGGCTGTCAATATAAAGTTAAAATCCGAAACAACTGATGAGTTACCAGAAAACATTGACATCACATTCACATCGTCTGACACTGATCATGAGTCTGAGTTAATAAAAAAGGTGGTCGATCAGGTGTTGGATAAAGATGAGGAGTCAGAGTCAAAGTCCGAATCCAAGAGTTCGAGTTCATCAGTTGACATTCCAAAGTCGTCAGTTAAATGGGTTTACAATAAAAAATTCTTGTTATCAAAATATAATTTGAATGACGAACCAATCAAAGTGGCATATACTTTGAATGATTCAGACAAATTATATTCTGATGAAGAATTTCCAATAAGAGGTGTTAAAACTGAAATGATCAAAAAGGTTTTCAAATTAACAGAAATTAATATTTCTGAAATAAAAGATATAAATCTTGCTGAAAAACCAAGTCCTTACACCTCAAGAGTTAAACAGAGATTAAACAAGAAAAAAGGGTTATAGTTCTGGTTCATGTTATCGAAAGAAGCCAAACCATAACGGTAATTACAAAAAGAAGGAATTGGGTTTTATTCCACTGAAAAATCATAAAAATGAGAAAACTTATAAACCAAAAACTGTATTTGTTTCAGGAGCAAGCTCAGAAGAGGAAGAAAAGAACTCATTTTGGAAGCAATCAAACAAAGAAATCCTTACTGAAAAGCAAGAGGGAATGAAGATTGGAGCTTATCAAAGAAAGGAAACAAGAACTTGTTACAGATGTCAAGAAGTTGGTCATATTTCTTGGAACTGTCCTAAAGCAACCAACATCAAACAGGAAGTTGTTTCTAAACTTAAAGAAAAGATTGTTGAGAAAAATGAACCACCAACTGAAAAATTCAAAGTTTTTAAAAATTCAACATATGAAGTTGGTGAATGTTCGAAGAAAATATTTTACAAAAGAAGGGTTAATCTTGACAACCAACTGTGGGTTGTTAAGAAATCTGAGGTGAAATCTGGCGATGAATCTGATTCCACAAAATCAGAGGAGCCACAACTTGAGGTAAAAGATGAAAATTCAGTTCCGTCGATGGATGATGAGAACTTTCCACCATTGAGGACGGAAAATTTCAAACAAAAAGTTGGCAAAGTTGAAATCTCAAATCAATTCTATTCTGAGAAGAAAGAATTTGATGTTGATAAAGCATTCAATGGGAAAGTAAAACACATTTTTGGGAAAATGGTCAATGGGAAGACCAAAGGGGTGAAAGAATTTTATGAAGAAAAAAGAAATGTTCAATCCCCAGGTGATGTTGAAAAGGTTACACCCAAAGCTGGTCAGGCTTGGGTGTCTGTGTTCTTTACTTAAAAATCCTGACTTGCCGGAACTCCGAGGTTGGTAAGTGTGGAGTATGAATCGGCATTTTTCTTTCAAGTGGTATTTCAGTTGGAAGTGGTAGTTGTTCTTAAAATTTTCATATGTCATTTTACATCTGGTAAAGTTGAACCTACTGGTAGTTAATCAAGGTCATTAAGTTGAATTTGATTTAACTTTCATTCAAAATGTTTTGAAAATCAAAATGATGATCATAACCCCGATTTTACCAAGTGATAAAATCAACAAAACTTGTTTTCCGGAAAAACCATTTTGATTAATACAAACTTAAGTGTTTTGAAATCATAATGGGAAAATAGTTTGTTGTCAGGGGGAGTTCTGCTTGTTTATGCCAAGTGGATGGTGAATTGAAGCAATTCACAACAGTTGTCACTTTACCTTGTATAGTTTGTTTTCAAAGTTTTTTAAATGTTTTTGAATTTTAGGGGGAGTAAGACATTTTAGAAAATCCAAAAACATTAGAAAATTTAAAAAAATCCAAAAACATGATAAATTCAAAAATGAGTTTTGTGTGAAAAAGAGGAAATGATAGTACATCAGTGGACTATCACAGCATGCTAAAGAATTGAAAAGTTAAATGTGATAAACGGTCTCACTGATGATGTGCCAGTAGGTTTTTGCACGCTTAGTAGATTGTGTCGAGATATAAACCTAAATTTCAAACTTACTTATCTCGTGGGGAACATCTCTCGGATATATGGGTAACCCCCGAAATCTTGTTTGAAAGGTCCCTCTTTCTGAGATACTATGTCTTTATGCTTAGTGATATCTGGGGTACTATCCCGGGACTTCTGATTTTGTGGAAGCAATGGCCTAGTCCCCGTATAATACTTTTCGCTTGCTTGAAATATAGCGCTGCCCTCAGCATAAAAATGATGAAACATTGCAAAATGCTAATCATGTGATGTTGAAGAAAAGATTCTCTAAAGGGAACACACCAAAAGTCAAAGCCGTTATCTCTCTGATTTTGCAGAAGAAATAGCCTGAGCTCTCACGGCCCTCGCATTTAACCCTTTACAGACATCATCTAGGTATACTCACCTGTAAGACTGAATATTGGGATCTGGATACGGGAGTATATTCTGTGGTGGGACACGCTATAAGTTTAAGTGCTTAAAACATTAATCTCGTATCTTGAAACAGTTGAATTTTGTGTAAAAATTTAAGTGGATCAGTATACTGACAATCTAAGTGAATCGTTTAGAACCTAAAATGTTTAAAGCTTAACGGTGTTGGTGATTTGTCTCAAAAACTGATATGATCCTCTTACGCAAACCCACAAAAATATTGTCTGTATATATTTCTCTACTGCATTTTCTTTAAATCAAGAATTTCAAAAAGTTTTTTAGTGTGTTTTAGCATAAATTTTGAAAAATCCAAAAAGAGTTTCGACAGCTGATGTTGAAGAGCTGAGTTTCAAAATTCCAAGTGCTGAACATGATAAACATTTCGTAAAGGGGAGTTTGTTTATAATGAATAAAATAAATGTTTTGTCTACAAGAGGTTCATCAGATATTAACATTGTAAAATCATTTATTGATTGATTGATACCTGCAAGTGATATATAAATTTGTCAAATTTTAGATTTGTGAAATTTATTGTGAGGTAGAGTTGTGTGCAGGTTAGCCAGGTACCTGATCCTGAACAGAATGTGAAGCCAGATTGTGATTCTGGGAGAAAGAGAAGGAGAAAGAGAAAGAGATTGAGGATACTTTACATTGTTAGATATTTCGGAGAGAGTTCGAGAAGACTGATAAAGACTGAAGATTGAAGACTCGACACCGAAGACTTCGTCAACATCCGAGGGGGAGTCTGTTGGTGCATACGTCTGTCGACTTCATATTGTATCGAGTCTTGAATGTATTTAGATAGATCAGGGCACGTAATACGAGAAATCTGTCAAATATAGATTAGGAGGTAATTTCGCACGAAATTGCCAATTGGTAATTCCATACGAAATTAAATGGTGATTTCGCATGAAATCAGATTTCGCATGAAAACTAATTTCGCTTGAGTAGGTTCGTGAGAAATTAGCTCACCTATAAATACCTAAGGTGCCTTGTCATTTGTAACTTTCCGGTTTCAGTACCGAATTGCTGCCGAAGTGTCTACTCGGTGTAAATCTTTATCAAATCAATCAAAAGACAGTTTTAAGTGAATTACTAGCTGAATTACCTCGTTACGTTTGTTTCCGCCTCTCTTATTGAGCAAAAACTCTTCTGAACGACTCGTTTGGTCGGTAAAACGATCCTACAGTAAGTTTGCATTTACGCGCATATCTTATGTTCTGACCACATCTGGACACCCAAAATTTTTGTACACACTAAAATATTTTTATTTTAGTGATCGGCATGCAAAAACTTCATTTGTTTCGCAATTTGGATCGTTTTCGCGTCTGTTACGACTTCCGTCGTAATTAACCGAACAACGTAACCGTACAGCCAAACGAACCGACATCCGTAACATTTTTGAGCAAAATTCAAGTTAAACATACTTTAACTTCATTATGGAGCTTAAAAATGGGCTTGATGGGTGTTAGAAGTGCCAATACGCGTCAAAACAAGCTCAGGGGCTGAAACTGTCATTTTGTTAAACTAGCTGGTCTGCAAGTAGCTTACGGACCGTATGCACATGTCCTTACGGTCCGTAAGGCATGCCCAGTTCACAGAAAATTCCCAGCAGCTTCCCAGCTCGTTCTTGAGGCCCTTGTATGCAATATTTCTTGTTTGGGTACCAAGTTAACACCTTCCCAAGCATAAGTACCTGTCACTAAAGACTTGTATGGCCATGATTTCTTGCTTGGGGGCTACACAAACATGTGTCTTGATCTTGTGAGTTTGCAACAACTATAAATAGCCTACCATTTCAATGTTGCAACTCACACTTGTTCTAATATTCTCTAAGTTGGGGTTCTATAACTTCATACCTGAGAATTTATAAGATCAAGTTCAAGCAAGGACCTTTTGTAAGCATTCCTTCATTCTTTTATTGCTTTCTAGCTTAAAAAGTCAAACAGTGTTTGACTTTCAGTTTGACCAGTCAATGGTCAACGCAAAGTTCGGTTGAACTTTGCAACGTGATTGTAATCACGATAGTTATAATCCTTAGCGATTATACCTACTGATTACCACGTTAACTAGGTGTAGTGACGAGTCAAAGTTTCGGTCAAAATGCGTTTTAGCACGCATTTTGCAACGGAACTACTTTTAGGTATCAAAACACCTTGTTTTGATACCAAATCAGTTTTATCAGTTAGTTAAACATGTTTTGACATGTTTAACTCGTCACTATTAGATTAGTGCTTGTTTAGGGTCGTAAGTTAAGCGGTCTAGACAACCACTTAGAATTTCGAACCCGACCCGTTTGGTCGATCATTAGGATCCGACCAAGCATGATTAGTGATCATAGATGCATAGGGAATAACCTCTGAGGTTATACCTTATGATCACATAGGATTGGTTAACTATTCGTTAAGTAGTGTACATGCCCATAGGAAATGACCAAAATGCCCTTTTGAAATATAAAACCATATTGTGCATATGTGAACATATTTTTGACATCTAATCTGATTTAGTAACATGTTAGGGTATAATTGGGCATGTAAGACTTGACATAGCTTATAGATAACCATCCAACCATAGTTTTACGCAAACGACGCATTATAATGGCTTATACTACCATAATGGGTCGAAACGGGTCAAAAGCACTTAGGTAGACTTCCAAATCAAAATGTCAGCTCTATTAAATCATACCATATGAGTTCAAATACTCATTTGATTTATAGAACATCATTCTATCCTATCTCCCGATTTAGGATCCGATTATTAACATAGTTACCTATATTAGGTGCCGGTTGATTCCGTGATACTTGGAGCTTAATTTGGTCTTATTCTCAAGACTAATAAGCAATCCCAAGTGAGTACATAGTTCCTCTCTTTTACCGTTTTCAAATACTTTGGGGTGATACACATGTGCATACTTGTTACTTTCATGCTTTCTTTACTTTTATGACATAAACATGCTAGTTTCACCTAGTACACATATAGTATATGCTTTCAATTATGTTTTGCTATGTATGTTTACTTAGCATGCTAGCACATTGATTTCACAAACATCTTTGTTATGTATGTTTACTTAGCATGCTAGCACATTGATTTCATAAACATTTTTGCTATGTATGTTTACTTAGCATGCTAGCACATTGATTTCATGAACATTTCTACTATGTATGTTTACTTAGCATACTTAGTACATGGTTTTCATAGCATGCTTACATTGGTTATGACATTTGGTATGTTTAATCGGGACAATAATACATTCATTAACATTAGCTACACCGCTCGGTAGTATGTAATGGTACCATAGGAATTGACAACTCCCGTGTCCGACTTCCTAGGTTTGTTTGGAAGTTGGGAATGACAGAATCCGATATACATAACTTAGATGAACCTTTAATTTGTTTAAAGGTTTGTCGCCACAGTCGCAAGGCTTGAATGTATGCGAATAAATATCACTGCATAAATGTTTGTAATCATAAAGCATTGTTTTCTGCAAAACATAACATTTGATTTAAACTTGGGTTTATTCAAAAGCATTGTTTTGTACATTTTCCTACGGGGTTGAGTAAGTACTAGTTTTTCACCGTACATAACATTGAGTTTCACATTAACATTTTCACGTAGTTAAGTAGATACTTTCTACTTGCTATGCATTACATTTGTTTATACATGATACATTTCACACATGACATTGTACATAGTTTATACATAAACATTTTAACATTAAACAAGACATTTTGGTTAGTTATTGATGTGTGCTAAACAGACTATAAAAATTAACTATATTAGACTCTCTAAGCTAGACACTAAAAAGCTTTAATTCTAGACTTGACCTATAACCACACAATCGGCAAGTATACCGATCAATGTAGTATAACCTAGGAAGTCCGGATATCGAACCACGAGACTCTATAAATCACGTAAACTAGACTCTGACAGACGCTGATAGACACGACTTAACTTGTTTATTTGTTTAAGGGGGGGGGGGTTACGGAAAACTAAGGAAATCTATATTAAACTACTAAATTAAACTAGAGCTAGACTAAAGACGAACAAAGACTGAGGACTTTTCTTATATGAGAACGAGACCACCTAGACAAAAATCCTGGATTGTTTTTAAGAGATTACCGATTAAGTTAAATGCACGAGTTATGGAACCGGGATCTTAAAGTACTAAACCTATTAAGAACCATCGAGGCCCCTCGACCCTTCTCAAGGAGAAACCTGTGGAGCTACCTAGGCCGTTAATCCTACCGGTTATTAGACGCTTTTCCAATTGTCTAATTATTGTGTAAGTACCCTAATGTTGACCTATTCTTTTCCAATCCTAGATCTAGGGTAGTTTGAAGTAATTAATCTGACTTGATAGACTAATAAGACCGACAGGTAAACCAAGACATGACCTTTTCCAAGGACTATCTAAAGCAATTCGCCGGGTAAGACCTACCAATAGCCCCTCACTTTCCAGGTATTAGGACTAGTAGAACACTAAGACTTAGCAAATTATTATCAGTTACTTCTAGAGGTTATCAGCCGATTCTCCCTAAAGAGTGAAGGTTTTCTAACGTGATATAGACACTCACCGAAACCCTAAACCCTAATATGACTCTATGTTGTGATATAGACCGTCACTAAGAGTCATATGAAGCAAATAATAACAATAAACCAACTCAAAGCACGCATACACATCAAATCATTAAATCAAACCGCTTACTAAACACAATCACCCATAACAATCATGCAAATAACAAAACCGGTAAAAACTTTATATTAATCCATTCATCAAGTCTAGGCGGTTTATGAAATTAGCCAAGCATACTAAAACGTATCATCAATCCAAAGAAATCTAGAACAGAATTCATTGTAACAAAGTTTCAAGACAAATAATCGATAAAACAAGGGATTAGAAAACCCGATATAATCTTCGATTCTTCGCCCTTGACTCATACCAATGATTCCTACGCCTTCAAATCTCCGATTGCTCGCCAAGAATGCTCCCAATTCGCCCAAAGAACTCTAAAATTCGTAATTTTTTTATTTAATTTCAATTTCCAGCTTCTCCGACGCGCGTACGAATCCCGATTTTCTTCTAAACTGCTCGTTTTTACTTGTTTTTCATCACTTTAAGCCACGGGACCTGAAATCAAAGCTTAATGTCAGCAGTATCACAATTCTAACCTAAAACAGACTCAAAACGACTGAAAACTGACCAAAATATACACTATAAACATATGTACTTTACAGTACATCAAACATCCCCACACTTACTCTTTTTTTCGTCCTCGAAAAAAGAATTATGCAACGGAATCAGAAACGAATAATCACTCGGGTCAAAAGCATAGGTATAATTAATTAAAACCAAGACTTGCGTTAGCCGCGATTGCGAATATACTTGTCCACTTTAAACCCAAATCCAATCCTAAGCCCTTATCATGTGATTTTAATTTAAGTGCGGTCAATCCACCTAGGGTCTCACACCAGAATTTACGCTCCACCTACTCCCACCTCAAGCTTATAGGACTAAAGGAACGATCATTTGACCAATTCCCAACCGTCTTATATCAAAACCAAAAGAGTTTACAATCAAATTTTTTTTCTTTTTTTTCCATTTTTTTTCTATTTTTTGCTTTGCTTCTTGCTCTTTTTTTTTTTTTCTCTCGTGAGTCTAGACAATGCTTTCCCTAACCAAGTGGCAATCCGGCTGTAGAGTCGCTATCCCCAACCACAAATTACTTAGGTTTCGGTACTTTTAATCGGCAATTCGATTTCACACATCCCAGAGGCATTCCGGCTGTAGAGTCGCTATCCCCAACTCGGATTACATAGACCTGTGTTACTTTCATTTAGTTTTTAACTCACTTTTTATTCTATTTTTTTTCTTTCGCAAGATCACAAACTCTAACGGTTTTAACTTATAACGGTGCCCCTTATACTATTATTGGCAGTTTTAGTTTCCCATATCTCCCAGGCGAGAACCCACTAGCAGACCGACAATTAAGGTATATTAACTCAAAGGGACCTAAAACCAAACCCGAGCCTATCTACATATCCCTAACTAGACGCAAGCTCGATTTATTATAATCTCATATTATTATTATTCGAACCCGAGCAAAAATTCATCTTTTCTATCATTTTCCGCTTTAATTTGCAAACTTCTTTTTTTTATTCGAAAGACATTTTCCATTTTTCAATTTTTTTTGAATTTTTGAATTTTTTGAATTTTTTAGTGTTTTTTTTTTCATATTTATGACTCAAATATTTACAAGTATCCCATCCCCACACTTAGAGATTGCATTGTCCCTAATGCAAGAACGAAAATACGACTCAACAACTACCTAAAAATAAAAACTGCAAACAAAATAAATAAAAATAAATATACAACAATAACAAAAAGGGAGACGACTTAGCTGAGTATGTGAGACTGTCAAAGTGCCAGTCGTTTCAACATAAGCCCTCCAATACCGAACGTGCTCAGCAAACAATACCAAACTCTCTCACACACGAACGGAAAGCGGCTCCAAATCATCAACCTAAAACATAAATACCATACCAAACATACGACTACCACATGTTCAACATACCATCATCCAGAGTTCAAATGAAAAATAAGAATATATGTCCTACGGATACAACCAAATCGAACTACTGAAACAACATAAATAAAATAAAACATGAAAGGATATATATGCTGCTGCAGTCTGCTACATCACTCGTCCTCTGAATCTTCTTCCATCTGCTGGGTCCCCGATCCTCCAGCCTGCTGCCACCCGAACTGACCACTATAAGCATAACCACTTTACCCCCCCCCCACTGGTCATACCCCGGGTACTGACCATAGACATATGGGGTCTGCTGCTCGCCTCCATAAACTGGTGGAGGTAATAATCCGGCAAAGGGTGGAGGTATCTGAGCATCTAGTGACATACCCGACATCATATACCTGAGCATGTCGTCCTGTCGGTGGTGGCTCTGCATCGTCCACTGGTGGTCAACCCGCATCCTATTTTCAATCTGATCAAACCTATGCTGTGTGTAGTCAAAAGCAGCCTCAGGAGTGAACGGGTCAGGTCTCTGCTGTCTAACTGGCTGCTGTGGAGGAGGAGTCTCACGCCTCTGTCGAGCCCTCGGCTGTCGTGCCAGAGGAGCGCCCACTTCATAATTCCATTGTGGCGGGTCCGAAGATGTTAAAACACCCGCTAACTGTAGCTCCGCAACACCCCAATAAACTGTTGGAAAACTCTCATGCATCTGGTCCGCCTTATATTTTGTGAAAGCACGTACATTCCTTGCCAACCTAGTTATGTACGGCCCAAGATCCATGGCAGCCCTTTTTCCTCCCCTACGAGGCCGATTGCACGACCATGCAAAGAAGCTTGCCAAGTTCCAATTCCTCTTTTCCACCATACACATCAACGCAAAAATATCCAACCAATTTGCTTTATTCTCTCCCGACTTCCTCGCCACAACCGTAGTCGCCAATACCTTCAGAATATACCTATGTATAGGATCACGAACCGATGTAATAAGGTTCATTTGGGCGAACGGTTGGGTCGCAATCTCCTCCCAAAATCTAGCCAAATCTGCCGAATCCAAACACTTCGGCCGAGGATAATTGTACACTCCCCTTAAACCATTCACAAACTCATCTGTCTGTACCTCCTCCTCCGAATAAAAACCCAAAGCCACTCCGAACTGGGGAATACTCATCTCGTACAAATTTCGGCCCAACGAGAATGAAACCGCGCTTTTCTCCGCAAAAGTACCCTCTTTATGCTGGAAGGTACTATGGAACTCAACTGTAAGTTCAGTATATTGCGGCCACTTACAATCCATTGCCGCTCTCAGTCGTGGACCCAACAACTCCGCCACCCGGTCACTAGCTCCCATACTTTGTAACCACTCCCAATCAATCATACGGTGCTCCAACATTTGAGTTGTTAAATATTTCTTTTGTTTCACCATTTCTTCAGTGTCTTCTTCAAAATCTAAGATCGGGTGATCAACTATCCTCTCGACTCGGGACCACACTCTCCTATTGGTCCCCCGATACTTGATTTTCCTTTTTCTCGGGTTGGACGATGATCCTTCACCTGACATGTTTCTGCAAAACAAGAAAGATTTGACAAGAAAAACAATGCAGAATGTTAGTACTCACAAACTATTTTTGGTGTTTTTAATTTTTTTTTAATTTTTTTTATATATATAAAAAACTAGAATTAGCCGTATAGCATTTCATTCGCGGCTAATTCTGAAAATAAAGTTAAAGAAAAACATGGGTTACCGTTTACAAAAGCGTAAGTTACACATCATTCTACCCGAATGGAGATTGAGTACGGGTAAAATGTTGTGAACTTGTACGTGCATATAAGTAAACCCGACACTAGACTCAAAGTACTACTCTAAGAAGACTACTAGACTCAATAACTCGAACGACCTAAGACTCAATGTACACTATCTCCTCCCGGCACTTTAATTGTCCTCAATTAAGCATAAGTGCCAAAATATCCCCACACTTGAGGCTAAGCACGTGAGAGTTTGAACTTTTAAACCTTAAAGCAACTTTTGTGGCAACAAAATCCGTTTAGAAAACTAATCACATTTGCAAAAATCAGTTCAACAACCTATTTCTTTAGCAAAAAATCTTTAGTTATAGCCAAACAAACCCGTAAAGCTCAAACATGTTGTCTAGATGTCCAAACATAACCCACAAGTCTCAAACAACCCCAAGCAAACCAACCCGAACCATCCGCAAACCCCATTGTGTGTAAACATCTCAAACATAACCACCCGCATACCACTAACATGACTAAAGGCTCAAAGATCCTAACTTTATCAACCTACACAAACCCTAGATCTAAAACATGGCTGAGCCGACACTACAACTATGAAATAAAGTTACCTACTAACAAGAAATCACAGAAATCGTACCTTGGATTCGGATTTATGCAAGAAAAATGAGACCTTGAAGTTGTGGTGCACGAGTTTGTCCAAAAACGCGAAAAATGTAGCGCGAATTCGGGTGAAATTGATGGTTAAGAGTGTGGGGAATGTGAATGTGGTGATTTAGGAAGAAGAATGGAGTGATTTGGTGAAGAAACGAGTGAGATATGGCGATTTGTGTGTAATTCGCGACTTAGGGTTTGTAGATGGCGAAAAGGAAAAGTTTCAGCGACAGGTTCAACTTAAAACGTTTTAAGCCGGGTCAAAGGGGTCTCGCGCGTCGCCAGGGGGTCATGGGGGGGTCTCGCGGCGGGTCGGATTTTAATTGTTTTTGAACTGTTGAGGGTCGCGCGACGCTAAGGCCCTTGGCGTCACGCCAAGGGCCGTTTTTCACAGAAAGTTTCATCCATTTTATGTGTTCATGCCTTAGAAAAATTTTCAACACTTTTCCCAACCATCCAAAACCCTTAAAATTTTTTCTAAGTGTCCAATAAACATACATGGGACCTCTTTTCTCATGCTTTTTCCCGTTCCATAGCGGTGACGAATCCTGCAAAATTCTCAACAACACAAAACAAAGACCGAAAAACTACGGAAAGACGCGTTAGAACACTAAAATACTCAAATAAAGACTCTTATACAAACGATACAAAATGTACACTTGGGCTTTCACCCAAAACACTAATTGGCAGCTTTAGGTGGGATTTCGAGAGGAGTTACCTCCCTCTCATCCTTGTTTATCGCTCCTCCAATGTAATGCTTCAAACGATGACTGTTCACCTTCCAACTACGGCCATCCGCCTCATCCAAGATCTCCACCGCTCCGTATGGAAACACGTAATGAACCATATAAGGTCCCGACCACTTCGATTTCAACTTACCCGCAAAAAGCTTCAACCTTGAGTTGTAAAGAAGCACTTTATCGCCTTTGCTAAACTCCTTCACTTTCCTCAACCTCCTATCATGCAACAACTTCGTTTTCTCTTTAATTCCCAAGGATCCAGCATACGCCGCATCCCTAAGCTCTTCAAGCTCATGAATTTGAAAGAAACGCTTCCTAGCGGCTTCGGTCATGTCTAAATTAACGGATTTCAATGCCCAAAGCGCTCTATGCTCTAATTCTACGGGGAGATGACAAGCTTTTCCGTAGACGATCATGAAAGGTGTAGTTCCTAAAGGCGTCTTGTAGGCGGTTCTAAATGCCCATAATGCATCGTCTAGCTTGTCAGACCAATCTTTCCTATTCTTACCAACTGTTTTCTCTAAGATTCGTTTAATACCGCGATTCGCATTCTCCACTTGTCCACTCGTTTGTGGATGATATGCGGTAGATAAACGATGAGTGACACCGTAGCATGCAAGCAACTTCTCCATCAATGCATTGCAAAAGTGAGTGCCACGGTCACTAATTAAGGCTTTAGGAGTACCGAATCGTGAAAAGAGCTTCTTAAGAAATTTCAACACTACCCGGGCTTCATTTGTGGGAAGAGCTTGAGCCTCAACCCATTTAGACAAATAGTCGATTGCCACGAGTATGTAACGGTTTCCTTTAGAGTTTGGGAAAGGTCCCATGAAATCGATGCCCTAAACGTCAAAAACCTCAACTACTTGTATCGGATTTTGAGGCATCTCATCTTTGGCGGAAATATTGCCGGTTCGTTGACATGCATCACACATCTTCACGAACTCCTCGGCATCTCTAAGAACGGTAGGCCAATAGAAACCACAATCGAATACCTTTTGGGCGGTGGTGTGTGCACCATGGTGTCCTCCCGTGAGGCCTTCATGTACATGCTTAATAATGTTCCATCCCTCCTCCCGTGACACACAACGTCTAAGAACTCTATCTCCTCCTATCCTAAAGGGAAAAGGATCGTCCCAAACATACTTTCTTGCCTCACTAATCAATCGCTTTCTTTGTTGTGTAGACATCCCTCTCACAACATCGCCACTAGAGAGATAATTCGCTAAGTCGCAAAACCATGACAATCCTTCTTTCTTAGCTTCAACAAACTCTATAGACTCGTGAGGGAACGTGTCTCCAATCTCCTCCTCACGAATCTCTTCCCTCTTGGGATCCTCTAACCGTGATAAATGATCGGCCGCCACGTTCTCGGCCCCTCTCTTGTCCCTAATCTCAATATCGAACTCGCTAAGCAAAAGAATCCACCGAATGAGTCGGGGTTTAGCGTCTTTCTTTTGAAAGAGAAAACGCAACGCGAAATGATCGGTGAAAACTACAGTCTTGGATAAAACGAGGTATGAGCGGAATTTATCAAATGCGAAAACTACGGCTAAAAGCTCTTTCTCCATGGTAGTGTAGTTTTCTTGATCATCATTGAGCATTTTTCTAGCGTAGTAGATGGGGTGGAAGTGCTTATCCTTTCTTTGTCCTAATACCGCTCCAACGGCATAGTCACTCGCATCACACATGAGCTCAAAGGGCAAGCTCCAGTCGGGCGAGATAAGAATAGGTGCACTAACCAACTGTTCCTTCAAGAAGTTGAAGGCCTTAAGACACTCCTCGTCAAAGACGAATGGAACGTCTTTCTCTAGCAAACGGGTCATGGGGCAAGTAATTTTTGAGAAATCCCTAATAAAGCGCCTATAGAAACCCGCATGCCCTAGAAAACTCCTAATCGACTTCACACTCGTGGGTGGGGGTAACCTACTAATGGTATCTATTTTCGCACAATCTACCTCAATACCCTCTCTAGAAATCTTATGCCCTAGCACTATACCTTCCGTCACCATGAAGTGACACTTCTCCTAGTTTAGCATAAGCTTCGTCTCCACACACCGCTTCAACATCCTCTCTAAATTCTTCAAACACACCTCGAAAGAATCACCATAAACTGAAAAATCATCCATGAAAACCTCCATGGAAGTCTCTATCATATCCTGAAATATGGCGACCATACAACGCTGAAAGGTAGCCGGAGCGTTACATAACCCGAATGGCATGCGTCGGTACGCGTAGGTGCCATAGGGGCATGTGAAGGTGGTCTTATCCTGATCCTCCGGTGCTATGGGAATCTGGAAGTAACCGGAAAAGCCATCTAGAAAACAATAGAATTGTTGACCGACTAAACGCTCCAACATTTGATCTATGAAAGGCAATGGGAAGTGGTCTTTATGGGTGGCATCATTCACTTTCGGTAGTCGATGCACACGCGCCAACCCATGACCGTACGAGAAGGGATAAGCTCGTTCTTTTCGTTCATGACAACGGTCATCCCCTCCTTCTTGGGGACAACCTGAGTGGGACTAACCCAAGGTGAATCTGAAATGGGATATATCATCCCCGCATCTAAGAGTTTAAGAACCTCTTTTTTCACTACATCTTGCATGTTGGGGTTAAGCCCCCTTTGGGGTTGCACCATCGGTTTATAATCATCCTCCATGAGTATCCGGTGGGTGCAATAGGAAGGGCTTATGCCCTTGATGTCGGACAACCTCCATGAAATGGCCTCTTTGTTGGCCCTCAAAACATCTAACAACCTCACTTTCTCACTCTCCTCTAACTCGGATGAAATAATAACGGGTAGCTCGGAACCCTCCCCTAAGAAAGCATACTCTAGATGAGATGGAAGTACCTTAAGCTCTAAGGGTGGGGGTTGGGTGGTGTCATCACTAACCGCTAACACATCGGGGATTAAAGGAATCCCCTCCTCTTCAACTTCACCTACACTCTCCAACTCCTCTTCTACCTTCTCTCCTACCACTAGGTCCGCTCCACTAATGTACTCTAAGCAATGGTCGACACACAAGATAAACGAGTTCAAAAAGTAGACGGAATGACAAGGACCACTATAGTCATCCGAACCATTCGGGTGGTTCATGGAACGATCTATCTCAAAAGTAACTCTCTCCTCACCGACCCTAAGAGTGATCTTACCATCATGAACGTCTATAAGGGCCTTCACGGTACGTAAGAAAGGACGACCTAAGATAATGGGAACTCTCTCATCCGCTTCCATATCAAGAATTACGAAATCGGCGGGAAACACGAATTTGTCAACCTTAATTAGTAAGTTCTCAACTATACCCCTAGGGTATTTAACGGACCGATCGGCTAAAGACAATGTCATTCGGGTAGGTGCAAGCTCTCCTAGGTCTAGCTTCTCATAAAGAGAAAAGGGCATCAAATTGATGCTAGGACCTAAGTCGGCTAAGGCTCGAGTGTTGGTATTACTACCGAATAGACAAGGAATGGTAAAAATACCCGGATCGGTAAGTTTTTCGGGAAGCTTATTTAACACAACGGCGGAACATCCCCCATTCAACGGGACGTTAGACAACTCTCCTAATTTCTCTTTGTTCCTAAGGAGATCCTTCAAGAATTTCGCGTATTTAGGCATTGATTGGAGTGCCTCTATAAATGGAAGGTTAATCTTCAATTGCTTGAAGATGTCCAAAAACTGCCCGTATTCCCTCGAGTATTTTTGGTTTTTAAGGTGTGAGGGAAACGGAACATACGCATGGTTCACTAAGGGTGAAGGTCTAACGTCTATTGGGGTTCTCTCAACTTTCTTCTCACTTTGAGACTCACCGGGCTATGCGGTACTTGCTGGGCTTAGCCTCTTTTGCACTTTGCCGGGAGCCTCTATTTCGATCTCCTCATCTATCACATCTCCCTCTTCATCAACTACCCTCTCCTCGACTCTAGGGTTTCCTACAGTCTTGCCACTACGGGTGGTAATGGCTTTAGCATGGGCATTAGGGTTCGGTTGGGTGTTACCCGCAAAGTGACCGGGTAATCTCTCTTCTAGCTTTCTAGACATGTCCCCTATGACCCTTTGAAGGTCTTGGAAGGAGGCTTGATGGTTCTTAAGCATTAGGTCATGTTCACTAAGGGTCTTTTGAGTGGTTTGGTCCCTAACAACTAGTTGACTCATCATGGACTCCATTCTCTCTATGCTACCCCCTAAATTGAAACTTGGACCTTGACCTGTTTGACCTTGGTTATTTGACCCCCATCCTTGAGCTGCCCATTGAACCCTTTGTTGAACTGCCAACTTGAACCCCCACCAAAGAGTGAATTTTGGCCCCTATTTGGGTTTTGAGCCATTTGAAAGCCAGGGGGTCCACTTGGGTAAAAAGTGTTATTATTAAAGTTATTATTATTATTACGCCAACCCGACCCAAAATTATTATTACCCCCAAAACCGCTAGGTTGACCTCTACCAAACCCTCCTCCTACAAAATCGACCTGCTCCTCTCCAACAAGTAATGGACACGAACTCGTGTAGTGACCCCCACGACAAAACTCACATTTGTCTACCTTAGCCTTAATTTCTTTAAGTTCCCTTGTCACGTTTTCCAAGACAACGGCTAAACTAGGATCCATGGTGACATGGTTCACCCCTCGGGCGGGTGCATTAGTAGTGGTATTAGAATTACCACTTTGATATCGCTGATTGGATCGTGATTGGGATTGAGACTGAGCAAATGCCTCAAAACGCTCTAGACACTCTGCAACTGTAAGAATACCCATCATATGCCCCCCCGCATTAGTATCGAACCTATCGCGAGTCTCTTGAGTGAGACCGTTGTAGAATTTCTCACATAAAGCCCAATCAGAAAGACCATGCTGGGAGCAACGAGCACAAAGGTTTTGGAAACGCTCCCAAGCAAGGTAGTAAGGCTCGTCGGGCTCCGCGGAAGGAGTGGATTTGGTCTCTAAGACGTGAGGCTTTTGCGGGCGGGAAATATTTGTTCAAAAAGGCTTGACGAAGCCCCGCCCATGTGGTGAAGGTACCGGTTGGTTGTGAGTCCAACCAAGTAGCCGCACGGCCAGCTAAAGAAAATGGGAAAAGCTGTAAGTAGGTAGCATCATTAGGGGCACCGTGAAGGCTAAAGGTGGCTAGGATACGGGAGAAACGGTTAATGTGGGCCGGGGCGTCCTCATCGTCTCGGCCATGGAATTATATGTTGTTGGTGATAGCCTGCATGGCATAAGATGGAATCTGCCATGAATTTTCAGTAACTATGGGTGGGACGGTGATGGGTGAAGCAAGGCCGGTGAAGTTCTGAGTGGCTTGTTGATGGACGGTTTGCCTAGGGTTTGCCATTGGTTCTAAGTTTGCTGGATTGCTAGAGGTACTAGAAGTAGGGTTATCGGGTGGGGAAACCTTAGGTGAGGTTTTAGGTGAATGGTTAGGCGAAGGTGGTGGTGTAGGAGGTGGGGTGGGTAACGGGGTGGAATCGAAATTGGGGAAACGAGAAGAGGATGTAGAAGTAACCTGTGGGCCTTGGCCCAATTGAGATGATGACTGCTTGACTGGTGGTGGTCCGTGCGAGCGCAGATGTGGCATCCACTACAAGCAAAAACCTGAACACAAGAAAAGCAAACAATAGTTACTATGACTCAAGATGAAAATAAAAGACACAAAACAAAGTAAACACGTAGCATGTATTTGTCAAGTAAATCTATCAAAGCTAATGAACGCAATTACCAAGAGTCCCCAGCAACGGTGCCAAAAACTTGATGTGTGCTAAACAGACTATAAAAATTAACTATATTAGACTCTCTAAGCTAGACACAAAAAAGCTTTAATTCTAGACTCGACCTAAAACCACACAATCGGCAAGTGTACCGATCAATGTAGTATAACCTAGGAAGTCCGGATATCAAACCACGAGACTCTATAAATCACGTAAACTAGACTCTGACAGACGCTGACAGACACGACTTAACTTGTTTATTTGTTTAAGGGGGGGGGGGTTACGGAAAACTAAGGAAATCTATATTAAACTACTAAATTAAACTAGAGCTAGACTAAAGACGAACAAAGACTGAGGACTTTTCTTATATGAGAACGAGACCACCTAGACAAGAATCCTGGATTGTTTTTAAGAGATTACCGATTAAGTTAAATGCACGAGTTATGGAACCGGGATCTTAAAGTACTAAACCTATTAAGAACCATCGAGGCCCCTCGACCCTTCTCAAGGAGAAACCTGTGGAGCTACCTAGGCCATTAATCCTACCGGTTAGTAGACGCTTTTCCAATTGTCTAATTATTGTGTAAGTACCCTAATGTTGACCTATTCTTTTCCAATCCTAGATCTAGGGTAGTTTGAAGTAATTAATCTGACTTGATAGACTAATAAGACCGACAGGTAAACCAAGACATGACCTTTTCCAAGGACTATCTAAAGCAATTCGCCGGGTAAGACCTACCAATAGCCCCTCACTTTCCAGGTATTAGGACTAGTAGAACACTAAGACTTAGCAAATTATTATCAGTTACTTCTAGAGGTTATCGGCCGATTCTCCCTAAAGAGTGAAGGTTTTCTAACGTGATATAGACACTCACTGAAACCCTAAACCCTAATATGACTCTATGTTGTGATATAGACCGTCACTAAGAATCATATGAAGCAAATAATAACAATAAACCAACTCAAAGCACGCATACACATCAAATCATTAAATCAAACCGCTTACTAAACACAATCACCCATAACAATCATGCAAATAACAAAACCGGTAAAAACTTTATATTAATCCATTCATCAAGTCTAGGCGGTTTATGAAATTAGCCAAGCATACTAAAACGTATCATCAATCCAAAGAAATCTAGAACAAAATTCATTGTAACAAAGTTTCAAGACAAATAATCGATAAAACAAGGGATTAGAAAACCCGATATAATCTTCGATTCTTTGCCCTTGACTCGTACCAATGATTCCTACGCCTTCAAATCCCCGATTGCTCGCCAAGAATGCTCCCAAGTCGCCCAAAGAACTCTGAAATTCGTAATTTTTTTATTTAATTTCAATTTCCAGCTTCTCCGACGCGCGTACGAATCCCGATTTTCTTCTAAACTGCTCGTTTTTACTTGTTTTTCATCACTTTAAGCTACGGGACCTGAAATCAAAGCTTAATGTCAGCAGTATCACAATTCTAACCTAAAACAGACTCAAAATGACTGAAAACTGACCAAAATATACACTATAAACATATGTACTTTACAGTACATCAGTTATTGATAAGTGACTTATGTAACGGGGCTATGTGTTATATGATAAAAGCATGGTGGATACGCCGCTGGTACTTCCTATATATAAGTGCTTTTATTGTATTATACATTGTTGCGTTATCTAAGCCACTTGACAAAAACATGAAACATTTTTCACAAGGTCACAACATTTTTATACAAAGTATACATTTTATACAAGTGCACTTTTACTTGGTTATTCATTTAACCATGCATATTCCTCTCATATCGTTTGATTTTCATATCGATTTTCACATGATTTCATAAAAGAAAACATTTTACAAGGTTCATGACTACTTTTTGTTAAACCTTTCTTTAAACTACAAGTCATGAATCTTGCATAAACAAAACCTATGTATCTCATAGGCATTTTTATGCTGACGTACCTATTTTCACATGTGTTTCAGGTGCTAATGCATGATGATGCTTGTGCTACACTTAGGCAGGACTTGGGCCTTAGTGACTTAAAAGACAATTATTATGTTATGTTTTATTTAAATTCCAAGACAATGTAAACTTTAATTCTAATAATACAAAACTTTAATTACCATGGTTGTTGAAACAATAATTCTGTCGCCTCACTCCCCGGCGTTTCCGCCGCAGTTTGTTGTTTTAGCGCGGTCGGGGTGTGACAGAAGAGTTGGTATCAGAGCCAATGGTTATAGGGAATTAGGTTATTAGTAATGCTTTGACCTAGACTATAACTTTCTAGGACGCTAACACAAGTTATCTTGTGTTTAGAGCTTAAAACAATACACGTCACCTATCCTTAGGTGATTACCAAAAACAATACATAATGGAAGGTATGAAGCCAAAACAAATCATCAATCTCTTAAACCTTCCAAATTTTCAAAATCTCGTCAAAGTTTGGGTCTAAATAAT
Source organism: Helianthus tuberosus (assembly GCA_030545235.1). Lineage (NCBI taxonomy): Eukaryota > Viridiplantae > Streptophyta > Magnoliopsida > Asterales > Asteraceae > Helianthus > Helianthus tuberosus. The sequence goes on from CM060442.1 coordinate 166,391,782, forward strand.
GTGAACACATGCAAACTGGAAGAGTGAATGCCTGTACCCTGAGTTTTTTGTCTAAGGCTAGAGTGTTCGTACAAATCCGCAGTATCGGACCAGTCACTCTTACCTGGGAACTCTTGGGGTGAGTGTTCACTTACAGGCGAGCATGTCTTCAACGATACATTATTATGACCTATTTACTTTGATTTGTCATTGTGTGTCAACTGTTTGTTATGAGGTAACGAACAAATGACCACCATCAACCACAAGTGCAATGCCTCATTTGCACAAACTGTGGCAAGTCTGGTCATCTTGCTAACACCTGCCGATTTGCTCCGAATCAAAATCAGGCAGCCCAAAACCAAGCTGCACAAAACCCTGCCCAGAATCCTGCACGACCTCACTATCCGCCTCCTTCATGTTTCAACTTTGGGGATCTGACCCACTACAGAAACAACTGCCCGAGGTTGGCAAACGCAAATCAGGCACAGGCTCGTGGTAGAGTTTTTAACCTGAATGCAAACGAGACGTGCAGATAACGAAGTGGTAAACGGTACGTTCCTTGTTAACAACCATCTTGCTTCTGTTCTATTTGATTCGGGTGCCGATAAGAGTTTTGTGTCCTTAGCATTTGAGCCTTTGCTTTCGATGACTAGAATAAAACTAGGAAAGCCCTTGACAGTAGAAGTAGCTAGTGGCGAACCTGTTGTACTTGACTCTATTCTTCGAAATTTCCAGTTGAACCTTAATAACCATCTTTTCCCTATTGACCTCACACCGATGCAACTCGGGAGCTTTGATGTTATAGTAGGAATGGATTGGTTATCCAAGTACCATGCTAAGGTGGTATGTTTTGAGAAGTTGGTCTTTATACCGCTTTCGACTGGTGAGATCTTAGAAGTTCGTGGATAGAAACCCGTTAGTAACCTTAAACTTATGTCTTGTACCCAAGCCCAAAAATACCTACGAAAGAAATATGTTGCTTTCTTGGCACATGTCGTAGAGGAAAAAGGAAAGGGTAAGACTATCCAAGATATCCCTGTTGTTCGGGATTATCCTGAGGTATTTCCTGAAGAATTACCTGGTTTACCCCCAGTGCGCCAAGTTGAGTTTCGCATTGATCTTGTACCTGGTGCAAATCCTATTGCTAAATCCCCTTATCGTCTTGCACCGTCTGAGATGCAAGAGTTGTCTAAGCAGCTTCAAGAGCTTTCTGACAAAGGATTCATCTGTCCGAGCTTTTCACCTTGGGGGTGCTCCTGTCTTATTTGTGAAAAAGAAAGATGGATCTTTCAGGATGTGTATCGATTATCGTGAGCTTAACAAGCTTACCATCAAGAATCGATATCCCCTACCTCGCATTGATGATCTCTTTGATCAGCTACAGGGCGCTACTTGCTTTTCAAATATTGATCTGCGTTCTGGGTATCATCAACTTCGAGTGCTTGAAGAGATATTCCCAAGACAGCTTTCCGTACAAGATATGGTCATTATGAGTTCACTGTTATGCCTTTCGGTTTAACAAATGCTCCTGCTGTTTTCATGGACTTGATGAATAGGGTATGCAAGCCTTATTTGGACAAGTTCATCACTGTTTTCATTGATGACATTCTGATCTATTCTAAGACTCGAACTGATCATGAACAACATCTTCGTCTTACAATGGAGCTTCTAAAGAAAGAACAACTTTTCGCCAAATTCTCCAAGTGCGAATTCTAGCTTAAGGAAGTTCAATTTTTGGGGCACATTGTCAACAAACAAGGTATTCATGTAGATCCCGCCAAAATCAGCGCGATTAAGGATTGGGATATACCTACTACTCCTACCGAGGTTCGTTCATTTCTTGGTCTAGCGGGTGATTATCGACGTTTCATTGAAAACTTCTCCAGGATTGCGGTTCCTCTCACTGCTTTAACTCAGAAGAGCAAACCTTTTGAGTGGGGACCCAAACAAGAAGAAGCTTTTCAGACCTTGAAACAGAAACTCTGTAATGCACCTATTTTATCTTTGCCCGAGGGTAACGACGATTTTGTCGTGTACTGTGATGCATCCAACTTAGGCCTTGGCTGTGTTCTTATGCAAAGAAACAAAGTTATAGCCTATGCATCAAGACAACTGAAAGTGCACGAGAAAAACTACACTACTCATGATCTTGAGTTAGGTGCAGTAGTTTTTGCTCTCAAAATCTGGAGACACTACTTATATGGTACAAAGTGTGTAGTGTTTACTGACCACAAGAGTCTCCAGCATATTTTCAATCAGAAAGAACTTAACATGAGGCTACGACGTTGGATTGAACTTCTAAACGACTACGATTGCAAAATTCGCTACTATCCTGGTAAGGCGAATGTCGTGGCTGATGCATTGAGTCGTAAGGAATGTGTTAAGCTTCATTGTAACCAAGTTCGATCTGATATTCAAACCCGCATTTCTCAGGCTCAACATACTTGTGTCACACAAGACTTGATGGGTAAAGAATTACCGTGTCATACTAAGCCCGAGCTTGAACTAAGAGACTTTGGGATATTCTATTTCATGGGCCGTTTGTGGGTCCCAAGTATAGACGATCTTCGCACCTTGCCTATGGATGAAGCTCATAAGTCTCATTATTCTATTCATCCTGGTGCAGACACAATGTATAAGGATCTTCGAACCCAGTATTGGTGGCCGGGTATGAAGAAAGACATTGCCTTATATGTTTCCAAATGCCTTACTTGTCTTAAGGTTAAGGCAGAACACCAACATCCCTCTGGACTTTTGGAGCAACCAGAGATCCCGGTTTGGAAATGGGAAAACATTGCTATGGATCTCATTACCAAGCTACCGCACACTAAAAGAGGTCATGACGCCATTTGGGTTGTTGTTGATCGTCTTACTAAGTCCGCACATTTCTTGCCGATCCGTGAGGATCTATCTGCTGACAAGCTTGCTAAAATCTATGTGGATGAGATTGTATCTCGACATGGCGTTCCTTTGAACATCATATCTGACAGAGATGCTCGATTCTCGTCTCGCTTCTGGAGAACCATGCAATCTGCCATGGGGACCCAACTTAATTTGAGCACAGCATATCATCCGCAAACGGATGGTCAATCTGAGAGAACAATCCAGACACTAGAGGATATGCTTAGAGCTTGTGTGATTGATTTTGGTGGTAGTTGGGATTCGCATCTACCGTTGATCGAATTCTCCTACAATAATAGTTATCACTCTAGCATCAACATGGCTCCTTTCGAAGCTTTATATGGTCGAAAATGTCACTCACCGGTCTGCTGGAATGAGATAGGTGAAGCTCAGCTTACTGGACCCGATCTCATTCTAGAGACTACAGATAAGGTCAAGAAGATTCGTGATAACCTACAGACAGCTAGAAGCCGTCAAAAGAGTTACGCAGATCGACGACGCAAGCCCTTAGAATTTCAAGTCGGTGATCACGTCCTACTCAAGGTGTCCCCTTGGAAAGGTGTGATTAGATTTGGAAAAAAAGGAAAACTTGCACCACGCTATGTTGGACCATTCAAGATCGTTGAAAGAATCAGAAAAGTAGCCTACAGACTAGAGATACCTCCTGAACTTGGAAATGTTCATCCAACATTCAACGTGTCCAATCTCAAAAAGTGTTTAGCTGATGAAAACCTCCACATACCACTTGATGAAATTCGTGTTGATAACACGATGCATTTCGTTGAGAAACATGTGGAAATCATGGATCGTGAAGTCAAAAAGCTCAAACACAATCGCATTCCTATTGTCAAAGTTCGCTGGGAATCTAAACGTGGCCCAGAGTTTACTTGGGAACGTGAAGATCAGATGAAAGCGAAATATCCGCATCTATTCTCACAAGTTTCCTCTAAATAAATTTCGGGACGGAATTTCCTAAAGTAGGGGAGACTGTGACATCTGTGCTTGTGTAATCATTTTACAGACTTTGAACAATTCAATATTAATAAAACAATGTGTTTTGATCCCAATGTTTGTTATTTATGTTTGACTTTATGCACGTTTTGATTTTTGATTGATTTTGAACTCTATAATCGCTTTCTGGAAAGTTATACGCAAACTGATGCGTAAACGTAATTAGTTTAACACGACAAACTCTCCGGAATAGTAACATAAACTTAAGATACCTTAAATAACCTTTACATAACTTAGAAATAAGTTTTAAAGGGTTTGGTATGGCAAAAACAAGTTTATTCGCTCACAGGGACCATTTGCGTCAAACTGCAAAAGTCTGCCTTTTCGTAAGTCAACATACAGTCCAGAACATGATCATAAGTTAAACATACCATATATAACTTAAACATAGCTTAGAAATAAGCTTTGATAGGTTCGGTGTGCGAAAATATGCTTATTTGATCTTACATGGACTGAAAGTGTCAAAAACGACGTAAGTTTGCATTTACGCGCATATCTTACGTTCTGACCACATCTGGACACCCAAATTTTTGTAGACACTAAAATATTTTTATTTTATTGATTGGCATGCAAAAACTTCATTCGTTTCGCAATTTGGATCATTTTCGCGTCCGTTACGACTTCCGTCGTAATTAACCGAACAACGTAACCGTACAGCCAAACGAACCGACATCCGTAACATTTTTGAGAAAAATTCAAGTTAAACATACTTTAACTTCATTATGGAGCTTAAAAATGGGCTTGACGGGTGTTAGAAGTGCCAATACGCTTCGAAACAAGCTCAGGGGCTGAAACTGTCATTTTGTGAAACTAGCTGGTCTGCAAGTAGCTTACGGACCGTATGCACATGTCCTTATGGTTCGTAAGGCATGCCCAGTTCACAGAAAATTCCCAGCAGCTTCCCAGCTCGTTCTTGAGGCCCTTGTATGCAATATTTCTTGTTTAGGGACCAAGTTAACACCTTCCCAAGCATAAGTACCTGTCACTAAACACTTGTATGGCCATGATTTCTTGCTTGGGGGCTACACAAACATGTGTCTTGATCTTGTGAATTTGCAACAACTATAAATAGCCTACCATTTCATTGTTGCAACTCACACTTGATCTAAAATTCTCTAAGTTGGGGTTCTATAACTTCATACCTGAGAATTTATAAGATCAAGTTCAAGCAAGGACATTTTGTAAGCATTCCTTCATTCTTTTATTGCTTTCTAGATTAAAAAGTCAAACAGTGTTTGACTTTCAGTTTGACCAGTCAATGGTCAACACAAATTTCGGTTGAACTTTGCAACGTGATTGTAATCACGATAGTTATAATCCTTAGCGATTATACCTACTGATTACCACGTTAACTAGGTGTAGTGACGAGTCAAAGTTTCGGTCAAAATGCGTTTTAGCACGCATTTTGCAACAGAACTACTTTTAGGTATCAAAACACCTTGTTTTGATACCAAATCAGTTTTATAAGTTAGTTAAACATGTTTTGTCATGTTTAACTCGTCACTATTAGATTAGTGCTTCTTTAGGGTCGTAAGTTAAGCGGTCTAGACAACCGCTTAGACTTTCGAACCCGACCCGTTTGGTCGATCATTAGGATCCGACCAAGCATGATTAGTGATCATAGTTGCATAGGGAATAACCTCTGAGGTTATACCTTATGATCACATAGGATTGGTTAACTATTCGTTAAGTAGTGTACACGCCCATAGGAAATGACCAAAATGCCCTTTTGAAATATAAAACCATATTGTGCATATGTGAACATATCTTTGACATCTAATCTGATTTAGTAACATGTTTGGGTATAATTGGGCATGTAAGACTTGACATAGCTTATAGATAACCATCCGACCATAGTTTTACGCAAACGACGCATTATAGTGGCTTATACTACCATAATGGGTCGAAACGGGTCAAAAGCACTTAGGTAGACTTCCAAATCAGAATGTTAGCTCTATGAAATCATACCATATGAGTTCAAATACTCATTTGATTTATAGAACATCATTCTATCCTATCTCCCGATTTAGGATCCGATTATTAACATAGTTACCTATATTAGGTGCCGGTTGATTCCATGATACATGGAGCTTAATTTGGTCTTATTCTCAAGACTAATAAGCAATCCCAAGTGAGTACATAGTTCCCCTCTTTTACCGTTTTCAAATACTTTGGGGTGATACACATGTGCATACTTGTTACTTTCATGCTTTCTTTACTTTTTTGACATAAACATGCTAGTTTCACCTAGTACACGTATAGTACATGCTTTCAATTATGTTTTGCTATGTATGTTTACTTAGCATGCTAGCACATTGATTTCATAAACATCTTTGCTATGTATGTTTACTTAGCATGCTAGCACATTGATTTCATAAACATTTTTGCTATGTATGTTTACTTAGCATGCTAGCACATTGATTTCATGAACATTTCTACTATGTATGTTTACTTAGCATACTTAGTACATGGTTTTCATAGCATGCTTACATTGGTTATGACATTTGGTATGTTTAATCGGGACAATAATATATTCATTAACATTAGCTACGCCGCTCGGTAGTATGTAATGGTACCATAGGAATTGACAACTCCCGTGTCCGACTTCCTAGGTTTGTTTGGAAGTTAGGAATGACAGAATCCGATATACATAACTTAGATGAACCTTTAATTTGTTTGAAGGTTTGTCGCCACAGTCGCAAGGCTTGAATGTATGCGAATGAACATCACTGCATAAATGTTTGTAATCATAAAGCATTGTTTTCTGCAAAACATAACATTTGATTTAAAATTGGGTTTATTCAAAAGCATTGTTTTGTACATTTTCCTACGGGGTTGAGTAACAACTAGTTATTCACCGTACATAACATTGAGTTTCACATTAACATTTTCACGTAGTTAAGTAGATACTTTCTACTTGCTATGCATTACATTTGTTTATACATGATACATTTCACACATGACATTGTACATGGTTTATACATAAACATTTTAACATTAAACAAGACATTTTGGTTGGTTATTGATAAGTGACTTATGTAACGGGGCTATGTGTTATATGATAAAAGCATGGTGGATACGCCGCTGGTACTTCCTATATATAAGTGATTGTATTGTATTATACATTGTTGCGTTATCTAAGCCACTTGACAAAAACATGAAACATCACAAGGACACAACATTTTTATACAAAGTATACATTTTATACAAGTGCACTTTCAACTGGTTATTCATTTAACCATGCATATTCATCTCATATCGTTTGATTTTCATATCGATTTTCACATGATTTCATAAAAGAAAACATTTTACAAGGTTCATGACTACTTTTTGTTAAACCTTTCTTTAAACTACAAGTCATGAATCTTGCATAAACAAAACCTATATATCTCACAGGCATTTTTATGTTGATATACCTATTTTCACATGTGTTTCAGGTGCTAATGCATGATGATGCTTGTGCTACACTTAGGCAGAACTTGGGCCTTAGTGACTTAAAGACAATTATTATGTTAAGTTTTATTTAAATTCCAAGACAATGTAAACTTTAATTCTAATAATACAAAACTTTAATTACCATGGTTGTTGAAACAATAATTCTGTCGCCTCACTCCCCGGCGTTTCCGCCGCGGTTTGTTGTTTTAACGCGGTCGGGGTGTGACAGTCGAAGAAACGAGAGGAGGCCGGAGATAACAGATAGTGGGTGTGGTGTTTGGGGGTAGCCGGAGAACCCCCAAAATCGGCACCACGATGTACTACTCACCTTCCACTTTATCTTCATCACAGCAAGAATGTTTATTTAATTCACCTGATGACATTGATTTCAAGAACAAATTGAGGCAATAAGAGACTCTGATGCTCGGAGATAATTCCGATTTCGATCAATCTGGTGAGTTACCGGATATCGAATTCTGGCAAGAAATGGTGTCGGGTTATCAGAAACGGGACTTGAAGCAAGTCCTCTGGGGCGGTGCAGATGGGGTTGGGTGTCGGGTAGATATGGTGCCGGAGTGGTGGTGGAGGGGGGAATAGATTGAAGCCAAAATCGTGATAAACATGGTGGTGGGTTTGAAGAAGAAGATGTGATGAAGATGGTGGTGGGTTGTGGTTTGGGTCTGGGTTTTCAAGAGATGAGAGAGAGAGAGAGAGAGACATATTGATGTTGTTGATGTGTGATGGAGAGAGAGAGAAGACTTTAAAAGAGATTTGACATATTGAGTAAATTACTATATTACCCTGTATGTTTTAAAATAATAGTGCATTTGTGTCATAGTCTAATCAGTGGAGGGGAGTTCTCGCGGTTCTCGCAACTGGGGATGGTTTTCATTTATATATATATATATATATATATATATATGTATAGGGGATGGTTCAAATGAAAACCACTTTTAACGTGAAAACTCGAAAACTAACTAAAAAAAGCCTAAAAAACACACAAAATTTTTTTTTCAACTTTTTTATAAAAATCGCAGGTCTTTTTATATAAATTTTTTTTTTCAAAAAAAAATTTTTTTTTCAAATTTTTTTTTTTTTGTAGTACACATGTGTAATAATACACATGTGCACTACAATTTTTTTTTTGTGAAATTTTTTTATATATAAAATATGGCGAAAATTGGTATGCAAAAAAAAATTTGGTGTGTTTTTTTGGCTTTTTTAATTAGTTTTCGAGTTTTCGCGATAACTAGTGGTTTGCATTTGAACCTTCCCCTATATATATATATAGGAGAAGGAATCGTTATGAACCACCCTTTATTGCGAGAACCGTGAGAACCAATGTGAACACAAACAAAAAATACCTAAAAAACACCCCCAATTTTTTTTTACTATTTTTTTTTTGGAAAAATGCTATATTTGATCACTAATAAAAAAAATTCAAAAAAAAAAAATCGAGTAACAATTATCTATGCACATGTGCATTTGTATCATTTTTTTGACAAATTCCGTAATTCATTACAAATATCAGACAATTGCACTTTCATTTACACTACCATTTATAATACACTATTTTTTACATTAACAATAATAGAAATGCACATGTGCATCTATATGTATGAACTTGTTATAACATTAACAACACTAGAAATGCACATGTGCATATATATATATAAACATATTATAACGTGTTTTAGTACACCACTTTGAACACACATTCCCTTTCATCTATCATACCATCCATACTACACTACCATTACCTCCTACCATCCGTAACACAATACCATTGCTTTTTACCATCCATAATACTATACTATTACCAATATTTCACTTTGTTACATGTATATAAACACCATTTATACCATCCAATCAACATATTATATCATGAATTGACAACTATAACCAAACCATCAACCACTAGATATAACTAACCAAAAAACATGTATATGGGCCTACTTCTCCATTCAAAATCACAAACTTTTTGTACTAAAACACGTTATATCATGGTTATACATATAGATGCACATGTACATTTCTAATATTGGTAATGTATAAAGTAGTGTATTACATATGGTAGTGTAAATGAAAGTGCATTTTTCTACTACTGGTAATATATTATGGAATTTGTCCAAGAAATGATACATATGCACATGTGCATCCATAACTGTTACTCGAAAAAAAAAACGTTTTTTTGTAACGAAATATAGCGATTTTTACTAGAAAAATATTAAAAAAAAAATTGTGGGTTTTTTGGATTTTTTTAGCTATTTTAGGTTGTGTTCACATTGGTTCTCGCGGTTCTCGCAATAAAGGTGGTTCTCGCATGAACCTTACCCTATGAAAAGGCATGACAAACTTAGTTAAAATTTGGTTATATATACTTGATCACATAAAAACCCATTCCCACAAAAGTGAGTTTTGAGCCTTTATTGAGCATACAATTACATATCTTTAAACTAAATGCTCATTTTTCGTTTCTTGTGTGAATAGCCGCTTGGTTCTTACGACTCTAGAACTTGCCATGACGATACATTCCCGGTCCTTACTAACTTAAACCAGAGTAAGTAAATAACGGAGGCATTAGGACTAACCCCTTTTTATTTCTACACCATTATTTTTCTTTTTTTTACCACCTACCCAAAATCCCCCTAGTTAGCCCCTTTGAGCCTAAACCTTTTCATTTCATAACCCAAACAAACACCCTTTTTACCCACCAAAACCTTTTTCATTTTTTACCCTTTATTTTAGTAACTAGCTCGGTTTCTCATATGACTTTCCAAAAAAAAAAAGTGTTGATTATGAAGCAAAAGCAAATAAACAAACAAGTTTATCAAAAATGACTTTGTTTGAAAAATAGCTTCATAAAAATAAAAATGAAAAAAGAAAAAATAGAAAGTCTTACGAAAACCGACGCTTGTTACGCTTTTCGCCCTTTTTTTTTACTAACCACTAACCACTAACCCAACAACCTACCTTTAACCCAAGCCTAACCCTTCACCCACAAAGTCCTCTTGATATTTATAAAGGTATATAAGTTAAAAAGGAAGAGGATAGATTGCTTGGCAAGCCTATGGTAGGAGTAAGTTCCATGCTGCTCTCGAGTGATCCACAAAAATACATTTTCGGCCGAGTGTTGAGTGATCCCCGTGAGGTATGTGAACTTGTATATAAATAGAATTTTAAAGAGGCATGTTATGCCCTAATAAGTAATTTATCTTATGAAAAGTTTTAAATAAATCATGACGAATAGGATTGTAAATAAATAAAAATAAAACTAAATAAAGAATCTTGGACATCCCGACACTCTATGACAAGCCCAAAAACCTTCTTCTCTACCCATTCCATTTGGGAGTGTAATAGCCACATATTAAAGAGTTTTGCTTGAGGACAAGCAAAGATTCAAGTGTGGGGGTATTTGATGTGTTCAAAATGCAACATATAAATTTCATCAATTGTGGCATAAAACTAACCCTTTTTAGTACTAATGTTGGAAAAAGTGTGCTTTTGTCTTCCTTTTGTATTTTCAGGATTAAATGAGCTCAAATTAACAAAAGAAGCAAAAAGACATCAAAATCTAACATAAATACAAGAAAAGGAACGAGACGTGACATGCCCGACCCCACGACAGCATCTTCCCAAGCAAAATAAGAGATCAGAAGACTGAACACGCCCCGTGCTCAGCCAGCACGGGGGCGTGCCCAAGTGTCAGCAGAAAAGACAAAGTGGTAGAATCTTCTATTGCCCACCACGGGGCCGTGCTCAGCGGACACGGGGTCGTGGTCAACTATAAGATTCGCACAATCCAGACAAATCTTTATAGTACAAAGATTCTTCTGCACACGGGGTCGTGCTCAGCGGACACGGGGGCGTGGTCAACTAATAAGACAAAGCTGCATTAAATGAAGAAAGAGAGGATGTGGACACGGGGCCGTGCCCGAGCTTCTGTTCAGCGTATAAATAGCAGTGCTTGGCTCAAGCTCAAACCATCCCTTGGCACACCACCTCTCTCACACTTCACCAACCACCCACCACCACCATAACACCATCATCCACCACCATCATCCATTGTCCATCGTAGAGTGTGTGAGTCATCTCGGGATCCAAGATTGATCGTAAGAGTTCTTGACAATCAAGGCCATGTTTGCCTAAGTCTCTTACATCACTTGGTGAAGACAAAGTGTCTAGTGTAATACTTTTTATTTCTAATCTTTTCACACTTTTTACTTGGTTTTGTATTAATGACTTTAATAACTAGTTGCTTATGTTGAAGGTGATCTTTCCTTATCGTTTGTTCGTGGTGTCTTGGCATTATTTTACTTTCTATATAAAATAAAAGATTTTCACCATTCATATATCCACGGTCTATATGGAGGTATTTTGGCTACCTGGTCGGGGGGTAAGGGAACGGTTTGGTAAAGGTCTTGCCATTGTTCAGCGTTTAGAGGTCCTGCAATGGACCTGGGTCAAATTTAGTAGGACCTCCTTCAATACTTAACGGTATTGGATGGCGGGGGTCCAAACTCTTTGATCCCCTCATAAGTTAACTACTATTAATACTATAGTCCGGCTATTTAGGACTGTATCCCTGCTGACTCAGACTACTTAGTCGAGGGTAACGTCAACTCCAAAAGAGGGGCCTACCATAATTTGCATTAATAACTTAATTAATTATCTTCCAATAATCCACCCTTTTAGGATTGTATCCTTGCTGACTCAAACTACTGGGGTGAGGGTAACGTCACCTTCAAAAGAGGGGCCTACTATAATAACTAAGATAATCTCTTAAATAAGTGCAAAAGTGCGGAAATAATCAAAGGTTACACTAGATACGAGTCGGAACCAAGTGATTCATCTTGTCTATCTGTTTTTTTTTTCTTTTTTTTAATTTTATTTTCAGCATTTTTAGTTAGTTTTTATTTTTCTTAGTTTAAAACATTTTTTCTAAACTTTTTATTTTTATTAGACGTTGAGGATAAACCGGTACTAAAAGCTCTTGTGTCCTTGGACGACCTCGGTATCTTGCCAACACTATACTACGCTCACGATGGGTGCACTTGCCCATATGTGTGTTTAGTGTTAGTAAAATATCGTGTTTTATAAATTTAAAACTTGGCTAAAAATAAGTGTTAAAGGGGCTTAAAATATACACCTAATATATATAACACTTCACACGCATCAGCACTTCGTTGCCGGAATCAGATCGTTACAAATGAAATCTCAAAGCACCTATATATAGGCATGGCTATGTCGTACGGAACAGTCCAAGCGAAATCAAGTTTACACGAAATGACTATTTCGTACGAAATAACCAGTTCATTTCGTGCGAAATACCCCATTCTCATTTCGTGCGAAATACCCACCTTTCACATTTTCTCGAATAACGTGCCCTGGTCTATCTAATACAATACAAGACTCGATACAAGGCGAAGTCGACAGACGTATGCACCAACAGACTCCCCCTCGGATGTTGACGAAGTCTTCGGTGTCGAGTCTTCGGTTGTCAATCCTTTAGTCTTTATCAGTCTTTACACTCTTTCCAAAGTTTCTCCATTGTAAGTATTTTCAATCTCTTTCTCTTCTCTCTCACATCTTCTCCTTGAAAGTTGATCTGGCTCTTGAGCTTTCTAATTCTCTTGATCAGATCTCTTGAATCTTTTTCTTAAAATCGTAATCCTGGAATTCACTATCTGCATACCTACACATACTCTACCCAAAACATAAGTTTCACAAATTTAAGTTTTGTCAAATTTATATCACTTGCAGGAATAGAATGATTTAATCATTTAAAAGTTTCTGATGACCACTTGTAGGCAAGCATTCAAAATTTTTCACATTTTAACCAGACTTTCCCAAACCTGTTCATCGTGTTTAGCACTCGGAATTTTGAAAATCAGCTCTTCGACATCAGTTGTCGAAAATCTTTTTGTATTTTCAAAAACTTATGCTAAAACACTCCTAAAATCTTTTTGGATTTTTGATTCTAACAAAAAAAATATTTACAGACAATATTTTTGCTAGTTTGTGTAAGAGGATCATATCAGTTTTTGAGACACATCACCAACACCGTTAAGCTATAAACATTTTAACTTCTAAACGATTCACTTAGATTGTCAGTATACTGATCCACTTAAATTTTCACATAAAGTTCAATTGTTTCGAGATACGAGATTAATGTTTTAGAGACTTAAACTTATACGCGTGTCCCACCTCAGAATATACTCCCGTATCCAGATCCCAATATTCAGTCTTACAGGTGAGTGTACCTAGATGATATCTGTAAAGGGTTAAATGCGAGGGCCATGAGAGCTCAGGCTATTGCTTCCGCAAAATCAGAGAGATGATGGCTTCGACTTTAGGTGTGTTCCCTTTAGAGAATCTTTTCTTCAACAGCACATGATTAGCATTTTGCAATGTTTCATCATTTTTTATGCTGAGGGTGGTGCTATATTTCAAGCAAGCGAAAAGTATTATACGGGGACTAGGCCATTGCTTCCGCAAAATCAGAAGTCTCGGGATAATACCCCAGATATCACTAAGCATAAAGACCTAGTATCTCAGAAAGAGGGGTCTTTCAAACAAGATTTCGGGGGTTACCCATATATCCGAGAGATGTTCCCCACGAGATAAGTAAGTAATATATTTAGGTTTATATCTCGAACACAATCTACTAAGCGTGTAAAAACCTACTGGCATATCATTAGTGAGACTGTTTATCACATTTGACTTTCCAAATCTTTAGCATGCTGTGATAGTCCACTGATGTACTATCATTTCCTCTTTTTACAACAAACCTCATTTCTGATTTTATTATGTTTTTGGGTTTTTCAAATTTCAAATGTTTTTAGATTTTCTGAAAATTTCTTACTCCCCCTAAAATTCAAAACCATTTAAAGACAAATTTGAAAACAAACTGTACAAAATAAAGTGACAACTGTTGTGAATTGCCTCAATTCACCATCCACTTGGCATAAACAATCAGAACTCCCCCTGACAACAAACTATTTTCCCATTAAGATTTCAAAACACTTAAGTTTGTTTTAATCAAAACGGTTTTTCTGAAAATTAGTTTTGTTGATTTTCACAAACCATTTGTAGGTTAGGGGTTCAATTCATCACCTTGTTCTTCTTTAACCATTTGAAAGATTTAACAATTTTTGATTCAATCAACATCACCACTTGTAGGAAAGATAAATCAAGTACAACTTAATGTCCATGATTAATCTTGAATGTCGAAATATCACAAATGTGAATTTCTCAAGAAAGATGCCGATTCCGGCTCCACGATTACCACCCTGGGAGCTCCGGCAAGTCCAGAATTTAATCATAATAAGTTCTATCTCAGTTACCAACCTGGGATGACCCATTTTCACCTGGTTTCTTTGTTTTCTTCTCATATAATTCCTTTACCCCTTTTACCTTCCCGTCAACCATTTTTACAAAAATATTTTGAACTTTGGGGCTAAAGGCTTTTTCAACATCAAATTCTTTCTTTTCAGAAAATAATTGATTTGAAATCTCAAGTTTTCCAATTCTTGATTTAAAATTTTCAGCTCGCAATGGTGGAAAGTTTGCATCATCCATTGGCGGAACCGAATTTTCACCTTCTATCTCAACCTGTGGCTCTTCTGACTTTATGGAATCAGATTCATCGCCAGAACTATTATTTGAATTCTTAACAACCCACTTTTGGTTGTTAAGGTTCACCTTTCTTTTGTAAAAACTTTTTGAACATTCACTAACCTCAAACTTTGAATTTTTGAAAACTTTAAATTGTTTGGTTGGTGGTTCATTCTCAACCATCTTTCCTTTCAATTTTTCAAAGACTCCCTGTTTTGTTTGGATTGTCTTTGGACAATTCCTGGCAATATGACCAACTGTTTTGCATTGAAAACAGGTTCTTGTCTCCTTGTTTTGTTGAGCAACATCTTTTTTCATTTCTTCTTGCTTCTTAGCAAGGAATTCTTTATTCGTCTGCTTTCTGAACAATTGCTCCTTTTCTTCTTCAGATGATATTCCTGAAACAAATAGAGTTTTTGGTTTATAAGTTTTTTCATTTTTATAATTATTTGGTGGAATAAATCCAAGACCTTTCCTTTTGAAATTACCATTATGGTTTGGTTTCTTTTGAAAACCAGAACCAGAATTGTAACCCTTTTTCTTGTTTAACCGTTGTTGATCTCTTAAGGTGTACTTTTTAGGTTTTTCAGCAAAATTTACATCTTTTATTTCAGAAATATTAATTTCTGTTAGTTTAAAAACCTTTTTGATTATTTCAGTTTTAACACCTCTTATTGGAAATTCTTCATCAGAATATAATTTGTCAGAATCATTCAAAGTATATGCTACTTTGAATGTTTCATCATTCAAATTTGATTTTGATAACAAAAATTCTTTATTGTAAACCCGTTTGCCCTTTTTGACTGTTGGACTTGACATTTCAGACTTTGACTCTAAGTTCGACTCCGACTTTGACTCCTTGACCTCATTTTTATCCAACACCTGATCGACCACTTTCTTTATTAACTCAGACTCATGATCAGTATCGGATGAAGTGAAAGTGGCATTAATGTTGTCTGGCAAATTATCTGAAGACTCAGATTCCCACTGTAAATTGGTTGCCTTTAAGACTCTTTCTGAATTTGGATTTCGTGGAGAATATCCATTTTCAAGCGGGGGTGGACACTTGTTGTAACTGGCACTATGTTTCTTACCAGAATTCTTTACTTCAGTATCCTTCTTCTTTTCACAATTCTTTTCTTCAGATACTTCCTCTTCAAATGCCTTCATGCCTTCAACAGTTGGATAAATCCTGTCAATAACATAAGAAGTACATCAGTAACTTTTTAACAATCTATTAACTCTCTCTGTTTCTATCCTCTGGGTTTCCAGTTTCTGTTCCAGCACAGCACACTTTTCAATGTAATTGTTTACAATTTTCTGCTTTGTCATGAATGCTCGTTGAAGTGTTTTCATAGTTGTTGCCTGTTCACTGCTTGATTGATTGTATTGATTCATGGCTTTGTTCAGAACATCATAGGATTCTTTCAATCTATTCATGTTATGAATCAAAGTACTGTTTTGCTTCTTTACTGCCTCACAGTTTTCACATTTCACAGGAATCTTTTGTGCATCAGCTTCTGCTTCAACCATGAAAGCTGGAACTTCTTTTACCTTTTTCTTTATCACAGGAACTTCTTCATCATCACTGCTGACGTGTTTCTTAACTTTCTTCTTTTTCTTTCGAACTTTTCCATCATCACTATCACTCTCTTCTAGCATCCTTAAGTGCTCTTTCATTCTGTTTGCATAATAATCATTATCATTATCACTGTCTTCAGCAACTCGAGCCACAAAAGCTTTATGATCTGAAGTTTTGTTAGGATCATAGTCATCCCAACTAAAACCTTTTGGAAGCCTTTCATCAACTTGATTTATCATTTTGTTTGTTAGATATGCTTCACTCTCTACTGAAATATATTTATTCCAACTGATTCCTGTAGACGAACTTTTATCATCTTGATTCACCATATAAGCTTTCTTTGATTCTTCAATCTCCTTCCTAGCATGAGTAGTTTGTGGTTGTTGTTGAGCAACTTGATGATAAATTGCTTTCCAATAATAATCATTATTGTTGAACGGATTTTGAGCTCCACTTGCTTCGCGATTAGTGCATTCTCTCTTGAAATGTCTTTTTTCCCTGCAACGAAAACAAGTAACTTTAGATTTATCAAAAACCAAAGTAGAAACATTTGCATCACGGAAATCATCTCTTCCTGTGATCTGTTTGAATTTCTCAGCTCGTCTCAACACACTCGCCATACACCACTTTATATCCATCAACTCCATCTCCTCAGCATCAATCTGATTGTAATCCTCTTTAGTCAACATCGGATTCCCGATGCTTCCTGCTACTAAACTCCCATACGACTATAACACAGTCACCAACAAAGACATGTGACTTTTTGCAACTTCTTCTGAGTAATTCTGATCATTTTCAAGGTTCAGTGCAATGTTGCATTGTAGAACTTTGCCACTCTTTGTCTTTGAGAAATTTGGATCAAACGATAGATATGAAGAAAATCCAATTTTGCAACTAGATCCTTGAGACGATCCTCCAGACGAATTTTTAGCATTGAATGCAGTTTCAATCTTTGGTGACATATTGGTCTTATCATTGATACCTCCTTTGTAATAAAGACCAATATCTTGTTCACCATCAAAATCCTTCATTCTTGAGATCTTCCGTTGTTCCATTTCTTGAGCTTCAAGTTTTTTAATAAATTTACTCAATGTTAGATTGTTAAACCCTTTCTTATTCCTTAACATCATAAGGTATGTGCCCCAAACCTCATTTGGCAACGCATCAGCCAACTTTTCAATCAATTCTTCATTATCTTTTGTGATGCTCAATCTCTTCACGTTCATTACTAAATTGCAATATCTTTCGATAATCTGCTTGGTGTTTTCAGTTTTTAAACCACGAAATAGATCAAACTCCTTTTTCAAAAGCGACTTTTTGTTCTTAATCAACTCTTGACTTCCAACAAACTTAGATTTTAATGCTTTCCAAATTGAATATGCACTTCCATTGTGTTGCAATAAAACCAAGATATCTTCTTTAACAGCTTGTTGCAGTAAACTGATCATCATCTTTTCATTTTTGTATTTCTTTTTCTCATCAACACTTAGATCTTTAATAGCAATCTCCTCTTCATCATCATTTAACGGTCTAATATATTTTGTTTCAACACATTCCCAAGCATCCAAATAATTTGCTTGAACCCAATTTTCAAAACGCTCTTCCCATCCTTTATATTCCTCGATATTCATGAGCTTTGGCGGTTTTTGCATGGTGTCTGTTTCATTTTCTAACATCGTGTTCTGTGCAATAGTAATAGGAGTAGCAAAAGCATTGTAAAACTCTTCTTCCATGATTCGATTTTAAACAATTTTCACAAACTTTTGACTTTCAAACGAAATACCCTGTTCAAACGAAATAACATGCAAGACAACTTCAAACGAAATGAGTTTTGATGCAGAATGAACTTCTTCATACGAAATGACCTGTTCAAATGAAATAACCAATCTGATGCGAAATAACTGATTTCGTGTGGAATAACTGAACTTTCAAGCGAAATAGGCGATTTCGTGCGAAATAGTCAAACGAAATACCAACTTGGTGCGAAATAGGCTGATTTCGTACGAAATAAGATGATTTCATGCGAAATGGATGAATTTGATGTGATTTCGTGCGAAATGAAATTCTCAATTCGTGCGAAATGCTGCTGATGTCATGATCTCGGCCATGTTTTTGTCAAATTGATCTGGTTTTAGTCCGATTTTAGATCTAATTCTTTCAAGGCTTTGTTAAAACACAATTTCGCATATAATGTGAGAAATTCAAGTCATTTTGACCGTGAAATCAAGTTTAATTTTGAAAAGAAGGTGTAGAAAACAGATTTTGCAGCTGAAATGGTAAGAACTCTTCCTCCTGAGCTCTGATACCACTTGTAGGATCGTTTTCTGACCCAAACGAGTCGATCAGAAGAGAACTCGTCCAATATGAGAGGCGGAAACAAACATATCGGAGTTATTTCAGCTGGAATACACAAGAAATCACTTTAACTGTCTTGTTTATTGAAAACACAACGTTTTACAGCCTAGAGACAATTCAGCAGCACTTCGTTGCCGGAATCAGATCGTTACAAATGAAATCTCAAAGCACCTATATATAGGCGTGGCTATTTCGCACGGAACAGTCCAAGCAAAATCAAGTTCACACGAAATGACTATTTCGTACGAAATAACCAGTTCATTTCGTGCGAAATACCCACCTTTCACATTTTCTCGAATAACGTGCCCTGATCTATCTAATACAATACAAGACTCGATACAAGACGAAGTCGACAGACGTATGCACCAACAAAAACCAACAACATCAAAACAAAAGTGTATCTCGAAAAAAAAAACGGGGTTTGGCTCAGATTTTCCGATAATTAAAATGCTGCAAAGTGGGGTTGCGGGTTCAAAAACCTACCCTCCACCATCGTTGCCACGCCATCGTCATTAAAAATCTAGATTTTTTTTGCATCATCGCCATCCCATCCAACATATCAAACCCACATAGTCCACTGATAAAAAATCACAAGAAAATCAAGAGCATAGTTCACTGATCAGAAGAAAACATTATATTCCACCAGTTTAAGAAATCCCAGTTTGGGTGTCAAGTGTGTTTTTGTTGGCAATGGTCTTTTCACCCAAACAACACATGAAGTTCGACCAGTAGCCACCACCCAAACAACACAAGAAGTTCGACCAGTAGCCACCACCCCCAAAAAAACACCATCTTCCTTCAACCCCCAAAACCTGCACTACCTCTAGCCACCACTCAATCACCGGCACCACCGACATCGATGGCACCACCGGCACCACCAACATATCCGGCACCACCGACAAGGCTCATGTGTGGGTTTCCACATCATCATTGCCATTAACAAACAACCACAAAGAAAAGATTGCAAATAAAAATCTGGCCTCATCAATCTCTCAGATGAAGAACAACCCAGAAGAACTGGTCTTTGAAAACAAGAAAAAAAACACACAGAAACTACCTGATGGCGTCGGCTGGTACAACCACCGGGAACGAAACCCTATCAGCCGCCGGAACCGGCGATGGCGTCGGCTGGTACAACTAGGCAAACTTTCAGACACCACACCCACCCCCTGTGCGGCGGCGTCATCCAGGTGTTTGTCCCCGTTGAATGGTGGTGAACGGTGGCGGAGGAGATGGTGACACTGGCAGAGGAGACGATGGTCCGGAGTGTGATCTCCGTTGATAGAGAGTGCGAAGTGATGGAGGTGGTGGTCGGAGAGTGATATCCATTGACGGTGGCGGAGGAGACAGCGGTAGGAGTGTATCTCCGGTGATGGAGATGAACAATTTCCAGATAAAGATGAGAGATTTGAGAGAAAGAAGATGAGAAAGTAGGGTTTTAAAATAAAGAGAGAAGGGAGATATGATCTGATCACATTAAATGAAGAGAGATATGGTAGGATTTGACATTTGGGGTAAATGACCAATATACCCTTTTTGTTGGCTGAATATGATTGGTGGAGAGTGGTTCTCACGGTTTTTACAACTAGGGGTGGTTCCTATTTTAGCGGCTCCCTATATATATATATATATATATATATATATATATATATATATACTACTCTAATAAGCATATAGGAAGGGCAAGAATGGTCATTTGCCATTGTACAATCATTTTAAGCACATTATACAACCTTTAAAGCATAAAGGTGTTGAAAAATCCTTCAAAACACGCGGAGCAGCTCATATAAACTAACCGGATCTCTTTGACCCATTTTACTTAAATGGATCCAATATATACTTTCTTTCACTAAATCTAAACCCTAAATTCATTTCATTCACATCCGCCTCCATCCTTCTTCTCTCTCTCTCTCTCTCACCAGACGTGGTGTCTGCATGCGACGGATTTCACCATCCTTCTTCTCAGGTACCGTCTTTTTAACGTTATCGGCATTTTTTTGTGAAATTTTTGGGTTTGACTTAGATCTGTGAAATTTTAGGGTTTCTTTCTCCGGCGATTCAGACATCAGATCTACTGGGTTCAACTTCTTTTAAGGTTTCTTTCTCCGGTGGAAAAAAAGATCCAGGTACTTTTTTTTTGGCCAAATGTTTTCTTAGATCTATCGTACCACCGTCGACTTAGAGGTTGTTTTGTTTGTTCTGTTATAGATGAAGATGGAGCGGTGGAGATACCGTCGACTTAGATCTACCTTACCACCGTCGAGCCAGGTAATTTTTTCTGCTGAAAATTTTCTCAGATCTACCGTCATTTTTTTAGGATTTTTGATGAATATTGACAGATCTGAGGTTACACAACTTGCAGATCTGAGTTCTTAGAGGAATATTGACAGCCCGGATCTGGTATGTTTGTAGCTGATTATGTTTGTTACAGATCTGGTATGTTTGTAGCTGATTTACATGCTTATGTTACTGATTATGTTTGTTACAGGTCTGGTATGTTTGTAGCTGATTATGTTTGTTATAGATCTAATGTTACTGATTAAATATGTGTACTTTTTGTTAAATTCAAACATTTTATGATATGGGTCTCGCAGTATGTGGTGTATTTTGGTCCATTTTATGAAATTACGAATGGGAGGTTCAAGATTTTAATAGATTTCATTATCAGGGTAAAAAGATAATTGTTTGGATTATAAGTAATAGTTGGTTTTAGATAAAATTGTTCATATAAAATATATATCTGTTAGTATAGTCTTATGTTTATCGTGTTTTGGTCAATTTTCATATGTCACAAAATGTTTAAGAGGTTTGTGGTGGGATTGAATGAGAGATTCAGTTTGACCAGATTCTAGATCTTGTTTGGTTGCCCTTTTTGATGGATTGAGTTTCTTCTTTTTATCACATTTTTGTTTTTTTTTGTTTGTTTAGTTGATAATAATGATAATAATTATAATATCACTCTTGTTTTTGTTAAATGTTTCTTAAATGTATAAGATTAGACTCTGGCTTTTGGTAATACTGTCTTTGCCTGCTCAAGTTCTTGCATAAAATGGAAATAATAGCTTTGGGCTTTTTGTGTGGGAATATGTAGGAATCCAGTGTTGTTTGCCCAGAGTGTGTTACTTATGGAAGAAGCTGTTACTCGACAGCATAGCTGAATTTTTTTCGCCCTTCTATTAAGCTTGATGTTTCCGTGGAAGGGGCCACAGGTTGTCTTACTTTTGAATGGAAGACTCTAAATCTGGTTAGTATCGAGTCACAAGGGTTGGATCCTGTGAGTCTAAAGCCTCTATTCTATTATATGGGTTTTTGTTTTAAGTTTGCTTGATTATGTATGTTTTAGACTTCATTTAAGCTGTTAGACAAAGCAATTGATTCTAGAATCACCTTCTTTGATTCGGCTGAAATGTAAGTTTTTAGTGAATAATGAATAACGTGACCAACTGTTTGATTCTTTATTAATATTTCCTAGAACTTGATATATATCCTGATCAGCATAACAATTACAAATGCAGAAGTCGTAGCAGGAAGTTGTTATGGTTCAGCTCTGTTGCTATGGGTCAAATGGTTGAATGCGCTCAAGTCCCGAAAGTGTATTTTTTGTATATAACATCCTAAATTACTTTATTCAAAGGTTTCGATTATTAAAACATGGCACATAGAATAATTTGAATGATGGTTGAAACAGAGCTGGTATACAACTAAAGTTGAATTCTTGGAAAGAAGAATTTTTAATCAAGTTTTAACTTAGCTTCATGCTTTCATTATCAAAAATTTCATCAGAGAGCTTAAATGCTTAATATCTTATTAACATGAAGTTACTGATTGGAAATAGATTTTTGCCTACACTTCAGATTGCGACATTGGTTTCGTTGTTAGTACGACTTTTAAATCAGTGACAACTGACTTCAAGTCTCATGTTTCTTATGTAATCAGGTAAGATCAATCAGGATGGGCGGCTCCTATGCATTTGGTCTCTGTGGGGTTGCATGTGGAAGGAATGATCTATTTTATGAGATCGGCATTGGTGGTCCTTGGTATGGAACTCCTTTTTTGTTTCCGTTTATTGAAATGGCAATTTTAACAAGTTCATTTTCGAAAGGGTAGATTCCGGTTATGTTTTATCTTCAACGGGTCAATTGGGTAACATAAAAAAAGTGTATCTAAAACGGAAGTCAGTCAAATGGCTCAAGAGTCGCTCAAATTGTATTTTCATTTTCCGATGCATAAGGTCCTAAATCGTCTTTTAAAAGGGATCAAATAGTTATTGAAATAATATATTTTTGCAATCATGTTTTCATATTTGACACCAATTATTTTTATAAAATTTTTATGTTCTTTGACAAAGGTGTTTCAGGTCAACCCCATCCATACAAAAAAAAATTACCCTTTTGACCAGTAACTCAACTAACTCATTTTGACACATCTAACATTTGTCCTTTTACATTGCTATTTTCTTTGCATTTTAGGGAAAACTACGAGCAACTCAAGCAAACCCTGATGTTTTCTTTGCATTTTAGGGGGAACATGGGTTCTTCTCTCCCAGGGCATACAAAACTCAGGTTATTGGCGGCAGCTCGCCATATTTAACATATAAAAAAACTTTATATGTTAAATGTGGCGGGCTTTCGTCAATAACCTGTGTTTTGTATGCCCTGTCGAGAGATGCGCCCATCTTCCCCCTAAAAAGCATAGAAAACCTTAGGCGATTGAACCCGCCGCAAGTCAAAACCGACAATGAATCAGGTTAAAACTCTAAACAGCTTTGCACTTGCATCAAATGATAACTCTTTTTAATAAACTTTTTGAATAATTTAAAGTAAAAATTGATTTAGTTTTTTTTTATGACAAAAAAATTGAACAGTAACCTTTCAGAAAGACTTTTCGAAACCTTTTTCAGAAACCAACTCCTGATTTTACAGTTGAACAGTTGACAACCTTTCAAAGAATTTTCACAAAAAGTCTTTGAACAGTTGACAACCTTTCAGAATCCAAAAGATTTACTACCATCCTTTTAGATTTTTTTTACTGACCAGATGACTGTTCAAATACAGGTGTAAAAGCAAAGACTGTTCGGATTTGTCAGAAAGGAAGCATGCTTGGAAGTCTATAAATTCAACTACATTCATCACAATTCATCACAACTCTACAAGCACCCAACTTAGATAATAAAACCTTCAAATTGTAAGTCTTGCGTTGAACTTCATCCTACTTTTGAATCTTACATCAAACCTTCGAAACATCAACCTAACATCTTCTATTTTACTTCGATTTCAGAATATCAATCAATACTCTAAAATTCTGGGTCTTGCGTTGTTTCTCGGCTCTTCACATCAAGGTCTTACATTTTTTTCGGCTTTTTACATCAGGCTCTTGCATTGTTGTAAGTTTACTCACATTTCTTGGTTACTTTTTTCACTTTTAACTGTCGCATTTTGCATCTGTATTGTTTAACCGTGGCCTTATACATCTGTTTGTTTTGTAACATGTATTATTTTAGTTTACATGTGTTGTAAAATAAATGTTAAGTATAGACTTTATTTCTATGTTGAATGAAAAAAAAGTTATTTGTTTCTTCCATACACTTAATGTTGAATATTGAATATATTTTGCTGTAAAATAGAAGAGTTTAAGCTTGTTTGTTTTTCTTTTTTTTTTTTATGTTTTTTTTCATAGTTTGGTGTTTTACTTTCTATGATATTTATCTTATTTTGCATTTGGTATAAATTCTAGATGTGAATGATTCTTGACTAGGTATGTAGCTGGTTTTGGTTTTTTCTCGACTCTTGTATTATAACAAATGTGTCATAATACTTTGTGATTTCTTCATTTAAGAACAGTTTTTATATAATTTCAGGATTAATAAATGATTTTGTAACTTTGGAATATGATTTTAGTACACAAACCATAATAAGTTATGTAGTGCATTTATGAAATATAGTTACTATTTTCGTTGTAGTGTAAAGTTATCCTACAAAAACGTACTTGCATGAACTTCAAGGCTATTTTCGTTAGGATACATTAAGCATCAGTAATCGTAAGATTTATTTTTTAGATACACAAGTATAAAAAGTAAGTAGTCAAATAAATTGGATACTCTAAATTCAAGTATTATCTATTTCTTTTTTTAGTATATTTTTTAATACTATTGTTTGACGAAACTTTGTTACACGAGTTAAAATATCAAATTTACTATACCTGTCTCGTTCATATTTTGTTGATAAAAACTAACAAATAACGAGCATCGCATTACAAATTGGTCCCGTCCCGTTCATATTTTGTTGTTTTCGGGTCCCAATCGAATAATGAGTTGTTTAAAACACGATAATTAACTGATGATCCGAACTGCCATTTCTTTTGGTAAAAAAAATATAAATCCAATAAACATTTGAGTTAACTTTGATGTTAAAAATGTTACAATAAAAATTGTATTTTTCAGTTTACACAATCCTTATGTTTGAGTTTACTTTGATGTTAATTTTTAACATGGTAAGAAAATTGATCTTTATATCCAATAAAAATTGTATGTTTCAGTTTACACAATCCTTTTTTTTATATTTAACCAAACTATTTTTATTTCCTTTAAAATTGATCTTTTATATCCATCAAAATTGTAGTTTTCAGTTTACAAATCACTCCAAACACATATCAATTGAGAGGTATGGGTGGTGGTTATCCAATTCCCGTTGAACCACTAGGATCAACAAACCATGGACAATCATCCCGTCGCCATTTAAACCTTCCTGATTCAAACCCTCTAACTTCAAACCCTGAAGTTAGAAACCCTTTTCGTCCGGTGGCAAACCCACCTCCGGTGGCAAACCCACCTCCGGTGTCAACCCCACCTCCAATGGCAAACCCTCATCCGGTGACAAACCCTGAACATGATGATCCATTTGGTTGGACGGATGAAGAGTTGAATTGGGCGTATGATTATACCTTCGCTCAAATACAATTTGGTGGACTACAAATTGAGGAGGGGTGCCATCGTCCGGTGGCAAACACTCCTATACTGCCTATGCATCCTCCACCTTCAAACCTCCTTATGTGGAAAACCACATTCAAACACAAGAACTACCGAGCTGGGCTGAAGGGTACGAAACTGGCCCTGGGGCGGTTTACGAACCACCATTGGATGAAGAAATGGTTTGGGAACCTTAGAACAACTTTGATGATGACTGTAGTTTTTTTTTTCTCGAATTAGTTTGAATCTTAATTATGTAACTTTTAATTATGTATTAGTTTAAATTTAAATTTGTTGTTGTTTAATTTTAATAATGTTTTAGTTTAAATTTAAGTTTCTGGAGTTTTTATTTTTTTAGTTAACTAACATTGAACACTTAATAGGATATGTCTGATCATTTTTCCGTTGAAGAATTTTCATCATTGAGAAATGATAGAGCATGGTATAATATAATCTTTATTAAGGTGGAGTTTATTTGGCATGACGTCGATGAAAAGAGATTAGTGGTTATTTTTCTTGATCAACACGTAAGAACGTTATTTTAATTTACTTTGTGTTATACGAGTAAGCGTTTTTCCACCACTAAATTTCTTTTCTTTTTAGAGACAAAAAAATGTTGCGTTCGTCCCACAACATTTGATACACATATATAATGACGCGGCATTGATGGGTTGTTTTTTTTCCTTGAATCATTTCCAAATTGAGAATCTCAACTATCATGAGTACCCAAAGTACCAGAATTACGTGTTAGTTTGGTCCGAGAAAAAAATTGTCATCAACGAATATACAAAGCTTTCTTCACTTATGCTTACGATTCCAAGGGGTGTTTCTTTATATCCATTGGTCCCTTCCATTATATAATTGAAGCATGACAGGAGACCTCAAAAAAATATTGTTGGTACATATAAATTCTCTATCTATATTTTTATTAAATATATAAAACCTTATATATGTATGTATGTATGTATAATATGGTGTATACGATTTGACTGATTTTGTTATAGATGTGGTTGGGAGAATAATAGAAGGCAAACGTGATCGATGTTGTTTTGAACTTTCTCTTCAAGATAAGACGTAAATTATTATTTATTATTAACATATTACAAACATAATAGTTACATTATATGTAAGAAAATATTATTATTAGAAGAACTTTAACCCAAAATCGTAATATACAGTGGTTACACAATACAATTGTTTTTGTCTGCCCTGAAGCCTTCCGATGTTATATGTTCCATTCGAGCCGTGCAACAAAGGTCTATCATATATGTATCACGTGTCAAGTTGGTTTATCTACCAGATAGTATGTTATGCTTTACACATGAACATTCTAAAAATTAGTTAGATTTAATGGCTCATGTAATTTAATAAAAGTTATATTTTATTCGTTATTTCAGTTAATATTTTGAAGTCTACGGAGTTGAGTACGATTACGTACGAACCAGATATGGTCGAGGCACGTGATATTTAAATTATGGATCGTTATCCAAGTTTGTGTTTAAGTTAGAAACATTTTGGTGTTGTTATATGTTTAGTTGTTGAATATTAAAGTCTCTCTTGGTGTTTCGTGTTTTGCTTTTTGTTTCCCTCATATTGAAGTAATTGTAGAAGTATACTTTACTTTGTCTAATCTTATAATATGTTATTACAAGTATGTTATATTACTTGATTTACAAGTAATGGTTACACCTATTTTTCACCAAACTATAATCTTCTTAGATTGGACAACTAAATAATCATTATCTGTGTTAAACGAAGGTATAACCATGGCTGATCTTCCTGTTCATACAATCGTGTTTGAGATATTAACGAGGGTGCCAGCGAAGGATGTAGGTCGTTCTAAGAGTGTATGTAAGCAATGGTATGCGTTACTGTCAACACAAGATTTCGTAAGGATACATTGTTCTCGCTCATTAGTTTCATCTAACCAGAGAGTTCTACTAATTGACGACCTAACATGCTCTATTCATCCTATCATCTTTAAATCCAATGATTATTGGCCAAGCTCCATAGTTACATTTCCATTCCATCACCAAAATAATGATGTCTCAATACTTTCACATTTGAATGGATTGTTGTGTGTTTGCTTGAATCATACATACGAGCTGCTTCTTTGGAATCCAACAACAACTGCTTTCAAGCGTTTGTCAACCCCTGATTCTCATGGATTCTATATAAACAACCTTGTTGCCGTTGGTTTGTACGTTGACGCTGACGATGATTACAAGGTCTTGCATATAAAGCGTAGGAGTGGTGTACTTGGTGTCTATGTTTATTCTAGGGAAGTAGACTCTTGGAGAAATATTCCTTTCATAACAAGACAAGAGTACCTAAGCCCTCATTTCAATTGGTCAGCTGGCACATTTTGTGGTGGTATTCTATATTTCACTATTTGCGAATGTTGGCTTGGAGGTACGAATGTGGTGATTTGTTTTGATGTTAATTCGGAGCAGTTTAAGGAGATAAGCTTTCCACCCGTTCCTTCTATAGGAATGGTTCAAGGTGTTTTAGTGAATGTAAAAAATGAGCTTCACATGTTTGCTAGCACTGGCATGTTTGAGATGACAATTGACCTATAGACGCTACAAGGGGATTACTGGATTAAGGTCTTATCATGTCCTCCGATCCCCCCGATATCATTGTCATTGCGGTGCGATATAACACATTATGTGACAAATGGTAATTGGTTTGTGATGACTAAATTAGGGAAGTTGTTTACAATTGAAATGGATATGAAGCCCTTCGAATGTTTTATCCCGTTACTTGGTTTCGAGGTTTTAAGGGTGCGGTGTTTGTGGAGACCATTGTTTCACCAAGTATTTAGTTTGGCTTTCACTTAATGTTGTCATTATGTATGTCAATGTTTTCAGGATTTGTGTTTTTTTTCTCTAAGTCACGATATTCGGTTTAAGTCATGTATTTTAATGTTATCATTATGTATTTCAATGTTATCATTCGGTTTGTTTTTCTCTAAGTCATGTGTTTGAATGTTGTAAAGATTTGAGAATTTCATCATCTTTGATAACTCTCTTTTATTTAATTTGCAAGGTATTTGTCACTTTATCAATTTACAATGACTAATGGACAACCAAACCATCGTAATCATGCTTCTAGCTCGAGTGCATCTACTAAAGCTGAAAAACGAAAAGAGTATCACAAAAGATACTATGCTGCACGCAAAGAAAATAACAAAGTATCTAAATTTGGGAGTGGTGATGCCTCCCAAAGTGCTTCATCAATATCTTTAATGAGTAATAGGTCAACAAAAAGGACACCGTTAAGAAGTTTACAAACTAATATTACTCAAATTACACAAACAACAAATGAGAACGCCTCAAGTGTTTCTACTATAAAACGCAAGGAGTACAAAAAAGGATGTTCTAATACACAAAACGATAATGGGATGCGTATTTCAAATGGCAGTCAAGTCAACCAAACCCCGATAGATGATGTTACGCCGACAACCACATTCCCCTCTGTAATTGACGTAGTCAGGCATAGAACATCACGAGGTTTCTATATATTTAACAATGATTTCTTTTTCGAACTTGACATCTTTTACAACCTTCATTACTTAATACAACAATTTTTTTAGGTATTCGAATTCATCCGCGTACTTTATTACCCCAATTTGCTGAAGTAGTTGATCAACCTTCCTTCCAAGATGGGAGCGTAGAAGATGATCCTTATAATTTTGTTTACAATGGTGTACCTGGAGAGCATCGTGTTTTAAAGGAACGAGGTGCATGTCCTAATTGTGGAGCAAAACGATTTCAATTTGAATTTGATACCTTTTGTTGTATGAGTTGGAAAACTGTTTAGCAAACTTAGAAATTCCAGAGGAATTGTACCGACTTTTCACGTCTCAAGATGAAATTGGAGATATGTTTAGGCAAAACATCCGTGCTTATAACACCAATTTTTCTTTTGCCTCAATGGGTGTGACATTGGATGATACATTGAACAATATGAGAGACGGCGTATATACTTTTCATTCACATAAAGGAATATATCACAGAATCGACCAATTAGTTCCGAGGGATGGGACCCCTAGGTACTTGCAGTTGTATTTTTACATTCCTGATACTGAGTTAGATCACAGACTCCGATGGCCAAATCTTGATCGGCGTATTACTCAGATTTTAACACGCGTTCTTTCTACAAACCCATATGTCGATACATTTAGAAGAGTTGCGGAACTAGGACATCTGGACAACTATAGAGTCACTTTGAATACTTCGGTTGAACTTGACCAAAGGGTGTACAACCGACCAACGACATCGGAGGTATATATAATATTATATTAATTGCAATTATTTAATAGTATTTCTTATTTTACTTACTTATAGTTCACAATTATATAGGTTGCTGGTATTTGGGTTGAAGGTAATGACAATATCACTTCGTATAAACGAAGTATTGTTGTGTACGGTAGGTCTAAATATAGACAAACTATTCAGCCGTACTTCAGTTGTTACGATCCATTGTCGTATCCTCTATTTTTTCCTAATGGTGAGTCGGGTTGGCATGCTAACATACCACGTCACGGAGTATCAATCAATGAGGTTCGCAACAATGACAACATCGAAGGAGAAATGGAAGGTACCAACAATTTGTTATCCTTTTTAAGTGAAGATCATAAAAATAGCATAATGCATTTTATTTTTATTAACTGATTGTTTTTAATACATCTTCATCGTTCAGAGGCTAACACACGAAGTGGTAGAACAACCGTGGCTATGCGAGAGTACTACTGTTACAAGTTCCAGATTCGATCTACCAAAAATGTGCTTCTGTTCGGTGGTAGGCTGCTACAGCAGTTTGTGGTTGATGTTTACGTAAAAATTGAGACGTCACGCTTAGAATTTTATGAGAGAAACCAGGCTAAGATTCGGTCCGAATTGTACCAAGGTATTGTGGATTGCGTCAATACTGGTGAGGTTCATGCAAACAGAGTCGGGAAAAGAATTGTGTTGCCTGCATCTTTCATCGGGGGGCCTCGCGACATGCGACGTCAGTTTCTAGATGCGACGACTTTAGTTCAAGATGATGGCAAGCCTGATGTATTCCTTACAATGACATGTAATCCTAAGTGGCCTGAGATATGTGATAATTTACATGTTGGTCAAACTGCACAAGATCGTCCAGACCTTGTTTCAAGAGTGTTCCGGGCTAAATTAGAAGATCTTAAGGATCAACTCTTCAATAAACATGTCCTCGGGGAAGTTAAGGCATACGTCTATGTCATCAAATTTCAAAAGCGGGGTTTGCCGCACGAACATTTTCTCCTAATCATGTACGCGCAACACAAGATCAATAACGCAGACCATTATGATAAGGTTGTGTGTGCTGAAATTCCTAACAAACTAAGACATCCCAGATTGCATGACATGGTTGTCAAGCACATGATTCACGATCCTTGCGGCAATTTACGATCAAGCAGTCCATGTATGCAGGGTGCTCCTAAAATTTGTCGTTTTCGCTATCCTAGACAATTTAACGAACAGACGACACAAGGAGAAGATTCGTATCCGTTGTATCGAAGGAGAGACACAGGGATATAAGTGGACCTACGAGGACAAACACTTGATAATAGATGGGTGGTCCCATATAACCCAAGGCTTTTGATGGTGTTTAACTGCCACATGAATGTTGAAGTTTGCTCAAGTATAAAATCTGTGAAATATCTTTTTCAATATGTTTATAAAGGACATGACAATCAGGTTATTCAAGTCGATCAAAGTGAGCCAGGGGTTGTTATTAATGAGATAAAAAGATTTCAAGATGCACGCTACATATCGCCCCCAGAGGCTATGTGGCGCATTTTTTCCTTCTCTCTTTCTCAAATCTTTCCTGCTGTTCTAGCCTTACCACTTCATCTCCCAAATAATCAGATGGTTAGATTTAGAGATGATGACATAATGCCTAATATTGTTGATAGGGAAAGGGATAAGAGAACCATGCTAACAGGATTTTTTGAGATAAATATAAACGATGAAACAGCAAGGGAACATTTGTATAAAGATTTTCCAAAACACTTTACGTGGAATGGAAGCACACGCCGTTGGAGTCGTCATTTCGGTAAAAAACAAAGAGGTCGTATCGTTTCCGCTAATCCAGCCGAAGGAGAAAGGTACTACTTACGCCTACTTTTGTCAAATGTCAGAGGGCCTACTTCTTTTGAACATCTTTGCACAGTTAATGGTCAACGGTGTGAGACATTTCGGAAAGCATCTCTTGAGTTAGGCTTAATAGAAGACGATGAATATCTATCACAATGTCTCGAAGAAGCCTCTACGTTTCAGTTTCCCAATGCTCTTAGAAGGTTATTTGCGACCATAATGATTTTTTGCCAACCAGGAGATATTCGAAAGTTATGGAATGACCACTTTGATTCACTGTCTGAAGATCATCGGTTACACTGTCAAAGTATAGAACGAGTTCAAAATATGGTTCTTACCGAAATTAGTGTCTTGGTACAATCCATGGGTAAAAATATCAATGAATTCGACCTTCCTAAGATAACAGATGATGTTAACTTACAAGATGCAGGTTATCGTGAGTTACAAGAAGAGTATGGGATTGTTTTGGAACCTGAACACTTGAGTGCCAAAGATTCACTTAATCCGGACCAAAAAAACGTGTTTGATGAGATCATGGTGCATGTTGATAATGATCTTCCAGGCGTGTTCTTTATTGATGGTCTAGGTGGAACAGGAAAAACATTTTTGTGCATTGCCTTGCTTGCTGAAATTCGGTCACGTCGTCTTATTGCTCTCGCAACAGCTTCATCAGGTGCAGCGGCTAATAATATGCTAGGAGGTAGAATGGCTCACTCGAGATTCAAGATTCCTCTTAATCTTGAAAATAATTCAATGCGCAATATCAAAAAACAGAGTGGGGCCGCTAAGCTGATTCGGTCTGCCAAAATAATCATATGGGATGAAGCGTCGATGGCTAAACGACAGGCGATAGAGGCAGTCGATCGTACATTCCAAGACATTATAGGTGTTAGTCTCCCATTTGGTGGGAAGATAATGGTTATGGGAGGTGACTTCAGACAGGTGTTGCCGGTTATTAAACGTGGCACTCGAGCACAAATTGTAGACTCCAGCGTACGAATGTCACCTCTTTGGTCTTTGACTAAGAAGATGCGGTTGACCATAAATATGAGAGCGCTGAAAGATCCATGGTTTTCTAAATTTCTTTTAAGAGTCGGCGATGGAACTGAGGAACCAATCGAAGGAAACTATATCCGCATACCCGATGACATGACAATTCAGTGCAACAACAGAGAAAACGCTATAAAAGAATTGATCCATTCCATCAATGGAAGATAATGTATATTCTTCAGATTATATAATCTATAGAGCAATATTGTCCACTAAAAATGATAGTGTTGATGAGATTAATAATCAAATGATGGAAATTTTTCAAGGGGAGGAAAAAGTTTATTACAGTTTTGATGAAGCTGAAGACGATCAGCGCAACTTCTATCCGGTCGAGTTCTTAAACTCGCTAAATGTTAGTGGTTCGCCGCCTCATAAGCTTCGTTTAAAAATTGGATGCCCAATAATATTGTTACGTAATATCAATCCATCACATGGCCTGTGTAATGGCACGCGGTTGATATGTAAGGGTTTCATGCGAAATGTTATTGATGCGGAAATTGCAGTCGGTCAACATGCCGGAAAAAGAGTTTTTTTTGCCAAGAATCCCTCTAACCCTTTCTGAAGATGACATGTTCCCATTCAAGCTGAAAAGAGAACAATTTCCAATTCGACTTAGCTTTTCCATGACGATTAGTAAAGCTCAAGGTCAAACAATTCCGAACGTTGGTATTTATCTACCGGATTCTGTATTTTCACATGGACAACTTTATGTCACGTTATCAAGAGGGATTTCAAGACAAAGTACGAAGGTGTTGGTACATCTCGCCAAAGAATTCAAACAATGCGGAGTTTACACATCAAATGTTGTCTACCAGGAAGTGTTGCGTGATTAATTAATCGCATCCGTATAAAAAAGAAGGTAAGTTAGTAGATTTTGTGCCTTATTTGCTTCCATAAATTACCTTTTAATTACTATTTTAAAGCACCTGTAGGCGTCTAACATTTTTTTATGTGTCAAAATCTGGTACAGTAGAGGAGAAGATACAAGAAAGTCATAAGCGAACAGATGTATTGGTAAAACAAGAAGAGATACAAGAGACTCCCCGCATTTTGTTTTTATTGTTTTGTCCAGCTACTTGACTGTTTTGAACTCTTCTTGTTTTTAATTACATCTACTTCCTTGTTTTGTACTCTTCTTGTAGAAGATCACGCCGAATCTACAGCTAAAAAAATTTATCCGAGTATATCACCAAAGAATCGATAAACTAACAGAAAAACCAGTGCGATCATATCACGAATAAGAAAACTAACTTAAGTACTATACAATATATCACGAGACGACGGATAAACTAACGGTAAACGAGTATCCTATTGTAAATCGCCACTCCCGCCGCATCGCGCGGGTAAGTGACTAGTATATATATATATATATAGGGTCAGGATTTAGGGAAAACGGTGAAAAGTGTGAGAACAGTGAGAAAGCTTATGGATCGTCAGATCAAAACAATCTATGGACTAGATGACGCGGTGGCGTTCTCGTAAATAACATCAATTTTATTAAGTGGACGCGCTTCATTAAGGGTAAAAAAGTCTTTTGACTTCTCTACACAAAACACCAAACTCAAGAATAAAACTACATTAAACTCCCGCCTTAAAATACAGAGCACACATCATCCTAATCTAAACGTCATTAAATATAAAATGCCAAACTTTGTTTTTAAACGATAAAGCTGAACAAACAGTAACTGAAATGACAGAACTTAATTACTAGAATTTATTATAATAAAATCCCGCCTAAAATACGCGCCAAAAACTTCCTACATAAACAGCATCTCAGACCTTCCATTAAACACACCAAACCCAAAATGCCATATTTTACTATATACCATTCATCTTAGAAACGCCAAAAAACCCAAACATCAAAGATTCCAATCGACGTTTCTTGCAGATACACTATTTTCTCCGTAAACTTTTACTCAATGTGATGGGTAAAATCTGTATGTGGGGATATTGTCCATCTCAGTGAGCAAAATCTTATTGAGTCTATCCTCAATATAAACGCCAAAACATACGAAAACCATAAAATTGCAAAACGTCATTTCTTGGAGATTCAGTTTTATTCTCAATAAAGTTTCGCTGAATGGGGTGGACAACATTGTTTGCATCTTTCTTAACTGAGGATTGACAATGTTGTCCATCTCATTCAGCAAAACATTATTGAGTTTAGCATGACCAAAATTAGAGGTTTAAGGTACTTTAATTTAGTGGCGTTGTGTTTTTTTGGCGTTTGGTTTGCGTGTCCGATCTTATATTGTTTGTTATGTAACTTTGAAGTAAGATGTTATGAACATTAAGTAGAAAAATAGGATGGAAAAAATGGTATATAAGAGATATAAAACGCCAAATTCCAATCTGTGTATGTTCTGTAACAATGAAAAATACAAAAATGCCAAACTACTCTTCACTTGCTCTCGAACACCGTGTCGATTTTCTTTTAATCACGGCCTTTTTGCATGTCGATGCGTAGTGTCCGTAGCCTTTGCAATTTTGACACTGTCTTTCTTTGGCCCCGGGTTTCGACTTTGATTTTGTTTTCTTGATTGCTATATCCTATTTAGATTTCAGGCGCTTTCAAGATCCAGAACCTTTGGACTTATACCCAACAGGGACTCTTATCAGATTCTTGTCGTTTTTATATTGACCGGTTATCTCTGCAAATCTATCCCTAGTACTAGCAGAAGGAGCAACAATCTGCATATCTTGAACCTTCTTCATATAGGATTGAATATGATCCTTGTATAAGGATAGCTCCTCTTTATTACCAGATAAACAGTTTAAAGTATACTCCATTGTCTCTCGCATCATACTTTGCACATTGGGATCAAGCTCGGTCATATATTCACAACTAATTGAGTATTCGGAAGAGCAGTTTGGGGAAGCCTCTTTACGCCATTTATTCAAAATGTATTGTTTTGGAAATTCCCTAATGTCTAAACTTCTCAAAACATAGAATATATGTCTACATAGCAAACCAAACTGCTCAAAACGCTTGCATGAGCAACTGCATGTGCAATCAGACTTACGGTATCTATAACGCCATGTAGAGAATGTTTGTAAAAAAACAAATTAAATGTTAGAGTAAACTTCCGTTTGCTCCCTGTGGTTTGGTCACTTTAACAGTTTTGCCCCAAACCTTTAAAAATAGCCATTTTCCTCCAATAGTTTGCTATGGTTTTTCTATTTTGCTCCCTACGGGGAGCAAAATGGAAAAATAGACAATTTGGATGGACTTAGAGGCGGGGAGCAAAATGGAAAAACCATAGCAAACTATTGGAGGAAAATGGCTATTTTTAAAGGTTTGGGGAAAAACCGTTAAAGTGACCAAACCATTGGGAGCAAAACGGAAGTTTACTCTAAATGTTATAATAGAATATGATAAACGCTATATACAGAAAACAACATATAAAAAAACAAAAACGCCATTGTTTACCTCAAATTGTAAGACCCTTAGTTGATTTGTACGATTTACATATGTATTTCAATCATAAAAGTGTAATTTACCATCACTCATACACTTTAAAATACGAGTTAGTTAAAGATTTTATGAAATAAAACGTTTCAACAGTTTATATCTATAATCGTCGTTTAAATTGTAACGATGAATATAACGCGAAAGCTTGAATCCTGATTGTGTTCGGTTCCTTGTTGAGCTTGATCGTCCTCCGGTAAATCAAATCATACCTACATTTCATCAAAACATGAAATGAGTTAGTCGTTCGATGTTTAAAACATGTTTGAATAAGTTCGTGAGTCCAAACCCTAAAAAATTATTAGTTATGAGAGTCTAAAACTTGTTTATACAAATTCCTGAGTTCAAACTGATCAACAGCAACAAAAATGCAAACCTGGGGATCTGTCGCGTGCCACGATAGAATTTGATAAACCTGTCGCATGCCGCGAGAGCAAGGAGGTTCCTCCGTTGCGCGACACGAGGGCCCTCTTTCGACAGAATGTTTTGTATCTGATGCTGCATTTTCCAGCCAACCCCATTTTTACGAAAACGGACATAAATCATTCGTTATTGATCCGATTTAAGTCACGTTTCTTCCTACGTGATTGTAATTCGACTCTCCATCACATGGATTTAAAATCCGACATTCGGATTAACAAAAATTTGAGACTTTTAAGCCTTCGGCTTAGTATATATTTACTAAGTTTTGACCCGTTCATGTATTTATCAAACTAAAACTAGTTTGTTGTATACAAATTATCATGAACTTTATTTTATATATGTTTCTTATTATTCAAGGTCTAAACCACGGGCTTCTTACGTATTTTTAGCCCGTTTTCGCTCATATGCTTATTTTGACCTGTTAAGGTAATTAAGCATATTTTAAGCACGAAACGCTTTCATTCGTTTCTAGCTTCATATTTCCACATTTCATATCAAATGATCTTCCACCACAACTATATTTGTGGTAGATTTAATGTGGTGATCAATATATTCCGAGTTTTACCCCTCGGATTATCCTTTTACGGCAAAGACTCATATAGAGTCATTTGAACCAAAGATTCACATCTTTCGCTTTTTATACTTATTCTAAGTATTTATTTGATCATAAAACTCGTTTACAAACAACCTTTAAGGGTCGTTTGCTCAGTTTAGCTTATTAGGGTGTTTTGGTCCATTTTAGCCTTTCATTACGACGAATGATTTTGAAAGCATGTTTGACTCAAAATCCCTCTTTTTAACTATGATTTTATTTAAAAAGTCATTATGTTTTCAAAACACAATGACCACCAATTGAATCATTCGGTTTACCAATTAAAGTAACCAAATGTCTATTTTTGACTTCATTTAACTCTCATTGAACCTTACGTTCTAAATGAGTAGTTAACATATTACACATACCTGGCTCGGATCAATATGTTGACCCGTTAATACATTGCTTAATAACCGCTAAGTAATAGCGATGCAAATATCCATTCGATATTTACTCCTGTAATTATAAAACTCGAAAAAAATCATTCGTTGATATTGTCAAAGGGTAATATTTTCACCTTTTAACCGTTTGGTCCAAGTGACCGTTTATATTTGCGAGATGGTATTTATTATCATCTCGTCTACATGACTCGCTCCGGTTTACACCGTACGGTCATTTTACTTATAACCCATTTCTTGACTATTTTGACCCATTATGGCTTACGCCATAAAGTGTCTTTCAACAACTAATGGTTGTCATCAACGAGTGACCGAATTACCGTTTTACCCTTTTTATTTATATTGGTTTACCCTATAATGTAAACATTCAAAACTCATTATCTATTAGTCATTTCATGACTAAATAATTGAAATAGTCATTTTTAACCACTAAACATGGTTTATTAGCATTGTCTTTGTTCCGAACCGCACATATCGTGTCGAAACATCATAATTCAAACACGACTTTCTATTATTCATAACCTATAAAACCAATAGGTATTAAATAAAAGTTGTAAGCTTTACTTACCTTGCATCCTGATTATGCTTTTCTTCATATTTGATTCATTTGACTCGCTTCATTTCCAAGCTTCCACCTAGCTTTTCAAGCGTCAAACTATCATCATAATTCATAGGATCGTTAGATTAGTCATTATCAATCATGACTACTCTATCTTACGGGTTTTATGTCGAAATTATAATTCGATCATATTTTTGGTCATTTTGACTTGTAAAAGTCAAAATGCCTATTGACGAAAGTAATTACACGATGTAGATCAACTACTCGTTTTATTACTTAGTCAGTATTCGGTAAGCATCATTCTTAGGCTACCGGTTTAATTACTTATTCAATCATGTTCATGTAATCGAATTTCATCGAATTAACACAACTTTAATCATTTTTAACACATAATGATATCATACATCATTTAACATGAATATATCATCGATTTTCATCTTATCATACAAAACTCACTTCTTAGCAAGTATGATTTATATACTTAAACACCTAAATCGTTCAAGTATCATCTTATTAATAACATATATGATGATTCTAATCATAATTATATCATCAATTTCGTCATATGATTAAAACCCACTTATCCTAGTGTGGTAAATCATCTAAACATTCAATTTATAGCATCATATGTATAATTTTCACTTAGGGTTTTGTTCCTAAGCAAGTATACATCACTAATTCAGTCATAGCTTCAATAATTCATTCATAATTCGCGATTATGATGATTATTCAAATTTCAGAAATCATCAAAATTTTACATACCCTATGATCCCCTAGCTTGGGTGTCGCAACCGCCGACCCCTGCCCGGGAGGCGGGCGGCCACGGCCCACTTAGAGATGGTGGTATCGGTGTTTATCATTAATTTGGCATCGGAAATTTCACCAGGACCGTAGTTAGGAAATAATTTATTAGAGTAAAACACCACAATTTTATAATAATAAATCGTTGGGATAAACCCAAGTTTCCATTACAAACATGTTTATAGGGATAAACCCTAATTTATTGAAATAAAACTTCTTCTTTATTTACGTAACTTTCTATAGCCACTTTTCCAAGCATTCAGTGCTGTCCAGCTGGCTTCTATTTGGCTTTCACATTTTGTTACCTGAAACGCGTTTAAAAACATTTTATCAGCAAGAAATACTGGCGAGTGAATCTTAGTTTAAACAAAACAGGTTTTATCGTTTTACAGCATTGAGGGCAATCCAACAATTACATTTGTTTCCAACTACTTTAATTACCACCCACGGTACTGTCAATCCTGACTAGTGGTAATGTTACTACTCAAAGTGTAGTAACAAATTTTTTATACAAAACCCCAACATACCGACGATAATTATAGAATTTCAAATACTCAATCACTGTCAACTATAAGATTAAAACATGAGGTTTTGTAAAAATAATTTGTGATAAGAGGAATCACTCACATTGTTATTTTAGGTTTTTCCCTGTGACTTCCTGATTATAATCTATCAAATTTAAATAATGCACACGCGTTAGTATAATAACCCAAAATTACATTAGTCATACCCTCCCCAAGACAGAAACTCCAACGACTGAGTCAGGGAGAGCCTCGACATGCGTTACGGAGCACTAGATCAATCGGGCAGCGTATCTAATACGTAACCGGGGTTAAAATACTTACAACGAGGCAGAGCTTCGCTAATTAGGGGGTATTATACCCGATACTACTTCTAATATTTAGAAATTTAGAGAGAATTCGAAGTTTGTGAGCGATTTCAAATGAGATCCGATCGATCCAATTTATAGGGCTGTCTAGGGAGTCCCTGGCGCCCCGCGAAAGAGACCACAAGGGCCTTCGCGGCCCGCGAGCCAGAGGGTAGGGCCTAGGCTTGCTGAGTCGGCCCCATAGCCTCGACACGCCACTTGACACGTGGCAGCAGGGGGTGCGGGCGGGTGGCCAACTGTCAAAGCCCGCGACGGAGCTAGCCAAAGGCGTCGCGCCCCGTGAGCGCCCCCTTGATTTTTTTTTCTTGATTCTTGTTAATTTTAGGGTATTTCGGGCCTATTTCTAGTATACGGGATGTATTTTAGGACGTATAGGGACGTTATAATTATTTAGGAGGGTTATGATATCCTCCCCATCTTGTTTTAGAACTCTTCCTCGAGGTCTACTGGAATAGGTGTGGATATTTCCTTTGCATCTCTGATTCAAGTTCCCATGTGTACTCTGGTCCTCTTTTGGAATCCCATTTCACTTTGACTAGAACTAGTCTCTTGTGTTTGAGATTCTTAATTTTTCTGTCTTCAATCTATAGAGGCTTCTCTACGAACTTAAACTTTTCATTTACCTCTATATCCTTAAGAGGTATTACTAGTGATTCATCGGCTAAGCATTTCTTGAGATTAAATACATGAAATACATCGTGTATTCCTGCCATTTCCTCTGGCAGCTGTAGCTGATAAGCTACTGGTCCTATTCTTTTAATAATCTCAAAGGGTCCAACATACCTGAGGCTTAGCTTTCCCCTTTTGATGACTCTGACTATTCCTTTCCATGGAGAAACTTTTAACAATACCTTATCTCCTACCTGAAATTCCAACGGTTTTTGCCTATTATCAGCATAACTCTTTTGACGATCGCGTGCTGCTTTTAGTCTATCCTTGACTTGAATGATCTTGTATGTTGTTTCTTGTACCATCTCGGGTCCAGATAGTTGCTTTTCCCCAATTTCTACCCAACAGACTGGAGTTCGGCACTTTCATCCATAAAGTGCTTCAAATGGTGCAGCATTGATACTGGTATGATAGCTGTTATTGTAAGAAAATTCTATTAATGGTAAATGATCGTCCCAATTTCCTCTGAAATCAATTACACAAGCTCTAAGCATGTCTTCCATTGTCTGAATTGTCCTTTCGCTTTGTCCATCCGTTTGAGGATGATAAGCGGTGCTTAGATTTAACCTAGTTCCCATTGCCTTTTGGAAACTAGTCCAAAAATGAGAAGTAAAATGGCTATCTCTATCAGAAACAATTGATAAAGAAATTCTATGTAATGAAACTATTTCATTTACATATAACTTGGCTAGTTGTTCCATACTGAAAGTTTCCTTCATTGGTAGGTAATGATCAGACTTGGTTAATCTATCTACAATCACCAAGATTGTATCATTACCTTTTCGTGTCTTGGGTAATTTGGTAACTGAAGAAACACTAGTTCAAAGGACCGGAATCGATTGAACCAGGGGTTTAGTTCAGCATAAAAGGGTTAGATCCTCTCATTTGATTCATGGTTTGGCTAAGCTCCTTCTTCGAATGATAACTGCAAAATGAACAGCCATTAGACTTGCCACAGGGAGAATGGGGGTTCTCTCCCTGACCACCCTCTGGCGTGAGAATAAGTACAGGTTTCAATGAAGAAGAAGGAGTAATAGTGAAAGTGAAGTAAGAGTAACTTGAGAAATGATACCTGAGTTGTCTTATTTATAACCGAATTTGGGCGGGAAAGTTTGTTGACAGAGGATGTAACGTAATGTAATTTCCGTAAGCGGTTATTTTCTTCACCGTTAATCACTAGCGTGATGTATATGCACACGGATCGTGGGCATGATCAACGGCTGAGGATATGCCACGTGGAAAGTGGGCAAGTGTGGATCCTTCTCCATTTTGGTGCCATCATCGTGACCTTGAGGGGTTCTTAGGATGATGCCACGTGGCCATTCGGTTATAACCGAATGGTTGTGCACGATAGGGCCTTCTAGAAGGTTTACAAATGTAATCCTATGTGGCTCTGCCTTATGCAAATTCTGTTGTAACAGAAAGGTTAATTTCTGTTCAAGTCTGGGTGATATTTGCGCGGAGATATTATTAACTATCCTGACATATGAACTTGCACAAGGATGTGTTAGTTACATCTTGGCACGCGGATGTTGAAAACTATTTTCTTTTAAGTTCTCCTTTAAAACTGGTGCGCAGCCGTGCGGGGTTTCTTAAAGAGAGTTTATTGTGGTGAAGTTGTGGTATGGTCCAGTGTGCCTGCGGGGGGTTTTTGGGACCATGCCCCTTCAAGTCCCCCAGTCCAGTGTTGCTCTTATTCAAATAAGTGGAGAACTGGACTTATAAGAAATTGGTGGTTTTTGCTATGTGGAGTTTTGGCGCGAAATGTTGGAGAATCCTCTTGAGGAAGATACTCTTTTGAGTTGAATTGCTCATGATTAATTTTTGAAAAATTTGACCTATGGCAGGTGAAAGGTATAGTTGATGACTGATGACGTGTGACAGTTTTGAGTGACAGGCTGTCACTTATCAGTTGTGCGTCGTCAATCGTGGTTTACACGCGCGCGTGAACCTGCGTTTTAGTTTTTCCCACTCGCCCCTGACGCTTAGATAACCGTGTTTTCCCCGAAAAAGGTGCTATTACAGTTTCCTAGGTTATTGATGGCGGTGGGTATATAAACTTCCTTTTTGGTGCCTCATTTGCGTATTATTTGCTCTGGATTCTTCTTCGTCTTCCTCATTACTTTTTTTCAAGAAATCTGCAATTTCCCCCCTTTATGTCTACCGGAGAACGCCACGAGGACTCTTTTAAAGAGATGTCTGCCGGTCTTCCACCATTGAAGTGGCCCAGAGAGACGTTCGAGAGCATGGTTCAAAATTTTAAGTTTCCTGACAGTTGGGGTGCCCGGTATCCCGAGGAGGGTCAGACGGCGGCAGATGCTCCGGCTGGGTATATTACCCTTTTCTGGGATTATTTTGCTGAGGATAATTTCTGATTGTCCGTAACAAAGTTTTGCCTTGAAATTCTTTCATACTATAAATTTCATATTTCCCAAACGCACCCCATCGGAATGGTTCGGCGAATTCCTTTGCCGGTCGATGCATATCGAGCCAACGGTTAACCGTTTTTGAGTATTTTATCAAGTGCATTGCTCTCAAGGTATTTATTCTTTTGCCCAACGTGCTTCGGCAAAGAAGATTTTGTCGAACCCTCCGAAGTCCTTTCATGATTGGAAGCCAAAATTCTTTTTTATCAAGGCTGGAGTTATTCCGGTGAAGATGGTTTTCTGAGGCAAGGAAGATGTTGTGTTGGAGACCATACAAACTCCTTTTACAGAAACTTGGTACCAGGATTTAAGGGATGTTTCGTCGATTGAGCTTCCGGAAAAATCCCTAGTTGTTGCCGGTATGAGTTTGTTCTGGCGGATAGAACGAGAAGACAAACCGGTGCATATGGAGGGTGGTCATAGTAAGATTCAGGATTTCTTTCCCCCCTTTCTTTCTCTTTTTTTTATTGTTCCTTTTTTCCCCTTTATAGTTATCTCCCTATATGTTGTTGCGTATAAGAGAGAAGGTGGAAAGATGGCTACTATTCCAAAAAAGTCTGACGAGGAACTTTGGTACCTTCGGATAGTC
Organism: Helianthus tuberosus; assembly: GCA_030545235.1. Lineage (NCBI taxonomy): Eukaryota > Viridiplantae > Streptophyta > Magnoliopsida > Asterales > Asteraceae > Helianthus > Helianthus tuberosus. The sequence continues at coordinate 166,435,613 of CM060442.1, forward strand.
AGGAATTTTGCTTTGCCGTGGGATGAAGATCTTTCCGCGCAACCTCCGACTGGTGCTGGTAAGTGTTTATTTTTTGGTTTGATATTGCAATATTACTCTTTGTTGTCTTTGCGCGTGGGGTAACATTGCAATATTTTCTTCTTTAAGTAGGTGAGCTGACTAACCTGGGCATAGGCCCTGAGAAGAAAAGGGCGCCTGCCGCTAATGTTGCGCCAAAAAAGGCCGACTTAGTGAAACCCAATCGTCAAAAGTCAAAAATGTCAAAGGAGAGAAGAAAGGTACGCACCATTCCTCTGACTCCTGGTGTGACTATGTAGTGGTGTCTGACTCGTTGGAAGAGAAAAACAGAGGCTAAAGATGCTCTCCTTTCGGAAGAGCGTAAGCGTTGGAGAGATATTTGTGAGAAAGATAATCATGAAAAAATGGGTCTCCGAAATGTTATAAATAATCTCAAGGCTGAAGTTATGAAATTAAAGAAACAAGATGCGGAGATTGAAAACTTGAAGCAAGAAAAAGCTGATGCCGAAGCAGCTCGTGACGAAGCGCGCTCTCACCGTGAGAGGAGTGAACAGAGAGAGGTACGAACCTGTGCCACCCTTGCCCTTAAGGATAAAGAGATAGATGAACTTACCTCTTTATTATCTGAGCAGGAACAAATTAAGGCGGAGCTTGAGTCCGCCAAAAAAGATTTGCGGCTTGAACGGGTTGAAAAAGCTGAGACCTCCCGCCGTCTTGCTGAAACTGAAGAAAAGTTGGAAAGTTCTGAGACTGCCCGGGTGACGACGGAGAGTCAGATTGAACCATTGAAGAATGACATGCTATGGTTAAAAGATCGCGGAATCATAAGTGTAAGTGTATCTGCTTTTGATAATGTATGTAGATGATTATGCGCATTCTTCCTTGTTGTTTTATTGCGCAGATTCCCAACACTGTTCTTAACTCTGATGAACTAGATGAAACGGTTGCGCACCTTCTGGTTGCTGCCCCCAACGATGGGTACGCCCAAGGGTACTCAGAATGTTCCCATCATGTTGTTAATGCTTTAAAAGTTGATTGGGATACCAGTAGGTCTGCCACGCATGGTGCTGATACTGAATCTACTCTTGCCGCTGCGAAGACTCAATTCAACGCCTTACATCTTCCTGTGATGGACCTTGTTACTGTTGCGCTGCAGTCTGAATATTTTGTGACACAACTAAGAGAAGTGTTCCCGGATAGAGAGGATGATGATGACAAAGACCTAGCTTAGGTTTTCTTTGTTTTGTGGTTGTATGAACAATTAGTAGTTGACATAGGTTTGGGATGTAGATCCCTGTTTATTAATGCGCTTTGGCACAAGTAACTTTGTTGATACACTGCCGTGTATGTAAATGGTTTTTTGTTAGGCGCGCGGTGTGCCAGTAACTGATATGATATATGTTTGAATTACAATATTTTGCATGAGTACAATTTCTTTGATTAGGTAAGGCGAATAAATGTGGTATAAAGCTCATGTGTGAACGTAAGGTTGGGTCTTGCATGATGCGTGTGATCACAGACCGTTCATGAGACTTGTGTTAAGGTTACCATAGTGTTTTTACGCTTACCAAAAGGAATTGCATGCACTTGTAATAAACACAGAAATAATATAACAAACTTTGCATTGATTAAGGATAGGGCTCAGAGGCCATGGTTACAAAGTTGTTTCTTAGGATAATTAATTGAGACTTAATTTACTCATACTAATAGTCCTGTGTCATGGATTGGTAAGTTGAAGAACCTAACCAACATGAAAGGAAGCTATTGTATGCTTGTTGTTCTTGCTCGGCTTTATGTTTTAGCTTTTTTACCCTGCCCCTCATCCCCGCGAGTAATCTGTTTGATGTCCTTCCGCACATTTTGAAGTAAGTGGGTGAGTTCGCCACTTTTTAGTTCCTTCTCGATTTCGCTGTGGAGGCTTATGCAATTATTTGTAGTGTGATCGTTATCCTTATGGTACTCGCAATACTGATTTGGATCCTGAGCTCTCTTGTTTTTCATTGGCGGAGGAGTTTTAAATTGATAATCCTCTATGCTGAGTACCTCCGCCAGTGTTTTTGTGAGAGAAGTCCATTGCCGCTCACGATTCTCCTGCTTTGCTTCTTTCTGCGGTGTTAGTTAGTTTATTGTTGCACGAGCGTCGTTAGACGAGTATGTTCCAGAGGTTGAGTCTAACCAGTTCTTCTTGAATTTCTTTCCGCTGCTCCCGCTCATGTCCTACGGGCGATTGTGTGGTGGCAGTGATCTGTTAGAGCTTAAGTTACGCTCAGTTTGCGCGTATACTTTGGCTGCAGCCATTAGTTTTTCCCAGCTTTTGGGTAAACCCTCTGTTCCAGACAGAACTTTAATCATATCATCACAGTGCACAACATACTTGAATTGTGCTCGTATCAGATGTTCATGAACGTCACCAATCTCTAGCACTTCCTTGTTGTATCTCGTTATGAAGTCCTCCAGGCTTTCAACATCACGCCTCCAGATATTCATTACATCGGCGGTATCTCTGATGGATCTGTGTTACTGGCTAAAGTGGACCAGGAATTTTTCTTTTAAGTGCACCCATGATGTTAACTTCCCTACCGGTAGGTTATCGAACCACAACCGTGCCGCACCTGTCAAGGTTTGAATGAATAAGTGACACCACATAGGTAATGTTGTCACACCCTGACTTTTGCGGAAGCGTGATTTGGTGTGACTTGCTTAATATCATTGCATTCAACCATAACAAACAACTATCTGATAAAACCAAGATGTTCATCCATAAACTAAGTTTCAAAACATTACATCCGTCATTGTTTAACAACAAACGAAGACTTTAAGTTTAGATCACATGACCACCAAAGCTTAATGTTCCGTACTAGACTTCACAAAAGACACAACCAAACTAGGTTTCGAGCCATGTATCTTATCCAAGATAAAATACATAACCCAAACCCTTCGACTTCAGATGACACCTTTTATTAGAGACATGACTTGTAAACTCCAACGCCCGCCAGATCCATACTTAATTTCCTGAAATACATGTAGTTTGAAAACATCAACAAAAGTTGAGCGAGTTCATGTGTTTTGTATGTGTGCACGAGTATCCTTGAAAACATTTGTAAGTATGTATGTATGTATTTGTAAACTGGTATGAAGCAACAAGGAAAACAGATCAATTAATGTGTAGCTAATACATTAATATAAGTGACATGGTATAGGAAGCACCCAACCCTTTAAGCGTATTTCGTACCGGCCCCTCCGGCGGAACGACATAGTCACCACATACGGCCAACTCGCAGGCCCATGGGTGGGGCTCGCAACACCCAATAGATCTATCACTCATGCCCCTCGGTCCTTATACAAGGATTAATGGCCTTAAGTCAATCGCATATCCATTCACATGATCTAGCAGTACATTCCTTAGCTAATCATACCATTTGTAATTGTTTGTAAACAGTATGTAACATGTACTTCACCCCCGAAGTTATAAAACTGAAAACAGTTAAAAGAAAAGGGGGAACATGAACTCACAGTTTTGCGTTCCTTGTATCCAATGTAACTCAAAGCTTCCTCTAGAACGCACGACTACCTACATGCGTACTACGGTCCATTAGACGGGTAGGTCGTGCCTTAACCTTGGTCTTAATTAGTGTCTTGAGTTACGTTAGTTTGTGTCATCATAATAAATATTTTAACTTAAATTATATTTATTACATTTTGGAATATTAGTTAAAATAATATATTTTAACTTGACACACTTATGTATTGTATATGTATATCCTTCCCAAGGATGGGTGTATTTGTATTTGTATTCATATTCTTATACTTGTATATTTTTGCATTTATGTAGGGTCGTATTCCGGAGTGTAATTATACGTACGAAAATACGTATCTCTTGTAATTATTAAGTATCCTTAGTAAAATAAAATCCATATATACATCCAAAATACATATTTTAGGAAATACTCCTTAGAAAAATTATTTATAATTTTTCTTTGGCAAAAATATTTGTATTCTCATATAAGTTCCAAAAATAATATATTTTCAAGTTTAACTTGGAATATATATATATATATATATATATATATGGTTATTCTTCTCCAAAATAATATATTCCGTTTTTGTTTGAGAAAATATATATTTCTTCCAAAAATAATATATCTTCTAATATTTCCAAGAAAATACATATTTTCATTTACCAAAAAAAAAATAATATATTTTCTTCTTGTCAAAAATATGAAATATTTTGTAGTAATCATGAAAATCCCATTTTCATTCCCTTGATGTCCAAAATATTATTTTCCAAAATATACACATGAATAATATTTCCGGAATATTTTGTGAGTTATATTCCTTTGTTCGGTTTTACCGGTATTTTGGGTAATCTTTGTATATTTATTCCTTGGAATTTTGGTAATATTTTGGATTGTAATTTCTTGGTATTTTAATGAGTTATATTATTTCAAATCCTAAAATAATATAACTAATACACATAATATACAAATAATCACACACATGGTGCCTTCTAAATATATATTTCCTAAATACATATTTAGTCACTTTTATTTGTACAACCAACCTCCAATATTTGTAGTTTTTGTAACAAAAATTATGGCAAAGTTTATGTAAAAATTCATGGTTTAAAGCACACTTGTAATTATTTGTTTAGAAATAATTTTCTAAGTGTTTAATATCTAGAAAAATTTCGCCATAGTTTCCCCTAAAACTGGAGGTTTCCATACCTTGAAGGTATATCATTTTCTTTTGTAAATTCATCACAATCAATCAACAATCAACAACAAACAATCTTTACTTACCCATTTTTGACAAAAACAAGCATATACTACCACTTCATGAACTTGAATATTTATAAAAATATGTAGTAACTTACTAGTGTATTTAGTAAGTCTTGTTACCCTTTAAAGTGTGGTTGATTCTTTAAAAACATCATTTTTAAAGAATTTAGATCTTTACAACTTATAATCATATTTTCTAAAAATGTTTCTTCTTGGATTTTTCTTGTTACATAAGTGTTTCTACACTTGTTTAACCACCAAAAATGAGGTTTATTTATGTAGGAACCAAGATTAAATAAAACTTGTATTTTTAACTTGGTTTCTTGAAAAATCATTCTTGAAATCTTAGATCTACAAGACTTACATCTCATTTTAGTCATCTTTTTACAAGAAAACATTATATACTTTCAAGTTCATATATTTCATGAGGATGATCCATTAGTCTTTAACATTTTCATCCTCTCATCTTGCTAGATTATGTTTTTAATCATGATCTAGCAAGATCATATGATGATCTACATCATTTTTATGATCAATCAATCATCAAGTATCATAACAACACTAAACAACATGACTTCTTTAAGATTTCTTATAATTTTAAGCTTATGTTCATGTTTCATCTTCTTATTTCTTAGTGTTCTTCATGATAATCAACATGTATCAACTTTTAACCACTTAAACAAGATGTAAAATGGAAAGATTAGTGTTCTTAATACTAGCTCAAGGCTAGGGATGATCAAGAGAAGAAATGAAGTGGATAAAAGCAAATGGTGAAGGTCCTTTAGCTTCCGAAAGCTCCAAGCTTCCTAATACACCTTCTTACACCTTTGTACATATGTGGAATGGATGGAAGATGAATGAAAAATGGTGGTTGTAAGTGTGTGTTCTTGGCCGTGAGTTGAAGGGAGGAGGAAGAAGAAGGAGTTTGTTGGTGTGTTGAATGAATGATCATGTTCCAAAGGATGTCTCTTATAACCACCATAACCACAATATCTAATGTGTATTATGTAATTAAAAGTGTAGACAAGATCTAGTAATAAAATCAAATAAAATCTCGTATGTGGGGCCCTTGTTGGCCGTCCATTGGTGGTGGGGGGGTCTAGGTGTAGGCCTTAACCAATTGTTAGTTACTTAAGTTAGGATCCAAGTATTAGTTAGGGATTTAGTTACTAGATATTTATATAGTGTGTTATGATGTTCGGGGACCATAACTAGCTTGGTAATGTTAAAACAATACTTCTAGTGAAAATTTGGTATTTCGGGTAGTGTCCGGTTGTTCGGTTGGTTACCGGTTCGTTAAGGTGCTAAACTACTCGCAGTTTAGTGTGCTTTATGTTATCTTTTGTGACAGTTTAGATTCCCGACACTTAGGAAAGCATTCAGGACCATTTAAGCATATTTCTGCATGATGTAAAGGTGTTCAAATGCTGAATTTGCTGATTTTCTGCAAAATTCTACAGTTTACGTGAGTTTTAGGCACTTTCCGGCACTTAAACTATCACTAGAAATGCAGTTTTGTGATCCTTACTTTCCTACACACTATACTAGTGTCATACTTGGTTTCTGGCTCATTTTGTATCTCAATACAATGTCTGTCTATTTACTGAACTCTGTCAGCATTTTTCTGATTTGTCTGATAACTGTGCTGCCGGAGTTTCGTGCATCATTTGAATCAATAAAGTTGGTATGTAGTTAACATATTACACATACCTGGCTCGGATCAATATGTTGACCCGCTAATACATTGCTTAATAACCGCTAAGTAATAGCGATGCAAATATCCATTCGATATTTACTCCTGTAATTATACAACTCGACAAAAATCATTAGTCGATATTGTCAAATGGTAATATTTTAACTTTTTGACCCGTTTGGTCTAAGTGACCGTTTATATTTGCGAGATGGTATTTATTATCATCTCGTCTACATGACTCGCTTCGGTTTACACCGTACGGTCATTTTACTTATAACCCATTTCTTGACTCTTTTGACCCATTATGGCTTACGCCATAAAGGGTCTTTCAACAACTAACGGTTGTCATCAACGAGTGACCAAATTACCGTTTTACCCTTTTTATTTATATCGGTTTACCCTATAATGTAAACATTCAAAACTCATTATCTATTAGTCATTTCATGACTAAATAATTGAAATAGTCATTTTTAACCATTAAACATGGTTTATTAGCATTGTCTTTATTCCGAACCGCACATGTCGTGTCGGAACATCATAATTCAAACATGACTTTAAATTATTCATAACCTATAAAACCAATAGGTATTAAATAAAAGTTGTAAGCTTTACTTACCTTGCATCCTGATTATGCTTTTCTTCATACTTGATTCATTTGACCCGCTTCATTTCCAAGCTTCCACCTAGCTTGTCAAGCATCAAACTATCATCACAATTCATAAGATGGGTAGATTATTCATTATCAATCATGACTACTCCATCTTACGGGTTTTATGTCGAAATTATCATTCGATCATATTGTTGGTCATTTTGACTTTTAAAAGTCAAACTGCCTATTGACAAAAGTAATTACACGATGTAGATCAACTACTCATTTTATTACATAGTCAGTATTCGGTAAGCATCATTCTTATGGTACCGGTTTAATTACTTATTCAATCATGTTCATGTAATCGAATTTCATCGAATCAACACAACTTTAATCAGTTTTAACACATAATGATATCATACATCATTTAACATGACTTATATACTTAAACACCTAAATCATTCAAGTATCATCTCATTAATAACATATATGATGATTCTAATCATAATTATATCATCAATTTCGTCATATGATTAAAACCTACTTATCCTAGTGTGGTAAATCATCTAAACATTCAATTTATAGCATCATATGTATAATTTTCACTTAGGGTTTTGTTCCTAAGCAAGTATACATCACTAATTCAGTCATAGCTTCAATAATTCATTCATAATTCGTGATTATGATGATTATTCAAATTTCATAAATCATCAAAATTTTACATACCTTATGATCCCCTCGCTTGGGTGATCATTAATTCACGTTCAATTATGAATTTAGACTTCATTTGAGCCTTCAATTCGATGATTCTTATGAAACTAGGGTTTTTGGCTCCTGGGGAGTATTATGGTCGAACGGAACACTAGAACACACACTCTGTGTGTTTAGATTTTTGTTTAGTTCATTTTTATAATATAACTTTCAAGTTATCCGAAGTTGACCCCTCTTGTTTAGTTAGTTATTAAATAGGCCACAACCTACTTATTTCTAACAATATTTCCACTCATTAACTAGGTTAAACATTCCTAGTTAAATTAGTGGGTTTGGGGAAATCATGACTAAGTTTATTTTAAGTCCCGTTAACTCGGGCCTTCTATAAACTTTATTTCCAACAAAAGCCTTTATACAACTTTTATTCAATATTAGGTTTATTTATTTAAATCCTAATATTCACCGGGTTAATCTTTACCACTAACGGTACTTTACCCGTCTTTTAGTTTTTAACGTGGTTTAATTTCCAAACCCGTTTTCGGGGTGTTACACAAATAAGGATGTACAAGGCTGCTGGAAATAATTTATGTAAAACTTAACAAACCCATCGGGCTGATCTTCGTAACGTTGATTTATGCAATCCCCAATTCCGATTAGCTCAGCTTGAACGTCACAAAAAATATTTTTCGTGTATATGTCAGTAGCTTGGCCCTCCAACACTTGGTAATTACTCTTGAACTGGGGGAGTTTGTATCGAGATTCATGATCATTTTTTCGGTGCGTGTGACGCTGTGCTTCTATTGCAGTTTCATAATGAGTCATGAACTCAACCAGAGTAGCTTTTGAATTGAACACTTGACCCAAAAAAAATGATTCTCACTCTCCGACCTCGACGTTGTTCGCATAAGGCCCGAGAGCTCCTCCATTCTATAGTATGCAGGGATCCAAAATTCCCTAAGTGCAAAAATATCAGAGAGCTAGATATTATCTACTAAATTGAACTCTCCGATAACCACTTCCCATTCTGAATTAAACTCTTCGGGGGTAAGAATATCCATCCACACAACACCACAAATACGTTCTTTGAAATTTGTGGAATTACATAGCCTAACACCAACCTATGTATAACACGAAAAAGCCATGCAAAAATACATATATATTACACACACAAACTTACATGAAAAACAGTAACGAGGCTAAAGAACGCCATACATCTTAAAACGCCAAACATAAAAATAAGGAAATCAACCTTCAAATAAAGTTTATGCATCACATGCCACATGCATAACTGATGCCTCGTGTCACCAAATACAGCAGAAATAGCCTTCGTCATTGCTGGATTTGGTCAGTGACAACAACCTTTGGTTGGGAACCAACAGCTTTAAGAAAAACTCTCAACAACCAAATATACGTGTCAGCAGTTTCTGATGCCAATAATGCAGCACCAAATGTAACATTGCCGTGGTGATTGTGTATACCAGTGAACGGTACAAACACCATAGCATATCTGCATATGAAAACGCCATGAGAAATGAATTTCGATAATAAAAACGCCATTGCATGTAAACTCATAAAACGCCATTGCATGTAACCAGTGAAAACGCCAACAGAACAGAAGAAGTTGAATTATAAAAGATTACTTGTTAGAACAATACGTGGCGTCAAACGAAATCACATCACCAAACACGTGGTAATTACGTTTGGCTTGATCGTCACACCAAAAAAGTCCCTTCAAACGATTGTCTTCGTCTGTGAAGTAATCGTACGAGAAATTAGGCTGGGACTCTTTTTTTTCTTCCAAATGTCTCACAACCATCTTAGCGTCGTATTCTCCTATAACAAGTTAATTTGGCTCTTATTGTTCTTAAATTCAACTTTACTTGCACCGACTTCTTCAAAACCGCCAAAACAAGTCTTTATAACATTAAACGCCTTAACTGGACCAAAATTCAACTTAGACATGCTATGTATAACATGCTTCTGGAGCTGAGTGAGTTGTCGTTCAATTGGAATAAAATGCTTATCAGGACGTTCAACAAGATCATGGTTGTGCTCCTCGACAAACTTATAGACCTTCCATGATCCAGCCTCAAAAGTTACACATAACAGTGCACCACAATCAGTCCTCTTTGAAAAGTTGGATCGCACTAATCGCTCCTTTTGATTGGGGTCCAACGTATCAACTTTCTTGTCCTTATATACCCCAGCTCTCGTACACATGTAATACTTAATATGTAATACACCTTTGGGGTTTATCTTTTCAGTCCCTTTCCTGACTGAAAATCCACAAGCCTTGGCATACGTAAAATACATTGAATAACAATCATCGAGGCTTGTGAATATCATGTCCATTCTGGGATTTATTTCTTCACTAACGCCAGGAATGATAAATGGTAAACCAGTTTTGGGGCAAAACCTTTCACTCGAGGAAGCAACTTCGTCTGAGAAAACACAGTGAGGAACAAAATTTCAGAAAAACGCCATTAAAAATAGAAAATGTCTCATAATAACATTATAAATGAAAACGCCATTAATTGAATAATAAACAAGACATAATAAACACATAATTTGAAAACGCCATAATAAAAAAGCCAAAGTACACAAACCATAACTTTATTGATTAACAAATATGATGAATTAACAATACTAATGCAGCGTGATAATGAAAACGCCATGAGATGAATAATTAAAATAGTTAAGAACATGAATAATTATAACAAATATAACATGTCACACCCCAACCGATGGCGGAAACATCGGGGCATGGCACTGAGCGAAACCGAATGTCCAAAAGTTTCCATAACAATTATCATTACCAATCAATTTAAAATAACATGTCCCATACCATGTCTCAAAAGGCAAACAAATTATTACAGACAAAATCTAGGCAAATAGTCTATTCCGACAACTCATATTTTCAAATAGAGCAATTGTTTATCTGCTTCTAGAGACCCTTGATTAAATTTGTACAGACAACTATTTGTTGGCCTCTAGAGCCTTATTCTAGCTTCGATTTCCTACTAGATGTGCATCCTAAGCGCCTGTCACATACGTTAAAATAAAGTCAATACATATAATGTAAAGGTGGGCATACAAGTTTGGTAATAGCATATAGAGTTCAAAATTCGTTTACGTATAACCAGCATGTACACATAGTGAAATGAAGCACGTTAGTTATCAACATAGATCCATCGATACCAATGACTGCGGATTGACTGCCTAAGGCAGTTCGCAATACATGATTACCACCGTAATCCATGCAAGTAATTGCCCTTAACAACCCCTGCGAACAGGTGGTGAGTCCAAACTATAGTACTATCGTTGCTAAGGCAGGTAGACAGCATTCCATGTGTAAACATAACAAACAAGCATTCATAAGCCACGTATAACATGCATTAACGGTTAGCGTTCAAATAGTATTGAGTAGTGTGTTGATTATGATTTGAATATTCGTAACATATGTAACACCCAAAAGTGCGTAAAGAAAAAGGGACCGAGTATACTCACAGCGGTTGATGGATTGAAGGGAGCGCTTAGCGAGTAAGGTTAGCCTGAATAGTTTGATAGCATAACGATAAGTGGCGCGTAAAACGGTGCAAAGTATCAGTGGCTCGGACAACAGTTCGGTCGGATGGTAATCCGATCGGACGGCTTGTTCGTACGGATGACAATCCGATCGGATGGTCATCCGGTCGGACAGCTTGTTTGGTCGGATGACTATTCGAGTGGATTGTTTCTTCCTATGAGAAGGAGGTGTTTGTGTATGATGGCTTGACTTTTGAAGTTTTCGTTGTAGCATTTTGAAAAACATTGGAGTATCTTTATCCTTCAAGTCGGTCGATCGGACGGTCAATCGTGCGGATGACAATCCGCTCGGATGGTCATCCGGTCGGACGGCGACTCTAGTGATGAGGTTACTTAGTGGGAACACATTTACAGTAGAGGAGTCACTCGGTCGGATGTCCATTCGACCGGGTGGCAACCCTGTTAATGAACTTGTTGAAAATTGTTTAAGTCATTAAAGTCCTAGTATCTCATGATCCGAATAGTAATCCGGTCGGAAGGTAGTCTGATCGGATGGCAATTCGTTCGATACTCAAACTTCAGATAAAGTTGATTAAGTGTGGGACCCAATGAGTGATCCGTTCGGATGGCAATCCGTTCGGGTGGCTTATCCGTTCGGACAGTAGTCCGGTTGGATAGCACTTCGTCCCGGTTGTTCCGTTCGTCTTTCACTTGGTCGTTTCGTTTGTTTGTCGTTTTATCGAGACGTTTTGACAACGTGTTAACCAACAGAACCCCATCTTAACCCTAGTGACCCGATCAAACAGGAATCACCCTAGTTCGACCAGTTAATCGGTTCAAGACAGTTGCTCTTGGTTAACCCGAAATCGGTGGTCTCGTGAGTAGAATCCAGATCTCGAACTAGTACAGCACCGCGAATGAGTAGAAGACTAGAACATGGTCCGATTTTATCGGTTTTGAGTGCATTGAGTGTAAAAGAGTTGAAAGAAAGTTAGAAATCATCTTTCAATCCTTTTTCACCATGTTTATGTTTAGATATATGCAAGATCTTTGTGTATTTGTGTGGAAATCTATTAGATCTAAGTTGTTCTTGGTGGATTGAGGCCAAAACATGAAGTTCTTCAAGAACTCATGATGACGTCATACTAGAACACCTCAAATCTAGTGATTTCACGGTTAAAAGTTAAGATTCAAAAGATAGAAAGGTGTAGGAGTGCGTGTAGATCAAGAAAGAACAAGATTTAGGGTGAGATCTTACCGGAATCTAGAGAAATCGAAGAAAAGGTGAGGAGCACGAGCTGGTCGGTCAGAGAGTTTCCAAAAGTAGAAAGAATGAAAGTGACATGGGTATTTATAGGATTCCAAAGGGGAAAGTGTGGGTCGGTCGGATGGCATCCCGCCCGGATGACTATTCGGTCGGATGGCATCTTGGCACCACGACCAAGTGGCAGCCCGGTCAGATGGCTATCCGGCCGGATGGCACTTGGTTCGTGTGTTCGACGTGACGATTTTTGCTGATTCGCTTTCGATTGCGAGCAATGCGAATACGATAGATTTTCCTAGTCAAATTACTTTCAGTCCCAACTACTATATCCACAAATTATCATACCATTTCGATTGCGATTCGAGTTCGATGTCGATTGAGTTCGATTGCATTTCGAGTTTCGACTGTTTTCCACAGGATAATATAAATAAACATGCACAAGTAACACATAAGGCACGCACACACGTATAACATTATTCCAAATTCGTATTTCGCGTTTCGATTCGATTCGATTAGCATAGTTTGATTATCTTTTAGTTAACTTTATCGCATTGTTACTTCCTATAGTACACAGTCGTAAGTCGATTAGGTAGCGAATAACATACGTCGATTATTGTAATTATTGACACTTACTCCACATAATATAACTAAATTAAACACATAAAAGAATTTCACTACGAGTCAAGTCGCGCGGAATTGGTCGTTGACTTCGACCTTGACGTTGACTTCTTGAAAACACGGGGTGTTACAGCCTCCCCTTGTTTACGGAATTTCGTCCCGAAATTAGGCTGAAGCCGTAACAAACAACTGCAGGTACTTCGCCTTCATGTCGCTTTCGAGTTCCCAAGTGAACTCTGCGCCTCGTTTGCCTTCCCATCGGACTTTCACAATAGGAATGCGCGAGCGCCTGAGCTGCTTGGTTTGGCGATCCATGATTTCGACAGGCTTCACCACGAAGTGTAGTGTTTCGGTCACTTGAAGGTCATCGAGATGAACAATTAAATCATGCTCAGCCAGGCACTTTTGGAGGTTTGACACATGGAAAGTCGGGTGGACATTACTGAGTTCGTCCGGTAGTTCGAGTCTGTAGGCGACTTTTCCGATCCTTTCCAGAATCTTAAAAGGTCCAACATATCGAGGCGCGAGCTTTCCTCTCTTGCCGAGTCGGACTACACCCTTCCAAGGTGATACCTTTAGGAGTACGTAGTCACCAACGTCAAATTCAAGGGGCTTGCGTTGTCTACCGGCGTAACTTTTCTGACGATTCTAAGCTTTTACCAGGTTATCTCGAATTTGGAAAATTTTGTCTGTCGTTTCTTGCAATAGCTCAAGATCGGTTAATTGCGAGTGACCGATCTCGTGCCACACAATAGGCGATCGACATTTTCTTCCGTATAAAGCCACGAATGGTGCCATTTGAATGCTGGAATGATAATTGTTCTTATACGAGAATTCGAATAACGACAGGTATTTATCCCAATTACCACCGAAGTCTATGACACACGAACGGAGCATGTCTTCAAGGGTACGAATCGTTCTTTCAGTCTGACCGTCGGTTTGAGGGTGGAAAGCGGTACTTAGATTAAGCGCTGTACCGAGAGCCGTTTGAAACGTTTCCCACAGTCGCGAGGTAAACCGAGCATCACGATCAGAGATGATGTCGCGAGGCGTCCCATGATTACAAATGATCTCGTCGGTGTAGATTCGGGCTAATCGTTCTACCTTGTAGTCTTCCTGTATTGGCAAGAAGTGAGCTGATTTGGTCAAACGGTCAACAACAACCCAAATGCTGTCGTGACCTGATGACGTGTGCGGAAGCTTTGTTATGAAGTCCACAGCTATACTCTCCCACTTCCACATAGGGATCGCTGGTTGTTCGAGTAGGCCAGAGGGTCTTTGATGTTCAGCTTTGACTCTCGCACATGTCAGGCATTTACCAACGTAGAGGGCAATATCCCTTTTCATGTCAGGCCACCAGTACTTGTAGCGAAGGTCCTGGTACATTTTGTCGGCACCGGGATGAATAGAATACCGAGATTTGTGGGCTTCATCCGTCAAAATCTGTCGCAAATTGGTTCGTTTAGGGATCCAAATTGGGTCCAGGAAATGGAATATCCTATTTGATTTACTCACAAGTTGGGCTCCATTGTGGTAGATTATTTCCTTCTTCAGGGTGCGTTCATTAAAACATGCATGCAGAGCTTCGCGGATGAGGGTTTCGAGGTCGTATGGCTTGAACATTACGAGTTCTAAGCAGATAGCTCCGTCTGCTGAGTGCGTCGGCAACAACATTTGCTTTGCCTGGGTGATATCGAATCTCACAATCGTAATCGTTGAGAAGCTCTACCCATCGGCGTTGACGCATATTAAGTTCCTTCTGATTAAAGATATGTTGTAGGCTCCTATGATCGGTGAAGATCGTACACTTGGTACCATACAGGTAGTGTCGCCAAATCTTTAATGCAAAAACCACTGTGCCTAGCTCGAGATCATGGGTTGTATAGTTCTTCTCGTGGATTTTGAGCTGACGAGACGCGTAAGCTATAACCTTGTCCCTTTGCATGAGGACACAACCAAGACCAAGGTTGGAAGCATCACAGTAGACAATGAAATCGTCGTTTCCATCGGGTAATGTGAGAACAGGAGCATTGCAAAGCATGTGCTTGAGAGTTTGGAAGGCAGACTCTTGTTCAGTTCCTCAAACAAAAGGCTTGTCTTTATGCGTGAGAGTGGTAAGCGGCACAGCGATCTTTGAGAATCCTCCGATAAATCGTCGATAATAGCCCGCTAGTCCGAGAAAAGAACGGACTTCCGACGGGTTCTTAGGTGTAAGCCAACTCTTAACGGCTTCAATCTTCGCAGGATCGACATGAATACCCAGACTATTAACAATGTGACCCAGGAATTGAACTTCCTCCAACCAGAATTCACACTTGGAGAACTTGGCATAGAGTTAATTCCCCTGGAGTAGCTCGAGAACCAAACGTAGATGTTGCGCGTGTTCGGTTTTCGACTTGGAATAGATCAAGACATCATCGATGAATACGATGACGAAACGGTCGAGATATGGTTTACACACGCGATTCATCAGATCCATGAAAACTGTGGGTGCGTTGGTTAAACCAAAGGGCATAACAACGAATTCGTAATGGCCGTAACGAGTGCAAAACGTGGTTTTGGGTATATCCTCCTCTTTAATGCGTAGTTAATGATAACCTGAGCATAGATCGATCTTTGAGAAGCACGTAGCACCTTGTAGCTGATCAAACAAATTGTTGATGCGAGGTAGGGGATAGCGGTTCTTGAAAGTTAACTTATTCAATTCCCGATAGTCGATACACATCCTGAACGAACCATCCTTCTTTTTGATGAAAAGGACTGGCGCGCCCCAAGGAGAGGTGCTCGGGCGAATGAAGCCTTTCTCAAGTAATTCCTGGAGTTGGTTTGAGAGTTCACATATTTCGAATGGCGCGAGTCGATAAGGAGCTTTGGCAATAGGGTTGGTTCCAGTAATGAGGTCGATTCGGAAGTCCATATCACGACTTGGTGGTAAGCCGGGAAGGTCGTCAGGGAACACATTAGGAAATTCACGAACCATAGGAACGTATTTCACCTCTGTCTTTCCTTTCTTTTCCTTCTCCGCTACTACAATGTTAGCCAAGAAAGCTCTGTATTTCTTGTGGAGATACTTGCTAGCTTGGAAACACGACATGAGCTTGAGACCTTTCGAAGCGGTTTCACCGTAGACACACAATAGATCACCATTTGCGAGCGAGAATCGAATCATCTTGTCGAAGCACACAACTTCAGCATGGTTTTCGCGAAGAAAGTCCATGCCTACTATGACATCAAAACTTCCGAGTTGCACCAGAATAAGGTCGATTGGGAAGATGTGATTGTTGAGCTCAAGAGTACAATCACGAAGAACAGAATTAATGGCGACAGTTCTTCCGGTAGCGACTTCAACATCGAATGTCGAGGAGAGTTGAGAGCGTTTACGACTAAGGAGCTTCTCGAATTCGAATGACACAAAGCAATTATCGGCTCTAGTATCAAATAAACATGAAGCATAAATACCATTCACAAGGAACGTACCATTGACCACGTTGTTGTCGGCTTGGGCTTGGCGCACGTTGATGTTGAAAGTTCTGGCGTGTGCGACTTGTTGTTGTTGCTGCTGCTACTGGTGAGGCTGCTGCTGCTAGGGCTCTTGTTTCACAAACCTGTTTGGGCACATGTTGGCGAAATGGTTAGGATCGCCACATGCGAAGCAGGCTCTGGCATTGACCACGGGTGCCGGAGGAGCTTGTTGACCCTGAGGGGTGTTGAGCAGAGGTTGATGAGCAGGAGCTTGTCGAGCACGGCAGTTGGTAGTGAAATGGCCGTACATATTGCAATGAGCACAAAAAGACAAGCAATGGTAGTCGGGTGGTGGTAGGTACAAGTAGGGCAAAGCGGGTGTGGCCAGTGTATGCATGCTTGGCAGGCGGTGCATTAGCCAGAGGCGCCGCTACTTGACGTTGTTGGGCTGGTACAGCTTGTATCAGTGCAGCAATGATCGCACAGTTCTTGTTGTTGGAGTTGTTCTTTCTCTTATTCTTCCTCTTGTTGCTCGATTCAGTGGTGGTTTCAGCAGTTGGTGCGGCGGTGGTAGATTGATGCAGGTGCTTTGAAGTTTTATCCCAGACACCAGCCTTGACCCGCTTGTCGTTGATTTCAGCGGCCAGTAGGTAAGTCTCTTCGATCGTCTTAGTCTTAGCCGCTTGCACGAAATCTGCAACACAGTCATGTAACATATGTGCTTGTAATCATTGTAAATAGTAAAATTATCAATAAAACAATGTTATTTGATCCCAATGTTTGTTTATTTGTGTTTGACATTTTTCATGTTTTGACTTTTGTTCAATTTCAAACTCCATATCACTTTCTGGAGAGTTATACTCAAACTGGTGCGTAAACGTACTCAGTTTAACGCGATAAATACTCCGGAACATCAACATATGCTTAACATACCTTAAATAACCTTTACATAACTTAGTAATAAGTTTTGAAGGCTTTGGTATGGCAAAATCAAGTTAATTCGCTTACAGGGACTAAAATTGACAAACTGTGAAAGTATGCCAATTTGAACTGTAACGGACATTCCGGAACATGGCCATAAGTTAAACACACCCTAAATATCCTTTACATAGCTTAGAAATAGGCTTTGAGGGGTTCGGTGTGCTAAAATAAACTTTATGCTCATTCAGGGACTAAAAGCGTCAAAAAGTGCATAAGTTTGCATTTTCATAACTTACGTTCTGAATACATCCGGACATCCAAAAATTTATGCAAGCATTAAAATATTTTATTTTAGTGTTTGGCATAAGAAAAATCCATTCGTCGCGCAATTTGGATCGTTTTTCGCACTTATGCGCATTCCGTCGTAATTAAGCAAACATCGCGATCGTACGACCAAACGAACCGACATCCGGCACATTTTTGAGCATGTTTCATGTCCACAATGTTTAGGCATCATTTTAGGGCCTTAAAGTTGGCTTAACGGGCCTTAGAAGTGTCGGAAATGACCTTAAAACACAACAAGGACTGAAACTGTAATTCTGCAAACTTGTTTCTGAACTGTAACACTCAGGCGGCCCGCGTAAGTTTCTGTTGCCTCTTACACGGCCCGCGAGGCCTCCCAGATGTGCAGAATTGCTGTTAACAGCCTGTTCCAACTGTTGTACCTTCATTCTCCACTTGCAAATAAAATTTCTCAAACCATGGACTGAATCTATGGGCTCTAATGGTTTTCCAAACCAAGGGGCACACATGGACTGAATCTATGGGCTCTAACGGTTGAGATCGAGGCACGTTTCCCGATAAACGATCCTAACGGTTCTAGCTTTCCTATAAATACCCCTCACCCATTTCACTTGCAACCCACTTGATTCTGAGATTTTCTCTAAATTGGAGTGGTTATCACTTCATACCTGAGAAATACTTGGAAATCAATCTTGCGGTGGACCCTTTGTAAGTATTCTTTCATTCTTTTCTTTCATTTTAGCATTAAAGTCAAACTGTGTTTGACTTTCTACATTGACCAGTTTATGGTCAATGCGAAGTTCATAACGTGAGCGTAATCACGATGGTCATAGTCCCTAGTGACTATACCTACTGATTACCATGTTATCTAGGCTCAGTGACGAGTCGTAGTTTCGGGCAAAATGCGTGTTCTTGCGTATTTTGTAACCAAACTACTCTAGGGTATCAAAACCGTTTGTTTTGATATCAAAACCTGTTTTCTAACTTAACTAAACATGTTCTAGCATGTTTAGCTCGTCACTTTTAGATTTGTGCTTGTTTATGGTCGTAAGGGTAAGCGATCTTATAAATCGCTTATGCTTTCGAACCCGACCCATTTGGTCGATCTTTAGGATCCGACCAAACACTTTAGGTGACCATAGTAGTATAGGGAATAACCTTCCGAGGTTATACCTTATGGTCACATCGTTTGAGTAGTTGTATGATAGGTGATATATATGCCTTAGGTAAATTACCAAAATGCCCTTTTTACGTTAAAATTCATTTTAAGCCTATGTAACCTATTTTTTGGTATCTAAATTGATTTAGTAACAATATTAGACATGTTAAGGCATATTTTACTTGTCATAGGGCTAGTTAGGCGTTCCGAACGCGTTTTACGCAAACGACGCGTTAAAGTAGCATAAGCTACCTAAACGGGTCGTAACGGGTCAAAAGCACCTAGGATAAGTTTCGTTTTAGTATGTAGGCTTTGTTAAACCATATTACATGAGTTCCTACACTCATTTGGTTTACGAACCCTCATGCTACCCGATCCTCCGACTTGGTCCGTTTATTAATGTAGTTACCTATATTAGGTGTCGTTTGATTCCGTAACCTACTAGCTTTGCTTGGTGGATATCTAAAGTCTATTGAGCAATCCCAAGTGAGTACATAGACCCCTCTTTTACTATTTTCCAAACATTTTGGGGTGAAACACATGTGCCTACTTACTACTTTCATGCTTTTCATGTTTTCTCATCATATACATGCTATGTTCATTAGTACATCGTTTTACATGACATTTTATGCTATGTATGTCCATTGGGTGCATACTTAGTGCATTGTTTTACATTACCTTTTCATGCTATGTATGTTCATCATACTTAGTACATTTTCATTTCATCACATGCTTACATTTTGATATGACATTTGGGTTGTTTAATGGGTCCATATACATTCATTAACTTTGATCACGCCGCTCGTTAGTAGGTAATGGTACCATAGGAATTGACAACTCCCGTTCCTGACATCCTAGGTATGTTTGGATGAAAGGAATGACCGAATCCGATAAAACATAAAACAGATAGACCTTTAATTTGTTTAAAGGCTTATCACCACAGTCACAAGGCTTGGATGTATGCATTTTAACAATACCGCATAAATGTTTGTATTCAGTATAGCATGCATTCCCACAAGACATAACGTTGATTTAAACCATGTTTTACTTCAATACATTGTCTTGTGCATTTTATCTGTGGCTCAGTAGATATATATATATATATATATATATATATATTTTTTCTTGCCATACATGACATTTTGTTTACACATTTCATATTTGACATTTGACATAGACATTTTGATACTGATATACATATCTACATTTTGACCTAGACATTTTGACATGATTTACACAAATACATTTGACAAATGGTTTAGACATGGGCAATTTACATTCGTGGTTTGTTTGGGTAAAATGAATAGAATAACGAGGCGTGTGTAATACGATACAAGCATGGTGGATACGCCGCTGGTACTTCCTATATGTAAGTGCTTGTATGGTATTACATATCGTAGCGTTATTTAGATCATTTCAATTTATGACATATAACATTTCATACAAATAACATATTTTTCAAGACATTGTTTTACAAACAACTTATTTTATACAAAATTCATTTTTACTTGGTTATTCATTCAACCTCACATTACTCTTTTACATATCATCGCTTTTCGAAAGATTTATAAAACAAAAACAATTAACAAGGTTCATGACTGACTTTTGTTAAACAACTTTTCTTAAACTTAAGTCATGAATCCTATTTTCACAAAACCTATGTATCTCACAGGCATTTTTATGCTGACGTACCTATTTTCACATGTGTTTCAGGAGCTGTTGCTTAGGATGATGATCGTGACACTAGGGCGGACCTGTGCCTTAGAGACTTAAAATAAATATAGACTTAGTTTAATTATGTTGTGTACTCTTTGGTTCTTGTTTTGAGACAATGTAACTCTTTGTTTGATGAATAAAACATAACTTTTAAATGCCATGGTTGTGAAACAATAATTCTGTTACAACACTCCCCGACGTTTCCGCCACGATTTGATGTTTTACGTGGTCGGGGTGTGACAGAAGAGTTGGTATCAGAGCCAATGGTTGTAGGGAATTAGGTTATTAGTAATACTTTGACCTAGACTATAACTTTTTAGGACCCTAACACAAGTTATCTTGTGTTTAGATTTTAAAACATGCACTTCACCTATCCTTAGGTGATAACCACAACGGGAACATTAAGTTCGAATCCGCTTTGAAAAACAATCTTCTGTTTTTAAATGATTTATTACAAGGTTTTGAACCCTCTGTTATAAGGTTTTGAACCATTCCAGTTTGACTCAATTTTTGGCTTTATGCCATTTGAATTTTCAAAATCTCGTCAAAGTTTTGGGTTCTAAATAGTGTGAACACGTGCAAACTGGAAGAGTGAATGCCTGTACCCTGGGTTTTCTGGCTAAGGCTAGAGTGTTCATACAAATCCACATAATCGGACCAGTCACTCTTACCTGGGAACTCTTGGGGTGAGTGTTCACTTATAGGCGAGCATGTCTTCGCTAAGCATTATTTTTGGACCCATTTACTTTGATTAGTCACTGTGTGTCGTTTGTTTGCTTTGTGATACGGACAAATGACCACCATCCTTGCTTTTTTTGATTTTGTTTCACCTCATTCTTTTCACCCAATCATCTCACTTGTTTCGTTTCATGTTTCCTCCTTTAGAATGCCTCCTCGACGCGAAAACCAGATATAGACTGCCGAACTGGCAGAAATCATTGCGCAGCAAATGGCTGCTCAATTCCCAAACCTCTTTGCTCAATGGAACCAAGCCAACAACAACAACAATGCTCCATGCAATTTCAAGAGTTTTAACTCGGCTAAACCACTCAAGTTTAGTGGTACTGAGGGAGAAACTGGGCTTCTTCAATGGTTCGAGAGCATTGAGAATACTTTCCGTCACGTTCAGTGTCCTGATAATCGCAAAGTCGAGTTCGCTTCAAGCGTATTTCAGAAGAGGGCTTTGACATGGTGGAACGGGGTTATGAGAGATCGTGGTGCTGAGGTTGCCTTGGCACAAACATGGGCTGAACTTAGGACTCTTATGATGAGGGAGTTATGTCCTCGTCATGAGCTGCGAGCCTTAGAAAGGGAGTTTGATGATCTAGAACAGGATAGTGGCGAGCACCGGGCATATACTGATAGATTTGAGGAGCTGAGTTTGTTATGCCCAACAATGGTTACCCCACTCGACAAGGCTATCGAAAGGTACATCGATGGTCTACCTGACTCCATACAAGACACCGTTACTGGTAGTAATCCTACCACACTCCGTCAGGCAATCGAGCTATCTGCAACATTGACCGAGTCGCAGATTCGAAGGGGTAAGCTGCATAGAAAGGGTGACAAGGGTAAGAAGCAGACGTCTGACAAAGAGGATAGCAAGAAAGGTAAAAAAAAAGAAGGGTAAGGATTCTGGATCCTCAAAGAATTCAAGGAAGCGTAAAGCTTCCCAAAATTACGTCGTTACTGCACAGGCAAACCAAGCTGCACCAAATCAGCCAGCGCAACCTCCAGCAAAGAAGCGGTATGAAGGGAATGCACCTTTGTGCAATAGGTGCAATAGTCATCATCAACAGCAACTTCCGTACCGTTTCTGTACGAACTGTGGGAAGTCTGGACACCTTGCAGAAGTTTGTCGTTCTGCTCGTAATCAAGCAGCTCAGAACCCGGCTTAACAAGCTGCTCAGCCTCCCGCTCAGCAACAAGGTCAAGCTGCACGACCTCACTATCCTCCTGGCTCGTGTTATAATTGTGGAGACCTGACCCATTATCGAAACCAGTGTCCAAGGCTGGTTAATGCGAATCCGAATCAGGCTCCAGCTCGAGGTCGAGTTTTTAACATGAATGCACAAGAAGCGCAAGCAGACAATGAAGTGGTGAACGGTACGTTCTCTGTTAATAATCAACCTGCATCTGTTCTCTTTGATTCTGGTGCCGATAAGAGTTTTGTGTCTTTATCTTTTGAGCCATTGCTTCGTGTGTCTAGAACGAAACTAGGTAAACCCTTGACAGTAGAGGTTGCCAGTGGTGAACCCATTGTTCTTAATTCTGTCCTTCGCAACTGCCAGTTGAACCTTAATAACCACCTTTTTCCCATCGACCTCACGCCAATGCAACTCGGAAGCTTCGACAATATTGTGGGCATGGATTGGTTAGCCAAACATCACACAGAGGTAGTTTGTTTTGAGAAGATCGTTCGTGTGCCACTTCCGACAGGTGAGATCCTACAGGTTCATGGTGAGAAACCTACTGGTGGTCTCAAACTCATGTCTTGTTTTAAAGCTCGGAAGTATCTGCGAAAGAATTATGTGGCCTTCTTGGCACATGTCACAGCAGATAAAGGCAAAGGTAAGTCTATCCAAGATATTCCTGTTGTTCGGGATTACTCTGAAGTATTCCCTGAAGATTTACCTGGTCTACCCCCAGCACGCCAAGTCGAGTTTCGTATTGATCTCGTACCTGGTGCAAATCCCATTGCCAGAGCTCCATATCGTCTTGCACCGTCTGAGATGCAAGAGTTGTCTAAGCAGCTTCAGGAGCTCTCTGACAAAGGTTTTATCCGTCCTAGCTTTTCACCTTGGGGTGCTCCTGTTCTTTTTGTCAAGAAGAAGGATGGATCTTTCAGAATGTGCATCGATTACCGTGAGCTTAATAAGCTCACCATCAAGAATCGATATCCCCTACCTCGCATCGATGACCTCTTTGATCAGTTACAGGGCGCTTCTTATTTCTCGAAGATTGATCTTCGTTCAGGGTATCATCAACTTCGTGTGCATGAAGATGATATTCCCAAGACAGCGTTCCGTACTCGTTATGGGCATTATGAGTTCACAGTTATGCCATTCGGTTTGACTAATGCTCCTGCTGTTTTTATGGACTGGATGAATAGGGTCTGCAAGCCTTATTTAGATAAGTTCATCATCGTTTTTATTGATGATATTTTGATATACTCTAAGACGAAAGCTGATCACGAGCAACAACTTCGTCTTACTCTGGAACTCCTAAAGAAAGAGCAACTTTTTGCCAAATTCTCCAAGTGTGAATTTTGGCTTAAAGAAGTTCAATTCTTGGGACATGTTGTCAACAAACAAGGTATTCACGTAGATCCCTCCAAGATCAGTGCGATTAAGGATTGGGATACGCCTACTACTCCTACTGAGGTTCGTTCTTTTCTTGGTCTTGCGGGTTATTACCGCCGCTTCATAGAGAACTTCTCGAAGATTGCAGTTCCTCTAACTGCTCTAACTCAGAAGAACAAGCCCTTTGAATGGGGTTCTAAACAAGAAGTAGCATTACAGACCTTGAAGCAGAAGCTTTGTGACGCACCTATTCTGACTTTGCCTGAAGGCAATGATGATTTTGTCGTGTACTGCGATGCATCCAAATTAGGTCTGGGCTGTGTTCTGATGCAAAGGAACAAAGTCATAGCATATGCATCGAGGCAGTTGAAGGTGCATGAGAAAAACTACACCACTCATGATCTTGAGTTGGGTGCAGTAGTCTTCGCTCTCAAAATCTGGAGACACTATTTGTACGGTACAAAATGTGTGGTTTTCACTGACCACAAAAGTCTTCAGCATATCTTCAATCAGAAAGAACTCAACATGAGGCAAAGACGTTGGGTAGAGCTTCTGAACGACTATGACTGCGAAATTCGCTACCATCCTGGTAAGGCGAATGTCGTAGCTGACGCTTTGAGTCGTAAGGAATATGTCAAGCTTCATTGTGTTCATGTTCAATCTGATATTCAAGCTCGAGCTGATATTCAAGCCCGCATTTCTTAGGCTCAACATACTTGTGTTTCACAAGACTTGATGTGTAAGGAATTACCCTATCACATTAAGCCTGATCTTGTTTTGAAGGACAATGGATCATACTTTTTCATGGACCGTTTGTGGGTCCCAAGCCAAGATGGTCTTCGCACTCTGCTTATGGATGAAGCTCGTAAGTCTCGTTATTCTGTCCATCCTGGCTCAGACAAAATGTATAAGGATCTTCGTACCCAATATTGGTGGCCTGGTATGAAGAAGGATATTGCCTTGTACGTTTCAAAATGCCTTACTTGTCTTAAAGTCAAGGCTGAACACCAACATCCTTCTGGTCTTTTGGAGCAACCAGAGATCCCAGTTTGGAAATGGGAAAACATCGCTATGGATCTCATTACCAAACTTCCGCGCACTAAGAAAGGTCATAATGCCATTTGGGTAGTTGTTGATCGTCTTACTAAGTCAGCGCATTTCTTGCCAATCCGTGAGGATTTTCCTGCTGACAAACTTGCTAAAATCTATGTGGATGAAATTGTAGCTCGACATGGTGTTCCTTTGAACATCATTTCTGACAAAGATGCTCGTTTCACTTCTCATTTTTGGAGAACCATGCAAGCTGCTATGGGGACCCAACTTAATCTGAGCACAGCTTATCATCCGCAAACGGATGGTCAATCTGAAAGAACAATCCAAACCTTGGAGGATATGCTTAGAGCTTGTGTGATCGATTTTGGTAGTAGTTGGGATTCACATCTTCCATTGATTGAATTCTCCTACAACAACAGTTATCACTCCAACATCAACATGGCTCCTTTCGAGGCTCTCTATGGTCGAAAATGTCGTTCACAAGTCTGCTGGAATGAGATCGGTGAGGCTCAGCTTACTGGACCTACCCTCATTTTAGAGTCAACTGATAAGATTAAGAAAGTTCGTGATAACCTTCAGACAGCTAGAAGCCGTCAAAAGAGTTACGCGGACCCAAAATGAAAGCCCTTAGAATTTCAAGTCGGTGATCGAGTATTACTTAAGGTCTCACCTTGGAAAGGTGTGATCAGATTTGGAAAGAAAGGAAAACTTGCACCTAGATACGTTGGACCATTCAAGATCGTCGAAAGAATCGGTAAGGTAGCCTACAGACTTGAGTTACCTCCTGAACTTGGAAATGTTCATCCAACCTTTCACGTGTCCAATCTCAAGAGGTGTTTAGCTGATGAGAACCTCCACATACCGCTTGACGAAATTCGTGTCGACAAAACACTGAAATTTGTTGAGAAGCCAGTGGAAATCATGGAACGTGAAGTCAAGTGGCTTAAACGCAAGCGCATTCCTTTGGTCAAAGTTCGCTGGGAAGCTAAATGTGGACCCGAGTTTACTTGGGAACGCGAAGATCAAATGAAGGTGAAGTATCCGCATCTTTTCTCACGGGTTTCCTCTAAACAAATTTCGGGACGAAATTTCCACAAGTAGGGGAGACTGTAACATCTGTGCTTGTAATCATTGTAAACAGTACAATTATCAATAAAACAATGTTATTTGATCCCAATGTTTGTTTATTTGTGTTTGACATTTTTCATGTTTTGACTTTTGTTCAATTTCAAACTCTATATCACTTTCTGGAGAGTTATACTCAAACTGGTGCGTAAACGTACTCAGTTTAACACGAAAAATACTCTGGAACATCAACATATGCTTAACATACCTTAAATAACCTTTACATAACTTAGTAATAAGTTTTGAAGGCTTTGGTATGGCAAAATCAAGTTAATTCGCATACAGGGACTAAAATTGACAAATCGTGAAAGTTTGCCAATTTGAACTGTAACGGACATTCCGGAACATGGCCATAAGTTAAACACACCCTAAATATCCTTTACATAGCTTAGAAATAGGCTTTGAGGGGTTCGGTGTGCTAAAATAAACTTTATGCTCATTCAGGGACTAAAAGCGTCAAAAAGTGCATAAGTTTGCATTTTCGCGCATAACTTACGTTCTGAATACATCCGGACATCCAAAAATTTACGTAAGCATTAAAATATTTTATTTTAGTGTTTTGCATAAGAAAAATCCATTCGTCGCGCAATTTGGATCGTTTTTCGCGCTTATGCGCATTCCGTCGTAATTAAGCAAACATCGCGATCGTACGACCAAACGAACCGAAATCCGGCATATTTTTGAGCATGTTTCATGTCCAAAATGTTTAGGCATCATTTTAGGGCCTTAAAGTTGGCTTAACGGGCCTTAGAAGTGTCGGAAATGACCTTAAAACACAACAGGGACTGAAACTGTAATTCTGCAAACTTGTTTCTGAACTGTAACACTCAGGCGGCCCGCGTAAGTTTCTATTGCCTCTTACGCGGCCCGCGAGGCCTCCCAGATGTAAAGAATTGCTGTTAACAGCCTGTTCCAACTGTTGTACCTTCATTCTCCACTTGCAAATGGTATTTCTCAAACCATGGACTGAATCTATTAGCTCTAATGGTTTTCCAAACCAAGGGGCACACATGGACGGTTGAGATCGAGGCACGTTTCCCGATAAATGATCCTAACGGTTCTAGCTTTCCTATAAATACCCCTCACCCATTTCACTTGCAACCCACTTGATTCTGAGATTTTCTCTAATTTGGAGTGGTTATCACTTCATACCTGAGAAATACTTGGAAATCAATCTTGCGGGGACCCTTTGTAAGTATTCTTTCATTCTTTTCTTTCGTTTTAGCGTTAAAGTCAAACTGTGTTTGACTTTCTACATTGACCAGTTTATGGTCAATGCGAAGTTCATAACTTGAGCGTAATCAAGATGGTCATAGTCCCTAGTGACTATACCTACTGATTACCACATTATCTAGGCTCAGTGACGAGTCGTAGTTTCGGGCAAAATGTGTGTTCTTGCGTATTTTGTAACCAAACTACTCTAGGGTATCAAAACCGTTTGTTTTGATATCAAAACCTGTTTTCTAACTTAACTAAACATGTTCTAGCATGTTTAGCTCGTCACTTTTAGATTTGTGCTTGTTTAGGGTCGTAAGGGTAAGCGATCTAATAAATCGCTTATGCTTTCGAACCCGACCCATTTGGTCGATCATTAGGATCCGACCAAACATTTTAGGTGACCATAGTAGTATAGGGAATAACCTTCCGAGGTTATACCTTATGGTCACATCGTTTGAGTAGTTGTATGATAGGTGATATATATGCCTTAGGTAAATTACCAAAATGCCCTTTTTACGTTAAAATTCATTTTAAGCCTATGTAACCTAATTTTTGGTATCTAAATTGATTTAGTAACAATATTAGACATGTTAAGGCATATTTTACTTGTCATAGGGCTAGTTAGGCGTTCCGAACGCGTTTTACGCAAACGACGCGTTAAAGTAGCATAAGCTACCTAAACGGGTCGTAACGGGTCAAAAGCACCTAGGATAAGTTTCGTTTTAGTATGTAGGCTTTGTTAAACCATATTACATGAGTTCCTACACTCATTTGGTTTACGAACCCTCATGCTACCCGATCCTCCGACTTGGTCCGTTTATTAATGTAGTTACCTATATTAGGTGTCGTTTGATTCCGTAACCTACTAGCTTTGCTTGGTGGATTTCTAAAGTCTATTGAGCAATCCCAAGTGAGTACATAGACCCCTCTTTTACTATTTTCCAAACATTTTGGGGTGAAACACATGTGCCTACTTACTACTTTCATGCTTTTCATGTTTTCTCATCATATACATGCTATGTTCATTAGTACATCGTTTTACATGACATTTTATGCTATGTATGTCCATTGGGTGCATACTTAGTGCATTGTTTTACATTACCTTTTCATGCTATGTATGTTCATCATACTTAGTACATTTTCATTTCATCACATGCTTACATTTTGATATGACATTTGGGTTGTTTAATGGGTCCATATACATTCATTAACTTTGATCACACCGCTCGTTAGTAGGTAATGGTACCATAGGAATTGACAACTCCCGTTCCTGACATCCTAGGTATGTTTAGATGAAAGGAATGACCGAATCCGATAAAACATAAAACAGATAGACCTTTAATTTGTTTAAAGGCTTATCACCACAGTCACAAGGCTTGGATGTATGCATTTTAACAATACCGCATAAATGTTTGTATTCAGTATAGCATGCATTCCCACAAGACATAACGTTGATTTAAACCATGTTTTACTTCAATACATTGTCTTGTGCATTTTATCTGTGGCTCAGTAGATATATATATATATATATATATATTTTCTTGCCATACATGACATTTTGTTTACACATTTCATATTTGACATTTGACATAGACATTTTGATACTGATATACATATCTACATTTTGACCTAGACATTTTGACATGATTTACACAAATACATTTGACAAATGGTTTAGACATGGGCAATTTACATTCGTGGTTTGTTTGGGTAAAATGAATAGAATAACGAGGCGTGTGTAATACGATACAAGCATGGTGGATACGCCGCTGGTACTTCCTATATGTAAGTGCTTGTATGGTATTACATATCGTAGCGTTATTTAGATCATTTCAATTTATGACATATAACATTTCATACAAATAACATATTTTTCAAGACATTGTTTTACAAACAACTTATTTTATACAAAATTCATTTTTACTTGGTTATTCATTCAACCTCACATTACTCTTTTACATATCATCGCTTTTCGAAAGATTTATAAAACAAAAACAATTAACAAGGTTCATGACTGACTTTTGTTAAACAACTTTTCTTAAACTTAAGTCATGAATCCTATTTTCACAAAACCTATGTATCTCACAGGCATTTTTATGCTGACGTACCTATTTTCACATGTGTTTCAGGAGCTGTTGCTTAGGATGATGATCGTGACACTAGGGCGGACCTGTGCCTTAGAGACTTAAAATAAATATAGACTTAGTTTAATTATGTTGTGTACTCTTTGGTTCTTGTTTTGAGACAATGTAACTCTTTGTTTGATGAATAAAACATAACTTTTAAATGCCATGGTTGTGAAACAATAATTCTGTTACAACACTCCCCGACGTTTCCGCCACGATTTGATGTTTTACGTGGTCGGGGTGTGACAAGTCAGGCAGGGCTCGGATATACTTCTTGATCGCCATGTCTGAGGTCTTGACTTGGTCAGGGCAGATGATGCTGAGCTGTTTGAAGCGAGCAGTGAGAGCAGCATTTTCACCATCCTTCTGCTTTATGTGCCAGAATTCATCTTCTAACTTTTGGCGCTCATGAGGATGGCTGAATTCTTCCAGCATGACCTCCTTGAGTTCATCCCATGACAAACCATAGGCTACATCGTTTCCCCGCTTGTTTCTCTCAGCCGTCCACCAGTCTAATGCGCGGGACTGGAAGACTCCGGTAGCGTTTAGAGTGCGGAGGTCGTCGGGGCAACCGCTCTGTCGCAGTGTGACCTCAATGGAATCAAACCATTGGAACAACGCTGTAGGGCCTTCCTCGCCAGTGAATTCCTTTGGCC
Source organism: Helianthus tuberosus (assembly GCA_030545235.1). Taxonomy (NCBI): domain Eukaryota; kingdom Viridiplantae; phylum Streptophyta; class Magnoliopsida; order Asterales; family Asteraceae; genus Helianthus; species Helianthus tuberosus. The sequence goes on from CM060442.1 coordinate 166,465,850, forward strand.
CACAAGACTTGAATTGCTTAAAATTGAAGGGAGCTTTGGTAGCAGCCTTAGGAGCGTCGGTTCTCGACTCCTCAGATGATTTGCTGACGTTCTCATAGACATCACTCACAGCTTTTGCTACTTGTTTAGCGATGATAGCAGCAAGACGTTTGTCTCTCTTTTCTTGACGAGAAAGGTGTGTGTGACGGGATGATGGTCCAGTTGACATTGTCTGCAATAGACATCGTCATAGGTCTCAGACACGTCATAATCGATTCTCACCTCACACGTCGACTACTTACTAAAACATAGGAACACGCATAATCATGTAAACATATAGACACATAATCACAGATTCACGTAAACACATAAGCGTGTAATCACGTGAGCACGTATAGCACAGAATCCATAAAAGCACATAATCATGTAATCATAAGAGGCAGTCAGAATACAGAAACCTATCATTCAAAGTTCGCGAGTGCTCGAATATAGCGATCGCGTTTAATATATCGAGTCATGTACTATAAGCGTATCTCGTAGCATAAAGTCGTCCACAATTCAGCGATTTGTTAACATTTTGAGGTAGAAGTGCAATGCGAGTCATGCGTGTCGATCGAAGTGAAAGCAAAAATCAAGTAAATTTCCAAAAATTTAACCACATAAACAGGTAAAAAATCGACGAATCATCAGAGTCGGCAGTCGCGGGCTCAGAATCGAAACACATAAAAATCGAGAAATAGATTGTCTGCGGCTATTAGACTTCGACTATCCAAAGTGGTTCAACTATTCGCAAGGACTTGTTGTGCACACTTGACCTTCAGGACTATGCTTTTGCCTCGATTCTTGGGCATTTGGCACACATTCCGTTAGTCATATTGTGACTTCAGGTCGTTGGAGTCCGTCGAGACTTTGGTGAGAGTTTTGTAAAATGAGCGGAATAAGTCGTCAAGGTTAGGGTTTCACCCCTGGCTTAACAACTTCGCTCCGGTTTTTTGATAAAACAGAGGAGATTATTCATCAAAATACGGATTTCACTCCTGATTTGGCATAATTCTCCCCGTTTGTAGATAAAATACGGGTTGATTAAGCAACTTTAGTGGAGAGTTTGTGGTTTTCACACCTAATCTTGACTTAGTTGCTCCTTTATAGTTGAAAATTCGAGCGCAGTGATAGTGTAGCATAAGCGAGAGTATCGAAAAATAGCAGGCTCATACATAATCCCTAATGGATATGCACAAGTCGGTCTGTTGGTTCCTAAATATAGACTAGGTCTCTAAGACATCGACCCGGACTAGGTCGTGTCTTGCCTAATTCCCTATAGTTATGGCTCTGATACCAATCTGTCACACCCCAACCGATGGTGGAAGCATCGGGGCATGGCACTGAGCGAAACAGATTGTCCAGAAGTTTCCATAACAATTATCATTACCAATCAATTTAAAATAACATGTCCCATACCATGTCTCAAAAGGTAAACAAATTATTACAGGCAAAATCTAGGCAAATAGTCTATTCCGACAACTCAGATTTTCAAATAGAGCAATTGTTTATCTGCTTCTAGAGACCCTTGATTAAATTTGTACAGACAACTATTTGTTGGCTTCTAGAGCCTTATTCTAGCTTCGATTTCCTACCAGATGTGCATCCTAAGCGCCTGTCACATACGTTAAAATAAAGTCAATACATATAATGTAAAGGTGAGCATACAAGTTTGGTAATAGCATATAGAGTTCAAAATTCGTTTACGCATAACCAGCATGTACACATAGTGAAATGAAGCACGTTAGTTATCGACATAGATCCATCGATACCAATGACTGTGGGTTGACTGCCTGAGGCAGATCGCAATACATGATTACCACCGTAATCCATGCAAGTAATTGTCCTTAACAACCCCTGCGAACAGGTGCTAAGTCCAAACTATAGTACTATCGTTGCTAAGCCAGGTAGACAGCATTCCATGTGTACACATAACAAACAAGCATTCATAAGCCACGTATAACATGCATTAACGGTTAGCGTTCAAATAGTATTGAGTAGTGTGTTGATTGTGATTTGAATATTCGTAACGTATGTAACACCCAAAAGTGCGTAAAGCAAAAAGGGATCGAGTATACTCACAGCGGTTGATGGATTGAAGGGAGCGCTTAGCGAGTAAGGTTAGCCTGAATAGTTTGATAGCATAACGATAAGTGGCGCGTAAACGGTGCAAAGTATCAGTGGCTCGGACAGAATTTCGGTCGGATGGTAATCCGATCGGACGGCTTGTTCGTACGGATGACAATCCGTTCGGATGGTCATCCGGTCGGACAGCTTGTTCGGTTGGATGACTATTTGAGTGGATTGTTTCTTCCGATGAGAAGGAGGTGTTTGTGTATGATGGCTTGAGTTTTAAAGTTTTCGTTGTAGCATTTTGAAAAACATTGGAGTATCTCTATCCTTCAAGTCGGTCGATCGGACGGTCAGTCGTGCGGATGACAATCCGCTCGGATGGTCATCCGGTCGGACGGTAGTCCTTCGGACGGCGACTCTAGTGATGAGGTTACTTAGTGGGAACAAATTTACAGCAGAGGAGTCACTCGGTCGGATGTCCATTTGACCGGGTGGCAACCCTGTTAATGAACATGTTGAAAATTGTTTAAGTCATTAAAGTCCTAGTATCTCATGATCCGAAGAGTAATCCGGTCGGATGGTAGTTCGATCGGATGGCAATTCGTTCAATACTCAAACTTCAGATAAAGTTGATTAAGTGTGGGACCCAAGGAGTGATCCGATCGGATGGCAATCCGTTCGGGTGGCATATCCGTTAGGACAGTAGTCCGGTCGGATAGCACTTTGTCCCGGTTGTTCTGTTCGTCTTTCACTTGGTCGTTTCGTTTGTTTGTCGTTTTATCGAGACGTTTTGACAACGTGTTAACCAACAGAACCCTATCTTAACCCTAGTGACCCGATCAAACAGGAATCACCCTAGTTCGACCAGTTAACCGGTTCAAGACAGTTGCTCTTGGTTAACCCGAAATCGGTGCTCTTGTGAGTAGAATCCAGATCTCGAACTAGTACAACACCGCGAATGAGTAGAAGACTAGAACAAGGTCCGATTCTATCGGTATTGAGTGCATTGAGTGTAAAAGAGTTGAAAGAAAGTTAGAAATCATCTTTCAATCGTTTTTCACCATGTTTATGTTTAGATCTATGCAAGATCTTTGTGTATTTGTGTGGAAATCTATTAGATCTAAGTTCTTGGTGGATTGAGGCCAAAACATGAAGTTCTTCAAGAACTCATGATGACATCATCCTAGAACACCTCAAATCTAGTGATTTCACGGTTAAAAGTTAAGATTCAAAAGATAGAAAGGTATAGGAGTGCGTGTAGATCAAGAAAGAACAAGATTTAGGGTGAGATCTTACAAGAATCGAGAGAAATCGAATAAAAGGTGAGGAGCACGAGCTGGTCGGTCAGAGAGTTTCCAAAAGTAGAAAGAATGAAAGTGACATGGGTATTTATAGGATTCCAAAAGGGGAAAGTGTGGGTCGGTCGGATGGCATCCCGCCCGGATGACTATCCGGTTGTAACACCCCGTGTTTTCACGAGTGAAAGTCAAAGTCAAGGTCAAAGTCAATGACCGATTTCGCGCGACTTGACTCGTAGAAATGTTTTTATTTTATTTATATTATGTGGAGTAAATGTCGTTCATTACAATAATCGAATCGTGTTTACCGTATTTCAATCGACCTACGACTGTGAATGATAGGAAGTAACAATGCGATAAAGTTAATCAAGCTATGCTAATCAAATCGACATCGAACCGTAACTCGAACTGTGTATTTTACTTGTTAGTTATACGTGTTTGTGTGCCTTACGTGTTACCTGTGCATGTTTATTTTATGTTATGTTGTGATAATCAAGCGAACTCAATCGAACTCGAAGTCTAACTCGAATGTAAACGAACCCGAACCCGAATTCCGAGTCGAACCATATAAGAAGTAGTTGGGACTGAAAGTAATTTGACTAGGAAACCCTATCGAATCACTCGCAAATCGAAACTGAAGCAACGTCGCGCCAAACACCCCAAAGCAGGCGGCATCCGCACGGATGGCCAATCCGCACGGATTGCCAATCCGCACGGATGACCAGTCCGCGCGGATAGCCCACCCGGGTACGTGCCATGCGCGCGACAAACCCCTTTCCCTTTTTGGCATCCTATAAATACACGGGTCACTCTCCACTTTTTCCACTTTTGGCAAGTGACGTCCGAACCGCACGCATTCTCCACTTTTTCTCAGATTTCTCCCAATCCAGGTAAGATCTTGCACTAATTCTTGTACATCTTTGATCACTACACAATACTACACCTTTCCATCTTTCAAATCTCCACTTTTAACCATGAAGTCATCCGGATTTGAGGTATTCTCGGGTGACGTCATCATGAAGTTCTTATGAACTTCAAGCTTGACCTCATTCCACCAAGAATAGCTCAGATCTAAACGATTTCTACAAGATTTCACAATACCTTCACCTAGATCTAAACTTGTCTAAGGATAAAAGAGTTGAAAGAAATAAACCTAAGTTCTCACCTTCTTTTTCCTTTAGAATCGGTACGAATCTGATCGGTTCTAGTGTTCTACTCGTTAATAGTGATTCACTAGTTCTAGATCTGGAATCCTACCAACAGACAACTGATTTCGGGGATAACCGGAATGACCGTTCTGAGTCGCCGACAGGCCGAGTTAGGGTGGTTCCTGACCGGTCTAGTCACGCGGGTGAGAATACAATTCCAAGTGGTTACCACGTAATCAGAACGTCTTGATAAACGACAACAGAAACCAAGTGTAGACGGACGGAACAACCAGACCAGTTGTCCGCACGGACTAGTTGTCCGCACGCACAGGTCATCCGGACGGGTTGTCACCCGGACGAGCTACCCTTGGGACCCAGTTTCCAAACAAGGTTTGAGTATCGACGAATAAGCAATCCGGACGGACGATCTCTGAATGGATTACTCTTCGGATCATGAGATACTAAGGCCTTAAAATAAAACTCAAACAATGTTCATCCGCACGGCCAAGTCGTACGCACGGACAGGCTATCCGGACGGATTGTCTCTGCCCGCGCGCACAGGCTGTCCGCACGGACTGTCGTCCGCGCGACCGTCTTGAAAGTTAGAAACACTTATGTGTTTTCTAAATGCTACAACGAAAACTCCAAAGCACAAGCCATCATACACAAACACATCTTAGGAAGAAACAATCCACTTGAACGTTTATCCACACAAACAACTTGACCGTACGGATAGGTCATCCGCACGCACAACTGATCCACACGGGTTACCACCCGCACGGATAGTCGTACGCACGGATAGCTTATCCGGATGGATCACCATCCGCACGCATCACCATCCGCACGGATAGGTCATGCGCACGGATGGCATCCACTCACGGATAGCTGATCCGCACGATCAGTCATTCTACCCACTCTCACTTGTACTGTTTTACGCGCCACTTATCGTTACGTTATCGAATCTATTCAGGCTAACCGTACTCGCTGTAAAGCGCTCCCTTCAATCCACAATCACTGTGAGTATACTCGAACCCTTTTTGCTTTAGCACTTTTGGGTGTTACATACGTTACAACTATTCAAACTACAACCATCACACTACTCAAGCTATTTTAACGCTTAACCAATAATGCATGTTATACGTGGCTTATGAATGCTTGTATGTTATGTTTACACATGGAATGCTGTCTACCTGCCTTAGCAACGATAGTACTATAGTTTGGACTCAGCACCCGTTCACACGGGGGTTGTTAAGGATCTTTTACTTGCATGGATTACGGTGGTAATCATGTATTGCGAACTGCCTCGGGCAGTCAACCCGCAGTCATTGGTATCGATGGATCTATGTCGATAACTAACGTGCTTCATTTCACTATGTGTACGTGCTGGTTATGCGTAAACGAATTCGAACTCTATATGCTATTATCAAACTTGTATGCTCACCTTTACATTTTATGTATTGACTTTATTTTAACGTATGTGACAGGTGCTTAGGATGCATATGTGGTAGGGAATGGAAGCTAGAATAAAGCTTTAGAGCCCAACAAATAGTTGTCAGTAGATAACTTATTAGGGGTCTCTAGAAGCAGATAAACAATTGCCACTTATTTAAATCTGAGTTGTCGGAACAGAATATTTGTTTTGATGTTGTCTGTAATAACTTGTTTGACTATTTATGATACGGTATGGGACGTATTGCTTTAATTAAATGGTAATGATTGTTGTTATGGAAACTTCTGGACAATCTGTTTCGCTCAGTGCCACGCCCCGATGATTCCGCCATCGGTTGGGGTGTGACAGATTGGTATCAGAGCCATAACTATAGGGAATTAGGCAAGACTCGACCTAGTCCGGGTCGAAGTCTTAGAGACCTAGTCTATAGTTAAGAACCAACAGACCAACTCACGCGTATGCGTAAACTCGCCACTTTCACTCACTCTTTTCTATCATTGCACTCGAATTTTCAAGTTGTGAACAGGTAATAAGGCCGAGAATAGGTGTGAAAACCGCAAACTCTCGACTAAAGTTGCCTAATCAGCTTGCGTTTTAGCTACAAACGAGGAGAATTATACCAAATCAGGAGTGAAATCCATATTTTGATGAATAATCTCCTCAATTTTTATCAAAAACGCGGACGGAAGTTGCAAGATAGGGGTGGAACCCTAACCTTGACGACTTGTCCCACTTTTATACAAAAACTCCCACCAAAGTTCGATGGACTCCAACGATCCAAAGACACAATATAACCAATGGGAATTGCGCCAACGCCCAAGAAACGAGGCGAAGGCATAGTCCTGGAGGTAATTGTGCAGAATCCTTGCGAATAGTCGAGCCACTTTGGTTAGTCGAAGTCTATTAGCCACAGACAATCTACCTTCGATTTATCAGTCTTTATGAAATTTTATGCATTTTCTGTTATTTGTTAACGTTTTGAGGTACTATTGGTTTCAACTCAACACTATTGCTCCTGCTAAAACACAAAACCCACACAACTCGTCGCTAGCAAATCGACAATAGAGGCAGTCAGAATGGTTTGTATGCTCGTAGGTGCCTTAGTGACTAGGAATATATGTGTTTCTTGCTATTATGCTTACACGTTTAGGAATATTGTGATTATGTGCTCTACGTGTTTATGTGATTTTGTGCAATTCTGTGATTTTGTGACTGTATGCGTTTACATGGTACGTGTTACTGAGCTTTAGTAGTAGTAGACGTGTGAGGTGAGATTCGAATACATGTGTTGAGTTCCATGGCGATGTCTATTGCAGACAATGTCGTCTGGATCCCGTCATCCACTCTCTCGCCAAGAAAAGAAGGACAGACGTCTTGCTTCCATCGTCGCGAAAGCTGTAGCAAAGGCAGTGAGCGATGCCTATGAGAACGCCAGCAAATCATCCAAGGAATCGAGGACTGAAGGTCCTAGAGCTGTAGCAAGACCTTTCAGTTTCAAACAATTCAAGTCATGTGGGCCGAAAGAATTCACAGGCGAAGGAGGTCCTACTGCTCTATTCCACTGGTTTGACTCTATCGAGGTTACTCTGCGACAAAGTGGTTTCCCTGATGACCTTCGAACTCTGAACGCTACCGGCGTCTTTCAGTCCCGTGCTTTGGACTGGTGGACGGCCGAGAGGAACAAGAGAGGGAATGATGCAGCTTACGGTTTGTCGTGGGAAGAGCTCAAAGAAGTCATGCTGGAGGAATTATGCCCTCCTCACGAGCGTCAAAAGCTTGAAGATGAATTTTGGCACATACATCAGAAGGATGGAGACAATGCTGGCCTCACTGCTCGCTTCAAACAGCTCAGCATTATCTGTCCTGACCAGGTCAAAACTCCTGAGATGACCATCAAGAAATACATCCGAGCCCTGCCCGACTGCGTTGCTGATTTCGTGCAAGCGGCTAAGACTGCCACGATCGAAGAAACCTATCTGCTGGCCGCTGAAATCAACGACAAAAGGGTTAAGGCTGGGGTGTGGGATAAGACCTCCAAGCATCTGCATCAAGCCACTACTGCTGCACCAGCTACCGAAACCACCTCGTCGAGCAACAAGAGAAAGAATAAGAGAAAGAACAGCTCCACCAACAAGAACTGTGCGATTTCTGCTGCACCAATCCAAGCTCTACCTGCCCAACAGCGTCAAGTAACGGCGCCTGTGGCCAATGCACCGCCTGCAAAGCGTGCATATACTGGACCACACCCACTCTGCCCTACTTGCACCTATCATCACCCGACTGCTATTCAATGCCGCTTCTGTGCTCATTGCAACGTCTACGGCCACTTTACTGCTAACTGCCGTATTCGTCAAGCTCCTACCAATCAAGCTCTACTCGCTGCCCCACAGGGTCAACAAGCTCCTCCGGCACCCGCAGTCAAAGCCAGAGCATGCTTCACGTGTGGCGACCCGAACCATTTCGGCAACATGTGCCCGAACAGGGTAGTGAAACAAGAACCGCAGCAGCAGCAACCACAGCAACAACAACCGCAGCAACAACAGGCCGCACGCGCCAGAACTTTCAATCTCAATGTGCGTCAAGCCCAGGCCGACAACAACGTGGTCAATGGTACGTTCCTTGTGAATGGTATTTATGCTTCATGTTTGTTTGATACTGGAGCCGATAATTGCTTTGTGTCACTCGAATTTGAGAAACTCCTTCGTCGTAAACGTTCCCGACTCTCCTCTGCATTCGATGTTGAAGTCGCTACCGGAAGAACCGTCGCTGTAAACTCTGTTATTCGTGATTGCACTCTCGAGCTCAACAATCACATCTTCTCAATCGATCTCATCCCAATGCAACTAGGAAGCTTTGATGTCATAGTAGGCATGGACTTTCTTCACGAAAACCATGTCGAAGTTGTGTGCTTCGATAAAATGATTCGTTTTTCGCTCGCAAACGGTGATTCGTTGTGTGTTTATGGTGATACCACTTCGAAGGGTCTCAAGCTTATGTCGTTCCTACAAGCTAGCAAGTATCTCTGCAAGGAATACAGGGCTTTCTTGGCTAATGTCGTAGCAGCGGAGAAGGAAAAGAAAGAGAAGAAGGAAGTAAAAGACGTTCCTGTGGTTCGAGAATTTCCTCAAGTTTTTCCAGAGGATCTTCCCGGACTACCTCCAAAGCGCGATATTGATTTTCGTATTGATCTCATTCCTGGAGCTAATCCTATCGCCAGAGCTCCTTATCGACTCGCGCCGTCCGAAATGCGCGAACTCTCAACCCAACTCCAGGAATTGCTTGAAAAAGGCTTTATTCGCCCGAGCACCTCTCCTTGTGGCGCACCAGTCCTTTTCGTTAAAAAGAAGGACGGGTCGTTCCGGATGTGCATCGACTACCGGGAATTGAATAAGTTGACTATCAAGAACCGCTATCCTCTGCCTCGAATTGACGATTTGTTTGACCAACTACAAGGCGCTACGTGTTTCTCGAAGATCGATCTACGTTCAGGATATCATCAGCTGCGTATACAAGAGGAGGATATACCCAAAACCGCGTTTCGCACTCGTTACGGCCATTACGAATTCGTTGTCATGCCATTTGGCCTAACAAACGCACCAGCAGTTTTCATGGATCTGATGAATCGAGTGTGTAAACCATATCTCGACCGTTTCGTCATCGTGTTCATCGACGATGTCTTGATCTATTCCAAAACGAGAGCCGAACACGCGCAACATCTACGTTTGGTTCTCGAGTTACTCCAGGGGAACCAACTCTACGCCAAATTCTCCAAGCGCGAGTTTTGGTTGGGGGAGGTTCGGTTTCTGGGTCACATCGTAAATAGTCAGGGTATTCACGTCGATCCTGCGAAGATTGAAGCTGTTAAGAGCTGGGTTACGCCTAAGAACCCGACTGAAGTCCACTCCTTTCTCGGGCTAGCGGGCTATTATCGACGATTTATCGAAGGATTCTCAAAGATTGCTGTACCACTCACTTCTCTCACTCATAAGGATCAGCCTTTTGTCTGGGGAACCAAACAGTAGTCTGCCTTTCGAACCCTCAAACACATGCTTTGCAATGCTCCTGTTCTCACACTACCCGACGGAAACGATAATTTCATTGTCTACTGTGATGCTTCCAACCTTGGTCTCGGATGTGTCTTAATACAACGAGACAAGGTCATAGCTTACGCATCTCGTCAGCTCAAAACCCACGAGAAGAACTATACAACCCATGATCTCGAGCTAGGCGCAGTTGTTTTTGCGTTAAAGATTTGGCGACACTACCTGTATGGTACAAGGTGTACGATCTTCACCGATCATAAGAGCCTACAGCACATCTTTAATCAGAAGGAACTAAATATGCGTCAACGCCGATGGGTAGAACTTCTCAACGATTACGACTGTGAGATTCGTTATCACCCAGGCAAGGCAAATGTTGTTGCCGACGCACTTAGCAGACGGATTTATCTGCTTAGCACTCGTAATGTTCAAGCCCAGCACAACCTCGAAGCTCTTATTCGCGACGCCCAACATGCATGTTTCAACGAACGCACCTTGAAGAAAGAAAGAATCTACCACGATGGAGCCCAACTTGTGAGCAAATCAAATGGGATATTCCACTTCTTAGACCGAATTTGGATTCCCAAGCGAACCAACCTACGACAGATTATCATGGATGAAGCCCACAAATCCCGATACTCTATTCATCCCGGTGCTGACAAAATGTACCACGATCTTCGCTACAGGTACTGGTGGCCAGGTATGAAACGGGATATCGCTCTCTACGTCGGAAAATGCCTAACCTGTGCTAGAATCAAGGCTGAACATCAAAGACCCTCTGGCTTGCTCGAACAACCACCAATTCCCATGTGGAAGTGGGAGAGCATAGCTATGGATTTCGTAACCAAGCTTCCAACCACGTCATCAGGTCACGACAGAATTTGGGTTGTTATTGACCGTTTAACCAAATCAGCCCACTTCCTGCCGATACGAGAAGACTACAAGGTAGAACGATTAGCCCGAATCTACACCGACGAGATCATTTGTCGACATGGGACGCCTCGTGACATCATCTCTGATCGTGATGCTCGGTTCACTTCACGATTGTGGGAAACGTTTCAAACGGCACTCGGTACAACACTTAATCTAAGTACTGCGTTCCACCCACAAACCGACGGTCAGACTGAAAGAACGATTCGTACGCTTGAAGACATGCTCCGTTCGTGTGTCCTAGACTTCGGTGGTAATTGGGATAGACACCTTCCGTTAGTCAAATTCTCGTATAACAACAGCTACCAGGCTAGCATCCAGATGGCACCTTTCGAGGCCTTATACGGAAGAAGATGTCGATCGCCTATTGTGTGGCACGAGATCGGTCACTCGCAACTAACCGGTCCGGAGCTGCTACAAGAAACGACAGACAAAATTTTCCAAATTCGGGACAATCTAGCGAAAGCTCGGGATCGACAGAAAGTTTACGCCGATAAAAAGCGCAAACCCGTGAATATGGCGTTGGTGACTACGTACTCCTAAAGGTATCACCTTGGAAGGGTGTAGTCCGATTCGGCAAGAAGGGGAAACTCGCGTCGCGATATGTGGGACCTTTTAAGATTCTGGAAAGGATCGGGAAAGTCGCCTACAGACTCGAATTAACGGAGGAACTTAGCAATGTCCATCCGACTTTCCACGTGTCAAACCTCCGAAAGTGCATCGCCGACCACGACTTACATGTTCCTCTAGATGATCTACAAGTGAACGAAACATTACACTTCGTGGAAAAGCCAGTCGAAATCATGGATCGCCAAACCAAAGAACTCAGGCGCTCACGCATTCTTATTGTGAAGGTCCGATGGGAAGGTAAACGAGGCGCAGAGTTCACTTGGGAACTCGAAAGCGACATGAAGGCAAAGTATCCACAGTTGTTTAACGAATGAGTAATGTCCGACTAAGAAAGGCAAGGTGGCATACTTGTAAATAAGGGCTAGAGAGAGAAAGTAGAGAGAAAAAGGCAAAACGTGACTCTCGGCTTTGTACACGTCATCATAATCTATAGAATCATGGTTATTGTATACGTTTAATTTAGCGATTTTCAGAGAAAAACGTGATAGATAAGAAAGATGAAGAAATTGCTCAAATCTGAGCAATCGATCTCCTGCTCAGATACCACTTGTAGAGTCGGTTTTGACTCCGTTACGATTACGTTTCGTCACACGCGTTCACGGATTCCGCACGTCGAACGTGTTGTTACGCAATCGAATCGGAGATAAATCCGGACCTACAATATTCAAATTTCTCCCAAACGACTTCGAATTGAAATCTAAAACTTTATAGGCTTTTAGATTAGATGTTTTCGCACATCATATCCAAAAACTATCAATTTTTAACCGTAAAAACCCGATCAATTTGACGATTTTCGATGGTCCGAACGAAGGACTCTCACATGTGATCCACGGTTAGTTACGGCCTCAAGCTTAATTTCGGGACGAAATTCCCTAAACAAAGGGAGGCTGTAACACCCCGTGTTTTCACGAGTGAAAGTCAAAGTCAAGGTCAAAGTCAACGACCGATTTCGCGCGACTTGACTCGTAGAAATGTTTTTATTTTATTTATATTATGTGGAGTAAATGTCGTTCATTACAATAATCGAATCGTGTTTACCGTATTTCAATCGACCTACGACTGTGAATGATAGGAAGTAACAATGCGATAAAGTTAATCAAGCTATGCTAATCAAATCGACATCGAACCGTAACTCGAACTGTGTATTTTACTTGTTAGTTATACGTGTGTGTGTGCCTTACGTGTTACCTGTGCATGTTTATTTTATGTTATGTTGTGATAATCAAGCGAACTCAATCGAACTCGAAGTCTAACTCGAATGTAAACGAACCCGAACCCGAATTCCGAGTCGAACCATATAAGAAGTAGTTGGGACTGAAAGTAATTTGACTAGGAAACCCTATCGAATCACTCGCAAATCGAAACCGAAGCAACGTCGCGCCGAACACCCCAAAGCAGGCGGCATCCGCACGGATGGCCAATCCGCACGGATTGCCAATCCGCACGGATGACCAGTCCGCGCGGATAGCCCACCCGGGTACGTGCCATGCGCGCGGCTAACCCCTTTCCCTTTTTGGCATCCTATAAATACACGGGTCACTCTCCACTTTTTCCACTTTTGGCAAGTGACGTCCGAACCGCACGCATTCTCCATTTTTTCTCAGATTTCTCCTAATCCAGGTAAGATCTTGCACTAATTCTTGTACATCTTTGATCACTACACAATACTACACCTTTCCATCTTTCAAATCTCCACTTTTAACCATGAAATCATCTGGATTTGAGGTATTCTCGGGTGACGTCATCATGAAGTTCTTATGAACTTCAAGCTTGACCTCATTCCACCAAGAATAGCTCAGATCTAAACGATTTCTACAAGATTTCACAATAACTTCACCTAGATCTAAACTTGTCTAAGGATAAAAGAGTTGAAAGAAATAAACCTAAGTTCTCACCTTCTTTTTCCTTTAGAATCGGTACGAATCTGATCGGTTCTAGTATTCTACTCGTTAATAGTGATTCACTAGTTCTAGATCTGGAATCCTACCAACAGACAACTGATTTCGGGGATAACCGGAATGACCGTTCTAAGTCGCCGACAGGCCGAGTTAGGGTGGTTCCTGACCGGTCTAGTCACACGGGTGAGAATACAATTCCAAGTGGTTACCACGTAATCAGAACGTCTCGATAAACGACAACAGAAACCAAGTGTAGACGGACGGAACAACCAGACCAGTTGTCCGCACGGACTAGTTGTCCGCACGCACAGGTCATCCGGACGGGTTGTCACCCGGACGAGCTACCCTTGGGACCCAGTTTCCAAACAAGGTTTGAGTATCGACGAATAAGCAATCCGGACGGACGATCTCTGAATGGATTACTCTTCGGATCATGAGATACTAAGGCCTTAAAATAAAACTCAAACAATGTTCATCCGCACGGCCAAGTCGTACGCACGGACAGGCTATCCGGACGGATTGTCTCTGCCCGCGCACACAGGCTGTCCGCACGGACTACCATACGCACGGACTGTCGTCCGCGTGACCGGCTTGAAAGGTAGAAACACTTATGTGTTTTCTAAATGCTACAACGAAAACTCCAAAGCACAAGCCATCATACACAAACACATCTTAGGAAGAAACAATCCACTTGAACGTTTATCCACACAAACAACTTGACCGTACGGATAGGTCATCCGCACGCACAACTGATCCGCACGGGTTACCACCCGCACGGATAGTCGTACGCACGGATAGCTTATCCGGATGGATCACCATCCGCACGCATCACCATCCGCACGGATAGGTCATGCGCACGGATGGCATCCACTCACGGATAGCTGATCTGCACGATCAGTCATTCTACCCACTCTCACTTGTACTGTTTTACGCGCCACTTATCGTTACGTTATCGAATCTATTCAGGCTAACCGTACTCGCTGTAAAGCGCTCCCTTCAATCCACAATCACTGTGAGTATACTCGAACCCTTTTTGCTTTAGCACTTTTGGGTGTTACATACGTTACAACTATTCAAACTACAACCATCACACTACTCAAGCTATTTTAACGCTTAACCAATAATGCATGTTATACGTGGCTTATGAATGCTTGTTTGTTATGTTTACACATGGAATGCTGTCTACCTGCCTTAGCAACGATAGTACTATAGTTTGGACTCAGCACCCGTTCACACGGGGGTTGTTAAGGATCTTTTACTTGCATGGATTACGGTGGTAATCATGTATTGCGAACTGCCTCGGGCAGTCAACCCGCAGTCATTGGTATCGATGGATCTATGTCGATAACTAACGTGCTTCATTTCACTATGTGTACGTGCTGGTTATGCGTAAACGAATTCGAACTCTATATGCTATTATCAAACTTGTATGCTCACCTTTACATTTTATGTATTGACTTTATTTTAACGTATGTGACAGGTGCTTAGGATGCATATGTGGTAGGGAATGGAAGCTAGAATAAAGCTTTAGAGCCCAACAAATAGTTGTCAGTAGATAACTTATTAGGGGTCTCTAGAAGCAGATAAACAATTGCCACTTATTTAAATCTGAGTTGTCGGAACAGAATATTTGTTTTGATGTTGTCTGTAATAACTTGTTTGACTATTTATGATACGGTATGGGACGTATTGCTTTAATTAAATGGTAATGATTGTTGTTATGGAAACTTCTGGACAATCTGTTTCGCTCAGTGCCACGCCCCGATGATTCCGCCATCGGTTGGGGTGTGACACCGGTCGGACGTCATCTCGGTCGGATGGCATCTTGGCACCACGACCAAGTGGCAGCCCGGTCGGATGGCTATCCGGCCGGATAGCACTTGGTTCGTGTGTTCGACGCGACGATTTTTGCTGATTCGCTTTCGATTGCGAGCGATGCGAATACGATAGATTTTCCTAGTCAAATTACTTTCAGTCCCAACTACTTTTTTTTTTGAACGTCCAACATAAGAATCGTCGGGTACTCCGTACGCGGCACCCATTGGCCGAAAGGTAGCCCGCGGCAGCCCAACCCGCACGCACGGAGCCCCTAGCCCACCATGCCACCAGTTATCATACCATTTCGATTGCGATTCGAGTTCGATGTCGATTGAGTTCGATTGCATTTCGAGTTTCGATTGTTTTTCACAACATAACATAAATAAACATGCACAAGTAACACATAAGGCACGCACACACGTATAACATTATTCCAAATTCGTATTTCGAGTTTCGATTCGATTCGATTAGCATAGTTTGATTATCTTTTAGTTAACTTTATCGCATTGTTACTTCCTATAGTACACAATCGTAAGTCGATTAGGTAGCGAATAACATACGTCAATTATTGTAATTATTGACACTTACTCCACATAATACAACTAAATTAAACACATAAAAGAATTTCACTACGAGTCAAGTCGCGCGAAATCGGTCGTTGACTTCGACCTTAACTTTGACTTTGACTTCTTGAAAACACGGGGTGTTACATAACATGATAATGAAAACGCCATAGTTAACAAAACTGATGTTTACACAAATTAACAAATAGTAATAACTGATGTTTACAAATGCTACTAAATAATATTCAAACTAATCAGGTGTAAAATGCCAATGATCGTAAAGACATAAGAAAAATACTAGATCCGAAACGAAAATTAAAATTAATAATGAAAACTCGAATTATCAGTTCTTACTAATTGTTTAACTACCAATTAAAACGCAAATAAAATTGGATACATGAACAACGCCATTGAAAGCATACAACACATTATGAAATATTAATTGGAAAAAAAACAATGAAACAAGCATAAAAGAACAAAACGCCATCTCTGTTGTATATGTGTTGCATCATTTGCTAGAACAAAAATATGAAACGTCATCAAATATTACTTGGTCGAACAGAATCAACGTTAGACGCCATAGATCTGAGAGAGATTGGAAAGAAGGTAACAGCTAATACGAAATCTTTGGAGTTTTAATTTGAAACAGATTTATAACGGGAATAAGGAGAGAAGGTACAAAAGGACAATCGTACCCCTGCATATCATTTAGCGCCCCCTGCCACGTGTTACCGTTCTCACACTTTAGGTCATTTTCTCCTGATCCCGTACCTATATATATATTTTACATCCCATACCTATATGTATTTTACGTCTTAAAATTTGTATATCTTATCAAATTAAAGTTGCTCTTAAGAGAACAAAAAATCAAAATGAGCCAACAATGTTATTAAATTGTAGTGGGGGAAATAAAAATTCAAGAGCCTTTAAACTCGCAGTCTTTATCACACTGTGTTTCAAATTTTCAAGCACCGCTTCATTCCTTCAAATTAAGCACTTTCTTGTGTACCTGAATAACTAATTATGTTCGCCATAAACACGTCTGTAATATTATTATAAGTTCATCGTTACGTTTGTTAAGATATAAATTAAAAAGGGTTTCATAATCACATGAATCTTTTATGTTTAATTAGAAAATAAATTTACTCACACAGATATATAACGAGTCACAGATATGGAGAAACCAATAATGTATTCATATTTAATGGAGTCGTCATACTTTGCAAAATAATTGTATTTAAAACATTTTCTTTAGATAAAATTAAACTATGGTTTTGTTTCCACTAACCTATTCTTTTTCAACAACTACTTTTTATCTTTTTATGATTATAAATTCTTAGTCATCTAGAAGGAGGTGAAAAATGAATATATTATTAGTCACACTTAATCAACTCTTGGCTGGTTTGATTCTTTGGAAAATTAATAAAAGACAGACAAGTGTGCATATACCTCTGAAGAAATAATTTAAAATTGAATAAAATAGTAAAAAATAATTCATGACAAGAAAGGTTCCCTCATATTTGGTTCCCTTGTAAAGAAACCCTAGTAATCAAGCAACATAATTGATACTAATATATATTCTTATCGTCTTTATTATATACAAAATTATAGGTTGGTCACCATACAAGTTAAACAAATATATAACAATTAAAAAAGAAAGAAAGAAAAGTTATTAACTAAGCTCTTCAATTCTTCTCCATCAACATCAAGATCATACAAGAACAAATATTTATAATACTAGCTAGCTCCAAGAATTAATTTAATTACATATGATCGATCATGAGTTGAATTTCCCAAGAAATACATTAGTTTGTGGAGGTAAAGAAGATGGATTTTTGGGTTACATGATGGAGTTTGAGTTGGAGCTCAAACTCAATTGAAGATCTAAACCTACATAGTTGTGCTTTAAATTAACCGGTCTAGGAGAGGGTTTGATGGCAACTGGCCTGCAGTTCCCTCTTGGGTTATCAACATGTGTAAGAGTAAAATTGCATGAATCCCTAAAAGACAGCATATCATCATCATCATCTTCATACTGACTAAAACTAATGCTAGACTCAAACCCGGGGTCATGAAAATCGCCAAGTTTATAGTGGATATAGGGTTGGAGGTAGTAGTTCATTCTTGCCCTTCTAGCTTGTAATTGCAACCTTTTCTTCTTCAGTCTTTCTTTCTTGTGTGCATTCTGATGACCACCTAATGCTTGGGAGTTTATGAACTCCTTGAAACAATATTGGCACTCGAACTTCTTCAAATCGATAGGAATTGGATTCTTTTCTATAGTTGGTGAGGATGAATTTTGGCTTTCGTCCCCTTCGGTAGACCTCAAATGGTTGGCTTTGTCAGGATGTAGCTCGAAGCCGAATATCTTGAGTTTTTTCTCAACATATGTTTGTGTTGAGTGTTGATCACTTGCATCTCCTCCTTGCCATGTTGAAGAGAGAAGATCAGACACATTTTTTTCCATTATTGATCTTGTGTTATAAACTAGGGTTTGAAACTGATGTACTAATATGGGGGGTATAGCCTCTCTTCTTTTTATAGCAACTCCAAAAATTGTTTCTTTGTTTTTTTTTAAATGTGTACATCATGTATAATTATTTAAATCATCACGAAGGTAGAGAAAAATATATAAAAGAAAAGAAAAGAAAGAAAAAGAGGGGAAATAGTCAAGATAGGGGATAGTTGTGGAAAAGCAATATTTGCTGAAGATCTCTTCCACCTAAAGTAGGAGACATACCTTAAATTAAGAGTTTAATTAATGGCACTTTAAAATATAACTTTAGGTGTAAATTAATTAATATGTATATTTCTTATTTGCGTTAACATATATTTTTAGCTTAATATGAATAGAAATATTTTTAATAAGTTGATATGGTAAAAGTATAAATGTATAACTAGTTTTACAGAAAAAGAAGTCGCAAAACATCTACTTCTTATATTATATTAAATGCATGAATAAAAGCTTTTGTCACTTCATAGCCTATATATATATATATATATATATATATATATATATATATAGGGAGGAGTTCATGCGAGAACCACCCTTATTGCGAGAACCGCGAGAACCAATGTGAACAAGTGGCAATTATGTAAATACCAAATAACTTTTAAAAAAACACGCTTACCTGCTTTACTATATCGGACTTCAAGCCAAAATTAAACTGCATTTAATACAAACTTTCATGTCCACTCTCCAAAATTCTGAGTACAACCAGGTCTATCAACGATTATCAACCTGAATCTATCAACAATTCGTCGATTACAATCGATTTCATCATCGTCTCGAATACATCATCACTTCACCATCATCAGTTCACCATATCGAAGCATCTGGATTGAGATTTTATCTCAGATTTGAGATTTTACCAGCAGTTATTTCATATTTCGTCATATAATCGAGGTTAGTCCCCAAAATTCGTCCAGTGATTATAAGAATAGATGATTCAATGAGTGTGTCCCTAAGACGGTATAGCCGGAATTAATCGCCGCCGCCAACGAAATCATTGACGGATTGGTAATATAGATATGGTCATATTAATCGAGACACCGTTTGCAAGTTTATACAATTCGTTTATATTGTTATATGATAGATAATTTCTCGTTTGTACTTTTATATGATAGATTATTTGTCGATTCAAGCTTCGTTTTGTATTGTGTGATATATAGCTATGCACATGTGCATATTTTGACATATGAGCAAATGGTATTGGGTACCGGTACCGAATTTCCCGAACCGAAAGATTTTAAGTCAATTCGGTAGCAACCTTTTGCTTTCCTGGTGCCGGTTTGCTATCAGTTTTTACCTTCATATACCTGTACCGTAACTGGTATTTTCGATACCAGTACCAATTTAGTATCGGTTGGCACCGAGCTCATCCCTAGCCCTTAAACTAAAAAAAGAAAACACTAAAAGTTGAAGAAAATCAATAAAAAAAGTTGCACGATACCGTTGGTGTTTGTACGGTACCCGTGATCAGGGATGAGAAAATAGTATAACCGAAAGAAAATCAACAAAAAAAGTTTTATGGTAATGATGTTGTTCGTATGAAACCCGTGGTCAGAGATGAGCAAATGGTATTGGGTAACGGTACCAAATTTCCCGAACCGAAAGATTTTAAGTCAATTCAGTTTTAACTTTTGGCGTTCCTAGTACCGGTTTGCTACCAGTTTTTACCTTCATATACCTGTACCGTAACCAGTATTTTCGGTACCAGTACCAATTTAGTATCGGTTGGCACCGAGCTCATCCCTAGCCCTTAAACTAAAAAAACATTAAAGTTGAAGAAAATCAATAAAAAAATTGTACGATACCGTTGGTGTTTGTACGGTACCCGTGATCAGGGATGAGCAAATGGTATTGGTTAGAAGTACCGAATTTCCCGAACTAAAAATTTTCAATATCAATTCGGTACCTACATTTGATGTTTTATGTACCAGGCTGGTGCCGGTTTTTACCTTCATGTACCGAGACCGAACAGGACCGTACCGGTATTTTGATAAAATATAGATAAATGGGAAAAAAAAAACTTGCCACGTGACAGGGTTTAAATGGAGAAGGTACTATTCATTTTAAATGAAAAAAAACAAAAGGTTTGCCACGTGGCAAGCTTTGAATAGTGAAGGAACTATTCATAAGCTTTGTTTTTTAATATATAGGATAATTTGACAAGATTTAAATGGAGAAGGTACTATTCATTTTAAATGAAAAAAAAAACAAAAGGTCTGCCACGTGGCAAGCTTTGAATAGTGAAGGAACTATTCATAAGCTTTGTTTTTTTTAATATATAGGATAATTACAGAAGTTATAAGTATTTTTTTAGTTAGGGGCTGTTTGGTAGCATCTGAATGACATTAAGAGGCAACCTGTTAATGAAATCATTTAAGAGTTTAACAAAGATAATGTAGAAGAATGTGACATGTGATGGTTTACCATTCAGATGTTACCTCTTATCCAATCAGACATAAGGTTACCTCTTATTCATTCAGACATAAGGGCCACAAATGATTTCATTAAGAGGCAGCCTCTGAATGGATTAAGAGGCTACCAAACAGGGCCTTAGTTTTAAGAGCAAACTGAAGTCAATTGTGTAAGCATAAATATTATTAATAATAATTACAACAGTTATAACAACAATTGAGCATTTGTTTTACAAAAGTTATTGTCGTGTGGCGTCTCGAATCTATGAATGCCATCCATGTTGTTTTGTTTATAATTATGACTTACTGATCATGCCCCAACTCGCGACCACTGGGCCACCAAGAAAGGTAAACACTAATGTCACACGCGTTTGGTTAATCGTTGATTGGTTGAGCCACTTCTAAACAGGGTCGTTTCAAGCTTTTTGGATGCCCAAGGCGAAATGAAATTTTGAGACCCTTTTCCCTTTTTTGTTTATTATAAAGGACTAGCGGTAAGACCCGTGTGCAAACACGGGTCGTTTCTTAGAAAACCAAGCATAACACATATTGACAGAGAGTAAGTTTAACAGAATTGGATTTTAAGGTAATTCTTGTGTAATATGTGGTTATGCACATGTGCATAGATTGTAATAATAAGTCAATATGCACATGTGCATAGTGTGCAATAACATGTGAATAAGGTAGTTAATGTTGATGCAGGTGACATTAGATAAGGTATTTAGTTGTATTTTGGTGTGATGTATAGTTATGCACATTTGTATTTAATGTTAGATTATGTTAATAAGGTAGTGTTATGTGATATATAGATATGCACATGTGCATAGCTTGACAAAATATGTTAATATGCACATGTGCATAATTTGCCATAATTTGTATTCAATGTTAGATTATGTTAATAAGTCTATGGGATTTTGTCGCTGAATGGTGCAAGTTGGGATCAATATTCGTGCTAGATCTAAAGGATTTTGTGTATCTGCATCAGCGATACTGCGGATCTAAAAAATGGAAACAGGTTATGCTCTCAATCATTCAGATTATGCTATTGTTTATATGGAGAAACATGAATGATGTTTTTAATAGGAAGCAAACGAATCTGACACGTCTGAAGGAGGAAGTTAACACGCTTGGGTTTCTTTGGATTAAAAATAGGGCAAAGTGCAACACTTTAAGTATCTGTTTTTTATGAGTAACACTCAGTAACACTCGGTAAGGATCTGATTATTACCAGTAGATATATATATATATTGTTATTTAGGTATCTGTTTTTTATCAGTAATTTTGAAGTAATTCTGATTTCCATCAATGATTTATATGAATGTTATTCAACTCGTTGATCTGTTAACTGTACTTGTTATGTTATCGCACAAATCTTATACAGTGCCATAGCCGACCTAGTATGTATATGTGAACCAAATAAAATTAATAATATCATTCACGTGCATAGTGAGTTTGAGCAGATTTGTTTAGGATACGTGTATATGATTGTGGGTAATTAGAAAATGCCGGTGTTGTTGTTTTAGGTAATGCACATGTGCATAGTGAACTTGAGAAGTTTTGTGTAAGATACGTGATTTTGTGTAATTAGGATATGATGGTGTTATTGTGATTGTGATTTTGTGTAATTAGGATATGATGGTGTTATTGTTTCATGTGATTCACATGTGCATAGCAAACATGAGCAGCTTTGTTTAATATACGTGTATATGATTCTGTGTAATTAGATTTTGTTGATGTTGTTGTTTAAATTAATGCATATTTGCATATTGAATTTGAGCATATAACATTAAACTTTACATATGGATTGATTTTAAGCATCATTATAAGAATATGTGATGCACATGTGCATATAGATGCACAAATTCATATCGTTACAGTGATGAAAAAGGTTGTTTAATGCACATACTAATTGAAATTGCATGTTTGATTATATTATGTTTCAATTATTATTGTAGGAAAAAAATGGAAAAAAGCGAAGAAAATAACACTTTTGTTGAGATCGAATGACAAATGAGCAACAAAACTGCCAGATGATAAGGAAGGTGAATACAAAAGTGTTAAGTGAAAAGCCAAAAAAAAGGTTGGTTATCAGTCGATGATGCAGTTGGTAATATATGCACATGTGCAGCCAATTGTTACTTTCTGTTGAACGTTGTTCTTTGATGTCACGTGCAGTTACGGCAGGATAAAGAAATACAAGGAATATGACAAGTAGACGAATGCACGATGTGATGGATCTTATGTGATGGATGATAAGGGTGACAAGACAGTGGAAAACATTAATGAAAGAAAGTTGGATAGAACGATGTTATATTGAAAATCATGGTTGTTTTTTGTATGATGGTTTATATGTTGGTTATTTTCTTTTAACGATAATTTATATTTGTTTATTGGACGATGACAACTGTGTGATCGTTAATTACATAATTTGATGTAATATGGTATAGTATATGTTGGAAATGCACATGTGCATAAGGTAAATTAGTATGAACAGTGGTGATATATGATGTGTTACCGAATGATTATATTCAATTTACAACGTTTTTAAATGTTATATGGTGGTTGATATAGTATATGTTAGAAATACACAAGTGTGTAATATTGTGATGTAAATGATTGTGTTGCCTATGCACATGTGCATATTTATATATTATGATGCATAGTGGTAATTCATGATGGTGTTTGGTATAGGATATGTAGTTTACAATGTTGTATGGTGTATGGTATAATATATGTTGGAAATGCCCAGGCACATATTGATGTGATATAATGTGTGGCATAAATTATGTTGGCAATGCACATGTGCATAACGTAAAGGTAGTAATGTTTAATGGTGTTTGACATAGTATATGGTGGCAATGCACATGTGCATAATGTATACGTTGCAATGTATAATAGGTGGATTGAAAATGGAGTACATGCACTTAAAACATAATGACATTAGAAACAATGAATCGACAAGTTTAGATGCTACGGTTTCAATGTTGAAAATGCACGCGTTGGGTAATGCACATGTGCATGTGTTGAAACAGTGGACATATTGGTAATTTATGTTAAATGGACATGAATAAAACAATGAATATTACACTGTTAAGTAGATAAACAATAAGTATAAACAATGAATGTAAAGAAAAACAAGTGATAATCAATATATAAGTAGTTGCGTATGGAAAATTCAGTTGTTGTATAATAAGTGTTGTACATCATCACAATGTCCTCCTAGTGATTAAACGTTCTATTTAGAGTATGGAATTCAGCATCAACATCAGTGCCAACCCCACCCATCTTGACCCGTCTTCACTCTGGTGTTTCTCAGCACGCCATAAGATGCATAAACTCCACCCATGCCTCCCCGGTTGTCGGCTTGTTCTTCCATTTTTTTGTAGTTGTCAGCCACCCAAGACCCTTTGTTTAATGCCATTCTGTACATAATTGGATAGTCATCCATAAGGCACCTGTTCAGAATCCATACATAAACAGAATCCATACATCAACGACATGGTATAATTTTCAACATAATGCACATGTGCATATAAGTTAATACAATATCATTTACAATCAACATGCACATGTGCATATACATTTTTCTCAATCTAAAACAAGCTTTTCAAGACAACGATTTAGCTCATCAATTTCTATTACATAAAGATAATATAATGCATTATATAGGTAAGATGAAAACCCATCATAGATAATTCCCAATACCAACATCACTGTAATACCTCTCCTTTTGTGACCAGCTCTAAGGTTTTTATTTTTTTAAGTCCTATTTTGAGATTGAAATTGACTTGTAAGATAGCTTATGTTTCAGTTTAATACTTATAACAATAATAGATTTAACAAGCCTTAAAATTGACCAATTAACATATAACTTTAACAAAATACCAACTTAATGCATACTTAAATAACAACTACAAGTAAAAACTAAAGTGAATGTAAACATAAATTACAAACTATACCATCTATTGACAAATTAAAGATTTATATATAAACCTTTTACCTGAGAAGATACCACTTGGCTAAAAATTCACCATCACTTCTGACCTGCAACTACCACCAAACACCAAACAATAATGCCTAATTTATTTGGGATTCAAATAGAATAAAACCTGTTGGAGTATGCTATATGTAAAATTGAATTACTTACAGCAGCCATCGTTATGTCATTGCAACTTGTTTCGATTCCAGAACAACCAAATAATCTTTCAAAACGAGATTCGAATCAAGAGCAAATCATAAATTGAAATCATAGCATAAACATCTGAATTGGTTTCGAAAACTAAAACCTTCAGATGCCGTAGGTTCAACTCCAACACGAGATGAGTCAGACGAAGCCATGTGTAGCCGAAATCAGTATCCCAACGCCGTAATCAGTATCCCAATCGAATCCCCTGTAAGATCGCCGCCGTGAAACTCACCGCCGTAGATCTCCGTCGCCGATTAAGCAAAATCTCCAGCGAAACCCTAGATTGTGAATGACGATGGTGAACAGGGGCTGAAATAAGAGGAGAGCGTGTTTTTTTATTAAATGTCACTTAATTACAAATTTGCCATGTGTTCACATTGGTTCTCGCGGTTCTCGCAATAAGAGGTGGTTCTCGTATGATCTTCTCCATATATATATATATATATATATATATGGGTAAGGATATATAGAAAACCACTTTTAGCTAGAAAACCCGGGAAACTCTAAGCTCCCGACATTTTTTTTTTTTTTGAAAAAAATAACATATGTAATATACATGTTTTTAAGACTTTTGGGTAAAAAAAAACAAAAAAGCGCCGAGAGGATTTTTTTTAAAAAAAATAAACAAATTTCAGCATTTTTTGTGTAACACGTGTTACATAGCAAAGTTGCTGAAATTTGTTTATTTTTAAAAAAAAATCCCTTCGGCGCTTTTTTGTTTTTTTTGGCCCAAAAGTCTTAAAAACATGTATATTACATATGTTATTTTTTTCAAAAAAAAAAATGTCGGGAGCTTAGAGTTTCCCGGGTTTTCTAGCTAAAAGTGGTTTTCTATTTATCTTTAGCCATATATATATATATATATATATATATATATATATATATATATATATATATATATATATATTAATATTAACTGATAATAAAGAAACAACACATGCGAAAGGTAAATTATTTGATTTTATTTTTACGTACAAAGATGTTTATCAAGAAAAACTTAGTTTTCATTAAAAATTATATATGATTAAGTCGATTTCAAAATTGATGTAAAGTTAATGATGCAATGAACACTAATTTACGTTTATTTGTAAAGTTAATGATGCAATGATGTAAAGTCGATTTCAAAATTTATTTGTAACTCCGATTGTGTGATTTGTAATTTTTGTTTAGTAAATTTTCTGACGTTTCACCTTTCCATGATTTTTTTTTTTGAAAGTTTCACCTTTCCATGAATAAAATAAAATAACTATATATGCAATCGCGGTATCCCATCCCCTAGCCCAACCGGCAATCCCATGTGGTTTGGATTGGGCCGGCCTCCTCCTTGGAGGTCGCCGGTTCGATCCCCGGGAGGTGCAACGGGGGGTGGGACGTCCCAATGATGGATCGTATCCTACCGAGGCATGGTGCGGTCCTGAGGGCAACCCGGTTTTACCCAGCTGTTACCCCAGCGAGTCTCTCGTGTGGGGGCAGTATGGTTTCCGGGCGGAAGTCAGCTTATGCGACGGCCGGGGCCCGATCGAACATCGCGTCCGTAAACGCCGGGCTGACGGGGGATTGTCTTAGACATGAACCCGGTGACCACTGGTCCAGTACAAAGAAAGTCAGCTTCAAAAAAAAATATATGCAATCGCGGTAGTAATATATTCCATACTTAAAGCAGGAGCAATGTTATTTTATAATATTTTTGTAAGAAAAACAAAAGTCAAGGAAAGAGGGGATGTAATCACCTGGAAAGACAGACGTCTTCAACTGCACCAAATCTAGTGCTTTTAAGTATTAATTTATTAATATTTTAGTATTATTTTTGTTGACCAACATATTAGTGGATTAATTCTTGTAGATTAAATATTCTTTTGCGTTATCTTGGATATATTCTCCCACAATGCAATAATTAATTCAAATTTCGTTTTAAAGCTTTAAATATTAATGGTCTTTGTACAAGTCCATACATATAGTTTTTTTTTGGATTTTCTTAAAAGTTATTTCCTCGAATGCATGTATAAGGTATACAGGGAGTGGGGTCCACGGACTCGTAGCACTTTTTAATTTTATTTGTTACAACTTAGTGAAGACATGTTGTTCTCTTGAAGTTAAGGGTTTGAGCTCCGTCAAAGACGGTAGGGTCGGTCTTGGAGGTGGGCAGGGATGAGTGATGACCATTGGCCAGGGCCCTTGATTTCGTAGGGCACGTAATTTTTTTTTAAAAATCCGATATTATATATGTAAAAAATTAATAGGGTATAATCAAACAAATACTAACATAACATAGGCCCACTTACCAAAAAAAAAAAAAAAAATCATATGGTTTAGATTAGTTAGCCCATTGGGATTAAATTAGGGAGCTCAATACCCAAATGATTTTAAAAACTAATAAAAAACAATTAGTCCATGTTGGGCGGCAACTAGTGTCCTGTGGATATTGAAACGTCGTATAGCAGGAGAGTATTTTGTTACCCGCATTGTTTATCGAATGCTATATTTTTGTCAACGGTTAACGGTTGTATGAAAAACTAGTTTAAATTATTTATTTCGTTAAGGCCCGAGAGCACGTTTTTTCGAGCTCGAACAGGGTACATGAATTTTCAGGGCCAGCCGTGACAGATACGCATATTTGCAAACCTTTATTAACGTTAAGCAAAAATCAATCAACTTGAAAAAGAAAGAGTACGTACCAAGAAGACTTTATCAACTAATTAGAAGTATGACGAAAGTTGAAAATCAATCTCCTTTCAACTGATGGTGTAAGAAAATCTTTTTATGTAAATTGGTGATATGTATAACACGGATATATTCAAAATTTAAGTTATGAAAAGTGAATAAACCATTAAAAAATTAGGGATGTTTCCTAATGCAGTTTTTAAATAATCAGAAGAGTTAAATGTCATTTTAGTCCAAGTGTTTTGGGTCATTATGTAAGTTTAGTCTAAAGGTTTTATTTTTTGCCTATGGGTCCAAAAAGGTTTCACCGTTGCATTTTAATCCACTGAGTTAACTTTATCTATTATTTCTGTTAACGAGAAGGGCAATTCGGTCATTTTATATGGTCGAAATGTTCTTCTAGTTAACAGAATTACATATAAAATGACTAAATTACCCTTTCTCATTAACAGAAAAAATTGATGAAGTTAACCCAAATGACTAAAATGGCAACGGTGACACCTTTTTGGACCCATAATCGAAAAATGAAACCTTTGGACCAAACTGTCAAAATGACCCAAACTACAGGGACTAAAATGACATTTAACTCTAATTAGAAAATATAAGGTCTAATTGTATTTAGAGTTAATTGTCATTTTAGTCCCTGAGGTTTGGTCACGTTTGCCATTTTCGTCCAAAATCACACTTTTCAACCATTTAGCCCCCAACGTTTGGTCATTTTTGTCATTTTCGTCCAAATTGCCTAACCCAGTTACTTTATAGCATCAGATGGGGTAATTTTGAAATTTCTCAATTAAAAGGGGTAACTTGTAATTTCTCAACGTTTGGTCTCGACCCGAATCGAATCGCCGACGTCCGGCCCGAACATATCACCTCGAAACAACGCAATAGAAATTTTTTTCCGGACCGGTTCCTTCCGACCTCCCGGTGGAAATTTTCAAGCTTTGTCATTGAACACACACCACCTCTGTAATCCACACATTTCTGATTTACATTCTCTCTCTCTCTCTCTTGTGCACAATAATCCCCCCAAACCTGCAAAACCTTCGATGGTGGTTCTTGACGGTGGTTAATTGTGGTTCAGGACGGTGGTTAATTGCGGTTCACAATAATCCCCCCAAACCTCACACTTTTTCACACACATATTTCTTCCATCATTTACATTCAAACTCATACACCCAAAACACACATTATCACTTTTATAAATCAACAAGCAGAGAGAAAGAGGGAGAGAGTATGAAGGCCGATTGTGCCATTTCCGGCGACCGGAGTGAGAATCCGGCCTGGCCGACGGATGTGGGTGTTTTAGAAGACGACTTCATTTGTCTGGGTTCTAGAAGATGGGTCGGCGTCCAGGCCAACACACATCTAGGGTTCCTTGCTCGCTCTAGGGTTGGGGTTTAGCCACAACATTCCAGATCCAATGGCGTCTGGTGAAAGATACACGTTTTTCGGCGATTGATGAACAAGACGAAATGGTTCTCTGGTTTGTGGTTCAGATTTGGGTTCAATATCCAGATCCACGTTTGTTACCACACTTTGAAGCAGAGTGAGAGTAAGAAAGATGTTGGTGAGGTGGTTGTTGGTGATGGAGAAGACAGAGAGAATGTAGAGAGAGAGAGAGAGAGTTACAGATGATGAAGATGATGATGATGTTATGTTCTTGCAGATGATGAAGATGATGATGATGTTTGAAGATGTATGCATTAGCTACTTTACAATTTACCCCTTATCATTTTCAAATTTCAAAAATACCCTAAAGTGGGTAAAAAGTAACCTGGTTGGGCATTTGGGTAACTAGGTTAGGCATTTGGATGAAAATGGC
This sequence comes from Helianthus tuberosus, assembly GCA_030545235.1. Lineage (NCBI taxonomy): Eukaryota > Viridiplantae > Streptophyta > Magnoliopsida > Asterales > Asteraceae > Helianthus > Helianthus tuberosus. The sequence continues at coordinate 166,495,311 of CM060442.1, forward strand.
AAAAAGTGACAAACGTGGGGGCTAAATAATACCAAACTGTCATTTTGGACGAAAATGGCAAATGTGCCCAAACCTCAGGGACGATTTGGGCAATTAACTCTTGTATTTTTTTTTTTTATAAACTTTAGGAGGATGTAACTAGTAAAAATAAAAGAAAATATTTTTATGTAAATTGGTGATATGTATGACACGGATATATTCAAAATTTAAGTTGTGAAAAGTGAATAAACCCTTGGAAAATTTACGGATGTTTCCTAGTGAAGTTTTTATATAATCTATACTATATAATAAAAGAAACCAATTTTGGGACATTTGTCATTATATTAGGCAATGTATTTTATGGATAATTATTATTTAGTTTAATCTCTTCTAATTAAATATAGATAATCATCCTATTAAATATTATTTAGTTTAATCTCTTATGGATAATTATTATTTAGTTTAATTTTAATTTAATCTCTTTTAAAAAAAATCATAATTAATTTATGAACCAAACATATTTTTTTATTAAAATATCTAACGATAAATTTGATAATTCGTTTGATGAAAAGGAATAGAATTGAAGTTGGCTTCCGTTTTTTTTTCTTTTTGAAAAAATTACCTACATCTACCAAGTAAATTAAAGAAACTAGAGCATATTGATAAAAATTAATTGCCATATATAAGAACTAAACTAATTAAAATAGATTACTATTTTATGAAGTTCATTATTTTTTTTTTATCTCCGATATTTTTTCACATATGATAAGTGGGATGGCTTGATGATATAATCTATTTAAATAATTTAAACTTCAATATAAATTATATAACTAAATTACATGTTACGAACTTGTGTAAAAGCCATCACATGTTCACATACGAGTTATGTACATTTTAAAGTCTATTAATTATTTCAAGCTTTTGTGAATGTGAAATTTGTATGTTGTCCAATAACAAAAATAGTTGTTTTTGTTGTTTTTTAAAGATATAATATTTTTATTTTTACTATACAAAATTACATTTATACAGCTCGTGTAATACATCGTGTTTTTTAAAATATAACTTTTTTTTATTATGTAGTATATAAAATTAGATTTATTCAATCCATATAATACATAGAGTTTATAAGGATATAACTTTTATTGTTTGATATTTAAAATTACATATGCTCAACCCGTATAATACATGACATTCTTAAAAATGTAACTTTTTTCATTATTTAATATGTTAGGATCAGAGGCTCTCATAATTGTGTTTGTTTGTATAATTTGAACAAATCAATAGAGATGAACAGAGTTTAAGTGCAGCGGAAATGAACACAAACTTTGTAAACAAAATCAAAGAGGAAAATAGTTTTAGATAAACAAATGCATTTCATTAAGTCAAATGATTACGAATCAAATCAAAAGATTACAATGCATGCTTACAAACTAAACTCCCCCTCAGCCTGATGCTCCATGGTTGATTGCACACAAGATGAAAGGATTGGACTAGAGGAGAAGAACTCACTCAGTCAATCGAATGTAACAGTACAGGGTACTGCTCCATTTATAGGCAAACCAAACCACTGAAGCATCTAAGCTGACGTCACCATGAAAGTGACATCTAACAACCTAACAACCAATAACCACTGTTCCTATACAAACACTGCTAATCTTAACCACTGACTTTATACAAAACAAGTGTCAGACTAAACTACTGCTTTCTCCTTACATCAGTGCTTTCCTCAAGGTTGATCAGTCCTTGAGTGGACAATCCTTTAGCACCAGTAGATTGAACCAGCAATGTTTACTCTTTATCAGTCTTCAGGGCTTCATCAGTAGTTTGAAGGACAGCAGCTGTTGTATACGGACAGTGGATAAAGGACCATCAGATGTTATAATCACTTTCAAGGGGAAAGTCTAATGTACACAACTGCTTATTATGAATCCACTGTTGTGATCCGGTTTTGGCTCTTATTATCTATTCCTCTGATAGGGTTCAATCCCAACAATCTCCCCTGAAACAGATAATGCCAAAACCCTTCATTATTTTGGATCTTTATTGTCTCATCAGAAGTTCCCTAACTTGTCCTTTAAACTGCAATTCAAAATCCATAGAACTTGTATCCTCCTCATCCCTACACAGTATAAGCTCAAGGGGATCTTGTAGATCTTCAACACTCAGGCCCAGTGCTTGTTCCCTTGATATGTGCTTTACTTCTCCATTGGATTTGAACAGGGTCAATACATGGGTCTTTTGATCAGACATCCATTTTAGTATTTTTGAACCCAATGGGTTTCTTAGGAGAGGTTTATTTACTGATGAGGAGTTTGGTGATGCTGGCCTTGTGATAATTTGTTGAGCAGTACTCTGTGCTTTTGCTGGTTCAGAGTTTTCAGCCTGATCATTACTCTGAGCTTTTGATAGTTCAGAGTTTTCAGCATGATCAGTACTCTGCACTTTTGCTACTTCAGAGTTTTCAGCTGACATTTGTATGAAGGCCTTTTTTATGATTTCATTTGCTGCAGCTATGTCTTCTACAGTTTCTTGTTCAATCTGCTCTTGCCTTTTTCTTTGTTCTGGCTCAGTGACTGAAACATCTGCTAATGTGATCAGTGGTTCAGAAGTTTTGATCTGTTGTTTTGGCTTTTTGTAGTCAGGCTTCTTTGGAGTGTCAGAATCTGTCATCCTTCTTTTCTTAAGCCTTTCATAAGCCTCATCTGTATACGGCTTTGTCCATTTTGCTATGGCTTTAGCAGTTCCCACCTTTGCATCCACTAACTCCTGCTTCTTTCTTTTGTATTCTGAAGTAAGTTTATCAATGGCCTGTTTGTATTTGCTCTAGTTTGGAGCTATTCTTTTCTTACTTGGATCATTCTTGATTCTCTTGATTCTGTTTACCTCATGCTTTAATGCAATGAGTGGCCATTCACCGAATTGTTCTTCTTTGGCTGGATAAAACTTTTCTTTCATGATGTATTCAAGATATTCCTTTCTCATTACCTTTTGTAGGGCAGCATCAGGTGGCATATTTGACATGTCATTTGACATGTCTTTGCTCAGGTCTCTTGCATAATCTTCCATTTGTTTGACCTTTGTGAGGAAAAATTCCATTTTTCCAGAAATGGCTTTGTCACCTTGATCTTTACATTCAATTCTAGCTCTTATATCTTCTTGCATGGCTTTGATTTTTAGATACTCATTCATATTTATTGGGTTCCTGAAGCGAGTGAGAGAAGGAAATTTTCTTTTTAAAGGATCATCTTCTGTATAGAATTGTTTCATCTCAACCTTTACAGCTTCCAATTCTAGTGGATAACTTTGAGTAATGGATACAAGGTTAGCAGGGTTTATTGGTTTGACAAGAGTTGGTGGAGTGGATGGTTGTGGCTCAATAACATTGTAAGGTGTAGAGGATAAAGGAATGGGTGCTGGTATATCATCATTACCCTCATGAGATTTCATTTTCCTTGTGTAAAGCCTTTTGGGTGAAGGTGGTTTTGATTGTGATGTAACGATGGTGAGGGCCGTGGTGGATAGTGGCTGACTAATAGTTGTTGAAACAACTGGTGTTTCAACCACTGTTGTCATTACAACAGATGTTGTAACATTTGGTGTCTTCTGCTTTTTAGCAGGAGGTGATGGTGGTGAGGTTGTTTTTAGTGGTGAAGTGATTTTTGATGGTGGTGGTAAGACAGTGGTTGTGTGTGTTGAAGTGGTGTGTGTTGAAGAGATGGCAGTTGTTGAAACCACTGACATATCAACAGTTTTTGATACAAAAGGTGTTACAACAACTGTTTGGGTGGAAGTTTGAGATTTTGTGGTTTGAGGTTTGGAGCCTTTTGGAGGTGGTTTGGAGGCAAGCTTTGTGGGTCTGAATGGTGTGGATTTGGGTTGCCTCACTTGTCTAGTGGGCTTCTTCTTTTCATCCTTAGGATTTTCATCATCCTTTGACCCAGAAGTACCCTGTGCATTCAACTCTATGTAAGCTCTTTTCTCCTGTTCCCACCTGGCTTTATCCTTAGCCTCTCTATCTCTTTTAACACTTGCTTTTGCTTCTGCAAGTGCATTTGTGGTAGTATCAATTTTCTTACTACCATCTGGCAAAGGAATGTTTTTGGTCATGTTTTCTTTTTCTGGTTCAATATAGATACCATCTTCTATTCCCTTCTTCTTCCACTCTTTGATTTTCTCCCCCTTTTTGGCATTATCTGATGGTAGTTTTTCAATGAAGAGAACAGTGGGAGGGGCTTTGCCAGTAGTGTTCAGGATGTGGGCCTTTATAGCCTTGATATCTGCTTGAGTATCTCTAAACCTTGACTCCATCATGTTTCTCATCTCTTGAACATGTATAGCATGCTGCTGATCAGCCATTTCTCTTTGTTGTTGGAGCAAGGGTTGAAACAAATTCCACAACTCATTTGCAGCAGATGCTTGTGGTGGAGCAGGTGCTTGAGTTGGAACAACAGTGGTTGAGGCTTTTTGAGCTTTTAACATCTGTTGCATCATATCTATTATTTCAGCAACAGATGTCTCAAGATTTTCGATTCTATCCGTCAATTCCTGATATTTTGAATCATCACCCAAGTTAATGGGATCATCTGAATACCCACCAGCAGTGGTTGTATCAATGTGTGACTTAGGAAATAAATCCCAAAAATCACCCATTGATGCCCCTTGTTCTTGGTTCTGGGGTCTTCTTTCTTCAACACTTGATAACCTTTTGAAGGTACCAGTGGTTAAAACAAACTCACTAGTGGTTACCAGAGGTGCTATTGAAGAAATTGCCTTCAAGGGAGTCTGACTGATGAATCAACTGTCCAAATGTAGATCTGTTGATCCAACACTTGTAGTTGCTGCTCCACTTGAACTACTGTCAGGAATTACGTGTAACTCCTGCAGTGTAACCTCCTCAAAAGTTGCTGGGATAGCAGAGGTATAAGCATCAGACCCAGTCACTTGTGGGAGCGTACTCTCAGTGATAGGTGATAGAGAGGAACTGGTTTGTGTCTGAGCTAGAGCAACTACATGCAACAATGGTATTATGGATTGTGGTAATGTGAGGGGTGAAGATATAGGTGATGAAAGAGACATGTCCTTGGGATCAGGACTGAGGAAGATGGATCCAATTGGGTCCAGAGCTTCATAATGTGGGGTCTCTGTGCTTACAACCTGATCCTTTTGTGAGGATGCAGGAGGAGTTTGAGGCAAGGGTGGAGATCTTTCTTCCATCTGCTGTGAGGAAGTAGCAGCAGTGGTTTTTGGTGACATTTGTGTTGTCACTGGCAGTGGCTCTGGGATCTCATCTTCCAGAGTTGCTTTTGATTTGGGTTTGGGGGGCTTTTTGGATGTTTTCTTTTTGGTCTTTTTGGTAATGGCAGGTGTGGGTTTCAAAGCAGTGGGTGTGCTGCCATGATCACCTGGAGCAGTGGGCTCAGCAGCAGTTACCTCAGGAGCAGTGGTAACTGCTAAAGTCTGCTCAGGCACCTCTGCTTCTGTTTTTGCAGGTGTCAACATTCTAGTAAATGTTTCAGATGTTAAACTATTTATTTGAAAAGATTTTCCTTGGATGAGCAAATTTTCATTCTCTTTTCCAAACTTTTGTTTAAAATAGTAGCTTAAGAACCTTGGAAAAAGTAGAAATGATTTGCTATCAACATTTTTTACCAAATCATCAAAGATCTCCCGGGAATAGTTAAAATTTTCATTGTGTAAGATAGCATAGCCCAGGTTTTGGATCTTTGATGGTATTTCATTAAAAGCAGTTGTTTTATTTGATACACACATCAAAAGGGTATGAAACAAAAACCTTGGTGCAGAAGGGAAGAAGCCTTTTTGTAAGGTGTCCCTTTTCATTTCCCCACCATACCCTCTTTCCAGAAAATCAGTTTTTAACTCGTTTTTAGGGAAAGAAGTTTTACCTTCCTGATCATCGAGTGCAAAGACTTCTGAAATTGATTGTGGAGTGATTTGAAACTTTTTGCCCTTTATGGAAGAATTAATGGCTATAACTTTGTCACCTTGATATTCAAGTGTGGCATTTTTCCAAAATTCTCTCTGGGTTTGTTCGTAAATCAGAGCATCAGCAGTCAACAATGTTTTGTACTTTGAAGCTGCAAGAGTATCAATGATGGTATCAAAGGTTTTGTTGTTGGTGGGTTTTGTGAGTAGACCCAAGTGGTTGTGAGGTGCTTTGTAAGGGATTTCAATGGATTCAGCGGCCTTTTGAGCGACCTTCTTGGAAAATGATGATGATTTTGATTTTTTCATTTTGGTGTAGAAGAATGAAGGATGAATTGAGACGGAAGTTTGGAAACTGCTTTGAGAAGAGAATTTTGGAATTCAATTCGACAGTGTAAAACCCTGTTTGGGGGTTTTGATCAGGGTTTTATAAAGAAAAAAAAGTGAAAGCTGACGTAACAGTGGTTTACAAAGATCTGATGGCTAATAACTGACCACGTGCCAACCTCTGATGGAAAGATGAATAATGGAGGACAGTTGTTTAGGGAACCACTGATGAAGCAAATATCAGTGGTTGCAACGGTCAAAGTGAAAACAGTGAATGATTTTAACTATCAGTGGATAGCTTTATCAGTGGATAAAACATTGATTTTGAACAGCAGTGTTTATCAAGGAAATGAGAAAGCAGGGGTTGACTTTCAGCAGTGGACAGTAGTTAGGAAGCAGATGTTTGAACAAAACAGTGGTTAGGGTAAGGTAATGGTAAGGATTTGAAAGGCTAGTATGTCAGCAACTGTTAGTGCATCAGTGGATAAGCTTTTGACAAAAATTTTGAGCATCTGCTGTTCTGATGAAAGGAATGATTTTATCTTGTGAAATCACAATATCATTTCTAACATCTGTTGATGGTGATTCTGAAATGTCTGCAAGATTGCTATCCTCAACAAAATACATTTTAGATGCAAATTGTCAAGTTCAATATGTCAGCAACTTTTATGAGAATTTGCATTCAAGGTTTTGCCACATGTCAATTTCATATTCTAAAGCTTTTATAGATTCCTGACAGTGGTTTAGTATCCCAGATGATGGAAACTTTTTACTATGGCAACTCATTTTTGTCATAATATTTGAATTAGAACATGAGTACCCAAGTATTTCAAGATCTGTTTAGCAATCAATCTTTGATCTGTGTTAAAAACAAACTTGAGTTTGACATGACGTTGACACTTATACCATTCCTTTTGACCTATTTTCAAGGATAATATCACCAAAAATAAGGGTTCTATATCCTGACAGGTGTTTGAAACTTTTACTATAAAAAACAAGTAAAAGTACAAAATATATTACTCTTGAAGAAGAATAAAGAGTAATATATCCTGCTTTATTTGAGAAAAACCTTTTCAAGAAAAAAATTAACTAAAGGTTTTTCTGAAGGCAGCATTAAAAAGGATCTGATATATTTTCCAATAAAACTGATAATCATATCATTCTCAAGTTTTATGAAAATGGTCAGTGATTTGAAAAACATTGTGATAAGCACTGTTTGAGACCGTTTTCTTGTTTAATTGATTGCAAAAATGAGGAGACAGGTTCACATACTTTTGTTACCATGTGATGATTCTGCGAAACTTGTCTAGTCCTCTTTTAAGTTTAATCACTGGTGATACTATTTTTACCTGAACTTCCCTGTACCAATGAATGCACACAGTTGCTTGATGACCGTTGTCCACCCTATTTTTGTACTCTTAAGTGTTTTATATTTATACTCTTTACTTCAAAAGTTTTGAGATAAACACACTTTTGAGTTTTTGTGATTTTTCTTCTTCCCCTTTTTACCCTTCCCATTCATAATTACTGAAATACTTACTGGGAGGTTTTATTGAAGAAATACTAATTCCAGAATCATTTTGCAGCAATGTTTTGAGAGATTTGGTCATTTCTGCACATGCTTATGCCAAATTTCATATTACCCATGATCTGGACATTTTTTACTGCTGATTTTCTTAATGTATTCTTAACACAATTGATTTTGATCCTTTTGAAGGATTCTCAACCTGTTTTTCTATACATAAGATCTAAATGACTAAAGTTTTAATTTCCCTCACTTTATGTAAACAAAAACACTAATGTTTTTATGAACATAGGTTTTTGTTGACCTGAGGTTCACACCTTAGTAGCAAACATGATGGAAACAGCAAAAACTTCATAACAACAATTGAAATCAATTTTCGTAAATAATTTTACCATAGTTAACAGACATATTTTCAGGTCTGAAAACTATAGGTGGTTTATGTATGACATCACTTGTTATGTGAAGTTTGTGTGTCCTATGACATCTTGGTTGTTTTACAGAGTTTTTGAAAAGCAATTTTGAACGTGATCATTCGTTACTCTGTTTTTCAACTAAATACGATCAACCTTAGCATCAATGAATTTTGAGCTGAACTGTTATGTCAAATTGATTGTTAGATCGAATTTGACTGTCCAAGCTCTGATACCAATTGTTAGGATCGGAGGGTCTCATGACAGTGTTTGTTTGTTACAAACTAAACTCCCCCTCAGCCTGATGCTCCATAGTTGATTGCACACAAGATGAAAGGATTGGACTAGAGGAGAAGAACTCACTCAGTCAATCGAATGTAACAGTATAGGGTACTGCTCCATTTATAGGCAAACCAAACCACTGAAGCATCTAAGCTGACGTCACCATGAAAGTGACATCTAACAACCTAACAACCTATAACCACTGTTCCTATACAAACACTGCTAATCTTAACCACTGACTTTATACAAAACAAGTGTCAGACTAAACTACTGCTTTCTCCTTACATCAGTGCTTTCCTCAAGGTTGATCAGTCATTGAGTGGGCAGTCCTTTAGCATCAGTAGATTGAACCAGCAGTGTTTACTCTTTATCAGTCTTCAGGGCTTCATCAGTAGTTTGAAGGACAACGGCTGTTGTATACGGACAGTGGATAAAGGACCATCAGATGTTATAATCACTTTCAAGGGGAAAGTCTAGTGCAAACTACTGTTTATAGTGAATCCACTGTTGTGACCCGGTTTTGGCTTTACATCATATGTTCCTCTGATAGGGTTCAATCCCAACATAATATATATAATTAAATTTACTCAACTTGTACAATACACGGGGTTCTTAAAAATAAAACTTTTTTTTATTAGTTAATATATAAAATTACATTTATTCAACCCATGTAATAAACGAGATTTTTAATTATATATTGTTTTATTATTTGGTATATAAAATTACATTTATTCAACCCGTGTAATACACGGGGTTCTAACCTAGTCTATACATATAATAAAAGAAACCTCTTTGGGGAGACGTGTCAATCAACGAGGCTATCAAAATTTGAGTTTATTATAAATATTATTTAATTATGATGATATATTTTGTTCAATATTTGAATAATTTATGGTTGTTTGTTGCCTAATGATTTAAAGATAATTTAATCCATTCAAATTTTTAAATCTTCCATTCAAATTTTATCTAACTTTGGTGTTGGGTTTTGAATTATTTATTCAATATTAACATAAAAGATTCAACTGACAAGCGATTGGATCGACACTTTATTTGAAGAAATCTTCATTGGAAATGAATTGTGTCAATGTGGTCAATAAAATCAATTCTCAAATTTTTTTTATTTCTAATTTTAATATCTTTCCTTTTGTTTAATTTATTCTACCGTATATTATGTTGATTTACTTACTCTTTATTAATTACTAAAGTGTGAATCTTATAATAACTTTACTTCTAAATTACACCAAATAGATCCTAATATATCCATGTTATCATGTTGATTCACCCTCTTTATTAATTTTTTCAATGGCGAATGTTACTTTTTGTGTTTACAGATACGTATAGTGCATTCATAAGTTCCCATATCTTTTAAAAAACTTAAACATATAAAGTATAGGTACTTGGTGTCTTTATAGATAGATATATTTTTCATATAACTAAGTTTTTCATTTGCCATTTTGGAACAGAATGTTTCCCTATAACGAAATCATTTGTTTTTTTATGCTATAACTTTTTCTTATTATCACTAAAACCAAACTTTGTATTAATATGTTATCATTAGTTTTTTTTATGATACAACTTTTTTTTCTTATTTGGTACATAAAATTAGGTTTATTCAACCCGTATAATACACATGGTTTTAAAAAAATAACTTTTTTTTATTATTTACTAATACAAAATTACATTTATTTAATCCATGTATTACACAAGATTTTTAAAGATATAACTTTTTTTTTATTATTGGGTATATAAATTACATTTGTTAAATCCATACAATACACGAGTTTTTTAAGGATGTATTATTTTTATTATTTAGTATATAAAATTAAATTTAGTAAATCCGTGTAATACACGGGGTTCTAACCTAGTTAGAAAATATAAGGTCTGAATCTATATATTTATAAATTTCAAGGGGAATGTAACTAGTTAAAATAAAAGAAAAGAAAATATGTTTAGGAACACTCTAAGGCCGGAGGGTGTGGGGGCGCCGCCCCCGTCAACTCATCATCTATAGCGCCCTGGGGCGCTATACCTCCACACCCTCGGATTTAAAGAGGGGCGCTATAGGAGGGGCTCCATCATGCTAACGAGGGAGAAAGGCTTTATTAGTTGGGGCCTACTTGATTTAAACCAATGAAATCTTTTTTTTTATTTTGTTTAATAGGGGGCTCCATTCACACAATGCAAATTAAATGGGACCCCTAGGGGGCTCCTACCACACCCTCCAGCCTAAATAAGTATAAAAGATCTAGCTATATTTCTTGAGATTGAAGAATGATAAAATAGATTCTAACTACTAAAAATACAACAATCAATAATATATCTCGCTGTTTATGGAAGATGAACAGTTTCCATAAACCAAATCGATCTTACAGCAGATCTTGTGTAACAATTATGTTATTGTGCGATTGATCTTATCTAATCCGCGTGATACGAGCATTGTTAGCGGGATCTTAAGTCTGGTCATTTTTAGGATTTCGAACATCTGTTTCTTGGTGGTTTTTTTTCGTCGGCTAAGGCCAGAGTTTAATTGCTTAGTAGGTCTGTTATTGATCGCGGCTATTGATTAATAGTTCAGCTAGATCGATACGAATCCTATTAACCTTCTAAAAATCCGTTACTCTCTTGTAGCCGGGGGAGTATGGCGGAATATGGTGGGGACGACGGAGAGATACCCTGGTCAGAAGTCCAGTATCGGAAAAAACAGGAGGAACCGTCCTGACGGTGTCGAGATGACTTTCCTGGTTCAAAATCTACCTAATCGGGTATCGAAAACTTTGCTTTGGAGAGCCTTTCAACCACACGGATTCATAACTGATGCATACGTTGCTCGGAAGAGGGATGCAAGGGGAAACGACTTTGGCTTCGTCCGGTATGTGGTCATCGAGAAAGTCAATGTTGTGTTAAAGGCCATGAACACAATTAGAATCTTTTAAGCTAAGTTAAATGTTACACTGGCAAAATATGATAAAAAACCATAAAAGGTTTATTTATACGGCTGATTTGAGAGGTGAAAAGAAGCAATGGAAGCCAAAAGAACCGGCTCCAGCAAACATGGATGCAGGTCATAACAGTAATCAAACTAATGGTGCCGGGCCGTCTAATCCAGCGTTTGTTCGGGAGGGACAATCTTTCCGGGATTTGTTTCAGGATAAGAGTGGAAATAACAACCTGGGAGCGAAGTCGATCACAATCGATGGAGATGGGTCAAAGTATGCTTTGCATTGTGTTGGCAGATCCATACTAGGTATTGTTGTCGCAACCCCCGTCCCCTAACAACCCGGGAACGGGCGGCCGCGGCCAGTTTTGGTGGTATCCAGGTGTTTATCATTTTGGCAGCGGAACTTTCACCAGGATCGTAGTTAGGAAATATTTTATCAGAGTAAAATACAACGCTTTTATAATATTAAACACATGGGAAAAATCCCAAGTTTCAAGTACACACATTTTCATAGGGATATGTTACGCCCTTAACTTATCATTTTAAAAAGATCTTAACGTGGATAATAGATGTTAGAAATTTCGGCATGACACGTACGTAAATTGACCACTAACCCCTGTTTTATACAATAAACCATTTCTACATAAAACATCCTTAGCAAAACCCAAAACGGAACGTTAAAGTTGTTTACAACGAGACTACTACTGATAAGTTTTTAACCCAACCATAAAGACATTAAATACTACACAATTTAAAATACATAAGACCAAAAGTTTAGACCACGTTATATTCACTTATGACGGAAGCGTGTAGTGGGCGTAGATCAAGTGTGCTCCTTCCAAATCGTCCGACCACCTAACTTGAGGATTTACCTACATTCAACACAAACAAACAAATTAGCATTTCTTCACTAACACCATTAATTCAATACACCGATTCGTCTCTAATACGGTTTTGAATCATTCCATTACATCATTAACTGTTAAACGGTTCATTACTTACTTGCCTCATAATAGAGGCTAAATATACCTTTCTTAACATACCCGTTAATAACGGATACTTGTATCTTTAACATATCTTTCATCCGATTTGTTCATGACGAACAATCGTATTCTTTACATTCATACACTTCACTCCAATCCGAGTAGATGGACCGAGTAAACTTTCATTCGTTACATACCTAACCTTCCATACCTGATTCGATTAGAAAGAACCGGATATGATGTATTATCTTTCGTAACTCATTCATTCCTCACAATCCGTTTATAACGGATTTTACTTCTACTTTCAAACGACCATAGATTTCAATTCTCACAACTTTAACAAATCAACACAATACAATTGTGACTACTGACTATTATGCAAATGACAACATCACAAGAATAGAAATATGGTATACACTAACGTACCTCGATCTTGTGAGCTTTCCTACTTCATAGCGTTGGAACCTTCTTCTTTCACACCTATAACAACACGTTCATTCACTTATTTAGTTCAACTAAATTTCATTCATTCTTCTTCCAAATCACGCATATTATTCTTTTAAGCATTTCATCAAACACTTGGCGGGTTTCGCATTTTCGGGACATTTAGCTAGTTCTTTTAATTATTCAACAATAATCAAGCAAACCTCATTCTATATCAATTCATCTAGTGTTTATACATCATTAACAGAATTATTCATCAATGATTCACATGCATGACACTACATAATCATCCTAATTCACATCTCAATTTCATAAAGTGGGTTTTTACTAGAATCTTTCAAATAACCTAGAATCAAACATGATTCTTGTTCTAGAAGGTAATCCTAACTCAGAATTCTCACATTCAAACATAAGAATTCAAGATTGGGTTGAACCCCTCATTCAACAAATCATGATTTCAGAAAATTAAACTTACCACTTTAGAAATTGAGGTTAGCTACTTGCATTAAGGGGTTCATGCATTAGATTTCTCCTTTGAAGTTCAATTGCTTAATTTCTTGATACTAGGGTTTCCCCTCTTGTCTTGCTCCTCTGTTCGATCGACCAGAACCCAGATATGGGTGTTTTCTTTCAATTTTTTTTATTTATTAGTTAAAACCTTTTAATTTATTACTTACACATTGAACCCTCCCACTTAGAAAGAGTGTTTAATTTAGGCTTTCCCATAAACTAACTACCATTTGCCATATTTCATTAACTATGTTAAATTCTTTGTTTATTTTCGCTTATTATTATACTAAACATTTTTTGGGTGTTACAAGTCTACCCCCCTTAATCGAGGTTTCGTCCCCGAAACATGGACACATAACAATTTAAACGTTTACATACCGAAGAGAAAAGGGTAGTGCTTCCTCATTTCATCTTCCGCCTGCCGTGTAAGTTCCGACCCCTTTCGGTGTTGCCATTGAACCAACACTTGTCTAACGGCTTTGTTGCGAAGATTCTTCACCTTAACGTCTTTAATGGCTATTGGTCTTTCGACATAATTTAGCCTCTCGTCCAACTCGATGTCGTCAAGAGGCACTAATGTTGTCTCATCCGCAAGACACTTCCTCAACTGTGACATGTGGAAGGTATTGTGGATCCCATCTAGTGAAGATGGTAATTCTAATCGATATGCAACCCTTCCAACTCGAGCCAAGATTTTAAACGGTCCGATATAACGAGGACCTAACTTACCCCGTTTGCGGAAGCGAATTATACCCTTCCATGGTGATACTTTCAATAGAACATAATCTCTGACTTGAAACTCGATAGGACGCCTTCTCTTGTCCGCATAGGCTTTTTGCCGATCCTGGACTGCTTTCAGTCGAGCTCTAATCAAATCAATCTTTTCATTCGTTACTGCTATTAAGTCATTTGGCGCAAGTTCTCTCTGTCCAACTTCACCCCAACACACAAGAGTTCTGCACTTCCTCCCGTATAATAGTTCATAGGGAGCCATTTGAATACCACTATGATAGCTATTGTTATAAGAAAATTCTGCTAGTGGTAAATGGTCATCCCAACTCCTGCCAAAGTCTAAGGCACATGCCCTTAACATATCAACAAGCTTTTGGATGGTTCATTCTGATTGACCATCAGTCTGAGGGTGATAGGTCGTGCTTATGTGTAGCTTCGTGCCCATACTTTCATGAAACTTCTGCCAGTAACGAGAGGTAAATCTAGTATCCCGATCTGAAATGATTGACATGGGCACCCCGTGTCGTGATACGACCTCATTCATATAAATTTCCACCATCATCTCCGAAGAGTAAGCTTCTCGAATCGGTAAAAAGTGGGCACTTTTTGTGAGTCGGTCTACAATTACCCATATTGCATCATGCCCCTTTTTCGTTCTAGGAAGTTTGGTTACCAGATCCATAGTTAACTCCTCCCATTTCCAGACTGGAATTTCCAAGGGTTGTAACTCCCCGTATGGTTTTTGATGTTCTGCTTTCACTTGGGAGCACGTTAAGCATTTCGAGACATACTTTACAATATCACGTTTCATACCCGGCCACCAATAATTGGTTTTCAAGTCCCGGTACATCTTGGTTGCCCCGTGATGGATTGAGTATCGCGACTTACGAGCCTCGTCGAGTAGAGCGGTCTTGACTTCGCAAAATCGTGGTATCCAAATTCGACCGAATCTTGTTTTGAGTCCGGTCGAATTTTAATCTAATTTATCGGCTACACCTTTCAATCTTTCTTTCTTTAGGTCTTCTGCTCCAAGCGACTTTATTTGGGAATCTCGTATCATATCAAGCAAACGTGGTGTAACTATCATCTTCATGGATCTTACTTGAATCGAAGGTGGAGACTCCTTCCGGCTTAGTGCATCCGCCACCACGTTCGCCTTTCCCGGGTGGTAGAGGATATCGCAATCGTAATCTTTAATCAGTTCCAACCATCTTCGTTGCCTCATATTCAAGTCTTTCTGTTCAAAGAAATATTTGAGGCTTTTATGGTCCGAGTAAATTGTACACCTTGTACCATAGAGGTAGTACCTCCAAATCTTTAAGGCGAACACTACCGCTGCCAGTTCCAGATCATGTGTTGGGTAGTTTACCTCATGGGGCTTTAATTGTCGTGAAGCATATGAGATAACCCTTCCCCTTTGCATCAAAACGCATCCTAAACCCTGATGTGAAGCGTCTGAATAGACAACCAGGTCTTCAGTCCCATCTGGTAATGCAAGACCGGGGGACTTGACAGTTTCTCCTTTAGTATTCGAAAGGCCTCCTCCTATTCTTTACTCCACACAAACTTTTCTTTCTTTCTCGTCAGGTTCGTTAAGGGTAATGCTATCTTCGAGAAATCCTATATGAATCTTATGTAGTAGCCCGCGAGGCCTAGAAAACTTCTTATTTCAGTTGGATTTTTCGGGGAAACCCATTTTATTACGGCATCAATCTTCGACTGATCCACTAAAACACCTTCCGAATTGATCACATGACCCAGAAACTGCACCTCTCTAAGCCAGAAGGCACACTTTGAGAATTTCGCATAAAGTTTTTCTTTACGGAGAATTTCAAGTACTTCACGCCAATGCCTCGCATGTTCAGCCTTACTTCGCGAATAGACTAGGATATCATCTATGAATACGATCACAGATTTATCTAGCATAGGCCGGCATACCCGGTTCATAAGATCCATAAAGGCTGCTGGAGCGTTCGTTAACCCAAAGGACATAACTAGAAACTCGTAATGTCCATATCGGGTTCTAAATGCGGTCTTTGCAATGTCTTCTTCTCGTATCTTAACTTGATGATACCCCGCACGTAGGTCTATCTTAGAGAACCAACTCGCCCCTTGTAATTGATCAAAAAGATCATCAATTCTAGGTAAAGGGTAGCAATTCTTCACGGTCAGCTTATTTAATTCTCTGTAATCGATGCACATGCGCATCGACACATCTTTCTTCTTAACAAATAAGACAGGCGCTCCCCAAGGCGACACACTCGGGCGTATAAAGCCCTTATCGAGTAGGTCTTGTAATTGTGTCATTAACTCCCGCATCTCGGTGGGAGCCAATCTATAGGGAGCCTTCGCAACCGGCTTCGCACTCGGATTCAATTCGATGCGAAATTATATTTCTCGTTCTGGAGGGAGTCCCGACAATTCCTCCAGAAATACATCCGGAAATTCGTTCACGACCTCAACATCTTCAAGCTTCGGAAGGCTTTGTTGAGCGTCTACTACGTAAGCTAGGTATGCTCTACTTTCGTTAAGTACGCACTTAACGGCTTGAGCAAGGGTGCACACTTTTGTTTCCACGTTTCTCTCCCCTTGAATACTCAATTGCCTTCCACTTGGAGATTGGGCAAGCATTACCTTATTTTCACAATTAATCTCTACACGGTGTCGTGCCATCCAATCCATACCTACTATCATTTTAAATTCCCCCAAAACCATAGGTATGAGGTCGATATCGAATTTTTCATCTTCTATAGTGAATTCGCAATTTCTACAAATCTCGTGTAACACATAGTTCTTCGGCTATTTCTACTTCTAAAGGTATCGGCATTAGTTCAATCTTAAATGAAGGATGTTGTGCGATTTCATTTGAAATAAACGACATAGTGGCTCCGGTATCGAACAAAACATAAACCGGTATGGAGTTTATTAGAAAGATACCTGAAACCACATTCGGATGGGACTTGGCTTCTTTGGATGTGATTTGAAACATCCTCCCTTTCAACTTAGAGCTTTCTTCGTTCTTTCCCTCCTTCTTTGATCCTTGTTGGAGTTTAGGACACTCCGACTTAACATTCCCTTTCTAAAAACAGTTGAAACATGTCTTCGGGTTGCTAGGGCACTTGTAGGATGTATGCCCTTCTTCACCGCATTTATAGCATCCTTTCTTACCCAAAAGGCATTCCCCAGTGTGAAGTTTTCCACATGTCTTGCAAGGAGTAATACCACCCTTCGACTTATCTTTCCTTCCCTGATCTTGGAACCTCGCCTTTTTAGATGGACTTGCATTTGTACCCCTTTCTATCGACCTCTTTTCGCCACGTTCTTCTTGCCTCTTAATTTCAATTTCTCTATCCCGTGCCAGATTGATGAGCTCATCAAGGGTTTCACACTTCGAGGGAGTGATGAACTCCCTAAATTCTGCCTTCAGTATACCATAAAAGCGGTTGATCTTCATCCTTTCTGTCTTCACAAAGTCTCCACAAAACTTCATCTTATACATGAACGTGTTTAATATCTCATTTATCGTCTTGTTTTTATGTCGAAGGCGTAAGAAATCCTCCTGAATCTTATCAATGGCTGATTGAGGACAGTGGTATCTCATAAAAGGTTCCTTGAACTCCTGCCAAGTCATCCCTTGTAGCTTGTCCTCCCCAACTTCCTTACTGTGCGCATCCCACCACTCTTTCACCTGAAGAGTGAGTTGACCAGTAGCGAACATCACCTGGTCTTCCTTGTCACACCGACTTCGTATAAATACCGCTTCTATATTTGAAACCCATCTTTGGCATGCGATCGGATCGATTTTACCATCATACGTTGCAGGATTGCACGCCATGAAATCCTTATACGTACACCGTCGTTCTTTGCTTTTACCTTCAGATCCCTCAATTAATTCTTTCAATTCTTCGATCTTGCTAGTCATCATGGCATCCACAACTCCCAACACTCGGCTTTCTACTTCTTGAGCTAATCGTGGAAGATTAGCTTGTATAACTCCTTCCGCCACTTCTGTGACTTTGCTGATAAATGTTTCTTGTCTAGCCGTATCATCGTCATCCTCATTAATGTTTCTTGCATCGGCCATCTACACATTGTCATGTTCATGTTTAATACAAATCACAAGCTTTCAATACATCATAGTTCATTAGTCCGTATTTACTTCATTCGCATTCTTACATTTTAAACTTTACTTGCTTTTTAAACTTTCATCGTTCATTCGACACATTACTTTTGACTCTTACGAATCCATTCCATCGTAACCATTAATTGTGGTTACATACATCTATTAGGCCTTATATGGACCCTACGTAATCATTAAATAGGCTTTCGGACAACCCGGTAACTCTAAGTGCGAAAAATAAAAAAAATGAGCGGATTGAATTTCTGCCAGCTGTCGGCAACGACCTTACTTTCCGTCGGCGACGGGCTCTCTAAAGTGGCGTCGGCCACATTGTCCGTAGACAGCGAATTAACGCGTCGGCTCAATGGGGGGCGTTGGCGACGGCTGAGCAACCCGTCGGCGACGGCCTCCCAATTGCTGAAACGCTTCAGAATTTGTTTTTTGGCTGATTCGAGCATTACCTGGGTCCGTTTTCAGCCACACGGGTCCAGAGACTTCTCATTTTACCCACATTATCATTTCTTAGCATACGTAACCGTAAAACTTATGCCGTGAATACATTGTACATACTTATATTTACCAAAAATTTAAATCTTTACCTCTTAGCGGTCTTGGAGCGAGCACACTTTCGAGCGAGCCGTCAGTTTGAGTTCGAGCACTACTACTTGTGCTCGAATCCCTCAAACCTGGCTCTAATACCAACTTGTTACGCCCTTAACTTATCATTTTAAAAAGATCTTAACGTGGATAATAGATGTTAGAAATTTCGGCATGACATGTACGTAAATTGACCACTAACCCCTGTTTTATACAATAAACCATTTCTACATAAAACATCCTTAGCAAAACCCAAAACAGAACGTTAAAGTTGTTTACAACGAGACTACTACTGATAAGTTTTTAACCCAACCATAAAGACATTAAATACTACACAATTTAAAATACATAAGACCAAAAGTTTAGACCATGTTATATTCACTTATGACGGAAGCGTGTAGAGGGCGTAGATCAAGTGTGCTCATTCCAAATCGTCCGACCGCCTAACTTGAGGATTTACCTACATTCAACACAAATAAACAAATTAGCATTTCTTCACTAACACCATTAATTTAATACACCGATTCGTCTCTAATACGGTTTTGAATCATTCCATTACATCATTAACCGTTAAACGGTTCATTACTTACTTGCCTCATAATAGAGGCTAAATATACCTTTCTTAACATACCCATTAATAACGGATACTTGTATCTTTAACATATCTTTCATCCGATTTGTTCATGACGAACAATCGTATTCTTTACATTCATACACTTCACTCCAATCCGAGTAGATGGACCGAGTAAACTTTCATTCGTTACATACCTAACCTTCCATACCTGATTCGATTAGAAAGAACCGGATATGATGTATTATCTTTCGTAACTCATTCATTCCTCACAATCCGTTTATAACGGATTTTACTTCTACTTTCAAACGACCATAGATTTCAATTCTCACAACTTTAACAAATCAACACAATACAATTGTGACTATTATGCAAATGACAACATCATAAGAATAGAAATATGGTGTACACTAACGTACCTCGATCTTATGAGCTTTCCGACTTCCTAGCGTTGGAACCTTCTTCTTTCACACCTATAACAACACGTTCATTCACTTATTTAGTTCAACTAAATTTCATTCATTCTTCTTCCAAATCACGCATATTATTCTTTTAAGCATTTCATCAAACACTTGGCGGGTTTCGCATTTTCGGGACATTTACCCAACTAACTAAAACATGTATTTAAGCTAGTTCTTTTAATTATTCAACAATAATCAAGCAAACCTCATTCTATATCAATTCATCTAGTGTTTATACATCATTAATAGAATTATTCATCAATGATTCACATGCATGACACTACATAATCATCCTAATTCACATCTCAATTTCATAAAGTGGGTTTTGACTAGAATCTTTCAAATAACCTAGAATCAAACATGATTCTTGTTCTAGAAGGTAATCCTAACTCAGATTTCTCACATTCAAACACAAGAATTCAAGATTGGGTTGAACCCCTCATTCAACAAATCATGATTTCAGAAAATTAAACTTACCACTTTAGAAATTGAGGTTAGCTACTCGCATTTAGGGCTTCATGCATGAGATTTCTCCTTTGATTCAAGTTCAATTGCTTAATTTCTTGATACTAGGGTTTCCCCTCTTGTCTTGCTCCTCTGTTCGATCACCTAGAACCCAGATATGGGTGTTTTCTTTCAATTTTTTTATTTATTAGTTAAAACCTTTTAATTTATTACTTACACATTGAACCCTCCCACTTAGAAAGAGTGTTTAATTTAGGTTTTCCCATAAACTAACTACCATTTATCATATTTAATTAACTATGTTAAATTCTTTGTTTATTTTCGCTTATTATTATACTAAACATTTTTGGGGTGTTACATGATAAACCCTATTTTATTTAAATAAAACATCTCTTTATTTTAGATAACTTTATTGCCACTTTTCCAAGACTTCAGTGCTGTCTAGCTGGCTTCTATTTGGCTTTCACATTTTGTTACCTGAAACGCGTTTAAAAACATTTTGTCAGTGGGAAATACTGGTGAGTGAATCCCAGTTTAATCAAGTTATGTAAAACCATTGTACAGTATTGAGGGCGGTCGCGCAATTACATTTGTTTCCATCTACTTTAATTTCCACCCACGGTATTGTCAACCCTACTTGTGGTCATGTTACTCCTCGCAAGGTAGTAACAAATTTTGTATACAAAACCCCAACATACCGACGATAATTGTAGAATACAAATACTCAATAACTGTTTAATATATCATTAATTAAGTGAGGTTTTGTAAAAACAGTTTGCAAAAAGGAGATTACTCACATTGCTGTCTTAGATTTTCTTTAGGGATTTTCTGATGATTATCTATTAAATACACAAACGCACAAGCGTTAGTATAATAACCCAATATTTACATTAGTAATACCCTCCCCGAGATGGCATTCCAACGACTACGTCGGGCAGAACCACGACAGCCGTTACGGAACCCTGGATCAATCGGGCAGCGTATCTAATACGTAACCGGGGTTATAATACTTATAACAGGGCAGAACTTTGTTAATTAGGGGGGGTATTTATGCCCGAGAGTATAATAGCTATGTAGAATATTGAGAGAGAGATTGAAAAGTTTTGAACGATTTCGACTGAAACCACTCGACCCTATTTATAGTGCTGATACAGCACTACCTTGCGGCCCGCGTAGCTCGAAGGTCAATCCTTCGTGGCCCGCGACATAGGGGGTAGGGCCTAGCTGCGTTGATTCTCCAGTTGTAGACTTGCCACGATGCTGACACGTGGCACGCTAGGGTATCGCCCTGACTTTGGGTTGTCGCGGCCCGCGTAAGCTCAGGCTTACTTCTACGCGGCCCGCGAGCGACACCAGGATTTTGTTTTTATTTAATTTTTAAATATGTAAGGGTATTTGGGCTCGGTTTTTGCATGCGAGGTGTATTTTACGGAATATTGAGATATTCTAATTATTTTTAGGGTGTCGGATTTATTTAGGAGGGTTGTTATAATTGCAAAGGATGTTAGGTCTCTCAACATCGTCAACCAGGTTCTAGAGGCTGGAGGATTAGGGGGATATGGATTGTCTTACGTAGGTGGTCTGAGTGTATTGATCACGCTACACAGTAGGCAAGATGCCAATGAAACGATTGTCTCTTCTGCAAGTGTGTTAGCCAGTGTCTTCCAGAATTTCATGTATGGAACAGCGAGGAACTACTAACAGAGCGTATTGTAACCATACGAATCTATGGTGTCCCGTTCCTCTTAAGGGACAACACGTTGTTTGACCGGATCGGGTCGGTTTTTGGCAAAATCGCTAAACCATCAGATTTCTCATGGCAATCTCATGATAATTCTGAAGGAGTGTTACAATCGTAACATCTCAGGGGTCATGCATTAAGGAAAGAGTGATTTTAAACTAGAAAAATCGTAAGATAGTTGTATGGGTTTTGGAACTTTCGGGTTGTTGGGCACCGGAGTTTGAGTTCGAAAAATCAGCCGAAATGTCTGAATGGGAATCAAATGATGATGGGGACCAAAAGGGTGACGAGTCGGTGGAGGATGGAGAAATCGAACAGACACCAGAGAACGAGACACCACAATCGAAATCGGAAGTCGGGGAGTCGCCGGAAGTTGATATTCCGACGCCAAACTTTAGAAGATCTTTGGAAAACGAAGAGGTGCTGGACAATAATTATGTTTCTCACATGCATGAGATGCATGGGGATAGGGATACGGCGGCTCCAGTTCCAAGGTTCAATAATGTGCAAAAGGGTGCGGCTGTAGAAAAGGTGATACCTGGTAACACTAAAATTTCAGACTCTAAAAATAAAAATCCTAGTTTTAATGATACGCACGAAGGTATGGCAGCTCATGGGGATAATAAAAATAATAATAAAGGGGATGAGGTAGATTTTTTTGGAGATGGTCACCAGACCCCACTTGATGTGGGAAAGGGTACATTAAATGGGCCTGTACAATTGGGTCTAAATGGGTCTCAAACTTTAGGAAAAAGATCCAGGTTGTTTAGGAGCCCTCCGTCATCAGGCTCTTTTCAGGGTCCACCAGAGAAGTTGCAAAATGCTGGCACGTTTAACTGTGATAACGAGATTGACCTAAACACCCCTGTCAACATTCCCTCATCAAGCCTAAACGAACAATCACAATTTCAATCGGAACCGGTGGTTCAGTGCGACTGCCGCATGGAGGTGGGCGTCCTACAATCTACGGATGTCGGAGAGCCTGATGTTGTTCATCAGTCGCGAATTCATACAGTGAATGCTGAGATTGAAGCTACTACCGATTTCAGCACACAGATTGGAATGTGATGCAACAGTTTATTAATGAATTATCTAACAATAAATATAAGGGGTCTGGGCGATCTTAGAAAACCCAGTTAGATTAGAGGATTAAAAACAAGTAATGGTGTGCATTTTTTAGCTGTCCAAGAGACAAAATTGAGCAACACAGTAAGTTTTCTACTCAGCAATTTTTGGGGTAGGACAATTTATGATGCAGAGTCGGTGGATGCGGTTGTCTTATCGGGGGATTAATAAGCATGTGGAATCCTCTAGTTTTTAAGAAAGAGGATGTCATAAAACATCGACGATTTTTAGTAATTTTTGGATGTTTAGTTCAATCTGGAATAAGGCTTAATGTAGTCAATATCCACCCCCAAATGACGCTCTATCAAGGGGGTTGGTATGGACTGAGTTGCTCAACATAAAAAACTCGTTGGATGGGGCGTGGATAATTATGGGTGATTTCAATGAGGTAAGAGATCCATCGGAAAGGCTTAATTCGGAGTTTGTCCGGTCATCGGCTGAAAATTTTAATACATTTATTCTGAACGTCGACCTTCATGAGTATAATATGGGCGGGTCAAAATTCACATACATGTCCGATAATGGCGAAAAGTTAAGCAAGTTGGATCGGGTATTGGTGTGCAGCGATTTTCTCAATCTTTGGCCAACGGCGGCACTTTTGGCAATGGGTTGGGAGTATTCAGATCATCGGCCTTTGTTACTATCTATGGTTCAAACCGATTTTGGTCATGTACCGTTCAGATTTTTTAACTCTTTGCTAGAGGTACCGGGTTTCACGGAGTATGTCCTTAGTTTGTGTAGTAAATTCACATTCATGGGGATGACGGATAAAAGGCTTGATACAAAACTTAAGTGGGTAAAAAATAGACTAAAAGAATGGAATGTCGCTGTAAAAATGAGCTCAGAATGGGTGCTTTTGGATTAAAAAAAACAACTTCTATTCTTGGAGGAAGTGGCGGATAGTAGGGGTCTTAATAAAGAGGAACTTTTATTGTGGGCAGATTGTCGACGGGTTGTTATTATAACAACCCTCCAAAATATTTTCGAGACCCTAATATATTTTAAAATATCCCTATACGTCCTAAAGTACACCCTGTCTGCGAAAACGAGCCCCGAATACCCTTACTATTATTAAAATTAAATAAAAACGAATTTTAATGGTCTCTTGCGGGGCGCGTAAGCCACCCCCTTGACCTACGCGGGCTGCGAGCGAGTGATTGGTGGCATGACCCCAGGCCGCCATGTGGCGGGACACACGGACAACCTATACTCGTGACCGGACGAAGCTAAACCCTAGGCGACCTATGTCGCGGGCCGCGAAGGCCTAGCCTTCTTTCTACGCGGGCCACGAGATAAGGCGAAGAGTCGCCTATAAATGGAGGCTCTCAGCCTTCAGTTTCCGATCATTCAAAATCTCTTTCTCTCTCTAAGTTTCTGCATAGTAGACATAACCTCCGGGCATAATACCCCCCCCCCCCTAATTAATAAAGTTCTACCCCGTTGTAAGTATTATAACCCCGGTTACGTATTAGATACGCTGCCCGATTGATCCAGGGTTCCGTAATGGCTGTCGTGGTTCTGCCCGACGTAGTCATTGGAATGCCATCTCGGGGAGGATATTGCTAATGTAAATATTGGGTTATTATACTAACGCGTGTTCATTTGTCTAAATTATAGATAACCACCAGGAAACCCTTAAAGAAAACCT
Organism: Helianthus tuberosus; assembly: GCA_030545235.1. Taxonomy (NCBI): domain Eukaryota; kingdom Viridiplantae; phylum Streptophyta; class Magnoliopsida; order Asterales; family Asteraceae; genus Helianthus; species Helianthus tuberosus. The sequence goes on from CM060442.1 coordinate 166,520,112, forward strand.
AAGACAGCAATGTGAGTAATCTCCTTTTTGTAAACTGTTTTTACAAAAACCTTAAATATTTTACAATGTGATTAAGCAGTGATTGAGTCTTTGTAGTTTTCAATTACCGCCGGTATGTTGGAATTTTATATACAAAATGTGGAACACGTTACCATTGGACAAAGAGTTAGCCAATGTGTAATATGACCCACCAGTCAGGATTGACAGTACCGAATGAGTAATTGTGTAGAAATAAACATTGTAATCGCTCTCAATACTGTTAAAAGATAAAACTCTTCTTGATGAAACTCGAATTCACTCACCAGTATTTCCCACTGGCAAAATGTTTTTAAACGCGCTTCAGGTAACAAAATGTGAAAGCCAACTAGAAGCCAGCTGGACAGCACTGAAGGCTTGGAAAAAGTGGCTATAAAAGTTACCTAAATAAAAGAAGATGTTTTATTCAATAAAATAGGGATTTTACCTATGAAAATGTTTTGTAATGAAAACTTGGGTTTTATCCCAATATGTTTAATATTATAAAAGTATGGTATTTACTCTGATAAAATATTTCCTAACTACGGTCCTGATGTAATTTCCGCTGCCAAAATAATAATCAAAGATACCACCGAAACTGGTCTCGCGGCCGCCCGTTCCCGGGACAGATAGGGGACGGGGGTTGCGACAGAAGGTGGTATCAGAGCTAAGCCACTGATTCAGCCACAGAAGTGTTCTGTTGACATCAAGATATTATTCAAATTGTTAGGAAATTTATTATGGAAATACGTGCATATTTGTATTTTATTGTTGTGTGTTATTTGACTATTTGTTAGTTTATAGTATGAGTGATCAAGGACCCTCCGACGCCTATCGTCAGTTGTCCAACTCACCTAGGAGTGAAGGTACCTCTTCACAGCCTGCCCTCTCTGGGTATTCAGCTGACAATGAAGAAGGGATGTTTGTGTTTAAGGCTCAGTCTGAAGAGCCATTCCCTCATAAAAATAGAGGATGGTTCAGTAAGAGAGCACACGAGCGTAGGAAAAGAATGAAAAAGTTACAACAGCAACGAGTGCTAGCCGTCGCTAAAAGAGAAACCGATGCCCACACACAGGATATGCTTAATAGAAGCTTAGCCAATTTTCATATCCTAGCAACCACAGCTACCGACCCAAACCTGGAATAACTAGTAGCCCCTCAACCGTTACCCTTGTTTCCCACGCAGCCAATGGAAATTGAAAACAACCCAGAAAACCAAGTTCAAATGCATGATTTTAACACAGAGGAGATACCTAGGGTACCAGCACCCAATCCATTGGACCCAGACTATGATCCGTGGTTTGATGATCATAGGGACTATGTGCAACGCTACCACCTAACCGACGAACCCATGTCAAACTTAGCATCCTACCCAGGTCTGGACCCTCTAGATCCCTACTATGATAACGATGAATACATTAGGGAAATATTAGAGAATCCGTACCCTCAGGAGGAACCCATGCCCCAGTACCCAGAGCCAGTACCAGCACCTGCACCTCCAATGAGTGCAAAAAATGTGCAAGAACTCCGAACTTTCGGAGAAGAGATTTTAGAAAGTAGCGAGAGGATGAGACAGGTTGGAGAACGACTCGTCTGGAAGTACGAAGAGCGTAATATGGAGTTCTAGATGAACCCATATCAGTGAAAGTGATGGTGGAGATAGTAATAATAATAATAATATAATAATATATAATATGTGTGTATGAAAAAAAATATATAATATAATAATAATATATGTTGTAGTATAGATCACCTCGTGATTAGTGACGCATAATAGTATTGTATTTTATTTCCGTTGTATTGTAATAATTATAGATGCCTACTATAAGAAATAGTAAGTCGCAATGCTCGACGCTTTTGACCAATATATGTGTTGTGTGATTGTTTGCCTTAAAATATTATTTTGTGATATTAATAATTGGCAAATGTTTAAAATTCAGATGGACAACGAAGTGAACCAGGAAAACCAGAATAACGATAACCAGAGTAACAATAACCCGGATAACGAAAACCCAAACAACTACAATAATGGAAACCAAGTGGATAACAGTGCCATGCAACACATAGTGGCACAAGGATAATAGATGCGATGCCATATATTATCAAAACGGTTAAGGAAGCAGAAAATAAAAGTAAACGTGATAGTAAACGACCCACTGAACCTGAACACAGCGTAAACAATGGACCTATACTTCAAGTGCCCATTCCCAAAACAAAAAGAACCATGTCTTATGGTTGCTCTTATAAAGAATTCTGGTCTTGTAAACCAATGGAATTCTCGGGCAATGAAGGGGCCGTTTCATTTCTACGCTGGATAAAAAAGACTGAGGCAGTCTTAAGAATAAGCAAATGCGCGGAAGAGGATAAGATAATGTTTGCTTCCAATCTATTTAAGAATTCAGCGCTAGAATGGTGGAACACTATCCTCCAGTCTAGGGGTAGTGATAGGTTTACAATATGGAATGAGAGGAATTTAAGAACATGGTAGAAAGGAAATTCTGCCCTCCCAATGAAAAGGAACAGATAGCCAATAAGTTCCTAAACCTTAGGATGACTAGGGTAGATAGTAAGGGTTATACTACATTATTCTTTGAATATGCCCGAATAGTACCAACCCTTGCATCACCTGAACCAGTATTAATCTCCCATTACATCTGGGGATTAATTGGGGAGATTAGACATGTAGTCAAGACAGCTAGACCTCAAACCATAGAAGAAGCTGTAGAACTAGCAAACACCTTGACAGATGAATTAGTCCGTACACGAGAAGAGTATCAACGGAGGAACCTAACCCAGAAGCTTACCCAATAATTTCATTATGGAAATTCTAACTTTGGGAAAAATGTAGGTTCTACTTCTGCACCCTACTGTAGGTATTGCAAAAGGAAGCATTCTGGAAGATGCTCCATATACTATAACTTCTGCAAAATATCTGGACACAAGGAGGAAGACTGCAGGAAGAAGCCTAATAACAGAATATGCTACAACTGTGGAGAGCAAGGTCACATCAAGTCGAACTGTCCAAAACTAGCTCCAGTCATGAACAACAAGAATACTAAAAATGCTAGGGCATTTATTCTGACTGCAGAAGAAGCAAAGATGATCCCGGATGTGATCGCCGGAACTGCACCAATTGCCAAAGCACCTTACCGTTTGGCACCCGTAGAAATGCAGGAACTGAAGTGTCACATCCCAACCGATGGCGGAAACATCGGGGCATGGCAGTGAGTGAAACAGATTGTCCAGAAGGTTCCATAACAATTACCATTACCAATCAATTTAAAGTAACATGTCCCATACCATGTCTCAAAAGGTAAACAAATTATTACAGACAAAATCTAGGAAAATAGTTCTGTTCTGGCAACTTAGATTTTTCAAATAGAGCAATTGTTTATCTGCTTCTAGAGACTCTTGATTTCATTTGTACAGACAACTATTTGTTGGCCTCTAGAGCCTTATTCTAGCCTCGATTTCCTAGCAGATAAGCATCCTAAGCACCTGTCACATACGTTAAAATAACAGTCAATACACATAGTGTAAAGGCGAGTATACAAGTTTGATAATAGCATATAGAGTTCGAAGCGTTACGCATAACCAGCACGTACATAAAGTAAAATGAGGCATGTTAGTTATCGACATGAACCTATCGATACCAATGACTGCGAGTTGACTGCCCAAGGTAGTTCGTAATACATGATCACCACTGTAATCCATGCAAATAATTGTCCTTAACAACCCCCGAGTTAACGGGTGCTGAGTCCAAACTAATAGTACTATCGTTGCTAACGCAGGTAGACAGCATTCCATGTGTAAACATAACAAACAAGCAATCATTAAGCCACGTATAACATGCGGTAACGGTTAGCGTTTAAGTAGTATTGAGTAGTGTGTTCGATGTGATTTGAATACTTGTAACGTATGTAACACCCAAAAGTGCATAAAGCAAAAAGGGATCGAGTATACTCACAGCGATGAATGGATTGAAGGGAGCGCTAGGGAGTAGGGTTAGCCTTATCAGAACGATAGCATAATGATAAGTGACGCGTAAAACGATGCAAGGTGTAGGTGGCTCAAACAATAGTTTGGTCGGATGGTAATCCGATCGGACGGTCCGGTCGTGCGGATGACAATCCGTTCGGATGGTCATCCGGTCGGACGGTAGTCCATCGGATGACTATTCGAGTGGATTGTTTCTTCCTTTGAGAAGGATGTGTTTGTGTATGATGGCTTGACTTTTGAAGTTTTCCGTTGTAGTATTTTGAAAACATAGAAGTACCTCTACCTTTCAAGTTGGTCGATCGGACGGTCAGTCGTGCGGATGACAATCCGCTCGGATGGCTGTCCGGTCGGACGACGACTCGAGTGGCGGGGTTTCTTAGTGAGAACAAATCCACAACAGGTTGTCACTCGGTCGGACAACAGTCCGGTCGGGTGGCATCCTTAGTGCATTGAACATGTTGAAAATTGTTTAAGTGCTAAAGTCCAAGTATCTCATGATCCGAAGAGTAATCCGGTCGGATGGTAGTCCGATCGGATAGCAATTCGTTCAATACTCAAACTTCAGATAAGGTTGGTTAAGTGTGGGACTTAAGGTGCAAGTCACTCGGATGACCTAGTCGCTCGGATGGATTATCCGTTCGGACAGTAGTCTGGTCGGATAGCAATCCGTGCTGGTCGTTCCGTTCGTCTTTCACTTAGCCGTTTTGATTGTTTGTTGCTTTTATCGAGACGTTTTGACAACGTGCTAACCAACAGATCCCCATCTTGACCCAAGTGACCCGATCAAACAGGAATCACCCTAGTTCGATCAGTTAACCGGTTCAAGACGGTTGTTCTTGGTTAACCCAAAATCAGTGGGCCCGTGAGTAGAATCCAGATCTTGAGCTAGCACAACACTAAGAATAAGTAGAAAACTAGAGCAAGGTCCGATTCTATTGGTTTTTGAGTGCATTGAGTGTAAAAGAGTTGAAAGGAAGTTAGAAACCATCTTTCAATCCTTTTTCACCATGAATGCGTCTAGATCTATGCAAGATCTTTGTTTATTTGTGTGGAAATCGATTAGATCTAAGTTGTTCTTGGTGGATTGAGGCCAAAACATGAAGTTCTTCAAGAACTCATGATGACGTCATCCTAGAACACCTCAAATCTAGTGATTTCATGATTAAAAGTTAAGATTCAAAAGATAGAAAGGTGTAGGAGTGCGTGTAGATCAAGGAAGTACGAGATTTAGGACGAGATCTTACCGGAATCGAGAGAAATTGAAGAAAAGGTGAGGAGCACGGGCTGTTCGGACGTCAGTTGCCAAAAGTGGTAACTATGAGAGTGACATGGGGTATTTATAGGATACCCAAAGTGGAAAGTGTGGGTAGGTCGGATGGCATCTCGCCTGGATGACTGTCCGGTCGGATGTCATCTCGGTCGGATGGCAACCTGGCACCACTATCAAGTGGCAGCCAGGTCGGATGGCAATCCGGCCGGATGGCACTTGGTTTGGGTGTTTGGCGCGATTATTTTTTTTGCTGCTTCGATTGCGATTGCGGGCGTTGCGATGCGATAGATTTTCCTAGTCAAATTACTTTTAATCCCAACTACTATATCTAACATACAAGCATCCTTACTTCGTATTCGATTAGCGTTTGCGATTTGATTGCGATTGAGTTCGATTGCGTTTCGATCGATCACCACACATAACATAAATAACATGCACAAGCAACACATAAGGCACACACACACGTATAATAATAACCAAAGTGTAATTCGAGTTGCGAGTGAGATTGCGATTCGATGTTGATTGAGTTAGATTGATTAGCGTTTAGTTGACTTTATCGCATTGTTACTTCCTATAGTTCACAGTCGTATGTCGATTAAATAACGAATAACACATGTCGATTGCTGTAATTATTGACACTTACTCCACATAATACAGCTAAAATAAACACATAAAAGAAATCCACTACTAGTCAAGTCGTGCAAAATCGGTCGTTGACTTTGACCTTGACTTTGACTTTGACTTCAGAAACACGGGGTGTTACAGCCTCCCCTAGTTGAGGGAATTTCGTCCCGAAATTAGTCCGAAGCCGTAACAAACAACTGCGGGTACTTCACCTTCATGTCGCTTTCGAGTTCCCAAGTGAACTCTGCGCCTCGTGTGCCTTCCCATCGGACTTTCACATTTGGAATGCGCGAGCGTCTGAGCTGCTTGGTTTGGCGATCCATGATTTCACCAGGCTTTTCCACGAAGTGTAATGTTTCGTTCACTTGCAGATCCTCTAATGGAACATGTAAGTCATGGTCGGCCAGGCACTTTCTGAGGTTTGAGACGTGGAAAGTCGGGTGAACGTTGCTAAGTTCCTCCGGTAGTTCGAGTCTGTAAGCCACTTTGCCGATTCTTTCCAGAATCTTAAAGGGTCCAACGTATCGAGGCGCGAGCTTTCCTTTCTTGCCGAATCCGACCACACCCTTCCAAGGTGAAACCTTTAGGAGTACGTAGTCACCAACGTCAAATTCAACGGGCTTGCATCGTCTATCGGCGTAACTTTTCTTACGATTCCGAGCTTTCATTAGATTGTCTCGAATTTGGAAAATCTTGTCTGTCGTTTCTTGCAATAGCTCGGGACCGGTTAATTGCGAATGACCAATCTCATGCCACACAATAGGCGATCGACATTTTCTTCCGTATAAAGCCTCGAATGGTGCCATTTGAATGCTTGAATGATAACTGTTGTTGCACGAGAATTCGACTAACGGCAGGTATGTATCCCAATTACTGATGTAAAGGAAGCGGTATGTTAAAAACTTGTAAAAAATAGTTAAATAAAAGATGACTCAAAAATAAACTTTAGACATGCTTTGGCCTAATAGGTATCGGTACTCTCATTGATAGTCCCCAGGTAGGCAACGGGTCCTTTTTTTGGATTTGTACGAATGCCAGCCTAGACAGGAGTTCTCAACTACCGGTACTTAACCCTTCCAGTTACTACATGTCCGGCACAAAAACGCATTTTTACAAATAAAATACAAAAAGACAACTTTAAAAATAACTTTAAACTAGAAAATCTAAGTTTTAAATTTATAAACTGGACTCGATCTTAAAACTAAACCACACAACCGGCAAGTGTACCGATCAGTATAATATAGTTAAAGGAAGTCCGAATGTCGAACCCACAGGACACTATTTAATTACGTTAATTAATTTATTTACACTAAAAATTACACAACAATAAACATTTATATATTTTTGTATTTTTGTTTGAAAGGGGGGGTTTTGCTTTTAAAATAAAGATTTGCAAATTAATTAAAATCTATTTAATAATGATGAGCTAAAAACAAATTAAGGAAAAGGTTTAGTTTTATGGTGATAAAGGACTATCTAGGTTGGAATCCCACTTGTTAATAACATATTTTCTACCGGATAATTGTGTGATATGAAACCGGGATCTTTAAATATTAAATGCTAAGAGAAAACGTATAGGATTCCCAATCCTTCTCGGGAAGACACCTATGTAACTCTAAAGACTTATTTTTATTACCGGTTGACTAGATTTCCTTTCGGTTACCTAGTTTTCTAGAAAAGTGCTTGGAAAGACTAACTACCTCTCGGTTAGAAATCTAAAGCAATTTAAGAAACTTGATTTGGTTTAATAGACAAGTAATGATAATGAAACTAAAACCGGGTTTCTTTCAAAACACAATCCTAGTAATTTACCAAACTAGACCTATTAATATCTTTATACCTTTCGGCGCTAAGGATAGTAGAACATTGAAACCGGACTAATTCTTGATCATTATTTCTGTGGTTTATTGGCCATTTTACCATAAGATTACTCAAACCCGCTAAGACTTGAAAATCAACATTAATTCTTTTTATGAAAGACATTCAACGGAATTTATGTGAAATAAATTATCAAAATATTAACCAAGTTAAAATATGCATATACACCAAACTAGAAACTTAAATTATTTACTTAACTAGAACAAACCATAATCACACAATAACCGGTAAAAACTACATTTTTAACAAGTGTTCATCATAACCTAGATAGTTTTAAGTGTTTAGCCAAGCATCATGGTTATGAAAATCATAATAACAATACTTAAAAAAGAATTGTTGGAAACAAGCCTTATGTCTTCACTTCAATTGTCTTCAGATTGTTGCCAAGTGATTCACAGAGCTTAACCAGCTTCAAAACTCTTTCCAAATTTTCCTCCGGTTATGAGTTTTCCCCCTATTGAGCCGCGAATATGATCTTTTTATACTACAATTCTATTGCGCTACCTTTTCTTTTTAGTTGTCAAGCCACTAAACCCATTATGTTGTGGAGCCCAAACAAAATAATAATAAACTTGGCAGTATCTCCAACAAATATATGTAGGCTTTTGTCTTCCAACAATAATAATAATAGTAGAAAGAGTGGGATCTTTCCCTATTAATAATATATATATTAATGATAATTCCTAATATGCAGCCTTTTATCTTGTGTCGCCCCCAAAAGAAATAATATGGTCGCCCACTTTCCTCCAGTCATATAATCCTTTTCTCTTTTGATGATGAATGATGCATATTATATATATATATATATATATATATATACTAGCAGGGACCCGCGCGATGCGGCGGCGATGACAATTTACAACCCGGTTGTTGTTCATAGTTAGTTTATCAATCACTTCGTAATTTTCTGTATAGTACGCCTGTATCGTTTTGGTTCATTACAGTAATGGTACGACACCGACATTCGATATAGCAATACAAAAAGATATGCCAATTGGGATATTCACAACTTGATTTTAATGAAAAACGTAAACATAATACTCAAAACAAAGACAGGCCTAGTCATTTACCCGCGCGATGCGGCGGGGGTGGCGATTTACAATAGGATACTCGTTTACCGTTAGTTTATCAGTCGTCTCATGATATATTGTATAGTACTTAAGTTTGTTTACTAAGTTTTTTTATTTTTCTGTACATATATATATATATATATATATATATATATATTTCTAATAACATCATAATCTAGTTTCTTTTTATAAAACATCACTCTAAGATATAAGAAATTAAGAATACTACCATACACTTGATTTACAGCATCATAAAATAATATCAGTAAAAAACAGGAAAAGGCTTTGCATTTAGAGTTTACTTTAGGCCTCTCAAAGCATTGAGTCGGCTCTGACCAAAACATTACATTGTCTGCTTGAGATACTATCAAAATTAGAATCACACCAATGAGACCATTCTAAGGATAGGAGTTTTGATCTATTCTTCACCCACAAGAAACTTGTTTTCTTAATCTCCGGTTCTTTTCGATAATAAGATTTTTTTATCCAGATAATTCTTTACAAAACTTTGTTAACTATGATTGATCAAACCGATTAAATTACAATGATGCTATATTTTCTTTTTTATAAAGATTAAACTATCATTAGAGATCAAATCGACTTCATCGTATTTGAGATTAAAGGTGTTCTTGTTTAGTTTATTGGTAACAACTAACAAGTGATAAATTTTAGTGTTTTACAGATTTACAATACAAGAATCACCGAAACCTAAAACCAGACTATTATAAACTTGTTCGGACTCTAACCTGGACAGTAAACTGAATAAAAACATATATATGAATGAAGCCGTTTAAAGGTTGAAAATTATATTATAGTTTAATGATAATAAAAAGTTTAATGTACTAAAGGCTGGTGTTTCATGTAGCAATGAAGAACATTTTCAGCTGTATGTTTCTGTACAATTTGTACTGGAGGGGCAATGGATTGTTACCCACTCCATTAAAAAATCCTTTTTATTCTTCTACTCTTTTTTTTTTTCACTTTCTCTGTTTGGTTTTTAGTTTATATCGCAAGTGCTCCGTCATTGATCTGGTTATCATCAGAAGAAGAATCCGCAGAAGATTTAGGTTTCGACATGATCCGAGAGAAACCATAACCAAGAGAACTTCCACTTGTTTCCGACAGCTGCATAATGCATCATAAAGAAAGTCAATTAAAAGGGAAATGTTGTGGTACAAGATGCATTAGGCAACACAGTAAAATTGGATACCTCTGTAAGCTCTGACAGGTGGCGAGATTTGAACTCATTGATAGTGGCTGCTATCTCTGACATTGGCAATTTTGCCTATAAGACCATGTGTAGTGGTAACAATTTATAATGCCCCCACCATGGGGCATTATCCGACACGTGGCATCCTACTCACACTTGGGCATTATAGCAAAAGTGGTGTAGTGGGCATAATGCCTAATAATGCCCCTACCAATTATTAAAAAAAAAAAAAAAAAAAAAAAAAGCAAACACTTCCTGATTGGTGGGTCAAACTTTGACACATGCAAAAGTGGAATTCATTAGTTAAAGCAAATCATCACACAGCGTTATGATTAAAACGCCGGCCACCATTTTTTCAATTTTTTTAAAAAAATAACGCCCCATGTAATGGGGGGATGGGCGTTTTAAGGCCTTTTTTTTCAATTTAAAAAAAAAAAACGCCCCACTACGGGTGGTCTAAAACAAAATATGTTAAGAACATTCAAAACCCAACATGTAGAAACCATAAAAGAGATTAGTTATACTTTTATATAATAGAATATATGGCTAAAACCAAAAGCAACAAGATTTATAGTCTATATCTACCGTTAAATGCAACTAACTTAGCATTTAAGTGATATCAACTGAACATATTTGATCAATCAACTAATCACTTGTGCAAGAACAACATATGCTAACAGTAAGCTTGGTTCTAGGGTCTCAGGCACAACCTACAACATTATATAACTAAAAGTCATAAGGCATTATATACAATGTGTGAAATACTTCACATAGAGAATATAGGATAACGGTGATTGGAAACCTTGATCCTTGTTTTTCAACATTTTATTTACTTTTGAGTAAAATGTCATTTTCGTCCCTGATGTTTGGCCAGTTTTGCGACTTTCGTCTAAATGTTTGTTTTTCGCATCTGGATCCAAAAGGTTTGAAATTTTGCCATTTTAATCCGGCTCATTAACTCAATCTATTTTTCTACGTTAGGTCAGGGGTATCTCCATATTTTTTATTAATTTTAAGGGCAATTCAGCCTTTTTCACTTAAAGGGCAATACTTGTACATTATGCTAAATGCTTGTACATAAAGGGAAAAAGACCGAATTGCCCTTAAAGTTAACATAAAAGACAAAAGTACCCCTGACTTAAGGGGAGAAAAATGGATGAAGTTAATGAGCCGGATGACAATGGCTAGATTTCAAACCTTTTGGATCCAGATGCTGAAAAACAAACCTTAGGGACGAAAATGGCAATTACTCTTTTACTTTCTAACAAGAGTAAATTACGATTTGGCCCCTGTGGTTATATCACGTTTACCCTTTTAGCCCAAAAAGAAATCTTTGAACATCTGAGCCCCCAACGGTTTTTTTCTAACCCTTTTGGCCCCTAAAAGTAAATAGATGGGGTTAATGTTAGGGGCCAAAAGGGTTAGAAAAAAAAGACGTTGGGGGCTCAGATGTTAAAAGATTACTTTGTGCTAAAAGGGTAAAAGTGATATAACCACAGGGGCCAAAATCTTAATTTACTCTTTTAATAAAAGTAAGATAGTAACAGTAGAAATACCGCGGTAACCCCAGCGTTTTCCAAATTGATCCCATGATCAACATCATGAGCACGCACAAACGTCTTGACGTTAGGGAAATACTTGTTGAGAGCCAAAACGGTTCTATAATTTGCACCAGGTGAATCTAATGTAGTAGCTGCAGCACAAGCTCTATGAGCACCAACTTTATGCAACACCTATAAGTTCAGGGGAACAGAAAACCAGTTCAGAATTTGAGCTTACATGTGCATTTTTACTTAAAGTTGCGTATAGCTTCTTCACTTCTCGACTACCAGCATCACCAAAATACACAGGTAGGTCAAGTGCATGTCAGTATGTCCGTTATATTGTGCAAGAAATAAATGAAGCTGGGCGATGATCTGAAAGAATAAAAAAGTCGACAAGTTTAAGAAAAACATTAAATTTACATTTTTTTATAACGAATGTAATTGAGAATGGTGCTAAACCTGGCCAACACGTCCGAACCACATATAATGATATGATCTTGTAAATCATTTGTCTGAGAAAAAAAAAAACCATGCCAATATTATGAACCGATAACATAACAGAAAATTTACTTGTGTATGGAATTTTACCTCACTCTCATCAGGCAATAAACTACAGACATCATGCTGGTCAAAATTAGATGCTATAGATTGGCCACCAGCAGCTACCCATGGTGTAAGGGCCATTTTGACCCAAACACTTAAGAATGGGTCGATTTGGACTTTTAATACAAGGCAATGGGTTATTAATTTTTAAAACATCTCGTTTTGACCCTAATTGATTTTTGTCAAAACCTGTTCTAATCCAAACCAAAATGACCATCTTTTAGAATGGCCTGTTCTTAACAAAACCCATTCTGACCCGTTACTCGGCCAACCCAAACCAACCCACCCGTTTTGCCAGGTACATACGAGATCATGTTTGTATCAGATGAAAGTTTATGTCATGAAGAACCTTTATAACAACAGGTACAACTTTAGGTAGGCTAACAGGTAAGAGCAGTCCTCTACGTGCCTACTCAGCCAATGCCAAGCATCCACCATGCCATGATCCATCACCCTGCAGAGTACATAAAAAGACAAAAGGTCAGCAAATCAAGCAGAAACCAACATACAGGAAAAGAAAAACAGGTGGATGTCTGCCATACCTTTTACCAAGTGAAAACAATTCTAATACAGACAAGAAGAGCTTGCTAGCCCTTGCGACTTTTTACCGCAACTGGTGCATTTTAGCTTGCTAGCCCTTGCAACTTCCGACTCTAAATTCTTGACTGTTCCTTTATGGAAGTAAATCTGAGGAGCCCTGCAATTGTAAATGTCATAGGTAAATATTCATCAAATTAAAACTTAATATTTAAACTTAATATTCCTCATGTTCTCAAAGCTAAAAACATAAATGGAATTATATTGCTCTACAACCTCCCGAATGGAGTTCACAATGTTCTCTTTATGCTCTCTCCCTTTCTTCTTTGTCTTCGACTGCGTCACTGCATTCAACAACAATACACAATTTTTCTAAAAAACAGGCCCAAAACATAAAACAGCTACACACGATAAAAACTTAAAACTTTTAATAATACTTTTAGAAGATCTACACTATGAACAAATTTAGTACCTGTGAAGCGTATAAAGATTCCGGACACACTTATCGGCATCAGGAGATAAATATTTCCCATTCTCCCTGTCTAGGTCGAGCTCAAGTGGAAATTCGTACCGATTATTTATCTACATAGGAATCAGAACAGGTTCATGAAAACTAATGTCTAAAAAAAAACAGGAACATAAAAGAGCTAAAATTACTCTAGGAAGTGGAAAAAGTTCTTCGACACTTACGTTTACCATTGTATCACTCGTGAAGTCATATTCAAAACACTTTAGCCGGAGTATAAGAACATGTGGGAAATCATTAAACAACACACCCTTCTTAGCATCCTGAATTAAAACAAACATGTGAGCTTCACCCAAAACAACTTTTTAGGTTAAAAATATTATGAAGTATGAACTGATATTCAACCTGTAACCCATGTGCTTCAGCATGGTATTTATTGTCACCCTCAAGCCGTTCCACTTCAGCATATTTGTCAAAAGAAGAATAAACGCCCCGACAGCCTTTCACATCAAGTTGGTTTGATCTAATATAAAAATTTGTATGATGTTATTAACAGTATCATTAACTGTTTACGAACCAACACACTCAAGCTGCTTCACATATTCAGTACCATAAAATGAATATGTATTGTTTATTCTTGATTATTGTTAACTCACTGAAATTCATAACACATTCACAATAATCAAGAATAAATAAATTGAAACACGATTTACATAGGGTTATGGGTTTCTTAAGAAATCACCTCAACGTTGGATAAAGACACCAAAGAATGAACTTACAATCAACATATGCTTTATTTAGAAGCTTTGGTGAATGACTGAGTGCAGGATTTTGAGTCTTGGTTTTGTTCTATCAATGTCTGCACAAGACAACGATCACACAAAGTTAACTCAAAAGAAAATAATTACAACTTATTTTACCATTGTTTAACCCTAAATCAATGAAATAAGCTATACATCAAATTACACTATGTCGGAATTCAAGATTGCTTCTACTAAAGTCCATCCAAGAGTGTCATTTAGTGTAAAATCTTTAAATCAGTGAAAGTTCTTAAGAATTCAGAATAGTAATTCAAGTTGTGCAAAGGACAACGTAATTAATATGGAAGTAAAACGTCGTCTTAAAGAGCGATTTGTGTGTTTACCTTCATCTGAAACATGATTCCAGAGAGATTCATGGACAGAGAGTCACCTGATTCCGACCATTCTCCAGCAAATCTGTGGATCCCTTGTTCAAATCTGTGGATCCCTTGGTGCCTTCGACATCTGAAAAACATATAGAAACTACCGTCAAACATCATAACTTGCCATATTAGAGCCAGATATATTCATTAAATCAGAAGAAAGAAATGATTCTACAGGTATCAGTTCTTACCAAGTTGCCAGATAAAGCTTGTTTAAGCCCTATATCGCCAGAATCTCCACTTACAAAACCCTAGATCTGCTCATCAAACGGATCTGGTGATAGATCTCATGAAACCCTAGATCGCCGAGAGAGAGAGAGAGAGAGAGAGAGAAGAGAGAGAGAGAGAATATCTGATGGTTTTGTGAGATGTGTGAGGAATGAGAGAGAAAGGAATTGTTGATCCGTGTGAAGTCAAATGGACGGCTGAGATCGTGATCCGTGTGAAAAAAGTGAAAAAATGGACGGTTGATGATGAATCAGTTGAAGGGTAAAAAGTTTGTGTTTCTTGGTGCCTTAAGACTTGTACATTGTGCATTGAGGGTGTTTTCAACACCTTGCTGAATTACCATTCTGTCCTTCCTATATCCTTATTAAAGTAGTATAGATATATATATATATATATATATATGTATATTACGTCTTCAACAATAATAATAATAATATATATATATGCCTCCAATAATAATTTAGAGATAGCGGGTTCGGCCTAATCAAGGAAAATAGCGGCAATTTTAATTCGGTCACTAGCGCCCCACTCTGCCCAACTGGCTGGTCATTTCCTTATTACTCATTTTCGTTCCATTTGCACCAAGACCTGGCAAAACACAAAATAAAATAAAACAAACTGAAAACTAAATAAAAACAAATAAAAACCATACAATAATTATACATTTCACACAGGACAAATATGTGTATTTTACTACACATCAATTACCACCGAAGTCTATGACCCACGAACGGATCATGTCTTCAAGAGTACGAATTGTTCGTTCAGTCTGTCCGTCGGTTTGAGGGTGGAAAGCGGTATTTAGATTAAGCGATGTACCGAGAGCCTTTTGAAACGTTTCCCACAGTCGCGAGGTAAACCGAGCATCACGGTCAGAGATGATGTCACGAGGCGTCCCATGATTTCAAATGTTCTCGTTGGTGTAGATTCGGGCTAATCGTTCTACCTTGTAGTCTTCCCGTATTGGCAGAAAGTGAGCAGATTTGGTCAAACGGTCAACAACAACCCAGATGCTGTCGTGACCTGATGACGTGTGCGGAAGCTTTGTTATGAAGTCCATGGCTATACTCTCCCACTTCCACATTGGGATCGGTGGTTGTTCGAGTAAGCCAGAGGGTCTTTGGTGTTCAGCCTTGACTCTTGCACAAGTCAGGCACTTCCCAACGTAGAGAGCAATATCCCTTTTCATACCAGGCCACCAATACTTGTAGCGAAGGTCCTGGTACATTTTGTTGGCACCAGGATGAATAGAATACCGGGATTTGTGGGCTCGTCCATCAAAATCTGTCGCAAATCGGTCCGTTTAGGGGTCCAAATTCGGTCCAGAAAGTGGAATATCCCATTTGACTTATTCACAAGCTGGGCTCCATCGTGGTAGATTCGTTCCTTCTTCAGGGTGCGTTCATTAAAACATGCATGCTGAGCTTCGCGGATTAGGGTTTCGAGATCGTATTGGGCTTGGACGTTACGAGTGCTGAGCAAATAACTCCGTCTGCTGAGCGCGTTGGCAACAACATTTGCTTTGCCTGGGTGATAACGAATCTCACAGTCGTAATCGTTGAGAAGTTCTACCCATCGGCGTTGACGCATATTAAGTTCCTTCTGATTAAAGATATGTTGTAGGCTTCTATGATCGGTGAAGATCGTACACTTGGTACCATACAGGTAGTGTCACCAAATCTTTAACGCAAAAAAAAACTACGCCTAGCTCGAGATCATGGGTTGTATAGTTCTTCTCGTGAATTTTGAGCTGACGAGATGCGTAAGCTATAACCTTGTCCCGCTGCATAAGAACACAACCGAGACCAAGGTTGAAAGCATCACAATAGACAATGAAATCATCATTTCCATCGGGCAACGTGAGAACAGGAGCATTGCAGAGCATGTGCTTGAGCGTTTGGAAGGCAGACTCTTGTTCAGTTCCCCAAACAAAAGGCTTGTCTTTATGTGTGAGAGCGGTAAGCGACATAGCAATCTTTGAGAATCCTTCGATAAATCGTCGATAATAGCCCGCTAGTCTGAAAAAAGAACGAACTTCAGATGGGTTCTTAGGTGTAATCCAACTCTTAACGGCTTCAATCTTCGCTGGGTCGACGTGGATACCTTGACTATTGACAATGTGACCCAGAAACTGAACTTCCTCCGGCCAAAATTCACACTTGGAGAACTTGGCATAGAGTTGGTTCCCCTGGAGTAGCTCAAGAACCAAACGTAGATGTTGCGCGTGTTCGGCTTTCGATTTGGAATATATCAAGACATCGTCGATGAATACGATGACGAAACGGTCGAGATATGGCTTACACACGCGATTCATCAGATCCATAAAAACCGCGGGTGCGTTGGTTAGACCAAAAGGCATAATAACGAATTCGTAGTGGCCGTATCGAGTGCGAAAAGCGGTTTTGGGTATATCTTCCTCTTGAATGCGTAGTTGGTGATAGCCTGAGCGTAGATCGATCTTCGAGAAACACGTAGCGCCTTGTAGCAGATCAAACAAATCGTCAATGCGAGGCAGGGGATAGCGATTCTTGATAATCAATTTATTCAATTCCCGATAGTCGATGCACATCCTGAACGACCCATCCTTCTTTTTAACGAAAAGGACTGGCGCGCCCCATGGAGAGGTGCTCGGGCGAATAAAGCCTTTCTCAAGTAATTCCTGGAGTTGGTTTGAGAGTTCGCGCATTTCGGACGGCGCGAGTTGGTAAGGAGCCATGGCAATAGGGTTGGCTCCAGGAATGAGGTCGATACGAAAGTCGATATCACGACTTGGCGGTAATCCGGGAAGATCCTCTGGAAAAACGTTAGGAAATTCTCGAACCACTGGGACATCGTTTATTCCAGGCCTACCTTTCTTTTCCTTCTCCGCTACTACAATGTTGGCCAAGAAAGCTCTGTATTCCTTACGGAGATACTTGCTATCTTGGACACATGACATGAGCTTGAGACCTTTCGAAGCACTTTCGCCATAAACGCACAATAAATCACCATTCGCGAGCGAGAATCGAATCATCTTATCGAAGCACACAACTTCAGCATGGTTTTCGCGAAGAAAGTCTATGCCTACTATGACGTCAAAACTTCCGAGTTGCATCGGAATGATATTGATTGGGAAGATGTGATTGTTGAGCTCGAGAGTACAATCACGAAGAACGGAATTAACGGCGACAGTTCTTCCAGTAACGATTTCAACATCGAATGCCGAGTGGAGATGGGAGCGCTTATGACTAAGGAGTTTCTCAAATTCGAACGACACAAAGCAATTATCGGCTCCAGTGTCAAACAAACATGATGCATAAATACCATTCACAAGGAACGTACCATTGACCACGTTGTTGTCATCCTGGGCTTGGCGCACGTTGATGTTGAAAGTTCTGGCGCGTGCGGCTTGTTGTTGCTGCTGCTGCTGCTGGTGAGGCTGCTGCTACTGGGGCTCTTGTTTCACCACCCTGTTTGGGCACATGTTCACAAAGTGGTTGGGATCACCACATGCGAAGCAAACTCGGGCGTTGGCCGCGGGTGCCGGAGCTGCTTGTTGGCCTTGCGGGGCTGGGAGCAGAGCTTGATGAGTAGTGGCTTGAGCTGGGGCTTGACGGGGACCAGTACGGCAGTTGGCGGTGAAGTGGCCGTACAAGTTGCAGTGAGCGCAGAAACGACAGGCGAGACGCACCGGGTGATGATAAGAACATGTCGAGCAAGCCGGGTGAGGGCCTGTGTATGCGCGCTTTGCTGGCGGTGCATAAGTAACTGGTGCTGGTCGGTGATGAGGTTGCTGCTGGGCCGGTACGGCTTGAAGTGGAGCAGCAGTGGTAGTGACAGTAAAGTTCTTGTTGCTGGAGCTGCTGTTGTTGTTCTTCTTCTTTCGGCGTGAGGTCTTTGACGATTGAGCGGCGGCGGTTTCAGCAGTCGGTGTAGCAGTGACTTGATGTAGGTGCTTCGAAGTTTTATCCCAGACACCTGCCTTGACCCGCTTGTCGTTGATTTCAGCGGCCAGTAGGTAGGTTTCTTCGATCGTCTTAGTCTTAGCTGCTTGCACGAAATCTGCAACGCAGTCAGGCAGGGCTCGGATATACTTCTTGATTGCCATGTCAGAAGTCTTTACTTGGTCAGGACAGATGATACTGAGTTGTTTGAATCGAGCAGTGAGTGCAGCGTTTTCTCCATCCGTTTGCTTGATGTGCCAGAATTCATCTTCTAACTTGTGGCGTTTATGAGGAGGGCATAATTCTTCCAGCATGACCTCCTTGAGCTCGTCCCACGACAGACCGTAGGCCGCATCGTTCCCACGTTTGTTCCTCTCAGCCGCCCACCAGTCTAAAGCGCGGGACTGGAAGACGCCAGTTGCGTTGAGAGTGCGTAGGTCATCTGGGCAACCGCTCTGTCGCAGTGTGACCTCGATGGAGTCAAACCATTGAAACAAAGTTGTAGGGCCTTATTCTCCTGTGAACTCTTTCGGTCCACACGCCTTGAATTGTTTAAAGCTGAAAGCAGCTTTGGGAGTCTCAGTTCGGGATTCCTCATATTTTCGTATATCTCACTGGCGACTTGGGGTACAACTTTTGGCATTTACTTAGTGATCATGGCAGCAAGGAATTTGTCTGCTTGCTTTCGGCGAGCATCGCGGGAAGCGCGAGATCCAGATGACGACATTGCCTGCAACAGACATCGCCACATGACTCAACATGACATATTCGAATCTCACCTTACAATCCTATTGCTGCTAAAGCTCAGGAACACAATGAATCATGTATCGCCTAAACACATAGACACATAAGCACAGAGTCACGTAAACAGAGGAGCACGTAGGAACGTAGAGCACAGAATCCACAAAAACACATAATCATGTAATCACAAGATGCAGTCAGAATACAGAAACCTATCATTCACAGTTCGAGAGTGTTCGAGCATAGTGATCGCGTTTAGTATATCGAGTAGTGTAGTATAAGCGTATATCATAGTATAAGGTCGTCCACAATTTAGCGATTTGTCAGTGATCTGTAGTGTGTTGTGTGTTTAGCGGAAGCAAAAAGGCGTTAGATCGAAAACAGTAGTATCTCAAAACGCTAACAAATAAATGTAAACCACATAAATCACATAAAATTGATGAATCATCAGAGTCAGCAGTTGTGGCTCAGAATCGAAAACACATAAAAATCGAGAATTAGATCGTCTGTGGCTATTAGACATCGACTATCCAAAGTGATTCGACTATTCACAAGGGCTTGTTTTACACCTTTTGACCTTCAGGACTGTGCGTTTGCCTCGATTCTTGGGCGTTTGGCACATATCTCGTTAGTCATACCGTGACTTCAGGTCGTTGGAATCCGTTGAGACCTTGGTGAGAGTTTTGTAAAACCCAGTAAAAGTCGGAATAAGTCGTCAAGGTTAGGGTTTCACCCCTGTCTTAACAACTTCGTTCCTATTTTAAATAGAATAGAGGAGATTATTTATCAAAATATGGATTTCACTCCTGATTTGGCATCATTCTCCCCGTTGGTAAATAAAATGCGGGTTGATCAAGCAAATTTTAGCCGAGAGTTTGCGGTTTTCACACCTAATCTTGACTTAATCGCTTGTCTTCAATTGAAAATTCGAGTGCAGCGACAGTGTAGTATAGGCGAGAATAGCGAGAAATAAGCTCGTACATAATCCTTACCGGATATGCACAAGTCTGTCTGTTGGTTCCTAACTATAGACTAGGTCTCTAAGACTTCGACCCGAACTAGGTCGTGTCTTGCCTAATTCCCTATAGTTATGGCTCTGATACCAATCTGTCACACCCCAACCGATGGCGGAAACATCGGGGTATGGCACTAAGCGAAACAGATTGTCCAGAAGGTTCCATAACAATTACCATTACCAATCAATTTAAAGTAACATGTCCCATACCATGTCTCAAAAGGTAAACAAATTATTACAGACAAAATCTAGGCAAATAGATCTGTTCCGACAACTCAGATTTTTCAAATAGAGCAATTGTTTATCTGCTTCTAGAGACTCTTGATTTCATTTGTACAGACAACTATTTGTTGGCATCTAGAGCCTTATTCTAGCCTCGATTTCTAGCAGATAAGCATCCTAAGCACCTGTCACATACGTTAAAATAACAGTCAATACACATAGTGTAAAGGCGAGTATACAAGTTTGATAATAGCATATAGAGTTTGAAGCGTTACGCATAACCAGCACGTACACAAAGTGAAATGAGGCATGTTAGTTATCGACATGAACCTATCGATACCAATGACTGCGAGTTGACTGCCCAAGGCAGTTCGTAATACATGATAACCACTGTAATCCATGCAAATAATTGTCCTTAACAACCCCCGAGTGAATAGGTGCTGAGTCCAAACTAATAGTACTATCGTTGCTAAGGCAGGTAGACAACATTCCATGTGTAAACATAACAAATAAGCATTCATTAAGCCACGTATAACATGCGGTAACGGTTAGCGTTTAAGTAGTATTGAGTAGTGTGTTCGATGTGATTTGAATACTTGTAACGTATGTAACACCCAAAAGTGCATAAAGCAAAACGGGATCGAGTATACTCACAGCGATGAATGGATTGAAAGGAGCGCTAGGGAGTAGGGTTAGCCTGATCAGAACGATGGCATAACGATAAGTGACGCGTAAAACGATGCAAGGTGTAGGTGGCTCGGACAGTAGTTCGGTTGGATGGTAATCCGATCGGACGGTACGGTCGTGCGGATGACAATCCGTTCGGATGGTCATTCGGTCGGACGGTAGTCCGGTCGGATGACTATTCGAGTGGATTGTTTCTTCCTCTGAGAAGGATGTGTTTGTGTATGATGGCTTGACTTTTGAAGTTTTCGTTGTAGTATTTTGAAAACATAGAAGTACCTTTACCTTTCAAGTCGGTCGATCGGACGG
Organism: Helianthus tuberosus; assembly: GCA_030545235.1. Taxonomy (NCBI): domain Eukaryota; kingdom Viridiplantae; phylum Streptophyta; class Magnoliopsida; order Asterales; family Asteraceae; genus Helianthus; species Helianthus tuberosus. The sequence goes on from CM060442.1 coordinate 166,541,633, forward strand.
TCAGTCGTGCGGATGACAATCCGCTCGGATGGCTGTCTGGTCGGACGGCGACTCGAGTGGCGGGGTTTCTTAGTGAGAACAAATCCACAGCAGGTTGTCACTCGGTCGGACAACAGTCCGGTCGGGTGGCATCCTTAGTGCATTGAACATGTTGAAAATTGTTTAAGTGCTAAAGTCCAAGTATCTCATGATCCGAAGAGTAATCCGGTCGGATGGTAGTCTGACCGAATAGCAATTCGTTCAATACTCAAACTTCAGATAAGGTTGGTTAAGTGTGGGACCTAAGGTGCAAGTCGCTCGGATGACCTAGTCGCTCGGATGGATTATCCGTTCGGACAGTAGTCCGGTAGGATAGCACTCCGTGCTAGTCGTTCCGTTCATCTTTCACTTAGCCGTTTTGATTGTTTGTTGCTTTTATCGTGACATTTTAACAACGTGCTAACCAACAGATCCCCATCTTGACCCAAGTGACCCGATCAAACAGGAATCACCCTAGTTCGATCAGTTAACCGGTTCAAGACGGTTGTTCTTGGTTAACCCGAAATCGGTGGGCTCGTGAGTAGAATCCAGATCTTGAGCTAGCACAACACTAAGAATAAGTAGAAAACTACAGCAAGGTCCGATTCTATAGGTTTTTGAGTGCATTGAGTGTAAAAGAGTTGAAAGGAAGTTAGAAACCATCTTTCAATCCTTTTTCACCATGAATGCGTCTAGATAGGGCTGTAAACGAACCAAACGAACACGAACAAGACCTTGTTCGTGTTCGTTTGTTAAAAAATATACGTGTTCGCGAACCGTTCACGAACACTTGTCGAACAAGATTTTATGTTTGTGTTCGTTTGTTAAGGAAATGAACTTGTTCGTGTTCGTTTGTGTTTGTTTGTTAATTTTAGACAACTAACGTTGACAAACACAAATGAGCACAAACTAATGTTCATGAACACAAATGGAAACAAACGAAAACAAACAATCGTTCATGAACATAATATATAATACACTGACACTTATTAGATATTTAATTTGTCAGAATTAGAATATATTTAAATAAATATAAAAACTAAAAACACTAATTAACTATCGAACACAAGAGAACACGTTACCGAACGTTCACGAACATAAACGAACGAACGCCACCTCTGTTCGTGTTTGTTCATTTAACTAAACGAACAAAATATCTTGTTCGTGTTCATTTGTTTAATAAACGAACGAACATAAACGAACTTCCCTCCGAACGATTCACGAACTGTTCGCCGAACGTTTGGTTCGTTTACAGCCCTACGTCTAGATCTATGCAAGATCTTTGTTTATTTGTGTGGAAATCGATTAGATCTAAGTTGTTCTTGGTGGATTGAGGCCAAAACATGAAGTTCTTCAAGAACTCATGATGACGTCATCCTAGAACACCTCAAATCTAGTGATTTCATGGTTAAAAGTTAAGATTCAAAAGATAGAAAGATGTAGGAGTGCGTGTAGATCAAGGAAGTACAGGATTTAGGACGAGATCTTACCGGAATCGAGAGAAATTGAAGAAAAGGTGAGGAGGACGGGCTGTTCGGACGTCAGTTGCCAAAAGTGGTAACTATGATAGTGACATGGGGTATTTATAGGATACCCAAAGTGGAAAGTGTGGGTCGGTCGGATGGCAACCGGGCACCACTATCAAGTGGCAACCCAGTCGGATGGCAATCCGGCCGGATGACACTTGGTTCGGGTGTTTGGCGCGATGAGTTTTTTTGCTGCATCGATTGCGATTGCGGGCGTTGCGATGCGATAGATTTTCCTAGTCAAATTACTTTTAATCCCAACTACTATATCTAACATACAAGCATCCTTACTTCGTATTCGATTAGCGTTTGCGATTTGATTGTGATTGAGTTCGATTGCGTTTCGATCGATCACCACACATAACATAAATAACATGCACAAGTAACACATAAGGCACACACACACGTATAATAATAACCAAAGTGTAATTCGAGTTGCGAGTGCGATTCGATGTTGATTAAGTTAGATTGATTAGCGTTTAGTTGACTTTATCGCATTGTTACTTCCTATAGTTCACAGTTGTATGTCGATTAAATAACGAATAAAACACGTCGATTGCTGTAATTATTGACACTTACTCCACATAATACAGCTAAAATAAACACATAAAAGAAATCCATTACTATTCAAGTCGTGCGAAATCGGTCGTTGACTTTGACTTTGACTTTGACTTCAGAAACACGGGGTGTTACATGAAGAAACAATTAGATGAATTGTTGCAGAAGGGACTCATACAGCCAAGCTCATCGCCATGTGGAGCACCGATTTTATTCGTTAAAAAGAAGGACGAATCAATGCGTATGTGCATTGACTACCGTGAATTGAACAAAGTCACGATTAAGAATCGATATCCATTACCAAGAATCGATGATCTGTTCGACCAGTTGCAAGGAGCACGATTTTTCTCTAAAATCGATCTACGATCAGGATATCATCAATTAAAGGTATAGGAAGAGGACATTCCTAAGACCGCTTTCAAAACAAGGTATGGCCATTATGAATTTACTGTCATGCCATTTGGTTTAACCAATGCCCCAGCTGCATTTATGGAAATGATGAACCGAATATGTAAGCCATATTTGGATAAATTCATAATTGTCTTTATAGATGATATTCTTATTTATTCTAAGAGCAAAGAGGAACATGCAGCGCATCTGCACGCACTACTAAGTTTATTGAGAAAAGAAAAGCTTTATGCTAAGTTTTCGAAGTGTGAGTTTTGGTTAGAACAGGTATAGTTTCTTGGACATTTAGTTAATCATGAAGGAATTCATGTGGATCCCACAAAGATCAAGCCGATTACCAAGTGGAAAACCCCTGAATCACCAACCGAGATTAGAAGTTTCTTAGGATTGGCCGGTTATTATAGACGATTTATTCAAGATTTTTCTAGAATAGCCATTCCCTTAACTAAGCTAACCTGTAAATCCGTTACGTTTGAATGGGTCCAAAACAAGAAGAAGCCTTTAGAATTCTTAAGCAAAGACTAACCAATGCACCCATACTAGCGTTACCAGAAGGAACTGAAGACTTTATAGTCTATTGTGACGCTTCTAAGTTAGGTTATGGATGTGTGTTAATGCAACGTCAAAAGGTTATAGCTTACGCCTCTAGACAACTTAAGAATCATGAAGAGAATTATTCAACCCATGATCTAGAATTAGGAGCCATAATTTTTGCACTTAAAATTTGGAGACATTACCTTTACGGTAGTAAGTTTACCATTTTCACCGACCACAAGAGTTTAAGACATGTCTTCGGACAAAAGGAATTAAATATGAGACAAAGACGCTGGATGGGGATACTTAGTGATTATGATTTAATATCCAGTACCATGCAGGAAAGGCAAATGTAGTAGCTGATGCTTTAAGTCGAAAGTATCATGAAAAGCCAAAAAGAGTACATTCACTTAAATTAAATCTGCAAGTATATTTAAATGAACAGATTAGAAAGGCACAAGAATTAGTAATCAAGGATGATACTGAAAAATTAAAAGGAATGATTAAGGAAAAATTTAGGAAACCTACGCCACCGTATAAGCCCATAATAAAGATTAGATGGAATTTGGAGATTCCATAAGAAAATAATGTGGATACCTAAATTAGAAAACCTACGCCACCGTATAAGCCCATAAGTCTAAGTATATGATGCATCCTTGAAGTGATAAGATGTATCAGGACTTAAAGAAAAATTTCTGGTGGATAGGAATAAAAATGATATAGCAACATATGTTGCAAAGTGTTTAACCTGTTCACAAGTCAAAGCTGAACATCAGAAACCCTCAGGTTTGCTGCAACAGTTAGAAATGCCAGTTTGGAAATGGGAATTGATAACAATGGATTTTGTTACTAAATTACCCAAAACAAGAAAAGGTAATGATACAATCTGGGTGATTGTAGACAGGTTAACCAAGTCAGCTCATTTCCTACCAATGAAGGAAACTTTCAGTATGGAATAATTAGCTAAATTATATGTAAATGAAATACTTTCTTTACATGGAATTCCTCTATCAATTGTTTCTGACAGAGATAGTCGTTTTACCTCTAATTTTTGGACAAGTTTCCAAAAAGCAATGGGAACCAAGTTAAATCTAAGCACCGCTTATCATCCTCAAACGGACGGACAAAGCGAAAGGACAATTCAAACAATGGAAGACATGCTTAGAGCTTGTGTAATTGATTTCGGAGGTAATTGGGACGATCATTTACAATTAATAGAATTTTCTTATAATAACAGTTATCACACAAGTATCAATGCTGCACCATTCGAAGCACTTTATGGACGAAAGTGCCGAACTCCAGTCTGTTGGGCAAAAATTGGAGAAAAACAACTATCTGGACCTGAGATAGTACAAGAAACAACAGACAAGATCATTCAAGTCAAGGAACGACTGAAAGCAGCACGTGATCGACAAAAGAGCTATGCAGATAACAGACGAAAGCTGTTGGAATTTCAAGTAGGTAACAAAGTATTATTTAAAGTCTCTCCTTGGAAAGGAGTGGTAAGATTTATCAAAAGAGGAAAGTTAAGCCCCAGGTACGTTGGACCTTTTGAGATTATTAGAAGAATATGACCTGTAGCCTATCAGCTACAACTGCTAGAGGAAATGGCAGGAATACATGATGTGTTTCATGTATCTAATCTCAAGAAATGCTTAGCTAATGAATCATTGATAGTACCTCTTAAAGATATAGAGGTAAATTAACTTCACAAAAAGTAATATTTTTGGGGTCGGTGCGAATAATAGTGAACTTCACTCTATGGCAAATGTCCTTCATTGTAGGACGGGTACTTTTCCATTTAAGTACTTAGGTCTACTTGTGGGAGCAAACATGAACCTTGTAAGGAATTGGAAACCAATGGTGGATCTATTTAGATCAAGACTCTCCATTTGGAAAGCTAGGAATTTATCATATGGTGGAAGGGTAACATTGGTGAAATCGGTACTTAATTCTTTACCCACTGTATAAAGCACCCATACAAGTTATAAATAGCTTGGGGAAACTAAGACGGTCGTTCTTTTGGGGTGGGTCAGAGGACACCTCAAAAACATATTGGATAGCTTGGGAAAGTATAATAACACCGGTAAAATATGGGGGGTTGGGCTTCGGGTCACTTAGAGACGCAAACTTGGCAATGCTCCCTAAGTGGTGGTGGAGGTTCAAAGTCGAAGACAAAGGCTTATGGAGAAAAGTCGTGTGGGCAATACATCATAATACAAGATCTTGGAATTATATCCCTTTAAAACTTTCAATCCCGGGACCATGGAAACAAATAAATAACATCTCGGGCGACTTGGCGCGAAAGGGGGTTGATGTATCCAAAACAATAAAAGGCTTGGTGGGGTCTGGTACATCTATTTTCTTTTGGATAGACTTATGGATCGGGGCTAAAACTTTGGCAGAAAAATACCCACTATTATTTGGCTTGGAATCGAATAAATGGGCCACAGTTGTGGATAGGATCGGGTCGACGGTACCGGGTCAGAATTGGATTTGGGATTGGAAAAGGCAGTTAACGAGTCAACAAGAATTTCAAGAACTAGGCCGACTACAAGCATCAGTCGCTCAGGTAGCTGTTTCGACCGATCCGGATAAGTGGAAATGGGAGATGGATGAGGCAGGTCAGTTTAGTGTCAAAAGTATTAAACACCAGTTGGTGGCTCACACTTATTCGGCTCCAGATTATCATTTCCAATGGAACAATTGGGTGCCGTTGAAAGTGGCCATCCTATCGTGGTGAGCATCAAGAAACCGACTCCCTACCAAAGACTCGTTAATCCGAAGAAATATTCCAGTTAACTCTGATGTATGTTTTCTATGTGGAGAATGGCCGGAAACTTGTGAACATCTTTTCGTCTCGTGTGGGTTCGCACAAACACTTTGGTAAGTTCTAGCGATTTGGTGTAAGGTACCACCAATATTTGCATTAGCCTCAAAGACTTATTAGATTTACATAAGCACATTCATGGTACAAATAGAAGAAAGAAAGCAATACATGGGGTAATATTATCGACACTATGGTGCTTATGGAAATTGAGGAACAATGTGGATTTTAATGGTAAGGAGTCGAGCATGCAGAGAATAGTGGAGGAGATTAAAGCATTGGGGTATCTTTGGGTAAAATACCGCTCAAAGGAGGTGTCGATGACTTGGGAACAATGGAGAGCATTCGATGTTTATGACTAAAGTTTCTTGATAAGTTTCTGTGAAATTGTAATTTGGTTTGATATAGTTTTTTTGGTGGCTGTAATATGTTTACCTAGTGTCTTACCAGGCAAATGGTCATCACTTGTACAAATTTCATCACTCACAATTTTGTTTATTTTTTTTAACTTATAAATTAACAATAAAACACTAAAATTATAAATTATAAAATTCATTTAAATAAACCTAAATTACATACTAAAATGAAAAAAAAAAACTAAACATTGGAAATAAAAAAACCTAAAAGACCAACTTAAACGGATGGCATCTCTCACCCCACCTTTCACAAATCTCGCGTTTTTGTTGAATTATGACCGACCTAAACAGCTCGTCAAGATGGGAGTGCGGCTCACACAAGATTTTTAAGTTATTTTGTTTTTCTACCGTTTTCAAGTGTCCCATATACGCATGCTCGCGTTCAAGTTTTGCGGACACAAGTTTTTCTCTTCTTTGTTTGGATTCGCTTATTTCCGCCAATTTCGCCTCTTCGATTCTGAAGATCGACTCCGCCACCGCTTCCTTTCCTTTACTTGACGATTCACCAATTTTCTTGTGGCGCGGCCTTGTAGGTGTATCTTCTTGAACGGGTTCGTCAACCGGTTGATTGGGTTCGTCAATGGGGTCATCATTCAAATTCATTTGCGGCAAGTTATCTGACGCGGAAGTCGTGTAGTTCCCCGAGTCGGAGGTCTTTGATATTTTTGGACCTCCTCTTTTTTTTGGAGCCGTCGGGCCACCCATGTCGACCAAGTCAACCGGTACCCATTTCGGGTGATTTCTCGCAACCTCCCATGCCGCAATGTGTTGAAAACTCCTCTTTTTGTATGTTCAGCGATACTCGGCGATGGCGGATTGCATTATAGTCGCCTCGCCTGCTCCACTTTGTGGATTTCGATTCTACAAAAAATGAAAAAAATAATTTATTAACTGTTTTTTTTTATAAAAAAGTAAACTGTTTTTTTAAAACTGTTTTTTTAACTGTTCTTTTATAAAAAAGTAAACTGCTTTTTTAAAAACTGTTTTTATAAACTGTTTTTTTATAAAACTGTTTTTTTATAAAAAAGTAAAATGTTTTTTTTAAAAACTGTTTTTTTCTAAATGTAAAAAGTTTTTTTTAAAAACAGTTTTTATAAAAAATCAAAAAACAGTTTTAAAAAAAATCAAATAACAGTTTTAAATAAATAAAAACGTACCACTTGAATGAAACAACCGTTGAATTTGCTAATTTCCGGTTCAAATCGCCCCATTTTGACGCCATTTGATCCATGTTCCGATCGGATGAACTGGGAAGTTTGATAAAATGAGCAATGACCCATCTCCAAGACATCTTTTTTTGCTCGTTGGAAAATTTCTTGTTTTCAGAGGTGTGCAAGTACGCCTTGACCAAGGCGACATACTCCTCGCTACTCCATGCTCGCTGAACGGAGTTCGGGACAACTTCTTGAACGTCTTCATCTTCTTCTTCTTCCTCTTCTTCTTCTTGAACCTCATCCTCATCTTCATCGTCATCGAGACTTGGTTGTGGTTCGCGGTACGCACGTTCAAAACTACGGATGAGCGTGTCATCTTCTAGCGGGTCGACTTGGTGGGATTGGGGTTGAAATTGTGGAAACGATTGGGAATGAAATTGTTAAGGTTGAAACGATGGAACGAACGGTGGGTTTTGATACGGTTGTGATTGAAAGTGAGGAAATTGTTGGGTTTGAAATGTTGGATATTGTAAGGTTTGAAAATGTGCGTTTTGGTCGCGTTCATCTTGCAACCTAAAGCGCGCAGGCTCGCCAAGATTCGCTCGAACCTTGGGTCTTACGGGATTTTTCTTCGAACCCGAACCTCTTTTGCTAGAACCCGAACCTCTCTTGCTTGAACCATCCATCTTTGTTGGAAAATTATTTAGATTGAGTTGGAGAATTTTTTGAATTGAATTGGAGAATTTTTTTGATTTTTTGGATTGAGTGGGAAGAATGTTTGGTGGATTTATATAAAAAAAACCGTCAAAAAATATGCCCAAACGGTCAAAAAATCAAATCCAACGGTAACTTTTCTCTTGTTCAATGAATGATAATATTAACGCGTTCCAAAAACAACGTGTGATCTTTGAATGTGGCGGCAGTGTGCTATTGTTTTCCACGCGTGAAAAAGGGGCATAACGTGCCCACCCGGGCCCCCTTATTCTTATTGTTATTGTTATTATTATTATTATTATTATTATTAAATCAGATATATATTATTTGATACAAACAAGGGTTGTTTATTAAAAACAAGTATCATTTAAAATAAAAGATTGAAACATAACATCTATATAAAAAGAGCAGTGCATAAATCACATGATTATGTAATATTCAGTTTTCGTCTTTGTGAGGTTATAGGTTTCTGACAGAAAATTTAATGGGATGGTTAAAATATTATTTTGTATTATTGGAATTTTCATTCTATACACTATGCTGTAATATAAATTAGTTTTTTTGTCGTCACTCGTTGCAGCGAAACCGAGAAAATGATAATGTAAAACAAACATGATTTGAAAATAAAGCATGTTGTTTAGAAAGTTAAACCATTAGAACGGTTTAGCTTATCATCGTACTGTTTTGTGATACCAGATAAATACTTTATTATAAGTACAATTTCGTTTTTAACAAAACTTATAACGGAATGTCCGGGAAAAAAATCAATCATAACTACGTACTTAAGTTTTAAGAAAAAGTTATAAACATATAATATTAAAGAACCATCAAATTAATCGATAATATATGTTCTAAAAAAGAAAAGAGAATTATTAAAAAATGGTATAGGAAATATATGGTTTTAAAAAAGAAAAAAAATTATTAAAATTATGTTATTAAAAATAAAAAATAATAAAAAGCTATATATTATTATAAAATTAAAATTACTATTAATCATCATTCATTAACAATATATACTAGGTTCGTTGACGTCGTGCGTTGCGGCGAAACGAAGCAAATGACAATGTAAAACAAACGTTATTTGAAATTGAAGCATGTTGTTTAGAAAGGCAAACCGTCAGAATCGTTTTAGTTTATCATCATACCGTTTTACGACACCAAATAAATACGCTATTTTGAATACAATTTTATTTTAATAAAACTTATCTCGGAATGTAGAGGGAAATAATTAAACACAACTCATAACTAAGTTTTTAGAAAAAAAATAGCAAACATAAACTATTAAAGAAATTTGAAATTAATTGATAATGAAAATATGATTAAAAATAGAAAATGAATTACTAAAAGAAAAAATAAAAGATAAAAGAAATATAGTTTTAAAAAAGTAAAATAAAACGAAAGGCATCTTAAAACTTAAAAGTATATAATAATAAACTATTATAATATTAAATAATAAAATATTAAAAAACCATATATTATTATAAAAATAAAATCATTGTTTATGTTCTTAGAAAAAATTAACGAATATAAGTTATTAAAGAAATATCAAACTAATCGAAAACGGAAATATGATTTAAGGAGAAAATATACTATTATAAAAATATGTTAAACTAAAAGTAAACATACTATTATAATATTAAATAGTAGAATAATAAAAAGTATATATTATTATAAAAATAAAGTTATTATTCATAGGCTTCGTAAACAATATACATAAATATAATTTACTTTAAATTAAAAATGAATATACCATTATAATATTAGATAACAGAATAATAAAAAGCTATATTTTATTATAAAAATAAAATTACTATAAGCCTTCATTAACAATATATATATAATATATATAATACGTAATCCTGTATATATAATAATATAGTAGCAAGAGTCTTCATTGAGATCTAGGCATATCTTCTTGGACCAAACAAGCCACATTATTCAATACTTTAATAACATATATTAAAGTGGATCAAAGTCATGACTTTGCAATATATGAATTATAAAATAGACAGGCTAAAGTTTGGATTAGACAAATGTAATAACATGGACCTACAAAACTGATTTCAAAGTTATATGTGTAGGGCAAATGATGCGAGTGGAAATGATGCGAGTCAAGTCCGAGCTCATTTAACTTATAAAAGTTTGAGTTCAAGTTTGGTTTGTTTCGAGCTTTGTTTTTAAGGTTCAAGCTCAGTACGTATGTAAATTCTCAAGCTCCTGTTTGATTCGGGCTCATCTCGTTTATTATTTATATTAACTATAATTACTATATATATATTAGTAACTTTTATAATTTTATAAATAGTAATTGTTATCATTTATTTTATTAATTAAAAAGTATATAAATAACGTGCTTGTTTAGACTCGTGAGTCTTGAGCTCGATAAGTGAAGGTGGGGCTCATTTACTAAACAACCTAATTTTTAAACTCGGATTCAAGCTCGTTTCGAGGTAAGCTCGACTGCTTGAGTAGCTCAGCTCATTTGCACCCATGTATCTATTTATATATATTAGTATAAGTTCCGTTTTATATTATATATATATATATATATATATATATTGTTTTATTCCATTGTCTCATAGTAGAAAAATCAATAATATTAGTTGATTAATTACCTCCCACCACCATCAAATAAGGTCAATTCCCACTTGTTAAAAAAAGAAGTATAATCTTTTTTGATTGCTTTACAGGAAAAATTCCAAGTAGGTATGGTGTCATCATAGGCATATTTCATATCTTAACAAGTGGGATCAATTAATAATAATCTATATTATATTTTATAACTTTCATATCGATTAAACCTTCTATTTTACGTTCAAATTTTACATATATTTTGTAATAACATATAAAGATAATTATGTGTTTACTAACTTAAACTAATAAACGTTTCTCTACAAGAAAATAAGGATAAAAACAGTTTACTTCGGATGAATGTGTTGTAACTTGATAGTTACTGTGATCGTAAAATTGCAAGTGAAGTTTGGCGATCTATCAAAACCAACTCATGAACTATTGGCTACATATGATGATTTAAGTATTAAATGTACCAAAGGGCATTTGGATAATACTATCAAGTGTTGAATAAGGCGTTGTCTTTTTAGATAATGAGCGTTCAATCCCTTTAGTATAAAAAAAGTGTAATTTAAGAGTAGATTAAATTATGTGTAAGCTGTTTTAAAAAAAAAAAAAAATTAAGAAACCAAAATCTTAAGTTATTGGATTGGGGTGGACTGGTGGATACGTCATTGTTGGATTGATTGGTTGGTTAGACGTTGTTTGATTGGGTTTCTTCTTTTAAATCAATTTAATGATCTTATTCAACCTCATTGTTGTTCCTTAATACACAATTAAAATGCTAAAGTACAGCATAGGCCCTCAACTTTCATTATTAGTCATAATATATATTAGGTTATAATCTAGTGATATTAAAGAATATAGTAAGGTGTTGCCCTCTTAAATGATACTGGTTCTATTCTCTTGGTGAATATTGGTGTCAAATTTAGTGAAAGTAGGTAATGAATCATTGATTTGTTATTCCATATCTCAAACAATAAATAGAGATTACAAGGTTTGACATGTTCTATATTTGACAACAATATACACAATAAATGACTAAATGTCTACATATTCTAATACACCCTCTCGCATTCGAAACGGGAGGGTCACGAATGATGAGACTAGAACGAAAATCGATGAACAGAACCCTTGATAAGCCTTTTCTAAAATTATCTGCAGTCTGATAGCGAGAGGGAACATGAAGCACTCGAACTTGTCCTTTAGCCACTTCTCCCGGAACAAAGTGGATGTCCATTTCAATATGTTTAGTTTGCTGAACTGGGTTCCCGGTTAGATATATTGCACTTACATCATCACAAGAAACAATTGTAGCATGTGTAAGAGGAGTATGTAATTCAAGAAGCAAATTTTGAAGCCAACAAACTTTAGAAATGAGAGAATCACAAGAAACAATTCTAGCATGTGTAAGAGGAGTATGTAATTCAAGAAGCAAATTTTGAAGCCAACAAACTTTAGAAATGAGAGAAGATTGTCCCTCATATAGACACAGTAACCGGGGGTAGATCGTCCCGTATCAGGGCAACCTCCCTAGTCGGCATCAGTGTAGGAGACTAAGGAGGTAGTGGTAAACGAGGTGATATGAAACCGAAAATAAAGTGTGCCTGTGATGTATCTAAGTATCCTTTTAAGAGCATGCATGTAAACAGTTATGGGCGCATGCATGTGGATACAAACTTTTTGAACTTAATAGGTGATGTCGGGTCTGGTGAATGTTAGGTATTCCAAAGAACCCACTAGATGTAAATACTCCGTACAGTCATCTAATGACGAACTGGATTTGTTGCTTAGTCTCTGTTATGTATCGACTAGGGTAGCAGTTGGATTACAATCAATTAGACCCGCGCGTTCGAGAATCTTCATGACATATATTTCTTGAGATTAAAAAAAAAGATATTTTTTGTAGTGCTTGACAGAAACACCAAGGAACTAACTTATGGGACCTAAATCTTTCATATAAAATTCATTAGAGAGAAATGTCATGAAGGATCATGAAGTGCATCAGTGGAGGTCACTAGAAGAATGCCATCCACATAAAACAATAAGAATGCCATATGGGGTACCTTCGTTGAAGATAAACGAGAATGATCACGTTGACTATGTCTAAAACCCTTTGAAGAGACGTAATTCGTGAAGCGTTGATACCAAGCCACGGTGCTTGCTTGAGTCTATAGAGGGACTTTCTCAATAAACATATATAATTCAAAAAATTAGGGTCCCGAAGACCCATTGGTTGATGCATAAAACTATTTCATCAAGATTGCCATGGAAAAAAGCTTTCTTGACATTTAGTTGATGAATCGGCCATGATCAAGAGTCACAAGAATTATCACTGCACGAATAGTGTTGGTTTAACAACCGAACTAAATGTCTCCTAACAATCTACACCTATTTGTTGAGAACGACCGTCACACACAAGTCGAGCTTTATATCTTTCAAGGGACCCACCTGCACGCTTTGTATCTCTAAAAATCCACATGATCTTAACAATGTTCATATCCACGGTTTTTGGTACAAGTTCCCAAGTCTTATTATCAATAAGGGCTTGAAACTCGTCAAGCATGGCGTTTTTCCAATCCGGGTTGAGAGAGCTTCGGTAAGTGTTTTGGTAAGGGAGAGATGGGAATATATGTATGAAGACTGAGTGGTTCTTTTGGTTTGAAGATACCCAACATCGAATGAGTGTTCATAGTTCTACGATGAGGTTCGGGTGGGGGAGGGGGCGGTGGGGAAGGTCTTGAGGTAGGTGTCGAAGTCGTAGGGGGTATGTGAGTGAATGGTAGTTAGCAAAGGCGGTGTAGGGTTGGATGAATTATTAGGGAATAGTGGGTTGTGGAGAGTGTGAGGAGAAGCTGAATGGGATAAGGGTTGGTTAGAGGGAACAGGTTGTGGGTTCTGAGACTCAAAGGATAGATGGGGCAGAATGAGGTGGTGTGTATTGTATAGAGGAGGCAGACTGTGATAGCCACAGGTATGCGTTGGTATCATTGGTTAAGAAATCATACACCTTAGGAGTGGGAGAAGGGGTGGCAAAAGGGTTTCATCAAAGATGACATCTCGAGATAGTATTGTTGGTGCATATGTCTGTTGACTTCATCTTGTATCGTGTCATGTAATAGAAAAGATAATCCAAGACACGTAGTTCGAGAAAAACGGGAAACAGGCATGAACTAGCCACCTCACACGAATTGACCAATTCGTGCAAACTGGCCAGTTCGTGCGAAGTGGACCAGCTCGTATGGAGTGTTTCATGCGACCTGGCATCCCTATATATATGAGGTCTTGTGATTTCATTTGCAAGTTTTGGATTCCAGTAGCGAAGCTCTGCTGAAGTGTCACCAGCTCATGTAACACTATCAAATAAATACAAGTGACAGTTAAAGTGATTCTATGTGCAAAACAAGCTGATACAACATCGATACGTCTGTTTCCGCCTTTCGTATTGATCGAGAACTCTTTTGAATGTCTCGTTTGATCGATTCACCGATCCTACAAGTGGTATCAGAGCTCAGGAGGAAGAGTTCTTACCATTTTAGCTTGTTTTCATGGATAAAATCTGATTTCTACTCATTCTGCTAACACTTTTCTTCAACTTTACCAAGTTTTTATGGATAAAATGATCTGAATTTCGCATATAACACGTAAAACTAAGTTTTAATCAATCCTTGAACAAATCAGACCTAAAATCAACCTAAAACTGGATGTGAAAGAGGAAAACGAACAGAGCCTTGCGATTTGGATAAATATTTTGCAGTCAGTCAATCGATACAAGGTATTCTTCTCCCTGGAAACCATAATATGTTCGGTTCGTTTTTGTGTTTGCACCTGTATAGTAGGTTAGGGTTTTTGAAATAATCAAATTGAATCGAGCAAGCTTTGACCCATGTAGAAGCATCACAATTGCTAGGGGATATTTGTGTAATCTAGCCAAGTTTACCTTCCAATCTTGATTTAAGTATATTTTGTGTCTGCGAATCTGTAAATATAGATATGTGTATATATTCGCTTTACTCTACATTGAGATTAGGGCACTAATGTAGAGATACCATTTTATTGTTTACCGCTTAATTCATAAATTGTCATCGTTGTGTGTTAATAGCGATTTATATTATTTCCTGTGCTTTTGGAATTTGATTTGAGATAAGCTTCACTTTATCTTTCAGAGTTTATTGGAACTAGCAACTCCACAAAAACACTGCTGCAAAGTCAAAACTATAATGTAAGCTTTTACATGCAAACTGATTAGATTTACTGTTTCTATTGCGGTTCAGGGTAATTAGTTCAACCGTTCGACACATACAGTCAAGTTAATTGAAATCTAGATTTGAGTTGTTATTTTAATCGTAACTGATATTGTTCTGCATATCTATTAAATGACAATAGGTTTGTTTGGGACATGTGATGGTGGGCGACAACTCGATTTAAAGTGGCAAGAGGGAAGAGGCGATCTACAGAGGGCTTCTCTTAATTCATTTCAGTAAAGTATATCCTAAATATCTTTTCGCATTGTTTTAAACTTATTTGAAATAAATTTTAGGACTGACTGGTTATCAATTTGTTGGAATATGAACTAATAAACAATTAAACATGTATGAGAAGTTATTTATAAAGGGTTTTTTTGTTCTACCGTTCTTTGTTAAAGAAAAGACGGTGAAGTAATTAAAAGTTATCTTTTTTTTCTTTATTATTTCTATAGAAGTTGCCGATTTGTTGAAAAAACTATCATTGGGATCTCAATCCCAGACTTTGGAAGTTTCAGAACCCGCTAAGAAGGTGAGAACTAACCGTATGTTGTAATATATGCTAATTTCTCTGTTAATTGGAAATTATTTATTTATTGGATTACTAATCATGCGGTTAATGTACCTTTGCAGCCTTTTATTGAGTCAGGGGACAATGGGAACGGTGCAAGTCAACCTGTTAATTGGCCGCTCACCCCTTTGATCCCCGATGTTATGGATCCAGTTAGCTTATTTTTCCCAATGGTTATGCTTCTTCTGCGTATTACTACGGAGGTAATTTAATGTAAATTTGAATTATTGAAACTAAAACATGTAATTTTATTGTTATTATGATGTAAATTTGTTATGGTAGCATGTATTTTTCTATAAAATGAGTGGCTGCTTGAAAAATGTCACATTTAGTAGTTTAAAATAATAAAAATAAAAGTTGTTACTGAAGTTTCTGATGAAAATTGTATGTTAGATTATGATGGGGATGCCAATGGCTGGGATGATTACTCGAGATACGTAACCCCTGTTGTAGTTGATGTGTCTCATGTAAGATCGTTTTTTGTATTATTACAATTTTTCGTCGTGTTATCATGTTTATGCTGATTATTATATGTAAATGACCAAGGTGTTTATGAAGATTAGGGGTCAATTATGTATCCTGGTGGGATGATGCCCATAAGTTGTTGTATGAGATGAAAAGGTGTGATTCATCAAATATTCATGAGGTTATTGGCCAGATAATTAAAAGTTATCTTTTTTTTTCTTTGTTATTTCTATAGAAGTTGCCGATTTGTTGAAAAAACTATCATTGGGATCTCAATCCCAGACTTTGGAAGTTTCAGAACCTGCTAAGAAGGTGAGAACTAACCATATGTTGTAATATATGCTAATTTCTTTGTTAATTGGCAATTATTTATTTATTGGATTACTAATCATGCGGTTAATGTACCTTTGCGGCCTTTTATTGAGTCAGGGGACAATGGGAATGGTGCAAGTCAACCTGTTAATCGGCTGCTTACCCCTTCGATCCCGAATGTTATGGAACCAGTTGTTGCTTATTTTCCCAATGGTTATGCTTCTTCTGCGTATTACTACTGAGGTAATTTAATGTAAATTTGAATTATTGAAACTAAAACATGTAATTTTATTGTTATTATGATGTAAATTTGTTATGGTAGCATGTATTTTGCTATAAAATGAGTGGTTGCTTGAAAAATGTCACATTTAGTAGTTTAAAATAATCAAAATAAAAGTTGTTACTGAAGTTTCTGATGAAAATTGTATGTTAGATTATGATGGGGATGCCAATGGCTGGGATGATTACTCGAGATACGTAACCCCTGTTGTAGTTGATGTGTCTCATGTAAGATCGTTTTTTGTATTATTACAATTTTTCGTCGTGTTATTATGTTTATGCTGATTATTATATGTAAATGACCAAGGTGTTTATGAAGATTAGGGGTCAATTATGTATCCTGGTGGGATGATGCCCATAAGTTGTTGTATGAGATGAAAAGGTGTGATTCATCAAATATTCATGAGGTTATTGGCCAGATAATTAAAAGTTATCTTTTTTTTTCTTTGTTATTTCTATAGAAGTTGCCGATTTGTTGACAAAACTATCATTGGGATCTCAATCCCAGACTTTGGAAGTCTCAGAACCTGCTAAGAAGGTGAGAACTAACCATATGTTGTAATATATGCTAATTTCTTTGTTAATTGGCAATTATTTATTTATTGGATTACTAATCATGCGGTTAATGTACCTTTGCGGCCTTTTATTGAGTCAGGGGACAATGGGAATGGTGCAAGTCAACCTGTTAATCGGCTGCTTACCCCTTCGATCCCGAATGTTATGGAACCAGTTGTTGCCTATTTTCCCAATGGTTATGCTTCTTCTGCGTATTACTACTGAGGTAATTTAATGTAAATTTGAATTATTGAAACTAAAACATGTAATTTTATTGTTATTATGATGTAAATTTGTTATGGTAGCATGTATTTTGCTATAAAATGAGTGGTTGCTTGAAAAATGTCACATTTAGTAGTTTAAAATAATCAAAATAAAAGTTGTTACTGAAGTTTCTGATGAAAATTGTATGTTAGATTATGATGGGGATGCCAATGGCTGGGATGATTACTCGAGATACGTAACCCCTGTTGTAGTTGATGCGTCTCATGTAAGATCGTTTTTTGTATTATTGAAATTTTTCGTCGTGTTATCATGTTTATGCTGATTATTATATGTAAATGACCAAGGTGTTTATGAAGATTAGGAGTCAATTATGTATCCTGGTGGGATGATGCCCATAAGTTGTTTATGAAGATTGGCAAACTGGGTGAGTTTGAGTGATGAGTCAAAATAGGTTTTTGTTTATAGGGGGTCCTGAGCAAAATGGGTTTGGGTCATGATTCGTGTTTCAAAAAAAAAGGGTTCTCACCTTTTTGAATGAGAAGCGTATGAATCTAATCAAAGTATAGAGGGAGTGAGAGAGAGAAAGCGACACGGTCATTGGCCGTTCCAGAAACTACAACTATTCGTTTTTTTCTCTGATTGACCAACGAAGGTGAAGCCTTGCTAACGGATGTGAAAGAGGAAAACGAACAGAGCCTTGCGATTTGGATAAATATTTTGCAGTCAGTCAATCGATACAAGGTATTCTTCTCCCTGGAAACCATAATATGTTCGGTTCGTTTTTGTGTTTGCACCTATATAGTAGGTTAGGGTTTTTGAAATAATCAGATTGAATCGAGCAAGCTTTGACCCATGTAGAAGCATCACAATTGCTAGGGGATATTTGTGTAATCTAGCCAAGTTTACCTTCCAATCTTGATTTAAGTATATTTTGTGTCTGTGAATCTGTAAATATAGATATGTGTATATATTCGCTTTACTCTACATTGAGATTAGGGCACTAATGTAGAGATACCATTTTATTGTTTACCGCTTAATTCATAAATTGTCATCGTTGTGTGTTAATAGCGATTTATATTATTTCCTGTGCTTTTGGAATTTGATTTGAGATAAGCTTCGCTTTATCTTTCAGAGTTTATTGGAACTAGCAACTCCACAAAAACACTGCTGCAAAGTCAAAACTATAATGTAAGCTTTTACATGCAAACTGATTAGATTTACTGTTTCTATTGCGGTTCAGGGTAATTAGTTCAACCGTTCGACACATACAGTCAAGTTAATTGAAATCTAGATTTGAGTTGTTATTTTAATCGTAACTGATGTTGTTCTGCATATCTATTAAATGACAATAGGTTTGTTTGGGACATGTGATGGTGGGCGACAACTCGATTTAAAGTGGCAAGAGGGAAGAGGCGATCTACAGAGGGCTTCTCTTAATTCATTTCAGTAAAGTATATCCTAAATATCTTTTCGCATTGTTTTTGTTTTAATTACAACCAATGTTTTAAAAACTGGACCTGGATAAATTAACTAACAAGAAACATATCTATCTATCATTTTTCTGATATTTCAGGATGGGACCCGGGACTACTGGGAATGTGTGTTGGGGAGAAGCGTAAGTTGAAGATTTCTGCAAGTATGGGTTATGGGAATCAGGGTTCACCTCCTACTATCGCAGGTAATCTTTGTGTCTTTCAAAACCGGCTAAAAACGGCCAAAATTATAGTATTTAGTTATGGGCCAAAATTATAATATCACAGGAGTTAACATACTTTAAAGAGCTTAATAGTTGTTTGGTGTTGCTACTTTTCCTTCGTATATAGTGTGCTTAGATACTTCCTTTCGAATATAGTGTGCAATCTGAACATCTTTCACTCAATTTTTTCTCTTTTTTCTCTCATGCGTGGAGAATTTGGTGAGTTCTGTTTTTTTAATTCATTAAACTTCCTTTCTCACACAACAATTCGATGTTAATATTACGGTTTCATCGTTTTGTTCAGGTTAGGGTTTGTTTTGGTTCAGATATGTTCAAGTTAGGATTTTTTTAGTCAGATTTATTAACGTCTGTTATTTTTGTTTTATTAGCATTAGGGTTTCATTTCATCTTGATGTAAGTGACAACGTTTAATTCAATTATCAATTCACATTAGGCTTTGTTTTGGTTCATAATTTTTGAGATTAGGAATTTTTTATTCTGATTTTTTAACATTACTTCTTACAAATGATGCAAAACTTTTTAGACAAACCATATTATGGATCCCCTATTGCTAATAAGTGATTTTTAGATGCCCTATTGCTTTGTTTTCTTTGTTCGTACTACCTATGTGGTTGATAATTTTCACAAGTCACTGATAAGGCTATTGTTGTTCATATCGTATTGCATCAGGTGGGCAAGCTGACCAAGCTTGCCTGAGAAGAAAGAGCGCATCTAATGCAACTTCTTGAGTTGGCGCTGAGCCAGATTTAAAGGCGGTCAATAGGGGTGTGATGCTTAACGTGCAGGTTCGGGGGCTCTCAGTTGTGGGAAATTACCAAAAAGTTCATTTAGAGTCTTCAAATACCCTTCATTCACTGTTCCATTCGCCTATAAATCCTTCTCAATAGTAGCTGCAGGTTTTAGGTAGTATCAATAGTAGTGATTTAAAAATCGTGTGTGATGAGCGATGCATATGAATATAGCTTAGTTGTCTAAAGCACACTTTATTTGGCAAATAAATACGTCCTTTTTTATTACATTTGTATTCGTAATCAGCGGTGCCTGTTGTACAAACAAATTTAAAAGGAGATCTACCAGAAGACAACACTGCCATCAATTGGTGAATGCTATCAGCTCTGTTTTTTTATTTTTTTTGGGATTTTCTTCATATACTTCAACCTTGGCAAACTGGGTGAGTTTGAGACTTTGAGTGATGAGTCAAAACAGGTTTTTGTTTAAAGCAGGTCCTGAGCAAAATGGGTTTGGGTCAAAGCTGGTCGTTTGTAAAAAAAGTACTATTAATTTGGTTCTGGCCAAAATCATTCGGGCTAAAATCCGCTATAGTTTTTTTGTAGTGATGATGATGGGGGCGGTGTAGGTAGCAGGAGTATCTATGGCGGTCTTGGTGGTGACGAGTAGGTGGTGGAGATAATGGTCATGGGTGTTGTTGGCCCATTATGACCTTCTTTAAGTCGATGAGTTTTATAATAGCTACCCGTTTTGACCCCGTTGTCTAATTTGAAGTCACCGAAATAAACCCATATACTATTTATATTTGACCCAAATGGTGATTATTATTATTGTCAGAGAATCTTGAATTTACACATGAAATGTTTGGTTGTTTGTGGGATTTTAATATAACTTTGTTTTTTGTGTTTGAGTAGGTTTCTTGAAGTGAACCCAGATGGGAAAGTTCCTTTGGCCAAATTTGATGAGAATTGGATATCTGATTGTGATGCTATTGTGGGTCTTATTGAAGATAAGTACCCTGACCCTTCACTTGCCACTTCCCCTGAACTTGCCTCTGTGTATGCTCTGTCTCTGTATATATGTCATATGACTATTGGTATGTCACAATAGCAACAAAATATATAACAGTTACTGGTGCCTCCTATTAGAACCATTTTTTTTCGGTTCATGTTTTCTCTACCCAGCTGGCTTACAAAGCGCATGGCCTCATTGTGTCCCTTTATTTGACACTCTAGGTACGTATTGTCCAGATCACCATTTCAGAAATTTACCTGTATTAAATTGCTTAGATATCAATTATATAACTTGAGATGATGTTCATTATTGAAGATCCACTTTTGTGCAACATCTAACATATGTTATGGATCCACGGTACATTTTAATACCTATATAAGGTAGCAAAGTGAAGTAGTGACACATAAGCATGAGGTATGACGTATGCTATCCAGATTTTAGTTATGTAATCATCATGTAACTTTAAAGAAGTCGTACTGATTTTGAGGCACAAATGGTTATATAACATATATATAACATGAATGTAAACTTAAAATTCAATAATGGAATATAGTTCGGTTTCGATCGTCTAGAAGGGAAACTAAAACAATAAACACAAAAACCAGTCATTTCATCTCTTTTTGAGTCATGGTACTTCATGAACTTTGAAATGTGTTCCACCTTGGGCTAAATAAGTATGTAAAGAATTAAAGATTATAATTCTTGATGTGGGTATAAAAACAAGTGAATGTATTAGGGACAATAGATGCATTTAGCACACATAGCAGGAAAAAGAAATCGAGTAGGTTCATATTATAGTATAGCAATTGTTTTAAAGATAAGTGGTATGAAAGCAGGCCGAAAGCTAACGTGTGTAGTGAAGGCCCATATCCTCTTTTGGGGCTTGATTCTTTGATGGCTGAAATAAAGTATAAGAGGCCCAATTATTACTATGCATCTATAATAGTATAAATTATAGGCGCACATAACCGGGTTTGTTAATACCTGGGTATGGGTTTTTCGGGTAATGGAAATACCTGTTCGTGTCCGGGTATTGGTCAGAAAAATAATACCTGATGTAACCGGTTCTGGGTAGGTTTCGGGTCTGGGTACCATATACCCGGTATAAAAAACCTTATTTTCGGGTTCAGGTATTATAATCACGGGTATTGGAAAACCTGGTATGGGTATAGGAATACCCGGTTTCGTAGATGTGTGTTTTTATACATTTTTTTTGTTTTTTTATTGGTTTCCAACTTCATTTTTTGGTAAAGAAACTTTAAAATTAATAACATAAAACTTCGTATATATTAGAAATCCCAAGTGTGAGTTATGGAGTACAAATGCATCGTAAGTGTGAGTTATGGAGTACATTGTGCCTCTTTAACTTATATCATAAGGTTGCTCACATGTGTAATCTAATTAAAGTAATTTTTGGCTTTGATTAGCTTAGGAATATATGATCTTACGGAAGCATACTATTTATGTGGTGGATAAATAGATTGATGTTCTTTATAATGACGACTAGACGATGCAAATAAAATATAATTATGTGCTTGGCTGGTATGAAATTTTAGATACATTGGAATAAATTCTAATTACGACCCGCTTGCGGTATGCGCATATAATATATATATGTGTGGGCGCTCGGGGGGCAAAAGTGAAAGTGCACTTATTTTAACGTTATTTTACTAATTTCGTGAAAATAACATTAAAAGAGGGGATGGTTAATTATCATATTTCAAACGGGAAATAATTATATATGGTATCATATTTCAAACGGGACATGAACTGAATGCCTTTAAATTTATTTTTAAATTTTCTTAATTTTGATTCTGAATTATTTGTTAATTGTATGTTATCGCATTTCAAACGGGACATGGAATGGCGGGAGGCAACGCAGACGAAGTGTAAGTCACTATTAATTAAAGTTTCTCTATATGTGAGATTGTTTCTTTTGGTGTATGTTGACTTGGTAACTGGATTTGAACTTCCCTTTTGCAGGGCTCTGAATCAGCTTCAACTTTTGGTGGAATCTAATTAAGGTAATTTTTGGCTTTGATTAGCTTAGGAATATATGATCTTACGGAAGCATACTATTTATGTGGTGGATAAATAGATTGATGTTGTTTATGATGACGACTAGACGATGCAAATAAAATATAATTATGTGCTTGGCTGGTATGAAATTTTAGATACATTGGAATAAATTATAACTACGACCCGCTTGCGGTATGCGCATGTAATGCATATATGTGTGGACGCTCGGGGGCAAAAGTGAAAGTGCACTTATTTTAACGTTATTTTACTAATTTCATGAAAATAACATTAAAATAGTTATATTTCTCTGCTAAGTGTTAATATATATTATTTTAAGTTGAAAAAGTTACTGATGCATATTAATTTGATGTCTTTATGATAAAACTACATGCTGAACTACTTTATTTGATGTTTGATATGCTGGTCATAGGAGGAGCCGGTTGACCATCTCTGTGTCTTGCCACTTCGCCTTAAGGTGATTGGGATCGGGTTGCAAGCTGGTGCTGTCTAACTGGGTTGTATATGTTTGAAAGCAAAGATTTGGTCGAATATCATTGCCATGCGAGTGGGTAGACGAAACGAAAAAAATGGTGTACACTATAATGCAGACTGGAATGTGGAGTATATCGCGTTGTCGAAACAACTTAGCATTCAACCAGAAGTATCCAAATCTGGGGAGTGCTGTAGAGGATCTAAATTGTTGTGAATTTGATTATTTGTTTATATTGTTTGTATCTGGGGTGAGGGATAATATGTTGTCCCAAATTTTATTCATATAAATTTGAAGTCATTTGCGTGACTTTTCTCATGAGGGGAGTTCCATACTACCGCCCACTAATTTTGATGGTTTTATGACCCAGTATTACTTGATATATGCATATAGCATATTACTTTTATGTATCTCATTATTTTCTTTTGTTGAATTTGGTCTTTTAGTTTCTTTTATATTTGTATATGTTTCTATTTAATAGATTAGTGGTTCATATGTAATAATCTATCATCACCTCTTTGTTTCTATATGTAAATTTTCTTATCTACCATAGTTGCCTACTGTTGTTTTTGGACTTGCAATTTATACTTCTACTACCTTTGCTATCAGGATGAGAACTGGAAATCCATTTTTAACTAGGAATGAGTTCGGTATCAGCCGGTACTGAAAATCTTAAAAAATGTGTATCGGTATCGAAAATACCCGGTACCGTACCGGAACAGTACCAAAAACGTCAAAAGTCGGTACCGAAAATATTTCAGTTAAAAAAATTGAAACCAATACCCAATACAATTTGCTCATCCTTATTTTTTACTACAAATTTTACAATGATTTGTTGTAGCGTACTAAAGGTGGTGAGAATTTATTTGTTTTGCTTTTACCACCATGTATTAAATAATACTTGCCTAGAGTTGGTATGTACTTGAAACAACCAGATTTTACCCACAGTGAGCTGTATGTTGCTTTATCCATAGTAAAAACCAAACAAGGAGTTAAACTTTTGATTTTGGACAACGACGTCAAACCTACTAATAAAACGACAGCTGTAGTTTATAAAGAAGTATTTAGTGATTTGTGATTTTCATGTACTCATTTATCTATAATTTTTTAGTTCAGTATCATTTTTATACGTTTATATTGGAAAGTTCTTTCATTACAAAGTTCATCTCAATGCCAGTGGATATTATATGTTTGTGTTAAGCCACCCGTGAAACTCGCGCGTTCTTAAACTAATGTGGTCAATTGTATGTTGCCTTATCAAGGGTGAAAATAAGAGATGGGGTCAAACTACTCATACTTGACAACAACGGAAAACCTAAAGATAAAACAACTAATGTGGTGTATAAAGAGATTTTCAACGAATTGTGATTTGTGCATATTGATGATTAATAAAAGGTTTTTACCTGATCCGTTTCAACACGTGTATTTATTCATAACATTTTATGTAAGCGATGATGATGAGATATTATCTTTAATCAACCCGTGTAATACACGGGTTCTTATTGATACCGGAACTCGAAACGCTCAAGCAGGTAAAAAAGCTGCACAACCGTGTGATAGAAGCCGAGATAATATCTGGTGCAAATATTGGTAGTTGCACATATATACCTCGATTAAACTTGATCCCTTCTGATAAAAAGATTCCTTTTGCTTTTCAAAGGAGGCAATTTCCACTGGCCGTATGTTTTGCAATGACGATCAACAAAAGTCAAGGTCAGTCTCTTTCAAGAGTTGGTTTGTACCTCAAACAACCGGTCTTCTCTCATGGTCAATTGTATGTTGCCTTATCAAGGGTGAAAACAAGAAATGGGGTCAAAATACTCATACTTGACAACAACGGAAAAGCTACAGATAAAACAACTAATGTGGTGTATAAAGAGATTTTCAACGAATTGTGATATCTGCATATTGATGGTTAATATGCAGATTTTACATGATCCGTTTCAAGACGTGTATATATTCATAACATTTTATGTAAACAACGATGATGAAGCGATATTATCTTTAATCAACCCGTGTAATACACGGGTCCTTAGGCTAGTTAAAGAATATAGTAAGGTGTTGCCCTCTTAAATGATACTGGTTCTATTCTCTTGGTGAATATTGGTGTCAAATTTAGTGAAAGTAGGTAATGAATCATTGATTTGTTATTCCATATCTCAAACAATAAATAGAGATTACAAGGTTTGACATGTTCTATATTTGACAACAATATACACAATAAATGACTAAATGTCTACATATTCTAATACACCCTCTCGCATTCGAAACGGGAGGGTCACGAATGATGAGACTAGAACAAAAATCGATGAACAGAACCCTTGATAAGCCTTTTCTAAAATTATCTGCAGTCTGATAGCGAGAGGGAACATGAAGCACTCGAACTTGTCCTTTAGCCACTTCTCCCGGAACAAAGTGGATGTCCATTTCAATATGTTTAGTTTGCTGAACTGGGTTCCCGGTTAGATATATTGCACTTACATCATCACAAGAAACAATTGTAGCATGTGTAAGAGGAGTATGTAATTCAAGAAGCAAATTTTGAAGCCAGCAAACTTTAGAAATGAGAGAATCATAAGAAACAATTCTAGCATGTGTAAGAGGAGTATGTAATTCAAGAAGCAAATTTTGAAGCCAACAAACTTTAGAAATGAGAGAAGATTGTCCCTCATATAGACACAGTAACCGGGGGTAGATCGTCCCGTATCAGGGCAACCTCCCTAGTCGGCATCAGTGTAGGAGACTAAGGAGGTAGTGGTAAACGAGGTGATATGAAACCGAAAATAAAGTGTGCCTGTGATGTATCTAAGTATCCTTTTAAGAGCATGCATGTAAACAGTTATGGGCGCATGCATGTGGATACAAACTTTTTGAACTTAATAGGTGATGTCGGGTCTGGTGAATGTTAGGTATTCCAAAGAACCCACTAGATGTAAATACTCCGTACAGTCATCTAATGACGAACTGGATTTGTTGCTTAGTCTCTGTTATGTATCGACTAGGGTAGCAGTTGGATTACAATCAATTAGACCCGCGTGTTCGAGAATCTTCATGACATATATTTCTTGAGATTAAAAAAAAATATATTTTTTGTAGTGCTTGACAGAAACACCAAGGAACTAACTTATGGGACCTAAATCTTTCATATAAAATTCATTAGAGAGAAATGTCATGAAGGATCACGAAGTGCATCAGTGGAGGTCACTAGAAGAATGCCATCCACATAAAACAATAAGAATGCCATATGGGGTACCTTCGTTGAAGATAAACGAGAATGATCACGTTGACTATGTCTAAAACCCTTTGAAGAGACGTAATTCGTGAAGCGTTGATACCAAGCCACGGTGCTTGCTTGAGTCTATAGAGGGACTTTCTCAATAAACATATATAATTCAAAAAATTAGGGTCCCGAAGACCCATTGGTTGATGCATAAAACTATTTCATCAAGATTGCCATGGAAAAAAAGCTTTCTTGACATTTAGTTGTTGAATCGGCCATGATCAAGAGTCACAAGAATTATCACTGCACGAATAGTGTTGGTTTAACAACCGAACTAAATGTCTCCTAACAATCTACACCTATTTGTTGAGAACAACCGTCACACACAAGTCGAGCTTTATATCTTTCAAGGGACCCACCTGCACGCTTTGTATCTCTAAAAATCCACATGATCTTAACAATGTTCATATCCACGGTTTTTGGTACAAGTTCCCAAGTCTTATTATCAATAAGGGCTTGAAACTCGTCAAGCATGGCGTTTTTCCAATCCGGGTTGAGAGAGCTTCGGTAAGTGTTTTGGTAAGGGAGAGATGGGAATATATGTATGAAGACTGAGTGGTTCTTTTGGTTTGAAGATACCCAACATCGAATGAGTGTTCATAGTTCTACGATGAGGTTCGGGTGGGGGAGGGGGCGGTGGGGAAGGTCTTGAGGTAGGTGTCGAAGTCGTAGGGGGTATGTGAGTGAATGGTAGTTAGCAAAGGCGGTGTAGGGTTGGATGAATTATTAGGGAATAGTGGGTTGTGGAGAGTGTGAGGAGAAGCTGAATGGGATAAGGGTTGGTTAGAGGGAACAGGTTGTGGGTTCTGAGACTCAAGGGATAGATGGGGCAGAATGAGGTGGTGTGTATTGTATAGAGGAGGCAGACTGTGATAGCCACAGGTATGCGTTGGTATCATTGGTTAAGAAATCATACACCTTAGGAGTGGGAGAAGGGGTGGCAAAAGGGTTTCATCAAAGATGACATCTCGAGATAGTATTGTTGGTGCATATGTCTGTTGACTTCGTCTTGTATCGTGTCATGTAATAGAAAAGATAATCCAAGACACGTAGTTCGAGAAAAACGAGAAACAGGCATGAACTAGCCACCTCACACGAATTGACCAGTTCGTGCAAACTGGCCAGGTCGTGCGAAGTGGACCAGCTCGTATGGAGTGTTTCATGCGACCTGGCATCCCTATATATATGAGGTCTTGTGATTTCATTTGCAAGTTTTGGATTCCAGTAGCGAAGCTCTGCTGAAGTGTCACCAGCTCATGTAACACTATCAAATAAATACAAGTGACAGTTAAAGTGATTCTATGTGCAAAACAAGCTGATACAACATCGATACGTCTGTTTCCGCCTTTCGTATTGATCGAGAACTCTTTTGAATGTCTCGTTTGATCGATTCACCGATCCTACAAGTGGTATCAGAGCTCAGGAGGAAGAGTTCTTACCATTTCAGCTTGTTTTCATGGATAAAATCTGATTTCTACTCATTCTGCTAACACTTTTCTTCAAGTTTACTAAGTTTTTATGGATAAAATGATCTGAATTTCGCATATAACACGTAAAACTAAGTTTTAATCAATCCTTGAACAAATCAGACCTAAAATCAACCTAAAACTGGATAAAATTGACCAAACCGCGTGAAACATCATCAGAACGCATGAAACTTATCCCAGATCGCACGGTTTGATCCAGTTCGTTTGAACCAGGTCGTGCGAAGTGAGTTCAGGTTGTTTGGAGGTGAACCAGGTCGTGCGAGGTCATTTAAGTTTGAACCAACTCGTACGGATTGAACCCAGATTGCTTGGTTTAGGTCCAGATCGTTTGGAAGTGAATCAGTTCGCACGGTTTGAACTTAGGATAGGTCGCACGGTTTGAAATAGAACCAGGTCGCGTGAAATCTAGTTCAGGTTGTACGGTGTGATTCAAAGGCATCAGGTCGTTTGAGATTAGTCAGGTTGTGTGAAATCTAATTCGTGTGAACCACCAGGTCGTTCCAAATATTCAGACTCCAGTTTGTTTGAACTTTGTGTTTGTATACCTTTTCATCGAAACATGGATAACGAGTTTTACAATGCATTTGCTACTGCCCCGGCTACTCCAGTTACCGTTGCTGAGACTGTTGGTATCGAGAATGAAACGGGAACTTTACAAAAGCCTCCAAAGCTTATGTACATTGAGGACTTTAAAGGATGGCAAGATCGTTTTGAAAACTGGGTGCAAGCAAATAAGTTTGATGCATGGGTTTCGTTACAGAAAGATTATATTTTACCGAAAGATGATCTTGGTAAAAGAAGATATTTTCATTTTGCTTCAACATAAGGGAACTGCTAGATCAATCTGGAAAGCGTTGATTAAAAAGTTTAAGGGTAGTGCTGATATGATAAAAAATAAACGTGCATTACTAAAAAATTGTATGATATGTTTACAGCTTTTGAAGGTGAAACAACAAGAACGATTATTGAGAGATATTGTCATCTTGTCATGGAAATGAAAAGATTGGACATCAAGAAAGAAGATGATGAATGGGTTGATAAGCTAGCCGATGCTTTACCACAGAATGAATAGGGAACATATCTGTTGATTTTAAAGCATAACCGACAATTTGAAGATATGAATTTGAGTAAGTTTATCCAGAACTTGGAAGAACATGAGCTAGCAATTCGAAAAACTGCTACAATGAGAAGTCCGGATGCTCAACAGGATGTGAGTCTATACTATAGAGGAAGCAAAGTTGAGACCACTCCAAGTCCAAAGATTCAGACTGCGTTTAGTGCTGATGGTACTTCCGGAACAAATGCAAACAATACAAATCAGAGCAGTGGATATTCTTCGTCTTATACAAGTTTTGAACCAAATTTCTCAACACCAAGTTCTCAACAACAAAGTTCAACAAACTTTAATGGTCAAGTTTTGCAATGCAATGTTACATTAAATATTCAAAATGGTCAAAATTTCTCTCCATATATTGCGAAGCAACACATGGCATCTCTTGTCACTGTGTTAGAATCGTATGAAAGCTTAGTTGCTAGACGAATCGGAAATCCGATGCTCACTAAAGAGGATTATGATCAGATTAATTTTGAAGAACTTGAGTTGATGGACATCAAGTGGTGTTTAGCTAGCGTTTTGAGAAGAGCAGAAAAGTTCAAACAGAACATAGGAAGAGATGATCTTCGTGAAGCTACAACATCTCAGCTAGGTTTTGACAAATCCAAGGTTACTTGTTTTCGTTGCCGAGAAAAAGGGCATTTTAAACGAGAGTGTACAAACAGAGAATCAACCGGAAGACAAGAACCTTTTGGAAACAACGATTATCATCAAAAATCAATTTATCATCAGGTTGCTCAACAACCACGTACGATTAAAGAATCAAAGGGTAAAGCTTGCTTTGGTCTGTTAGATCAAGAAGATGAAAGGATTCCGAAAGATTTCAATTGGGATGATTATGATCCTTCTAGACCTTCAGTTTCTAAAGCATTTGTTGCTCAACTCTTTGAAGATTCAACCTCGGAAGAAGAATCAGTCAAATCTAAGAACAGTCCGAGAAGACAACCGATTTTTAAGTCATTAGGAAGTGATGCAGACACTGATGATGAGGAAGAGTATCTTAATAAAGCTAGAAAACAATTGGATTCTTATAGTTTTAATTTGTTTTATGCAGATAAAATCGAGTTGTTGAAAGAGAAAAGGGTTGCTAGACTGAAGAGAGAAATGGAAGCAAGAAGGGTTGCTAAAGAACAGACTAAAGTTCAGATGGAAGCTGATAAGTCAAAAGTTGAAGAAAACCAACAGAGAAACTCAAGGTTGAAGAGAATGATGTGAAGATAGAATTTGATAAAGAACCGATAGTGATTGAAAAGGCGGTGGAAAAAATAGTTGAAGTTGAAAAAATTGTTGAAGTGGAAAAGATTGTAGAGGTTGAAAAACCTTGTACTAAGTGTTTAAAACCTTGCAACGATTGTGCTGAAAAAGATACAAAGCTTGCTGAATTAGAAAAGCTCAAAGAGAATTTATTGCACAATGTGAGAAGCATAAAGGAATCATATGATCTCCTAAGCAGCAAAGTAAATTTGTACAAAGGAGCTTGTGATGAGGATATTCAGATGAAGAATCTTCTAAAAGCAACAGTTCTTCAAAAGCAAACTGCAATCAACAAATACATTGAGATTAATGCAGGGCTGAAACAAGAATTGGCAGCAATGACGATTGAAACAGAAAGAGTGAACAATTTACTTCGAAGTTATCAAAGTTTAGATTATGTTATTGATCACATCTATCCTACCGTGGCAACTCATAAGTTTGCAGAAGATGAAGAAAATTCTGGTAAGAAAACTGGTTTGAAGTATAATAGAGTACCAAATCCAATGTGGGATGGATATACCCCCCGAGACTTTGAAAAGGTGGCTGAAGCACTCAATCTGAATCTGAAATCCGAGTCTATCGATGGATTACCAGATGATATTGATGTCACCTTCACAGCGTCTGACACTGATCATGAGTCTGAGATAATTAAGAAAGTGGTCGATCAGGTGTTGGATAAAGATGAAGAGTCAAAGTCAGAGTCTAAATCTGAAAATTCGAGTTCGTCAGACAAAAGCTCGAGTTCACCGGTCAAAAGGGTTTACAATAAAGATTTCCTGATGTCACAAAATAATTTGAATGATGAAACATTCAAAGTAGCATATACTTTGAATGATTCTGACAAATTATATTCTGATGAAGAATTTCCAATAAGAGGTGTTAAAACTGAAATGATTAAAAAGGTTTTCAAATTAACAGAAATTAATATTTATGAAATAAATGATGTAAATCTTTCTGAAAAACCTAAAAAATACACTTCAAGAGTTCAACAAAGATTGAACAAGAAAAAGGGGTTACCGTTCTGATTCGGGTTATCGAAAGAAACCAAACCATAACAGTAATTTCAAAAAGAAATGATTAGGTTTTATTCCACCCGAAAATCATAAAAATGAGAAAATTTATAAACCAAAAACTAAATTTGTTTCAGGAGCATGTTCTGAAGAGGAGAAGGAGAAACCTTTCTGGAAACAGTCAAACAAGGAGTTTCTCGCCGAAAAGCAAAAGAATATGTTGATGGAATTTGAACCAAGAGTTGAAAGAAGAACCTGTTCCAAATGTCAAGAGGTTGGACATATTGCTTGGAATTGCCCAAAGTCCACAAACACAAAACAGGGAGTTTTTTCTAATCCTAAATTGAAAGAAAAATGTGTTGATAAAAAGGAACTACCAACAGAAAAATTTAAAGAGTTCAAAAATTCGACTTTCGAAGTGGGTGAAAGTTCGAAACATTTTTACAAAAGAAGAGCCAATTTAAACAAACAAAAATGGATTGCTAAGAACTCAGAGGTTGTTTTTGGCAATGAATCTGACTCGTCAAAGTCAGAGGAGCCATCTGTTGTGCTAAATGCTGAGAATTACTTTCCAACAATGGATGATGAAAATTTTCCACCATTGTCAAATGGAAACTTGAAATAAAAAATTGGAAAGATTGAGATTTCAGATCAATTCTTCTCTGATAAGAAAGAATTTGAAGCTGAAAAAGCATTTAATGGTAAAGTGCTACATATTTTTGGAAAGATGGCTGATGGGAAGGTGAAAGGAGTGAAAGAATTTTACGAATCGAAAGTTGTTAAACCAAATGAGGATGGTTCACCAATGATTGATCAGGCATGGGTGAGATTCTTTAAAAAATAAAATCCTGACTTGCCGGAGCTCCCAAGTTGGTAAAATAGTGGAGCATGAATCGGCATCATTCTTGAAAAATGTTTTTGTGTGAAAAGCCTACAAGTGATAGTTGTTACAAGTGGTTGAAAGAACAATGTGATGAAACCCCATAATTTTTTATCATCAACAAAACTAATTTTTCGGAAAAAACCATTTTGATTAAAACAAACTTAAATGTTTTGAAATCATAATGGGAAAATAGTTTGTTGACAGGGGGAGTTCTGATTGTTTATGCCAAGTGGATGGAGAATTGAAGCAATTCACATCAGTTTGTCATTTTATTTGTACAGTTTATTTCTTTAAATTTGAAAGTAAAAGCAACATATTGTCAAATTTTCCTTGAAACATATTTTTGATTTTAGGGGGAGTAAAAAATTTAGAAATTTTGAAAATTTGAAAAATCCAAAAACATGATAAAATCTAAAAACCAAAAACATCAAAAAATCAAAAATGAGTTTTTATGTGAAAAAGAGGAAATGATAGTACATCAGTAGACAATCACAGTATGCTAAAGAATTGGAAAGTTAAAATGTGATAAACGGTCTCACTGATGATATGCCAGTAGATTTTTACACGCTTAGTAGATTGTTGTCGAGATATAAACCTAAATATCAAATATATACTTATTTCGTGGGGAACATCTCTCGGATATATAGGTAACCCCTGAAATCTTGTTTGAAGGGCTTTCTATTTCTGACATACTAGGTCTTTGTGCCTGATGATATCTAGGGTATTATACCGGGACTTCTGATTTTGCGGGAGCAATAGCCTAGTCCTCGTATAATACTTTGCAATTCTTTAATCATAAAGCCCACCCTCAGCATAAAAATGATGAAACATTGAAAAATGCTAATCATGCGCTGTTAAAAAAAGATCCCCAAACGGGAAACACCGAAAGACGAGCCATCATCTCTCTGATTGAACGGAAGTTCTAGCCTGAGCTCTCATGGTCTCGCATTACCCATTTACAGATATCATTAGTGTACATTCACCTGTAAGACTGAATATAGGAGTCTGGATACGGGAGTATATTCGGAGGTGAGACATGCGAATATGTTTGGAAAGCTGATTTTCAAAATTCCGAGTACTAAACATGATGAACAATAGTGCATTGGGAGAGTGTGTTTGAAATGAAAAATGAACTAACAGTAAAATCAGTTGTTAGTTAATCATGGTCATTAATTTGAACTTGATATAACTATTATTTCTGATGAATGATATCTAACAAGTGGTTTCTAAATTTGTTAAATCTTATAAATTGTGATATTTACTCTTGGGTAGAGGTTTGTACAGATCCCCGTGTAGCTACGAAGAGCCAGGAATCGTTCCTGAACCTTTGAAAATGTCAGATTACGATCCCAGATCAACTTAAGGGGGAGTTTGTTAGCAAAGGGGAGTTTGAATATTGAAAGAGCCAGTTTCAGATTTTGGATCAAAGCTCAAGATAGAAGCTGCTGATGCTGATGAGCTTAAGGAATCAAGAGACCTGATAAAGATAATTAGAGAGAGAATAGAGCCAGGATGAGATTCTGATAGAAGAAGAGAGAGATTGATGAGGATGCTTACAGAGAAAGATACTTTGGAAAGAGCGAGAAGACCGATCAAGACTGAAGACTCAATACACTGAAGACTCGTCAACATCCAAGGGGGAGTTTGTTGGTGCATATGTCTGTTGACTTCGTCTTGTATCGTGTCATGTAATAGAATAGATAATCCAAGATACGTAGTTCGAGAAAAATGGGAAACAGGCAAGAACTAGCCACCTCACACGAACTGACCAGTTCGTGCGAACTGGCCAGGTCGTGCGAAGTGGACCAGCTCGTATGGAGTGTTTCATGCGACCTGGCATCCCTATATATATGAGGTCTTGTGATTTCATTTACAACTTTTGGATTCCATTAGCGAAGCTCTGCTGAAGTGTCACCAACTCATGTAACACTATCAAATCAATACAAGTGACAGTTAAAGTGATTCTATGTGCAAAACAAGCTGATACAACATCGATACGTCTGTTTTCGCCTTTCGTATTGATCGAGAACTCTTCTGAACGTCTAGTTTGATCGATTCACCGATCCTACAAGTATGGTTTGCCTTGTTTTTAGGTTTTTGCATTTGTACCCCTTTTGGTTCGATGGGTAACCAAGGAAGACACATGGTGTGGACTAGGAGTGGCAAAATGGGTGGGTTAGGCAGGTTTGGGTAATGGGTTAGGATGGGTTTGGGGTAGGATGGGTTTATTAAGAAATGGGTTAGGATGGGTTTAGGTCAAGATGAGTTTTTGTCAAAATGGATTTGGGCATGATAGGTTAACAATGTAAATAAATCAAAAAATCAAAAAATTAAAAAAAAATTAAAATCAAAAAATTAAAAAAAAAGGTTCAGTGCTTTTTTAGGATTGTACGTCACGATGAACTTCATTTGGTACCGGTACCGAACCCATTTTGACCCGGACCCGGCATATATGATCATGCTCTGTAAATAACTGGAATGAAATAACCAAACAACCGAACAAGAACAAGTGTACCATCCCAACATTGAAAGAATGAACTAAGTGTTAGAGGTTGGACGGGGTTAACTTATTCTAGATCTAGGAGATTGTTTGGGTGTTCGTTTTACAAGTTCAAGTGAGACAATGGAACTAGATTGGAAGTCAAGGCTTCCACGGTTCACGCACTGTTACATCAGAATCGTTCATATCGAAAATGAGGACCTGAAGAACATAAAACACTTAGAAAATGTCGGAACGGGATGAAGTCAGAACCTTTCGTGCGGAATGGCACTGTTTTGAGACGAAATCAGCTCGGTTTTGATTGAACTATTCATCTTCTCGGTTAGAATCGACTCTAACACTAAACCACAGCTATGAACTTAACTTGTGAGCTTAGAGGGTCTCTGATTCGGCCAAGTTTAGTAACAGAAAGTTATTTTTATTAAAAGTTTGCGAATTAAACTCTAAATTTTGGCTTGGTCCTCAACATAGTGAGAGTTGTTATCAGATTGCCAAGGCAAATCTGATGTACCAGCTGTTTTGATATGAAGTTCTTGTAAAAAGATAGAAAAAAGTAACAGATCAGAGAAGAAATCAAGGTGTTTTTGAGTTGGAAACTCACTTAGAAAGTTGCTGGAAGTAGCTGAGCAGTGTGTGAAGTCAGAAATTTAGAGAGAATTTCGGAGTTGTGGAAGTGGAAAAATGAAGGAGTGGGTTGGTATTTATAGGCTGACGCGGAGTTTAGGATGAGAGGGAATATGGACGAGAGGGGCCTCTCGTGCGAGAGGGCCTTTCGCACGAGATGGATCTTTCCCTTTTGTTCGAAATTCAAGTCTGTTGATCTCGCGTATTTTGCCAGTTTTAACCGTTTTAAACGTATCGGTGTAATGCAAGAGTGTAATGTATGAATAAATGAATGAATTTGTATGTATAATAAGTATGAGGTTGCGTAAAAATGTATTTAAACGATCGATTGAACGAGTAACAAGTATGTATGGAATATGAATTTCGTTATGATCAAGGTTTCAAATCGCGAAATTGGGAGTGGATTATGAATACGATACGAATACAAGTTTCCAAAGGTAGAAATACAAGTAATCTTTCTAATTGAGGAAAGCTCCCAAAAGCGAGGCGTTACAGTCACCCCTCCTTTATGAAATTTCATCCCCGAAAATTATTAAAGAGGAAGACTTTGGAGAAAGGCATTGGTTAAAATTGTTGGCTAAATCGAAATTTTGAAGTTTAAAGTCTACGTTAAGTTCATGTATAAGTGTGTTAAAAATGCATGGAAATTCTTGAGGGACGAAATGGGTAGATTTGTAACAGTAGTTCGTTTGACTAAGGTGATCTGAGGCATTAAAATTCAGCTTTTAGCATATATATATATATATATATATATATATATATATAGGGAGGGGCTCATGCGAGAACTCCATTTATTGTGAGAACCATGAGAACCAATGTGAAGACAACCTAAAATAGCTAAAAAAAACCTAAAAAAAAACTAAAAAAACCTAACCCCCACCCCCCCCCCCCCCCCAAGCTAAATGCTAAAAACTAAAACCCCAAAAAACCTAAAAAAAACCTAACCCCCCCCCCCAAAAAAAAAAAAAACCTAAACCCCCCTTCCCCACCCCCCAAAAACCTAAACCCCCCCCCCCCCCATGCTAAAATGCTAAAAACTAAACCCCCAAAAAACCTAAAAAATCTAAAAAAATTTTTTTGATTTTTTTAATATTTTTAGGTTAAAATCGCTACTTTTCGAAGAAAAAAAAATTTTTAATTTTTTTTTTTTTGCTTCGAAAAGTAGCGATTTTAACCTAAAAAATATTTAAAAAATAAAAAAAAAATTTTGTGTGATTTTTAGCTATTTTTAGGCATTTTTTGTTGTGTTCACATTGGTTCTCGCGGTTCTCGCAATAAGAGGTGGTTCTCGCATGATCTTCTCCCTATATATATATAGGGGGCCGCTAGAATGAGAACCACCCCGAGTTATGAGAACCGCGAGAACCACACCGTACGGGGCGAGGTGGACCAATTTTTTTTCGAAAACGCAGATTAGTGTATCACAAACACATTCGTAAAAAAAAATTAAAAAAAAAAACGCCGTGTGGGTAGTTTTTTACACCACAAAAACGTGGTTTACGAGTTCCGTAAATTTACGTAACTCGTAAACCACGTTTTTGTGGTGTAAAAAACTACCCACACGGCGTTTTTTTTTTAAATTTTTTTTACGAATGTGTTTCTAATACATGCACCTACGTTTTCGAAAAAAAAAATTGGTCCACCTCGCCCGGAATCAAGTGGTTCTCGCGGTTCTCATAACTCGGGGTGGTTCTCATTCTAGCGGTCCCCTATATATATAAACACTAAATTGACAAAAAAAAATTATAAAAAAACACTCTTCGCTTTTTAGTTTATTTTTGTTACAGAACGTTCGTTAACATGTAACTTACATTCCCTAATTTTTTTGGAAAAAAAAGAGTTTGTTAAATAAGGTTTTTTTTGAGTTTTCTTAACTTAAGTGAGTTTTCTCTTTATAATTCCCCTATATATATATATATATATATATAACGGTTTGAAGTGTGAAAATCGTGAGAAAGATCTTTGTGATTTGTGGCTGGAATTGATGTTGTCATTTTTGTAAATAATGGAAAACTTAGAACTACCAGGAGGAGTAAGATGGGAAGATCCAAACAAGGGTGCACATGCTAATCACATGTCATTTCCCTCATCATATATAAACGCCAATAACTTTTTTATACGTGATTATTTAAAAAAATTACACCATAAAATTCAGCGTTTTTTTTATCTTTCCAACGAGTATACTATTGATATATTTTTCGAAAAAAAATGAAATGGGTTTTTTATGGCGTTTTGAACTTTGCTTTTTTATAGCGTTTTCCACTGGGTTTTATGCCGTTTTTTCTAAAGTGGGTGTTTTTATGGTGTTTCAACTAGTTTTTATGGCATTTTCTAAACTGGGTATCTTTATGGCGTTTTCATGGTTTTTTTTCTGAACTGTGTTTTATGGGGTTTTCAACTAGGTATTTTAATGGTGTTTGTGATAACCCGAACTTTCAAGGTTAGTATTGGATTATTTTGCGATCTTAAGTTCTTTTTATCTCTCTCCTATGTGTTAGAACGTTCCATTCCGTTGTAACGTCGTTAAACTTAAACGTTTGATAACGCGGTCAAATAACGTATTGGAATTTGTTGGGCCGCGTATATTTTGGGCATTATAACTAAACCTGACGATTACACACAATATCGGCCCACATAAACCGCTTGAGCCCAACTAGTTCTTTTGTGTATCTTGATTATTTCGGCCCAAGTCATGTAGCCGAGGAAATCAAAGATTGGCCCAATTGTTTAGTTGTTAGCATATTATATAGGCACTTGGATGTATTGGACGTAAACCCTTCCAAATCTTTAAATCCCAATAAGCAAACCCTACCCTTCTCTCACAATTACGTACGGCAACAGGCGACTTTCTCCCCCCCCCCCTCGAGACAGCATCCTGTGCGATTAGATTCTTGGTTACTGATCCTTATCTGTTGACATTCATATTTGCATGATATTGGCTATATGTGATATTGATGATGATGTTCACATGTGATATTGAATGGGATCGATTTATATGATTATTGGTAATTATTTAGGGTTGATCTTGTGTGATAGTGTTGATTTATGTGTTAGTATTTTGCTGGATATATGTATGCGTATAATAATAAGATTCGTGTGACTAATTGTGATCTTATACAAATTAGTCGAATTAGTATAACCTGTTGCTTCGAGTTGATGTCTTGACACTTCTGGCCGAGGACATGCTTGTTGATTAGTGTTATATATTAGCCTATCTATAAATTGTAATGTTATTAATTATGAATATGATTTGTTAAGTGTGATGATTACATAATGTATGGCAGCTTGGTGTTAATGTGTGATGGTTTAATATCATGTGATATTTAGATAAACTGGTAAATGGGGAGGGATGAAAATATAAACTGGAGTATACGTAAAAGGGGTTGAGAATGAGGTTTGGGCCGAGGGTTGGGTGTCTGTTAGGGGGTTTGGGCTCGGTTGATTTGGATGGACTATTGGGCCACCATTTATGGGGATTGCATGTTGATTTAATCGCTGATGTTGGTATATTATGATCATATATGTAATATGTTAAGGTTTTAATCAATAATGAAAGGTAATAATGAACGGCTAAGAGTACATGACAATATGTATGCTCATTTAAACAAGATCAGGAAAAAAAGGTAAGAGGTTAAGTCTAATATAATGTATATTGAGGTGAGCTTGGTCTTGTTATGATAAGTATTTGTTAGGGGTTAGTAGTGGACCATGAAATTGTTAAACTAATAACTTCTCATGCATGGTCTGTGGTTTCTTTAAAAAATGTGACATGCATGTTTCTTTTAAAATTCAGGAATGAAATTATATGGTGATAGTGGGTTGTCCATAAGGGTTGGATAAGTGGGCCGAAATATTATTGAACATGGACTTAAATAACAATGTTGTCAACTAGGTATAGATGATAATGGATCGGAACAAGTTATAATGTATTGGCTGGGCTCCATGCGAACTAAACTGGACATGGGCCGACCCCTTTCTCATTGGGCCGACCCAGTGTATGGACATTAAGGGTGCAGTGTGTTGGATATGTTTATATTTTAGGTGCACATCGGTAATATGTGATTATGTGTTTGATGGCGGAAATGTGTCAACGGATATAGAGATATATAATATTACGTGTATGTTATGACATGACAGCTTGTTAACCTGGATTACTTAAACCTTGAATTGTTTGGAAACACTAGGGCATTGCATGACCCTACGTATGTGTACTTACATTTACTATACATTAGGTCGCGTGTAACGGGTTTAACATTTAAAGTGTAGAAGTAATAAATATTACCGAGCAAAACTAAGGTGAGTTCATCTCTCTTGAGCATGCGTCCCGGTGGTTGGGACAGTCTTTGGGTATCCCTGGGAGGGATAGGTTTTGGGTAACTTGTTTGGGTATTCCTGAGAGGAATACGTCTTGTTGTAAATCGGTAATGTTGGATAATATACTCATCCTATCACCTTTAAAGTCCCTTCGTGTTGTTTGGTTACCTGAGAGGTAACAAGGTATTAGTTAGTAGCATTACTTAGGTTTGGCAACCTCACCCCGTACCTGGGAGGACGAGTGTTGAACTAATGACCTAGTCATGACCAATGCTTTGATAGGAGCATTGGAGAAAGGGCAATGTAAATCAGGAGCCATCTTGTATTCGGGGTATTATCAACATTAAATTCAATAGATTAACTAAACACTTGGTAACCAACATTTTCGTAAAACTATGAACTCACCAGCGTTGTCTGATACACTTGTTGCATGCTCGCAGGTCGTTAGATATCTTGGATTTGGGAACTTGCTATCTGGAGTAGCTGGAGTGGTCATGGGTCGACTGGAGGGGCTCATGTGATTGATTATGGCTATTATACATTGGTTTTGAACAATTTAACTTTGGTATACTATTTGCTTCTGCTGAACATGTTGGTTTTCATTTAAACTTGTTGATGACATTTTTCATTAATAATTGGGGATTTTATTTATAAACTTGAATGGGTTCAATGTAATTAGTGGCTCGTTGTTGGTACGTCACACGCCTAACAGGGACATTCCCTAGGTGGTATTTTGGGGGTGTGACAGTTTGGTATCAGAGCCACTGGTTATAGTGAACTTGGTTTTAAAACATTTTTATAAAACCAGACTATAACCAAACAGATCCGAAATCGACCATAACACTCGGCTCCATATTGCAAGGTTCGTCTCTCGTTTACTATTGCATAGCATATCTAGTGTTTGCTTATGAATAACACCACACATGAATACACACTTGGCACTACAGTATGAGCTTCTATGTTACCAACCCATGTTACGTGTTTTAAGAGTGTGCTCTTCTTGAACTTTCATGATCTACGTTGCAGTGTCATATGTCTTATTGCTCGAATTCGGGGAGCCTTTTAACACGAATTGAGAGGATCTGAGATAAACATGCAAATCGGATTATTATTATGGGTGCACACATAATAATAATGTGGGGCGCATGTGAGTCCCAGTGAAACTTGACAAGTATGAAAAAGGGTTCCGCTCTGTAAATTGGCGTTATGTTAGAACTCAGTAGTCTATGGAGGTCATAGTAATACTTGACTCCTACTCGAACTTGCATCTTAAATCTTTCCTCTTC
This sequence comes from Helianthus tuberosus, assembly GCA_030545235.1. Classification (NCBI taxonomy): domain Eukaryota; kingdom Viridiplantae; phylum Streptophyta; class Magnoliopsida; order Asterales; family Asteraceae; genus Helianthus; species Helianthus tuberosus. The sequence continues at coordinate 166,582,731 of CM060442.1, forward strand.
TTGTATAGAAACATGACCGGACGAGGCCATGGACGCGGCCACATTGCTATGACTCAGGCCGAACTGACCAACTTGATTAACACTCACGTGGCTGAAGCCCTAGCGACTTACCAGGCTGGTACGATATGTGCCAATTACTTTCTATCCTTGTGTCGTATACTCGAATCTTACTCGTGTGTTGTACGTTCTTTCGTTTTAGGTCAACCTGTGAACCAAAACAATCCACCTGTCTGCACGTTCAAAACCTTCATGGATTGTAAGCCACAGACCTTCAGGGGGACTGAAGGAGCTGTGGGACTCTTGGGTTGGTTTGAGAAGGCCGAATCTGTGTTTGCTATGTGCAACTGTTCCATGGGGGACTGGGTGAAGTATGCTACAGGCACGCTCGAGGATGGTGCCTTGACTTGGTGGAATGCCCAAGTTCAGATGTTGGGTATTGAGATGGCGAATGCCACTACTTGGGATGAATTCAAGGAGCTGATGTAAGAGGAGTACTGCCCTCGTGATGAGATACAGAAGCTCGAAAATGAGTACTATAATCTGAAGATGGAGGGGTCAGAGATCGAGGCATACACGAAGAGGTATCATGAGCTAGCAACCTTATGTCCTAACCTATCTCGACCTCCACCTCGAAGAATTGAGTTGTACCTCAAGGGCCTAGCACCAGCTGTGAAGGGTTATGTCACTGCTGCAAACCTTAACAATCTACCTCAGATCATCCGCTTAGCTCACAAGATCACTGACTAGGAGGTGGAGCGTGGATCGCTACCGCCTCGTGTTTCTGCTACTACCCCTGCTGCTACCGTTACCACACCTGCTAGTGATAACAAGCGAAAATGGAACGATGCTGACAAAGCAACCAGTGCCAGCCAATCTCAGAAAAGGGCGGACAACAGCATCCACCGCAGTTTTTGCAAGTCGTCTTCTGTGAACCAAAATCAGGGCAACAATTCAAATCAGGGTTCTTACGAGGGAAAGCTACCAAAGTGTAATAAGTGTATGTTCCACCATCGCGGGCCGTGCACCCGGGTACGTCACAGGTGCAACAAGGTAGGGCATATGGCTAAAGATTGTAGGGTCTGGCTTCCTAAGAAGCAGCAGCAGCAGCCACAACAACAGTAGAGACAGCAGCCTCAACAGAATCAGGGTAATCGAAAGGGGTGCTTTCAGTGTGGTGATGAAGGTCATTTTAAGAGGGATTGCCCTCAGCTTAATCAGAATGCTGGCAACAACAACAATACTGGGAATGACAACAATGGGAACAATGGTGGGAACGGGGCACGTGGAAGAGTATTTACTATTGGCGCTGGGGAAACCCGCAATGCTGAGACCGGTACGTTTTCTTTGAATGATCTTTTTGCTTCTGTTTTATTCGACTCTGGTGCCGATTGGAGATATGTGTCTTTGGGGTTCAGCCGTCAGTTAGGACTGACTCCCACCCCTCTTGTAAATAAGCATGTAGTAGAATTAGCTGATAGCAAAACGATAGAAGCTTCTCATGTTCCTTTTGGTTGTAAACATGATCTCATGGGTCAAGTGTTCGACATTGACCTACCTCCCGATACTCTTGTAAGTTTTGATGTGGTCGTTGACATGGATTTGGTTATCTATGCATCAAACGGAAATTCTTTGTAAAGAGCAAATCGTGCGTATCCCTCTCCCTAATGGGGAATCCTTATCAGTTCAAGGTCGTCGCAGTGGTTCCATGGTTGGCATTATCTCAGCCATGAAAGCCAAGAAGTTTCTACGAAAAGGCTACCCTGCAATTCTAGCTCTCGTCACCGATTCACAACCTGAAGAAAGGAAGATCGAGGATCATCCAGTTGTTCGCGAATGTTCTGACGTGTTTTCTGAAGAGTTACCTGGTTTACCTCCGCATCGTCAAGTGGAATTTCAGATTGATCTTATGCAATTTCAGATTCCTTCTGGGATACAGCAATCCCTTGGGTTCGCTGGATACTATCACAGATTCATCATGGGATTTTAGAAGATTACGCAACTTCAACCTCCTTAGCACAGCGGGGAGCTGTGAATTCTTGGGAAATAAAACCGGGGAACGTCTTTTCAGCTTTTGAAACCCAACCCTGCAACGCACTGAGCATCACTTCTATCCGAGGGTACCGATGATCCAGCGGTATACCATGATGGTTCGAATCGGAGTCCTAGTTACACGCCGATGCAATACGAGAGAGTGATGACTTATGTAATGATGTTACGAAGAGGAACTGCACGACATACAATCTGCGGTGGAAACCATGGTCGTTGGATTTAAGTGGGAGGCATTACTTGGACGGTACCGAATGCACTACTTAGACCGATCACAAGGGCCTCCCGTGTACCCTGGTTACGAGAGAGTTAAATCAGTTAATGGCATCACTGGATGGAACTTTTGAATGAATACGACCGTGAAACCTGGAAGTGCACAAGCTTTGCAGCTCGCTATCCACTCTAACATACCTGATCAGACTCGCCTTGTTCAAATTGAAGAACTGAAGGAAGAGAGTTCTCAAGATTGACCCATGCGGGGCATGGGAAAGTAACCTTTGGCAGGTCGGACAATATTTGCTACTTCATGAAACGAATATGGACCTCACTATACAGCAACCTTAGGGAACTGGTGCAGGCAAAGCACACGGGCCTCGATATCCTATTCATTTGAGTTTTGATAGGATGTATTGAAACCTGAAGACCATGTACGGGTGACCGGGCCTGAAGGCCCACATAGCCACGCATGGGAACGATGTTTGACACGTGGGAAAGTCAAGGTGGGATATTAGCAACCAGAAACACATGTATGGAAATGAGAACAGACTGCCATGGTTTTTGTCACTAGTCTACTTACAACTCGAAACGGAAACATTATCACCTGGGTGATCATTGATGGACTCAAGTTACCAGCACACTTTCTTGCAATCAAGGAAACTGACGAGTCTTCACAGTTACGAATGTTCCTCTGAGAGAGGCGGCTTTTAGGTACGAGGTGCTAACTCCTGCACCTCTGAATTTGATTTATGCATGATTTATGTCAGGCAATACAATGCCCTTGGCTCACGTCGGGACCAGAGCATTGCTTATCCCCGTTGGGCAAATGATCAGAGAAAACGAACTCTCCTGGCACTCGAAGACATGCTGCGAGCATGAGTGTGACTGGATTTGGTTCAAATTGGAAGGATTCTTACCGATGGTTGGGTACTACTGCGGCAGTTATCATCCTGGTAACCAGTCAGCTCTGTTGAGGCATTACATAGACAATAAGGCCAACCTTCTTGTTAGACTGAGATGGTTGACAACTTAATTATTGGTCCAGAACTGGTACTCGAAACTCTTGGGAAGGTTGTTTGGATCAGGAGTCAATTGGCGGCAACGCGTGACTGTCAGGAAAGCTCATAAACTTGAGAAACGCTGGAAGATTGCTGTAGGCGATCATATCATGTTGAAAGTCTCACCCTGGGAGGGTGTGGAATGTTTGGGAAGCGTGGCAAGCTTGACTGACGTCACGATGGACCATTCAACAGTCTGGGAAGAATAGGTAATGTAACCTACAAATTTGAGTTGAGAGTTCGCTGGAACTCAAGATGAGGACCGGAGTTCGCGTGGGAGCGCGAGGAATAGATGAAACTCAAGTATCCTCAACTTTTTCCTGATGACCAATCTAATTCTGGTAAAACTGGTGAATTTCGGGACGAAATTCCTCTTCAAGTTGGGGATGATGTGACACCTGGGGAAAATCCGCAACAATCTTGATTTCTCACTTCACTCTCTGTGCTTACTTGTCAAATTTCGGGACGAAATTTCTTTCAAGTTGGGGATGATGTGATATCCCAAACTTTCAAGGTTAGTATTGGATTATTTTGTGATCTTAACTTCTTGTTATCTCTCTCCTATGTGTTAGAACGTTCCATTCTGTTGTAACGTCGTTAAACTTAAACGTTTGATAACGGGATCAAATAACGTATTGGAATTTGTTGGGTCGCGTATATTTTGGGCATTATAACTAAACCTTACAATTACACACAATATCGGCCCACATAAACCTCTTGAGCCCAACTAGTTCTTTTGTGTATCTTGATTATTTCGGCCCAAGTCATGTAGCCAAGGAAATCAAAGATTGGCCCAATTGTTTAGTTGTTAGCATATTATATAGGCACTTGGATGTATTGGACGTAAACCCTTGCAAATCTTTAAATCACAATAAGCAAACCCTACCCTTCTCTCACAATTACGTACGGCAACAGGAGACTTTCTCCCCCCCCCCCCCTTGAGATAACATCCTGTGCGATTAGATTCTTGGTTAGTGATCCTTATCTGTTGACATTCATATTTGCATGATGTTGGTTATATGTGATATTGATGATGATGTTCAGATGTGATATTGAATGGGATCGATTTATATGATTATTGGTAATTATTTAGGGTTGATCTTGTGTGATAGTGTTGATTTATGTGTTAGTATTTTGCTGGATATATGTATGCATATAATAATAAGATTCATGTGACTAATTGTGATCATATACAAATTAGTCGAATTAGTATAACATGTTGCTTCGAGTTGATGACTTGACACTTTTGGCCGAGGACATGCTTGTTGATTAGTGTTATATATTAGCCTATCTATAAATTGTAATGTTATTAATTATGAATATGATTTGTTAAGTGTGATGATTACATAATGTATGGCAGATTGGTGTTAATGTGTGATGGTTTAATATCATGTGATATTTAGATAAACCGGTAAATGGGGAGGGATGAAAATATAAACAGGAGTATACGTAAAAAGGGTTGAGAATGAGGTTTGGGCCGATGGTTGGGTATTTGTTAGGGGGTTTCGGCTCGGTTGATTTGGATGGACTATTGGGCCACCATTTATGGGGATTGCATGTTGATTTAATCACTGATGTTGGTATATTATGATCATATATGTAATATGTTAAGGTGTTAATCAATAATGAAAGGTAATAATGAACGGCTAAGAGTACATGACAATATGTATGCTCATTTAAACATGATCAGGAAATAGATAAGAGGTTAAGTCCAATATAATGTATATTGAGGTGAGCATGGTCTTGTTATGATAAGTATTTGTTAGGGGTTAGTAGTGGACCATGAAATTGTTAAACTAATAACTTGTCATGCAAGGTATGTGGTTTCTTTAAAAACTGTGACATGCATGTTTCTTTTAAAATTCAGGAATGAAATTTTATAGTGATAGTGAGCTGCCCATAAGGGTTGGATAAGTGGGCCGAAATATTAGTGAACATGGACTTAAATAACAATGTTGTCAACTAGGTGTAACACCTCGAAAATTTATGTCCAATAATGTATCGACACGTGTCATAAGCTTTAAACGTGTAAAAGATTACTTTAGAGGGACTAAAGTTCACAAACAAAGAAAGTATGTGAATATAAGGGTTCAATGTGTCAACAATGGATAAATATACTTTACTGTAACCCTACACGATGTTTATACCCTTAAACGAATGAATCATGGATCATACGAAGCTAATTGTGGAAGAAAGTGAGAGATTACAAACTACAGGGGTTAAAAGTGTCAACATGTTTAAAATATACCTCTGAGTGACCTTTTAGCAAACCCGAAGCTTTGTAATGGTTAATTATGCTTGCTAGAATAAGTGGTAAAAATTTCACAAGGTTTCGATAAAGTATGAGAAAGTTATGATGATATTCGTATACGAGGGGTTAAAAGCGTCAACGTCGAAATTTATGACTTTTCGGGTGATCATAAAGTTAACCAAGGACTTAACAAAGTTTGTATATGTCTTTGAGTCCTTAAAAATCAAGTTAGAGGGCTTAAAATGTAAATTGGGAAGTTGAAACCACGTTTGGAAGGACCAAGGACCAAAAGTGCAAAAGTTAAAACTTGTTTGGCTGGTTCTGGAAGGCCAGGCGGCCCGCTTAAGAGTGCCCTATGGGCTTACGCGGCCCGTGTGAGCAGTACATCGACAGAATTCACCTGCAGGTGTCTGTCCAGGCCTGTTAACTGACTTAAAACCTTGTTTTCTTATACCAGGGACTCCCCCACTTGTATTTCATGCACTAGGGATAGATGGGACCATCTCAAAACATGTGTAGACTTGCATGGCATGATCATATGTGATCAAAATCACTATATAAGAGGAGCATTGTTGCAACATTTTGATCATTCATTTCAAAAACTCTCACAACTCAACTCCTGGAGTTTGTTGGAGCTCAAGGACATTTCCTAGAAGTCTTTAGTCGTGCATAGGACTATTGTAAGTGTCCTTAACCCTCTTTAATTCAGTTTTGCCTAGTTAATTAGCCTAAAGTCAAACCATCGTAATTAGAGTTTGACTTCATGATTAATCAATAATTGTCCAGTCAAATCTCGAATTAAAAGTACCTATGAGTTGGTAATTATGTGGGCAATAAACCCTTAAAAGGGCACCCTCTGATTCCCACTCTAACTAGGTCAATTGTCGGGTCAAAGTTAATCTTAAAAAGTCAACAGAAAGCTTATTTTCAAATTAATGCATAATTAGCAATGTAGAACCCATGCAACCTGTTTTATCACTAATATAACTTGGTAATTAATGTAAGAACATGTCTAAACATGTTCAACCCGACAATTTTCTGTTTAGGCTAGGTTCGGAACCGAAAGTCGCATAATTTGACTTCTGCTTTGACTTTCAGTTCTGACCCGTTTGAGCATAGTTTAGAAATGCCTTAGGGATTTATTTGGACCAGGTTTCATGTTAGTATAACCCTCTGTGATTATACAACTTGGTTCATTAGTTATCCGATTCATATGCATGGTTCCGTTAAATGCTTAAATGTTGACTATTATGCCCATACGACCATAAAATGTGATTTTTGAAAAAGTAAAAGAGTAGAAACCTTCATTACTGATTTATAGACTTATCCCTAAAATTTGATATCAGTTTGAGGTCTAGATTAGGAGTTATGCTCATTAGCGTAATTAGAAAGTTTTTTTATTAAATTAAACGGCGTATTTAGCGTATAGCCTATCTAAACCCAATTTTTGATACCAAAATTTTTACCCACTGATGTAAAATAATATTTTGGGATTTTTGAAGATTTTTATTTATTTTTAGGCTGAGCATAACATAGGGTTCTAAGCATGATTCGGTAATTGCCGGTTTTGCCCTTTAGGGCTATAAAATGAGTTTTACAAATTATTTTGATACCAAACCTTTTTCTACTGATCTAATATGATAAATAAAACATTTTGAGCCTTCTGGAATAATAAAAATATCAGCTTTCCTTTAAAAACCCGGAAATAGCTCAAAATCGCCCTTTTAAGCGTTTTTAACACATAGTATGTATTAAAACTATTTTAAACATATAAGGTTTGATGCCTACTGATATTTTTAGTAAATTTTTATATATTAGCAGTAAGCAAAAGTTTTAAACTCAGATTTCCAGTTTTGACCTTTTAAGCCTATGTGAAATTACCAAAATGCCCGTAAGGTGCATAGTTTGGTTTTAAATGATGAAATTCACATATATGTAATAACCTACTGTTATAACTTATTAAAATAAGTATTTTTGCTGATTATATCAGACCTGTAACTCAGATTATTATTTAAACTCTTTTATAACCTTTAAAATGACCAAAATGCCCCTACGGGGCATAGTTTGAGTTTAAATTCGTTTCGGGCATAATAGAAGATATCTTACTGATGTCACAACATATTTAAGGCATATTAACTTAGGAAACCTGTATATGACTCTTATGGTTACCCGTTATGCATTTTTCCCGTTCGGTTCGGTTTATGTAACTAGTTTGCATAGATTGACCGAAACGGGTTAAACCTTATCATTTTTGTCTCAAAATCATTTTTGTCTCAAAATCCAGAATGTGTTTAGTTTACCCATATTATACAAGTCTTCAAACTTTTCGGGTCTAAATCACATTCTATTCCTGTCTTCGCTTAATCGTGCGTTTGAACCGTATCTTCCTTTAAAACTAACCGGTCTAAGTTTAGGCTTAATTAAAGACCCGTTAGGAATCTAATAGGTTATTAAAAACCTTTGTTCCAGAATAGGAGACCCGGTAAAAGCTACGTGCACTTGCTGTTTGTGATTAATGCTTGTAAAGGTTAACTTATTTTCCCTATACGGGCTTGGGGTACGGTATATAAAATACCGCTTGGTTGGGCATTGAATCTTTAATCGTATGAAGGTTACTTTATTGAAATGACCCGTTTAAATTGTTTTGTTTGCTTAAAACCTTTGGGGGTTAATGACCATGTTCCGGATATCCTTGGCATCATTTTAAGAAATGGCCACTACCTAAGCACGGGGTGTAGGCGTACACCCGACAGTACATATATAAATAATAAGGTATAACCGCCGGTTTCGGGAATAACTCGCCGCGGGACTATATCATGTGGTGTGTCTATTAATCTTTAACCTGGCGTCAATCCGGGCTACTGAACGTATAAGAAACATGTAATTCTTTTACAAGTTTATATATAAATAATTATCCCAAGTTATAAAAATGTTTTGTGCCTTGTGCATTCAAACCAATTTTTAAACCTTTTCAAAATGAGTCAGTTAATTGTATTTACCAATGTAAACTGGCGTATTTTCCCAAAAATGTTAAGTGCAGGTACTAAGCGTAATAGGTTGGCCTCTCCTTAGCATCATTAAGAGTCTCGCATGTAACCATCTTGGTTTTCACACATATTTTTGTTTTGACTTGCATTGTAACAATTACCGTGTTTGGAATGAAACTTATTTGACCCTACTTGCTTTATGCTCATACATGCTTATACCGATACAAGCACGTGAAACAATTGCAAATTTGTTGAGTTTTTATGCTATTAAACATGGTTACATAAACTATAAGGGTTTATTGTGACTACTTGTGAAATTACTAGTTGAGGGACCTATTTGACATTCTTTGAAACCTACTTGAAATCTATTACTTTTTAATTTCAAGGACAGAAACCGTAATTATTTGAAAGTACAAGTCCAGAGACTAAATTGTCATTTTTGAAACTATATAAATACAAGGGTTAAAGTGCAATTATTTCAAACTACAAGTTTAGGGTTCTTTTTGTAATTTTTGAAACTTAATTTATAAAAGAAATAAATATATATAAATTGTTTTAAAAAGTCTAGGGTTCATATGGTCATTATTGAAACTATTTTAACTGAATGGTCTAACCGGGTTAACTTTCATATAAAGATTTATTCTTTAAACATTAACTCAGTTAGCATATTTAACTGAACAGTACAGGGACCATTTGTGTCAATTTTTAAAACATCAGGGACCAATTATGTACATTTTATGAAAGTATAAGGACTGTTTATGCAACTTTTAGAAACTACAGGGACTACTTTTGTAAAAACTGAAACTTCAGGGACCAAAGTGTAAATATTTCAAAAATCTGTCAAAAAGGGGAGTTCTTCTTTAAAGAACCGGCCCTTGCAAGGATTGAACTCGTGACCTCTCGTTTAGAACCGCAACGCCTTAACCAGTTTATCCTCCTACTAGGAGCTATTAGAATATGAAACTTAATTCCTTATATACACTAGTTAGGAATAAAATAATTATTAATTAAATTCAGAAAACAAAAAGGGTTTTAAACCCAATCGAACCGAACAAGGACGGGACTCGAACCCGCGCCTTCCCGCAAACAAAACACGCGCACAAACCAACTGGGCTACCAGTTGGGATGTGTTATATACTAAGTTATATTATATTTATACACACTTTAGAATTAAATATATTAAATCAAATCTGATAACAGATCAGTTGCCGGTTTCGACCCATTCCCATTTGTTCATTGTTTATGTGATCCAAAATCTTCACCCACGAGTCCCCAACCCATTGCTAACTCGTTTTCGCATTAATTCGACACACATCAGTGCCCAGTTGCTGTAAAAACGAACTTTTTATAAAAAAAATTAAAGTGGATCGATTCCACTAAGAATTGTTGGATCTGAGGTCGAATTGAACTGTTATATAAGTTCCTCAGACTCCCACTAATCTCCTACACCCTTCACACATCTCTAACACATCGAAAACTACCCTCTGTTCGAACCTGCAACCTCGCCGGAGTTACTCCTCGCCGGAATTAGCCGTTTCATCATTTTAATCGGTACCGGTTAGTTTTTATTTGTCCAATGAGTTCAATTATACTTGTACAATGTTTCCTTAAAGTTAATTTGGATAAAACATAAGTTTCCCGTAGAATTGAAAGAGTTGACTTTTCTGTTTGACTCTTATTGGGGAAGATGACCAATTCCATCTCTGTATATATTTTATTTAAACTAAAAAAACACAAACCACCAGGCTAGCCCAGTGGTTGTGTGTGTTATTTTCAAACCTGTTGATCCGGGTTCGAATCCGAGGACAACCAATTCTTTTTATTTCTTTTATTTTTTTATATTTTTAACATTTCCATAATGTTTATAACATTATTAGACACTATTATTTTTATTAAAAATATAAAGTTAGTCAATTTATTTAAAAAACTAATTTTTATGATATTAAAATAGTTTATTATTAAATAATTCATAATAAATCAATTTTTAGGAATTAAAATCTGAAATTTTCAGATTAATTATTTTAAGTGCTGATCTTTACAAAAATAATGTTGTTACTTATATTTTATATAATTTTGATATTTATATAAATAAATCAGTATTTATACTTATAAATATAGTTTAATTTAATGTATTTAAATTATATAACTATATAAATTTTATCCAAAATTATTTTTATTTCAAAATATGCATTATTCTGAGTTCATATAAATTTAGAATCTGAATTTTTATTATATTAAATTATTTAGATAATTAAATTTATATAAACTTATTTATTGTTATCATAACCATTTTAATTCATTTTATTTATATAAAATGATTTCAAGGCCACAATAATTATTTCAAATCAGTAATATTCAAGTTCAATAACTAAAAATATTAATTTTAATTATTCTGAATTAATCTAATTATTTTGATAATTAGTTATATAATTATCATATTAATCCTTTTAAATTATATATTTATCATTTATCAATTTAATTATATTTTTGGCCAACTAAATTAATTTATAATTTTTATAAATTAATTATATCACTTGTACAATATTTTGTCAATGATCATTATATTCAATTATGTTGTTTAATAATACAAGTTAAGTATATTTGATTTATTATTACAAATGTTATATTAAATCAATTATATATTTTTACAATTATATTATTTATGTTAAATAAATATTTTTCATAAATAATTCATTTATATCATATTCATTCTCCAAGTCCTCTTGTTAGATTATCCAAACCACATAGTTACCATTTAGACAAAACCCTACCGAATCCCAGAGATTTAGGATTTCCGCTTATTCGATTAAACATTATTATTGATACATATTCCATATTGTTGCATGTTCAATCAATTAGAGTGACGTGGAATCTTATTTCCAAGAACTCTCACATTTGCATACGTGTTTGGACTTACCCGAAATCAAGGTGAGTTCATAGTCCCTTTTTACAATTATTTTGGGATGAAACATATGATACGATGTGATACAAACTTACTTGCTATTTGTGGTTCCCCGATTGTCCTTGCATTTGTTTAATACTTGTTGTTGTTGCTTTAACGCGTTTACATTCATTAACTTGCAAAAGCCCAGCGGCTATATTATAGCGCTATAGGTGTGACGCCCCATCTCACTTCCCAAACTATTTGTTGCAATTGTTGTTGTTGGTACTCATGTGAAACATTTTGGAAGTGTGGTGATAGACCCGTGTTACGTCATAACGAAGGTTTGAATGTACCACCAAGTGACTACTTGTATTACTCTTTTGCTTAAAGACATATCACATGCCACAGTGTTAAACCATTTTCATATCACATTGTTATTTTTGCCTAACAAAACCTATGAATTCACTCAACCGTTTGTTGACCCAATATTTTTCTAACATATGTTTCAGGTGACAATGTTTGATGCTATGATTTGCAAGAATATTTCGTATAGGATTGATCAAGACTTATGCCTTAGATTAAATCCAAATCTATTGTATTTGTGAAACAATTTGTTATTTTGTTTTTGTACTCTTATTTACTCGGATGTGAATGCAATCTCTTTAATTGAATCTAAACTATATTTCAACTTAATTTAATCATCATGTGCTCAAATGCATTCTGCCATGTTTCGTGATGCCCCTGACTTTTCCGCCTCCGGTCAGGGTGTCACAGATTGGTATCAGAGCCATGGTTATAGGGATTTAGGTTATTAGTAATACTTTGACCTAGACTATAACTTACCTAGGACACTTTCCATTAGCAAAATCTTCCGTTATCTTTGCCTTTGTCTTCATCCCTATCCTTATCTTTTGTAACCAATGCCTCGTCACCGCGGATCTCATCTTTAGATTTTACAAATGCTCATCACCTATCCTTAGGTGATTATTTTCAAAACCTCTTCTGATTTTTAAATTCTCATCAAAGTCTTGGGCTCTAATAACGAACTCATGCAATCTGGAAGGGTGGATGCCTGTATTCGGGGTTTTCTGTCTAGGCAAGCACTTCGTATAAATTCCAACTCGAGGAACCAGTTGTGCTTACCTGGGAATTCTTTGGATGAGTGTCCACTTATAGGCTAATGCATGACTTCACTAAGTTATAAGAACCCAACTACTTTGACTTGTCATTGATGTCATTTATTCATGGAATAAATGATATCCATCTTGTTGCGTGTTTTCTCTTATCCTCATTGATTTTATGAAACTACTTTATTCCATTATGAAACCATCATGATCTTATGTTTTACCTACCTCGTGTAGATGCCTACTCGACGTGCATCACAAGACGATGTCCCGAACGCAGAATTGGCAGCTCTTCTTGTTCAACAGATAGCTGCAGTACTTCCCGACCTTGTAACACAACTTTCTCAAGCCACCAACGGACAAAGTAGCAGCAGAACCAACGGAAACCATCATGACTCTCCATGCAACTTCAAAAAATTCAACTCTTGCCACCCCACTAAGTTTACGGGGAATGAAGGTGCTACTGGACTCCTTCAATGGACCGAAAGTATGGAGAATACATTCCGCCACAGTCAGTGTACAAATGAACGCAAGGTCGAATTTGCTTCTAGCGTCTTCCAAAAGAGGGCGTTAACTTGGTGGAATGGAATCATGAAGGATCGCACAGCCGAAGTTGCTATGGCTTTGACCTGGGAAGAATTGAAAGTTCTCATGTTTAAGGAATTCTGCCCGCAAAACGAAATGAAAGCACTGGAAGATGAGCTCCACGACCTTAAACAAGATAGTGGAGAAAACCGCGCTTATATAAACCGGTTCGAAGAATTGTGCATCCTCTGTCCCACAAACCTAGCTCAAGATCGCTTGATCGAGAAATTCATTAGTGGACTGCCTAGTTGCATCAAGCACATAGTGACTGGAAGCAGACCAGCCACACATCGAGATGCTTATGAACTCTCTGCTATCATGACGGATGCTCAAGTTAAGGAATGGAACCTATCCCGAAAGAGCGACAAGAAGACACCATCCAAAGCTGCATCTGACACTATCAAAGCGGCAAATGATGGAGCCCAATCTTTGAGGAAAACCAGGAATGCAAACAAACGCAAAGTAGTCAGAAACTTTGCCATTACAACTCCTGCTCCCGCCAACCAGACTCCTCCTGCCAAGAGGCCATATGTTGGTGAAGCACCGTTATGCAACCGTTGTAACTACCATCATCAAGCCCGTTTTCCTTGTAAACAGTGCACAAGTTGTGGGCGCTTTGGTCATCTTGCAGCCACATGCCGTATACATTAAGTTGTTGCTCCTCCAGCTATTCAAGCTGCTGCACCACCTCGTTATCCCGTTGGAACTTGCTTCAATTGCGGTGATCCGAATCACTTCAAAAGAGAATATCCCAAACTTGCAAATGCTCAACCCGCTAGAGGTCGTGCATTCAACCTGAATGTCAATGAGGCTCGTGCCACAATTGATGTGGTCAACGGTACGTTTCTCGTTAACAATCGCTATGCTTCTGTTTTGTTTGATCCGGGTGCAAATAGGAGTTTTGTTTCACTTGAGTTTGAAACTTTGCTTGCCTTACCACGTACAAAACTGAGTGAATCATTTGAAGTTATAGTAGCTAGTGGCGATCACTCCGTGTTAAATTCTGTCATTACCAATTGTAAACTTGAACTTCATGGCCATGTTTTTCCGATCAATCTTATTCCCATGAAACTTGGATGTTTTGATATCATAGTAGGCATGGATTGGTTAGCTCCAAATCATGCCGAAGTTGTTTGTCATGATAAATTTGTTCGTTTACCATTGCCGTCTGGTGAAGTTCTGAAGGTCTATGGGGAAGGACCCTATAAAAGTCTCAACCTCATATCTTGCGTGCAAGCTCAAAATTATTGGAGCAAGAACTACGTGGCTTTCCTAGCCCACGTGGTGGAGAAGAAGGAAGAAACCAAGAACATTAAAGATATTCCAATTATTCGAGATTTTCCTGAAGTTTTTCCCGATGATCTACCTGGCTTACCTCCCGTGCGTCAAGTAGAATTTCGTATTGACCTTGTTCCTGGTGCTAATCCTATTGCCAAATCTCCCTATCGTCTTGCACATTCCAAAATGCAAGAACTTGCTAACCAACTTCAAGAGCTTTCTGACAAAGGTTTCATTCACCCCAGTTTTTCTCCTTAGGGAGCTCCAGTTTTGTTCATCAAGAAGAAAGATGGTTCCATGCGCATGTGTATCGATTACCATGAGCTGAACAAACTCACCATAAAAAACCGTTATCCCCTGCCTCGCATTGATGATCTCTTCGACCAATTACAAGGTGCCACTTGCTTCTCAAAGATCGACTTACGCTATGGTTATCACCAACTACGCATTTTTGAAGACGACATTCCTAAAACCGCTTTTCGCACACGCTACGGTCACTATGAGTTCACCGTTATGCCATTTGGTTTAACCAATGCCCCTGCGGTCTTCATGGATTTAATGAACCGTGTTTGCAAGCCCTACCTAGATAAATTTGTCATTATTTTCATTGATGACATTCTTATCTATTCCAAAACCAAAGCTGATCATGAGAATCACCTTCGATTGATCTTAGACCTCCTAAAGAAAGAACAGCTTTATACCAAATTCTCGAAATGCGAATTCTGGCTTGAGGAAGTTCAATTTTTGGGACACATCATAAACAACAAAGGAATTCATGTTGATCCTGCGAAGATTGAAGCCATAAAGAATTGGAGTGTTCCTACCACTCCAACTGAAATCCGTTCTTTCCTTGGTTTAGCTGGGTATTATCGACGTTTCATTGCCAATTTTTCCAAACTTGCTGTTCCGCTTACGTCTTTAACTCACAAAGGTAAACCTTTTGAGTGGGGATCAAAACAAGATGAAGCTTTCCAAATTCTTAAACAGAAACTTTATGATGCTCCTATTCTGACTCTCCCCGATGGTAACGACGATTTCGTGGTGTATTGTGATGCTTCCAAACTTGGCTTAGGCTGCGTCCTCAGGCAACGAGGCAAAGTCATAGCCTGTACATCTCGACAACTGAAGGACCATGAAAAGAGATACACTACCCATGATCTTGAATTGGGTGCCGTAATCTTCGCTCTCAAAATCTGGAGACATTATCTTTATGGTACAAAATGTGTGAATTTCACTGATCACAAAAGTCTCCAACACATCTTTGATCAGAAGGATTTAAACATGAGCCAACGTAGATGGATTAAACTTCTAAACGACTACGACTGCGAGATTCGCTATCACACCGGAAAAGCGAATGTTGTTGCCGATGCTTTAAGTCGTAAAGAACGCATTCAACTTCATAGGATACAAATCCATTCTGACATCCAAACCCGTATTCTCCAAGCTCAACAAGATCTTATGGCCAGCGGTGATTTGCTTACTGAATTACCTCATAAACTTAATCTCCTTCTCAAGACCAAAGAAGATGGCTTACGACATTTCAAAAACCGTCTGTGGGTTCCTAATCGTAACAACCTTCGTACATTCTTAATGGATGAAGCCCACAAATCCTGATATTCTATTCATCCCGGTGCGGACAAGATGTACATGGATCTTCGAAACCTTTACTGGTGGCCCGGAATGAAAAAGGATGTTGCTCTCTTCGTGTCCAAATGCCTCACATGTTTGAAGGTTAAAGCTGAACACCAACGACCTTCTGGATTACTTGAACAACCCGAGATTCCTGTGTGGAAATGGCAGGAAATTTCTATGGATTTCGTAACCAAGTTGCCACGCACTTCTCGAGGTTATGACAGCTTTTGGGTGATCGTTGACCGTCTAACCAAATCAGCTCACTTTTTGCCAATCCGAGAAGATTACTCTGTTGCTAAACTTGCTAAACTCTACCTTGACGAGATTGTTGCTCGTCATGGTGTACCTTTGAACATTATTTCTGATTGTGATGGCCGTTTTACCTCTCGTTTTTGGGAAACTATGCAATCTGCTTTGGGAACTCGACTAAATATCAGCACAGCTTATCACCCTCAAACTGATGGTCAGTCTGAACGAACCATTCAAACCCTTGAGGATATGTTACGAGCTTGCGTTATAGATTTCGGTGGTAATTGGGATTCACATCTACCTTTGATTGAATTCTCTTACAACAATAGTTACCACTCCAGTCTTGGAATGGCGCCTTTTGAAGCTCTCTATGGTCGCAAGTGTCGTTCTCCTGTTTGTTGGAACGAGATTACTAATGCACAAATCACTGGTCCTGAACTAATCCAAGAAACGGCTGACAAGATCTTTAAAATTCGTGACAACCTAGCTAGAAGTCGTCAAAAGAGTTATGATGATAAACGACGCAAACCCCTTGAATTCCAAGTCGGTGAAATGGTACTTCTCAAGGTTTCTCCTTGGAAATGTATTATACGCTTTGGAAAGAAAGGTAAACTAGCTCCGTGAAATGTTGGTCCTTTTAAGATCATTGAAAGGATTGGTAAAGTAGCCAACAAACTTGAGTTACCTCCTAAACTCAGCAACGTTCATCCTACCTTTCATGTCTTAAATCTCAGAATGTGTCTTGTTGATGAAAACCATCATGTACCACTCGACGACATTCACATCGATGACTCCGTGCACTTTGTTGAAAAACCAGTAGAAATCATGGACCGCGAAGTGAAGAAACTAAGACGAAGTCGCATACCTATCGTTAAGGTACGTTGGGAATCCAAACGTGGCTCGGAATTCACTTGGGAACGTGAGGATGATATGAAGACCAAGTATCCGCATCTTTTTGCAAAAGAATCTCCTGCACCAATTTCGGGACGAAATTCTCAAAAGTAGGGAGACTGTAACCATCTTGGTTTTCACACATTTTTTTGTTTTGACTTGCATTGTAACAATTACCGTGTTTGGAATGAAACTTATTTGACCCTACTTGCTTTGTGCTCATACATGCTTATACCGATACAAACACGTGAAACAATTGCAAATTTGTTGAGTTTTTATGCTATTAAACACGGTTACATAAACTATAAGGGTTTATTGTGACTACTTGTGAAATTACTAGTTGAGGGACCTATTTGACATTCTTTGAAACCTACTTGAAATCTATTACTTTTTAATTTCAAGGACTGAAACCGTAATTATTTGAAAGTACAAGTCCAGGGACTAAATTGTCATTTTTGAAACTATATAAATACAAGGGTTAAAGTGAAATTATTTCAAACAACAAGTTTAGGATTCTTTTTGTAATTTTTGAAACTTAATTTATAAAAGAAATAAATATATATAAATTGTTTTAAAAAGTCTAGGGTTCATATGGTCATTATTGAAACTATTTTAACTGAATGGTCTAACCGGGTTAACTTTCATATAAAGATTTCTTCTTTAAACATTAACTCAGTTAGCATATTTAACTGAACAGTACAGGGACCATTTGTGTCAATTTCCGAAACATCAGGGACCAATTATGTACATTTTATGAAAGTATAGGGACTGTTTATGCAACTTTTAGAAACTACAAGGACTACTTTTGTAAAAACTGAAACTTCAGGGACCAAAGTGTAAATATTTCAAAAATCTGTCAAAAAGGGGAGTTCTTCTTTAAAGAACCGGCCCTTGCAAGGATCGAACTCGTGACCTCTCGTTTAGAACCGCAACGCCTTAACCAGTTTATCCTCCTACTAGGAGCTGTTAGAATATGAAACTTAATTCCTTGTATACACTAGTTAGGAATAACATAATTATTAATTAAATTCAGAAAACAAAAAGGGTTTTAAACCCAATCGAACCGGACAAGGACGGGACTCGAACCCGCGCCTTCCCGCAAACAAAAAACGCGTACAAACCAACTGGCTACCTGTTGGGATGTGTTATATACTAAGTTATATTATATTTATACACACTTTAGAATTAAATATATTAAATCAAATCTGATAACAGATCAGTTGCCGGTTTCGACCCATTCCCATTTGTTCATTGTTTATGTGATCCGAAATCTTCACCCACGAGTCCCCAACCCATTGCCAACTCGTTTTCGCATTAATTCGACACACATCAGTGCCCAGTTGCTGTAAAAACGAACTTTTTATAAAATAAATTAAAGTGGATCGATTCCACTAAGAATTGTTGGATCTGAGGTCGAATTGAACTGTTATATAAGTTCCTCAGACTCCCACTAATCTCCTACACCCTTCACACATCTCTAACACATCGAAAACTACCCTCTGTTCGAACCTGCAACCTCGCCGGAGTTACTCCTCACCGGAATTAACCGTTTCGTCGTTTTAATCGGTACCGGTTAGTTTTTATTTGTCCAATTAGTTCAATTATACTTGTACAATGTTTCATTAAAGTTAATTTGGATAAAACATAAGTTTCCCGTAGAATTGAAAGAGTTGACTTTTTTGTTTGACTCTTATTGGGGAAGATGACCAATTCCATCTCTGTATATATTTTATTTAAACTAAAAAAAACACAAACCACCAGGCTAGCCCAGTGGTTGTGTGTGTTATTTTCAAACCTGTTGACCCGGGTTCGAATCCGAGGACACCAATTCTTTTTATTTCTTTTATTTTTTTATATTTCTAACATTTCAATAATTTTTATAACATTATTAGACGCTATTATTTTTATTAAAAATATAAAGTTAGTCAATTTATTTAAAAAACTAATTTTTATGATATTAAAATAGTTTATTATTAAATAATTCATAATAAATCAATTTTTTGGAATTAAAATCTGAAATTTTTAGATTAATTATTTTAAGTGTTGATCTTTACAAAAATAATGTTGTTACTTATATTTTATATAATTTTGATATTTATATAAATAAATCAGTATTTATACTTATAAATATAGTTTAATTTAATGTATTTAAATTATATAACTATATAAATTTTATCCAAAATTATTTTTATTTCAAAATATGCATTATTCTAAGTTCATATAAATTTAAAATATGAATTTTTATTATATTAAATTATTTAGATAATTAAATTTATATAAACTTATTTATCGTTATCATAACAATTTTAATTCATTTTATTTATATAAAATGATTTCAAGGCCACAATAATTATTTCAAATCAGTAATATTCATGTTCAATAACTAAAAATATTAATTTTAATTATTCTGAATTAATCTAATTATTTTGATAATTAGTTATATAATTATCATATTAATCCTTTTAAACTATATATTTATCATTTATCAATTTAATTATATTTTTGGCCAACTAAATTAATTTATAATTTTTATAAATTAATTATATCACTTGTACAATATTTTGTCAATGATCATTATATTCAATTATGTTATTTAATAATACAAGTTAATTATATTTGATTTATTATTACAAATGTTATATTAAATCAATTATATATTTTTATAATTATATTATTTATGTTAAATAAATATTTTTCATAAATAATTCCTTTATATCATATTCATTCTCCAAGTCCTCTTGTTAGATTATCCAAACCACATAGTTACCATTTAGACAAAACCCTACCGAATCCCAGAGATTTAGGATTTTCGCTTATTCGATTAAACATTATTGTTGATATATATTCCATATTGTTGCATGTTCAATCAATTAGAGTGACGTGGAATCTTATTTCCAAGAACTCTCACATTTGCATACGTGTTTGGACTTACCCGAAATCAAGGTGAGTTCATAGTCCCTTTTTACAATTATTTTTGGGATGAAACATATGATACGATGTGATACAAACTTACTTGCTATTTGTGGTTCCCCGATTGTCCTTGCATTTGCTTGATACTTGTTGTTGTTGCTTTAACGCGTTTACGTTCATTAACTTGCAAAAGCCCAGCGGTTATATTATAGCGCTATAGGTGTGACGCCCCATCTCACTTCCCAAACTATTTGTTGCAATTGTTGTTGTTGGTACTCATGTGAAACATTTTGGAAGTGTGGTGATAGACCCGTGTTACGTCATAACGAAGGTTTGAATGTACCACCAAGTGACTACTTGTATTACTCTTTTTCTTAAAGACATATCACATGCCGCAGTGTTAAACCATTTTCATATCACATTGTTATTTTTGCCTAACAAAACCTATGAATTCACTCAACCGTTTGTTGACCCAATATTTTTCTAACATATGTTTCAGGTGACAATGTTTGATGCTATGATTTGCAAGAATATTTCGTATAGGAATTATCAAGACTTATGCCTTAGATTAAATCCGAATCTATTGTATTTGTGAAACAATTTGTTATTTTGTTTATGTACTCTTATTTACTCGGTTGTGAATGCAATCTCTTTAATTGAATCTAAACTATATTTCAACTTAATTTAATCATCATGTGCTCAAATGCATTATGCCATGTTTCGTGATGCCCTTGACTTTTCCGCCTCCGGTCAGGGTGTCACATCGCAACCTTGGATGCAATTAAGTATGATGAACTATGTTTCCTTTTTATTTGATCCGCCTGTGGATCCGTTTCAACTATTTTGTGATACTTAATTTTACAATTTATTCGGTTGAAATAAATCTATCTTTTGCTTCCGCTGTGCATTTAAAATTGTGTTGTTTGACTATGATGATATCAACTACGTCACGATACTCCCCACCGGGCCCACCGGTAATACGTGGAAATATCGGGGTGTGACACTAGGTATAGATGATAATGGATCAGAACAAGTTATAATGTATTGGCTGGGCTCCATGCGAACTAAACTGGACATGGGCCGACCCCTTTCTCATTGGGCCGACCCAGTGTATGGACATTAAGGGCGCAGTGTGTTGGATATGTTTATATTTTAGGTGCACATCGGTAATATGTGATTATGTGTTTGATGGTGGAAATGTGTCAATGGATATAAAGATATATAATATTACGTGTATGTTATGACATGACAGCTTGTTAACCTGGATTACTTAAACCTTGAATTATTTGGAAACACTAGGGCATTGCATGACCCTACGTATGTGTACTTACATTTACTATACATTAGGTCGCGTGTAACGGGTTTAACATTTAAAGTGTAGAAGTAATAAATATTACCGAGCAAAACTAAGGTGAGTTCATCTCTCTTGAGCATGCGTCCCGGTGGTTGGGACAGTCTTTGGGTATCCCTGGGAGGGATAGGTTTTGGGTAACTTGTTTGGGTATTCCTGAGAGGAATACGTCTTGTTGTAAATCGGTAATGTTGGATAATATACTCATCCTATCACCTTTAAAGTTCCTTCGTGTTGTTTGGTTACCTGATAGGTAACAAGGTATTAGTTAGTAGCATTACTTAGGTTTGGCAACCTCACCCCGTACCTGGGAGGACGGGTGTTGAACTAATGACCTAGTCATGACCAATGCTTTGATAGGAGCATTGGAGAAAGGGAAATGTAAATCAGGAGTCGTCTTGTATTCGGGGTATTATCAACATTAAATTTAATGGATTAACTAAACACTTGGTAACCAACGTTTTCGTAAAACTATAAACTCACCAGCGTTGTCTGATACACTTGTTGCATGCTCGCAGGTCGTTAGATATCTTGGATTTGGGAACTTGCTGTCTGGAGTAGCTGGAGTGGTCATGGGTCGACTGGAGGGGCTCATGTGATTGATTATGGCTATTATACATTGGTTTTGAACAATTTAACTTTGGTATACTATTTGCTTCCGCTGAACATGTTGGTTTTCATTTAAACTTGTTGATGACATTTTTCATTAATAATTGGGGATTTTATTTATAAACTTGAATGGGTTCAATGTAATTAGTGGCTCGTTGTTGGTACGTCACACGCCTAACAGGGACATTCCCTAGGTGGTATTTTGGGGGTGTGACAGTGTTTTTCTGAATTGCGAGTTTTATGGCGTTTTTATTTGAACACTCAGTTCATGTCATTTTTTATTTCAAAAGTATAGCAATAGTATACTCGTTGGAAAGATAATAAAACACTCGATTTTTGTGGTGTAATTTTTTTAAAAAATAATCACGTATAAAAAAGTTACGTGAGTTTAAAGATGGTGGAATATGCATGTGACTTACATGTGGATGGTTTTGAGGATGTGAGTGGCATCTGCATGGACTTTTTAACAATATTACCCTTAGTGTAAGGTAGCGCCAACGCCACATGTCAACACCAAAATCATTCTCATTGTTTTCACACTTTTAGGCGTTTTCCCCAGATCCCGCCCCTAAGTGTGTGTATGTGTCTGTGTGTGTGTGTAAGGGTAGGGATCTTAAGAGGAAACACATGTTAATTGAGAGCCATTCTAAATCACATATTTTCTCTAAGAAAAAAATTACTGCTAATTGCACTTTTTTAGGGTTTTTTTTTTTGGAATTATATTTATGTGTATGTTGTCAAAATTTTTATTATAGATATGTGTACATGGGTGGGGTTCGGCTAGAAAGTCCATTTTTCCTACAAAGTGTACAAAGTCATAAGACACTACAATTTCAACCATAAAACACACTAAAAACCCAAAAATAACATGGTGATTGATCATTAAAACACAATATCCAAATGCTAACAGTCCTTAAAAACTTCAAACGCGCCATCGTACAACTATGAATGTAAAACACAACATGATAATCAACATAAAACACACAAATATTAGTCATTCGATAATCAAAGCCTTATCATCCAAAACACAACACAAAATCCACAAATATGGTGTTTTAGTAATCTCCACTATGTTATTTGTGGGTATTGAGTGTGTTTTATGGTTGACATTAGGGTGTTTTATGACTTTTTACACTTTGTAGGAATAATGGACTTTAGGAAAAATCCACAAATGGACTTTATAGCCAACTCCCACCCACTTTGTAGGAAAAATGGACTTTGTAGCCAGCGTTTTTTTTACAAGGCGTTCACTCCCGAGTCTTCCAAAACATCAACTGTTACACCGAAAACGATTACTAAAGCAATAAATGATAACATAAAACATGATAACTTTTACGGAACACATTCTAAACCACCGAAACTCAAAAATATTGAAGATTATACTTGGTGGAAAGAAAGGTTTTTGAACTGGACGAAAGCTTACGCTCACGAAAGTTGGTTTTGTTTAGAGTTCGGGTACAGTCGGCCTGTGAATGATAAAAACGAAGAAATTAATCTCAATAGCTTATCAGATGAAGATAAAAGGAAATTTTCGTACGAACAGAAAATGATCGCTTTAATCCAACAGTCCATCAGAGATGATATTTTTGCACTGTTAAATCATGATGGTTCGCCAAAATCAGTCTGGGAAGCTTTGAGAGTAAAAGCCGAGGGAGGAAAACAAATCAAATAGAACAAAATTGCTTTACTTAAAAAGGAATTTGATTTGTTTGATAGCTTAAAAGGTGAATCTATGAGGCAAATGATCGAGAGGTTTTGTCATTTACAAATTGAGTTTAACAGATTTGGAATAACTAAAACACGTGAGGAGCTCATTGATAAAATCATTGAAGCGTTACCACGAGCTGATCAGTGGCAAACGTTTGTGTTCATTTTGAAAAATGATGTGTTGTATGATACAATTACTTTGGATGTTTTGATTGAAAAGATTGAAAGTCACGAGCTTGAATTGCAAAAACAAAGCAAGATGAGCAGTTCATCACATCAACAGAATGTAGGTCTTTACTACAAAGGCAGTGTACCTTCGGTGAAAGTCAGTGAATCACCAAAGACTGCATTCAGTGTTGAAAAGACAAAAGATTCTCAGACAAGCTCATCAAGCTACAATCCAGGGTATCATTCATCTTCCACAGCTTCAAACTCTGAAGAATCTGAAGAAATTATCTGCAACATCGCATTAAAGCTGAAAAATTCTCCGGCAATGAGCATTAACGCTGTTAAACAGCAAATGAGTTTTCTGGCATCGATTCTGGAATCATATGAAAGTCTGGTAGCTGGGAAAATTGAAAATTATGAATTGACAAAGGAAGTTTACGACCAGGTAGATCCGGAAGTGATGGAACTCATTGATCTGAGATGGTGTTTGGCCAGCTGCATTCGAAGAGCTCAACGGTTCATGGAAATTACTGGCAGACAATCAATCGGTGGACCATCAACAAAACTGGCTTCAACAAATCAAAAGTGACCTACTTTAAATGCAAACAAAAGGGTCATTTTAAAAGAGAATGCAGAAACTCTGTTGTTGAAGAAACCGCTAATCCGTTTAAAGACGATTACTATAGAAAAGCGATCTATCATAGGAGCAGAGAGGAACCATCAAAGATGAAACAAACTGAAAGAAATTCTAAAGAAAATCCAAGAGCATGTGTAGTGATCCAAGATGATGAAGGATTCGACTGGAGTGAATTTCTTCCAGAAGAAGAATATGGATTCAACAAACATAGTGCTTTTGTTGCTGCTGTGAAAGAAAAAACAAAGGAAGAGATTTTAAAAGAGAAAACGGATCGAGAACGATTCTTTGCAGATTGCAGAATTGAAAAGATGCATGAAGAGTTTGAAGAAGCAAAGTTTTATGGAAGGTAAGACAAGAAGCGAGAGTGCTACATCAACCGAAATGGAGATCCTGTCGTTTATAGACGAGAGGTGGTGTACAATGATGTACTCGCTGTTATTCCTCTATCCGGCGAATACTACTCAAATGTTGAAAAAGATAGAAATTATCTGAAAAAGCTGGACAAGATAATTAGAGATGTAATGACAGCAAGTCTGAAGAAGAGGGATGAAGAAAGAATGAAGAAGAGTGTTGAAAAGATGGTGGAAGATTTGAAAGAAACAACGAATAATGAAGAAGGTGAACAAAACAGTGAGGATGTGAAAGAAAAAGAAGTTGTTACCGAAGAACAGCAGAACGAAGATGATCTGAAGAAGAAAGGAGAAGATGATGTGAAGTTGGAAAGTTCGGTTGAAGTGGACGATGCTGATGATGCTGAGGAAAAACAAAAGAAAGAAACAAATCAGACACAGACTGAAGAGAAAGATGAGGTGCCAATCACTGAGGTAAATACTGATTCTGAAGTCTTAAATAAAATTGTTGAACAGTGCAAGAAATGCATGGAAACGTGTAGTGCTTGTACTGAAAAAGATGAAAAATTCAGAACAAGAGATCTAAAATTTACTAAAATTGAAGAAGTTTTCAAAAATAAATGCAAAAAAATGTTAGAAAATGAAATTTTTTGAAAGATAATGACGAAAAGCTAAAACAAAAACGGAAGAATTTAGAAAAAGAAAATGAGATTTTGAAAGAAAAGGTTTCAAAAATGACAGAAGAGTGTTTACAAAAAGAAAATGCTTTCCAAGAAATGAAAAAAGAATATGATTCAATGAAACATGCATATCATATCACAAAAGAATCATATGAAGACGTGAAGAGTCAAATGAAACTTGTTTAATCAAGATTGAAACATTGTTCTGAAACATCTGATACGCTTAAGCGACAATATGAAATAAAACAACAAGTTGTTAATTCTTATATTGAAGATGTTGCTAAGCTAAAGCGTAAAATAGCTGATTTAGAATAAGATAACAACAAGTTACACAGTTATCACGCCTCATCATATGTTCTTGAACGCATTTTCAATCTAAAACTGGATAGTAAAGATTCTGAGCAAAACAAGAAAGGAATTGGCTCAAAGTATCATCAGGTTCCACCACCGTTTGAGGAAAAATTCATATTCTATGATGACGAAAAGGTGGAAAAAGCTTTCAACATGGTTGATCAATTTCCAGATAATATTGACGTACCCAATTCCAAATCTGATGATTCTAGTGATTCAGAGGTGGTAGGTAAAGTCGTTGAAAGTGTCTTGAAAGAAGAGTTTGTTGAAACAGGTAAATCTGAATCACAGGATGAAAATGAAGGTAGTTTTCATGAGGGTTATCTGAAAAACTCAAAATCTGAGCAAAATGCGAATGATGATTCAAAAGGATTGGTTTATACCATGATTGGATCGGACAAATTATTCTCAGATAATGAAGTCTCGATTCAGAATGTGATTTCAGAAAAGACTGAGAAAGTTTTCAAGATGATTGAAATTGAAAAATCCAAAATTGCAAAGTTTGCTGGAAAGAGTCGTAAAACTTCTTATAACAAACCTAGTTTCAAAAAGAAAAACATAAAGGCTGGGTTGGGTTATAAAAAGAAACAAAATTGGAAAAGAAATGAAACGTCAAACTATCAGAAAAAGATGAACTTTGTTCACGGAACAAGTTCAGAGGAAGAGAAAGAACTCCAATTTAGAAGATAGTCTAATGAAGAGTTCTATGCTCAAAAGAAAAAGGAACAACAACAGGTTAAAGATGTCTTAAAGAGAACATGTTTTAAATGTGATCAAACTAGATATCTTGCCCGCAAGTGTCCAAATATAAAACATGTTGGTGTTGAGACGAAAAAGAAGTCTGATGTTGTGAATGAGAAATCAACCAAGTTTGAATCAAAACAAACTTGGAAGCCGAAAATGTCATAGGCTGAATCACAACAAACATGGAAACCGGTGACACCCAGATTTAGAACAACACAAAGTTGGAAAACAACTGTTGATACAACAAAATCTAACCAGTTTTGGAAACCAAAAGTTGTTATTCAAAGTCAGAACACTCAGAATGATTCATATTTTTACAAAAGAAGTGCTTCAAAAGGACAAAACTGGGTGGTTAAGACACAACCTACTTCTGAACAGAAAACTAATTCAATCAAAAAGGATGAAGTAAAAGATGAAAAGTTGTTTGTACCAAATGACAATAATTTTCCAAGATTGAATGAAGCTTATTGTGTCGAAATGTCTAAGGTCAAACATGTATGGGCAAAATTGTTCAAGTAATTGAATACATTGAATGTGCAGGTGCTTAAGAAATCTGAATGTCAACTAAAGGAGTATCGGAGCAGCCTGGCAAAAAAGGAGAAGGCAGCTGGTCCCTGCGTTTGAAATCAGGGAGTTTGTTCATTTCTGTACATAAAATAAACCATATCTCAAAAAACCTAAAAATTGAAAAAAATTTAAAATCCAAAAATATGTTTTTATTTTTGAAAAATGAAAAAAAAATATATGTTTGTTTTTTTAAATTTTGTAAAAAACAACAAAAATTCAAAAACTTGATTGAATATGACGAAACCCTCACCGCGGAACAAACATGATTAATTTCACAAGATTGAAAAACGGTTTTCAAACTGTAAAATATCAATGTGTTGTAAATCATGGGGGTATATTTTCTGTAAAACAGAGCATGAGAAGCAGAAAATGGATGGCGAGACAAAGCTATCTACATCGGTTATCAAATTTTCTTAAATGGTTTTGAATTTTAGGGGGAGTAAGCGTTGTCAGAAAATTCAAAAACATTAGAAAATTTGAAAAAGTCAAAAACATGATAAAATTCAAAAAGAGTTTTGTGTAAAAAGAGGAAATGATAGTACATCAGTAGACAATCACAGTACGCTAAAGAAATGGAAAGTCAAGTGTGATAAACGATCTCACTGATGATATGCCAGTAGGTTTTTACACGCTTAGTAGATTGATTTCGAGATATAAACCTAAATATCAAATACTTACTTATCTCGTGGGGAACATCTCTTGGATATA
Source organism: Helianthus tuberosus (assembly GCA_030545235.1). NCBI lineage: Eukaryota > Viridiplantae > Streptophyta > Magnoliopsida > Asterales > Asteraceae > Helianthus > Helianthus tuberosus. The sequence continues at coordinate 166,610,714 of CM060442.1, forward strand.
TGGGTAACCCCCGAAATCCTGTTTGAGAGATTGCTAGATTCTGAGATACTAGGTCTTTATACTGTTTGATATCTGGGGTATTATACCTGGTCTTCTGATATTACGGAAGCAATGGCCTAGACCTCGTATAATACTTTACGCGCTTTAATAGCTTACCCTCTGCATAAAAATTGAAAAATATCGAAAGATGTAATTCAACTGCAGCTGTAAAGAGGATCTCCAAGGGGGACACACTTAAAGTCGAGTCATTATCTCTTTGGCTGAATGGAAGTTCATACCTGAGCTCTCAAGGTCTCACACTAACCCATAGTACAGATATCAAATTGGTATATTCACCTGTAAGACTGAATCTAGGGAATTTTGATACGGGGGTACATTCTGAGGTGGGACAAGCGAATAATTTAAGTCCTCAAAACACTAATTCGTATCTTGAATCAGTTGAACTTTGTGTGAAAATTTAAGTGGATTAGTATACTGACAATCTAAGTGAATCGTTTAGAACTTAAAGTGTTTAAAGCTCAACGGTGCTAGTGATTTGTCATAAACTAATATGATCCTCTGACGTGAATTCAAACAAAAATATTTTCTGTAAATATTTGTTTACTGCTTTATGTTTCAGAAAAATACAAAAAGATTTTGATTTTGCTTTATTTTCGACAACCGATGTCTGAAAGCTTAGTTTCAAAATCTAAGTATGCTGAACGTGTTTCTAAAAAATAAACAAGTTCATTCATTTGAAACTTGTAGTTTTAAAATCAAAAATCAAAAACAGTTTGTGAAGTCTCCAAGATCATTAATTTGGACTTGGAAGATTATCTGAGAGGATTTTGGATGTTTAAATTGTTAAAAACTGTTGTAAAGAGCCAGGTTACAGTTTTGGATTCTTAAAAGTCGTCAAATCTATAAAGTCATTTGATAGGGGGAGAAAACTAAAGTAATTCAGGAGAAATTCATATTGATTATATCTGTGCTTAGAGCCAGGTTTTCAATCATGAATGTTCAAAATGCTTTCATTGTTAAATTCTTGAGATTTGCAGATGTTATGCTAGATTACGATCCCAATAGTCGAGTCTAAGGGGGAGTCTGAAGACGAGCTCATCGCAAGGGGGAGCTTGTATCCGGAAAGCCAGGCGTCGATCCTAAAAGCACGGAAGCTTAAAGAAAGGGGGAGCCTGAAGAAAGAGTCTACCGAAAGGGAAACACCTGATGCTAAAGACAGATCCATAGGGAGTCTGTTCAAGAAAGAGGGAGTCTGTGATAACTTCAAAAATACTCAAAGAGAGAGAAAAGATAAGACGCTACGAGAATGATTGCGGCAATATCCAAGGGGGAGTCTGTGAGTGCAGGAATGTCTATCGCCTCCGTAAATCCAGTTCGTAGCAGAAATCAGAAGAAGACATGGTTTTATAATGTTAAATTTAGGGAAAGTCTAGTTTTAATGAGGAATGACAATCTTGTAAATAAGGTGACATGCCTTATGCCATTGCCTATAAATAGGAACCTTATATCTTCATTTGTCACTTTTGCCATTCTAGAGTTCTCTAGAAAGATTCTAGAGAACTTTGGAGCTTTGGAACCTAGAGAAAGATTCTAGAGAGAGAAAGTTGCAAAAGGTGATTCGAGGTGCTTGTATTGTGTCACATATTCTATAGAATCATATTATATTACATTCTTGTGTTCGGTCCACGCTCGTGCACGAATTCCGCATGCCGCACGTGTCGTTATGCAATCGTACAGGAGTCATTTACGGTCCTACAACGTGCTCACATGTAAAATAGTTTTTTACTTTATTTATAAACAAAACTTTTTGTTTTTATAAAAGGAATTATTCTTTTATAAACATTTTTTGTAACAAGTAGTATAAATAAAATACTCTAGAAATTTACAATCTTTATTTGATAAATACTAAATTGTGTTGCAAATTTTTAGGAATTATAAGTTCAACTATATTGTTATAGATAATATTAGTCAGTTTCAAAAGAATTCTTTACCAACTTGGCTAGATACATAGTAGATTGTGTTGCATATTTTTAGGGATTATACGTTAAAAGTAGACTCATATAGATAAGATTAGTTAGGAACTAAAAATCTGAACTTAGTATGATATAAAGTTAATAAAGATATAAACTCTTAACATCCTATTTTTTTATAAAAAGAGTTCATGAAATTTTATAAAAATATATAAATTTTTTATATCTATAAAAAACGAAATTTAACAATTTAAGTTAAAGGTCTAAAACGTACTTACGAGTCAAATACTATTTTTTATTTTTATAAAACAAAAATTTTAAACATAAAGTTTATTGGATGAGTACTGTGTGGATATTTAAAAAAAGTTATGAACTTTATAGAATAAAATTATACTTTATAATTTAACCAATAAAATAAACATACTTTACAATTATAACAACTTATCTTTTAGTTTTTGTCTTTTGTTTATTAATTTTTATAAAAAAACAATATTTTTTTGTCTTTTGATTGTTAAGTTTTATAAAAAAAATAAAAGTTTAAATATGTGTAACACTTATGACGTATATCCACCACAATAATGTTATCATAATTATTATACGAATAAGAAAACTACTAGAAATGAGTGCCGCAATGCAAAGTGTCATCCCCGCCGTATCACGCGGGCAACCTACTAGTATACATATATGTACAATTATTTCTTTACATTTATACGTATATGTATAATACCTATTTCTTTACATTTGTACATATATGTATAATCCCTACATATACACACACTAGGTTATGTACTCGTGGGTTGAACAATATAAATAATATAAGTCATAACCCTATAAATAAACGAAATCACATATGAACAAAAATATAGATATCATTATCCGGTAAGTGAAAAAGTGTTGTACAAATTTTAAATTAGAATCTAATAATAACACTACCATAATCTAATTACAAAAGTAGTGGAATCTGTTGGGGCGATGATGTGAATGAGAAATATATTGTAGCAAGTGGGGCAACCAAAAGATACATAACTTGCAGCCTAATTACTTCATACTTGTTTTAGTGGGTTGTCTGGAACTTTATTTCTAGATTAAGTGTGCCGTAACAAATACCAAACATAAAAAAAATGATACATAGAACTTTTGTTATCCATGCATCCAATCAGCCAATTTTTTTCAATATGTGTATTTAACATGGTTGATAAAGCAACTGAAAATGAAGGTGACAAAGCTTTTCTTATGATCCCTGATTGAAAACTTAAAATGCGATCATATGATTTAGATGCAGTTACATTGTTTAAAGATTTGATAATCATTTTATATAATTTTTGCTGTTTGATAAATTTCAAATATGTATCACTTTAGATTTAAAATGACTCTTGCAACACAATAATAATATTAAAAAAAGGATTTAGTTTCTAAATTTAAACCTTAAACACTAAACACGTCGACATTAATAAAGTCTTATGGGCTGTTTGGTAGCCTCTGAATGGTCATTAAGAGGCTACCTCTTAATGGAACCATTAAGAATTTTACCAATGAGAAGGTAGAAGAATGTGACATGTGATGATTTACCATTCAGAGGTTACCTCTTAACCATTCAGACTTGAGGTTACATCTTATTCATTTAGAGGTTTTAAACGATTAAGAGGTAGCATCTGAATGGTCATTAAGAGGCTGCCCTTTAGAATAGTTTGGTTTTTTGTAGTCTCTTGTCCTTGCGTGATACGGGTGCTGGTGATTTAAGTGTCATTAATCAATTTTTGTTTAGTTAGATTTACTTTGGACCAAAAGGAAAATAAGGAAAAAACAATGTTACAAGTTAGGAGGTGTGAAGTGCGCACTTATATAAAAGTAACCTCATTTCGACTCCTTCGAACATGATGGTTCAAGGGGACTAAGCTCTCAAGTGAATAACAAGTATTAAGGTAGTGTCTGGTATTAATGAGGGAATTGAAGGCGGAATGGAATGAATCATTCCAATGAAATGAAAAAAAATATGTTTAGTTAACATGTGGTAGTGGAATTGAAGGCGGAATGGAATGAATCATTCCATAAGAATGTGATTTTTTTTCAAATATAAGAATTTTCATTCCTTAGTAAAGGGTTGTTTTTTTTTTCATTTATTCAAGGAATGGAAAGGCATCTATTATTATTATTATTATTACATTGGTCGACTTGAACTTCCCTCTAGTCCTAGAATCACTACCTCTTTAAACCTCTGATGAGAAAGTCGTAGGTGAAAGCATGCCTTTCACGTTGTTATTGTTGTTATTGTTATTGTTATTGTCATTGTTATTGTTGTTATTGTTGTTGTTATTATTGTTATTATTATTATTTATTTTTATTACTATTATTATAGATTATTATTATTATTATATAGACAATTATATTTTTGATGTTTTTATTAATTTTATTTCTTTACTCGTCTTTTTTTTGCCTATAAAATTGTAGAAAGTAATGATTCATTCTATTCATATATGGGTTACTAAACATCAAAGTGGAATTATCTATTTCATTTCGTTGTCTATTTTATTCCTTAGTTCATTCTATTATCTTGTCCATTCAATTACTTCATTCCAAACAGACCTTACGGGTATACCCCTAGGTGGAGACCTAGGGGTTGAACCCATGCGGGGTCCAACTCGTCGGTCAGTAAGTGGCACCTGAAATGGAACATTTTTCTATTATAGTTGTTTCGGATTTTTATGGTTGATCCAAAATTGCATCAAAACTTATTTCACTAATGATTGATCATTAGTTGTAACTTTGGTTAGGAACAATTTGGTCCAATAGTTGCAACCACGAGGAACAAAGATTACGAGTAGTAGCAACTAAGACTAGTAGCAACTGCTATCAGCGACAATGTCACACCCCAAATGATGGCGGAAACATCGGGATGAGACGAAGTGTGTATAGATTGCTAGAGACTTCATAACACTATGTGACAATATTTAATTAAATTCAAATTTCATTGCAATTGCTAAATTGTCATACAACATTTAAAATGGAAATAACAACATTGTTCAAATTTCAACATAACAGCAAAAGATAGATAGATTATAGACAATTATATTTTTGATGTTTTTATTAATTTTATTTCTTTACTCGTCTTTTTTTGCCTATAAAATTGTACAAAGTAATGATTCATTCTATTCACATATGGGTTACTAAACATCAAAATGGAATTATCTATTTCATTTCGTTGTCCATTTTATTCCTTACTTCATTCTATTATCTTGTCCATTCAATTACTTCATTCCAAACAGACCTTACGGGTATACCCCTAGGTGGAGACCTAGGGGTTGAACCCATGCGGGGTCAAACTCGCCGGTCAGTAAGTGGCCCCTGAAATGGAACATTTTTCTATTATAGTTGTTTCGGATTTTTATGGTTGATCCAAAATTGCATCAAAACTTATTTCACTAGTGATTGATCATTAGTTGTAACTTTGGTTAGGAACAATTTGGTCCAATAGTTGCAACCACGAGGAACAAAGATTACGAGTAGTAGCAACTAAGACTAGTAGCAACTGCTATCAGCGACAATGTCACACCCCAACCGATGGCGGAAACATCGGGATGAGACGAAGTGTGTATAGATTGCTAGAGACTTCATAACACTATATGACAATATTTAATTAAATTCAAATTTCATTGCAATTGCTAAATTGTCATACAACATTTAAAATGGAAATAACAACATTGTTCAAATTTCAACATAACAGCAAAAGATAGATAGATTTAAGGTGTGTATCTAGTCCACCCTAAACTTGTTTCATCATTCATCCATACTTCAATAATCAACCTGCAACATGTATTAAAATAGAGTTTCAATGCAAAAGCATGAGCGAGTATACAAGTTTAATTACATAGCATAATAGAATAAAAACTCAAGTCCAACATGATTCATTATATGTGATTACTAGTATGCAATTTTGGCGTACAATATGATCAAACCCTAGAATACAACGCATAAAATAGCCTAATCCCAATAGTTTAGCGGGGTGGTAATGTTTAACTTAACAATACCCAATAGAATAGCGGGCGGGGCGTTAATCCTATAGCGCTATAATTGTTAAGGTGGGCGAGCAAAGTTAATGAGCATATAACGTTCCAAATCGTTCACATAGCATACGAGAATAACAAGTAAATCACATTAGTTTCATGTTTAATCATGGATTGAGTATGTTTAGTTTAAAAGTTGTTTGCATAATTATACATGTTTCATCCCAAAGTGTAAAACGGGAAAAAGGGATCGAGTATACTCACGGTGGTTGCAAGCTTTCCTACTTGGAATTCCCGCGAGTGAGTTGTTGGAGTGGATTAAGTTGGAGCACCTAGTCCTTCTACACGAGGAAACATAGGTGTGTGAGTTTGGCGTACAACGGAAGATTATAAATTTGGAGTTTAACATAACATAAAGTATGATATTAAAAATAATCATCTTCAACTTATAACTCTTATATGACACTATGTAACCACTAGGGTTATATTGCATTTCATGGGTAGTACACCCATTAGAATCATATCGAGATTTTAAGCCTTAGATGATATCCTACTACTTTAACATATAAACACAAGTTTAACATTAAAGGTTCGAATGGGTGTATATATATATTTAGGTTAAGTATTATGTATTATTTAGTCCAATAATTCATGTAGGAGGTAGAAGATTAGGATCTTCATTTAGGCACCTCGAGTTATCATGGATGTCATGTATGGGGTAGGAAGACAAGCTTCCATTTAGGAACCCCTTGAACGTTCACCACTTCACTTGATGTAAAGACAACCAAGGAGGGTCAAGAACTAGGATTAATACAAGTATGTAAATAATCTAAACTAAGAGAAATCATCAAATCATGTGAGGATTTTATGTTGGAACAACCCAAGTTGTTCCACAATCACTCTACATCGAGATCTAAGCTCGAACATGACTTGTGGGTAAAATACCCTAATCAAAACAGAAAGTATTTGAGGTTTATCCCTGATTTTACATGTCTCAATCATGTTATTATACCTAAATAACCATAGGAAAGGTTGTAGGCATTGTTACATAAGTTGGAGATGTGTTAGACACAAGAAGGATAAGTATAAACAAGTTTTTGAATAACATCAAACAAAACAGAAAGTTTTGGTCCTTTTTAGGGCAATTCTGAGCCTGATTTCTCCAAGGAAAAACCAAGGAATCAAACCCAAGGATATAACAAAGCAATTGAAGAAAGAATCAAGTGATTTGGAGTGAAAACAAGCAAGTTACACTCACTTTTGTTAAGATGTATGAATCTGCCCAAAAACTCAGATTTGCAGCAGTCTTGAGAGTAATTTGTGAAGTGTAATGAGTTGTGAAAGTGTAAAAAGGGTTAGAGAAGGTTTGTATTTATAGTGGAAGAGTTTAGAGTTGATTGGAGGTGATTAGAGGTGATTGGGTGAGATTAGGACTTGGGATTTTGTGCAATAGCTGGAAGAAAACACAAGTTCTGCCGAAACAGGGCCTTGGCGTGACGCCAAGGTCCCTAGCGTCACGCGGCGCCTCCATTTGGGGGGAGTTTGGCTTTTTTACAATTTAGTCCCTGTAGTTTAGGTTTGATACATTTAGGTGCACTTTTGATAGTTTAGGGACTTGTTTTGACATATGAACATAGTATAAGGCATAATCAAGCATGGCGATCATAATCCAAGTATAATTGAGTGTATATATATCATAATCAAGTGTCGTTCACGTTCAAAACACGTTTTAGGCATAAGTTTAGATTAATTACAAGTTTAGCACATAGTTTCCAAGAATAACGATTTAACATCAATTGATTCATTAAATCGAACATACGAGTATATATAAAGTGTGTATAACATATTTGTAACAAAATACGAGTTTCATTAATGATCCAAGTCTCGGTTTTTACAACGATTACAAAGAAAAACGATTACAAGAATACAAAGTTTCCAAAAATAGAAATACGAACAAAACTTTCTATAAATGGAAAGTACAAAAGAGCCGGGCGTTACAGTCTCCCCTCCTTTAGGAAATTTCGTCCCGAAATTTAGGAAGATGTAACGAAAAGGTAGGGATACTTCGTCGTTAGAGAAAACATGGATGTTGAGTGCGAGAAAACAATAACGGAAAATAAAATTCTACGATGATGGTTTTGCCATCAGAATTTTCGACCGGAAGTGACATAAATTCAAGTTTAACAACACAAGGTTTTACGCGAATAGAGGTAATAGGGTTGCTAATGAGAAAGCGTATCCTCACTGTCTTCGTCATCATCTTGGGCTTGTTGTCGTTCTTGATTCCATAGAGGACATTGTGGGCGAAGATGAGTAGTGTCTCCACACTTGTAGCAAGCGCGTACTTTGTTGCCTGACTCTGTGTGTTGAAGCTTTCATTTCCTGCCTTCGCCACGACTTTCTTGGGCTTCATGGTCAGTGGTAATCTGATTGGCTATCTTGGTAGAGGTTGCAACCTGTTTATCGCGAATGCGATTGTTGTTTAGGGAAGCGGCGAGGCGATAAACAACTTCAATACTATCGAGTTTGGCTGCCTCGATGGTATCACGCGTAGCAGAGGGTAACCCGTTGATGTACTTCCTTATCTTGCGGTCGGTGGTCATGACAAGGTGAGGAACAATGAAGCTAAGTTGTTTGAAACGGGTGGTATAGGCTAGGTTCTCATCTCCCACTTGTTTAAGCGCCCAAAATTCTTCCTCTAGCTTTTGTTGCTCATGCGGAGGGCAAAACTCGTCCATCATTAGAGCCTTAACTTCTTCCCAAGTCAACGCATAGGCCAGTTCATTCGAGCGGATGTTTCTTTCGTTCGACCACCACTCGAGAGCTCGGGCTTGGAATACCCCAGTCGCACTACGCGTTCTGAGCTCATCGGGGCAGTCACTGTTGATGAACGTGACCTCTATGCTATCAATCCACTCGAGCATGGCGGTCACCCCATCATTGCCAGTGAATGGCTTGGGATTGCACGATGTAAAGTGCTTGAAGTTGAACGAAGCGGGCTTGCGTATTTCGACCTTAGAGTCGACTGAAGAGTGAGGAGTTTCAGAAGCTCGAATCTCGGTAATGACCTTTGGAACGACGCGCGCAAATTGATCGGCCATGAAAGCCATCATCTTCTTCGTAGCACGGGACTTTGACTTCTTAGACGAGTTGGAGTGACGAGAAGACATCTAAGATTCAAAAGAACGAATGGGTGAGACTTGATCATAATGTTTGTTTAAGAAAATCGTTTGCATAAATTGAATCACATAGCATAAAGTGTCACATAGCATAAAAGTTTCAAATTGATTCACATAACATAAAGATTTTAGATGTCTCATATAGCATAGTCATGAGTTCCACATAGCATAGCATGAATAAATGAAAGCGTTGTAAATTTAGTTTGTTCACGAGGGATTATTAGCGTTCGTGATTGCGATAACGTGCGAAATGATTAAAACGAAATTTTGAAATGAACGAACGTTCAAGTATAAAATCACATATAAATTGAGATACATAAAAGAGAGGCTCAATAAAACATTGGATTGTTTCGGGTAGAGAAACGTCGACTATTCCAAAGTGGGTCGAAAGTTCTTTCGAATTAGAGAAAACATGCTTTGGCCTATAGGTAAGATACTCTCGTCGAGAAGCGATTAACGGTATCTTACCCTTCCGGTTACTACACATCTCTAATTGATTGAAACAATCGGGACTTTGGCGAGATTGAAAATCGAGGAATGAGACTTAATCGACGAGATGCGGGTTTCACCCCTAGCTTGACGATTTCGTACCCTAAATGTGGTTGGTACTTGTCGGGTCAAAAATAAAATTTCGACACTATGACAAGGGTTCACTAGAGTTGAAATGGAAATTACCATTAAGTTGTGGATTTCACTCCTAGCTTAATGGTGTAATTTCATGCAAAAATAGTTTAAGGTAGAATGAGAGTCGTTTACCAAATTGTGGGTTTCACGCCTATTTTGGTAAAGTTGTCTCGTTTGTGTTACAAGAGTATACAAATAAACAAAGTGTATTCATGTTAACCTTAGGAAAGGCATATAAATTTAATCAACAAGAAGTATAGCTAGGAAGCATGCATGGTAGAGTACAAAAGTTTTAAACAACACATAAGAGGCAAAATTCCTAAAACTATAGATTAGGGCAAAAGCATGGCAATTTTTCCTAATTCCCTATAGTTATGTCTCTGATACCAATCTGTCACAGCCCAACCGATGGCGGAAACATCGGGATGAGACGAAGTGTGTATAGATTGCTAGAGACTTCATAACACTATGTGACAATATTTAATTAAATTCCAATTTCATTGAAATTGCTAAATTGTCATACAACATTTAAAATGGAAATAACAACATTGTTCAAATTTCAACATAACAGCAAAAGATAGATAGATTTAAGGTGTGTATCTAGTCCACCCTAAACTTGTTTCATCATTCATCCATACTTCAATAATCAACCTGCAACATGTATTAAAATAGAGTTTCAATGCAAAAGCATGAGCGAGTATACAAGTTTAATTACATAGCATAATAGAATAAAAACTCAAGTCCAACATGATTCATTATATGTGATTACTAGTATGCAATTTTGGCGTACAATATGATCAAACCCTAGAATACAACGCATAAAATAGCCTAATCCCAATAGTTTAGCGGGGTCGTAATGTTTAACTTAACAATACCCAATAGAATAGCGGGCGGGGCGTTAATCCTATAGTGCTATAATTGTTAAGGTGGGCGAGCAAAGTTAATGAGCATATAACGTTCCAAATCGTTCACATAGCATACGAGAATAACAAGTAAATCACATTAGTTTCATGTTTAATCATGGATTGAGTATGTTTAGTTTAAAAGTTGTTTGCATAATTATACATGTTGCATCCCAAAGTGTAAAACGGGAAAAAGGGATCGAGTATACTAATGGTGGTTGCAAGCTTTCCTACTTGTAATTCCCGCGAGTGAGTTGTTGGAGTGGATTAAGTTGGAGCACCTAGTCCTTCTACACGAGGAAACATAGGTGTGTGAGTTTGGCGTACAACGGAAGATTATAAATTTGAAGTTTAACATAACATAAAGTATGATATTAAAAATAATCATCTTCAACTTATAACTCTTATATGACACTATGTAACCACTACGGTTATATTGCATTTCATGGGTAGTACACCCATTAGAATCATATCGAGATTTTAAGCCTTAGATGATATCCTACTACTTTAACATATAAACACAAGTTTAACATTAAAGGTTCGGATGGGTGTATATATATTTCGGTTAAGTATTATGTATTATTTAGTCCAATAATTCATGTAGGAGGTAGAAGATTAGGATCTTCATTTAGGCACCTCGAGTTATCATGGATGTCATGTATGGGGTAGGAAGACAAGCTTCCATTTAGGAACCCCTTGAACGTTCACCACTTCACTTGATGTAAAGACAACCAAGGAGGGTCAAGAACTAGGATTAATACAAGTATGTAAATAATCTAAACTAAGAGAAATCATCAAATCATGTGAGGATTTTATGTTGGAACAACCCAAGTTGTTCCACAATCACTCTACATCGAGATCTAAGCTCGAACATGACTTGTGGGTAAAATACCCTAATCAAAACAGAAAGTATTTGAGGTTTATCCCCTGATTTTACATGTCTCAATCATGTTATTATACCTAAATAACCATAGGAAAGGTTGTAGGCATTGTTACATAAGTTGGAGATGTGTTAGACACAAGAATGATAAGTATAAACAAGTTTTTGAATAACATCAAACAAAACAGAAAGTTTAGGTCCTTTTTAGGGCAATTCCGAGCCTAATTTCTCCAAGGAAAAACCAAGGAATCAAACCCAAGGATATAACAAAGCAATAGAAGAAAGAATCAAGTGATTTGGAGTGAAAACAAGCAAGTTACACTCACTTTTGAGAAGATGTATGAATCTGCCCAAAAACTCAGATTTGCAGCAGTCTTGAGAGTAATTTGTGAAGTGTAATGAGTTGTGAAAGTGTAAAAAGGGTTAGAGAAGGTGTGTATTTATAGTAGAAGAGTTTAGAGTTGATTGGAGGTGATTAGAGGTGGATTAGAGGTGATTGGGTGAAATTAGGACTTGGGATTTCGTGCAATAGCTGCAAGAAAACACAAGTTCTGCCGAAACAGGGCCTTGGCATGACGCCAAGGTCCCTAGCGTCACGCGGCGCCTCCATTTGGGGGGAGTTTGGCTTTTTTACAATTTAGTCCCTGTAGTTTAGGTTTGATACATTTAGGTGCACTTTTGATAGTTTAGGGACTTGTTTTGACATATGAGCATAGTATAAGGCATAATCAAGCATGGCGATCATAATCCAAGTATAATTGAGTGTATATATATCATAATCAAGTGTCGTTCACGTTCAAAACACGTTTTAGGCATAAGTTTAGATTAATTACAAGTTTAGCACATAGTTTCCAAGAATAACGATTTAACATCAATTGATTCATTAAATCGAACATACGAGTATATATAAAGTGTGTATAACATATTTGTAACAAAATACGAGTTTCATTAATGATCCAAGTCTCGGTTTTTACAACGATTACAAAGAAAGAACGATTACAAGAGTACAAAGTTTCCAAAAATAGAAATACGAACAAAACTTTCTATAAATGGAAAGTACAAAAGAGCCGGGCGTTACAGACAACAAGTGTAACACCCCGACCGTGAATACAACCCGTAACGGAAACGTCGGGGAGTCACATTAAAAATTGTTCACAATACATGGTACTAAATGTTAGGGTATGAATTTTATGCTAAGGATCATCTATCCTGTGGTTGAACCTGAATCACGGATCCTTAACGGATCACGCAGGAAATCTGAGGATCAAGGATCCTTATTGATGTCTATGTTTTTTAACAATTGTTCCTTGTGTATTTAGTTTACGTTTACAGGTATTATTTGATGTGAACTGAGTCAACACGGGAATATTGGAGGAATATGCTAATTATAGCACGTGCAAGAGGAGTTATGACCGTTAAGGGAGAACGTGTGAAGCTTGCATGGATTGCGGATAGTTTGTTAACTAGATATTTCTAATTTTATAAGGGGATAATAAGCTCATAATAGAAACACAACTAGTAACCGAACACTCTTATACTCAATCGCGAAACATACACACTTTAGCAAATCATTGTATCGAGCTTGTTATCTTCCGAAGTTGTACTAGAATTATTGCTATTTTTTTCTATACATTTGGTGAACGGTAGTTTCCATCACACGAGGTTTTTTATGCTGTAGATCATTCATTGATCAAGGGCTTTTTCCTCGTATAAATCTTTATGTTTATCATTGATTACATTTCATATTCATTCATACATTCATTCATCACACTAAGCACTCAACCTCACAAAAATCAGATTTGGTTACATTATCCTTGTTGTGATTTTTGACCAAAACAGTTTGGCGGCCACCGTGGGCCAATTGGTGCTTCAATCCTGAAAATTTGGTTCATTTCGTTCATTCTTGTCCATTACCTTTAACCACATGGCTTCTTAGGGAAAACTACTTTAAGTTCCATGTTGGCGGTTACCTCATCACAGGGCATTCCACCATTGCCTCCTGTTCCCCTGCATTAAAAAAAAATGCTGAAAATGCTCCGAAGAAGACAACCCCCATTTTCACAAAACAAACTGTTGTTTCTTCCTCTACACCTACTAACAGTGATCTTTATACTTTGATTTTGCAGATGAAAGGATACATGTAACAGCAGGATGAAACTAATGGAAGGATCCTTCGTGAAATTGATGAAATTAAGAAACTGAAGAAATCAGCGGAGGATCACTCCTTATTGATGCCTAGGTCATTGGATTTTACTACTCCACCATCAACAATCCAACATTCCAAAGCATCAGGTGTTCAGTATCAAGGATCATCAAGCTTCCAGTATGGATCACTAGCAGCGACGCAGCCTCAAGGATCCTTCATCAGTTCAGGAGGATACATGGGGACGCTTTCAGCTCAAGGATCCTACTCTCAGCATCAAGGATCCTCCTTCTAGGTTCAAGGATCCATTGAATATCCTCTAAGGCCTTCAGCACTGATTTATCCTGGATCCAATATCTTCCAGGACCAAGGATCCTTAGGGAGTCAACCACCCAGAAGTTCTCATGCAAACTATTGCTTCATCTGGTCCCACTCTTGAACTAGACATGCCTTATTTTGGATACACTTCTGGGATACCAATTCCAAACCAGTCAGGAGGTAACACTTTCAATACATCCTGTGGTACTAATCATGGTCTTATGCAGGAACCAGGGATCAATCAAGCCATGGCTAAGGAGTTACAAAAGCTCAAGGATATGATATCCAGTGTCCCGGGAATGGTTAAACCCATTTTTGAGATCCCGGATGGAGGTCATAGGGTGTCTCGCTTTGCACCACCCATATGTAATGTTGAGATACCAAAACGGTTCCAAACCCCTAATATGAAACTGTATGATGGTACCTGTTTTGGTCAAAAATCACACAAGGATAATGTAACCAAATCTGATTTTTGTGAGGTATGATGCTTGGTTAAATGATCAAATGTATGAACAATGAATGAATGAAATTAATGGTGAACACAAGGATTTATACGAGGAAAAAGCCCTTGATCAACAAGTGATCTCCGGCATAAAAAACCTCGGATAGTGAAAACTATCACTATCAAGTATATTGAATAAACTAGTTTACAACTTCGGAAGTATTGAGCTTGATACAATGATTTCTACTGTGTGTGTATTCGAGAGAGAGAGTAGCAGAAGTGGTGTACGTAAATCAGAGTGCAAAAAGTGTTTCTAAAAATAAGCTCAATACCCCTTTAATCGCTAAAAATATCCTAACTAACTATCCGAAAAATCAGCCTATCACCCACGATCACCACTAACGATCATTAGCTCGTGCACATGTTGAAAATACAGAGCATATTCCCCTGGAATCTCGCGTGGAATAAGTCTTCTTCGAAACATACCTGCAAAACAAGCCAAAAGATGATGGAAACAATTGTTAGTTTAGAATCATAATGAGGATCCTTAATCCTTATCCTGGTAGCGTCTCCTGAGGATCCTTAATTCAAACTGAACTGAGGATCCGTGATCCATGCTACACTTGAGGATCCATGATCCATAAGCTTTGAAATTCTATCCCTAACAGTACCACCGATCCAGAGGAACATGTGGCGCAATACAGGGATAGAATGGAGATCAACCCCATTCCAGAAAGATTGAAGGAAGCCTGTATATACAAGGGCTTCGGATCCACACTAACTGGATCAGCTTTGAAATGGCTACTAAGTCTTCCTCCTTACTCAAATACTTCATTTTCTCATTTAGTTAACTTGTTCAATAATCAATTATCATGTAGTAGAATATTTGAAAGGTTGATAAGTGACTTATATAGGATCACCCAAGGTCATAATGAATCACTAAGAGATTATATAACTAAATTTAGTAGAGAATCCTTAGAAATCCCTAACATGGATATTGCCACTGCTGTTGAAGCTTTTAAAATGGGTTTACTAAAAGATTCTCAATTCTATGATGATCTTGTTATGACACCTTGTAGGAACCTAGATGAAGTAAGAAACAGGGCCTTAAGGTTCATCCGTTTAAAGGATGACAAAAGGATCCAGGAAAGGTTGTCAGGATCCTCAAAACAGGAGAAGCAAGGATCCTATTTCAAGAATAACCGATCCAAGCCATACACTAAACCTGACAACCAGAATATGCATGTTGTGGAACAAAATGAAGATGATGAGGATTATCCTCCTATTTCTGAATATTGTTTTTCTGCTGATAACATTGAACTAATCCTTGCTATGCAGAATTTAGGTGACAAGGCTAGGTGGCCAAGGAAGAGTGACAACCGACTGCTACCAAAGATAAATCAAAGTGGTGTGCTTATCATGAGGATTTTGGTTATCTCACAGATGAGTGCACACCATTAAGGAAGGAGATAGGTTATCTTTTGAGCAAAGGATACTTGAAGGAGTTGCTTGGAAGGAAAAAGTCAAGGATCCAGGATTCTGAGAAAATTCCTGAAAAAGCTCCTCCTCCGCCAGCTGACGCTCAGATCATCCACTTCATCTTCGGGGGTTATGATATCTGTGGAACTTCATTCTCAGCAGCTAAGAGACATGCTACAGAAACAAAGATGGAGAATGGGGACAGACCTGATCGAACTTCCATTCTTACCCAGCAGAAAGTAATATCCTTTGATGAGGATGACCGCGTAGACATACAGGATCCTCATCACGACAGTTTAGTCATTGCATTATTTATTTCTAACCATTTGGTTCGCAAGATCCTCATTGACAGGGGAAGCTCGGTGAACATAACCCAGATGGATGTCCTCAAAAGAATGAACCTCCCTGAATCCGAGATTGTTCCAAGATCATCTGTCCTTGTGGGATTCAGTGGAGAAACAAAAAATACATTGGGGGAAATCATACGTCCAATCTATATAGAGGGAGTAAATTATGTACAAAAAATCTATGTTATAGATTGCTTATCTTGCTGTAATGTTATCCTTGGCAGGCCATGGATACATGATATGAAGGCAGTCCCCTCAACATATCATCAATGTGTCAAGCTCCCAACTCCATGGGGTGTGGTGAAGATAGAGAGTGATCAACAGGAGGCGCAGAACTGCTACACCTCCTCAATGAAACCAGCCTCCAAGGCGAGGGAATCATAGAAATTAAAGTATCCTCCAAGGGACGTCATGGAGGCAAGAGAGCAAGACGTCAAGGATATTCTGTTAAACCCAGAGGATCCTGAATCCAAAATTTTTATAGGATCCGGGATCCTGGATAACATTGAGCAGGATTTGATATCCTTCTTGAAAAGAAGAAAATCTACCTTTGCTTGGAAACATGAAGACATGACAGGTATATCTAAGGATGTTACTACTCACAAACTTAGTATTGAGAGGTCTTTCAAGCCAATACACCAAAAAAGGAGGAAATTTGCACCCGAAAGAAATGCCATTATTCAAGAAGAGGTAGACAAATTGCTAAAGGTGTTTTGGTCAAAAATCACACAAGGATAATGCAACCAAATCTGATTTTGTGAGGTATGATGCTTGGTTAATTGTATGAACAACAAGTATATGAAATCAATGATGAACACCGAGATTTATACGAGGAAAAAGCCCTTGATCTTTAGAAGATCTCCGGCATAAAAAACCTCGGGTGATGGAAACTACCGATCACCAAATATATTGCTGAAACAATAGTGATCCTTGTACAACTTCGGAAGAAAACAAGCTCGATACAATGAATTTCTAGTGAAAGTGTGTATTTTTTTGCTAAGTGTTTGCAGAGAATTCGTGTATTGTGTGTATTTTCTGTGGTGTGCACGAATTATGCCTTTAATGAGCTTGTTTCCCCTTAAAAAGATAAGGAAAAATCAACTAACTAACTTCCCGAAAAAGGTGGAAGTCCCCCATGACCACCACTAACGGTTATTTCTTCAATATGCACGTGCCTAAAAGCATATTCCACGAGATTCCAGCAAAGAAGTGGTCCACTACGTCCATTACCTACATTTACACATTAAAAACGTGCAAAACATAAGTTCTGTTAAGGATCCTGGATCCTCAAACTCGTGATCCTCAGACGCGTGATCCTCAGACTCTAGATCCTCAGACTCTGGATCCTCAGACTGTCTGCATCATCCATTAAGGATCCGTGATCCATGCCCAGACTCAGGATAGATGATCCTTAGCATAAAATTCATGCCCTAACAATTTCCCCCAATATGGCAGTTGTGATAAGGATTCACAACTGTCATATTTCCGTCAGAAGCGGACTAGCCGTTGCTGCTGGTAACTAGTTGTTACACTGCCTGTCGTCACTGATAAGACCTGCTATAATGATTATTGCAAAATATAGAGTTAGAGATAACTCCTCAAGTGCCTTCACAGATCAGAAGATCCTTCCATTCGTGGAGAATGAATCCTTCTACACAGTTTGCTATTAACCTTCCTGCACTTTAATTTCTGCATAGACACTTTAACTGTTAGATAGCCTTATCCGGCCTGGGTGGATGGTCCACGGTTTTGCTGGTGAAATCCAGGCCAGATGATTTGATACATAATGAATGGGTAATAACATTAAACTTTTTTAGCTACATCTATTGTTGTTTCTTCCCTTTTTATTTTTCATGTATGCTTTCTATTTTCAAAAATATCATCACCAAACAACTGGAAAGTTATTGAAAATCTGATGATAATGTTACACTTTTAACAGAAAACTTGAAGTGTTCATATAAATGTGGATCAATGATCCTTAACCAAAAAGGATAAGAGACAACTTACAGCTTCGAAAAAGTTAGAATATAACATACCAGAGAATCCAAGTTAGGATTCTATATCCTTGTAAATTATTGCTGAATAAGCAAACTATGAAAAGTTAAGCTTCTAGGATCAAGGATCCTTATCGTCAGAACTTGTATAACTTTAGACAGTAGTTTCTAGGGTGAAGGATCATGGATCCTTGAACAATAGGCAGGATAATGGGTGGTGGATGGATCCTCTGTTTGGGGGATGAAGCCACTCGTTATCCTTCCGTCTTTTATTTTCTGCACTACAAAGACCCGTAAACAATGGACACCCTTTGCCAACCCATGTGGACGGGCCACGTTTTGCTGGTAGAAACGTGGGTTGGCAATTTTGACAACCTTAAAAGGTTTAATGTTTTGTGAATAAAATAACTTTAACTTTTTGGCTATCTCCCGTGTTGCTATCCTTGTTTGTCCTTTAGTTTTCAATTGTTGTGATATACATTTGTTTGAATAAGAAAAGTTAAACAAATTAAGTTTAAGAATTTTAGGATATGATCCAGGATCAAATATCCTATAGTTGAAAAGTTCCGAAAAGTAGTATATTTTAAGGATCATAAGTTCAGTTGTCAAAGTATAAGGGCTATTCAAATGAATAATGAATAAAATCAAAATAGTTAAGGATCATACCTGAGAATCTAAGTTAGGATCCTAACCTTTATCATTATAAACAGGATAACCATAAGACAAACCTTAATGGAAGGTAAGGATCAAGGATCCTTGGTCGTTTGTCTCCAAAAACCTGAAATAGGATACAACTTGGGACTAAGCCAATATTAGATAAGAGTTAGTAACTGGGGACAAGCCCAACAAACTGGGGACAAGCCCATATAAACGGATGTAAACTGGGGTCAAGCCCATATAAACGGATAAACTGGAGTATGGCCCTCACTGGCGACTATCCAAACTTGAGCGACATGAAAATGCCGAAACCTTAGCTAACGTGAAAATGTTAGAAACCTTAGGAACGGATGTATGGTACGTCTACCATTATACGTAGGATCCTGGGTACAGCCAGTACAATGAAATTGTCAGCCCCTAAAACGAGTACTGGTCGCACTGCCTTGAACTGCACCAGGATCATCGGGCGCTACTGGCGAAACTGGGGACAGGCCCAAACTGGGGACAAGCCCAAAACTTTGGAGAGTTGGCCAACCACTTTGATCTTCTGTAAAATGATAACAACTTTGCAAAAGCTTAAACTTTGTGAAAATAGATGTTAACTGATTAGCATCTTTAACTTATGATAAGTAATAAGTATAAAATGAATGAAAATGAAAATGAAAGTAATGTGTTACCAAATGTAGAATCATATATCCTTTGAGGATCCTGGATCCTTAATCAGAATACCGGTATCGCTGAGGATCCCTGATCCTTCTTACTTAAAGTATTTTTTGAGATGAACAGCATTCCAAGCTCTTGGTAGGAGATCATCATCCATTGTTAACAAGTGATATGCCCCCTTTCCTGATTCAGCTTCAATTAGATAGGGGTCTTCCCACTTTGGTGCTAGCTTGCCATCAGAAGGATTTGTAGTGTTCTGGAATGCTTTTCTTAGCACAAAATCACCAACTTGAAATCTTCTAATCCTGACATTCTTGTTGTATGCTCCAGCCATTCTTTGTTGATAACTGGCCATTTCCTTTTTTCTGACTTTGAGCAAAAGCTTCTTCTTAGGATGCAGATGTTATGTTGGTTGGTGTAGAATAGTACTGTGTCTTTGACAAGCATCACACTTCTTTGCATAATCCACAACATCCTTCTTCGTGGTAAGCCTATAGTATGTTGTTCTAAGAATCCTTGAGAATAGTGCTCTGCCCCCAGTGTGGTTTCCACAGTCTCCTTGACTTTGAAAGCTTTAGGATTTTGTCCTGTAGGGATCTCTCCATGTTGTATATATCTTAGGATTGGAAGGATCCAGGATCCTGAATTCGACTGTGCAGGATCACCAGGTATGATTGCAGAATCCTCCACTATCTCCATGGCTACGTGATCCTCAATTGCAGGAGTTAAAACATGGGTGATGAGTATGTTTCACATCTTCTTGCATCTTTAGGAATGATCCAAGGTTAGTTAAAGCGTCAGCTTCTGCATTTTCTTCCCTGGGTACCTGTGGAAGACTGAAAAAAGCAAAAGAATCTGCCAGTTTCCTGACTATTTCTAAGTACTTGATTAGCTTTTCACATTTGACAGTGTAAGAACTGTTGTAATGATTAGTAATTGATAGAGAATCTACATATACTTGAAGATACCTGATCCTCATATTATTAGCTAATTGCAAACCTGCAATCAAGGCCTCATACTCAACCTCATGATTAGTGGTTTGGAATTCACATGCAATGGATTGGGGTATAATGTCCCCCTGTGGCGATTTTAGTAGTGTGCCTTGTCTAGTTCCTTTAACATCTGAAGCTCCATCCATGAAGAGTGTCTAAGGATCCTTGGTCTTCTCAAGTTGTTGAACTTCTAGTTCAACTTCCCTTTGTAGATCACTACTGGAATCAGCCACAAAGTCAGCTAAAGCTTGGGACTTGATGGCAGTCCTGGGTTCATACTTAATGTCATATGCAATAAGCTTGACTATCCACTTTGCTATTCTACCTGACACTTGATGTTTCCTGAGAACATTCTTGATAGGAATGTTAGTTTTCATAATAATGGTGTGAGTTTCGAAATGATGTCTATGTTTAGCAGAAGCCATAATTAAATCAAGAATTAATTTCTCTAAATGAGAATACCTGGCCTCAGCATCAAGTAGAATTTTACTTACATAGTATACCGGATGTTGAGAGCCTTCATGATCCTTAACTAGGATCACACTTACTGCTTTAGCTGAAATAGTGCTTTAGCTGAAATAACTAAGTATAAGGATAACGATTCTCCATTTTCTGGTTTCATCAGGGCTGGTGCTGAGGATAGATATTCCTTAAGAACCTTAAGTGCAGCTTCATGCTTATCAGTCCACTCAAACTTTCCTTGAGCAATTTGTCTACCTCTTCTTGGATAATGGCATTCCTTTCAAGTGCAAACTTTCTCCTGTCATATCTTCATGTTTCCAAGCGAAGGTATATTTTCTTCTTTCCAAGAAGGATAGTAAATCCTGCTCAATACTGTCTAGGATCCCGGATCCTATAAAAATTTTGGATTCAGGATCCTCTGGGTTCAACATAATATCCTTGACGTCTTGCTCTCTTGCCTCCATGATGTCTTGCTCCTTGGAGGCTGGCTTCATTGAAGAAGTGTAACAGTTCTTTGCCTCCTGCTGATCACTTTCTATCTTTACCATATCTCATAGAGTTGGGACCTTGACACATTGATGATATGTTGAGGGGGACTGCCTTCATATCGTGTATCCATGGCCGTCGTGATGAGGATCCTGAATGTCCGCACAGTTATCCTCATCATATGATATTACTTTCTGCTGGGTAAGGATGGAGGTCCGAATAGGTTTGCCCCCATTCTCCATCTTTGTTTCCTTTGCAAGTCTCTTAGCTGCTGAGAACCTCCGGAGATGAAATGGATGATTCAAGCATCGGATGGTGGAGGAGGAGCTTTTTCAGGAACTTTCTCACGATACTTGATCCTTGACTTTTTCCTTCCAAGCAATTCCTTCAAGTATCCTTTGCTCAAAAGATAACCTATCTCCTTCCTTAATGCTATGCACTCATCTGTGAGATGACCAGAATCCCCATGGTAAGCACACCATTTCAATTCGTCTTCGGTGGCAGACGGTTTGTCATTCTTCCTTGGCCACCTAACCTTGTCACCTAAACTCTGCATATAAAGGATTAGTTCATTATTATCAGCAGAAAAACAATATTCAGAAATAGGAGGATAATCCTCATCATCTTCCTCTTGTTCCACAGCATGCACATTCTGGTTATCATGCTTGGAGTATTGCTTGGATCAGTTATCCTTGAGATAGGATCCTTATTTGTCTTACTTTGAGGATCCTGACAATCTCTCGTGGATCCTTTTGTCATCCTCTAAACGGATGAACCTAAGGGCCCGGTTTCTTTCCTCATCTAAGTTCCTACAAGGGGTCATGACAAGATCATCAGAGAACATTGAATCCCTAAGCAAGCCCATTTTAAAGGCTTCTAGAGCTGTAGCAATATCTAAGTTAGGGATTTATAAGGATTCTTTATTGAATTTAATTATGTAATCTCTAAGTGATTCATTATGACCTTGAGTTACCCTATATAAATCACTAGTTAATCGTTCAAATCTCCTACTGCATGAGAATTGGCTATTAAACAAATTAACTAGATTAGCAAATGAAGTAATAGAGTAAGGAGGAAGACTTAGCAGCCATTTTAACGCTGATCCGGTAAGTGTGGATCCAAAGCCCTTGCACAAGCAACCAGATTTGGTGTCTGAAACCTCTTCGGTATCTCTCCTGAATGATTCAAGTTTGGAATTCCAGATGTGAATCCATGTTGGCGGGATTCTGGCATAACCGAGGGACCAGAGGAAGCAATGGTCTGCATTGGTATGAAGTCTCCTAGATAAACATCTGAACTTCCGGGTTGCACACTCCTTAAGTATCCTTGATCCTGGAAGATGTTGGATCCTTGAAGTGTTGTGAATGTAGGTCTTGGAGGATAATCCATGGATCCAAAAACCTGAGATGAAGATCCTTGAACCTGAGAGGATCCTTGAACCTGAGAGGACCCTTGAACCTGAGAGGATCCTTAAACCTGCGAGGATCCTTGAACCTGAGAGGATCCTTGAACCTGTGAGGATCCTTAAACCTGCGAGGATCCTTGAACCTGAGAGGATCCTTAAACCTGTGAGGATCCTTAAACCTGCGAGGATCCTTGAACCTGAGAGGATCCTTAAACCTGTGAGGATCCTTGAATCTGAGAGGATCCTTGAACCTGAGAGGATCCTTGAACCTGAGAGGATCCTTGAACCTGCGAGGATCCTTGAACCTGAGAGGATCCTTAAACCTGCGAGGATCCTTGAATCTAAGACATTGCCGATGATCCAGAACGTATTCCTGTTGATCCACCCTGGTATTGGACATGTGGAGCTGCAAAGTGCTGGGAAGTTATGACCGGAGTGTCGAAATTCAACGACCTCGACATCAAAGGGGAGTGATCCTCTGCTGATTTTATCAATTTCGCGAAGGATCCTGCCATTAGTTTTGACGTGCTGCTGCATGTGATCCTTCATCTGCACAATCAAAGCATAAAAATCACTGTTAGTAAGTGTAGAGGAAGAAACAACAGTTGGTTTTGTGAAAACGGGGGTTGTCTTCTTCGGAGAATTCTCAGCATTCTTCTGGAATGCATGGGGGAGATGATGCAAAGGCGGAATGCCCTGTGAAAAAGTGACCGCCGACATAGAACTTGGAGTATTTTTCCCTGAGAAGCCATGTGGTTGAAGATAATGAACCGAAATGAATGAAATGAACAAAATTTCTCAGAATTGAAGCACCAATTGCCCCACGGTGGGCGCCAAACTGTTTTGGTCAAAAATCACACAAGGATAATGCAACCAAATCTGATTTTGTGAGGTATGATGCTTGGTTAATTGTATGAACAACAAGTATATGAAATCAATGATGAACACTGAGATTTATACGAGGAAAAATCCCTTGATCTTTAGAAGATCTCCGGCATAAAAAACCTCGGGTGATGGAAACTACCGATCACCAAATATATTGCTGAAACAATAGTGATCCTTGTACAACTTCGGAAGAAAACAAGCTCGATACAATGAATTTCTAGTGAAAGTGTGTATTTTTTTGCTAAGTGTTTGCAGAGAATTCGTGTATTGTGTGTATTTTCTGTGGTGTGCACGAATTATGCCTTTAATGAGCTTGTTTCCCCTTAAAAAGATAAGGAAAAATCAACTAACTAACTTCCCGAAAAAGGTGGAAGTCCCCCATGACCACCACTAACGGTTATTTCTTCAATATGCACGTGCCTAAAAGCATATTCCACGAGATTCCAGCAAAGAAGTGGTCCACTACGTCCATTACCTACATTTACACATTAAAAACGTGCAAAACATAAGTTCTGTTAAGGACTCGTGATCCTCAGACGCGTGATCCTCAGACTCTAGATCCTCAGACTCTGGATCCTCAGACTGTCTGCATCATCCATTAAGGATCCGTGATCCATGCCCAGACTCAGGATAGATGATCCTTAGCATAAAATTCATGCCCTAACAAAAGGCAGGTATGATCAGAGAGGTAAAGTACCCAAGATGGCTAGCCAATGTGGTAGTTGTTCAGAAAAAGAATGGAAAGTGGAGGGTATGCGTTGATTTTACTGACTTAGACAAAGCATGTCCCAAGGATCCTTTCTCTTTACCCCACATTGACTCCATCATGGATGCTACGGCGGGTCATGAGCTGCTAACTTTTATGGATGCTTCATCTGAATTCTAACAAATTCAGATGGAACCATCTGACTGTTTTGGTCAAAAATCAAGCAATGATAATGCAACCAAACTTTCTGTTGTGAGGTATGATGCTTGAATTGATGAACAACAATAAGGATCACTATGAAATGTAATGAACAAGTGACACGAAGATTTATACGAGGAAAAAGCCCTTGATCAATGAATGATCTCCGGCATAAAAAACCTCGGGTGATGGAAACTACCGATCACCAACTCAAATTAAACAAGAAATGTAATACAACTTCGGATGATAGCGAGCTAAGTACAAGGATCACTATAGTGTATTGTGTAAAAAAGTGTATAATCGCTAAGTGAGTTAACGAGAGCTGGTGAGAGCAGTTGTAAGAGTGTGTGTGTAGCCAAAAATAGCCAAGTGTTTACTAATTAGCTCGCTACCCCTTTAAAAATGGAAAATATCTACACTAACTAACATTCCACAAATGGTGCAAGTCCTCAACGACTCCATAACGTCCACTTTTGGCCAGGCACGTGTGGAATAAACATAGAATATGCTCCAGGAATATCGCCAAGTCCAAGTTGATACTCCTGCAAAACAATTTCGAATTCAAAGTAGACAACCATTAGTACGAGAATCCTTATGATGATCCATGATCCTGATCCTGAAACACTTCTGAGGATCACCAATTCAAAGAGAAGTAAGGATCACTAAGCCCAACAGCGATTAAGGATCACTGATCATTTAGAAATCTACCCCTAACAATTGCCCCCAAAATATAAGGAGTAATTATGTAAATAAACGAGTGGTATTTTGTTCTTATCTGCAATTAACCAACGGATAACTAGCCGTTGTAATCGGACTAGCCGTTACGAACATGACGTCACTGAGGTGACTATCCTGCAAAATCATCATTATAAATAGGAGTTAGAGATAGGGATCAATTCGCATTTAAATTCAAGAGAAACTCCCTTTAAATTCATATCCGAAGATCAATCAGGTATCTCTCTTCCTCTTCTTCCTTTACGTTTTCTTTCTCTGCTCCTTCTCTCTTCACCTTCTTCATAATCAAGATGATGTTAAGATCCTCCCCTGCTAAGGATCACAGGAAGGACAGTCCTCTTAAGAGCCAGGGGATCATCAAAGATCTGGCGAATGAAAGGTGCTGCTTCACTGATCCGCAAATAGACAGAATCCGGCATTGCTTTCCGGCGAACACCTATTTCAAACCGTTTGATCCTACTGTTCTAAGTGATTATGTTTCCAAAACTTGGGTAGCTTTCCCGGTCACATCGTTCACAATAGGATACATATATCCTTTCCCTGAATTCACCCAGTCTTTCTTTCCTCTTACCGGCATCTCCTATATTCAAGCTATGCCAATGATCTGGAGGGTCTTATATACCCTCGAAAGGATTATTGAGCAAGAAGAAATTACTCTAGGAATGTCGGAGTTGGCAGAGATGTATGATCTCACCACCTTTGGATCCCACCGATATCGATTCAAGCGTAAACCCGGTGAAGAACATCCCATCTTCAAAGCCACTAAGAATGATACAAACTGGAAACGGCGATTCTTCTTTGTCAGAAGGGATTCTATCCCGGATGGAAAGAATTTGCCAAGGAAGTGGAGCACCCATGGTAGGATATAGGATCCTGAGGAGGATCACCAGATAACCTTGTTTTTGTATAAGGATCACTAACACCCTTTTGTTTCTGTTGTACAGCTATCTCTGTTTCACACCTTATACCATCACCTGCCACCAAGGAGAGGCTCGCTGCTTTCAGAAGACTTGATCCTGCAACAAGGTCATTCAAAACAAACACCCAGGATTCACAAGAAGTATCCTTAGGTTTTGTCACTATGTCAAGTAAGTATCCTGTATTTTGTATAGTCAAATATTTAAATAAATAGTTGAATAGAAACAGGATAAGGATACTTATCTGTTTTGGATGTGTAGGCGCTGGGAAATCCTCGAAATCTGCCTCCAAATTCAGTGTAACTGATCTTGACACTGTCAGATCCTCAAATAAAAAGTCTGCTGCTAGCCCTTCCATTGTAATCCCCAAGGCTACCACTTCAAAGGGAAGAGGTGGAAAGAAAAGAAAAACCGCTGAAGCTGACAACCTTCAAGGCTTGCCTCTGATCCGCCATCAATTCCTCGAGTACTTCAATGATGTAAGGATCACTGACTTAGCTTAGTTATTCTATCCACTTGAGGATCATATGATCCTAACTTTGCATTGTCTTGTTTGCAGAAATTTGCTGAAATCGAGGACTATGTTGGGAATGTTGAGGAGCTTGAGGAGAAATACTCTGATCTCCAAAAGGTGGCGGTGCTCAAGGATCACAAGATTGCTTCCCTTGAAAAGGACCTCAATGATGCCAAAACTCATACAGCTGCAATCCTGATCAATGTTGATTATGAGAAGCACGAGATCACAGAGGATGCCAAGGTCTCCGCTGCCATTGCCATGTACAAGACCAAGCTACAGATGGCCCAAGAAGCTCAGGATCCTGCCTTTGATAGGAGCAACTGGGACGTGGAAGGCTGGAAGGCCAGGCTGGCTGAGTTGGAGGACGAGGATGAGGCTGATGAGGTTCTGGCAATCGAAGCTAGTGGCAGTGGCAAGGATCAGGTGAAGGATATGGAAGCTGGGGGAGATGGTGATGCAGCGAAGGCATAGGCTGCAGGAATGGGCGATGAAGGACATTTCTAGACGTAGCCGGAGCCCATTTTTTTAGTTTGATAATTTGTTTTGGTTATGATGTTTTCTTGTTGAACAATGATGGGTTGTACTCAAACAATAGTAATTAGGGCTAAGGATCATGGATCCTTCGAACAATAGGTAGGATTACAAATGGTGGAGGGATCCTCTGTTTGGGGGATGAAGCCATTGTGATCCTGCCGTCTTTTGATTCCTGCACTTTCTAGACCAATGAAAAACGGACACCCTTTGCCAACCCATGTGGACGGGCCACGTTTTGCTGGTAGAAACGTGGGTTGGCAATTTTGACAACCTTAAAGGGTTTAATCTTTTGTGAATAAAATAACTTTAACTTTTTGACTATATCCCGTGTTGATATCCTTGTTAGTATTTTACTTTCCAACTGTTGTGATGTTTATTTTGTTTAAACTTATCAAGTAAAGAAAAAATTTAAGAAATATCCCAAAAAATTTAGGATATGATCAAAGATCACATATCCCATAATCGATAAGTTCTGAAAAGTAATATAGTTTAAGGATCATAAGTTCAGTTGTCAAAGGATAAGGGTTATTCAAATAAATAATGAATAAAATCAAAATATTTAAGGATCATACCTGAGAATCCAAGTTAGAATCCTATCCTTTAACACTTATAATCAGGATAACCCAAAAGACAAACCTTAGTAGAAGGTAAGGATCAAGGATCCTTGGTCATTTAACTTCAAAAACCTGAAATAGGATATAACTTGGGACTAAGCCAATATAAGATGAAAGTTAGTAACTGGGGATAAGCCCAACAATTCTGGGGACAAGCCCAATATACTGGGGACAAGCCCAAAGGATAACTGGGGACAAGCCCAAAGGATAACTGGGGACAAGCCCAAAGGATCGTATGTAAACTGGAGTATGGCCCTCACTGGCGACTATCCAAACTTAGTGACATGAAAATGCCAAAACCTTAGCTAACGTGAAAACGTTAGAAACCTTAGGAACGGATGTATGGTACGTCTACCATTATACGTAGGGTCCTAAATATAGCCAGCACAATGAAATTGTCAGCCCCTAAAGCGAGTACTGGTCCCATTGCCATGAACTATACCAGGATCATCGTGCGCTACTGGCGAAACTGGGGACAGGCCCAAACTGAGGTCAAGCCCAAATAACTGGGGTCAAGCCCAAATAACTGGGGTCAAGCCCAATATACTGGGGATAAGCCCAAAGGATAACTGGGGACAAGCCCAAATAACTGGGGTCAAGCCCAAATAACTGGATACTTCTGTGGATACTCAATCCTTAGTTAAGGATACCTGAACCTTCAAAACTCAGAATCAAGTGAAAGGAGGATAAAGGATGCAGGATCCTTATCCCTATATAAGAGAATAAAAGAATGAAATAGTTTGAGATTAGAAGATTACCAAGATGAGGATCATCCGTTCTGTAAGGATCCTTCAAGGATACTGGTCAGGTAAGGATCATCGATCCTTGTCACATAAAGTATTTCTTCAAATGGATAGCATTCCAAGCCCTTGGTAGCAAATCATCTTCCATTGTTAGCAATCGATATGCCCCCTTTCCTGCTTCAGCTTCAATCAAATAGGGGCCTTCCCACTTTGGTGCTAGCTTTCCATCAGCAGGATTGGTGGTATTCTGAAATGCTTTCCTTAACACCATATCACCAACTTGGAATTTCCTGATCCTGACATTTTTGTTGTAAGCTTCAGCCATCCTTTGTTGATAACTGGCCATCCTTATCCTTGCCAAGTCCCTGATTTCTTCTATAGTATCCAGGTCTTGAACCAAGTTTTCAGCATTTTCTTCAGGATCACGAATGCTTGTTCTTGCAGTTGGAACCACCATCTCTGTAGGGATCACTGATTCTGCCCCAAATACCAAAGAAAATGGAGTTTGGCCTGTAGCATTCTTGGGAGTTGTCCTATCAGCCCAAATCACATAAGGTAGTTCTTCTGCCCATTTTCCTTTCTTGGATCCAAGCTTCTTCTTCAAATTGTTGATGATGATCTTGTTGGATGATTCTGCCTGACCATTAGCTTGTGGGTGGACTGTTGTTGATGTTATCATCTTAATCCCCCAACTGTCACAAAAGTTAGTGGTTCTATTCCCAATAAATTGGGATCCATTATCACAAATAATCTCAGAAGGGATACCAAATCTAGTAATAATGTTTCTTTTAATAAAGGATATAACTTCCTTTTCTCTGACTTGAGCAAAGGCTTCAGCCTCTATCCACTTAGAGAAGTAATCAGTCATAGCAAGCATGAATACTATTCCACCAGGTGCCTTAGGAAGCTTTCCAACTATATCCATTCCCCATCTCATGAATGGCCAGGAAGAGGATATAGGATGCAAGAGCTCTGCTGGTTGGTTAAGGATATTACTATGCCTCTGACAAGGATCACACTTCTTGGCATACTCCACAGCATCCTTCTTCATAGTGGGCCAATAGTATCCTGTCCTCAGGATTCTCGAGAATAATGCCCTGCCCCCAGTGTGGTTTCCACAATCTCCTTCATGGAGATCCTTTAGGACTTCTTGGATTTCAGGATCCTCAATGCATCTTAGATATGGCCCTGCAAGAGATCGTTTGTACAACATATTATTCAATATTGTAAATTGAGATACCTTGATTTTGAAAGCCCTAGGGTTTTCTCCTGTAGGAATCTCTCCATGTTGTATGTATCTCATGATTGGAAGGATCCATGATCCTGAATGAGATTGAGTATCATCACTAGGGATGATTGCAGAATCCTCTCCTATCTCCATAGCTACATGATCCTCGATAGCCGGAGTCAGGATATGGATAATAGGGATCTTGATATCCTCCGGGATCTTCAAGGATGATCCTAAATTGGCTAATGCATCTGCCTCTGCATTCTCTTCCCTTGGTACCTGTGTCAAACTAAAGGATACAAAAGAGAGTGCCAATTCTTTGACTATCTCCAAATATTTGATTAGCTTTTCACCTTTAACAGCATAGGATCCATTAAAGTGATTAGTGATCAGTAAAGAATCTACATGTACCTCAAGATACCTGATCCTCATATGCTTTGCAATTTGCAAACCAGCTATCAAGGCTTCATACTCAGCCTCATTGTTGGTAGTTTGAAATTCACAAGCTATGGAGTGGGGTATTATGTCCCCCTGTGGCGATTTTAGTAGTATTCCAAGCCCTGTTCCCTTTACATTAGAGGCTCCATCAGTGAAGAGTATCCAAGGATCCTTAGTTTCTTCAAGTTGTTGGACTTCTAACTCAGCTTCCTTTTGCAAGTCACTACTAAAATCTGCCACAAAGTCAGCTAAGGCTTGGGATTTGATGGCAGTCCTTGGTTCATATCGTATATCGTATACACTAAGCTTCACTGCCCACTTAGCCATCCTTCCTGACGTTTCAGGTTTCCTGAGGATGTTCTTAATTGGAAAATTAGTCATAACAATAATGGCATGAGTCTCAAAATAATGTCTTAATTTAGTAGATGCCATAATTAATGCAAGGATAAGTTTTTCTAAATGTGAATACCTGGATTCAGCATCAAGTAAGCTCTTACTTACATAATAAACAGGATGTTGTGTACCTTGGTGATCCTTAACAAGGATTGCACTTACTGCTTTTGAGGATACCGCCAAGTATAAGGATAACACATCTCCTTTTTCTGGTTTCATCAAGGCTGGGGCTGAGGATAGATAATCTTTAAGAGCTCTGAGGGCACCTTCATGCTTCTCAGTCCATTCAAATTTCTTGTTCTTCCTCAGGATATCATAGAATTCCTTACACTTTTCTGAGGATTTGGATATGAATCTGTTCAAGGCTGCGATCCTGCCCGTCAATCTTTGCACATCCTTAGCATTGGCAGGAGATTTGATATTCACAATAGCCTTAATTTGTTCTAGACTTGTTTCAATGCCCCTCTTTGTTACCATATATCCTAAGAATTTACCTGCCTTCACACCAAAATGACACTTAGAAGGATTAAGTTTCATATTATATTTATCAAGGATATTGAATGCTTCCTCCAAGTTTTTAAGGTGATCCTCAGCCTTCTTGGACTTAACCACCATGTCATCAATATAGACTTCCATAGTGTGTCTAATTTGTTCCTTGAACATCATATTGACTAGCCTTTGATAAGTAGCACCTGCATTCCTTAATCCAAATAGCATAGCAATATAACAGTATATACCAGTTGGGGTCATAAAGGCTGTATCCTCTTGATCAGATGGTTCCATCTGAATTTGTTGAAATCCAGATGAAGCATCCATAAAAGTCAACAACTCATGACCCGTGGTAGCATCCACCATGGAGTCAATGTGGGGTAATGGGAAAGGATCCTTGGGACATGCCTTGTTTAAATCTGTAAAATCGACACATACCCTCCACTTTCCATTTTTCTTTTGAACAACAACCACATTGGCTAACCATCTTGGATACTTAACCTCTCTTATCATACCTGCCCGAAGTAGTTTATCTACCTCTTCCTGGATAATAGCATTCCTTTCAGGTGCAAACTTCCTCCTCTTTTGATGAATTGGCTTGAATGACCTGTCAATGCCAAGTTTATGAGTAATTATATCTTTAGATATACCTGTCATATCCTCATGTTTCCAGGCTAAGATGGTTTTCCTTCTTTTGAGGAAGGATACTAGCTCATGTTCTATATCGCTAAGGATCCCTGATCCTATGAAGATCTTGGATTCAGGATCATCAGGATCCATGAGGATTTCTTTCAAATCCTGTTCTCTTGCCTCCAAGACATCTCTTGAAGGATACTTTAATTGCTATTGCTCCCTTGGTCTTGAGGCTGGCTTCATTGATGAGGTATAGCAATTTTTAGCCTCCTGTTGATCACTCTCAATTTTCACCACTCCCCAAGGACTTGGAAGCTTTACACATTGATGATAGGTGGATGGGACTGCCTTCATGTCATGTATCCATGGCCTGCCAAGGATAACATTACAACATGATAAGCAATCTATAACACAAAACTTTTGATAAGAATGCAATCCTTCAATATAGATTGGGAGTTTGATGTCCCCCAATGTATTCTTAGTTTCTCCACTGAATCCCACAAGTACTGAGGATCTTGGGATAATATCAGACTCTGGGATATTCATCTTCTTGAGAACATCAAGCTGAATGATGTTCACAGAGCTTCCTCCATCTATAAGGATCCTTCGAACAAAGTGGTTAGAAATAAATAATGTAATTACAAGACCATCATGATGAGGATCCTGGATGTCAACACGATCATCCTCATCAAAGGTTATGACTTTATCCTAGGTGACAACGGAGGTCCGGACGGGTCTGTCTCCATTATCCATCTTGGTTTCCTTAGCATGTCTTTTTGCTGCTGAAAAGGAGGTACCACAGATATCTGATCCACCGGATATGAAATTTATGACTTGTGCATCTGCTGGAGGAGCAGGAGCCCTTTCTGGGATCCTTTCAGGATCCTGGATCCTTGATTTCTTCCGTCCCAAGAGTTCCTTCAAATGCCCCTTGCTCAACAAGTAACCAATTTCCTTTCTTAGTGCAATACACTCTTCAGTGAGATGCCCAAAATCCTCATGGTATGCACACCATTTGGACTTATCCTTTGTAGCAGTTGGTTTATCACTTTTCCTTGGCCACCTAGCTTTCTCACCTAGATTCTGCATTGCAAGGATTAGTTCGTTGTTATCAACAGAAAAAAAATATTCAGAAATAGGAGGATAATCCTCATCATCCTCTTCTTGTTCCACTGAATGCACATTCTGGTTATCAGACTTATTGTAGAACTTGGACTTGTTGTTCCTGAAATAGGATCCTTGTTTCTTGTGTTTTGAGGATCCTATCAATCTATCCTGGATCCTTTTGTCATCCTCTAGGCGGATGAACCTAAGGGCCCTGGTTCTTACTTCATCAAGATTCCTGCAAGGTGTCATAACAAGATCATCATAGAATAATGAATCCCTAAGCAATCCCATTTTAAAGGTTTCTACAGCAGTAGCAATATCCAAATTAGGGATATCTAAGGATTCTTTACTAAACTTAGTGATATAATCTCTAAGTGATTCATTTTGACCGTGTGTTACCCTATATAAATCACTAGTTAATCGTTCAAACTTTCTACTACAAGAGAATTGACTATTGAACAAATAACTAGATTAGCAAATGAAGTAATAGAGTAAGGGGGAAGACTTAGCAGCCATTTAAGAGCAGATCCTGTGAGCGTGGATCCAAATCCCTTGCATATGCATGCTTCTTTTAACCTTTCAGGAATTGGAGTGATCTCCATCCTCTCCCTGTACTGAGCTACATGCTCCTCTGGATCCGTTGAACCATCATACAGCTTCATAGATGGTATCTGGAATCTTTTAGGTATCTCAGCATCACATAAGGGTGGTGCAAAACGAGATATCCTATGGCTACCATCTGGAATTTCAGGAATGGGTTTAACCACTCCCGGTACACTGGATATCATATCCTTAAGCTTCTGTAGCTCTCTAGCCATAGCCTGATTAATACCTGTATCCTGCATTAAGCCATGGTTAGTGTTATATAAATTATTAAAACTGTTACCTCCCACAGGATTTGTGTTCGGAGTTGCGGATGCGAATCCATATTGACGAGACTCTGGCATGATTGAAGGACCAGA
Organism: Helianthus tuberosus; assembly: GCA_030545235.1. Classification (NCBI taxonomy): domain Eukaryota; kingdom Viridiplantae; phylum Streptophyta; class Magnoliopsida; order Asterales; family Asteraceae; genus Helianthus; species Helianthus tuberosus. The sequence goes on from CM060442.1 coordinate 166,644,757, forward strand.
GGGAGCAATGGTCTGCATTGGTATGAAGTCTCCTTGATGAACATCCGAGCTCTGAGGCTGCATACTTCTCAAGAATCCGGAAGGACGTTAGATCCTTGAAGTTGGGATGATCCTTGAACCTGAAAGGATCCTGGAACCAGAGAGGATCCTGGGACCAGAGAGGATCCTGGGACCAGAGAGGATCCTGGGACCAAAGAGGATCCTGGGACAAGGGAGGATCCTTGGACCTGGGAAGATCCTTGGACCTGGGAGGATCCTTGGACCTGGGAGGATCCTTGGACCTGTGAGGATCCTTGGACTGCATGCATCCCCAAATATCCTCCTGACGTGAAGTATCCCTGATGCTGAGAAGAGGATCCTTAAGGCTGGAAGTGAGAACCAAACGCCTGACTCATAGTTGCTGTTCCATAACGCCTTCCTGGTAATTCACCCAAGTATTGCACGTCCTGAACCGCTGAGTGTTGGGAAGTTATGTCCGGGGTGTCGAAGTTCAGCGATCTTGGCATCAGAGGGGAGTGATCCTCCACTGATTTCTTCTGTTTCTTAATCTCATCGATCTCCCGGAGGATCCTTTCGTTGGTTTTGTCCTGCTCTTGTGCATGATTCCTCATCTGCAAAATCAGAGTGTAAAGATCATTAGTAGTAGGATTAGTTGAAACAGAAGAAGTTGGTGGTTTTTGGAAAATGGGGGTTGGTTTCTTCGCAGCATTCTCAGCATTCTTCTGGGATCCAGAAGGTGGTGGAGGCAAAGGAGGAACGCCTTGTGAAGAACTGAATGACAGCATCAAGTTTGAAGTGTTCTTTGCTGAAGAAGCCATCTGCCTGGTTGTTATGAACCGAAATGATCACGAATATACGAATCTTCTTAGGAATGAAGCACCAATTTCCCCACGGTGGGCGCCAAACTGTTTTGGTCAAAAATCAAGCAATGATAATGCAACCAAACTTTCTGTTGTGAGGTATGATGCTTGAATTGATGAACAACAATAAGGATCACTATGAAATGTAATGAACAAGTGACACGAATATTTATACGAGGAAAAAGCCCTTGATCAATGAATGATCTCCGGCATAAAAAACCTCGGGTGATGGAAACTACCGATCACCAACTCAAATTAAACAAGAAATGTAATACAACTTCGGATGATAGCGAGCTAAGTACAAGGATCACTATAGTGTATTGTGTAAAAAAGTGTATAATCGCCAAGTGAGTTAACGAGAGCTGGTGAGAGCAGTTGTAAGAGTGTGTGTGTAGCCAAAAATAGCCAAGTGTTTTCTAATTATCTCGCTACCCCTTTAAAAATGGAAAATATCTACACTAACTAACATTCCGCAAATGGTGCAAGTCCTCCACGACTCCATAACGTCCACTTTTGGCCAGGCACGTGCGGAATAAACATAGAATATGCTCCAGGAATGTCGCCAAGACCAAGTCCAAGTTGATACTCCTGCAAAACAATTTCGAATTCAAAGTAGACAACCATTAGTACGAGGATCCTTATGATGATCCATGATCCTGATCCTGAAACACTTCTGAGGATCACCAATTCAAAGAGAAGTAAGGATCACTAAGCCCAACAGCGATTAAGGATCACTGATCATTTAGAAATCCACCCCTAACACTGACCAATAGGACACAGCCTTCATGACTCCTATTGGTATATATTGCTATATTGCTATGCCCTTTGGTTTAAGAAATGCAGGTGCCACATACCAAAGGTTAGTGAATATGATGTTCAAGGAGCAGCTTGGACACACAATGGAAGTCTACATAGATGATATGGTGGTCAAATCCAAAAGTTCTGAGGATCACCTGAAGGACCTGAAAGAAGCATTCAATATCCTTGACAGATATAACATGAAGTTGAATCCTTCCAAATGCCATTTCGGAGTTAAAACTGGAAAATTCTTAGGGTATATGGTGACCAAGAGAGGAATAGAGGCAAGTCCAGAACAAATCAAGGCCATTGTGAACATCAAGTCTCTTGCCTATGCCAATGATGTGCAAAGGTTGACAGGAAGAATCGCAGCCTTGAATAGATTCATCTCAAAGTTATCAGAAAAGTGCAAAGAGTTCTATGATATTCTAAGGAAGAATAAAAAGTTTGAATGGACTGAGAAGCATGAGAATGCCCTTAAAGCCCTCAAGGATTACATATCCTCAGCACCAGCTCTAATGAAACCAGAAAATGGAGAATCATTATCCTTATACTTAGTTGTTTCAGCTAAGGCAGTAAGTGCGGTCCTAGTTAAGGATCATGAAGGCTCTCAACATCTGGTACACTATGTAAGTAAAAGTCTACTTGATGCTGAGACCAGGTATTCTAACTTAGAGAAACTTATTCTTGCTTTAATTATGACATCTACTAAACTCAGGCATTATTTTGAAACTCATCCTATTGTTGTCAAAACTAATTTTCCCATCAAGAATGTTCTCAAGAAGCCTAAAATGTCAAGAAGGATGGCAAAATGGGCAGTCAAGCTTAGTGCATATGACATTAAGTATGAACCTAGGACTGCCATTAAGTCCCAAGCCTTAGCTGACTTTGTGGCTGATTTCAGTAGTGATCTACAAAGGGTGTTAGTGCAGTAATGTCTATCGCCTCCGTCAATCCAGATCGTAGCAGAAATAGTTTAATTCTAGTCTTTATATTGTAATATGTAGGAAAAGGCAAGGTAGCATTTCTGTAATTAATGAGAACTCTCATTAAGCCCCTTGGCCTATAAATAGAGGACTTAGGGTTCTTATTTAGAACTTTTGCCATTTTGGAGATTGGAGCTTGGTGCTTAGAGAGAGAAAGTAGAGAGAGAAAGTGCTCTAGATGATTCACGTGACTTGTATCTTTTCAGATCTTTTATAGAATCACAGATTTAGTACGTTATCGTGTTTGGTCCACGTTCGTGTACGGATTCCGCACGTTACACGAGTCGGTTCGCAATCGTTTCGGAGTCAAAACCGGTCCTACAAGTGGTATCAGAGCAGGAGCTCGATTGCACGGATCAAACACACAAATTCGCACGGAAAATCATCGGATTCAGATCCAATTTCATCCAGATTTGTCAAAATTTCTTCACTTTCTCATCTTCTTCACGTTTCTAACTAAAAATCGCAAAATTAAACGGGTTTTTACGTTTAAAAATCGCTAATTTTTTTATATGTTGTGCGAAAACACTTGATCTACAAGCCTTCAAAATTTCAGAACCTAATTCTAAGCGGTTTATGAGATATTGAAGATTTTTGGTTCGAAAAAGTTGATAAAATGTTAACTGTTAGTGTTGATGTTCAAGAAGGTGTTCATCAATCGGATGGCCACCCGATCGGGTGACCATCCGATCCAAAGTCCTCACTCGATCGAGTCAAATAGTCAAACTTGTTTAATTGATTTTGTCAGTCAACAAAGTATCGGCCCTATTAATTCTTTCACGTGATATTGTCTTTTGTTTCCTGCTATTGCATTTATTGTCATGAGATAGGTCCAATTAAAAGTCTTTGAGTGTAAAGTTTGTTGGTAATTTTAATCAATCTCATGTGCATTCATTTAATGCAAAACTCAGTTTGCATGTGAGTTTCATAAAATTCAATCGGCCCAAAGTATAATCAGTTTGCATGAGAATATACTGACAATACATGTGAAAGTTTAAGAACTTGAAAGTCAATTGCATATTAGTGTAAATTGTCGAGTAAGTGCACATTGTGGTCCAATAAAAATTAAACACAAATAATTCAAAAGCTGTTTGTTTGAATTGTGTTGTGGAACAAGTTGATGCTGACCCGCGCGTTGCAGCGGGATGTTGATTATAATTTTCCACCGTTGAGGCTTTGGCCTAGTGGTAAGAGGGAAAACCCTCTAAGAATTTAAATAGGAGAAGGTAATGGGGTCAATATTCCGGGAGTGTAACATTTATCCGTTTAAAAGAAAATATTATAATTTTCTATTTGCTAAAATATAAGTAATTCAAATACACTTTAGGCATAATCCAATAATCCGAAATGACCATGATTAGTTTACATAACTGTTTGCATAAGACATGTACTAATATAAAGTTTGTACACAACTGATATCTAATTATACATGAAGTATTGTTACCACTTAGGTATAATTATACACAAAGTTTATCAAATTAAATTGGTAGAGAAATTTAAGTATACAAAGAGGAACCGAGATTACGGTTTCACGCCAACTCTAAAACAAAAACGATCAAGATTTTGGAACCGGGTTCACGGTTTTGCACGAAGCCTACTGTTTGGTATGAAACAGAATTCAAGTATACATATGGAACCGGATCACAATTTATCGCAAAGCCTAGTCTTTAGTAAAAAAAACAATCAAGATTTCAGAGTAGGAATCATGGTTTCGCGCAAAGCCTACCGTTTGTTACTAAACAAATACCATCAAGATATAAAAACGAACCAATCCTATTGTTTGGTTCCGATTTGTGTTTTAGAATTGCAACGTTTTTAAGATGATCGCTCTCAGTTGTTGGTATTAATTCCATCTCCATTTGAAGGAATGAATTAATTCCAGTCGCAACTCAACGCAAAGGGCATCTAATTAGTTGATCGATTTTTTGAAAGACATCACTGATTTTTGTTTTCTCGTCCAGATTTTTTTCTTCTTGTTTCTACAGCCCGGTAGAGGCCCCAAATAGATAAACCAACAAAAAATACAAAAAAATGGGTTCAAAAGAATCGGAATTGTATCATTGGTGGCAGAAGCCGGGATTTGACGAAACAAATACAACAGCAAGCAAATTTAATGGTTGACGATGGGACCAAATTTAAAGGCCGATTTCGAACTTATAACCACAAAGGGCATTGTTAAACAAACTGCCGATTCAAGAATGTGATGAACTTAATTTTCAGAGACGAAATTGTAAAAGCATACCGATTTAGATAATATGCCCACATCAGACACTTTTGTCACAACGGCCGTAAAGTAAAACGCATGCATAATCTCACAGAAAATCAACATAATTCGCACTCAAACACATAAAATCGTTAGACATGTCTATTAGTGACGAAGTATGAACATATTAAGATAAGATGTGAAGTAAAACCTAATTAATGCACACCACATTAGAATAAATTTAGTTTAATGACTTTCAAAATTAAAAAAAAAAAAAAAAATTCAGCAATCAAGGAAAATAAGAAAAAAAAGTGATCCTTGTAAAAAAAATCACATTCACAGAGAAAACAAAAGGATGATCATATTAAAATCATCTGTGTTTGAGATGTGAGAAGTAGAAACGGTTTGAGTTTGAGTTAACAAAAAACATGAGGGATCATGTTGAGACTTTAAATATGTTTGGTCGCATGAGGGGTCATGTTGGTTCACAAATAGCATTCACCGTTTGATTTTTCATGACTCATGCCGCTTGATTTTCATGCACCGCTTGATATTGCCACATGGCCAACTTATATGAAATGCACCGCTTGATTGGTTGAACTTAAATTATATGTAGACATGACGGTAGGTAATTAAGTAAACGGGACGGTTACTTTTATTACTATTATGTAATATACATATAATGAAAAGGGTGTGAGTAAAATGAGTTAAAGGGTGTGACCTTTAAACAAATAAGACATAACCTAAGATGCTAATTGTATAAGGGTATATTGTTGTGGAATATGTCAGTAATCATCACGAGATATTGTATGTACATGTGAGTATTTTGTGTCACAATCTTCGAGTGCTCACTCGATCGGGTCACATAGATTGTTTGAAAACAAAAACTCACTCGATCGGGCCACAAAGTCACCTGATCGGACAACAAGTTAATATTTTGGGTCACTCACCCGATCGGACAACAAGTTAATTGTTCGGGTCACTCACTTGATCGGGCCACTAAGCTACTCGATCGGATCACCATCCGATCCTTGTCACTTTCTCACTTATTCACTTGTTGTGAAAATCATCGAGTGGCAATCAGTACGGATTGCCATCGAATCCTAATCACTTCATTTGCTTGTGTTCTAGGTATAAGTGTCGAATCCCACTCGATCGGGTCACCATCTGATTCAAAGCATATTGCCAAGCGTCGGATCCTCACACGATCGGACAGCATCTCACCTGACCGGACAGCATCTCACCCGATCGGACAGCATCTCACCAGATCGGACAACATCTCACCCGATCGGATAACTTGCCACTCGATCGGATCCCCACCCGATCCAAGGAACACTGTCACTCGATCGGATCACCACCCGATCCGCTGCCACCCGATCATTGTTACTGTTGACTTTGTTTGACTTCACTCGATTGGATACCCGTCCGATCTAGGTGTTTGATATTTTTTTAAACTGATTGTTTGTTTGTTTGCGTGTTTTAGGTGATTCGAAGTATAAAGCGTTCACATCAGAGTCTTCCGAAACCTCAACCGTTACACCCAAATCAATAACAAAAACAATTAATGATAATATTAAACATGATAATTTCTATAGAACCTATTCAAAACCACCTAAACTTGAGAATATAGAAGATTATACATGGTGGAAAGAGAGATTTCTAAACTGGATCAAGGCATATGCTCACGAAAGCTGGTTCTGCTTAGAGTTTGAATACAGTCGACCGATCAATGACAAGCATGAAGAGATTCATCTCAATGATCTTTCTGATGAACACAAACGGAAATTCTCATATGAGCAGAAGATGATAGCATTAATTCAACAATCTATCTGAGATGACATATTTTCATTGTTAAATCATGATGGGTCATTAAAATCGGTTTAGGAAGCGTTAAGGGTTAAAGCTGAGGGTGGCAAACAAATAAAAAAGAATAAAATTGCTTTACTAAAAAAGGATTTTGATTTGTTTGATAGTTTAAAGGGAGAGACAGTGAGGCAAATGATTGAACGTTTTTGCCATTTAAAAATTGAGTTAGACAGATTTGGGATTGTGAAAACGAGAGAAGAAGTGATTGACAAAATAATTGAAGCGTTACCACGAGCTGATCAGTGGCAAACGTTTGTTTTTATTTTGAAAAACGCTGTGTTATATGATACAATCACTCTCGATGTATTGATTGAAAAGATTGAAACTCATGAGCTTGAATTGCAGAAACAGAGCAAGATGAGCAGTTCATCACATCAACAGAATGTCGGTCTTTATTACAAAGGCAGTATGCCTTTGGTGACTGTTGGCGAATCGCCAAAGACAGGATTCAGTGCTGAAAAATCAACAGAAACACAGAAAAGCTCATCAAGCTACAATCCAGGATATCATTCACCTTCCTCAAAAGCAAACCCTGAAGAATCTGAAGAAATTCTCTACAACATCGCTTGAAACTGAAGAATTCTCCAGCTATGAGCATCAATGCAGCAAAACAACAAATGAGTTTTCTGGCATCTGTGTTAGAGCCATACGAAGGTCTAGTATCTGGAAAAATTGGAAACTCAGAGCTGACAAAGGAAGACTACGACCAGATCGACCCAGCAGAAATGGAACTCATTGACATACGCTGGTGTTTAGCAAGTTGCATTCGAAGAGCTCCGAGGTATATGGAGATTACTAGGAAGCAGTCAATAGGTGGTCCGTCAACAAAGCAAGGATTCGATAAATCCAAATTGACCTGCTTCAAATGTAAGCAAAAAGGTCATTTCAAAAGAGAATGCAAAAATTCTGAAGTTGACGAAACTGAGAAACCTTTCAATGATGATTTTTACCGAAAGGCGATTTACCACCGTAGCAAAGAAGAGCCGAAACTGATTGAAAATAATCCCAAAGAGAAGTCAAGAGCATGTGCTGTAATCCATGATGATAAAGGGTTTGATTGGAAGGAATTTCTTCCAGAAGATGATCTTGTTGATGATAGGCTCACAGCACATGGTAGAACTGTATCAAAGAATAAATATCGTGCGTGTGTTGCTGAGATAAAAGAGAAAAGTCAAGAAGAAATTCTGAAAGAGAAAACCAAAAGAGAAAGATTCTTTGCAGGGTGCAGAATTGAGAAAATGCATGAAGAATATGAAGATGCAAAGTACTGTGGAAGATATGACAAGAAAAGAGATTGCTATGTCAACAAAAATGGTGATCCTGTTGTTCACAGAAGAGATGTGGTTTTCAATGATGTTCTTGCAGTAATTCATCTGCCCGGCGAATACTATTCAAATGTTGCGAAAGATAAAACTTATCTGAAAAGACTGGACAAGATAATTCGTGATGTAATGACAGCAAGTCTGAAGAAGAGGGATGAAGAAAGAATGAAGAAGAATATTGATGAGTTGGTAACTGATTTGAAGAATGTAGCTGAGGAAGAGAAGGTAGAAGAAAAAGTTGTTGAAAAAGAAGCTGTTACTGAAGAACAGCAGGTTGAATAAGAGATGAAGAAGAAAGAAGAAGAAGAAGAAGAAGAAGTGAAGATAGAAAACTTGGTTGAAGAGACTGAGAGTTTGTATGATGGTACTGGTAAAGAAGAACAGAAGAAAGATGCTGATCAGACAGAGACAGCAGAAAAAGTCGAAGTACCGATCACTGAGGTAAAAACTGATTCTAAAATCTTAAAAACTGTTGAAAAGTGCAAGAAATGCATGGAAACGTACAGTGCTTGTACTGAAAAAGATGAAAAATTCAGAACAAGAGATCTGGAATTCACTAAAATCAAAGAAGTTTTCAAAAATAAGTGTAAAGAAATGTTAGAAAACGAAAAGGTTTTAAAAGATAATGATGAAAAACAAACACAAAAATGCAAGCTTTTAGAAAAAGAAAATGGGATTTTGAAAGAAAAGGTTTCAAAAATGACTGAAGAGTGTTTACAAAAAGAAAATGCTATACAAGAAATGAAAAGGGAATACGATTCAATAAAATTGGTATATCACATTACAAAAGAGTCATATGAAGATGTGAAAAGTCAAATGAAACTTGTTCAATCAAGACTGAAATATTGTTCTGAAACAACTGATACGCTTAAGCGACAGTATTTAATAAAGCAACAAGTTGTAAACTCTTATATTGAGGATGTTGCTAAGCTAAAGCGTCAAATAGCTGATTTAGAACAGGATAACAACAAGTTAAAAAGTTATCATGCGTCATCATATGTGCTTGAAAGAATTTTCAACATAAAACCGGGTGATGATGATTATGAGAAAAACAAGAAAGGTATTGGCTCAGAGTTTCATCAAGTTCCACCACCGGAAAAGGTCGCATTTTATGATGATGAGAAGGTCAAAAAAGCTTTCAACATGGTCGATCAATTGCCAGATAACATTGACGTAACCTATTCCAAATCTGATGATTCTAGTGACTCAGATGTGGTAGGTAAGGTCGTTGAAAGTGTTTTGAAAGAAGAGTCGGTTGAAACAGGTAAATCTGAATCACCAGATGAAAATGAAGGTAGTTTTCATGAAGGTTATCTGAAAAACTCGAAATCCGAGAAAAATGCGAATGATGATTCAAAAGGATTGGTGTATACCATGATTGGATCGAACAAATTATTTTCAGATTTTGAAGTCCCGATTCAGAATGTGATTTCAGAAAAGATTGACAAATTTTTCAAATTGATTGAAATTGAAAAGTCTGAGATTTCAAAGTATGCTGGATAGAGTCACAAAACTTTTTATAACAAACCTGGTTACAAAAAGAAAAACATGAAGGCTGGGTTGGGTCATAAAAAGAAACAAAATTGGAAAAGAAATGAAACGCCTAATTATCAAACAAAAATGAATTTTGTTCACGGAACAAGTTCCAAAGAAGAGAAAGAACTCCAATTTAGACGACAGTCTAATGAAGAGTTCTATGCTCAGAAAAAGCAGCAACAACAGGTCAAAGATGTCTCAAAGAGAACATGCTTCAAATGTGATCAAATTGGACATCTTGCTCGCAAGTGCCCAAATCTGAAACCTGTTGATGTTGAGATGAAAAAGAAGTTCGATGATGTTGACAAACAAAAATCTGAGGATGTGAAACAAAGGTCAACCAGATTTGATTCAAAACAAACTTGGAGGTATAACACAAACAAGTTTGCTTCGAATCAAACTTGGAAATCAAACCCAAATAGGTTCGATTCAAGACAAACCTGGAATTTTCACACGCCCAGATTTAGAACAACACAAAGTTGGAAAACAACTGTTGGTGCGAAAAAACCACAACAGTTTTGGAAACCAACTGTTGTTCAGAATCAAAATGTTCAAAAAGATTCACATTTTTACAAAAGAGGTACTCCAAAAGGTCAAACATGGTCTGTTAAGAAACAAATCGCTTCGGTAAATGATGAAAAAGTTGAAGTCAGAATTGACAAAGTCTTTGTACAAAATGACAAAGATTTTCCGAAGTCGAATGAACTTATTGTGTTGAAATGCCTAAGGTCAAACAGACCTGGGCTAACTTGTTCAAGTAATTGAATACTTTGAATGTGCAGGTGCTTCCGAAGAAAACTGAATGTCAGCCAAACGAGAATCGAGGCAGCCTAGCACGAGAGGAGGAGGCTGCTGGTCCCTGCGATGGTTAAACAGGGAGTTTGTTTGATTTCTGTACATAAATAAACAATATTTCAAAACCCAAAAAATTGAAAAAAATTTAAAAACCAAAAATATGTTTTGTTTTTAAATTTTTTCAAAAATCAAAAATTGAAAAATATTGATTGAATATGCCGAAACCCTCACGGCGGAACAAACATGATTACTGTCACAAGATTGAAACACGGTTTTCAAACTGTTGAAAATCAGTGGGTTGTAAATCATGGGGGTAATTACGACTTTACATATTATATTTTCTGCAAAACAGAGCATGAGAAACAGAAAATGGATGGCGAGACAAAGCTATCTACATCAGTTATCAAATTTTCTTTAAATGTTTTGAATTTTAGGGGGAGTAAGAAATTGTCAGAAAATCAAAAAACATAAGAAAATTTGAAAAAGCCAAAAACATGAAAAAATTCAAAAAGAGTTTTGTGTAAAAAGAGGAAATGATAGTACATCAGTAGACAATCACGGTACGCTAAAGAAATGGAAAGTCAAGTGTGATAAACGATCTCACTGATGATATGCCAGTAGGTTTTTACACGCTTAGTAGATTGATTTCGAGATATAAACCTAAATATCAAATACTTACTTATCTCGTGGGGAACATCTCTCGGATATATGGGTAACCCCCGAAATCCTGTTTGAGAGATTGCTAGATTCTGAGATACTAGGTCTTTATACTGTTTGATATCTGGGGTATTATACCTGGTCTTCTGATATTGTGGTAGCAATGGACTAGACCTCGTATAATACTTTACACGCTTTAAAAAGCTTACCCTCTGCATAAAAATTGAAAAAATATCGAAAGATATAATTCAAGTGCAGTTGTAAAGAAGATTCCCAAGGGGAACACACCTAAAGTCGAGCCTTCATCTCTTTGACTGAATGGAAGTTCATACCTGAGCTCTTAAGATCTCGCACTAACCCAGAGAACAGATATCAAATTGGTATATTCACCTGTAAGACTGAATCTAGGGAATTTTGATACGGGAGTATATTCTGAGGTGGGATACGCGAATAAGTTAAGTCCTTAAAACACTAATCCCATATCTCGAATCAATTAAACTTTGTGTGAAAATTTAAGTGGATCAGTATACTGACAATGTAAGTGAATCGTCTAGAACTTAAAGTGTTTAAAGCTCAACGGTGCTAGTGATTTGTCAAAAACTGATATGATCCTCTGACTCAAACTCAAACAAAAATATTATCTGTAAATATGTTTGTAAATATTTCTTTACTGCTTTATGTTTCAGAAAAATACAAAAAGATTTTGATTTCTCTTTATTTTCGACAACCGATGTTTGAATGCTGAGTTTCAAAATCTAAGTATGCTGATCGTGTTTCTGAAAATAATACAAGTTCATTAATTTGAAACTTGAAGCATTTATTCAAAGATCAAAAACAGTTTGTGAAGTCTCCAAGGTCATTAGTTTGGACTTGGATGATTAACCGTGGAGGTTTTGGATGACAAGATTGTTAAAATCTGATGTTAAGAGCTAGGTTTTGATGTTGGATTCTTAATACTGCCAAATCTATAAAGTTTGTTGATAGGGGGAGAGAATCAAGTAATTCTAGATATATTCACATTATTATATTTAGATCCAGGTTCTTGATTAAAGTGTTTGAGAGCCAGATCATGATTCCTGGACAACCGAAAATGCTTTCATTGCCAAAATACTTTAGCCTATGCTGAGAGAACAAGGTTTTAAATCCTGGATGTTCGAAATGTTTTTACTTATAAATGTTTGAGAAATTGGAGATGTTGTTCCAGACTACGATCCCGATAGCCGAGTCTAAGGGGGAGTCTGAAGACGAGCTCAACTCAAGGGGGAGCGTGCATTCAAGGAGCCAGGTAACTATCCTGGAGGAGCTTGTAACCGGAAAGCCAGGTGTCGATCCCAAAAGCACGGAAGCTTGATGAAAGGGGGAGCCTGAAGAGTCTACTGAAAGGGGGAGCTGAAGCTGAAGACAGATCCACGGGGATTCTGCTCAAGAAGGAGGGAGTCTGTGTTTGCTGAAGATGTCAAATTTTCAAGAAGACTCAAGAGAGATAGAAAGACAAGACGCTACGAGATTGACTGCGGCAATATCCAATGGGGAGTCTGTTAGTGCAGTAATGGCTATCGCCTCCGGCAATCCAGATCGTAGCAGAAATAGTTTAACTCTAGTCTTTATATTGTAATATGTAGGAAAAGGCAAGGTGGCATTTCTATAATTAATGAGAACTCTCATTAAGCCCCTTGTCCTATAAATAGAGGACTTAGGGTTCTTATTTAGAACTTTTGCCATTTTAGAGATTGGAGCTTGGTGCTTAGAGAGATAAAGTGCTCTAAGTGATTCATGTGACTTGTATCTTTTCAGATCTTTTATAAAATCACAGATTTAGTACGTTATCATGTTCCGTCCACGTTCGTGTATGGATTCCGCACGTTACACGAGTCGGTTTGCAATCGTTTCGGAGTCAAAACCGGTCCTACAAAGGGAAGCTGAATTGGAAGTTCAACAACTTGAGGAGACCAAGGATCCTTGGACACTCTTCACAGATGGAGCTTCAAATGTCAAGGGAACTGGACTAGGTATACTACTAATATCGCCATAGGGGGACATTATACCTCAATCAATTGCTTGTGAATTTCAAACCACCAATAATGAGGCAGAGTATGAGGCCTTGATCGCAGGTTTGCAATTAGCCAAGCATATGAGGATCAGGTATCTTGAAGTGTATGTAGATTCTCTATTAATTACTAATCATTATAACAGTTCTTACACTGTAAAAGGTGAAAAGCTAATCAAGTACTTAGAAATAGTCAGGAAACTGGCAGATTCTTTTGCTTTTTTCAGTCTAACACAGGTACCCATGGAAGAAAATGCAGAAGCTGATGCTCTAGCTAATCTTGGATCATCACTAAAGATCCCAGAGGATGTGAAGATACCTATCATCCATGTTTTAACTCATGCAATTGAGGATCACGTAGCCATGGAGATAGTGGAAGATTCTACAATTGTACCCAGTGATGGTGCACAGTCAAATTCAAGATCATGGATTCTTCTGATCCTGAGATATATACAGAATGGAGAAATTCATGTTGGAGAAAATCCTAGAGCCTTCAAGATTAAGGTATCTCAATTCACGTTATTAAATAACATCTTATATAAAACGTCTTTTGCAGGTCCATATTTAAGATGCATCGAGGGTCCAGAGATTCAAGAAGTTTTAAAGAATTTTCATGAAGGAGACTGTGGGAATCACACTAGGGGCAGAGCACTATTTTTAAGGATCCTCATAACATGATATTATTGGCCCACAATGAAGAAGGATGCTGTGGAATATGCAATGGAATGTGATGCTTGCCAAAGACACAGTAATATTATGCATCAACCAGCAGAGCCTCTGCATTCAATATCCTCTTCTTGGCCATTCATGAGATGGGTAATGGACATAGTTGGCAAGCTTCCTAAGGCACCAGGAGGAAAAGTATTCATGTTAGCCATGACTGATTATTTCTCCAAGTGGATAGAAGCAGAAGCCTTTGCACAAATCAGAGAAAAAGAAGTTATATCCTTTTTCAAAAGAAATATCATTACTAGATTTGGAATACCTTATGAAATTGTTTGTGACAAAGGATCCCAATTTATTGGGAATCGAACCACTAACTTTTGTGACAGCTGGGGGATTAGGATGATAACATCAACACCAGTCCATCCACAAGCTAATGGTCAGGCAGAATCATCTAATAAGATCATCATCAACAACTTGAAGAAGAAGCTTGGATCCAAGAAAGGAAAATGGGCAGAAGAGTTACCATATGTCTTATGGGCTGATAGAACAACTCCTAAGAATGCTACTGGTCAAACTCCATTCTCCCTAGTTTTTTTAGCTGAATCTGTGATCCCTACAGAAATGGTAGTCCCCACTGCAAGAACAAGCATCCGTGATCCTGAAGGAAATGCTGAAAGCTTGGCTCAAGACCTGGATACCATAGAAGAACTCGGGGATTTGGCAAGGATAAGGTTGGCTAGCTATGAACAAAGAGTAGCTGGAGCTTACAACAAAAATGTCAAGATTAGAAAGTTTCAAGTTGGTGACATGGTATTAAGGAAGGCATTCCAAAATACCACAAATCCTGTTGATGGCAAGCTATCACCAAAATGGGAAGGCCCCTACCTAATTGAAGCTGAAACATGAAATGGGGTATATCGTTTGTTAACAATGGATGGTGATCTCCTACCAAGAGCTTGGAATGCAATTCATTTAAAGAAGTACTTTATGTAAGAAGGATCAAGGATCCTCAGATATCTTAATATCCTGTTCATGCCCGAGGATCCTCAGAGGATTTATGATCCTCATTCTGGTAATGTTTTACTACTTATTTCATAAGTTGTTTATGTTATATTTTATAAGGATAGGATGTTAGATTCATAACATCCATTTTCATCAAGTTTTAAGTTTTGCAAAGTTGTTTACATTTGTGACAAAGGATCTAGGTGTTGGCCACCTCTCCAAAGTTTTTGGGCTTGTCCCCAGTCTAAGGTATCCATTACCTTCTACGGTTTAAAGGTCTTCACCTTTCACATGAATTGGGTTTGACACCCCGCCAGTTGCGCACGTTATCCAAGTATAGTTCGAGGTAATGGGACCAATACCCGCTTGAGGGGCTGACAATTTCATTGTTGTTAGCTGTATGCAGGATCCTAAGTATAATGGTAGACATACCATATATCAGTTCCTAAGGTTTTGGCATTTTCTTATCGCTCACGTTGGGATAGTCTCTAGGATGGGCCATACCCCAGTATTCTAAGGTTTCTAACGTTTTCACGTTAGCTCAAGTTTATTTGGGCTTGTCCCCCGCTTGTTAAGCTTGACCCCAGTTTATTTGGGCTTGACCCCAGCTTGTTGGGCTTGTCCCTAGTCACTAATGATTCTTTTATCTGATGTTGGGCTTAGTCCCAAGTTGTATACTGTTACAAGTTCACAAAGCTTAACATGTAAGGATCCTCGATCCTAAAGTTTCACTGATTTCTTCACCTTTGCAAAACTCAAAACAAATTCAGCCTTTTGAAGAATTTGTTTTGACAAATACTTGCTATTCTTTTTAACAACTTATAAATTTCTAAATTAAATGAAATGAAGTTGACCAACAAGAATAAACACAACAATATTCAATATAAAGGTAAATGAACAACACCAAACATAGTCAAAAGATTAAGTTTTATTTATTTATCAAAACCCTTTTTGAAAGGTTGTCAAAATTGCTAACCCAAGTTTCTGCCAGCAATGAGTGGCCCGTCCACTTGGGTTAGCAAAGGGTGTCCATACTTACGGTTCATTAAAGTGCAGGAAATTAAAGGCCAGGGGCACCAAAGGCTTCATCCTCCATAAACAGAAGGACCCATCCACCTTTGTTACCCCCTATTGTTCGAAGGATCGGTGATCCTTAACCCTAGAAACTACTGTTTAAGTACAGACCATATTGTTCCAAATAAAAATATCACAAACCAAAAACCAAAAACCACCAAATCCTAAAACAAAATGGGCTCCGGCCACGTCTAAATTTTCCATCTTCGCCCATTGTTGCAGCCTAAACCTTCGCTGCCTCATCCACCTTGGCTTCACCACCTTCACCACTGCCACCAGCCGCTGCCACCTCCAGAGGATCCTTAGTGCCGCTTGCACCAGCTTCAATGGTCAGCACCTCCTTCGGCTCCTCATCATCCCCGAGCTCCTGAAGCCTTTGCCTCCAGCCAACAGTGTCCCACTCAGCTTTGTCAAAGGAGAGACTAGCAGCTTTCCTGGCTATCCTGAGTTTTGTCTTGAGGATCAAAATGGTTGCAGCGTGTTTGGCATCCTCGGTGATCTCCAGCCGTTCCTTATTAGCCTTCATCTCAGTGACCAGCACTTGTTTCTCCAGAGCTTTGTTCTCCTTCTCCAGGTGGGAGATCCTCTTCTGCCTCAGCTAGGCGTTTGCTTTGGATAGCCTGGATCTCTACAAGTTTCTGCAGACAACGTGGGGAGCATCAATGTGAGGATCCTTACCTCTGAGATGAAGTCATGGATTTTTTGCTCAATGTGAGGAGCATCACCAGAAGGCTCGTTGGGCTTCTTCCTCTTGTTTCTGACTTTGGCTCTGGTGGTTGTGCCTCTGACTTCCGGTTGGCTTTGGCCTGCAGCCAGTTCCTTTTTGATGGACTTAGGAGAGACGATGCCTTCGATATCTCTCATTCCAAACCGGGAGGCAGACTTGGATGATGACTTGGCAGCACCTACAAGCACAAAACACATATAAGTATTCATATTTCATTTTTATTAAATATTTGCATACATATGTGGATACTTACTTAACATGGTGTAGGAGGCTGATGAAGCTTCTTCTGAATCTTTAATCTTTGGATGATATGTCCTTATAGTTGAGTCCAGAGCCCAGAAAGCGACAAGTCTCTCGGGTGTGGCAGGTGTGTCCGTCAAAGTTATTAAGCTGACAGCTTCACAAACAAGAAAAAATAAGGATCAGTTATCCTCTTCAGAAAAGAAAGAAATTTTCTATGGTCCTAGCCTAAGGATCCTATATCCTACCTTTCAAGTTCCATTTTTAGGAAGTTGATTCCCATTGGGATTGGAATCTCTCTTAACAAAACAGAACTGGTTTCTCCAGTTAGTGTCGTTCTTGGTGACCTTGAGGAGTGGATGTAACACCTCGTAATTTCATGTCCAATATTATATCGACACGTGTCATGAGCATTAAACGTGTAAAGGATTACTTTTGAGGGGCTAAAATTGACAAACAAGGAATCTATGTGTGTAAAAGGATTCAAAGTGTCAACAATGGATAAATGTACCGTTTAATAACCCTACAAGGTGTTTATAACCTTAAATGAATGAATTATGGATCATACGAAGTCAATTGTGTAAGAAAGTGAGAGATTACAAACTACAGGGGTTAAATGTGTCAACAAGTTTAATTTATACCTCTGAGTGACCTTTTAGCAAACCCGAAGCTTTGTAACGATTAATTATGCTCACTAGAATAAGTGATAAAAATTTCGCAAGGTTTCGATTCCGTATGAGAAAGTTATGCTAACATTCGTATATGAGGAGTTAAAAGCGTCAACGTTGAAATTTAAGGCTTTTCGGGTGATCATAAAGTTAACCGAGGACTTAACGATGTTTGGTTATGTCTTGGAGCCCTTAAAAGTCAAGTTAGAGGGTTGAAATTGCAAGAAATGAACTTAAAACCACTTTTAAAAGGACCAGGGGCCAAAATGTAAATAGCTGAAACTTGTTTTAACTTGTTCTGGGCCTCACAGGGCCGCGTAAGACATATGGGGAGTCTTACGCTGGCTGCCTAAGCATGCCAGTGACAGAATTTGTTTGGCAGCTGCCAGTTCAGCCTGTTAACCGACTTATGGAGCTTGTTTTACATACCAGGGGCTGCACCAACGGATTTACATGCAATAGGGGCACCTGTAAACATCTGGTAGCAACCATAGACTTGCTTGGCATCATCCTAATCAATTGAATTCACTATATAAGAAGAACTTTGTTTCAACATTTTGATCATTCACTTGAAAACTTTCACAACTCATTTTCTGGAGGTTCCTGGAGCTCAAGACCAATTTCTAGTGATCATTAGTCGTGCATAGGACTTCAGTAAGTGTCCTTAACCTTCCTTAATTCAGTTTTACTTAGTTTATTAGCCTAAAGTCAAACCGTCATAATTAGAGTTTGACTTCGTGATTAATCATAATTTGTCCAGTCAAATCTCAAATTGAAAGTACCTATGAGTTGGTAATTATGTGGGTAATAAACCCTTAAAAGGGTACTCTCTGATTCCCACTCTAAGTAGGTCAATTGTCGGGTCAAAGCTAATTATAAAAAGTCAACAGAAAGCTTATTTTCGAATAAATACATATTTAGCAATGTAGAAGCCATGCAACCTGTTTTATCATTAATATAACTTGGTAATTAATGTAAGAACATGTCTAAACATGTTCAACCCGACAATTTTCAGTTTAAGCTCGGTTCGGAACCGAAAATCGCAAAAGTAGTCTTTTGCTTTGACTTTCAATTCTGACCCATTAGAGCATAGTTTAGAAATGCCTTAGAGCTTTATTAGGACCAGGTTTCATGTTAGTATGATCCTCTGTGATTATACAACTTGGTTCATTAGTTATCTGATTCATATGCATGTTTCCGTTAAATGCTTAAATGTTGACTATTATGCCCTTTTTACCTTAAAACGTGATTTTTGAAAATGTAAAAAAATAGAAACCTTAGTTACTGATTTATAAACTTGTCCCTAAAATTTGACATCAGTTTGAGGTCTAGATTAGGAGTTATGCTCATTAGCGTAAATGAAAAGCTTTTTATTAATTAAACGGCGTAATTAGCGTATAGCCTATATAAACCCAATTTTTGATACCAAACTTTTTACCTACTGATATAAAATAATATTTTGGGATTTTTGAAGATTTTTATTTATTTTTAGGCTGAGCATAACATAGGGTTCTAGCTTTAATTCGGTAATTGTCGGTTTTGCCCTTTTGGCCTATAAAATGAGTCTTACAAATCATTTTGATACCAAAACTTTTCCTACTGATTTTATATGATAAATAAAATATTTTGAGCCTTCTGGAATAATAAAAATATTAGTTTTTCTTATAAAACCCGGAAATCGCTTAAAACCGTCTTTTTACGGGTTTTTAACGCATAGTATGTATTAAAACTATTTTAAATATATAAGACTTGATACCTACTGATATTTTTAGTAAATTTTTATACTTTAATAGTAAGCAAAAGTTTTAAACTCAGATTTCCAGATTTGACCTTTAAACCTTACGTGAAATTACCAAAATGCCCCTTCGGTGCATAGTTTGGTTATAAATGGTAAATTTCACATATATGTAATACCCTACTGATATAACTTATTAATTTAAGTATTTTCACTGATTATATCAGACCTGAAACTCAGATTTATATTAAATCTCTTTTATAACCTTTTAAATGACCAAAATACCCCTACGGGGCATAATTTGAGTTAAAATTCGTTTTGGGCATAATAGAAGATATCTTACTGATGTTACAACATATTTAAGGCATATTAACTTAGGAAACATGTATATGGCTCTTATGGTTACCCGTTATGCATTTTTCGCATTCGGTTCGGTTTATGTAACTAGTTTGCATAAATTGACCGAAACGGGTCAAACCTTATCATTTTTGTCTCAAAATCCAGAATGTGTTTAGTTTACCCATATTACACAAGTCTCCAAACTTTTCGGGTCTAAATCACATTCTATTCCGGTCTTCGCTTAATCGTGCGTTTGAACCGTATCTTCCTTTAAAAGCTAACCTGTCTAAGTTTAGGCTTAATTAAAGACCCGTTGGGAATCTAATAGGTTATTAAAAACCATCGTTCCAGATTAGGAGACCCGGTAAAAGCTACTTGCACTTGCTGTTGTGAATTATACTTGCTCAGGTAAATACTTTTAACTTATTTTCCCTTATACGGGCTTGGGGTACGGTATATAAAATACCGCTTGGTCGGGCATTGAATTCTTAATTGTATGAAGGTTAATTTATTGAAATAACCCGTTTAAATTGTTTTGTTTGCTTAAAGCCTTTGGGGGTTAATGACCATGTCCCGGATATCCTTGGCATCATTCATTGAATGGCCACGACCTTAGCACGGGGTGTAGGCATACACCCGCCAGTGCATATATATAAATAAAAAGGTATAACCGCTGGTTACGAGAATAACTCGCCGCGGGACTATATCATGTGGTGTGTCTATTAATCTTAAACCCGGTATTCAACCCGGGCTACTGAACGTATAACGAACATGTAATTCTTTTACAAGTTTATATATAAATAATTATCCCAAGTTATAAAATATTTTGTGCCTTGTGCATTCAAATCAATTTTTCTAAACCTTTTCAAAATGAGTTAGTTAATTGTATTTACCAGTGTAAACTGACGTATTTTCCCAAAAAGGCTAAGTGCAGGTACTAATCGAAATAGGCTGGCCTCTCCCTAGCATCAATAAGAGTCTTGCAAGCTTGGATGCATTTTAAATCTGATGAACTATGTTTCCTTTTTATTTGATCCGCCTGTGGATCCTTTACAGTCTGTTTGTAATACTTTGATGTTACTTTATATTTGGTTTGTAATGTGATTCATCTTTTGCTTCCGCCGTGCATTTAAAATTTTGTTTTTTGACTATGATGATATCAACTACATCACGATAATCCCCATTGGGCCCACCGGTAATACGTGGAAATATCGGGGTATGACAGTGGACGTGGGTGTTGAGGCTTTGCTTTGAAGAGAAAACGATGGGATCCATGGCTGACCAGGTTGTACAGGTTGTTAAGTTCAGTAAGGCCAAGGTTTATACCCTAGTTGTTAATGATTTGTTCGAGTGTAGAGCACTCTCCACAACATCGGCATTGCTTGAATATAGCACAAGCCGGTTAGAGTAAAGAAAAGTCAATCTGAAAAGAAGTAGCAAGGAAGGAAACCCAGGTGTCGGATTTGCAATTGCTCTTCATGGAAGAATCGAAAGCCCTGAAAACTGTTCCCTCTAGGAAACAGTGACATATCTGATCAATTTCAGGATCGGTAAAACGGAATAGTTTCACTGAGGGCTTCTTGAGGAGATCCTGACTTCTTGGTGGGCTATCGTTCTCTGGATCCTTTAGTGGGGAGGACCTGGTAGCCATTTTTGCCATGAATTCTGAGAGAGAAAAAAGAAGAAGAGTCTAAGGATTAAAGGAAAAGAAGAGAGAGAATACATTTGGGAGCTCTGAGTTGCAGATATAAATTGCAAAGATCAGGTTTTAAATGGCAAATCTCATCTCTATCTATTCCCTATTTATAATGATGTTTGTTGTAGGAGGTCTTGTCGCTGACGTCAGGGCTACAACGGCTAGTCCCACTTGCAATGGCTAATCCGATTTCAATGAAAATATGACGCATCTAGTTACATATGATTCCTCATATTTTGGGGGCAATTGTTAGGGCATGGATATTATGATGAGGATCCTCTATCCAGAGATTGAACCTAAATCACGGATCCTTAACGGATAACGCAGGGAATCTGAGGATCAAGGATCCTTATTGATGTCTATGTTTTTTAACAATTGTTCCTTGTGTATTTAGTTTACGTTTTTAGGTATTATTTGATCTGAACTGAGTCAATACGGGCATATCGGAGGAATATGCTAATTATGGCACGTGCAAGAGGAGTTATGACCGTTAAGGGAGAACGTGTGAAGCTTGCATGGATTGCGGATAGTTTGTTAACTAGATATTTCCAACTTTATAAAGGGATAATAAGCTCATAATAGAAACATAGCTAATAACCGAACACTCTGATACTCAATCGCAAAACACACACACTTTAGCAAATCATTGTATCGAGCTTGTTATCTTCCGAAGTTGTACTAGAATTATTGCTATTTTTTGCTATACATTTGTTGATCGGTAGTTTCCATCACCCGAGGTTTTTTATGCCGGAGATCATTCATTGATCAAGGGCTTTTTCCTCGTATAAATCTCTGTGTTCATCGTTGATTACATTTCATATTCGTTCATACATTCATTTATCACACTAAGTACTCAACCTCACAAAAATCAGATTTGGTTACATTATCCTTGTTGTGATTTTTGACCAAAACACTAAAGTTCCATTACATTGATTTCATTGTTTTATAAACACAAAGGAGTACAAGTAACCATTTTAAAATTTAGAAGCAATCTAAAGCCCGAGTCCGTTCATATGTGTAGCAAACTTGAATATTATCTAACGATTGTACCTGAAACATACGTGAAAATAGACGGTTAACAATAAATTGATGAGTGACATAGTTTTTGTGGCCAAGTATTCGGCAAAAGTTTTGTTATCGCCATACATTGTCCAACTGCATGAGTTGAAGCATGAAAATAGATTTTTGTAGCCAAGTATATGGCGAAAGTTTAGTATCGCAATACATTGTGTTTGATAGTAAAACTTGTATACTCGCCAATACGTTTGTATTGAACCATGTGTTTTTAACATATTGCTGGATGATGATGATACTAAAATTAGGCGTAGCGTCGATGCTTTAGATACACACCTAGAAATTTTAGATTACGTTGTTGTATCAAGTTTTGTACTATGTTATGTTGTAATTTGTTTTATTGTATTTGAAACGTGTTGTATTGGAATTTCTTTGTATTGTAATTTGACAATTGTAATGCAATGAAATGAAATCAGTTTATCTAAATTCTATTGTCACTTTTAGTGTTATGTGTAATGAGCAATCTATTTCGTCTCACTCCGATGTTTCTGCCATCGGTTGGGGTGTGATAGATTGGTATCAGAGCCATAACTATAGGGAATTAGATAGAATTTCCATATTCGACCTAGTCTATAGTAGGTACCATACTTGACCATTCTTACTTCATGTCTAAAATGCTAAATTCTTCCTACTTGCTTCTATCTTTTCCTTTTGTCTTAATACTTACAACATGTCTTTCCTAAGACATTTACACAACTTACACATGAAGACTTGAAGACACTCGTATTATAAAAATGAGATAAATTCACCAAAATAGGCCTGAAACCCACAATTTGGTGAACGACTCTCAATCCTCTTATTTTATTTTGCACGAACTTACGCCATCAAGTTAGAAGTGAAATCCACATCTTGATGGTAAATTTTCAATTCAAACTCTAGTGGACTCTCGTCAAAATGTCGGAATTAACTTTCTTAACCCGACGAGTACCAACCACACCGAGGGTACGACGTTGTCAAGTTAGGGGTGAAACCCGCATCTTGTCAACTAGTCCCATTCCTTGATTTTCAATCCCGACAAATTTTCGATTTTCAATCGATTTGGGACGTGTAGTAACTGAAAGGGTAAAATACCGTTAATCGCTTCTCGACGAGAGTATTTTACCTATAGGACAAAGCACGTTTCCCTAATTTGAAAGGACTTTCGATTTACTTTTGAATAGTCAAAGTTTCTAAACCCGAAACACTCCCATGTTTTATCAAGCCTCTCTTTTATGTTATCTCAATTTCTATGTGCTTTTAATACTTGTTACTTCGTTCATTTCAAAACCGATGCATGATTCGCACGTCTCTCGCAATCAAACGTGCTTATACTTTGCGAATACTTGTTAAATTCATGCAAATTATGTGAATCATACGTCATACCTAAATGTTTATACATGCAAAATGTTATTTTGGATTATGATCAAGTCTCATCCTTTCCTTCTCTTTCGAATCTCTAGATGTCTTCCCCAAGCTCGTCCAAGAAGTCGAAGAAGTCACGATCTGGTTCGTAAAAGGGTTCCAACAGCAACAATGAGGACACGATATCAAAGAAAGACCTCGTGGGACTAATCGCTGAGCAAATGGCCGAGCAAATGGCCAGAGTTATACCTGACATTGTGAGCATGATTCAACCCATTACTGAAACCCCTAATGCCTTCGTCGATTCCAAGGTGGAAACACCTAAGATGAAATTCATGTTCAAGCAGTTCATGGTTTCCAAACCCTTAGGATTCACTGGTGAAGAGGGCGCTACCGCATTACTTCAACGGTTCGATGCCATCGAACTAACCTTTCTGCAAAGCGGTTGCCCTAACAACCTTCGAACCCTCAACGCAACAAGAGTGTTTCGATCGAGAGCCCTCGATTGGTGGACTTCCGAGCACAACACACGAGGGAATGAAGTAGTCCATGCCCTACCCTGGACTGACTTGAAAAAGCTAATGAGGGACGAGTTTTGTCATCCCCATGAACTTCGGAAACTAAAGAATGAATTCTGGAATCTGATGCAAACTGGGGATGACAACGCTGGCCTCATCGTCCGATTCAAGCAGCTAAGCGTCTTGTGCCCTGCCAAGTTGACTCTGTTGACAAAGCCATCACAAAGTACATCCACTGCCTCCCCACTTCATTTATGAACCTCGTGAGTAAGCCTCACCTAAAACCCTCGAGGACACTTTTCATTTAGCATCCCGACTCAACAACAATTGTGTTATTCATGGGACTTCTGATAAGGTTCAATCGAAGAATACGCACCAAGCCACAACTGATACCACCACCGTTGAACCCTCCCCCTCATAGTCATCCAAGAAAAAAAAAGGGCAAGAAGCGGAAGGCTTCAAGCCAAAATTGTGCGGTCGTCACTCGACAAAACCCTAAACCACTTCAGTCGGTCGCTGCTACCCCACACCCTGAACCACAACGCAAAGCCTACACTGGGACTCAACCCAAGTGTAACACTTGTTTTTACCACCACCCAATCAATGCACCGTGTAGTTTGTGCACGAACTGCAATTGGTTTGGACAATTTGCCACCCAATGCCACAAACCAGCAGCCAATCAAAATCAAGCCGCTGTAGCTCAGAACCATGCTCCTAACCAGCCCAACCACAAGCCAACACTGGTCGGGTGTGTCACAAATGTGGTGACCCGAATCATCTCACTAATGCTTGCCCTCAGCGCGCCAACAACAACAACCAGCAACAACAGCAGCAGCAGCATCAGCCTCAGCAAGCTCAAGGCAGAGCCTTCTTCATCACCGTCGCCCAGGCGCAAAACGCGAACGACGTCATAAACGGTACGTTTCTCGTCAACAATGTCTATGCATCTTGTTTATTTGATACTGATGCGGATAAAAGTTTTGTATCCATCGAATTCGAGCCTATGCTAAAGTGTAGACGTTCTAAGTTTCCTAAATCGTTCGATGTCGAAGTCGCTAATGGTAAATCCATCAAATTCGATTCCATTCTTTCTAAGTGTTCCTTGAACCTCAACGATCATACATTTCCAATTGACCTCGTACCTATGTAAATGGGTAGTTTTGATATCATAGTAGGCATGGATTGGCTTAGGAGAGTTTGTGCTGAAGTCGTGTGTTCCGATAAGTTCATTCGTCTTCCTCTTCCTAACAGTGATTCTCTACACGTCTATGGTAGGGCTGGCATATCGTGTATACACGTACACGATAAGACACGACACGACACGACACGACACGACACGATAAGACACGATACATGAAATCCCATACACGAACACGACACGATATACACAAAAATTACCTGTTAATACCTGTTAAGACGACTGTTCGACTGTTATACACGAAAATTACCTGTTAATACCTGTTAACACGAACAAAAACACGAACACGACATGCTATCTGAGAGTTACAGAGGGAGTTTAGGGGGGTTTTTTTTAATTGAATGAGGAATGAAAATAGAAAGGAATTAAGGAACCCACACGCACATGGCTGATGAGTTTTATTTAATTTAATTTCTTATCATGTACTAACGGGTATTAATAGGTAAACAGGTATTTAACCTGTTAATACACGAAAATTAACAGGTAATCTCGTGTCTACCTGTTTGGTACACGATACCTGTTAAGGCCATACACGATACCTGTTAACTTCGTGTAGGTTCGTGTCGTGTATTCGTGTAAAATTTCCAGCCCTAGTCTATGGTGAGAAAGATTCTAAAGGTCTCAAGCTTATGTCATGTACTCAAGCGAACAAACACTTACGTAAGGGTTACTTCGCCTTTCTTGCCCACGTTGTGGAAAAGAAGGATAAGGGCTCAAGCATAAGTGATGTTCCCGTCGTTTGTGACTTCCCTGTTGTTTTTCCTGACGATCTCCCTGGTCCACCGCCTGCTCATTCTGTTGATTTTTGAATCGATTTAGTACCTGGTGTCATACCTGTCGCTAAGTCTCCCTATCGTCTAGCACCCTTAGAAATGCAAGAGCTATCGAGCCAACTTGAAGAACTTTTTGATAACGGCTTTATACGCCCTAGTACTTCTCCTTGGGGCGCTCTCGTTCTGTTCGTCAAGAAGACGGATGGATCATTTCGGATGTGCATTGACTATCGTGAGCTCAACAAGCTTACAGTCAAAAACCGATGTCCTCTTCCTCGCATCGACGATCTCTTTGATCAATTACAAGGTGCGACCTGCTTTTCCTAGATTGATCTTTGTTCTGGTTATCATCAACTTCGAGTCCTCGAAGAGGATATACCCAAAACCGCTTTTCGTACACGTTATGGTCATTACGAGTTCGTAGTTATGCCCTTTGGTTTGACCAATGCACCTGCAGTTTTCATGGATTTGATGAATTGTGTGTGCAAAACTTATCTTGATCGTTTCGTGATCGTCTTCATCGACGATATTTTCATCTATTCCAAGACTCAAGAAGAGCACGAGCGACACTTGTGTCTTACCCTTCAGCTTTTACGCGATGAACGTCTTTACGCCAAATTCTCCAAGTGTGAATTCTGGTTAAAAGAAGTTCAATTCCTTGGTCACACCGTCAACGAACTTGGTATTCACGTTGACCCTGCAAAGATTGAAGCAGTGAAGAATTTGATTGCTCCTACGTCTCCGTCTAAGATCCGTTCGTTTCTTGGTCTAGCTGGTTATTAATGCCGTTTCATTTCGAACTTCTCGAAATTCATTGTTCCTCTTACTTCCTTAACTCAAAAGATAAACCTATTATTTGGGGTCCTGAACAAGAGGAGTCTTTCCAAACGCTCAAAGACATGCTTTGCAATGCTCCTATCCTTGCTCTTCCCGATGGTAACGATGACTTCGTCATGTATTGCGATGCGTCAAACCTAGGACTTGGTTGCGTTATTATGCAACGAGACAAGGTTATCGCTTACGCATCGAGGCAACTCAAAATACATGAGAAAAAACTACACTACGCACGATCTTGAACTTGGTGCATTTGCCTTGAAGATTTGGTGACACTACCTTTATGGTACTAAGTGTGTGGTCTTCACCGACCATAAGAACCTTTAGCACATCTTCAACCAAAAAGAACTGAACATGTATCAACATCGTTGGGTAGAGTTGTTAAACGACTATGACTGCGAAATTCGCTACCATCTAGGTAAGGCGAATGTCGTGGCCGACGCACTTAGTCGTAAAACTCATGTCAAGGGTATTCCTTGCTTCCAACTCATCAACAATCTTCAATACCGCATTCGTGAAGCTCAATACGCATTTGTTAACGAGGGTAACCTCTATAACGAGATGCAATGTGGTGCTAAAGAAAGTCTTGTAACCAAATCCGATGGTATTCTATGCTATCTCGATCGTGTCTGGATTCCTACTCGTGATAACCTTCGAGAACTTCTGATGAAGGAGGCACACAAATCAAGGTATTATATTCACCCTGGTGCTGATAAGAAGTATCAGGACATGCTTACGTCTTATTGGTGGCCCAGAACGAAGAAGGATATCACCACTTTTGTCTCGAAGTGTCTCGCTTGTTCAAAGGTTGAAGCTGAACATCAACGTCCCTCTTGCTTGCTCGAACAACCAGAAATTCCTGTCTAGAAATGGGAAATCATTGCAATAGACTTTATTACTAAGCATCCTCGTACTTCGTCTGGTCATGACAGTATTTGGGTGATCGTTGATCGATTCACCAAATCCGCTCATTTTCTCCCCATTTGTGAAGATTACAAAGTCGAGAAGTTGGCTCGTATCTACACGGATGAAATCATTTGTCATCATGGTATCCACATTGACATCATTTCAAATCACGATGGTCGTTTCACTTCTCGTCTTTGGAAAACGTTTCAATCCGCTATGGGTACTCATCTCAACCTTAGCATCACTTTTCACCCTCAATCCGACGGTCAAACCGAGCGTACTATCCAAACTCTAGAAGACATGCTTCATTCTTGCAGAATCGATTTTGGTGGCAACTGGGATATGCACTTACCTGTTATCAAATTCTCGTACAACAACAGTTACCACGCGAGTATTCAAATGGCACCTTTCGAGGCAATGTATGGTCGTAAGTGTCGTTCGCCTATTTGTTGGCACGAGATCGGAGAAGCTCAAATCACCAGTCCCGAGCTTATACAAGAGGCGACAGACAAGATTTTATAGATTCGAGACAACCTACTTAAAGCCAGAAGCAGACAAAAGAGTTACGCTAATAAGCATCGCAAACCATTGGAATTCAATGTCGGTGACTTTGTACTTCTCAAGGTATCCCCTTGGAAGGGTGTAGTTCGATTTGGTAAGAAATGGAAACTCGCTCCTCGCTACGTAGGTCCTTTCAAGATTATCGAAAGGATTGGCAAGGTAGCGTATCGACTGGACCTACCTCCAGAGCTCAACAATGTTCATCCTACCTTTCACATCTCAAACTTAAAGAAATGTCTAGCTGAAGAAGGACTTCAAGTTCCACTCGAAGATCTTCAAATCAACGAGACCCTACACTATGTGGAGAAACCTGTTGAGATCATGGATCGAGGTGTCAAGCAATTGGGGCACAGTAGAATTCCTATTTCTAAGGTATGATGGGAAGGAAAGCGTGGCGTTGAGCTTACTTGGGAACTCGAAAGTGAAATGAAGACTAAGTATCCTCACCTGTTCGTTACATTCCTAAATTTTGGGACGAAATTTCCTAAAGGAGGGGAGACTGTAACGCCTTGCTTTTTGTAACTTTCCTTATTTAACAAGTTTATTGTACTTTCCATTTATGGAAACTTGTATTCCTTTTCGTATTTCCTTCCAAACGTTCTAATCTGAGACTTAAATCATAATGAAGATTCCATCTTTTATATACTTGTGTTATTCATTATTCATAAATATTTTTCGATTATTCGTGTTAGATACATACTTGATACCATTTTACATGCAAATTCAAGCTTATTTATACTTATTATACTTGCAAAATATATTTATGCATTCCTTTATTTATGCACAACACTTATACATTGCACTTTTATGCTTAAAACGCTTAAAACCATCGGAATCTAGCAAAATTGGAAATTGGGCTTTTGGGTCTGGCACTCTCGTGCGAATGGGTCTGGCCCATTCGCCCGAATGCACTCTTGCCCCAAATTGCCACTTCCTGTCTATAAATACAAGTCCATTTCCTTCATTTCAAACCTTCAACTTTCGAATTCTCTCTCAAACAAACTTCGAGCAATTCACTTAGAACTCATCTCAGTCACACCTAAGTGAGTATTTAGCTCGCAAACAATTGATTTCATCTTCATTCTTCTACTTTTTTTTTTGTTTTCATCAAACTTT
This sequence comes from Helianthus tuberosus, assembly GCA_030545235.1. Taxonomy (NCBI): domain Eukaryota; kingdom Viridiplantae; phylum Streptophyta; class Magnoliopsida; order Asterales; family Asteraceae; genus Helianthus; species Helianthus tuberosus. The sequence goes on from CM060442.1 coordinate 166,674,295, forward strand.
TTACAAAGATTCTTCATAAATATCCGTTTGGTTTATCAGATCTGCCATGGCAGCTAATGTAAACACTCAACTCAGTTAAGGACCAAGATGGAAACAAAGTAGATCTTTCAAAAACTTTTTCACAAACTTTCTGACTTCGAACTTAGCCGGATCTGAGGTTCTTTGAGCTCACAAGCTAAGTCAATAGTTGTGGATTCAAGTTTGAGCCAATTCCAGTTGAGTAGGTAATTAGTTCAAACAAAACCGAACTGATTTTACCTAAGAAACAGTCCCAGCCGTCCGAATGGCCGGCCCACTCATCCGAGAGGGACATCCCTCTCGTACGAAAGGGGACTCCCAGTTTATCCGAATGTAACGATTTACCAAGTTCCGACAATTTTCAAGTGTTGAATGACTGACCAGATCACTATCTTCAATATAGATGATTCTAGAATGTCAGTGTGTGTCCTGTGGGAACCTTGGTTTCCAATCTAGATCCACCATCGCACTTAAACTCGTAAAACGAACACCCAAACAATCTCCAAGACTTAGAACAAGTGAACCCCGTCCAGCCTCCGACACTTAGTTAATTCTTTCTATTTCGTGTTGGCACACCCGGGGTGTACATTGTTCGGTTGTTTAGATTATTTTACATTATGTCTTTCCTTTTCATATTCATGACCAACCGATCAGTTAACTCGGTTAAAACCTCCATGCATGACTTATATGAACCTTCTGATTATTCTGGACTAACCAAAATACTATTATAATAACTAACAACTTAACAGAAGTCACGAACATAACTGCTTGATAGTTAAAACGTTCAAACAAAACTCGGTTGAACAGACAGGCCCCTCTCGTACGAATGGCCCTTTCATCCCAAACAGTCTCTCATCTGAACAGTTCGTATTTCGGTTTTCCCGTTATTCTGCTTTCTGTGTTCCTTGTCGCTGATTCTGTCGGGAAAACTTGGACCCATAAAACCACAGAAAATCAGTGTCGGGACAAGCGCACGAACAGAATATAATTTTTGGTTTATTATACTTTCGTATCTTACTAAGTACTTTAAATTCTGTAACTTAATTCCACAACTCCAACTCACGCCTTCGTTTGCCCTGTAAGGTAACTGTTATGGCTCATTTTCTAAGCATACATATCTTGAACTATATCCTGCTTTTAATTGTTTATCTGTGATCAGGATACTGGACGGGGATATTGCTAACATCCTGGGTGATATCCTGAGGTATATCGAATTAATCACGTGCAGGTTAAAGACTGGGACTTGCTAACGGTCAAATGGACTTCATATCCTCAAGACTCGGGCGTATTTGTTAAAGGAGAGACGTTGAACCCGAAAGACCAGGTCTACAACGTTCGACTAAGGAATATTCGTTGGATCCCGGTTATGTAGGATAGTTAGTTACATTTGTTGTACTATAAATAGATGGGGGCGGATCAGATTAAGGCACTCAACTTACACATTTTCAAACACTTTCTCTCTAGCTCATTGCAAACACTACACACAACACTTGTATTCGAATTACATTGTAACACCTACTCGATCCGCACCACATCCTGCACTGTATCCTGATATTTGAAGCAATAGAAGAACAAGGCAGCTGCGATTGTCAGCTCCCGAGGTTTTATGCCGGTGATCTAGATTGATCAAGGGCTTTCCTCGTACATCACGTGTCAACCTTTACTTTTTTGCTCATTGTTTGATCATCGATACAGCTCTATATCCCGAGCCGTATCCTGAAACTGTTTTCATATCTAATTTGGTTAACACATTTTTCACACATAATTTTAGCACACTACCTCACTTAACTAATTTGATCACTTAATTGCTTAGGTAATTTTTGAACAAAACAATTTAGCACCCACCGTGGGGCAAGTGGTGCTACTTTTACTAAAAATCTTTGTAAAATCGTTAATCGGTTTTCTATTTTCAAAACTTTTTGCCACATTGTTTACAATGGCCTCAAGATCAAACATGAGCTCCTCCACTATGTCTGCTGCAACCTCTGCTACTACCGGTTCGGTGCTTCCACCACCTCCTCCAAGGATGCCATTTTCTTCACAATCTCAAGATGTTATCCCTACTCGGAGTGTTCAGGGATCTGCTCCCGTTTTAGCCTCTAATGATGAAATTCTAACTTTATTTGGAAGTGTGCAGGAACAAATGAGGCAGCAACAGGAAACTAATCAAATGCTGTTAAGAGAAATATAACTCTTAAAAGCTAGCTTGAGTAGACCCGCTGAAGAAACTGTCACTCCTATACAGCCCAGGGCTTTGAATTTCAGTTCCGCAGTTTACACTGAGGATAATAGGGGGAATATCGTCCCAAGCCATTCTCAGAATCATACTCCTGAGATACCCTCCTCGGTCAGGATGTCGACTGTGAGGAGTTCAGGATATGCTTCAGGATATGGCCAAAATCCTCAGACCGGTAATGTGTCAAATAATAATATTCTTGCTACTAACAACAATGGCTCTTTGCAGGATGCAGCTATGACGTCAACATTTACCAGGGAGCTCCAGAAATTGAAGGACATGATATCCAGCGTACCTGGAGTGGTCCAGCCAATTCCGGAAGTATCCCAAGACAGCCACAGGATATCCCGCTTTGCGTATCCTATCTGTGATGCAGAAATCCCAAAAAGATTCCAGACTCCCAACATGAAACTGTATGACGGGACTACGGATTCTGAGGAGCATATTGCCCAGTATAGGGAACGGATGGAAATCAATCCTATCCCTCCAGATCTCAAGGAAGCATGCTTATGCAAGGGATTTGGTTCTACCCTGACAGGATCAGCCTTAAAATGGCTGTTAAACGTCCCTCCTCACTCAATTACTTCATTTGCTCATTTGGTTAATTTATTTAACAGTCAATTTTCTTGTAGTCGGAGTTTTGAGAAACTAACCAGTGATCTTTACAGGATAACTCAAGGGCCTCAGGAATCCTTGAGGGATTATGTGAACAAATTCAGTCGAGAATCCTTGGATATCCCACATCTTGATGTTGCAACAGCTGTGCAAGCTTTTAAGATGGGGTTACAAAAGGATTCTCAGTTTTATCAGGATCTTGTAATGAATCCTTGCAGGAATCTCGACGAAGCTCGTAACAGGGCTTTGAGATATATCCGTCTGGAAGATGACAAGAAGATGCAGGAGAGGATGAATTCTACCTCAACCTATGAATCAACTAACAGGAAATCAGAAACCTCATATAAGCCATATCGCTCCAAGCCATATGGCAGAAATGATAACAAGAAAGTGAATGCTGTTGAAGACGAGGATCCTGAAGAATATCCTGACTTATCTAAATACTGCTTTTCTCTTAATATACCTGAGTTAATGTATGCTATGCAGGGTTTAGGGGACAAAGCTAGGTGGCCTCGAAAGAACCAGCAGAAAGCTGATTGGAAGGATAAATCCAAATGGCGTGCCTTCCATGAAGACTTCGGACATATGACCGAGGATTGCATTGCTTTAAGGAAAGAAATAAGTTACCTGTTAAGCAAAGGGTATCTGAATGACTTGCTGGGAAAAAAGAAGAATAAAGGTCAGGATCCCGAGAAGGATCCTGAACGAGCAGCATCACCCCCAGCAGATGCCAAGATAATTAACTTTGTTTCAGGAGGATCCGATATTTGTGGAACTTCGTATTCGGCAGCCAAGAGACATGCAAAGGAAGCTAAGAGTGAGAGGGTAGACAGACCAGTCAGGATGACTACCCTCAGAACTGATAAAGTGATCACTTTCGATAGTGATGACAGGGATACTGTTCAGGATCCTCACCATGATGCTTTGGTAATAACATTATATGTGGCTAACCATTTTGTACGCAGGATACTGGTAGACAACGGTAGTTCTGTCAATATAATTCAGCTGGAAACATTGAAGAGGATGAATGTATCTCTGATGGACATTACTTCGAAGTCCACTGTGCTCGTTGGTTTCAGTGGAGAAGCTAGGAATACCGTAGGGGAGATAAAGTTACCAGTATATGTTGAAGGGGTCAACTCAATACGACGCTTCTGTGTGATGGACTCCTTATCCTGCTATAACATCATACTGGGAAGACCATGGATTCACAATATGAAGGTTGTGCCATCAACATATCACCAATGCATCAAGATCCCTACCCCTTGGGGAGTTGTCAAGGTTGAAAGTGATCAGCAGGAAGCGAAAGAATGCTACTCATCTTCGATGAAATCTTCAACCAAGCCTAATCAAGCATAGCAATTAAAGATGCGGGCCCGGGATACCTTGGAAGCTTCGGAGCAGGATGTGAAGAAAATTATCCTGGATCAGGATAATCCTGATATCTCGGTGCTCGTAGGAACCAATATCCCTTAGGATATTGAAGTGCAGTTAACTAACTTTTTGAAATGCATGATGTCAACGTTTGCATGGAAGCATGAGGATATGACAGGCATATCCAAAGACATTATCACTCACAAGCTTGGAATTGACAGATCATTCAAGCCTGTTCAGCAAAAAAGAAGAAAATTTGCTCCTGAGCGGAATACGATTATCCAAGAAGAAGTTGAAAGATTGTTGAAGTCCAGGATGATCAGAGAAGTCAAGTTTCCAAGATGGCTAGCAAACGTAGTTGTGGTACAGAAGAAAAACGGGAAATAGAGAGTCTGTGTAGACTACACGGACTTGAACAAGGCTTGTCCTAAAGACCCATTTCCTCTCCCTCATATCGACGCAATGGTGGATGCTACTGCTGGACATGAAATGTTAACGTTCATGGACGCATCCTTAGGATTTCAGCAGATCCAAATGGAGCCTTCGGACCAGGAGGATACTGCTTTCATGACACCAACAGGTATATATTGCTATACTGCCATGCCTTTCGGTTTGAAAAATGCAGGTGCAACATACCAGAGATTAGTAAACATGATGTTCAAAGATAAGCTGGGGGACACCATGGAGGTATATATTGACGATATGGTGGTGAAATCTAAAAAGGCTGAGGATCACCTCCAGGATATCAAGGGAGCATTTGATATCCTGGATCAGTATAACATGAAGCTGAATCCTGCTAAGTGCCATTTCAGAGTGGGGGCAGGAAAGTTTCTTGGATATATGGTGACGAAAAGGGGGATAGAGGCAAGCCCGGAGCAGATTAAAGCTATCTTGGATATAAAATCACCCTCGAATATAAAGGATGTTCAACGGTTAACAGGACGAGTAGCAGTATTGAACAGATTTATTTCGAGATCCTCGGAAAAATGCAAGGAATTCTATGATATCCTCAAGAAGAATAAGAAATTTGAATGGGGAGCAAAGCATGAAGCAGCCTTGCAGGATTTGAAGCGATATCTCTCAACTGCACCTCTATTGATGAAGCCTGAAAATGGTGAACCACTATCCCTATACCTCGCTGTATCAGGGAATGCTGTAAGTGCCGTTCTTATAAAAGACCATGAAGGTCAACAATATCCTGTTTATTATGTTAGTAAAAGTTTGTTAGTGTTTTGGTCAAAAATTACCGAAGCAATTTAGTGATCAAATTAGTAAAGTGAGGTAGTGTGCTGGAAAGTGTATAGAAAATATGCTTGTCGAGTTATTTAGAAAATCAGTATTCAGGATACGGCTCAGGATATTGAGCTGTATCTACGATCAAACAATGAGCAAACAATAAGCAAAAAGTAAAGGAAATGACACGAGATGTACGAGGAAAGCCCTTGATCAATTTAGATCGCCGGCATAAAACCTCGGGAGCTGACAATCGCAGCTGCCTTGTTCTTCTTATTGCTTTAAACTTCAGGATACAGTGCAGGATATAGACCAGATCGCTAAGTGTTACAATGCCATTGTATGAAAGTAAGAATTGCTCGAGAGCAAGTGTTAGAGTGTAGCGAGTGTGATTGTGATGTCCTACCTGATCTGGTATACCCACCTATTTATAGTAATGAATTACAAACAATAATCCCTACAAATATGGGGTACTTCGAATATTCCATTATGAACGTTATTGACCGAGTAATACGGCTTCAACGTCTTCATTTGAACGACTTGGACCGAGTCTTCCGCGGAATGAGTCTTATGAACGTTGCCAGCTTCCAACCCACGTACCTGCACATAATCCATTAGTAATCCTGAGGATACCATTCAGGATATTACCAATATCCTGAACCAGCATCCCGGATGTAAACAGATACTACATAACCAAGATATAAACCAAGATATTTTCCAGGATATAGGGGTTCAGAATTTCACCCATAACAATTGTCCCCAAAAATGTTACCGTTTGATATCCTGCATTAACGGTTACATTTTTCACGGTGGCCGAGGTAATTAAGAGATAAGACCATTGATGTGACAGCTTTCAACCACCCGGCCTATATTTACTCATCATGCCCTATATCTTCTCATCCTCATCTTCTTTTTTAACCACAATCGACAAGAAAAAGGTAATATTCTCTCCCTCATCTTCATATTCATCTTTTAACTTTCTCCGGCGAGAATTCAGGCGACCAAATGCCTAGGCAAACGAGGTCCAGTTCAGGCGACTCGGCTCCCACATTCATCCAACAGAATCTTCTCCAAGTACCGTAGAATGAAACATGCACCTTTGATAGTGCTCATCTGTCGGCTTTGAAATCCTCCGGTATCTTTCCGGATGGAACCATATTCCGACCCTTTGATAGAGAAATCTGGTCAGATATGGTTTCCAACGAGTGGATTTGCTTCAATGCTTTCCCCTTTACCTTAGGGCTACGATTCCCCTTTCCGGACTTCATCACCGAGTTTTTTAACATCACCAAAATTTCTTTCAGTCAAACCATGCCAATGCTCTGGCGCGTTTTGTCTGTTCTTGACCAAATCAAGAGAAACCACATACCTGACCTTTCTGTCCATGATCTCCCTTTAGCCTACAAGCTTAGATGCCATGGTTCATCTAGATTCCTATTTTATTCTACTTCCGGTGATCCATTGATACTTCGTGCCACCAAGAACGAGGATGGTTGGCAATCCAAGTTTTTCTTTGTAGGATCGTTTGCTGACCCGAACGAGTCGTTCAGAGGTTGTCTCTTGCGTTTCAGATGCGGAATAATAAGAAATGCAAGTAGATATAGCTTGTTCTTTCTTCTAACTGCTTGTTTTATTGATATGAAACCTTTTACAGCTCGATCTTCACACCGGCAGAGCTTCGGCGTGGAATTTCACATACATCTTATGAGATCCGCTCATGAGGTTACTATATATAGACTTTCTGGTTCGCTTATGTGTCACATGACCATAAAAGCGGACCAGACATGTCCATATAAGCGGACCACAATGACAAATAAGCGGACCAGCATGCCTATGTCCCTATGAATGGACCAGACATGTAACACCTATACATACTCCTGTTTTCTCGTAAAACGTGCCCTATGCTATACAATATGACATAAGACCTGATCCTAGACACCTAGACGAAATCAACAGATGTAGTGCACCAACAGACTCCCCCTCAGATGTTGATGGAGTCGCCTATACACTCTGACTTCAAAACTGTGTCTTCACATCTTCAATCTAGATCAGTCTCTGGGCTTTCTTTTCTCTCAATCTTCAGACTCCCCTTCTCGATTTACTGGCATTCTTTTGTTCTTCAGTAACATCTTCAGGATCATTGTCTGATCTACACAGGCTTTCAGAATTGATTTCCAAGATCGAAACTTGGCTCTCTTCCAACAGAGTTTTTCAGAATATTGAAACCTGGCTACCTGCACAATCTTAACCCAGACATAAATTTTCTAATTTTATCACATATCAAATACCTGTGCACCAATACATGATTCTCATAATCACTAAAACAAACATATAATTGCAACATCTCAGGCTCTCTCTCAAATATCTATGATGAACCACTTGAAGAAGGATAGATTTAACGAAAACAGTTAGATTTACACAAACACTCCCCCTCAAATGCTGCTCATCATGTTTAGCATTCGGAATTTTGAAAATCAGTTTTCCAACATCAGTTGTCGAAAATCTTTTTGACTTTTTCAAAAAATTATGCTAAAACACACACAAAATCTTTTTGGATTTTCTGAGAGACTAAAATGCAGAAATAAAATATTTACAGACAATATTTTTGTGAGTTTGTGCAAGAGGATCATATCAGTTTCTGAGACAAATCACCAACACCGTTAAGCTTCATTTCATTTTAAGTTCTAAACAATTCACTTAGATTGTCAGTATACTTGTCCACTTAAATTTTCACACAAAGTTCAACTGATTCGAGATACGATATTAATGTTTTAAGCACTTGAACTTATCCGTGTGTCCCACTACTTGAATATACTCCCGTATCCAGATCCCAATATTCAGTCTTACAGGTGAGTATACCACAGATGATATCTGTAAGGGAATAAATTATAGTGCGAGGGCCGTGAGAGCTCAGGTCGATCTTTCGATACGCAGAGAGATGACGGCTTCGACTTTTGGTGTGTCCCCTTTAGAGGATCTTTTGCATTACAACAGCAGCGACTATCAATTTTATTGTTTCATCAGCTTGCTGAGGGCGATGCTATGTTTCAAGCATTTGCAGAAAGCATTATCCGGGGACTAGGTCAGAAATTTCTTTCAGCAGAAGTCCCAGGATAATACCCCAGATATCACTGAGCATAAAGACCTAGTATCTCAGAATAAGGGACCTTTCAAACAAGATTTCAGGGGTTACCTATATATCCAAGTTTGTGTTAACCCACAGAACAAGCAAGTTTGAATTTAAGTTTATATCTCGTCACAATCTACTAAATGTGTAAAAACCTACTGACACATCAACTGTGAGACCATTTATCACATTTTAACTTTCCAATTCTTTAGCATGTTGTGATAGTCCACTGATATACTATCATTTCCTCTTTTTCGCAACAAAACTCATTTTTGAATTTTATCATGTTTTTGGCTTTTTCAAATTTTCAAATGTTTTTGGATTTTCTAAAAAATTCTTACTCCCCCTAAAATGCAAACACATTTTAGGAAATTTGAAAACAAATTGTACAACAACGTGACAACTGATATCGAATCACTTCAATTCGCCATCCACTAGGCATAAACAATCAGAACTCCCCCTATCAAAAACCATTATCTCATTTAGATCTCAAAACACTTAAGTTTGTTTTAATCAAAATGATTTTTCTGGAAAATGAGTTTTGTTGATTTTAAACCATTTGTAGGTTCGGGGTATGGTTCATCATTTTGTCGGTTTTATCAACTATAGTAAATCAAGTACAACTTAATATCCTTGATTCACTGTTTGCATTCACGCAACCTATAAACCACTTATACGAATAACCACTTGTAGAATCACAAACAATACCACTTGTAGGTATGACCTATACCAACTGTAGGAATATTACGTCTACATCACCATTTTACCAATCAGGATGCCGATTCCTGCTTCGCACTTACCAACCTGGAAGCTCCGGCGTAGTCCTTCAACCTGTAAACATTCAAACACTATCAAAATCTTTCAATCAAAATCTTCAAACATTAGAAAAATGCCGATTCCTGATCCACGATATAAACTTGGGATCTCCGGCAAGTCAGGTTTTTCTATTTAAAGAGTTTCACCCAAGCCTGACGATCCTTGGGTGCTTTTGAAATTCCATTTGACAATGATGGAAAATTTTCATCATTCATTGTCAAACCGGAATCACCACTTTTTACCTCAACACATGGCTCATCTGGCTTTACCACACCAGATTCATCGCCTGATCGTGGCTTGTCTGACTTTACCATGTCAGATTCATCGCCAGAAGGTGGCTTGTCTGGCTTTACCATGTCAGATTCATCGCCAACCATTTTCTTCTTTTTCTTTTCCTCTTTCGTCCTCAGATTTGTATCTGATGAATTTGTCTTGCTTGAATTTGCAGTCGAGAGAGCTGATTCATCAGAACTCTTATTCGTTCTATCTGGTGAACCCGAGGATAAAATCCTTTCGAGATACTCTCTCGCCTTCTTCCTCTTCTTCCTCAGTCTGTCTTTTTGCCCCTGTGAAAGCTTCACTTTCGGTTTTAGAACTTTTTGTTCTTGAACTTTAGGTTCTTGAACTTTCTGTTCCTTGGGCTTTGCTTTGACATTGACTGGTTTCTTCATTGGCATTTTCTGAGATTCAGCCCTCGATCTTCTCTTTGATCTCATTGGGCAATCTCTAGCAATATGACCAATGATGTTGCAGTTAAAGCATCTCCTCGTCTCATAGCTCCAACTCTGGCAGTTAACAGCAATGTGTCCTTGATAACCACATCGGTAACACACTCTATTATCATACCAATCACCATTGTCAATCCAAACATTCAGATCATAGCACTGTTTGGCTTGGTGATATCTATCTCTCCTCTTGTAAGCTGGATTTGACTTTTGAACACTGTGGTCAAACCTGTACCAATTATTACCAACAAATTTTGAATTTTCATTTTTTACTTTTTGTAATTTTTGATTGCGATTGGATGATTGAACTGATGAGCTTTTATTCTTGTTTTGACTATTTTCTGAATTTTTTATTTTTTGTTTCTGTTCCACTTTCTTCTTCAAAGGTTTTTGCGTAGAGCATTCACCCTTTTCAGTCGATTGCAGAACAGTTTCTTGAAATTTTTCTTTTAATTTCAAAAATATTTTCTTTTTCTCATTTTCAGCATCAGACTCTGACTCAGACTCGTCTGCTGAATAAAACCCCTCATTTTCATCATCAGTTTTCTCATCACAATCTTAAACTTTGACTTTGTCAAAGTTTGTGACATTGTCACTTATTGGAACAGAATTGATCGGTTTTGGACAGGGATAATCTGGTGTTGATGACGAAGTCTCAAAACCTTTCAATTTCTCTTCAAGCTCTTTGATTTTAATCCGAGCTTTTTCAGCTTCATTTTCAAGTCGAATGATTTTCTGAAGATGAGAGTTTATTTCAATCTGTTTTTCAAGATTATTTTTAAAAATGGCAGATTTCTCATCTTCTAAAATCTTCATTTGACTTTGAAAATCTTTTTCAAATTTTAATTTTTCATTTTCAAATTCTTTTTCCTTTTCTTTCAAAATCTCGGTTTTCAATGTCAAACTGTTCAAATCTCTTAACAGTTTGTCATTTTCTGATTTCAACTTCTCACAATTTTCCGTTAAATCAAAAATATGTTTCTCATCAGCTTTCTTCTCGTCTTTCAAAACTGAAATTTCTTTAGTCTGTTCCTCTCCCACTTGAACACCTTTACTCTTGCTCTTCTTTAATATTGATTTTCCACTTTGACTTTTCTTCTTCTCAGCATTTCTCTCCATCTGTTCTTCAAGTTTCTTAATGAATTGACCAATTGCCAAATCAGAGTATTCTCCGGTTCTTTTTAAATTCAAAAAAAATGTACCCCACTCTTGTTGAGATATGGCATTAGCTAATTTATCAACCCATTCTTCTGATTCTTTTTTAATACCCATCTCAGACATTGAGCGAACAAGATGGCTATACCTCTCAATGATACTCTTTGTACTTTCTCCTGGATAACCTGAAAATGAGTCAAATTCTTTCTTTAATACCTTTATTCTATCAAATGTTTCTTTAGTCATATTAAAGAAATTGGTATCCATGATGACTTAGCACGTTTTCCAAGGTAGTTGACAAATAAGCGGATCTAATGATGACCGAATAAGCGAATCTACTCAATGTCCGAATAAGCTAACCTACTCAACGTCCGAATAAGCTAACCTACTCAATGTCCGAATAAGCTAACCTACTCAATGTCCGAATAAGCTGACCAGAAACTGTTCAAATGAGCGGACCAGAAACTGTATTAAAAGCGAACCAGAAAATGTACTAATGAGCGAACCAGACAATGTCTGTTCGAGCTGACCAGACTTGTTCGTTCGAGTGGACCAGACTTGTTCGTTCAAGCGGACCAAACTTGTTCGTTTGAGTGGACCAGACTTGTTCGTTCAAGCGGACCAAACTTGTTCGTTTGAGTGGACCAGACTTGTTCGTTCAAGCGGACCAGACTTGTTCGTTCGAGCGGACCACATATCGAACATGTTTTGACTCGTTAAAACTTCGAATTTTGGCTTCAAACTTTCCAGGATTTATCTCGATACTATTGCGCACAAGCTGTTAAAATTTGAGCGAATTCCGACCGTAAAATCTTCCCGAATCAGTAAAAGAAGGTGTAGAAGTGAGAAGAAATGATGAAAAACAGCTACAATCTGCAGAAAACCTCCTCCCAAGCTCTGATACCACTTGTAGGATCGTTTGCTGACCCGAACGAGTCGTTCAGAGGTTGACTCTTGCGTTTCAGATGCGGAATAATAAGAAATGCAAGTAGAAGTAGCTTGTTCTTCTTCCTAACTGCTTGTTTTATTGATTTGAAACGTTTTACAGCTCGATCTTCACACCGGCAGAGCTTCGGCGTGGAATTTCACATACATGTTATGAGATCCGCTCATGAGGTTACTATATATAGACTTTCTGGTTCGCTTATGTGTCACATGACCATAAAAGCGGACCAGACATGTCCATATAAGCGGACCACAATGACAAATAAGCGGACCAGCATGCCTATGTCCCTATGAGTGGACCAGACATGTAACACCTATACATACTCCTGTTTTCTCGTAAAACGTGCCCTATGCTATACAATATGACATAAGACCTGATCCTAGACACCTAGACGAAATCAACAGATGTAGTGCACCAACATTCTTCGTAAAAAGGGATTCAATCCCTGGTGGAACGGATTATCCGATGAGATGGTTAAGAAAGGGTAGGACTTAGGGTTTAAGAATGATCCTGCCTCTTATCCTGTCTCATATCCTCAGCTAATGAATTTTATTTCTCCTGTTTTTTGTATGCAGCTGATTTCAGAAAGATCGCACCTCCCCTTGCTGATTCTCAAAAAAGGATAGACGCTATCAGACTGCTTCCAGAAACAGAGAGAAGTTTTAATCCGTCTCCACCAACTCCAAGCCCTCTTTCAAGCGCAAACATGTCTGGTAAGAATCCTGCAAGATATCCTGCACACATATGTTTTTTTTTTATTTGCTATTCTTAGGAGAGATTTAGAAATTTACTCCCTGTGTGCAGATTCCAGCAAAGTCCCAGTCTATCTAGACCTTGATGAACTTGACAGCTATCCAACTCCAGCTCCAGTCAAGAAGGAGACTCCTGCTGCTACTAGCTCCAAACCACTCCCGGCTCCCAAGGCCAATCCAAGAACCCGTGCTTCCACAGCGAAAAAGAGGAAGGGTCTTGAAGTCAGTGCTCCGGGCTCAGAAGGGTTCTCCTATGACGAACTCAGCTTCTCCGGTTCCTTGGAGCCAATGACATCCTTCCTTAACAAGGTAATATCCTGACACATATCCTTCATGTATATCCTGCACATATATCCTGCACGTATATCCTAACAGGATATCCTGGTAGGATATCTTGGTTAACATACATTCTAACTTTATACCTGTAATTGATGTGCAGGGCCTCCAGCATTTGCTCCACTTGTATAATGACGCTTGTGGTACTGTGGCACTTCATGAAGCCAGGATCAAACAGCTCGAGAGCACCGTTGCTGACCAAGGTGCCATTGCTGAAGCGAAGAGCCGGCACTACGAACGCTTGCTGAAGAAGGTCACCCAAGACGCTGAGGTCAAACTTGCCACCGTTCAAATGGATCATGATCAGGCCTTGATCAACTTCCGAGAGGGAATCAAGGCTTCTGCTATCGTCTCCCTGCTACAAGCACACATCAAGATGGCCTACGAGGCCAAGGAGACGGGCCTTGTTTGTCCATCTTGGCCAGTTGAATCCTGGGTGGCCAAGTTAAAGGAGCTCGGAGGCAAAGCTGTGCCATTTCCTGCTGAAGCCGGTGAGTCTTCTAAGTCAGCAGAGGTGTTGGTCCAAGCTGGAGACAAGAAGGATGCTGGAGCTGATGCTGGGATGGACATAGGTCAGGATGCTGCGCAGGATGCTGGTCAGGATGCTGGAGCGGAGAAGTCTGAGAAGGTTGGAGGAGATCCCGCTGTGTGAGGGCACTTAGGTGGGCGATGACGGATATACGTGCCAAGGCCAGAGCCCACCTTTTTGAATTTGAATGTTGGTTTGTAGTCCCATAAACAATTTACTTTTCTGCACTTTACCTTTCCTCACCTGAACAATTTACTTTTCCTGCATGCTTTTTGAACAATACAACAGTTGAAGGTGGATGGGTCTCGGTTTGAGATGAAGCCTTCAACTGTTGGGTAAATATGGTAATGAACTATTAGTGCTCTTAGTGGATGGGCCTTGTTTTGAGGTGAAACTAAGAGCACATCTTTTGGTATGTTAATAATATAACTCCTCTTTTGACCTTATTATTGTTGTCATTGCTATGAAAATTGTAGTTGTAAAAATTGTTTGGTTTGTACACTTTTAGGAATATATATTATAGATGTATCCTGAAAGGTATCCTGAAAGATATCTTGATAAGGATATTAAAATATAACCTACAAATTATGCAAATAAAAAGGAGAGATCATACCAGAGATTCTTACAGAACCAATTCTAATCCTCCATTATAAGTTTTGTCCCCAGTGCATACTTGTGAACTTGGATCCATTCTTTGAACAGTATAATGTATGTCCCCTGTGTTCGACACAGAAACACAAATGCATTCATACCTTGTCTTTAAGTAAATTCCGCATACCCTGGGGCAAAACCCCTGATATCCTGAAATGAATCTTTAGCATACTTGGGATAAACCCTTAATACCCTGGGGATAAACCCTGATATCTGGGGATAAACCCTAAATTTCATGCGCTACAGGCGAGAGTGTATAAACTCCAATCCTTAAAAAGGTGAAAACCTTTAAACCTTTGAGAGTATGAAAATACTCTTTCGTGAGAGAGGGTGATCAATCCTCATATACCTTTAGGATCCAGGATATAGCCAACAGTAACGAAATTGTCAGCCACTTTTACATGAACTGGTCCCGCTACCTTGAACTATACCTAGATAACTTGCGCTCCAGGCGAGGTGTTTAAACCCAATTCGAAAGAAAGGTGAATACCTTTAAACCTTTGAAGGGACCAGGATCCCTTAAACGTGAGAAAGGGGGCCAATCCTCTGATCTTTCGTCTTATCCTGAGTATATATCCTGGAGCTATATCCTAAAACATATCCTGCAAAACAATTGTAAACTAAGGTGGGTGTTAGCTTGGCTAACACCCCTCCGATGCTTAAGTCAGTATTGGGTTCAAGACAATAAACAAAATATATTTAAAAATAGAATACATACCATTCCGAGATAGAAAATAAATTCTACTCTTACTTGAAATAGAGCTTCAAATGTATTGCATTCCAGGATCTTGGTAGCATATCCCCTTCCACATTCCTGAGTCGATATGCTCCTTTCCCTGCTTCTGACTCGACTTCATAAGGTCCTTCCCATTTCGGAGCTAGCTTGCCATCGGCAGGATTAGTGGTATTTTGAAAAGCCTTTCTTAGCACCCAATCACCAACTCGAAATCTTCTAGTCCTTATGTTTTTATTATATGCTCTGGATATTCTTTGTTGATATGCTGCTATCCTTAGCCTTGCTGCATCTCTTTTTTCGTCTATAGTATCCAAATCCTGACATAAGACTTCAGGATTCTGTTCAGGATCCTGCAGCATGGATCTTGCAGTAGGTATCGTCATTTCTGTTGGAATCATCGCCTCCGCTCCAAATACCAAGGAAAACGGGGTTTGGCCGGTTGCATTCTTTACCGTTGTCCTATCGGCCCACAAAACAAAGGGTAACTCTTCCGCCCATCTTCCTTTTTTGGCCCCAAGTCTCTTCTTTAAGTTATTGACTATTATCTTATTTGAAGATTCGGCTTGTCCATTTGCTTGAGGATGTACTGGAGTAGATGTGATCATTTTGATTCCCCAACTTTTGCAAAAGTCAGTAGTCCTTTTGCTTATAAACTGGGACCCATTATCACAAATGATCTCAGCTGGTACTACTTCTTGGTCTCTAACTTGGACAAATGCTTCAGCCTCAACCCACTTGGAGAAATAATCTGTCATAGCTAACATAAAAACTTTTCCTCCCGGAGCTTTTGGTAACTTCCCCACTATATCCATCCCCCACTTCATGAATGGCCAAGGGGAAACTACAGGATATAATGGTTCAGCTGGTTGATGTAGTATGTTACTATGTCTTTGACATGCATCACATCTTCGAGCATATTCTGCAGCATCTTTCCTCATCGTTGGCCAATAATATCCTGTCCTTAATACTTTCGAGAACAATGATCTGCCCCCGGTGTGATTACCACAATCCCCTTCATGTATATCCTGAAGTACTTCTTTGGCTTCAGGATCCTCCAAGCACCTCAAATACGGTCCTGCAAGAGATTTCTTGTATAAAACATTATTTATAATAGTGAATCGTGATACCTTCATCCTAAATGCCTTAGGATTTTCATTTCCGGGGATGTGTCCTTCTTTGAGATATCTCATAATTGGAGCCGTCCAAGATTTAGGATCCTGTTCAGGATATTCCACTTCAGGATCCTGAATACCCGCTACTTCTTTATCCTGAGGATTAGTTGCAGGATATAAGACATGTAATATTGGTATTTGGGTCCCTTCAGGTATCCTGATTGATGATCCCAAATTTGCTAAGGCATCCGCTTCAGCATTATCCTCCCTTGGTACCTGTTCAAGTGTAAAAACATCGAAATATCCTGCTAATTTTTTGAGAATATCAAGATATTCTACTAACTTCTCACCCTTAACTACATAGGATCCATTAAAATGGTTAGTAATTAACAAAGAATCAACATATACTTGTAAATTTTTGATATTCATGCTCTTAGCCAATTCTAATCCTGCAATTAAAGCCTCATATTCTACTTCATTATTGGTAGCAGGAAATTCACACCTAATAGCCTGGGGTAATATGTCCCCCTGTGGCGATTTTAGTAGTATTCCTAATCCTACTCCTCTTATATTAGATGCACCATCAGTATATAATGTCCAGGATCCTGAGGATTCTCCTAGCTGTTGAACTTCTAGGTCTACCTCATCCTGAATGTCACTACTAAAATCAGCCACAAAGTCAGCTAAAGCCTGAGACTTTATGGCATTCCTAGGTTCATATACTAAATCATAGGCACTTAACTTTACTGACCATTTAGCCATTCTACCCGACATTTCCGGTTTCCTAAGTACATTTTTGACAGGATAGTTTGTTTTTACGTGTATCCTATGTGTCTCAAAGTAGTGTCTAAGTTTTTTCGATGCCATAACTAATGCTAGTATTAATTTTTCTAAATGAGAGTACCTAGTTTCAGCATCTAACAAACTTTTACTAACATAATAAACAGGATATTGCTGACCTTCATGGTCTTTTATAAGAACGGCACTTACAGCATTCCCTGATACAGCAAGGTACAGGGATAGTGGTTCACCATTTTCAGGTTTCATCAACAGAGGTGCGGTTGAGAGATATCGTTTCAAATCCTGTAGGGCTGCTTCATGCTTCTCACCCCACTCGAATTTTTTGTTCTTCTTCAGGATGTCATAAAAATCCTTGCATTTTTCTGAAGATCTTGAGATAAATCTATTCAATGCTGCCACTCGCCCTGTTAATCGTTGAACATCCTTCATATTTGAGGGTGATTTAATATCCAAGATGGCTTTAATCTGCTCCGGGCTTGCTTCTATTCCTCTTTTGGTCACCATATATCCTAGGAATTTTCCTGCTCCTACTCCAAAATGGCACTTAGCAGGATTCAGCTTCATATTATACTGATCCAGGATATCAAACGCTCCTTTAATATCCTGGAGGTGATCCTGAGCTTTCTTTGACTTTACCACCATATTGTCAATGTACACCTCCATGGTGTCCCCCAGTTTGTCTTTCAAACCAAAAGGCATAGCTGTATAACAATAAATACCTGTTGGTGTTATGAAGGCAGTATCCTCCTGGTCAGAAGGCTCCATTTGGATCTGTTGAAATCCTGAGGATGCATCCATGAAAGTCAGCATTTCATGCCCGGCGGTGGCATCTACCATTGCATCAATGTGGGGAAGAGGAAATGGGTCTTTAGGACAAGCTTTGTTCAAGTCTGTGTAATCTACACAGACTCTCCATTTCCCGTTTTTCTTCTGTACCACAACCACGTTTGCTAGCCACCTTGGGAACTTGACTTCTCTAATCATTTTGGACTTCAACAATCTTTCAACTTCCTCTTGAATAATCGTATTCCGCTCAGGAGCAAACTTCCTTCTTTTTTGTTGCACAGGCTTGAATGATTTATCAATTCCAAGCTTGTGAGTGATAATATCTTTGGATATGCCTGTCATATCCTCATGCTTCCATGCAAACGTTGACATCCTGCATTTTAAAAAGTTAATTAATTGTTCTTCAATATCCTGAGGGATATTGGTTCCCATGAGCACCGAAATATCGGGATTATCCTGGTCTAGGATAATTTTCTTCACATCCTGCTCCGGATCCTCCACGATATCCTGGGCCCGCGTCTTTAATTGCTATGCTGCACTAGGTTTGGTTGAGGATTTCATCGAGGATGAGTAACATTCTTTCGCCTCCTGCTGATCACTATCAACTTTAACAACTCCCCAAGGGGTAGGTATCTTGATGCATTGGTGATATGTTGATGGCACGGCCTTCATATCGTGAATCCACGGTCTTCCCAGTATAATGTTATAGCAGGATAGAGAGTCCATCACACAGAAACGTTGTATCGAGTTGACTCCTTCAACGTACACCGGCAACTTTATCTCTCCCACTGTGTTTCTAGCCTCTCCACTGAACCCAACAAGCACGGTAGACTTTGAAGTGATATCCATTGGAGATACATTCATTCTTTTAAGCGTCTCTAGTTGGATTATGTTGACGGAGCTGCCATTATCAACCAATATCCTGCGTACAAAATGGTTAGCCACATATAACGTTATTACCAGAGCATCATGGTGAGGATCCTGGACAGTATCCCTGTCATCAGCATCAAATGTGATCACTTTGTCAGTTGTGAGTGTAGTCATCCTGACAGGTTTGTCTCCCCTTTCGGCCTTAGCTTCTTTTGCATGTCTCTTTGCTGCCGAATACGAAGTCCCACAAATGTCGGATCCTCCCGAAATGAAGTTGATTATCTTGGCAGTATCCTGACCCTTATTCTTCTTTCTCCCTAAGAGATCCTTCAAATATCCCTTGCTTAGAAGATAGCTTATTTCTTTCCTTAGAGCGATGCAATCCTCAGTCATATGTCCGAAATCTTCGTGGAAAGCACACCATTTTGATTTGTCTTTCCAATCTGCTTTTTGTTGATTCTTTCGAGGCCATCTTGCCTTGTCCCCTAGACCCTGCATGGCATACATCAATTCAGGAATGTTAACAGAAAAGCAATATTCAGATAATTCAGGATACTCTTCAGGATCCTCATCTTCGACAGCATTCACTCTCTTGTTTTCATTTCTGCCATATGGCTTAGGCCGATATGACTTGAATGAGGATTCTGACTTCCTGTTAGTTGACTCATAAGTGTTGGATGAGTTCATCCTTTCTTGCATATTTCTGTCATCCTCCAACCGAATATATCTTAGGGCCCTGTTCCGAGCTTCATCCAAGTTCCTGCATGGGTTCATTACAAGGTCTTGATAAAATTGAGAATCCTTTTGCAGCCCCATCTTGAAAGCTTGCACAGCTGTTGCAACATCAAGATGAGGAATGTCTAGTGACTCCCGGCTGAACTTGTTCACATAATCCCTAAGGGATTCCTGAGGCCCTTGTGTTATCCTGTAGAGATCACTTGTTAATTTTTCAAAGCTTCTACTACAAGAAAACTGACTATTAAATAAATTTACTAAGTGAGCAAAAGATGTAATCGAATGTGGAGGAACATTCAAGAGCCATTTCAAAGCTGATCCTGTCAAGGTTGAACCAAAACCCTTGCACAAGCATGCTTCCTTGAGATCCGGAGGGATAGGGTTAATCTCCATCCTTTCCCTATACTGAGCAATATGCTCTTCAGGATCCGTTGTTCCGTCGTAAAGCTTCATGTTGGGGGTTTGGAACCTCTTTGGGATCTCAGCATCACAGATAGGATATGCAAAACGAGATATCTTGTGGCTGTCTTGAGACACTTCCGGGATTGGCTGGACCACCCCGGGTACACTTGATATCATGTCCTTCAACTTCTGAAGTTCCCTAGTAAGTGCTGATGTCACACCTGTATCCTGCAAAGATCCACTATTGTTAGTAGCATGAGTATTATTATTATTTGACACGTTACCCGTTGGAGGATTTTGCCCATATCCTGAAGCATATCCTGAGCTCCTTATGGTCGACATCCTGACCGAGGAGGGTATTTCAGGAGTATGATTCTGAGGAAGGCTGGGCACAATATTCCCCCTGTTATCCTCAGTATACACAGCCGAACTGAAGTTCAAAGTTCTAGGGTGTAATGGAGTGACAATATCCTCAGCAGATCTGCTCGAGCCGGACTTCAGGAGTTGTATTTCCCTTAAAAGCATTTGGTTCGTTTCCTGTTGCTACCTCATTTGTTCCTGCACACTTCCAAATAAGGTTAAAATTTCATCGTTAGAAGCTAAAACAGGAGCAGATTCCTGAATATTGCGGGTAGGGATAATATCCTGAGGCCGTGTAGAGGCTGGCATCCTTGGAGGAGGTGGTGGAAGCACCGAACCGGTAGTAGCAGAAGTCATAGCAGACACAGTAGAGGAACTCATGTTTGATCTTGAGGCCATTATGGACAATGTGGCAAAAAGTTTTGAAAATAGAAAACCGATTAGCGATTTGACAAAAAATTTTAGTAAAGAGAGCACCACTTGCCCCACGGTGGGCGCCAAATTGTTTTGGACAAAAATTACCGAAGCAATTTAGTGATCAAATTAGTAAAGTGAGGTAGTGTGCTGGAAAGTGTATAGAAAATATGCTTGTCGAGTTATTTAGAAAATCAGTATTCAGGATACGGCTCAGGATATTGAGCTGTATCTACGATCAAACAATGAGCAAACAATAAGCAAAAAGTAAAGGAAATGACACGAGATGTACGAGGAAAGCCCTTGATCAATTTAGATCGCCGGCATAAAACCTCGGGAGCTGACAATCGCAGCTGCCTTGTTCTTCTTATTGCTTTAAACTTCAGGATACAGTGCAGGATATAGACCAGATCGCTAAGTGTTACAATGCCTTTGTATGAAAGTAAGAATTGCTCGAGAGCAAGTGTTAGAGTGTAGCGAGTGTGATTGTGATGTCCTACCTGATCTGGTATACCCACCTATTTATAGTAATGAATTACAAACAATAATCCCTACAAATATGGGGTACTTCGAATATTCCATTATGAACGTTATTGACCGAGTAATACGGCTTCAACGTCTTCATTTGAACGACTTGGACCGAGTCTTCCGTGGAATGAGTCTTATGAACGTTGCCAGCTTCCAACCCACGTACCTGCACATAATCCATTAGTAATCCTGAGGATACCATTCAGGATATTACCAATATCCTGAACCAGCATCCCGGATGTAAACAGATACTACATAACCAAGATATAAACCAAGATATTTTCCAGGATATAGGGGTTTAGAATTTCACCCATAACAGTTAGATGCTGAAACTAGGTATTCTCATTTAGAAAAATTGATATTAGCTCTAGTCATGGCATCGACAAAGCTTAGACATTATTTTGAGACACATAGGATCCATGTTAAAACGAATTATCCTGTCAAAAATGTGCTTAGGAAACCAGAGATGTCAGGCAGGATGGCCAAGTGGTCAGTAAAGTTAAGTGCTTATGATTTAGTATATGAACCTAGAAATGCCATAAAGTCTCAGGCTTTAGCTGACTTTGTGGCTGATTTCAGTAGTGACATTCAGGACGAGGTAGACCTAGAAGTTCAACAGTTAGGAGAATCTTCAGGATCCTGGACGTTGTATACTGATGGTGCATCCAATATAAGAGGTGTAGGTTTAGGTATACTACTAAAATCGCCACAGGGGGACATATTACCCCAGGCTATTAGGTGTGAATTTCCTGCTACTAATAATGAGGCAGAATATGAAGCTGTAATTGCAGGATTAGAATTGGCTAAGAATATGAGTATCAAGAATTTGCAAGTATATGTTGACTCCTTGTTAATTACTAACCATTTTAATGGATCCTATGCAGTTAAGGGTGAGAAATTAATCGAATACCTCGATATTCTCAAAAAATTAGCAGGATATTTCGATGTTTTTACACTTGAACAGGTACCAAGAGAGGATAATGCTGAAGCAGATGCCTTAGCAAATCTGGGATCATCGATCAGGATACCAGAAGGAACCCAAATACCAATATTACATGTCTTGTATCCTGCAACGAATCCTCGGGATAAAGAAGTAGCGGGTATTCAAGATCCTGGAGCAGAGTATCCTGAAGAGGATCCTAAATCTTGGACGGCTCCAATCATGAGATATCTCAAGGAAGGACACATCCCCGAAAATGAAAATCCTAAGGCATTTAGGATGAAGGTATCACGATTCACTATTATAAATAATGTTTTATACAAGAAATCTCTTGCAGGACTGTATTTGAGGTGTTTGGAGGATCCTGAAGCCAAAGAAGTACTTCAGGATATACGTGAAGGGGATTGTGGTAACCATACTGGGGGCAGGTCATTATTCTCAAAAGTATTAAGGACAGGATATTATTGGCCGACAATGAGAAAAGATGCCGCAGAATATGCTCGAAGATGTGACGCATGTCAAAGACATAGTAACATATTACATCAGCCTGCTGAACCGCTGTATCCTATTGTTTCCCCTTGGCCGTTTATGAAGTGGGGTATGGATATAGTGGGAAAGCTTCCAAAATCTCCAGGAGGAAAGGTTTTCATGTTGGCAATGAAGGATTATTTCTCCAAGTGGGTTGAAGCAGAAGCATTTGTTCAAGTTAGAGATCAAGAAGTAGTATCCTTCATAAAGAGAAATATCCTGACCAGATTTGGAGTACCAGCCGAGATAATCTGTGACAATGGTTCTCAGTTTATAAGCAAGAGAACTACTGACTTTTGCAAAAGTTGGGGAATCAAAATGATAACATCTACTCCGGTACATCCTCAAGCGAATGGACAAGCAGAATCCTCAAACAAGATAATTGTCAATAACTTAAAGAAGAGGCTTGGAGCCAAAAAAGGAAGATGGGCAGAAGAATTACCCTTTGTTTTGTGGGCTGATAGGACAACGGTAAAGAATGCAACAGGCCAAACCCCATTTTCCTTGGTATTTGGAGCAGAAGCAATGATTCCAACGGAAATGGCAATACCTACTGCAAGATCTACCCTACGGGATCCTGAACAGAATCATGAAGCCTTGAGTCAGGATTTGGATACTATAGATGAAAAAAGGGATGCAGCAAGGCTAAGGATGGCAGCATATCAACAAAGAATATCCAGATCATATAACAAGAATATTAGGACCCAATACTAACTTAAGCATCGGAGGGGTGTTAGCCAAGCTAACACCCACCTTAGTTTAAGGATGTTTTGCAGTATATGCTCCAGGATGCTCACTCAAGATACTTCGGAAGATTAGAGGATTGGCCCCCTCTCTCACGTATAAGGGATCCCGATCCCTTCACAGGTTTAAAGGTATTCACCTTTCTTCCGAATTGGGTTTAAACACTCCGCCTGGAGCGCAAGTTATTCAGGGATAGTTCAAGGTGGCGGGACCAGTCCATGTAAAAGTGGCTGACAATTTCGTTACTGTTGGCTATATCCTGAATCCTAAAGGTATATGAGGATTGATCACCCTCTCTCACGAAAGGGTATTTTCATACTCTCTAAGGTTTAAAGGTTTTCACCTTTCTAAGTCTTGGAGTTTATACACTCCCGCCTGTAGCGCACGAAAATTTGGGATTTTCCCCAGGATACAAGGAATTTATCTCCAGTACATTCTTGGGTTTTACCCCTGTAACATGAAAAATTGTCTATACAATGGGAACTGATATCCAGAAGATTTCTAAGTATTTGAAGACGTTGTACACAGGGGACATTCCTACTAAAGCAATGGTGTAAAGCTAAAAGGATAAGGCTCAGAACTAATGCACTAAGTGTCTCAGACAGGGGACATCTTCATTTGAAAAGTTGCAAAGGGATTGAGGTTTGATAATAGGGTTATACCCTATTCCTGGTATGATCTTTCCTTTGTAAACATCGTTTAATTTTTTGATAATACTATGTTTGGTAAAAGGTTAAATATCCTGATATATTCTCAAAATATATTTTCAAAATACTTCTCAGAATATTTGATTAAAATATTTGAAACTAATACTAGTTTGAAACTTTGATCATTTAGGTATTATCAAAACAGGTTTTGGAAAAGTGGATTGTTTTTCACTCTTTAAAAAGCTTTCTACAAAGTTGAAGGAATGTTTAGAAGTTCTATCTAATAAAAAGTTTTTATAATATATCGCTGAGCATATTGATCAGGATATTTTCATAAGATAACAATACAAAATTTTACAAAGCTAAGAGTTACATTAAGTAATGCAAGGCAATAACAAATAAGTCAAAAGATAGTTATATTATTAACAAGTCAAAAGTTGTGCTTTTGGTTTCACCTTAAACCAAGGCCCATCCGCCAAAAGCACGATTAGTTTTTATCATACCTACGTAAGGGTTGAAGGTTTTATCTCAAAACGAAACCTGTCCACCTTCAACCGCTACGAAGTTCAAAACAGATTATACTAACCGATGACCAAGGGCTTCATCCTAAAACCTAGGACCCATCCACCTTTGGTCATCATATTGTTCTAATGCAGGAAATATAAATTGTTTGAAGACAGGAAAAGTAAGTTGTTTACACAACCACAACCATGAAATTTAAAAAAGTGGGCTCCGGCCTTGGCACGTATATCCATCATCGCCCACTTCGCCGCCTAAGAAGCGGCACCTTCTTGATCAGCAACCTCTTTCCCAGCATTCGCACCAGCATCAGCTTCAGGATTCTTCTCGGCATCATCACCAGCATTGGCCACTTCCTCTGCCGCCTTAGAAGGCTCTTCACCAGCATGCTTTGCAGGATGAGCAACGGGATGACCTCCGAGATCCTGTAGTTTCGCTTCCCAAGTCTTTATGTTCCAGGAGGGGCATTCGAAACCCAAATCCCTGGCCTCATAAGCCATCCTTATCCTGGCTTGGAGAAGAGAGACGACCACGGATGCTTTGAGACTGTCCCGATATGAACTCATATTCTGCTGATATTGGATAAGGGCGGCATCTAGTTTGGCTTGAGCATCTTCATTTGCTTTGTGGAGGGCAGCTTGATGTTCCTGGGCCATTGCCTTGTATTTGTCCTCATAATGTTGGGATTTGGCAGCTGCAATTGTTCCTTGATCGGCTATGGTGGCTTCAGCTTTTTCGAGCTTGATCTGCAGCATCTTATTAAGCCCACAGGCGTCTTCATACAAATGCATGAGACGTTCCAATCCCTGCAGTTAAAGATATAGGTATCGGCGTAAAATGGACAGGATAATGATTAACATGCGTGTTCAGGATATTGGAAAGGAATTTTTACCTGCTTGAGGAATGAAGTAGCTTCACTAAACCCATGATGCTCGAGAGAGAATGTTTCCGAGGCGGTTGGAGAATCCATTTCTTTCCTCTTTCGGGAACTAGATGCCCGGGTCCTGGATGCTGGAGGGGCTTTAGAAGCGGTAGTAGTCTTTGAAGTGATGGGCTTCGGTGTGGCAGATGGCTTCGGCTTAGGTTCTTGTTCGGCAGGCACAAGGCTGGAGTAACTATCCAACTCGTCAAGTTGGAAGCCTTCGAGTTTAATAACTGGCACTACATAAGGGAAGACGTTTTAAGCTTATTATACTTCTAAAAATAATAATCAGTTTAATATAAAGATAATTCCTGAAAATATGCTTACCAGACATGTTGGAGCTTGATCTTTGGCTTGAGCTTGTGAGTAGCAGGTTAAAGGTTCCTTCACCCTCTGGAAGCTTGTAGATCTCTTTTATTCTCACTTCCGATTCAGCACTAGGAGGAGCTCGTTCTTTAAAGTTTGCTGCAAGAAAAAAATAAACATATCAGGATGTTGGTTCAGGATGGAGGTTCGGGATATGATTGGGGATATTCCTAAAACCCTAAGTCCTACCAGAAGTCAACCATCTTTTAGGGAGGTCAAAACCCTTATCAATGGAGTCTCTTTTCACAAAAAAGAATTTTCTTGTCCACTTATCCTCGGTCTTGGTAGCCTTGAGGATGAGAGGATCTTTGGAAATAGAGAATAGAAGGAATCGGCTGGAACCATGAGATCTTAAACGATAAGCCTTTGGCAAATCTTCGATGCACAGGTCGGGCATATGGCGAGCCTTAATTTTTTCCAAGGTGACTAATATGCGCCAAACCATGGGCTTGATTTGGGCAAAGCTCAGACCAGTAAGTTTGAAGAAACGGGAAATAAAAGGTGAAAACGGGTATTGAAGTCCTATGGAGAAGGGGTAGGAAAAGAAGCAGACCCATTCGTCGGAACAAAAGTCCTATCGGACCTCTCGGTCGAACGGACGGAAGATTGTCCCGGCGGGAAAGGCACCGGAAGCTCGTAGGGCCGCGATGTCAGAATTATCGAAAGAACACACCTCTTTTGAAGGTTTCTGAAGCAGATTCTGTTTGTGGAAGGTGGAAACAGAGTCCGCCATTTGCGATCTGGTACGGGTCGCCATGGAAAATCACAATCGGAGAAAGGGAGATATAAACAAGGAAAATAGAAAGGATAGAGAGGAAAGTACCTGATATCCGGTTGAAGATAAGGGTAACCATAATGAGGAGTCCCTTGGTTAATATAGGCTGAATATAGGGGGTAAAGAGTAAATAACGCTTTGGAAGTTGCACCACTGTCATTTCAAGGGTCTAGTCGTATTGATTGCCTTAAGTTATGAGGTGAAACTTTTAAAATATATCCGTAGGATTGGTATACCAACCGATATATTTGGGGACAATTGTTATGGCTCATTTTCTAAGCATACATATCTTGAACTATATCCTGCTTTTAATTGTTTATCTGTGATCAGGATACTGGACGGGGATATTGCTAACATCCTGGGTGATATCCTGAGGTATATCGAATTAATCACGTGCAGGTTAAAGACTGGGACTTGCTAACGGTCAAATGGACTTCATCTCCTCAAGACTCGGGCGTATTTGTTAAAGGAGAGACGTTGAACCCGAAAGACCAGGTCTACAACGTTTGACTAAGGAATATTCGTTGGATCCCGGTTATGTAGGATAGTTAGTTACATTTGTTTTACTATAAATAGATGGGGGCGGATCAGATTAAGGCACTCAACTTACACATTTTCAAACACTTTCTCTCTAGCTCATTGCAAACACTACACACAACACTTGTATTCGAATTACATTGTAACACATAGTCGATCCGCACCACATCCTGCACTGTATCCTGATATTTGAAGCAATAGAAGAACAAGGCAGCTGCGATTGTCAGCTCCCGAGGTTTTATGCCGGCGATCTAGATTGATCAAGGGCTTTCCTCGTACATCACGTGTCAACCTTTACTTTTTTGCTCATTGTTTGATCATCGATACAGCTCTATATCCCGAGCCGTATCCTGAAACTGTTTTCATATCTAATTTGGTTAACACATTTTTCACACATAATTTTAGCACACTACCTCACTTAACTAATTTGATCACTTAATTGCTTAGGTAATTTTTGACCAAAACAGTAACCTTGGTGTTCCTGTACTAATTCCACCACTCCTTTGCTCGCCGGGTAGAATAACCCTGGCGTTCCTGTACTACTTCTACCAAAACTACGCTCACAGGATTTCTACAGAAGATTTAGCAAAACCGTGGGTATACTCGCATTTCCTTTTTCAATTTCACACTTTGGGTGCAATATGTTAACTTATAAACCTACACAGTTACACTTAGACTTTTATACAAAATGCACAAACAATCCAATACATGCATGCATACGTTATACTTGATACTTTAATCTGGGTTTGTTCGTTTTGTGTTGAACTTGTCACTAACTTCGTACGAGCCTACCCTTAACATGTATAGCGCTATAGGAGTGACGCACCGCCCATGAACGTGAGGTCATGTTAAGTCTTTTACTTGCTTTAAACATTGGGTTAACTTGTTTGTTCACATGCCAGTTTAACATTAATCTTGAATAGCTAACTTGCCATGTGGATTCGTTTAAACTTTTATTACTATGCTATGTATTAAAACTTGTATACTCGCCAATACGTTTGTATTGAACCATGTATTTTTAACATATTGTAGGAGGATGATGATGATACTAAAATTGGGCGTAGCGTCGATTCTTTAGATACACACTTAGAAATCTAAGATTACGTTATTGTACCAAGTTTTGTACTATGTTATGTTGTAATTTGTTTTGTTGTATTTGGAACATGTTGTATTGGAATTTCCTTGTATTGTAATTTGACAATTGTTATGCAATGAAATCGGTTTATCTAAATTTTATTGTCACTTTTAGTGTTATGTGTAATGAGCAATCTATTTCGTCTCACTCCGATGTTTTCGCCATCGGTTGGGGTGTGACAAAATACAGTATTGCCATCGCTTTAGCTTTTGGTAAATTACGATTTGACCCTAGCCTAAAATTACAATTTTGCCTACAATTAAAAACTACAATATTGTCATTGTTTTAATTTTTTTAAAGGTGTGTGGGGAATAGTGTCAGGCTGCTGCATGGCACTCCTCCATTGGCTTGGGTATGTTACGATTTTACCCCTAGTTTAAAATTACGAATTTGCCCCTGTTCAAAATTACGATTTTGCCCATGGTTCAAAATTATAGTATAGTCATCGCTTTAGTTTTTGACAAATTACGATTTTACCCTATTCAAAAATTACAATTGTGCCATCAGTTCAAAATTATAGTATTGCCATCGTATTAGTTTTTTTTTTCGCAAAACTATAGAAGTGTTTTGTTTTAATTGTTTGACTCAGTTTAATTTTTTATTCGTATTAAGGAGCTACCTAATACTCACTCATTAGTCCTGACAAATTACAGTTTTATCCCGAGCTTAAAATTACGGTCTTGCTATCGTTTTAGTTTTTTTTTACCAAAACTATAATAGTATTTTTTTTTAATTAGTTGAGAAATATTCGGCCTATCACCCCGCAACACGGACAGGACATCAACTGCTACGAATATACAAATGTTGGCGTTCTACACTGATCATTATACAATAGAAAAATGTTCCTCTTAGAAAAACGTTCATTTTGCGTCATTTTTTTATGATTAATACAATGACCAACTAAGGGAAAACATTTAGAAAGAATGTTATTTCTAAATAAAAAAAGACAACAATAACAATTTTATACTAAATTTATTGAATAGATTGACCACGGGCCGTTCATACCGGTTTCCCCTTTATCTATACCATGTACTTTTTATAAATTATAGTAAAATCTTTACAAATTAATAACTTTGATAAAATTAATAATTTGTCCAGTCCGAACTTGGGATCAATATAAAATTAAACCCCAATCGATATAATAACAAGATAATAACTTTTTTGAAATCCCAATGTATATATATTGGTCCCAACGAAACTATACATTTATAATTACTAAAAGATTCTAAATTCTAAGATTGTCTAGTAAAACATGAATTTATTTGTTTTTTGTTGAACTTCAAATCTATCTGGAGTTCATCTTTAAATCTCTTCATTGCACATAAGAGTTGGGACTTTGTCTTCTCGTATTACAACAAAAAATTGTGAATAGTTGTTGCCACTTGCAATGCATTTAAGAAATCTGTATTGAAACTTGTTTTGTAATTTATTTTTGTAGGATCGGTTTTCAACTCCGAAACGATTGCGTATAACATGTTCGACATGCGGAATCCGTGAACGTGTGTGGACCGAACACAAAAGCGTACTAAATCTGTGATTCGATAAAAGATCTGAAAAGTACAAAGTCACATGAATCACCTAGAACACTTTCTCTCTCTACTTTCTCTCTCTAAGCACCAAGCTCTCCAAATATCCAAATGAGCAATAGTTCTAAATGAGAACCCTAAGTTCTCTATTTATAGCCAAGGGGCTTAATGAGAGATCTCATTAATTACAGAAATGCCACCTTGCCTTTTCCCTAAATATTACAATAAAAAGTCTTGTTTCAATCCTTTTCAGCTACGACTCGTATTGACGGAGGCGATAGACATTTCTGCACTAACAGACTCCCCCTTGGATATTGCCGCAGTCAATCTCGTAACGTCTTGTCTTTCTCTCTTTCTGAGTCTTCTTGAAGCTTTATCATATCTTCAGAAACATAGACTACCTCTTGCTCGAACAGAATTCCTGTGGATCTGTCTTCAGCTTAAGCTCCCCCTTTCGTTAGACTCTTTTCTTCAGGCCACCCCTTTCGTCAAGCTTCCGTGCTTTTGGGATCGACACCTGGCTTTCCAGATACAAGCTCTTTCAAGATAGTTACCTGGCTCCTTGAATGCACGCTCCCCCTTGCGTTGAGCTCGTCTTCAGACTCCCCATTAGACTCGGCTATCGGGATCGTAATCTGGAATAACATCTGCAAATTCTCAAACATTTATAAGTAAAAAACATTTTGAACTACCAGGATTGAAAACCTGGCTCTCTTAGCTTATGCTAAAATATTTCAACAGTGAAGGCATTTTCGATTGACCAGAAATCATGAGCTGGCTTTTAAAAACTTTTAATCAAGATCCTGGCTCTAAATATAATAATATGAATATATCCAGGATTACTTGATTCTCTCCCCCTATTAACAATCATCATAGATTTGGCAGTATTAAGAATCCAACATCGAAAACTGTCTCTTTTCAACAGATTTTAACAAATTAAGCATCCAAAACCCTCACAGTTAATCATCCAAGTCCAAATTAATGACTTTGGAGATTTCACAAACCTTTTTGATTTTTGATTTTTTTTTTTTAAACTTCAAGTTTCAAATTAATGAACTTGCTTATTTTCAGAAACATGTTCAGCATACTTAGATTTTGAAACTCAGCTTTTAGACATCGGTTGTCGAAAATAAAGTGAAATCAAAATCTTTTTGTATTTTTCTGAAACATAAAGCAGTAAAGAAATATTTACAAACATATTTACAGACAATATTTTTGTTTGAGTTTGCATCAGAGGATCATATCAGTTTATGACAAATCACTAGTACCGTTGAGCTTTAAACACTTTAAGTTCTAAACGATTCACTTAGATTGTCAGTAAACAGATCCAATAAAATTTTCACACAAAGTTCAATTGATTCGAGATACAATATTAATGTTTTAAGGTCCTAAACTTATTCGCGTGTCCCACCTCAGAATATACTCCCGTATCAAAATTCCCTAGATTCAGTCTTACATGTGAGTATACCAATTTGATATCTGTACTCTGGGTTAGTGCAAGACCTTGAGAGCTCAGGTATGAACTTTCGTTCGATCAAAGAGATGAAGGCTCGACTTTGAGGTTTGTTCCCCTTGGGAATCTTCTTTACAACTGCACTTGATATATATCTTTCGATATTTTCTTAATTTTGATGCAGAGGGTAAGCTTTTAAAGCGCGAAAAGTATTATACGAGGTCTAGGCCATTGCTTCCGCAATATCAGAAGACCAGGTATAATACCCCAGATATCAAACAGTATAAAGACCTAGTATCTCATAATCAGGCAATCTCTCAAACAAGATTTCGGGGGTTACCCATATATCCGAGAGATGCTCCCCACGAGATAAGTAAGTATTTGATATTTAGGTTTATATCTCGAATTCAATCTACTAAGCGTGTAAAAACCTACTGGCATATGATCAGTGAGACCGTTTATCACATTTTTAATTTCCAATTCTTTAGCGTACTGTGATTGTCTACTGATATACTATCATTTCCTCTTTTTACACAAAAAACTCATTTTTGAATTTTATCATATGTTTGGCTTTTTCAAATTTTCAAATGTTTTTGGATTTTCTGATATTTTGTTACTCCCCCTAAAATTCAAAACATTTAAAGAAAATTTGATAAACCGATGTAGATAGCTTTGTCTTGCCATCCATTTTCTGCTTCACATGCACTGATTTGCAGAAAATATACCCCCATGATTTACAACACATTGATATTTTACAGTTTGAAAACCGTTTTTCAATCTTGTGAAATTAATCATGTTTGTTCCGTCGTGAGGGTTTCGGCATATTAACTCAACATATTTTTGAAAATTTTTTATTTTTGACAAAATTTTAAAAACAAACAAATTTTTGATTTTTCAAGTTTTTGACAAAATAAAAACATATTTTTGGTTTTTAAGTTTTTCACTTTTTAGGGTTTTAGAAATATGGTTTATTTATTTACAGAAATCAAACAAACTCCCTGTTCAACAGTCGCAGGGACCAGCTGTCGCAACCCCCGCCCCCTATCTGTCCCGGGAACGGGCGGCCGCGAACTCAGTTTTGGTGGTATCGGTACTTGTCATTATTTGGCAGCGGAAATTTTATCAGGACCGTAGTTAGGAAATATTTTATCAGAGTAAATACCACACTTTTATAATATTAAACATATTGGGATAAAACCTAAGTTTTCGTTACAAACTGATTTATAGAGATAATCTCCATTTTATTGAATAAAACATCTTCTTTTATTTAGGTAACTATTATAGCCACTTTTTCCAAGCCTTCAGTGCTGTCCAGCTGGCTGCTAGTTAGCTCTCACATTTTGTTACCTGAAACACGTTTAAAACTATTTTGTCAGTGAGAAATACTGGTGAGTGAATCCCAGTTTAATCAAGAAGAGTTTTATCAATTAACACAATATTGAGAGCGATTACAATGTTTACATCTACACAATTACTCATTCAGTACTGTCAATCCTGACTGGTGGGTCATATTACCCATTGGCTAATTCTTTGTCCAATGGTAACGTGTTCCACATTTTGTATACAAAACCCCAACATACCGGCAGTAATTGAAGATTACAAAGACTCAATCACTGCTTAATCACATTGTAAAATATTTAAGGTTTTGTAAAACAGTTTACAAAAAGGAG
Organism: Helianthus tuberosus; assembly: GCA_030545235.1. Classification (NCBI taxonomy): domain Eukaryota; kingdom Viridiplantae; phylum Streptophyta; class Magnoliopsida; order Asterales; family Asteraceae; genus Helianthus; species Helianthus tuberosus. The sequence goes on from CM060442.1 coordinate 166,707,314, forward strand.
ATTACTCACATTACTGTCTTAGGTTATCCTTTAGGATTTCCTAGTGATTATCTATAATTTACACAAATGCACACGTGTTAGTATAATAACCCATTATTTATATTAAGGATACCCTCCCCTAGATGACATTCCAACGACTACGTCGGGCAGAACCACGACAGCCGTTACGGAACCCTGGATCAATCGGGCAGCGTATCTACGTAACCAGGGTTATGATACTTACAACGGAGCAGAACTTCGTTAATTAGGGGGATATTATACCCGAGAATTATGCCTACTATTAAGAATTTCAAGAGAGAAAGTCGAGAGATGAACAAATTGACTGAAGGCCCGATGCCTGCTATTTATAGTGCCTGATTTTGGTTTCCGAAGCGGCCCGCGTAAGATGAGACCAAGGGCTACGCGGCCCGCGTAGTAGACTGGGTAGGCCCTAGCCTGGCCCAGTCATCGCACTAGCTCCGCCATGATGATGACACGTGGCAGCGCCGGGTGTCGCCTGATCTCATAGCTGTCGTGGCCCGCGTAAGCAGTAGTCAAAGGCTACGCGCCCCGCAAGAGACCCATAAAATTTGTTTTTATTTAATTTTCAATAAAATAGAGGTATTCGGGGCCCGTTTACGTATACGGGGTGTATTTAGGAGCGTTAAGGGTCACTTTAAAGGTTCCGGGAGAGCTGCTATATCTGTGGAGGTAATGAAATACATGACTTTAAATTTTATGTTAGATTTGTTGTCATATCTTGTTGCCTACCTATGTTTAGTTATCTTTAAACATGTATACATATATAAGTGTATTTTTAAGACATATAAGGATACTTTAACTAGATTAGGGGTGTCAGAAATATTTTGGAAGGTTGTTATATCCTCCCCACCTTGTTTTAGAGCTCGTCCTGGAGATCTACTGGAACAAGTGTGGATATTTCTTTTGCATTTCTGATTCAAGCTCCCATGTGTATTCTGATCCTCTTTTGGAGTCCTATTTTACTTTGAGCAGAACTAATCTCTTGTGTTTAAGATTCTTGACTTTTCTGTCTTCAATCTGTAGAGGTCTTTCTACAAATTTAAGTTGTTCATTTACCTCTATATCCTTAAGATGTACTATCAGTGATTCATCAGCTAAGCATTTCTTGAGATTAGATACATGAAATACATCATGTATTCCTGCCATTTCCTCTGGCAGTTGTAGCTGATAGGCTACAGGTCCTATTCTTCTAATAATCTCAAAAGGTCCAACATACCTGGGACTTAGCTTTCCCCTTTTGATGAATCTTACCACTCCTTTCCAAGGAGAGACTTTTAATAACACTTTATCTCCTACTTGAAATTACAATGGCTTTCGTCTGTTATCAGCATAACTCTTCTGTTGATCACGTGCTGCTTTCAGTCGTTCCTTGACTTGAATGATTTTGTCTGTTGTTTCTTGTACTATCTCAGGTACAGATAGTTGCTTTTCTCCAATTTCTGCCCAACAGACTAGCGTTCGGCACTTTCGTTCATAAAGTGCTTCGAATGGTGCAGCATTGATACTTGTGTGATAACTGTTATTGTAAGAAAATTTGATTAGTGGTAAGTGATTGTCCCAATTACCTTCGAAATCAATTACACAAGCTCTAAGCATATCTTCCATTGTCTGAATTGTCCTTTCGCTTTGTCCGTCCGTTTGAGGATGATAAGTTGTGCTTAGAATCAACTTGGTTCCCATTGCTTTTTGGAAACTTGTCCAAAAATGAGAGGTAAAACAACTATCTCTATCAGAAACAATTGATAAAGGAATTCCATGTAAAGAAACTATTTCATTTACATACAATTTGGCTAATTGTTCCATACTGAAAGTTTCCTTCATTGGTATGAAATGAGCTGACTTAGTTAGTCTGTCTACAATCACCCAGATTGTATCATTACCTTTTCTTGTTTTGGGTAATTTAGTAACAAAATCCATTGTTGTTAATTCCCATTTCCACACTGGCATTTCTAACTGTTGCAACAGTCCTGAGGGTTTCTGATGTTCAGCTTTGACTTGTGAACAAGTTAAAAACTTTGCAACATATGCTGCTATATCCTTTTTCATTCCTATCCACCAAAATTTCTTTATTAAGTCCTGATACATTTTGTCACTTCCAGGAGGCATCGTATACTTAGACTTATGGGCTTCTTCTAATATACGGTGGCGTAGGTTTCGTAATTTAGGTATCCACATCCTTTTCTTATGGAATCTCCAAATTCCATTTATTCCTTGTTCTAATTCCTTAATCATTCCTTTCAATTTCTCAGTATCATCCTTGATTACTGATTCTTGTGCCTTTTTAATTTGTTCATTTAAATCTACTTGTAGATTTAATTTAAGTGAACGTACTCTTTTTGGCTTTTCATGATACTTTCGACTTAAAGCATTAACAACTACATTTACCTTTCCTACATACTACTGGATATCACAATCATAATCATAATCATAATCACTAAGCATCTCCATCCAGCGTCTCTGTCTCATATTCAATTCCTTTTTGCCCGAAAACATACCTTAAACTCTTATGATCGGTGAAAACGGTAAATTTACTACCATAAAGGTAATGTATGCAAATTTTCAAGGCAAAAATTATGGCTCCTAATTCTAGATCATGGGTTGAATAATTCTCTTCATGATTCTTAAGTTGTCTGGATGCATATGTTATAACCTTTTGACGTTGCATCAACACACATCCATAACCTAACTTAGAAGCGTCACAATAGACTACAAAATCTTCAGTTCCTTCTGGTAACGCTAGTATGGGTGCATTGGTTAATCTTTGCTTAAGAATTCTAAAGGCTTCTTCTTGTTTCGATCCCCATTCAAACTTAACAGATTTACATGTTAGCTTAGTTAAGGGAATGGCTATTCTAGAAAAATCTCGAATAAATCTTCTATAATAACCGGCCAGTCCTAAGAAACCTCTAACCTTAGTTGGTGACTCAGGGGTTTTCCATTTGGTAATTGCCTCGATCTTAGTGGGATCTACATGAATTCCTTCATGATTGACTAAGTGTCCAAGAAACTGTACCTGTTCTAACCAAAACTCACACTTCGAAAACTTTGCATAAATCTTTTCTTTCCTTAATAAAATTAGAAGTGCGTATGAATGCTTAGCATGTTCCTCTTTACTCTTAGAGTAAATCAGAATATCATCTATAAAGACAATTATGAATTTATCCAAATATGGCTTACATATTCGGTTCATCATGTCCATAAATGCAGCTGGGGCATTGGTTAAACCAAATGGCATGACAGTAAATTCATAATGGCCATACCTTGTTCTAAAAGCGGTCTTAGGAATGTCCTCTTCCTGTACCTTTAATTGCTGATATCCTGACCTTAAATCGATTTTTGAGAAAAATCGTGCTGCTTGTAACTGATCGAACAGATCATCGATTCTTGGTAATGGATACCGATTCTTAATCGTGACCTTGTTCAATTCACGGTAGTCAATGCACATACGCATTGATCCGTCCTTTTTAACAAATAGGATTGGCGCTCCCGATGGCGATGAACTTGGCTATATGAATCCTTTCTCCAACAATTCATCTAGCTGTTTCTTCAGTTCCTGCATTTCTGCGGGTGCCAAACGGTAAGGTGCTTTGGCAATTGGGTGCTGTTCCGGGTATCAAATGGATTCTAAATTCGACTTCTCAGTCTGGAGGTTGTCCTGGAAATTCTCGGGAAATACATCTACAAACAGGGATACTACTGGAATATCCTTCAATTCTTTCCCTTTAGTGTTAGTGATTACAGAAATCAAATACACTAATGACCTTTTTCTTATATAACTTGTTGTTTTCATCACAGAGATGAATTTTGTGGATCTAGAGGGTTTATTTCCTTTAATTGTGATCTTTTCACCTTTTGGTGAATTTACTTGGATTGACTTTTGATTACTTTAAATACTGCCTTTATTGGCTATTAACCAATCCATTCCTAACACGACATCAAATCCTGCCAGATTCATTGGGTAAAGGTTTGCAATAAATTTCTGATTTAGAATTTCTATTCTTGCTCCCTACAAGATATCAGAAATCTTAATAGTTTCCCCATTTGATGTCTCTACTAGACATTCTTGTGGGAGTTTAGTTAATGGTTGATTGAGAATTTTGCAAAATGAAGTATTAATAAAACTTTGGTTTGCACCAGAGTCAAATAATACTTTAGCAAAAACATCATTAACTAAAAACGTACCGGCGATCACATCTGGGATCATCTTTGCTTCTTCTGCAATTAGAACAAATGCTCTAGCATTTTTAGTGTTCTTGTTGTTCGTAGCTGGAGCTAATTTCGGACAGTTTGGCTTGATGTGGCCTTCTTCTCCGCAGTTGTAGCATATCATGTTGTTATTTTTCTTCCTGCAGTCTTCCTCCTTATGTCCAGAAATTTTGCAGAAGTTACAGTATATGGAGCATCTTCCAGAATGCTTCCTTTTGCAATACTTGCAATAGGGTGTAGAGGTAGAACCTACAATTCTTCCTCGGTTAGAATTTCCAGAACGAAATTCTTGGGTAAGCTTCTGGGTTAAGTTCCTCCTCTCATCCTCTTCCCGTGTGCGCACTAACTCATCTGTCAAGGTATTTGCTAGTTCTACAGCTTCTTCTATGGTTTGAGGTCTAGCTGCCTTGACTACATGTCTAATATCTCCAATTAATCCCCAGATATAATGGGAGATTAATACTGGTTCAGGTGATGCAAGGGTTGGCACTATTCTAGCATATTCAAAGAATAACGTAGTGTACCCCTTACTATCTACTCCAGTCATCCTGAGATTTAGAAATTTATTTGCTATCAGTTCCTTTTCATTGGGAGGGTAGAATTTCCTTTCTACCATGTTTTTAAATTCCTCCCATTCCATATTATAAACCCTATCCCTTCCCCTAGACTGAAGGATAGTGTTCCACTATTCTAAAGCTGAATTCTTAAACAGATTAGAAGCAAACATTATCTAATCCTCTTCCGCACACTTGCTTATTCTTAAGACTGCTTCAGTCTTTTCTATCCAGCGTAGAACTGCAACAGCCCCTTCATTGCCCGAGAATTCCATTGGTTTACAAGACCAGAATTCTTTATAATAACAACCATAAGGCATGGTTCTTCTTCTTTTGGGAATGGGCACTTGAAGTATAGGTCCATTGTTCAAGCTGTTTTCAGGTTCAGTTGGTTGCTTACTGCTATGCTTACTTTTATTATCAGCTTCCCTAACCGTTTGAATAATATATGGCATCGCATCTATTATTCCTTGTGCCACTATGTGTTGGATGGCACTGTTGTCCACTTGGTTTCCATTATTGTTGTTGTTTGGATTTTCGTTACCCGGGTTATTGTTACTCTGGTTATCGTTATTCTGGTTTTCCGGGTTATTATCCGGATTCTCTTGATTCACTTGGTCAGCCATCTGAATTTTAAACATTTACCACATATTAATATCACAAGATAATATCTTAATATGATTAATCACATGACACGCATTTTGATCAAAAGCGTCTATCATTGCGACTTACTCTTTTCTTATAATATGCATCTACTACAAACCAGAACTGAATTTAAAATTACAATACTACTATGCATCACTAACCACGAAATGGTCTATACTACGATATTTTTTTTCATACACACCTATTATATATATTATTATATTATTATTATGCTTACTACCTCCACCATCAACTTCACGGATATGGATTCATCCAGAAATCCATATGACGCTCGTCGTACTTCCAGACGAGTCGTTCTCCTACCTACCTCATCCTTTCACTACTTTCTAAAATTTCTTCTCTGAAAGTTCAGAGCTCTTGCACATTTTCTGCACTCATTGGGGGTGCAGGTGCTGGTACTGGTACTGGATCTGCGTACTGTGGCATGGGTTCTTCCTGAGGATACGGATTCTCTAAGATCTCCCTAATGTATTCATCGTTATTGTAGTAGGGATCTAGAGGGTCCAGACCTAGGTAAGCTGCTAGGTTTGGCATGGGTAGGTCTGTTAGGTGGTAGCGTTGCACATAATCCCTATGATTATCAAACCACGGATCGTAGTCTGGGTCTAAAGGATTGGGTGCCGGTACCCTAGGTATCTCCTCTGGATTGAAATCATGCATTTCTACTTGATTTTCTGGGTTGTTTTCTATTTCCATTGGCTGATCGGGAAGTAGTGGTAATGGTTGGGGTGCTACTAGTTGTTCCAGATTTGGGTCGGCATCTGTGGTTGCTAAAATATGGAAGTTTTCTAAACTCCTATTAAGCATGTCTTGGGTGTGGGCATCGGTTTCTCTTTTAGCTGTTGCTAGCACTCGTTGCTCTTGTAACTTTTTCATTCTCTTCCTACGATCGTGTGCTCCCTTACTGAACCATCCTCTCTTTTCTGAGGGAATGGCTCTTCAGACTGAGCCTTAAATACAAATATTCCTTCTTCATCATCAGCTGAATACCCTGAGAGGGCAGGCTGTGAAGAGGTGCCTTCGCTTCTAGGTGAGCTGGACAACTGACGATACGCGTCGGATGGTCCTTGATCACTCATATTGTAAACTAACAAATAGTCAAATAACACATAACAATAAAATACAGATATGCACGTATTTTCGTAATTTATTTCCTAACACTTTAAATAATATCTTGGTGTCAGCAGAACACTTCGTGGCTGAATCAGTGGCTTAGCTCTGATACCACCTTCTGTCGCAACCCCCGCCCCCTATCTGTCCCGGGAACGGGCGGCCGCGAACTCAGTTTTGGTGGTATCGGTACTTGTCATTATTTGGCAGCGGAAATTTCATCAGGGCCGTGGTTAGGAAATATTTTATCAGAGTAAATACCACACTTTTATAATATTAAACATATTGGGATAAAACCCAAGTTTTCGTTACAAACTGATTTATAGAGATAATCTCCATTTTATTGAATAAAACATCTTCTTTTATTTAGGTAACTTTTATAGCCACTTTTTCCAAGCCTTCAGTGCTATCCGGCTGGCTTCTAGTTGGCTCTCACATTTTGTTACCTGGAACGCGTTTAAAAATATTTTGTTAGTGGGAAATACTGGTGAGTGAATCCCAGTTTAATCAAGAAGAGTTTTATCAATTAACATAGTATTGAGAGCGATTACAATGTTTACATCTACACAATTACTCATTCAGTACTGTCAATCCTGACTGGTGGGTCATATTACCCATTGGCTAACTCTTTGTCCAATGGTAACGTGTTCCACATTTTGTATACAAAACCCCAACATACCGGCAGTAATTGAAGATTACAAAGACTCAATCACTGCTTAATCACATTGTAAAATATTTAAGGTTTTGTAAAACAGTTTACCAAAAGGAGATTACTCTCATTGCTGTCTTAGTTTATCCTTTAGGGTTTCTAGGTGATTATCTATAATTTACACAAATGCACACGTGTTAGTATAATAACCCATTATTTATATTAAGGATACCCTCCCCAAGAAGGCATTCCAACGACTACGTCAGGCAGAACCACGACAGCCGTTACGGAACCCTGGATCAATTGGGCAGCGTATCTAATACGTAATCGGGGTTATGATACTTACAACGGAGCAGAACTTCGTTAATTAGGGGGATATTATACCCGAGAATTATGCCTACTATTAAGAATTTCGAGAGAGAAAGTCGAGAGATGAACGAATTGACTGAAGGCCCGATGCCAGCTATTTATAGTGCCTGATTTTGGTTTCCTCGCGGCCCGCGTAAGATGAGACCAAGGGCTACGCGGCCCGCGTATTAGACTGGGTAGGCCCTAGCCTGGCCCAGTCATCGCACTAGCTCCGCCACGATGATGACATGTGGCAGCACCGGGTGTCGCCTAATCTCATAGCTGTCGCGGCCCACGTAAGCAGTAGTCAAAGGCTACACGCCCCGCGATAGACCCATAAAATTTGTTTTTATTTAATTTTTAATAAAATAGAGGTATTTGGGACCCGTTGACGTATACATGGTGTATTTAGGAGTGTTTAGGGTAACTTTAAAGGTTCTAGGAGAGCTGCTATATCTGTGGAGGTAATGAAATACATGACTTTAAATTTTATGTTAGATTTGTTGTCATATCTAGTTGCCTACCTATGTTTAGTTATCTTTAAACATGTATACATATATAAGTGTATTTTTAAGACATATAAGGATACTTTAACTAGATTAGGGGTGTCAGAAATATTTTGGAGGGTTGTTATACCAACAGCCTTCTCCTCCCGTTGTGCCATGCTGCTCCCATTTCCATTCTCACAGTCTTCAATTTTCTTAAGCACCTGCACATTTAACTATTGAATTATTTGAACAATTTAGCCCAAGTCTGTTTGACCTTAGGCATTTCAACACAAAATGCATGGTGTAACTTCGGAAAATCTTTGTCATTTTGTACAAAGACTTTGTCAATTTTGACTTCAACCTTTTCATCATTTACCGAAGTGATTTGTTTCTTAACAGACCATGTTTGACCTTTTGGAGTACCTCTTTTGTAAAAATGTGAATCTTTTTTAACATTTTGATTCTGAACAACAGTTGGTTTCCAAAACTGTTGTGGTTTTGTTGCATCGACATTTGTTCTAAATTTGGGTGTGTGAAAATTCCAGGTCTGTCTAGAATCAAACCTATTTGAATTTGATTTCCATGTTTGATTCGAAGCAAACTTGTTTGTGTTGTATCTCCAAGTTTGTCTTGAATCAAATCTGGTTAACCTTTGTTTCACATCCTCAGATTTATGTTTATTAACATCAAACTTCTTTTTGTCAACATCAACAGGTTTCGAATTTGGACACTTGCGTGCAAGATGTCCAGTTTGATCACATTTAAAGCATGTTCTCATGGACACATCTTTGACCTGTTGTTGTTGATTTTTCTGAGCATAGAACTCTTCATTAGACTGTCGTCTAAATTGGAGTTCTTTCTCTTCTTCGGAACTTGTCCCATGAACAAAGTTCGTCTTTTTCTGATAATTTGATTTTTCATTTTTATTCCAACTTTGTTTCTTCTTATAACCCAACCCAGCCTTCATGTTTTTCTTCTTGAAACCAGGTTTGTTATAAAATATTTTGTGACCTTTTCCAGCAAACTTTGGAATTTCAGATTTTTCAATTTCAACCATTTTGAAAACTTTACCAATCTTTTCTGAAATCACATTCTGAATCAGGAATACAATATCTAAGAATAATTTGTCCGATCCAATCATGGTATAAACCAATCCTTTTGAATCATCATTCGCATTTTTCTCAGATTTTGAGTTTTTCAGATATTCTTCATGAAAACTACCTTCATTTTCATCCTGTGATTTAGATTTACCTGTTTCAACCGACTCTTCTTTCAACACACTTTCAACGACCTTACCTACCACCTCTGAATCACTTGAATCATCAGATTTGGAATAGGTTACGTCAATGCTATCAGGCAATTGATCGACCATGTTGAAAGCTTTTTCGACTTTCTCATCATCATAAAATGCAAACTTTTCCGGTGGAGGAACTTGATGATACTCAGAACCAATACCCTTTTTGTTTTTCTCAGAATCATCATTACCCGATTTTATGTTGAAAATTCTTTCAAGCACATATGATGACGCATGATAGCTTTTTAACTTGTTGTTATCCTGTTCTAAATCAGCTATTTGATGCTTCAACTTAGCAACATCCTCAATATAAGAATTAACAACTTGTTGCTTTATTGAATATTGTCTCTTTAGTGTATCAGTTGTTTCATAACAGTATTTCAATCTAGATTGAACAAGTTTCATTTGACTCTGCACATCTTCATATGATTGTTTTGTAATGTGGTAAGCCAATTTTATTGAATCATACTCCTTTTTCATTTCCTGACATGCATTTTCTTTTTGAACACATTCTTCTGTCATTTTCGAAACCTTTTCTTTCAAAATTTCATTTTCTTTTTCTAAACTCTTGCACTTTTGTGTTAGTTTTTCATCATTTTCTTTTAAAACCTTTTCATTTTCTAACATTTCTTTGCATTTATTTTTGAAAACTTCTTCGATTTTATTAAATTCTAGATTTCTTGTTCTGAACTTTTCATCTTTTTCAGTACAAGCACTGCATGTATCCATACATTTCTTGCACTGTTCAATTGTTTTCATTTAAGCTTTCAGAATCAGATTTTACCTTAGTGATTAGCACCTCGGCTTTCTCTGCTATTTCTATCTGATCAGCATCTTTCTTTTTCTCATCACCAGCATCAACATCATCACCAACATCTAAACTCTCAGTCTCTTCAACCAAATTTTCTATCTTCACTTCTTCTTCTTCTTCTTTCTTCTTCGTCTCTTCTTCAACCTGCTGTTCTTCAGTAACAGCTTCTTTTTCAACAACTTTTTCCTCTACCTTCTCTTCCTCAGCTACCTTTTTCAAATCAGTTACCAACTCATCAACATTCTTCTTCATTCTTTCTTCATCCCTCTTTTTCAAACTCGCGGTCATCACGTCACGGATTATCTTGTCAAGTCTTTTCAGATAAGTTTTATCTTTCGCAACATTTGAATAATATTCGCCGGACAGAGGAATTACTGCAAGAACATCATTGAAAACCACATCTTTTCTGTGAACGACAGGATCACCATTTTAATTGACATAGCAATCTCTCTTCTTGTCGTATCTTCCACAGTACTTTGCATCTTCGTATTCTTCGTGCATTTTCTCAATTCTGCAACCAGCAAAGAATCTTTCTCTTTCGGTTTTCTCTTTCAGTATTTCTTCTTGAGATTTCTCCTTGATTTCAGCAACCAAAGCATGATGATTATATGCATCCTCTTTTGTTCTAACTTTGAATTGATAATCAACACGATCTTCTTCTGGAAGAAACTCTCCCTAATCAAACCCTTCGTCATCTTGTATCACCGCACAAGCTCTTGACTTTTCTTTCGTAGCATTTTTAATCTGTTTCAGGTTTGGCAACTCTTTTTTACTACGGTGGTAAATTTCTTTCTGATAATAATCATCTTTGAACGGATTTTCATTTTCATCAACTGCAGAATTGGTACATTATCTCTTGAAATGACCTTTCTGCTTACACTTGAAGTAAGTCACCTTGGATTTATCAAATCCCAGCTTTGTTGATGGGCCACGATTGACTGTTTACCGGTAATCTCCATGTATCTCTGAGCTCTTCGAATACAGCTTGCTAAACACCAACGTATGTCAATGAGTTCCATTTCTTCCGGATCGATCTGGTTGTAGTCTTCTTTGGTTAACTCAGAATTTCCTATTTTGCCAGCTACTAGACCTTCATATGATTCCAGAATAGATGCGAGAAAGCTCATTTGCTGCTTAGCAGATTTGATGCTCATTGCTGGATAATTCTTTAACTTCATAGCAATGTTGCAAAGAACTTCTTCTGATTCTTCAGGATTTTCTTTTACAGAAGATGAATGATATCCTGTATTGTAGCTTGATGAGCTTTCATGTGAATCCTTCGTCTTTTCAACACTAAATGCTGTCTTTGGTGATTCACCAGCTGTCACCGAAGGTATGCTACCTTTGTAATAAAGACCAACATTCTGTTGATATGAAGAACTGTTCATCTTGCTCTATTTCTGCAATTCAAGCTCATGAGTTTCAATCTTTTCAATTAACACATCGAGAGTAATTGTTTCATACAAAGCATCATTTTTCAGAATAAACACGAACGTTTGCCACTGATCAGCTCGTGGTAACGCTTCTATGATTTTATCAATAATTTCCTCTCGTGTTTTAACAATATTAAATCTATCAAGCTGAATTTTTAAATGGCAAAAACATTCAATCATTTGCCTCACTGTCTCTCCCTTTAAACTATCAAACAAATTAAACTCTTTTTTTAGTAAAGCAATTTTATTCTTTTTAATTTGTTTGCCACCCTCATCTTTAACCCTTAACGTTTCCCAAACCGATTTTGATGACCCATCATGGTTTAACAATGAAAATATATCATCTCAAATAGATTGTTGAATCAAAGCTATCATCTTTTGCTCATATGAGAATTTTCGTTTGTCTTCATCTGAAAGATCATTGAGATGTATCACTTCATGCTTGTCATTGATCGGTCAACTGTATCCAAACTCTAAGCAGAACCAGCTCTCGTGAGCATATGCCTTGGTCCAGTTCAGGAATCTTTCTTTCCACCAAGTATAATCTTCTATATTCTCAAGTTTAGGTGGTTTCGAATAGGTTTCATATAAGTTATCATGTTTTATCTTATCATTGATTATTTTTGTTATTGATTTTGGTGTGACGGTTGATGTTTCGAAAGATTCTGATGTGAATGCTTTGTAGAACGTGTTGTAGAACTCTTCAGCCATGATGTTATCTCCTCGAATCACCTAGAATATGCACAAACACACAAACAATCAGTTAAAAAAAACAATCAATCAACTAGATCAAATGAATATCTGATTAAGTGAAGTCAATGAGGGTCAACAAAATAACAAAAATCTGATAACAATGGATGCGATTGATGATCCAATCGAGTGACATGTTATCCGATCGAGTGGAGTGCTACCCGATCGGGTGAGAGGCTGTCCGATCGGGTGAGAGGTTGTCCGATCAGGTGAGAGGCTGTCCGATCGAGTGAGATGTCGCCCGATCGAGTGATGATCCGACAATTTAACCAAGCAAATAAAGAATTTAGGATCGGATGGCAATCCGTACGGATTGCCGTTCGATGATTTGCACAACAAGTGAATATGTGAAAGAGTGACGGGGATCGGATGATGATCCGATCGAGTCACCACTCAAAGATTGTGTTACAATATAATCACATGCAATATTAGATCAAAACGTTTAATGTTTACCACTTGTAGGATCAGTTTTCAACTCCGAAATGATTGCGTATAACACGTTCGACGTGCGGAATCCGTGAACGTGAGTGGACCGAACACAAAAGCGTACTAAATCTGTGATTCGATAAAAGATCTGAAAAGTACAAAGTCACGTGAATCACCTAGAGCACTTTCTCTCTCTAAGCACCAAGCTCTCCAATCTCCAAAATGAGCAAAAGTTCTAAATTAAACCCTTAAAGCTTCTATTTATAGGCCAAGGCAATAAAGAGTGTTTCCTTATTTACAATTATGCCACCTTGCCTTTTCTAACTAGATATTACAATATAAGACTTGTTTTCTTCAGTTTCTTGCTACGGACTGAATTGACGGAGGCGATAGACATAAATGCACCAACAAACTCCCCCTTGGATATTGTCGCAGTCAATCTCGTAGCGTCTTGTCTTTCTCTCTCTAAGTCTTCTTGAAAGTTTGAGGTATTCAGCAAACACAGACTTCCTCTTTCTTGAACAGTATCCCCGTGGATCTGTCTTCAGCTTCAACTCCCCCTTTCATTAAACTCTTTCTTCAGGCTCCCCCTTTCGTCAAGCTTCCATGATTTTGGGATCAAAACTTGGCTTTCCGGATACAAGCTCCTCCAGGATAGTTACCTGGCTCCTTAAATGCACGCTCCCCTTGCGTTGAGCTCGTCTTCAGACTCCCCCTTAGACTCGACTGTCACCCTCACGGCTGAACAAACATGATTAATTACACAAGATTGAAAAACGGTTTTCAAACTGTAAAATATCAATGTGTTGTAAATCATGGGGGTAGTTTATGCTTCACATGTTATATTTTCTGCAAACAGAGCATGAGATGCAGAAAGTTGATGGCGAGACAAAGCTATCTACATCGGTTATCAAATTTTCTTTAAAATGTTTTGAATTTTAGGGGGAATAAAAATTTCACTGTCATATGTTGAAATTCCGACATTTTTGAAATTCGTGACACTGCAACAGTATTCGGGTAGTTTCGACTTCAGATTGTCAGGGGGAATGTGAATCTAATCGTGGGTGAAAGCTTCCGAGATCAAGATGATCCCAGGTGTTGATATATGATCGTGGACGAAAGCATCAGAGATCTGAGAGTGATCGTGGATGATAGCTTCTGAGATCTAGATTATCCGAGGAGATGAATCTGATTGTGGACGAATTCTTCGGAGATCTGATTACATTACCAGATGATTTGTTTTCTGATGAAGATTTGCTGATTGTGGAGAATACCGTTTACACGGATCTGTCATTCTTAAGGTGCGTTAACGTGGATCACGGTAAACGGGATATCAGATCTTCAGGGGGAATCCTGGATTTGAAGTTAACCAGTGGGGTATTTGAAGTTTTTATCATTTGCCGGTTGAGTTTTTGTACAAACTTAGATCGAGCAAGCGGAATGCGAGATCGTGGAGCTGACATGATATATCAAAAACTGAGCTTGGATGCGATTAAAGTTGAAACAGAGGATGCTGCATTAATTAGTTTCAAGTTGGTGATTGCTCGTGAAGGTTGCAGTTTAGCAAATTAGAGGAGAGTCGTAAACTGTGCAAAAGACCTAAAAATTCATTCCAGGGGGAATTCGTGCTTTACTTTGACAAAAGCAAACCCGAATCATCAATCGAGGGGGAATTTGGATAGTCAGATTTCAAGATACCTGATTGAAGTTGCAGAAAAGTTGAAGATTACAGAATATTCAAAGACAGCTCAATATTCTCAAAGTTTTAAAGACGATTCGACAGTGACATCCGATGGGGAATCTGTTAGTGCATATTTCGTACGTCTGCCACTGTGCGAATAGTTAGATAGAGCGTGTGTTAAATATTGTATAGAATACGAGAAAGTTGGACACAGTTCTTTATTGTAAAGGTCCATCCGATCGGATGACCATCCGGTCGGATGACCATCCAATCGGATGACAATCCGGACGGATGGACACATGTGTAGATGTCTATAAATAGGGACCTTGGGGTTCCATTTGGACAAGCTTTTGGTTCCCAGAGGGGACATGCTATCCAACTGGTCTCGCGATCGCCTCTGTCAATATGAGTCGTAGCTGAAAAGGATTGAAACAAGACTTTTTATTGTAATATTTAGGGAAAAGACAAGGTGGCATTCCTGAAATTAATGAGATCTCTCATTAAGCCCCTTGGCTATAAATAGAGAACTTAGGGTTCTCATTTAGAACTTTTGCTCATTTGGATCTTTGGAGAGCTTGGTTCTTAGAGAGAGAAAGTAGAGAGAGAAAGTGTTCTAGGTGATTCACGTGACTTTGTACTTTTCAGATCTTTTATCGAATCACAGATTTAGTACGCTTTTGTGTTCGGTCCACGCACGTTCACGGATTCCACACGTCGAACATGTTATACGCAATCGTTTCGGAGTTGAAAATCGGTCCTACAAGTGGTATCAGAGCTACGGTACCGATTTAATCGATCTAACAGTCAGTTAAATCACCCAAAGCTCATCAATTTTGGGTTAAACGGGAGTTTTGACGTTAAACAGAGAAAATCATCAAAATAAAGGTCGATTCACGGATGGATATTGGAATTGAACACATCAATCTGTGAGGAATTGACTCGCGAACAATCCTGTGAAGTTTCATCACGAAATTCACACAAATAAAGGTTCTGGATCGAAAAAACGTGATTTGGAGTGTTCTTGGGCTGTTAGAAGATTTCCAATCGGATGGCAATCCGATCAGATGGAAATCCGATCGGATGACCATCCGATCCACATCACTATCTTTTTGAAGGATTATTGAAGCTTTCAATCGGATGACAATCCGATCCATGTCAATATGGGGTGTTGGAAAGATCAATGGTTTTCAACGAACGACAATCCGATCGGATGGCAATCCGATCGGATGGCAATCCGATCGGATCAATACGATCGGATGACCATCCGATCCATCATACCATCTTCCTAACATCGAGTGGCAATCTGATCGGATGGCAATCCGATCGAATGACCATCCGACACTTGACATTCGACCAGATGATCAAATGCCTAAAAAAGAAAAAAAAAGAAAAAAAGGGCACTTTTTGATCGCAACGACGAGGAGAGTCTCCAGAAAAAATTTGGTGATTGTCAATTTTTTCGGGTTTTTATCGACCAAGCTGGGTTGTTCAGGGACACTGTCGGGGGCTTCAGTGAACATATTTGATGATGCAATCACGGATTGTGGAAATTAGTGGGGTAGTCATGATATTGGTGCAGAATGTTTATCATTCAGGATATCTGACTATTTATGGGCCAAATTGTAAAATCCGCAAAAGACGAAAAACTAACAATTGTGGCGAATATTGTGATATTCTGGGTTGGTCAAGTTTTTCGGAGAAGAGAATTTAAAACTGAATTCAGTTTGAGGGGGAATTCAGTGATAGAGATGTCAGAATTTGCAAAAAAGAGGAGGAATAAAAATTTCACTGTCGTATCTTGAATTTCTGGTATTTTTGAAATTCGTGACACCGCAACAGTATTCGGGTGGTTTCGACTTCAGATTGTCAGGGGGATTGTGAATCTGATCATGGGTGAAAGCTTCCGAGATCTAGATTATTCGAGGAGATGAATCTGATTGTGGACGAATGCTTCAGAGATCGGATTACATTACCAGATGATTTGTTTTCCAATGAAGATTTTGTTGGTGCATATTTGTGACAACAGCTTAGATTTGGTCTATGGATATCTTGTAATTAGTTAAACGATAAACAGTTAGCGGGTTTAGCTTTGTATTAGTGGAATAATAGAGTTTGGGCGTATTAGTGGAATAATAGAGTTTGGGCTAAACAAAACCCACATTGGGTCTAGGGGGACGAATTGGGCTTGCCCATGTAGGAAACTCTAGCCTAAAGTTGAAACCTTGTGTTATATAAACAAGGCTTTGCTTTAGGGTTTAATCAGCCAAAACAGAGTTTAAGAGAGATTTCGTGAGAGACTAGTGTCTTGGACGAAATTGTGTGTGTTAGGGTTTTGATTGATTGTAAAACTTGGTTTTGATAATCAATAGAAACCCGGTTTGATTGTGAATTGCTGATTACTACTCGTTTCTGTGATATTCTGATCAAGAGGATTCCGCACTCTTGATTGGATTGACAATTATGTGAAGATCCATACGACAAGGGGACCTACAATTGGTATCAGAGTATTAGGCTCTTGAAGGCTCGGTTCAGAATTGTTGGCTGCTGAAACAGGAAGTTTTTCGAAACCTGAAAAATTAGGGTTTCGAAATTTTTTGTGTGTTTGATAAAAATTTTGGAAATTTTTTGGCTGGTTTGATCTTCTAGTTTATTTAATTGTTGTTTTGCAGGATTTCAGGAAAGATTTTGTTGATTCTGGAAAAGTTTTTTGCTGATAGACTAGAAGATTCGACGACTGTTCTTCGTGTTTTTCGATCAGTTCTTCATAATTTTCTAAAATATTGTGCTGATTAGGTTGTTTGATTTTGCAGATTTGTGTAGGAGAAGAGATAAAATCTTCAGAATTTCAAACAGATTAAGTTTCCGAATTTACTGGATCTGCGAAATTAACAGTCCTGCGAAATTAACTGTCCAGCATAATTATCGGCGAAATTAAAATCCAAAGGCGACTTTGGTAACCGTATAATTTTCCACAGCGAAATTATCACGGTGTTCGATGACTTTACCAGTCGTCGTAATAGCGAAAATAGACAGTGAAATTGACTCAGCGAACTAGACCTGCCTGCAAAATTAACCTGAACTGACTTAGCGAAAATAACCAGCGAAGTTGCTTACCAGCGAAATTAACTCAGCGAACTTAAAAGCAGCAAATTTAAAAAGGTGGAATTTCTGTTGGCAAGCGTCGATAAAATTTGACTGTTTTGCAAATAGAAATTGATTCGTAGCTCGTTTCTCTAAACCGTCTGCACCGTTAAATTCCTTGCATTTTTAGGACAAAAAATAAATAAATAAATAAAAATAAAAAAACTCTGGAAAATCCCGAAATCGGTTTTCGACATTATATATCATTGGATTCGTCTTTTCGAGACGATTCTAACGGTGTAATTTGGTAACCACTGTTTTCGGAGACATTTTGTACGGTTTTATCAGTCTGTTACGTTAAAATGTCGAACATGTCAAGTTTGAATGAGCTTTTGAAAATGGAGCATGAGGTTGGCACTACCCACAAACCGCCTAAGATGATGAAGGTGGAAAATTATTTGACATGGAAGGATCGTTTTCAATCCTTCATTGAATATCAGGACACACGCATGTGGATATGTATTGAAGATGGGTACACAAACCCAACACACGACTTTGAGGGCAGACCACGTAGAACTGCCAATGTGAACATGGAAGAGGCTGATAAAAAGATGTATGAGGCTGAAAAGAGAGCCTTGCCTGCAATCAAAATGTCCTTACCTGATAGCATCAAGCATACCTTCAAGAAGTACACAAATTCAAAGGATATGTGGGATGCATTAAAGAAAAGATATGCGGGAAATGAAGATGTTAAGAAAAACAAAGTTGATCTACTGAAGAAGCAGTTTGCTGTTTTCAAGTACATGAAACATGAGTCACTTGAGGACATCATCACTCGATACTACCATCTGATGTCGGAAATGTAAAATTATGAGATAGAGTGCTATACTGACGTCGAAAAGAATGCCAAGCTGCTCGATGCCTTACCTACTAAACGGGATATCTACACTCTCATGATCAAGGGAGAAGCAGATTATGAGACAAAAGAGCTTGAAGAAGTGGTAGGAAAGCTGAGAGCTTATGAGCTCAGTATGAAGAAGAAAGACACTGGATATAATCAGGTTCAAGATCCAGCAATTTACAATGGGCTTACATCTTCTTCATCTCACAATGCTTCTAGCGACTCTGCTACTGCGTTTCTATCATGTGAGAATGAGCAGGTCACAGTGAATGAGGATGGTGATGTGTGTTTTGTAGCCACTTCAGGAGGATCAACAGGAGCCAGGAGAACATCAGCTTCTAAGCAGAGTAATAGTGCTAAGTCGATGCCTATGAGTGTGAAGTCTGCTGAAGAACATTTGGCTCTACTTGCTTCGTTTGTTGCTTCTTATGAGAATTACATTCAGGGGAAGATATCTGATCCTGCCACTTTAGATGAAGACTTCGATCAGATTGATCCTGATGATCTTGAAGAGATGGATTTGCAATGGCAAATGGCCATGATTTCTAGACGAGTGAAGAGATTCATGAACAGAACAGGAAGGAAGTTTGTAGGGAGGACTGTTGGTTTCGACAAGACCAAAGTGAGGTGCTTTTACTGTCAAAGTTATGGGCATTTCGCTAGGGAATGTCAAAAACAAAGGCAAGACACTTCGAGTCAGAGTTCAAACAACAGGAATGCATCAAACAATTCTAGCTCAAAGGCTTTGATCTCTACAGTACGAGAAGATTCTTATGATTGGAGTATTCATCTAGAAGATAATGAGAATGTCACTCAGGCATTCATGGCAGAGATAGTGCCAGTTGGTGATGATGAAGCTACTGTGGGAGATGCTGAAGCAAAAGTGGATGTTGAGGCTGAGGTGAAGACAGAGAGTAAAGCTGAAGAAAAGAAGGGTGATCAGACAACAGAGGCTGAAGAGGAAAAGCAAAAGTCTGACCATGAAAAGGAAGCTGAAGAAAAGGAAGCTGAATACAAAAGAGTGAAAGCTCAACTTGCGGCTCTCATGGCCAACCTTGACAAACAAACAGGAGAGGTAAAGTCTAATTCTGTGTGTTTAAAATGACCAGAATTACAGGGTGAGGTTGACAGGTTGTCCACACAAAACCAAAGTTTGGTAAGCGAGATGTCTAACATTAAAGAATCAAACTTTTTTTGCTAAAAGAAACGAATCTTCATACTTGAAGAAGATAAAAGGTTATGAAAGTGAAATTGAAGCCTTAACCTGCAAATTAAATGAAAAAATTCAAGTCATAGACTTAGCTCATGACATGATGGCTGAAAAAGCAAAAGAGATTTTGAAAAAATGCAAAGAGTTGTCAGATGCACAACTCAAAATTGTTGAACTTGAAAAGAAATTAGGTCAATTCAGGGACTCTACTTTTGTTATGAAACATATGATGGGTGGCTTGAAGAAAAGTAATGACAAAACCAGTGTGGGATTCCATGGTTTCAATGAAGTTCCACCTCCTGTTAGTCATGACTATTCTTTCTTGCCTGATGAAGATGAGCTCAGGGACTTTGTGTCAACATCACCAAGTAGTTCCAAATCAAGTCAAGGAAATGTGTCAGAGAGTGATGATGCTAAGAAGGATAATAACAGCAAACCTGTTTTGAAAAAGAAACTTTCACATCCTAAGAATAACAATCCAACTTTTGTTAAAAAGGTTAATTTTGTTCAAGGAAGTGACATGAAAAACGAAACAGGTGTTGTTGAAAACGAATCTAATGTAGAGTTTGCTAAAAACAAAAACAAAGAAAATTCTGAAACTAAGCAAACTAAGCAAACTGAACCAAATCCTTCTAAGGCATCATCATCAAAACCTGAATCTAGTTCAAAGGCTTCAGATAAGAAGTCTTCGAAAAAGAGATCGTGCTTCAAATGTCACACCAAAGGACATGTAGCTAGCTGTTGTCCTAACAGAAAGACTGAAGCACAAGTTAGTGAGAGAAAGAGAGAGAAATCACCAGAGAAGGGTGGTGATAATGAGGAGAAAGTGTCAAATTCTCCAAAGAAATCTGCTCCTAAGCAACCAGAGAATGTTGTTGTTGGTGTAGATAAGGCTGAAAAAGGAACTCCACAAGTTCCACGTTTTCAAAGAAATCAACCAAGATTTCAGCCTAAATCTCCACCAGGCAGATATGAGAGACCTAGAAGCAGTTCACCAAGAATGAACAAATATAATTCAAATAATTTTAGAAGTCAAGGTCAATATCAAAATCGATACCAAAATAATGGTGGTCGAACTTTTTATAACAATGGCTTTAGAAATTATAACAATCAAGCTTCTTGGAATCAAGATTTTCAAAGGTCAAATAGTCTAAACACATATAGGAACCCTCAGGACCAAAGACCTAGTGGAAATCAAAATCAAATTCCATCAACAGGTCTGAGATCCAAGACTCCAATTAGGAGTAATGGATATTGGATGGATGTTCCAGTGGTTGGTGAATTTGGACGACCCAAGACCATTAAGGCTTGGGTCCCCCAATCTAACTAATTTCTTGGTTGGTGTGTGCAGGAGCTACTAAGGAGGATTATCAACTTGTGGTATGTTGATAGTGGCTGCTCCAAGCACATGACGGGGGATGCGAGATTGTTAACTGAGTTTGAAGATTATGATGGTGGAAAGGTGAACTTTGCGGGTGCTAAAGGTGGTAGAATTACAGGACGAGGAAAAGTGACCAATGGGAAGATCACACTGGACAAAGTGAACTATGTGGAGCAGCTTAAACACAATCTGATGAGCGTGTCACAAGTCTGTGACAAGGGTCACTCGGTCCATTTTACCAAGAATGAAGCATTAGTGTTGAAACCAGGTTTGGAGATTCCGGACGATTGGATAGTGATGCGAGCGCCAAGGAGAAATGACACTTATGTCATGGACATGGGGCTAAGGATCCAACTGCTGTGGTGGCGTGTTTACTATCAAAAGCATCTGAAGCTGAATCGATGTTGTGGCACAGACGCATGGCCCATATTCACTATCGAAAAATGAATTACCTTGTTAAAAATGAGCTAGTGAAAGGGGTTCCAATGCAGAGGTTTCAAGTGGAAGATAAATGTCTTCCATGTCAAAAGGGAAAACAACACAAGAAACCTCATAAGTCTAAAACAGTAAATTCCATAGATGCCCCTTATGAATTACTTCACATGGATTTATTCGGTCCAGTGAACGTGAGGAGCATAGGTGGAAAGTATTATTGTCTTGTTGTTACTGATGATTACTCACGATATTCATGGGTTTTCTTTTTAGGTACAAAAGATGAGACGGCGGAGATGCTGATAGATCTTTTTACGAAATTGGAAAATGTCCATGATGCAAGGATCAAGAGGATAAGGAGTGATAATGGCACGGAGTTCAAGAATCGAATTCTGGATCTCTACTGTCTTCGAAAGGGAATTGAACATCAATATTCTGCTCCTTATACACCTCAACAAAATGGAGTTGCTGAGAGGAAAAACAGGACGTTGATTGAAGCCGCTAGGATGATGCTTTCAGATTCAAAGCTACCAGTTCTTTTCTGGGGAGAAGCTGTGAATACAGCTTGCTACGTCCTAAACAAAGTTTTGATTGTTAAACATTTTAATAAAACTTGTCATGAATTGATGTTTAAGAAGAAACCAAACTTGGAAGGCTTTGAACCATTTGGATTACCCTGCACCATTGTGCGAAATAAAGATAAACAAAAATTCGATGAGGTGGCTGACGATGGCTACTTTCTAGGTTACGTGCCTGGCACACCGAATAAAAGGGTTTTTAATCTAAAAACTGGTAAAACTGAGGTTGTTTACAATGTTGAAATTACTACATACAAACCTCAACAATCAACGAGTGGTCCTGCTATATTATATGATTATGATAGTGTTTTTAAATCATTTAATATTCCTGAGTTTCCAAATGCAGATGATTCTCAGTTGATTCAAACAGTGATTGGTGAAGACGATGAAGGCGAGTTCATGCCTAGATCGAATGTTGATATGACAGATGCTCCGGAAACTTCCCAAGGTGCTGCTAATCCTGATTCAAGCGATAGTGACTCTGAACCCATTCAGGGGGAGGATTTCATTAATCCATTTGCGGATCAGAACATTCAAGGGGAGGTTGGATCAAACCTGGGTGATAATTTAGAAGTGGATACCGTTGCTACTACACGAGCAAATAGGGATCATCCAGTTGACATGATACTTGGAGATCCTACTGCAGGTGTTCAGACGAGAAGAAGCATAGCTGCAAATTCTGGGTTATTTGTTTCGATTGAGAAGACTGGGATTGTGAATGAGTTCTTGTATAGTTGCTTTATTTCCCAAGAGGAGCCGAAAAACATTCATATGGCTCTTAAAGATAATTCATGGGTTGAAGCTATGCAAGAGGAATTGGCCCAGTTTGCTAAGTTGAAGGTTTGGGAGTTAGTTGACCTTCCAAAAGGTGAAAGAGAGATAGGCACTAAATGGGTATTTAGGTGCAAGAAGGATGAAAGAGGGATTGTAACGCGAAACAAGGCTCGATTGGTGGTAAAAGGTTTCAATCAGCAAGAAGGAATAGATTACAATGAAGTGTTTGCACCAGTGGCAAGGTTGGAAGCAATTCGTTTGTTCCTAGCTTTCGCTTCATTCAAGGGCTTCAAAGTTTACCAACTAGACGTGAAAAGTGCATTTCTTTACGGGAAAGTCCAAGAAGTGGTGTATGTCTCACAACCAGATGGGTTCGTTGATCCAGATTATCCAGATCGTGTGTACAAGC
The DNA here is from genome assembly GCA_030545235.1 of Helianthus tuberosus. NCBI lineage: Eukaryota > Viridiplantae > Streptophyta > Magnoliopsida > Asterales > Asteraceae > Helianthus > Helianthus tuberosus. The sequence continues at coordinate 166,730,517 of CM060442.1, forward strand.
TTAATAAGGCTTTGTATGGATTACATCAAGCTCCCGGGGCGTGGTACGAGACACTGTCTACACATCTGATCAATAATGGTTTTGAAAGAGGTCAGATTGACAGTACACTGTTCATCAAGAGAAAGAAGGAAGATTTTCTACTGGTACAGGTGTACGTGGATGACATCATCTTTGGGTCATCAGATGAAAACATGTGTAAAGAGTTTGAGAAGGTGATGAAGAGCAAGTTCGAAATGAGCGCTATGGGTGAGTTGTCTTACTTTCTGGGATTACAAGTTGAACAGAAGGAGGATGGGATGTTTATTCATCAAACGAAGTATGTGTATGACATTTTGGGTCGGTTCAAAATGAATGATTGCTCTACTTTCAACACACCCATTTGTGAAAATCACAATCTTGGCCTAGATCATGAAAGTACTGAAGATGTTGATCCTACTCAATACAGGGCAATGATTGGTTCTCTGATGTACTTGACTGCTTCAAGACCTGACATCATGTTTGCAGTATGCCTGTGTGCCAGATATCAAGCTAATCCAAAAGAGTCACACATGAAAGCAGTGAAGTGTATTCTTCGTTACTTGAAGGGGAAACCTAAACTTGGGTTGTGGTATCCAGCTGATAGTGATCTGAATTTTGTCGCTTACACTGACTCAGACTTTGGGGGATGCAAGTCAAACAGGAAGTCTATAACAGGTGGTTGTCAGTTTTTAGGAGGGAGGATTGTGTCTTGGCAATGCAAGAAGCAATCTTGTGTGTCTACCTCTACGTGTGAAGCTGAATATATTGTTGCGGGTAGCTGCTGTTCTCAGGTTCTCTGGATTCAACAGCAAATGCGCGATTACGGTTTGGATTTCACTCGTACTCCTATTATGATAGACAATAATGCCACAATTTCAATAACAAATAATCCCGTGAAACACAATCGCACAAAACATATTGACATACGTCATCATTTTATACGGGATTGTGCTGAAAAGAGACTAATTGAATTACATCGAGTTGACACTGAAGATAACCTGGCAGATCTTTATACTAAAGCTTTTGACAGGGCTCGCTATGAACACTTAGTCGAACTCAATGGGATGAGGAATCCTGAATAACTGGTTTTTCAAAAGAATTTTGTAAATAGTTTACTGTTTTCTTAAAAATCAAAAATACAAAAACATTAAAAAATCATAAACATAAAAAAATATAAAATAAAAAAATGAGTTATCATTGTGTGAAAAAGAAGAGATGATAGTAAATCAGCAAGTTAGACTGTCACACTGAAAATAAAATTAAAATGCTTAAGTATGATAGCAGCTTCATCATATGATGTGCCAGTAGGCAAAAAGCATGAAATAATCAACTTACCAATGTGATATAAACCTAAATGAACTGTGTATGAGTGGGGAACACATCAGTGGTGTATGGTTTAATGACCTTAAATCTTGCGTTGATAGATTGCCAAAAGCTGAGGTTTTGGGTCTTTATACTGTTATTTCATCTGGGGATATCAGGGTTGTCCTTCTGCTGCATCCAGATACATGCTGACCTAGGCACAACCAGGATATCTTAAAAGAGCTAAATATGCCAAAACCCAAAAATGAAGAAGCTCTCCTAGAGAGTCATTCAAATGTGCAAAATGCATAATTCGTACCAAAAATGGTATTTGTCATAGCCCTCGTTAGATATTTTGGTCTCTTTGCTGTACGGAAGTACTGACCTGATCACCAATTATCTAAACGTTGTAAAATAAAACGGATGAATTCAGTATACTCACCTACTACGATGAATCTTTGTTCATACCTTGATCGCGGGGGTATATCCTGAAGTGGGACACACTAGTATTTCAGTAATAAAATTACCTTAACGTATCATACGGTAATGGTACTTGAAATGTTCATGCATTTTGTTTAAGTGGACAAACATACTGGCAATCATCTTGGACTGCTTTTCACGAAAAATTAAATAAAGAATTATCTACAAGTGTGAAACAGTTTGATTGTGCTGATATGATCTTCTTACCAGTGATTCTCGCAAAAATAGAGTGTTTAATTGTGTTTGTTATTTACTTGCTTTCAGAAAATATAAAAAAAAAATCCAAAAATAGTGTCTTTTTCTGTTTAAAATTCTTAACGTACGGAAAACTATTATTCTTGGAGGAATTGTTACAGATAGGGGGAGACGGTGTTAGAAAGTGAGTTCAAAATTTTAAAATCATGAGGTTCTTGTGTGTTGAACAAAAAGTTTTGCGTGTTGGTGATAAGTTGAAAATGCTTAATCTGTAATACAGTTTAAATTTCTCTTGAATAATAATAATTTATTTAACTTTGTTGAAAAATTCTTATGGTTTCTCGAGATGTTTGTTTTATAGTATACAGATTGAAGCAGTATGTTGCTGAGAAGTTGATGTGTTGAGAATATGAGAGTTTGATTGGATGCATCGTAGAACCTCCTTTCTACATTGCAAACAAGATTGAAGAGTTTGAAGATTGTTGTGCAAATGCTAAACTGGAGTTTACTCAAGTGCTAACATTTTGAAGATTTGGTGATTGGATGCATCAGCTTAGGGGGAGTCTGTTGCTGACAGAAGCTATTGAAGTTGAAGCTATCCAAAGACCAAAGACAGTGCAAGACTACATGAAGATTGCAAGAAGACTGAAGACAAAGTTATTTTATGAAGCTATTGTCAAGGGGGAGTTTGTTGGTGCATATTTGTGACAACAGCTTAGATTTGGTCTTTGGATATCTTGTAATTAGTTAAACGATAAACAGTTAGCGGGTTTAGCTTTGTATGAGTGGAATAATAGAGTTTGGGCTAAACAAAACCCACATTGGGTCTAGGGGGACGAATTGGGCTTGCCCATGTAGGAAACTCTAGCCTAAAGTTGCAACCTTGTGTTATATAAACAAGGCTTTGCTTTAGGGTGTTGGTGCATTCATCTGTCATCTTCGTCTTATGTCGAGTCTCGGGTTCGTTGCGGATCTGAAATAGCATGTCATCACATATGTGACATCATAAATGACATCACATAGGTGACATCATTGATGACATCACAACCTTGGATTGTATGAAAAGTGTGAAGTTTGTCGTTTACATGTAACCGTTTGAAATTGTTATATTTTAAAAGGGTCCGTTTGAAGGGTTCCGTTTGAAATGTTCATGTCACTTTCAAACGGAAGGGTCCTCCCTATAAATAGCCTTCAAACGAGTTCATTTGTAACGTTCTAGATTCCGACGCCGAGGTGCTGTCGAAGTGTCTCCAGTCTTGTAAACGTTCAGAGATTAATAAACGAGACAATTAATAGTGAATACAAGCTAAACGAAGACCGAATCAATGAATTCCGCCTCTGATTCGGTCTGAGCACTCTTCTGATCGACTCGTTAGGTCGTTTCACGATCCTACAAGTGGTATCAGAGCTCAGGAGGAAGAGTTCTTACCGTTTAGCTCGTTTTCGCTAGCATATTCTGATTTCTACACCTTCTTTTCAAAACTGAACAAATTTTCACGGTTAAAATCGGCTATAACTTTCACAGAATGTGTAAAAGTGCATTTTAACAAACCCTTGAAAGTTTCAGCTCTAAACTCTAAGTAAAAGTGGTAAAAATGGACTGAAAATACCATTCCGTTTGAACGAAGCATAGGTGTTCCGTTTGAAAACTGCCTGAACGTTTGAAATCTGCTCACATTTTGTTTGAAACATCGTTTGAAGCTTGACATTACGTTTGAAAATGATGTAATTTCAAACGTGACAGGTCTATTACGTTTGAAACTTGTGTTCCGTTTGAACATATCGTTTGAAATTGATCACTATCGTTTGAAAGTGTTCTGTTTGAAGTTGTCCGTTTGAAAGCCACACTTTGTTTGAGAGTTCACGTTTGAACTTATCGTTTGAAACATATCGCACCGTTTGAAAGTGATTGAAGCTTCATGTGATAATTGTTTTTATCTGATCAGATGTGTCAGGTTCATGTGATTATCTCAGCCAAATAGGAATGATCATGTGATTTGTTGTCAGTAATTGGAAAAGAATATCACGTGTTAGAGTGTCAGTTGATAACGTGTGTGAACATCTAATACTTGCATGTGATTCTTATAATCTGGATTTGTGCAACTTTAAAGACAACAGCATGTGATATAGTAATTCATAAATTCATGTGATGTGTCAGACTCAATTAATCAGTTGTTGGTTTAGTGGATCTTTTGGTCCAATGAGTTTTGAGTAGTGATCACTAGTGTCGGCTGAGTATTGATCAATTTGAATTGCTAGTTGTGTGTCGGATTAAGTATAAGTCCAAAGTAATCATGTAAAGTCCTCAGCCCAAGTTTTCTTCATTACTTGCGGCCCAATCAACATTATTGGTTATTGATCAAGTGAAGTGTTGAAATCAGACTTATTGGCATTCAAAGGTGTCGAGTTAGTGGATTTTGACATCAAAATTGTTTTTGTTTTGAATTGGAAATTTTGTCGGGATTGTTTGAAAAAATGGACAAGATGTTTGATGAGATGGAAAACCATGATCTTAAAAGGTTAAATGCTTGGTATATGGGGTATTTGGACGATAGTTATAGAAATGTGAAAAAGGATGTTTGGGTCAAAAGGTTTACATATTTTGCATGTTTGAAAAATGAAACATTGGAAAATTTAGAGAACCGATATGGAGTCTTACTTGGTTACTTAAAAAATCATGAGATATTTCCATCAGATGCTGAAAAAATAGAAAAGTTTGCAGATGCATTACCTATTGAATGGGGTGAATTTTTGAAAAAGTCTAGAAAGGATTCAAATTTTTCAAAATTACATCTAAAAAGATTCATCAGCATACTTAAAACTCATGAATTTGAAAACGGAAAGAAAAAGAAAGAAATGATAAAGGTTTTAGAAAATCATTTGGTGGATATGGGATTAGATGTAATTGATGAGACGAACAAAAGGATTGTTGAATGTATTAGAGCAAAATATGTGATGAAATATGATATCAAGAGAGGTTGTTATATTGATGAGAATGCAAATTGTCTTGATTTCGTTAAAATTTTTTGTGCAGGTACATTCATGACAAAGGAGGAAGAAGTTCAAAAAATGAAGAATTTGTGAAAATTGGATCTTCAAATTCTGAATCAGTGTGCACCAAATGTGACAACTTTAAGGATGACAATGACAAACTTGTGAAAGATGTGGAAAGTTTGGCATTGGAGATCAAGAAGTTGAACAATGAAAAGCAAGCTGATGATAAGCAGATTCTTATTTTGAAAGAAAATTGTGGGAGGGTGAAATCAGAAAATGACAAACTGTTAAGTGATTTGAACAGTTTGGCATTTGAAAACAAGATGTTGAAAGAGAAAGAGAAAAGTTTTGAAAATGAAAAATCAAGAATTGAAAAAGAATTTCAAAATCAAATAAAAATTCTTGAAGATGGGAGAGATGTGTTTAGCAAAAACAACATCGAAAAGCAAAAAATGATAAATTCTCATCTTCAGAAAATTATCAAACTTGAAAAAGAAGGTGAATGTGCTCGAAAGAAAATCAAAGAGTTAGAAGAAAAGGAGTTAAATTCAGAAAAGGAAGATTTCTGGATAAAGCTTGAGAATAAGAATCTGAAAGCAAATGAGACAAAATTTCAAGAACAGATAAATGTTTTGGAAAAAGAAAAGTCTGTTCTTGAAAACATGAAGAATGAGAATGTAAAATCAATCAAGTTTCATCTTGAAAGAATCTCTCAACTTGAAAACGAAGATGAGAATTCAAGAAACAAGATTGATGAACTTGAAAGGAAGTTGAAAGGTTTTGTGACTTCATCAGATAGTTTGAATTTTCCTTGTCCAAAACCGATCAATTCCGTTCCAATAAGTGACAATGTCACAAACTTTGACAATGTCAAAGTTGAAGATTTTGATGAGAAATCTGATGATGAAAAAGATAAAAGTGAAAAACAAAAATTGTTTTTGAAATTAAAAGATAAATTTCAGAAAACTGTTCTGCAATCGACTGAAAAGGGAGAATGCTCTAAGCAAAAACCTTTGAAGAAGAAAGTGGAACAGAAACAAAAAATTAAAAATGAGAAAAATGTTCAAAAAGATAATAAAAGCTCATCAGATCGATCATCCAATCAAAATCAAAAATTGAAAAATGAAAACTCAAAAACTGTTGGTAATAAGTGGTGCAGGTTGGATCACAGTGCTCAAAAGCCAAATTCAGCTTTCAGGAGGAGTGATGATCATCACAAAGCCAGACAATGCTATGATCTGAGTGTTTGGTGTGATAATGGTGATTGGTACGATAACAGAGTGTGTTACCGATGTGGCTATCAAGGACACATTGCTGTTAACTGCCAGAGTTGGAGTTATGAGACGAGGAGATGCTATAACTGTCATATCAAAGGTCACATTGCCAGAGATTGCCCAAGGAGATCAAATGAAAGATTGAGGGTTAATTCTCAGAAAATGGCGAAGAAACCAGTCAACGTCAATCCCAGAGAACATAAAGTTCAAGAACAAAAAGTTCAAGAACCGAAAGTAAAGCTTTCACAGGGGCAGAAAGACAGACTGAGGAAAAAGAGGAAGAAGGCGAGAGAGTATCTGGAGAAGATCTTGTCCTCGGGTTCGCCAGCTAGATCGAATAAGAGTTCTGATGAATCGACTTCCTCGATGGTAAAGTCAAGCAAGACGAATTCATCGGATACAAATTTGAGGACGAAAGAGGATAAGAAGAAGAAGAAAATGGTCGGCGATGAATCTGATGTGTCAAAGTCAGACAAGCCACCATCAGGCAATGAATCTGACAGGTCAAAGTCAGACAAGCCATGTGCAGGCAATGATTCTGGTTCGTCAAAGCCAGAAGAGCCTGTTGTTGAGGTAAAATCTGAGAATTCAGGTTTAACAATGGATGATGAAAATTTTCCACCATTGTTGAACAAGAATTCAAAATCACCCAAGGACCGTCAGGCTTGGGTGAAACTCTTTAAATGAAAAACCTGACTTGCCGGAGTTCCCAGGTTGGTAAGCGTGGAACAGGAATCGGCACATTTCTTGAGAAATTCACGAAAGTGATATTTCGTTTTACAAGTGGTAAATCAGGGACATTAAGTTGTACTTGATTTTCTACAAGTGATGTTTGCTGATTGATCTTAAAAATGTTAATCTTTACAAGTGGTTGAAAAGAACAAGATGATGCGATGGCCCCGAACCTACAAGTGGTTGGTAAACAAAACTTATTTTCCGGAAAAACCATTTTGATTAAAACAAACTTAAGTGTTTTGAAATCACTATGGGAAAATAGTTTGTTGTCAGGGGGAGTTCTGATTGTTCAAGCCAAGTGAATGGAGAATTGAAGTGATTCTCATCATGTTGTCACATTTCATGTATAGCTTGTTTTCAAATTTTCCCAGAAAATCAAAATTGAGACATATTTTGATTTTAGGGGGAGTAAAAATTTTTAAAAAATTAGAAAATTTGAAAATGTCAAAAACATTGAAAAATAAAAAAATGAGTTTTGTTGTCAAAAAGAGGAAATGATAGTAGTTCAGTTGGACTGTCACAGCATGCTAAAGAAATGAAATGTCAAATGTGATAAACGGTCTCACTAAAGATGTGAGATCGTGAGATCGTGGGGTCCATAAGAACTTAGTGCAAAATTAATATACCTTAACGTATCGGTAAGCATTTCGAAAGTTTTTAGATTGAGCTTAAGAGGACAAACATATCGTCAATCTACGTGAATTGTTTAGAGCTTAAAATGTTAAAGAGTAACGGTGCTAGTGATTGATCTCAAAAACTGATATGATCCTCTTACACAAACTCACAAAAATATTGTCTGTAAATATTTCTTTACTGCATTTCATTCTATTTCAAAAATCCAAAAAGATTTTAGTGTGTTTTAGCATAAATTTTGAAAAATACAAAAAGATTTTCGACAACTGATGTTGGAGAGCTGATTTTCAAAATTTCAAGTGCTGAACATGATGAACTGGTTTGGGAGTGTGTGTGCTGAATTGAGAAACTGATTTTGAGAAAGAAAGTTAGATTAGTTAATCAAAGTCATTAATTTGAACTTGATGTAGCTATTACTAGTAAGTTTTTCTTATTGATTTAAGTAAAAACTTATGTTGTGATGAGAAAATGTGTGCAGGAATTGAGCTGAACAGAGATAAAGCCAGGGATTGATCTCAAGGTGATAGCTAATTCCAGACGGCGATCCCATCATGATGAGAGGGGGAGTCTGACGAGGTTAGAACCAAAGAGAAGATCCTGGTATATGCGAAGAAAGTGAACAGACTGATAAAGACTGAAGATGCAAAGACTCGACACTTAAGACTCGTCAACATCTGAGGGGGAGTCTGTTGGTGCATTCATCTGTCATCTTCGTCTTATGTCGAGTCTCGGGTTCGTTGCGGATCTGAAATAGCATGACATCACATATGTGACATCATAAATGACATCACATAGGTGACATCATTGATGACATCACAACCTTGGATTGTATGAAAAGTGTGAAGTTTGTCGTTTACATGTAACCGTTTGAAATTGTTATATTTTAAAAGGGTCCGTTTGAAGGGTTCCGTTTGAAATGTTCATGTCACTTTCAAACGGAAGGGTCCTCCCTATAAATAGCCTTCAAACGAGTTCATTTGTAACGTTCTAGATTCCGACGCCGAGGTGCTGTCGAAGTGTCTCCAGTCTTGTAAACGTTCAGAGATTAATAAACGAGACAATTAATAGTGAATACAAGCTAAACGAAGACCGAATCAATGAATTCCGCCTCTGATTCGGTCTGAGCACTCTTCTGATCGACTCGTTAGGTTGTTTCACGATCCTACATAGGGTTTAGGTTAATAAGCCAAAACAGAGTTTGAGAGAGATTTCATGAGAGACTAGTGTCTTGGACGAAATTGTGTGTGTTGGGGTTTTGATTGATTGTAAAATTTGGTTTTGATAATCAATAGAAACCCGGTTTGATTGTGAATTGCTGATTACTACTCGTTTCTGTGATATTCTGATCAAGAGGATTCCGCACTCTTGATTGGATTGACAATTCTGTGAAGATCCATACGACAAGGGGACCTACAGATTTGCTGATTGTGGAGAATACCGTTTACACGGATCTGTCATTCTTATGGTGCGTTAAAGTGGATCACGGTAAACGGGGTATCAGATCTTCAGGGGGAATCACGAATTTGAAGTTAACCAGTGGGGTATTTGAAGTTTCTATTAATTGTCGGTTGAGTTTTTGTACATTCTTAGATCGAGCAGGCGGAATGCGAGATCGTGGTGCTTACTTGTGATATCAAAAATTGAGCTCGGATGCGGTTAAAGTTGAAACAGAGGATGTTGCATTAATTAGTTTCAAGTTGGTGATTGTTCGTGAAGGTTGCAGTTTAGCAAATCAGAGGAGAGTCATAAACTGTGCAAAAGACCTGAAGATTCATTCCAGGGGGGATTTGTGCTTTACCTTGGCAAAAGCAAACCCGAATCATCAATCGAGGGGGAATTTGGACAGTCGGATTTCAAGATACCTGATTGAAGTTGCAGAAAAGTTGAAGATGGCAGAATATTCAAACACGGCTCAAGGTTCTCAAAGTTTTAAAGACGATTCGACAGTGACATCCGAGGGGGAATCTGTTGGTGCATATTTCGTACGTCTGCCACTGTGCGAATAGTTAGATAGAGTGTGTGTTGAATATTGTATAGAAACGAGAAAGTTGGACAGGTTTTAATATTGTAAAGGTGCATCCGGATCGGATGGCAATCCGATCGGATGACACATGTGTGTGAGATGTCTATAAATAGGGACCTTGGGGTTCCATTTGGACAAGCTTTTGGTTCCCAGAGGAGACATGTTGTCCAACTGGTCTCGCGGTGCTGTAAACGTTGAATAATCAATAGAGACCAGATTATAAGTGATTGCTCGGTGTCGTATTCTGTTTCTACTCCTTTCTTAGTCGTAATAAACGCACCGAACACCTCGTTTCAGGACCGAAGTTCCGTCGAACTCACCGGATCCGGGAATCAACAATTTTTTGGTACCATGAATTAACTTTTTGTGTTAAAAAAACAATGAATTTGACAAATTCAATTAATTTGTAAATATACATTGGACTTGGAAATTTAAAGGTCAGACGTAAAACCACGCTAAATTTATAATTTATTAATTTATCGATATAATATTATCTCGCTAAATTAATAAAATATTTCGGTCCCAACATATTAATTTATAAATGTACAAATTATGCAACTATAAGTAATACACGGGCCCATGTTTTTTTTTTTTTTTTTTTGAACGGCAACTTAGAATCACTGATGGACTACTGTAGTATTATCGTGCCACTAGCAGAACCACCCGATCATATCCATCTCCACTAGGCTATAATGCTTATACACCAATTCAGGAGGAAACCCAATAAATCTGGAAAAAAAAAACCCCTCTGTGAGAATCGAACCCAGAACTAATGGTTCCAAAACCTTATCTCACCCCTAATATACCACTAGGCTATAATACCATCGGCCGGGCCCATGTTAAATTCCAATTACCTTCGTCAACAAAGTGAAATCTTGCTATATATTCATCTATTGCGTTTCACAAGATATATCTGTAATAGTATTTAAGCTCATGATGTATAAAATCTAAATTATCATCAGTATGGAGTAATGAAATGAACGAGAGAATGAAATGGACGAGTTACTGGAATGGATGAGGGAATACAATGGATCATTACCATTCCATGTCTTGTTTGGTTACTATGTGTGAACAGGATGAATTATTATTGTGTATTGTTTGGTAGGCAATAAAAACGAAGTGGTGATGGTCGGTGGTATTGATTATGGGTGGTTATAGGTGGCGGTGGTGGGTGGTGACGACGATGGGTGGTGGTGGCGGCGGCGATGGCGGGTGGCGGGGGGTGGAGGCGGTGGCGGTCGTCGGTGGTGGTTGCTGGGCGCCGGAAGTGGAACTGGGTGGCGGCAGTGACGGTGGTTGTTTGTGGTGACGGTGACGTCGACGGTGGCGGTGGTGGTGGCGGCGAGTGGCGTTGGCGGCGGTAGTGGTTGGTGGCGATGGCGGTGGTGGCTGTCGGGGTGGCGACGGAGGCAGGTTGCGGGCGGCAGTGGCGATGGCGTTGGTGGTTGGTAGTGATGGTGGTAGTGGCGAAGGTGGTGAATTGTTGTGTTGTTGATGAATGATGAAAAAGAGGATAGAATGAAAAAAAAACATGGGGGTGGACGGAATGATTTTGAGGGAATGGAATGTCTTATGGAATTGGTGATTTCATTCCATTGATCAACCAAATATCGTTTTCTTCATTCCCTCGTAATGATCTATTCAATTCCACCTCTTATTACTGCATACCAAACACTACCTAACTACTTTGATGAGAAATACTAAGAGCATCCACAATAGAGAAGTTTTTTGATGTTTTTAAAGAGAGAGAAAGTGATGAGAAGGAGATGGTGTGAGGTGGAGGAGAGAGTGTGTGGTGATGTATGTGAGGAAAAATAAGAAAAAAATAGATGGAAGAAGGTTATGTGAGTGTGATGTAGGAGAGTGAAAAGAGAAGAGATCACATATGTTTTTGTGTTGTGTGAGTAGGGCAAGAGAGAGAAAGATGGGTATTGGTTGGGTAAGTGTCAACTAGGCACTAGAAAAAAAACATGAAAAAACACCCCTTATTAAGGATGCTCTAAGTTTTCATGTTTGTATCCTTCTAGAAATTGTTGACAATTGTATCTAATAAAATAAAATATAACTAGTATTAACACATCCCCGTGTTGCGGCGAGGGCGTAAAACCGTGTCAAGTAGCACCAATGTTACACCACTATCGGTGACTAACAACACCGGAAAAGCTCATAAAAAACAAAATAAATTAGAAAGAAAAAAATAACACCGAAGGAAAATAAAAGTAAAATCTTTGAACCACGTACGCCCGTTGAGGCGCGTTAAAGCAAAAAAAAAAATAGACCGAAACGTAAAAAATAACTAAGTTGGTTTAGGACCCGCGTGCTGTTACAAACCTGCCAAACAGAGAAAAATAGACGTGTTGTGACGGGTCTGTCAAACAGGAAAAAATAGACGAAAAAACGTTGAACCTCACACGTACGTTGCGGTGTGTTAACTTGTAAAATATAGAACGAAACGTAAAACGAAAAACTTGCAAAAAGATAAAAAGTATGGGGCACCAAAGTTGAAGATAAAAAAAAGTATTAGGGTTAAATTCTAAAATATGAAAAGCTTTGGGTTAAAGTATAAAAATCAAAAAAGTTGAAATGAAAAAGATTTTAGCCTTTGGATTAAAAGTGAAAAATTAAAATTCTTTTTTTGAAAAACTCCTCATGCTAGAGGTACAACTTCATAAAACACAAAAATATTGCTTATTTATAGTATGGAAATAAGGAAAAAACTCTCTCGGGTAAATTATATGTTTGACAGATTGAGATTTTTTTATTTATTTATATATTTTTGACAGATTAGGTAAGCAACTATATTAATCAAAAGTAATATATATGCTATTTATTATATATTATATGTGTTTGAAATTTAACCAACTGTCGTAGTTAACTTTCTTTTATACATATAATAATAATAATAATAATAATAATAATAATAATAATAATAATAATAATAATAATAATATATAATAATAATAATAATAATATATGATAAAGACAAAGCCTTTAAACACCTTGGGAGAGGAAGGTCTTAGATTCAAGTCTATAGATGACATGGAATAAAAGAAATTTATCGTTCAAAAAAAATATATAATAATATAATATATGTGGCATATCTATTATATATAATAAATGAAAGTTATTTGGGCCACGTGTCACTTGATTAGGGCATCCTCAGTTCTCTTTTCCCGCCCAACAGTGCTATCCCCTTTTCCTTATATAATCTATCTTCTCACTTCTAATCTTTGTTTACAAACCTTGGGTTCTTTCTCTCTCTATATTCAGTCGATTCAAATTCAAATTTCACAAACCCTGCAAATCTATTATATATAATAAATGAAAGTTATTTGGGCCACGTGTCACTTGATTAAGGCATCCTCAATTCTCTTTTCCCGCCCAACAGTGCCATCCCCTTTTCCTTATATAATCTCTCTTCTCACTTCTAATCTTTGTTTACAAACCTTGGGTTCTTTCTCTCTCTATATTCAGCCGATTCAAATTCAAATTTCACAAACCCTGCAAATTATTGAGATAATTCTTTCCATCCAAACCTTAATCTTCTTCAGACGCCACAATAAAATCTTCTTTTGTTCATCGATTACTTCATCAAAAGGTTTGTTCTTTTTTTTTAGTTGAAATACTTTCATGATTTCCTCTTATTTACACTAATCCTAATTTCTACTCGTAATCTAATCATATGGTTCCAGGGTTGTTGTCATCAAAGTTGAAATCCGCTTAGCTGCGGATAAGAGAACTGCCATAAGCTGGTATGTTTGAATATGTTTTGAAATTAGCGTTTTTTCTAGATGGTGATGATATGAGTATAACATCTGTTGATTATTGATGTTTGAGTATGTTCAGCCATTATTCTTTCTGAAATTAGAGTTTCATTGGTATTATCTGTTTGTAACAGCAGTGGTTCAGCATCTCCAGTGGATTCAACATCAAGTGTTTGCTATTATTGTTTGATGTTGTTTGCTATTATTGACGGATGTTGTTTGCTATTGTTGTTTGATGTTGTTTGCTATTGTTGTTTGCAGTTGAAGATATCTTAATTAAGGTAATAATTGTATTACATCCTGTTGAAAATTAGAATTGATAAATTTAGGGAAAGTGAGGTTGAAAGTTAATAACCCAGCAGTGGGGCATTTCATTCTACAGGTTCCATAAATTAAGGGTATTCTCATATAATGATGATGATTGTTCCACGGCTGTTTCCAGTATTATTGTTCCAACATCGTTTAAAGTATGTGTTTTTTGCTACTCTGATTTTCAATTTTGAGTTTTTTATTTTGAAGTGATATACTCTAATTCTCGGTTTATATTTCAGTCTAATCACAGTTGTTTGAAATTCATACAATCTGTTGCGGGTTATTATAGGTTTGTATTCAAAGAAGCATAAAGTTTAATTAAACACAAATAAAGATTATTAAATTTATAGTTTACTTGCTTATGTCTAAATGATGATGATGATTATAATTCACTTGTGCAGAAGATGATGATGGAGAACCCACAGTAGTTCCTACTAAACGCAAGAAAGGATCTGCTATTGTTGTAAGATAAGATTTTATGTTACTAGAGAGTCTAGAGTAATGGTGTTTCCTACCTTTTTTGTATTAAAAGAAGCATAAAGTTTGTTTTAAAGGAGCTCTTTATGAACAAAGACTGATGAGGCCTATCCACTGTTGAAGACAAGGTCCTGTTAAAGACAACCACTTTATGTACCTAGAGTTTGATTAATCAAAGGAAAACGACTGTTTAGTATCAGCAGTGGTTCAGCATCTACAACGGATTCAAATTTAGTATTTAATTATCAGTGGTTCTTGTGTATCTTTAGTATTTCATTATGAGTTTGTTTCATGTTGTAAGAATCAGTGAATTCTCAGATAATAGATTGCTTTGCCGGATTAGATTATGTGTTCAATTATAGTTCTTTAAGTGATTGTTTCGTTTTCTTGAACTCTATGTAATTTTGTAAATAAGTACAATAACAAACAGTGGTTTTACCATCTGTTTGCAATTTGGTCAATAGTTAATGGAAACCCCTGTTAGGTTGAACAGTAGATGTTATTAACTTAAACATCTGTTCAGGAAAACGACTGTTTGCACTTTATGTACCTAGAGTTTGATTAATCAAAGGAAAACGACTGTTTAGCATCAGCAGTGGTTCAGCATCTACAACGGATTCAAATTTAGTATTTAATTATCAGTGGTTCTTATGTAACTTTAGTATTTCATTATGAGTTTGTTTCATGTTGTAAGGATCAGTGAATTCTCAGATAATAGATTGCTTTGCCGGATTAGATTATGTGTTAAATTATACTTCTTTAAGTGATTGTTTCGTTTTCTTGAATTCTATGTAATTTTGTAAAGAAGTACAATAACAAACAGTGGTTTTAACATCTGTTTGCAATTTGGTCAATAGTTAATGGAAACCCCTGTTAGGTTGAACAGTAGATGTTATTAACTTAAACATCTGTTCAGGAAAACGACTGTTTGCACTTTATGTACCTAGAGTTTGATTAATCAAAGGAAAACGACTGTTTAGTATCAGCAGTGGTTCAGCATCTACAACGGATTCAAATTTAGTATTTAATTATCAGTGGTTCTTATGTGACTTTAGTATTTCATTATGAGTTTGTTTCATGTTGTAAGAATCAGTGAATTCTTAGATAATAGATTGCTTTGCCCGATTAGATTATGTGTTAAATTATAGTTCTTTAAGTGTTTGTTTCGTTTTCTTGAATTCTATGTAATTTTGTAAAGAAGTACAATAACAAACAGTGGTTTTAACATCTGTTTGCAGTTTGGTCAATAATTAATGGAAACCCCTGTTAGGTTGAACAGTAGATGTTATTAACTTAAACATCTGTTCAGGGTTAAACAGATGTTTGTGGTCCTGTTGTAAAATTTGTTTGACCCAACAGTGGTTTTCCTAAAAAACAGCCACTGCTCACTTTTTTGTTATTGATGGTGTTAATTAGTGATAGATTGAAATTATCAAATAAAAACTAGAATTACAATGATATTACCATTTTACCTCATCTTTACATACCAATGAGGTAAGATTTCCTCCAACATTGTTTTGATCATACAATTTAAAAAAATTCTTTATAACTATTTGTTGGAAATCAAATCAGTAATTAATGCTAATTTCTTGAGCTTTGGACATTTAAAACATGCAAAATGTGAATTTCAAACTCACGGTTTAAAAATTAGAAAAGTCATCATGACAATGACAGTTGCTTTCAAATCATCATCAGTAATTACTGATAATATCAGTAATTACAGAAAAGTCATAATGACAATTGACGTTCGGTATCTACTGATAGGAAAAAATAGCCACTGGTCACTTTTTTATTCTTGACATCCATTGATATTTACCATCCATGGTGTTAATTAGTGATATATTGAAATTATCAAATAAAAACTAGAATTAAAATGAAATTACCATTTTATCTAATCGTTACATTGCAATGAGATAAGAGTTCCTCCAATATTGTTTTCCTGATGAAATTTAATGTTAAATTAAAAAAAAAAATACTTGATGGGTATTTGTTGCAAATCAAATCACTAATTAATGGTAATTTCTTCAGCTTTGGACTTTTAAAATATGCAAAATATGAATTTCAAATGAAATTTATGCAAGATGGTAATTTAGAATTGACGTTCTCTCTTTTTTTTTCCCTACTTTGCATATGATTAGTAATATTTATTTACTTTAATAAGGAGGAATATAAAGATACACATTACTTACCTTTCAGTTCCCAATAAACATCAGTTCCCAATAAACATCATCGCAATTGCGGTCAAATCAAATCAGTAATTACTAATAATATCAGTAATTTTGAAATTCAAAATTCAAACCATATATATTTTTATCCTTAATGTTAAATTAAAAAATAAAAAAAAAATACTTTTTGACTATTTGTTGCAAATCTAATCTAAAAGGTAATTTAAAATATGCAAAACTAGAATTTCAAACTGACGGTTATTATCTCTCAGTAATTTTGAAATTTTGAAATAAAAAATATGTAAAAGGTAATTTAAAATTCACGTTCTCTTTTTTTTTTCCTACTTTGCATATTTCAGTTCCCAAAAAACATCATAACAATTGCTTTCAAATCAAATCAGTAATTACTAATTAATATTAGTAATTTTGAAATTCAAATTTCAACCCATATATATTTTTATTATTCTATAAATAAGATACAATTATCTGGTTTCACATTCAAATCTCACTCGCTCATATATGTGACCGTATCTTTCTCTCTCAAATGCATCTTTCTTGTGATTTAGCAGCTAATTTCCCATTACACTTCTTTGTTCGAATGTTTGTTGATAATGTTTACATGTTATCGTTCCTGTATCATTGTTCCAACATCGTTGTTTCAATGTAAATTCGCATCCCACATCAACCTTTCAACATCGATGCTGCAGTATAATTGTTGCAACATCGTGAAAAGTTGCATGTGTTACCTTTTTTTTATGGCAGAGATGCAACTTTAAAGTTACATGTGCCATTTTTTTTTTTTGATTTCCGTTAAATCCAAAGTCACGTTTTCTTGCTCCAGGAAGATTTTCTTCTTTTAAAGAAAGTATACATTCGTCCAAAGCTCGTGAAAACTCAGATGTGCAATAAAAATGAAAAAGACACGTTTGAATTTTAGATTAGTTTCTTATTCTTATTTGTGTTGTCAGTAATATGGAGTGTGGTGATAGAGACGTGCAGTTTATGGCGATGCTAAAGGACATACATCAAGAGGTTCAGCAATAGACGTAGTGGAAACTAAAGTTTATTAGTTCTTGCTGTTATTCTTAGATTTGAACTTGAATATTGTTCAGTATGTCATGTAATTGTTGGACTTTTAGTTTTAAGGTCCTGAATAAATGATTAAATATAATTTTATGAATCTTTGTTGTGTTTTATTTTTACTTATTATTTTTTGTTTCAGTAATATTTAGATTACGTTGATGTTGAATTGTGTCTTAAGATCTGTTTGGTAAGTCAACAGAGGATTAATAGTGTCAAGGATTTGTTTAATTGTCCAACTCTGAAAGGGTGGTGTGGTTATAACAGCTGATCATGCTAAGGACTGTTATAATTAATTCCTGCTCCATATAAAGACTGATGGGCTTATTGTCTCATGAGGGCTATGCACTGTTGAAGGCAAAGTCCTGTTAAAGACTAGCACTTATGGTGTAGTTATAACAGCTTCTACAGCGGATTCAACTTTAGTATTTATGTATCAGTTTTTCTTATGTAACAGTGTTTAGGACAAACATTGGTTCTCTATACTTTATCTCTCGAGACAAACCTATACAAACTCAAAGATTAACCATTGCCCAACAACAAAAGTGGTTCATCATCAGCAGTAGATATTCTATCTTTGTTTTTGTTAACAGTATTTATATGTCCAAACTATTAATATTATATCTCTGTTTATGTTAACAGTATTTATTTAATTTCAAACATATGTTTATGTTCAAACAGATGTTTCAGGTCGAATATTTATTTAATTTCATGTGATTGTTAAATGTTATCCACTGCTGAAGGCTATCCTCTGTTTCTTCATAAACAACTGTTGACCATTGACTGACCAAACATCTGTGTTACATTTTGTTGGGTATCCACTGATAGTTAAAAAATAGTCACTGCTCCCCTTTTATTGTTGACATGCACTGAAATTTGCAATCATTGGTTTTTTTAAAAATCATCCACTGCTCACATTTTTATTCTTGATGTGGTTAATTAATTATAAAATGATATTATTAACTGAATACTAGAATTACAATGATAGGTTAACTATATTATCTAATCGTTACATTCCAAAGAGATAAGAGTTCCTCGAATATTGTTTTGGTGATAAAAATTAAAGTTAAAATAAAAAATAAAATAAACTGTTGTATAAAATCAGTGTTTTAACACACTGATGGCTATCCACTGCTAGCAAAAACTTACTCACTGTTCTCATTTGTGACTGTTGCAAACCACTGTTATTGTTCCATCAGTGGTTTCCTACCAACTGTCCTCCATTATCATCAGAGGTTGGCACGTGGACAGTACATAGCGGTAAGATCTATTAGTAACCGATGCCACGTCAGCATTCACTATTTCACCAAAAAAAATTAAAAAAACCCTGATCAAAACCCCCCAAACAGTGTTTTTACTGTCGAATCGAATTCTAAATTCTTTTCTAAAAGCAGTTATCATCCATTTCTCTCAAAATCACTCATCCTCTTCATCGTCTTCTTCCTCTCGCAATCATAATCAAATCACGATGTCTCTACCACGCAAATCCACACATAACTACTTAGGTCTACTTGAAAAACCCAGTCACACCAAAACCTTCAATTCCATCATTGATGTTCTGTCTTCTTCAAAGTACAGAACTTTGTTGACTTGTGATGCTCCGATCTACATGGATACCCAGCAAGAATTCTGGAAAAATGCTAAGTTGGAAACTAAGGATAAAAAGCCCTTAGCCATCAATTCTTCTATAAAGGACGTTCCAGTCACAATAACACCTCAAACCATTTCGGAAGTTTTTGAACTCGATGATCTTAAAGGTAAAACATCTTTCCCTAAAGAAGAGTATCAAACGTTTTTCATTCAAATGGGTTATGAAGAGGAAATCAAAAAAGACACTTTAGAAAAAGGCAGTTTTCCTCCTGCCACAAGGTTTTTGTTTCATACCCTACTGATGTGTGTCTCAAACAAGACCACTGCTTTCAATGAAATCCCATTGAAGATTCAATATCTAGGTTATGCTATATTACATGGTGAAAATTTTAACTATTCCCAGGTAATCTTCAATTATCTTGTTAGAAATGTTAATAAAAAGGCGTTTTTGCTCTTTCCAAGGTTTTTAAGTTACTATTTTAAAAAGAAATTTTCAGAAGATAATGCCCATGTGCTTATCCAGGGTAATCCTTTTTCAATTAAGAGCCTCACTACTGAAACCTTTACAAGGATGTCAAAACTTTCCAAAACACAGGCAGAGGTTCCTGAGCAGACTTCAGCAGCTACCACTGCTCCTCAGGCACCTGCTGTTGAGCCCACTGCTGAAGGTGATGATAGCAACAAAACAACTGCTGTTAAACCCCCACCTAAAACCACCAAAAGACCAAAACAGAAAAAATCACAAAAGCCCCCCAAACCCAAAACAAAGGTAACTCTGGAAGATGAAATCCCAGACCAACTACCAGTGACAGCACAAAAGTCACCAATAACCACTGCTGCTACTACCTCACAGCAGTTGGAAGAAAGATCTCAACCTGAGCCTCAAACTCCTCCTGCTTCTTCTAAAAAAGAGCACGTTGTAATAATAGGGACACCAAATTATGATGCTCTGCAATCACTTGATTCCATCATCCACAGCCCACTGCCCGGGGCAAATTCGCTTTCTACATCTATCCTCACTTCTCAAATCCCCCCAGAAACAAAACTTTTGTTGGATGCAGTTGATTTAGCCCGGACACAAACCAGTTCTTCTCAAACACCTGTTAATGAGGATATACCTCAACAAGTGATTGGGTCTGGTGTCTCAATCATTGCTAACCCACCAACAACTGAGGAGGTTACACTGCAGGAAATACAAGTACTTCCTGTCAGTAGTTCAATTGGAGCAGCAACTACAGGTGTTGGATCCACTGATCTACACCTGGCCAGTTGTTTCATCAATAAGACTCCTCTGAAGGCAATTTCCTCTCCAGCAACTGTGATATCCGCTGTTGTCTTTGTTCCAACCCCTGGTTCTATTAAAAGGATTCCAATTGCTGAGGAAAGAAGTCCCCAGTACCAAGAAAAAGGGGCATCTGTGGATGACTTTTGGGAAACTTTCCCTAAGTCAACTGCTGATACAACCACTGCCAGTGGGAAATCAGATGATCCCATTAACTTGGGTGATGGTTTAATGTACAAGGAATTGAGGGAGAGGGTTAAGAAATTGGAAACTTCTGTTGCAGATATTAAGTCAATGCTCCAACAGTTGTTACAAGCCCAAAAGGCAACACCCACTGCAGCACCAGATACAACATCTGCTCCATCATCTGCTCCTACTCCCATTGAGCTTTGGAGTTTATTTCAACCTGTGCTTCACCAACAAAGGGCATATTCTGATCATCAACATGAAATACAGATTCAAAAGATCAGAAATATGATGGAAGCTAGGTTTATGGATACACAAGCAGACATAAAGGCATTGAAGGCCCACTCGCTGAAAACCACTGGTTCTGCTCCTCCTACTATCATCTTTGTGGACAACCCACCACCAGCTGATGCCAAAAAGTGTGAGAAAATGAAGCAGCTAAAGAAAAAGGGATATGAAGATGGTTTGTACATTGCACCAGACAAATCCACTATGCTTGCAGAGATACCTAAGCCAGATGGTACTAAAAAGGTTGATGTAACCACAAATGCCATTTCTGATGCAAAAGGAACGGTAAAAAGGGATATGGAGGCAAAGGATAAAGCAAGGTGGGAACAGGAGAAAAGAGTTTGTATGGAGAAGGATGAGCAGGGTGTTTCTGAGGCCAAGAATGAAGAAAATCCTGAGCCTAAAAGAAAACAGCCCACTAGAAAAGTGAAGGAATCCAAATCCACACCTCCCAAAAGCTCCACACATCAAACCTCAAAACGAGCAGATGTTAAAACATCTGTTGTATCGACAGCTGTAGATACTTCAGTTGTTTCAACATATGTTACACCAACAATTTGCACCACTTCAACACAAATTCAATCCACCGCCTTACCACAAATCCCATTACCATCAAAAACATCCTCATTACTACCAACACCACCTGCCAAAAACGAAAATACTTCAGGTGACACATCATCTGTTGTAATGGTAACAGTGGTTGAAACACCAGTTGTTTCAACAACTGTTAGTCAACCATCTACCACTCAAATCACTACCACTCAACGCACCAAAACACCACCAACCTCTCCAAAACATAAAAGGAGAAGGATAATTCTGAATGTTGATCCTTCAACACCGCAAACATCCACCCAACCATTGTCCCTTGTTACCATTCCCAATGTTGTCCCATTCTCTTCAGCACAAGTTTCAAATTCAAACACTGCCATTCTTCCTGCAGGAGTCCTGTATCCATTAGAACTGGAAGCAGTTAGAGAGGAGATCAGATCCTTCTACTCTGAAGATGACCCTGCTAAAAGGAACTTGCCATCTGTTGAAGGATATCCAAGGCCTAATAACATTAATGAATACTTGAAGTTAAAGGCTGAACAAGCAGAGGATATCTCCAAAAGAAATACACAAGGAAAATCTGACAGAGAGATTCAAACATTTTACCAACATTTGCTAACCCAAGTGAAAATTTTGGAGCAGTTTTCAAAAGATCTCTGTCAAAATTTATCAGAAAGAGCTGATGAAACTTTGAGGAAAGATTATATTGACTATATCATGACTTACAAAACATACAAGGGAGAAAAGTACAAGTACAAAGAATGGACCATCAGTGAGCTAGAAAGTGAAACAGCCAGAATTCAAGATATGATCAAAAAGAAGGTGAAGCAGACTCCTCCTATCTGGGCAAAGTTTAAGAAAAATGTACCAGATAGGTCTCTGCAGCTGAAGAGAATGAAAGAAGAGTTAATAACAGCTAATTTTGGGTCAAAGAACCAAGTGTCAAGGTGGAAAGAGGATAAAGTGTTTTTCTCTTACAAAAAGCTGGAAGAATTAAGAAAGAAAGATCCTAATGTTCCCCAAAAGCCTGTTTACCCTGAAGCAGTGCTTCCAGCTATGCCAAAAAAGCTACAAATCAGGAGATCCTAATACAGATTCGTTGGACTTTGAATTACAATTCAAAGGGTAAGTCAGGGAATTTTTGATGAGGCAATAAAGATTCACAATGGAAATGTGATATTTGGGTTTGTGTTTTACAGTTTATAGCAGAGTTAAGATTACTAGGTGTGGTAATGTTTGCAGTTATATAAGAAATTTTATGTATTTGTGAATTTGGTAAGTAACTGAATTGACTTTGAAAGTCAAAGGTGAAAGAAACATGGTTGACTTCACTATTGGCATTGTTTGTTAATCCTGTTTTGTAGTAAATATACTCTTTGAGCTTTTTTTTGAGCTGTTTAATTTGTTATCCTTTTAGTGAATTTTCTTTTTCAGTTGACCCATCTAATATAAAACACATGATTAAATCATATGGTCAAATTGTTAAGGGTCTTGATGATTTAAGTTGCTAATTGTGTGCTGTCTATTAGCTAATTATTTGTAATTTATGTTAACAGTGTTTATATTTTAACAGATGTTGACCAAAAGTCGAACAGATGTTGGCGAATAGTGAAACAGATGTTGACCTCAAGCAGATGTTTTGGTTTGTGGCCAAATATCTCTTTATGAGCAAACATCTGTTTAACTTCAAACATTTGTTTAAGGCCAAACATATCTTTATTGGCAAATTCTGTTTATGGCCAAACATCTGTTTAAATCCAAACATCTGTTTAAGTCCAAACAACTGATATAGAACGCCAAACATTTGTTTAAGCCCCAACATCTGTTTAGGTCTAAACAGATGTTTAAATATCTGTTCAAAACACTGTTCAATCTAACATGGGTTTCCATGCATTTGTTGACTAAAAGTCAAACAGATTTTCAAACCACTGATTGACTTATCCAAATTTCTGTTGAATACTAAATGAGATGTTGACCAAAACTCAAACAGCGGTTGACCAAAAGTCAAACAGATGTTGACGAAAAAATGGGATTATCCGACCCGGTTACATGGGATATTTTTAAACTTCTAACATTTTAAAGATCCTCAGAAAATCTCGGTTCATTTCTCTCTCCACGTTTCTTTCTACACTTTCTCCAACAAAATCTGTCATCTTCTTCGATTTCTTCCGATCTTCATCAATATCATCTTGTATAATAATAAAGGTATTGTTAAATAATCTGATTTGTTTTGTATTTTTTATGTTTATTCTTTTAGTTATGAATTCTTTGGGCGATTATGGTTCTTGCTATTTAAATGAAGAAGTTGTAGTCGACGGTAGTGTATTCATGTATGTCCCTGTTTTTTTTTTCAATCCATTGTTGGTTATGATTGCGTTTATTGTTGCGGCTTATACTTGAACAATTTTTGATAGTCCTAATTTTTTTGAATATCCGATTAATATGTAGTTATTATGCATGAGACATATATGTTTCTAAAAAAAGTGATCTGCATTTCCTGTATCTACCATTTGTGTTATCTATTGTTGATTTTATTGGATTTCACTTTACTCATGTATTTATCTTATTCTGATTTATGATATACCATCTGATGTATTCTCATGTGTATTTAAAAAAGTTGAATTTATTTTGATTAGTACTTGGTATACTGTTTTTAAGTTTTTCTTTTGAATAGACACAAGTCACTATCCTGTTTTTCTATACAATTTATACAGTTGTTGATCGTTCTTGTATATTTGTGATACTTAATCAGAAAAGTAGGTTTTAAGTTTTAATTATATGATTTGATGTAAAAATATATATATATTTCGATATGATAAGAAATTACATGTATTCTCACCTTTTTGATGTTGTCTATTGTTATTTTGATATATATTAGTTGTATCATCTTTTATTTAGATGTATTGCATACCTTAATGCATTGTATTCATTTGTTTCTTAATGTTATTGATTTTGATTATATATGATTGATACTGTTACAGTTTTATGTGAGAATGATTTATGGATTTCCGTGTTACCTTCAAAGCAGTAAAAGGAAATGTTTGGTTAGTAGTTTTATCCGATCTTAGTTTAACACTTAATTTTAATTTTTTGGTATGATAATTAGCAATAAAAGTGTTTCTTTTATTTATGCTTAGATTTTGCCAAAACAGTATCAAAATTGGATTCAACAGTTTAATTATCCAATTGGAAATACAAATATCCGAACCACAACTGGAAATGTTTTTAAAGTCAAGATCTATCCCCTAAGCAATGGCAGATATTATTTTTATAATGGTTGGTGTCAATTGGTAGACAGTTTGAAAATACCTTCAGATTCATGGTTGATATTTCATTATGAAGAAGCTTTACAAAGTTTCAGAATATTGTATTTTTATCAAGACATTGCTCTTTCTCCTTGTGAAGAGTTTTACTACAAACCATCTGGTAACGAAGATTTTGTGGTATGTAACTTGGAATATTATTCATCATGTAATTTTATTGGAGATACAATTGTTTATTTGTTGTGTTTTATTTTTTTACTTAATTTTCTGATATATTTTTACTAATGTACTATATAATGTGTTTTATTCTGATTGTAGAGTATTAATCGTTCTTTTGTTCATCACAAGATGTTAAACACTATTCCTTCATATCCGGTCGTTATTAAAGGATCTGAAAACAAGAACTGGTCTGTAGGGGTGGAAGATATCAACAATGAACTTTACATAATTACCGGATGGAAGGAGATAAAGAATGACTTGTCATTAACTGCTGATCATCTCATTGTCTTTGAGATGATAGATCTTCAGACTTTTCATATCACGGTTTTCAATTGTGCTACCTGTGATTTAGTGCTTCCACCTGAGGTTTGTGCTATTGTTAAACAAAAGGTGATAGAAGAGATTGTGTTGAGTTCAGATAGTGAAGCTGTACAGGACGTCGTTGATGTCAATAATAGTGGTATGGTTGTTGGAAATGAAGATGATCAGATCGTACCTCTTTCTTTCCGTGTGGACGGTCATTTTGTAAGTTTGTGATGATGAGTTTACTAATATATAATACTTTAGTCAGATTTTAAAGATGTGTTAATTCTTTGTTTATTGAATTGTTCGTTGTTTGCTATAGCACCTTTTTAAAAAACAGGCTGAATATCTTGGACTGAATCGTAAGATGGGTTTGAAGATTGTGGATGTGGCAGGTGATGTTTGGAATATTCAAGCTGCTATAGGTTCATCTCGAGGTCAACCAAGATATTATCTGCAAGGAATGAGAAAGTTTGTGAGAGATAAAGGCATGGTTTCAGGTCAAGCATTTACACTTAACTTTGTGAAAGGTAAAAAGTTTTTTATGTTCGGATGAATGTTTGTGGTTTGAAGAAGGCAAATGCAGAAGCATACATTGAACTAAATTTTCGGGTTGTAGTTGTTTGCTTTTCGAAACTGACACTAGACTTGTTTGTTTAGTTTTGAAGTTGTGATTCTAAAACTATATATGTACATGTAAATTATTAGCTCCATGTCTAACGGAAACAATGTGGAGTTGTGAACTAAAAACAATATACTCCGTTTTACTTTTGGTCAACATCTGATTGACTTTTGGTCGTATTAATAACAGTATAAGATGGTTGATGTAATGCGGTCGTATTAATAACCAATGGTAATTAATTAATCTAAATAACTTTCCCGAGCCCGAGAAGCAATCCCTGGTAAAAACCTAGTGGCTTATAAGTAAAGAGTTTATTATTTTTGAATGAAAATACACCAAGTGATTTTATCTATTACATTAATGAAAATAGTGTAACATAAATAATACTTTTGTGGTAGTGTTATTTAACATGAAACTTGTTATACTCAATTAATATATTTAATCTTAGTAAAATAGTTTAAAAATCAAATCGTTCAGTGGAAAAAAATAAAATTTATTATAAATAATCCATTTTGGCATGTATTAAAATAAATGTAAAAATTTTTGTATTAAAAAGTATATAATAATAAAAATAAAAAATATGCTTAGTTAATAGATGAGATTTAATATATAAAAGAGTGAGTTCATATAATATTGTGAAAACATTCTTTATCGACTAAAAGTCTTATCCAATGCGTTAAAGTAATAATACTAAATTTGATTAGTACACGGTTTGGACCAATATATGAAACAGGAAACGACTCTATTTAAAAAATGTGAGCCAACCACTATGGGAATTATAAACAAGTTTGATTATTATTCACAAACAAGTTTCTAGAAAAAAAAAAACATTATTTATTTGGTTCTAATTAAATAACTAACACCGATTCTTTCTTTATTTTGCTTACAAGATGCCATTTGAAACAAGGTTCTTACGTAATGAAATTTCTTAGTAAATGAGCATGATATAAATAATAAATGAGATTTATCGGATAATCTTATTTCTTTAATTCATGAAATTGATATTGATATACGTTATATACATAAGAACATCCCAACTCCGTCCCCATCTCTATCATTAAAACTTAAGGGAATTCATCTAAAAGCACCACTTTATATCGTTCTCATATATTTTAGAGAAAACTAAAGTGAAGCCTTATATTTTCAGATAATTTGGAGTGAGATATAAAAGGTTTTAACTTTTAAAAAATAAGAGATAAGTTATAGGGACGAGGATAGAGAATGGGAAATAATGATCTAATGCATGATCAAATGTACTCAAAGTCACAGGTGCACACAAAAAAAAGAAAGAACCGCTTATTAATTAATACTAGTAACCGGTTCAGGATGGAAAAAAATTGTAGATTTAAGCTAGAACTAGAACCGGCAAATAATCGGGCTTTTTTTAGGTTAACCGGTTATTATACTTTTTAGCCCATATCCATATATACATACACAAACAAACATATAAATAAATGAAACGAAGTTTATTTAGTTTATATTATATATTTATGTATTTTTTGAATTTTTTTTGTTTGAAAAAAAAAATTAATAGGTTAAAGAAATGGTTTTTTGAACTTATTATCAGTTAACCGGTATTTAAACCCAAACGGTTACTTCTAATAGGTTATAGATTTACACCATGCAAAACCTGTTATAGATTTACACCATGCAAAACCTGTTATTTTTTATAACCATATTTTTTTTTAAAGCCCAATTCGACTTTTTAAACCTGTTCCTTGTTTTTTTTTTTTTTTTTTTTTTTTTTTTTTTTTTTGAAATGAATACAAACATTTTTATATATACTATAAACTATCCGCCAATTACATACCCTATAAACAGAAATTACAAACTAATGGCAGGTAGACGAGCAACAAGCTGCGCCGCTACCCCCTTTTGAATGGCAAACCCTACCCTGCTAAACACAAAATTCTGCCCCTTAACATGTGTGGTGTTACTGCTTACCACCTGTTGAACTCGCTTTAGGAATCGCACCGCGTCAGGGGCGAGAGCGCCAAATGTATCGAAAGCGAACGGGACGAACACGTGCTGATTCTCGATACAAGCCTTTTCGTGTTTAGCTACTTTGCCCGCCTCTGCCTTGGTTATCGCCTGTCCCACCACAAAACCGTGATCCCTAAGCCCAACGAGGGGGGACACACCTGTCAAATCGACACACGCGTGTTTCCCTCCTTCCCATCCAAAAACAAGAATGTCAGCGGGCCGTAGCGTAGATCTCCCTTCTAATGGATCAGTCAAGAAGTTCACTGGAGCTTCTTTTTTTGCCGAGACCCCTGCTCGCTTAAGGACATCATACAGCACATCGCGAACTAAATCATGACGATACTTAAACCCCGGTAATTCTTTGCAATGTACTGCATGCTCCCCAAAAGAATCCAAGCAACACTTCTGACACACCGGACACGGGTCATCAGCCTGGAAAAGGGGTATCATTAAACGGTACTTGAGGATAGCCCGGTATTCCACCGCCGACATACTCTGCCCTAAACCTTCGATGGGAACAACAGACAGAAAATCCTGAGCATGGGGGGCTCGCAAACACTCAAACACGGCTCGCTGGCGAGGGGAAAAGACAAACTTCTCTTCAACTGTCTTGACGATTTCTCCATATAAGGCATTCGCCAGAATTTTCTGGGCTTTAGGGGGGCGGTGTCTTTAATGTAGAAATCGCTAAGATCAAGAACGGGAAGAGAACTATGCAGATTGTCCAACGCACCCTTGTAATCAGGGTCCAACAACTCTCCCCCACATTCGCGAAGGATGTGGTCTTGAAGAACCCAAGATTGGGCCCTTGAAGCCACAAAAGCGTAGGAAGAGGCATCCTCAGCTGAGCAAATCCCAAGCCCCCCAAATCGGGTCGGGAGGGAAGCTAACCTCCATTGTAGGTCCCCGAAAAAGGCACCCCCACAAACAACAATGTCCTCGATCGCATTCCGTAGCCCCTTGTCAAAAACAGAGACGGCTTCCCCGACATAAGAAGGCTGACACGTTCTAAGCCCAAACAGCAGTTTAGCAACCCCCATACACGAACGAAGCAGGAGGAGTTCGCTCTAAGGGTTCTTAAGGCGTTTGAGGCATCCCATCAGCTCAACCGCACATTTGGCTCTTTTGAGGGCCAACCCGCTAATAAACTGACCATCTCTACTAACAGCACCGCCCAAGAGTTTCATACCGTGCACCGGCCTACCAATCTCCTGCGGAAATAAACCCGCCTGAGTCTTCACCCCGTCGCATGTAGGCCAAAAAACTTCAGTTTTTTTAAGGTTGAGAAGGAGGCCCAAGGAGGGGCCCTCCACTCTAATGATGTCTAAAGCCTTGGCAACCTGAGTAGCATCTCCAATAATGGTCCCATCATCCAGGTACCATGCGTGAAACAGAAGCTTACAACGATCTCTGATTCGGAGAACAAGAGGGTGTAAAACAAGGGCAAAAAGAAGAGGCCCTAAAGGATCCCCTTGCTGAACCCCCGTGGATGACCAAATAAAATCATTCCCCACGTAAAGCCTAGCTGGTTGCCCGTATAAAAAATCAACCCAAGCAGAGATGGATGGACACATTTTCCTTACCTCATTTAAAAGAGCAGTTCTATCCACAAGGTTAAAGGCATTCGTGAAATCGACGGTAAGCATAGCCAACGACCCGTCTCGGTGGTGCGCATTTAAGAGCCTGTTCGCACTATGAAGAACCGCCTCAGCCCCGTTTGGAACCCCGACCCCAAACTGAAAGTCGCCAAGATATTTGGCCATCTCCTTCCCCACCCCCTTCATCGCTACCTTGGAGACCACTCTCCTCCAGATCGAACCCACTGCAATAGGTCTAATTCCATTATCGGGCTTGAGAAGGGGCGTAAGAGGAGCAGATGCAACCAACTCCGCCAAACTCCTCGGACACCCCCCTCGCAAAAAAAGGTTAACCACAGCTGAAATTGCTCTGAGAAGGCTAACCGCAATCACGGACCCTTCACCACAAAGGGCGTCCAAAAGGTGTTGAGCCCGCAAACCATCTTTCCCACATGACGTCCCTTTCGGGAAGGATTTGATACACCCAAGTACACTGTCAATCTCCGCTATAAGGTGAGGTTCCGATGGAAGGAAAGCTGGCATGGTCGGAGGGGGCATGCACGGGTGTTTATCCACGAGAGCCTTCATAGTTTTCTTATCATGTGGCGCGACCCCAGAAGAACAAAGGACCTTAACTGCAGCGGTAAAATGACCATCGGCGACCTTACGTAAACACTGCTTGACATTAGAACTCCCATCCTCGCTTTTTTTTCCAGACATTTTCTTAAAACCCTCAGGACCCTCCTTCACAGGTTGAACAAACAAAGACTGAATGAGAATGCCAAACCCCTCACGGTCACCCCATTGGGCCAACGCCCGTTGTATACTGAGACATTGACCATTTTTCCTGTTGCCCGACCTCTTATCCTGGCGGCTGACCGGCGTAAACACACGCAAGGTACACCGAGGTAATAGCAGAAGTCGAATCCATGCCTCAACCGAATCAGGCATAGCCACCACCTTATCCAAGGCTGTGGTTAAGGCTTGGGCAAACGCCATGCGGCAACTAAAGGGGATGCTCTTAACAGTTTTAATCGGAAGAGAGAAAACTCGGTCAAGTAGAGCGACATCAACACATACCTCTCCAGATGGGGAAACCTCCGATACGGTACACGGTCTAGTAACACCCACAATAAAACCCATTTCACCCACTTTCGTTGGCACAAACCGAACAACCCGATCTTCATGGTGACACCCCCGCTTGATAGAATGAAGGCACATGCACTCCCAACATAACCATTGATCATACAACCTAAGGGCTTCACAAACAGAGGTAAAAAGATTAGGGTCTTCAGCAATGGCACGCCTCAAATTATCTTTCCTATCATCTGAACCAAAATGTTGACTTTTAATATGAGCCAAAATCTTTCCTTGTTTTTTAATCGATTTTTGCACCTCTACTCGAAGTCAAGAGATTTCATTATACCATATGACAAAACAGGTCTAGGTTCTTCAACAAAAGCCAATTTTTCTAAGAAGGCTAAGAACCCATGAAAACTTAACATGTGGCAATCTTAATTATTCAACAAGGAGTAGATTAGTCGAGAGAAAAATGCCCGGATAGTCCCTGTGGTTTCACTTTTTTTCACCTATAGTCCCTAACTTTCTAAAACTACTTGAATAGTCCCCAAGTTTTCAATTTTTGTTCCCGGATAGTCCCTAGGTCTAACTTCAGTTACTTTTCTCTGTTAAAATGATGTGAAATGACAAAAATACCATTTCCTTAAAAGGCCAAACCATAGGGACTATCCGGGCACCTTCTTCATTTTTATTTATAAAACTCCACCACCACACTTCATCTTCAACCTCCACCCACCATCACCCTCCTCCACCCTCCACCATCGTCGGCTGCCGGTCATCCAGTGCCTCCGGCTTCCAAGAAACCTTATCTGGCTTCTATTATATTTTTTTTTACCACACTTCAACTATCATAAAAATCGTATTTCCTTTCATTATAACCAGC
Organism: Helianthus tuberosus; assembly: GCA_030545235.1. Classification (NCBI taxonomy): domain Eukaryota; kingdom Viridiplantae; phylum Streptophyta; class Magnoliopsida; order Asterales; family Asteraceae; genus Helianthus; species Helianthus tuberosus. The sequence goes on from CM060442.1 coordinate 166,761,794, forward strand.
TGCAACTATCAATTCAACCCAGCCACACACATCGATTTCTATAACCTCTTATTCGATTTGTCCAGAACAGCAACAATAATTCAGCCGTTTCTTTTTCTTTTCGTTTATACTTCAAAAAACAATAACAATCAGCCAAATGATCACTTGAAAATTCAGAGATCAGTAATATGTTTCAAACAAAGTACTCAGTTCTTGGTCCGATTGTGTTTGTGAAATCAGTCCGAATTCAATGATAAATGTCCGAAGTGCACACACGGTACAGCGAAACAGATCAAAATTTGATTTGAAACAATTCTTTTTTCACTTATCTCAAACAACCTGCAACAACAACTGATCAAAACAAACCCTTCTCGGCAGAAAAACGAGCTGATATTTGATCCAATTTTAGCCGTAAATTAACTCAATTCGAATCTAAGCGAAAGTGTCCAAAATACACATACGATTCACCGAAATGGTCTGAAACAAACAATCGAAATCAGTACGCGAATCTGTTTGCAAAAGTTTTTCATCTTTTTCATGATTGTTTTTTTAAACAATCGAAACCGCTACCACCACCATCTCCGCAACCTGTCACCACCGAAATTCGAAACGTGACCCAAACCAAATTCTAACCTGAATCGGCGGCGATGCGAGTCCCGAATCGGAGCCAGAAAACATGGTGGCTCGACCGTGTTTGCGTCTGGAACTGATCTGAGGACAAAGGACTCGATCACCACTGTCGTAAGATGTGATCAGAAAGAAAAGAAATTAGAAACAGAGGATGTTGTTGAAGATTTACCCGATCACCACTGCCGGAGCTGCCGATTTCGGCCGGCTCCCTTCTTCTTCACCGGTCGCTCTCCCTATCTCTCTCTCTCTCTCTCTCTGCCATCTCGGGTCCGATGTCAACCACCACAGCGCCACCGGCTGTGGTGGTTCTTGTGTTCGTTGTCGTCCGCCGCCACTCAGCAGGTGGTGGTTGGCGGTTTGTTTGAGATGAGAGAGAGGAGTAGATGAGGGAGGAGATGAGTGTGGGTGTGAGGTTATCATCGAAGAAGGAGAGGGCACAGGGGTTTTGTCTGGTGTGCGGGTTATGATTCACAGGGTGGTGGAGGAGGGTGATGATGGCGGTGATGGTGGAGGGTGGAGGAGGGTGATGGTGGGTGGAGGTTGAAGATGAAGTGTGGTGGTGGGGTTTTATAAATAAAAATGAAGAAGGTGCCCGGATAGTCCCTATGGTTTGGCCTTTTAAGGAAAGGGTACTTTTGTCATTTCACATCATTTTAACAGAGAAAGGTAACTGAAGTTAGACCCAGGGACTATCCGGGAACAAAAATTGAAAACTTGGGGACTATTCAAGTAGTTTTAGAAAGTTAGGGACTATAGGTGAAAAAAGGTGAAACCACAGGGACTATCCGGGCATTTTTCTCATTAGTCAATTGAACCATGAACTATTTTTTATATTTATCATGCATTTACTTGTATTTCCAGTTTTTATGGAAGGTATTCGTCTTCTTCAATTTTGATTTATTCAATCATAATAACACAACATGAATACATTTTTTTTTTTGAACGGCAAATTTATTTACTCCTGTTATCTGTGGGATGTGAACCCAAGACCTCCCCCTCCCAAGGTGTTTAAAGGTTTTGCCTTTGCCTATGGACCACCACTCGAATGACACAACATCAATACATGGTGTTTTTAATTGTGTATGGTATTGCTACATATTTACACAACATGGTGTTTTAATGAAGTCCTGGGTCAATTTATTGTGTTAACCTACGTTTCGAGAAGATGATCTTAGTATGATGTTTTATATATAATAATAAGATGTTTTTAGTACAGTGTTTTATACATGCATTAACACATAGTGTTGGTTCAATTCTTGGTGTTTTACAACCCGCCTTTCTAGAATACGTTCTTTGTATGGTGTTTTATATATAATAAGATGTTCTTAGTACAGTGTTTTATACATGCATTAACACATGGTGTTAGTTTAATTCATTGTGTTTTACAACCTACGTTTCCAGAAAATGTTCTTAGTATAGTGTTTTATGCATAATAAGACGTTCATAGTATGGTGTTCTACAACCCACGTTTCTACGTTTCTAGAAGATGTTCTTAGTATAGGATTTTATACATGGTGTTTTAAACATGCTGTTCTAGAAATGATGAAAAATAGCGATTTTTAGAAGCCAACGACGACTGAGGAGATCTAGATTACTATTGTATCATGTTAAACCCCATTTATTTGGTCGATCGTCCATTTGATTTTGATAAATCCTGCTTCGAAGGAAGATAGAAGAGTTAGCTTGATAATCGTGGTTGATTAAAGTGATATGGCAGTTTCTTTTTTTTTAAACAAGATCAATTACAATTTTACCCCTACGTGCCTTAACTAATACCCAACTAAATAACACTATTTACAATTTTGCCACTACCGAATCTCAACCATCCATTAACACATCCAATGGCTCAAAACCCTTCTCACACTTCTTAGATAAAAACCCTTTTGTAGGATAACTCCACCCTACAAAACACGTACTAAATTACCAAGAGAATTAACTTCATTTGATATACGGATATACCAAACTTAACCATGGGCATGTTTGGCTAAGCTTATTTAACTTAAAAATGACTTTTTTGTGAAAAGGACTTGTCGACTTGTAACTTTTTGAAAAGGAGTTTTTAAAAAAAAATGTTTGGATTAGCTTATGGGGTGGGAAAAGTCAATAAGTCAATAAGTTATTTTTTAAAAAGTGTTTGACTTAGCTTATTGATGTAAAATGACTAAAAGGGGCATTCTTTTATAAGTCAATAAGTTAAAACAGGGGTAATATGGTAATTTGGTTTTTGAAAAGTTAAAAGCTCCTCAAAAAGTCACAACACCCTGACTTCTCAAAAATGATTTTTTCTCCTAACAACAAGTCATTTTGAAAAGTCCTTTTGGGTTTGCCAAACACAAAATCTCCTTATTAGCTTTTTCAAAAAGCTAATAAGTCAATAAGTTGGTTCAAAAAGCTTAGCCAAACATGCCCTATATATAGACTATTACTGATCTGGAGAAAACATACTCGACCAAAAGATGATTAGATCGATACGCAGTCTACCAGACAGATGAACAGGTAGTCCGGATAGGACATACAACGGTTCAGACATATACCCACCATTTGGATCGTTGCTATCCTATCCAAGGGTTGATTTAGTACGACGACATGTGTTATGCATTACATATAAACTGACACGTCCACACCAAGAGAGAACAGTAGTCGTCACTAGCTACATTACATTACTTAAATTTTACTTGCATGTATATATCAAAGTCAAAGTAGCACTAATAGTTGCTACATTACTCGTCATAAATACATCAACCCATATACCTGGCATATGTTTGCAGATGGGCTTCCAGATATTAAGACAAATAGAAACATAAAGACGGATCCATTTTGGTGGCTGGTAAAGTAAGACTTTGTTTAGCTTTTTTACATAACACTACACAGTTGATATTTTATAGTTCAATTATTATTTCATTTGAGTTTAGGTAAAGGTTATCACTGAAAAACAATATTCCAGCAACACAAACAATAAACCAAAATCATTTCTTGAAATAAACTTCTGATGGGGACCAGTCCTTCCTTGCCAGAATACAACCCACAGAAACTAATGCAACAAAATACACATCCATTGTCGGTTGCAAACAAATATAAAGGTGATTAATCATACCAGAAACTCCCAATACTGAAATTTGGTGTCGAGTCAAGTATACTATAATCAGACAACTCATCTTGCTTGCCTTCCGCTGCGTGCAAGCAGAGCCAGAAGTATCTTTTTCCTAGGTCCCTGAAGGGTGTAATTGATTGTGATTATACAAGAAACAAATCTTTATTTGATAAGTGATATAGAAAAACATACCATAGGTATTCCTAACTCTTTGAGATCTTGGTCCCCCATTTGGCTCAAAGCAGACATATCAACCTACATTCAATAGGATTAGCACAGCTTTACAGCAACAAACATGATTACAGGCAGCAATATAATCCTTAAAACTTTCAGCCAATTCTATACAAAGAAAGCCCACTAGATAAGATAAATTTACAACAAACCAAGGGTTGTGACCATGTTAAGAATGGTGCCTATATTGTCAAAAGCCCTTCAGGCAAGGGGAGGCGCAGGGAAAATGCCTTGCTGCCATCCAAGCGCTCCGGCAACCTTCGGGCAAACTTGTCTGAAACATCCAAAAATAGCCTAGCCTAAATCATGTCTAAAACCCCAAAAGATGGTATGTTTGTGCTATGCGCCTTGCTAATTCTAGACCCTCGCTTTTTAAGCGCCTTACGCCTTTGACAACTATGAATGGTGCAACATAGTTAGTGTGGGAAATCACATCTATACTGTACAATAAAGTGAAGGCTAGCAACTCTTTATAGGTCTTGTGTGATTCATATAATTGATGATATACATACTAGGCCTCTTTTAACAGCCATACATAACTTCAAGTTGCCATATACATGTGTGAATAAAGCAGGGAAACAACATATCAAAGTTGATGATAAACCTTCATGTAGTATGCATTTTATAACGTCTTAACAAGAATAATGTAATGAGAAGAATTAATCTTAGTTAACAATGCTTGGTACCTCCTCAACCTTGAACGAAATCAGATACTTCTCCAATCCCAATGAGCGCAAAAAACCTTCCACAGTAAGATGTTCTGCCTATAACAAACAATCACCAACAAAAAATAAGAAAAATAGCAATGAGTATTTTTTATTTATGAGGAAACAAGGATGGCAAACAGTTTCACATCTAAACTAATTTAACTGTTCAATTATTCACAAATTGCATGAAAAAGAAGATGGATGGCTTACTGGATATTGACTTCTTTGCATATTGCCACCAGGGGCAACCAAAGGCGTAGCCCCCACAGATTTCACTGAGAGGGGTTGTTTTGTCAGAAACGATGCGGGGGGCGCAGGCCTTGAATTATCACTAACATCCCGAGTGCCATACGCCACTGGTCTAGAATCTTCAAATGCCCGCCTTCTCTGTGGTGATAAACCTCTAGTATTCGAAACCCTATCTGGCGATTTACGCCTAATATGATCCAAAGTCCACGGGGAATCTCCTGAAAAGCCCGTACGGGGAGGACCTTCTGAAGGTCTCAGGGAAGCGTATTGACCTGTCATGGTACCGATGGGCCGTTCTGCTACGTGTGGTCTGACATCATTTAGCTTGGGTACTCGATTTCTAACCTCACGTGGCTCAGGCATGCCTTGTCTACCATCCAACGGTTCAGCCATCCTCTGTCTATCGTCCCTAGACATGAGCCCACGAGGTCTGTCATCCCTAGACACGGGCCCACGTGGTCTATCACCCCTTGGCTCGGGAACGCTCTGCCTCTCATGTCTTGGTTCAGGCATATGCCTTGGGTCGGGTACCCTCTGTCTTCCATCTCTAGTTTCATGCATGCTATAGGAGGTAACAGGCTTAGCAGTTGAAGGACGGGCTGACCTTGACAGCATATCACGAAGGTCCACCATGTTCTGATGTTTGTTGATTTGCTTTTGTTTCATGATTTTGAATCGTAGATCATCTTTACGAAGATGAAGATCTTCACAAATAGACAGTAGTATTAGGACTCATGATAAAACTTGACCAAAAAGACAGACAAAAACAATAATCATCAATAAAAGTCATTACCATCCACGGAATTACTAGCCTGCAAGTTCCATGTACCATTATCTCCACGCGACCTGAGAATTAAAGTGAAAGTAACTATATATTAAGCATTAAATCATTGCAAAGTTTTAAGCATGTCAATAACCTCTACAAGTATATAAACTGCAAACCAAACCAAAATGATACTAAAAGTTGAACAACATACAGTACAAATCCAATTCAAATTACAAAATTTCCTGATATTTTATAGTTTGTCCCTTGTAATGCAGGAAAACACTAAAACTTGGGAAATAATCATTCACAGCCTGAAACATAGTTGTTAATGGTGAATAGTGACAAATAGTGATAAGGTACCTATATGCTACATAGTGAATAGCAATAAATAGCGCACGGCTATTTTATAAATAACGATACACTAGAAAAAAATTTTAAAAAAAATATATGTATATTACATCAAAATACCCTGGTATATATGCTATTTTACATGTATATTTAACAAAAACCAAAATTTTAGCTATTTTATAGCTATATTTAATTGCGATATATATATAAAAAAAATAATTAAGGTGTCGCTATTCTCGCTATCCATCGGTACAACCCTAATAGCGACACTATACCTATACGCTACATATAGCGCTATAGTGATCGCTATTGACAAGTGACAACTATGGCCTGAAAATAGACGGTTAAGCATATGCTCCCTTCATCCAATAATAGATAGTTATAGTATGGTCTTATTTTACTTTCTAGCAAGCTTCAATACCGGTTGCCCAATAATAATGAGTAGAAAGTGTCATCTATGGCAGTGATGCTGGTTGACTAAATTTCCCTAATATTGATACTTAAGGAACAATTATTAAGCATGAGCTATGTAGTTAATATCCCGATATATCAGTGATAGATCGGTTATCGGTCCACTACCGAGATAACAATACAAAATATCGGTCATAATATCGGTACTGATAATACCAGCGATATTGATTGATATTTGACCGATATTTGGCCAATATATCACCGATTTTCCTGATATGAATACCTTTCTTCTTATTGTTGTTATTAGTGTCTTAAGTCTTAATTGTTAGATGTTACTGTTGAATGTTAGTGTTTTAAGTCTTAGTCGTCAGTTCCTACTTGCTACAATTGTTAGTGTTTTGCAAGTTGCAAAAGGTTAATTTGTTAATGGTATGAGAGTATACTGAATTGTTAGTGCTAAAATGCTATATATATAAATTTAGCATGATATGAAAATGACCGATATCCCACCGCGACAACCGATATCTCAAATATCGGTCCTTGACCGATATCCGATATTTTACTGCATTAACTACTTAGAGCATGAGCTAACATGATAGTTTAAGTTGAAAAGGTTGTATGTATATGCATCAGAAAACAAAATCCTAAATAGAGAAAGAAGTGCAGCACCGTTTATCATGAAGGTCCGCTGTATCTCCTAATCTATCTCTAACAGAACGTTTAGTCCCAACAGCCGGAGGAAGTGGTTCGCTATCCACTACCCTTTTCACCACCTGCACAAATCAACAGCTACCAGAATAACTACCATTTGCACTGTACCCACAAACCAGCTTAAGTAGTATGGTATGGTTGGTTACCTGTCCACTGCGACCTAAGGTGATGGTGACTCGCGACCTCGAGGTCTCTGCCATAACTCAGTACGAAACCCTAGCTGCTCATTTCTATGAATCGAGATATACTTGCATATACAATCAGATTAAAATTGAAACTGAAACTGAAATATGAAACCCTAGATATAATTGGGATTTTGATCTAAAAAATGGAAATCGGGTCAAGTTACAAAGATTGAATCTTCACAAGGTCGTCTGCTCTCTCTCTCTCTCTCTCTCGTCTAGCGGTCGCCGTCATCAAGTTCTCTTCATTTTTATTTTTTTATATATATTTCACATTACCTCATTTCATTTTTATTTTTTATATTTATTTCACATATTACCTCTAGGGCTGTAAACGAGCCGAGCTCGATCCGGCTCGAACTCAATTCAAGTTGCCTCGCCTCGAGCTCGAATCTCAAATCGAGCTGAGATTTGAGGCTCGAGCTCGACTCGACTAAAATTCGAGCTAGCTCGGCTCGGCACGATCTAGCTCGAACTAACAAAGAACCGCAAAATTTACTACTTAAAAAGCTCTGAAAATGAATCTTTTCATAAACTGAGGGTCATAATTGCAATTATATTTAACCAAATGGCTAAATATGCAAATATAAATAGTTAAATCCCTTTGTACATTTTCTTTACCTTCTTTTATAAGGGAGATAATCGCTTAGTGTTTGTCTTCTGAGCGATGTGGAATAAAAAATGAAGGATGTAAACCTTATCGAGCTGGCTCACAAGCTCGCGAGCCGAGCCAGGCCAAGCTCGAGCTCGGCTCGTTTACAAACCGAGCTGAGCCGAGTTGACTCGTTTACAACCAAGCCAATTTCAAGCCGAACTCTTTTCAAACTTTTGTCGAGTGAGTTTCGAACGAGCTGCGAGCCACGAGTTTTTTGAACACCACTAATGTCACACCCCGATATTTCCACGTATTACCGGTGGGCCCGGTGGGGAGTATCGTGACGTAGTTGATATCATCATAGTCAAACAACACAAATTTAAATGCACAGCGGAAGCAAAAGATAGATTCATTTCAACTTTAATAAATTGTAATATTAAGTATCACAAATAGTTGAAACAGATCCACAGGAGGATCAAATATAAAAAGGAAACATTGTTCAACAGTTTTATGACATCCAAGCTTGCGAGACTTATTGTGGACGCTAGGAGAAAGCCAACCTATTTCGAGTAGTACCTGCACTTAACCTTTTTGGGAAAATACGTCAGTTTACACTGGTAAATACAATTAACTGACTCATTTTGAAAAGGTTTACAAAATTGATTTGAATGCACGTGGCACAAAACTTTTATAACTTGGGATAATTATTTATATATATATAATCTTGTAAAGGATTACATGTTTCTTATACGTTCAGTAGTCCGGGTTGAATACCGGGTTAAAGATTAATTGACACACCACATGATATAGTCCCGCGGCGGGTTATTCCCAAAACCTGCGGTTATACCTTATTATTTATAAATACACTAACGGGTGTACGCCTACACCCGTGTGTTAAGGTCGTGGCCATTTCTTTGAATGATGCCAATGATATCCGGGACATGGTCATTAACCCCCCAAAGGCTTTAAGCAAACAAACATTTTCAAACGGGACATTTCAATAATTTAACCTTCACAAAATTAAAAATTCAATGCCCGACCAAGCGGTATTTTATATACCGTACCCCAAGCCCGTATAAGGGAAAATAAGTTAAAAGTATTTACCTGAGCTAAATATAAATTCAATCCCAGCCGTATATCAAATCAGCAAGTACAGATAGCTTTTACTGGGCTCCTAAATCTGGAACGAAGGTTTTTAATAACCTATTAGAATCCTACGGGTCTTTAATTAAGTTTAGACTTAGACCGGTTAGTTTTCAAAAAGGAAGACACGGTTCAACGCATGATAAAGCGAAGACCGGTTTAGAATGCGGTTTTGACCCGACAAGCTTGTATGCTTGTTTAATATGGGTAACTTAAACACATTCTGGATTTTGAGATGAAAACGATATGGTTTGACCTGTTTCGGCTAATATATGCAAACTAGCTACATAAGCCGATCCGAATGCGAAAAGTGCGTAACGGGTAACCATATGAGTCATATACAAGTTTCCTAAGTTAGTATGCCTTAAATATGTTGTGACAACAGTAAGATATCTTCTATTATGCCCAAAACGGATTTAAACTCAAATTACGCCCCGTAGGGGTATTTTGGTCATTTTAAATATTATAAAAGAGTTTAAACATAAATCTGAGTTTCGGGTCTGATGTGATCAGTAAAAATACTTAATTTACTAAGTTATATCAGTAGGGTATAACCTATGTGTGAAATTTATCGTTTCTAACCATACTATGCACCGAATGGGCATTTTGGTAATTTCACTTAAGCCTAAAAGGTCAAAACTGGAAATCTGAGTTTAAAAACTTTTGCTCACTGTTACAATATAATAATTTACTTAAAATATCAGTAGGCATCCAACCTTATATGTTTAAAATAGTTTTGATGCATATTATGCGTTAAAAATGCTTAAAAAGGCGGTTTGGAGCCATTTCCGGGTTCTATATAGAAATCTGATATTTTTATTATTCCAGAAGGTTTAAAATAATTTATTTATCATATAAAATCAGTAGCAAAAGGTTTGGGGTCAAAAAGATTTGTAAAACTCATTTTATAGCCCAAAAGGGCAAAACCGGCAATTACCGAATCAAGCTTAGAACTCTATGTTATGCTCAGCCTAAAAATAAATAAAAATCTTCAAAAATCCCAAAATATTATTTTATATCAGTAGGTAAAAAGTTTGGTATTAAAAATCGGGTTTAGATAGGCTATATGCTAATTACGCCGTTTATTTAATAAAAAACCTTCCAATTACGATAATGAGCATAACTCCTAATCTAGACCTCAAACTGATGTCAAATTTTAGGGACCAGACTTTGCATGGCCTTGCCATGCACTTACACATTTTGGCTTCTTTTGAGAAAGTTTGCATGTAGAATTTGTCGTATGGAACATATGATCCATTTCTTGTGCCAATTTGAATTATACATTATCAAAATAATTCGGACTTGAATGTATCAGATGTTTATAATATAAATTTGGGTCTTGGGATTTATAACGAGGTCGTTCAGAGGTATAAATTAACATGTCGACACTTTTAAATCCTGCCATACATCTTTGACTTGATCCGAGTTCATGACGTGTTTGCTTTACGTGACACGTGTCCTAATTTTACTGGACATGAATTTTTCGAGGTGTTACATCTAATTACCTCCTTTATTTTTTACTTAATACTTAAAATCAACTAAATTAATACTGATATTAATATATATTTTTTTAATTACACATCCAATATATATAACACATGCTTTTAACCATTTAACTTTTACTAATTTATTTAAAAAATAACGAGTTATAAGCCATGAATTAGTGTAAAGCCTCGAGACATTTATTTCACTTGTGAGTCACCCATTAGCCCAAAAATTTAATATTGGTATTCATGTTAAGGGTGGACTTGTGGAGGGTATAGTCAATCACTCTATGGTGTTTGAGTGAAATCCTACCCAATATTATTATGTCATGTCAACTCACCATTCTACTTCCCATTTTACACTCAATCACTAGGTATAGTCAAACACCCCTCAATTAAAAAAAAAAAAAACCTTGATTGGTCTCTCCGCTCTCTCTCTCATCTCTCCTCCCCTCTCAACACAATCGGTGACTACACACCGAATTCCCCACCCTCTCTCCAACTCAAACACCCAACTCAATCAAGTGGGGGTGGTCACCGATCGGTGACTCCCACTCAAACACCCAACTCCCCAAACCTATACCCTCCACCCTAACGTATTGTCTGGAAAATTCGGAGTGGTTTTAACATGTATTAGCCGAGTTGGTAGTTTCGCTTTTGTTTGGTGTAGACTCATGCTCTGTTGGTTTAGTTGGTGACACTATGTAAATATTTGGTTAGTAATCTCTCTAGCTTTTGGCAAAGTAATAAATATTTGTTGGATGTTCAAAAAAATATGGTATATTATGCGTACATGACTAGTGTTGTTTGATAAATATGCGTCAAGCGAGCACAACTTGAGGTAAAGTTAGTACATGTTTGATCACCAAATCAAACATGAAATTATTTTTCAACCCACCTCCAACTTAAGTAAGGTTACGGTTTTAAGAGTTGAGTATTTTTCTCTAATTTGGTTGTTTCCTATGTTTTGTTTTATAAAAGCTTCAAATCATAAAGTAATCACAATCTCAAATTATTCAAGACGCAAATAATGTAGTACCAAACTCTTTGTATACGAGAAATTGAGTTAATGTGTACGAACCAATATATGAAGGCAAATAAGCTCGTGTTTTAGCAACCTATTTTTACGAGGTGGTGGATTATTTTTTTATTTTTTATTTTTCTTAAACGGCAAAAGATTCAATGATATATAGGAAAAAAAGGCCAGCAAAGGATGTAAAACCCCACACAAACGGTACAAAGCCATACATAAGCAAATAGAAAACAAAGACACAAAACAGAATACAGTATTACATCTTTTATATTAAATTCAACTCATCTCTCCTATACTAAACACTTGAATTTCGACCTCACTTTGATCCATAAAAAGGATTGCGCTCGTTTGGTATGTCGGAATGAGCCTACATTTAAATTCCTTTTCGTTTCTCGCTTTCCAGATGTGTCATATTATGACTAAGAGAATTTCACTAATGGCCTGTTTCCACTCTTTTGATCCATAAAGTCCGTTTGCCAAATCCAAAATATCTAAGCAAGACACCATTACCGGTGTGTTTGGGATTTTTAGCGATAGTAAAACTTGGCACCAGATGTCTTTTGCCATTAAGCTGTTGAGTAACAGAGGAAAAGAATTGGAAGGAATAATGTTTGATTGTATTGATTTTGTTGTGTTTTACAATGAAATAGCAGACCTCTATAAATACACAAAAAAGGAGAAATAAAAGGAAACGTTGAGGCTGGCATCACGGCTGTACATTAGCTGTAGATTTTCGATAAACAGGGAAATGATGTAGAGCTGATCCCTCCATGATTTTATCATAATACATTCCTTTTTTTCTTCTAACACTCCCCCTCAAGTTGAGTAGTGGGATTCCCGATGCTCAACTTGCTCAAACAGTCATTAAAGATTCGCCCATTTACCGCCTTAGTCAGTATATCTGCTAACTGGTCTTTGGATTGAACAAAAGACAGCTCAATGATTCCTCCTTCCAATTTCTCTTTGATGAAGTGTCTATCAACTTCCACATGTTTTGTTCTATCATGCTGGACCGGGTTCTTAGAAATTTGAATTGCAGCTTCATTGTCACTCATAAGTTTGCTGGGTTCTGATGGAGAAAAACCGACTTCTGTCAAAAGTTTTCGAATCCATAAAATTTCTGCCAAACCCCGAGCTATCCCTCTGAACTCTGCTTCAGCACTTGACAAAGCAACAACTTTCTGTTTTTTGCTTCTCCATGTGACAAGATTTCCACCTATCAAGGTGAAGTAACCAGATGTTGATCTTCGATCCCCTTTATCTTCGGCCCAATCTGCATCAGTATAAGCTTCGACATTCAAGTGTCCGTTTGGTTGGAACAAGACCCCATGACCGACGGTACCTTTGAGATATCTAATAATTCTCAAGACGGCTTCCATGTGAGCGACTTGTGGTTGGTGCATGAATTGGCTAACTACACCAACTGCATATGCTATATCTGGCCGAGTATGAGATAGATATATTAGCTTCCCTACCATCCGTTGATATCTTTCTTTATCAGCTGGTTTGGCTTCGAGTTCCATTTGAAGTTTCTGATTTGCTATCATTGGGGTCTCTGCCGGTTTACAATCAATCATTCCTGTTTCTGCCAAAAAATCGAGGACATACCTTTTTTGACAGATGAATATTCCTCGCTTGGATCTCAGAACTTCTATGCCAAGGAAGTATTTCAGCCTCCCCAAATCCTTCATTTCAAATTCAGTAAACAGGTTCTCCTTTAGAAGAGCAATTTCTTCTTTATCATCTCCTGTGATGATCATGTCATCGACATAGATAATCAAACACGTAATACGTCCATTTCTCTATTTGAGAAAGAGCGTATGATCCGAGTTACTTTGCTTGTATCCATACTTTTTCATAGCAAGTGTAAATCTACCAAACCATGCCCTGGGGGATTGTTTCAACCCGTACAAAGATTTTTTAAGGCGACATACTTCTCTGTTCTTGAAAGAGCCTGTAAATCCGGGAGGAGCATCCATGTATACTTCTTCTTTTAATTCTCCATGTAAAAAGGCATTCTTTACATCAAACTGATGAAGAGGCCATTCTTTATTTGCCGCTATAGAAAAGAGGACTCTGATTGTATCGATCTTGGCCACGGGTGAGAAGGTCTCGGCATAGTCAATCCCATACGTTTGAGTGTAACCCTTAGCGACTAGTCTGGCCTTGTATCGTTCAATGGTTCCATCTGGTTTGTGTTTGATTGTAAATACCCATCGACATCCAACAGACTTTTTTCCGGGAGGAAGGGCACATTTTTCCCACGTGTTATTCTTTGCTAATGCATCCATTTCAATTTCCATAGCATCCTTCCAATGTTGTGACTTCAAGGCTTCCTCAATTGTTGTAGGAGTTTGTTCATAGTATAAAGCAGCGGAAAAAGCTTGGGCTTCCTTGGACAAGTTTCCTGTGGCTATATTAGCCATAGGATATCTGGACTTTCGAGCTTCCTTCTCTGGAGAGTACCGCTTTGGAGGCACTCCTCGACTCGACCTTGGTGGAAGAGTGTATTTCGTTGCCGCTTCAGGATTTTCACCTTCACTGGCTTCGACATTTGTCCCTTGACTTGACTCACCTGAATCATTGTCACCAATTGTTGCCTCGTGGTTCCCATGGTTAGTAGCATCTTCAGGAGTAGATTCAAAAACAGGATCATGATTTTGAGATTCACTTACCTCGGACACCAGTTCGGGAGATATTGGGGAGGCACTGTTGGGTGTTTCTTCAGATTGTCTGTGAGGTGACTCGTCTTGTGCTTCCATTTCTTTTTCTTCGTGTGAGGGAAACCAGTTCAGCCAACTCAGAGTGTCACCATGTTCTTTCTCCCCCTGACCGATGAGATGGGAATTATAGAAAAATTTGGTCTCAAGGAAGTCACAATTCATGGTGGTTATAACATGACGTCTTTTTGGACTGTAGCACCTGTATCCCATTTGATTAACCCCATACCCTATAAAGACACACTTCTCGGCACATGGGCCGAGTTTGTGTCGATCAGTTTTAGGGATGTGTGCAAAGACAGAACACCCGAAAACACGTGGTTCGAGAGTTAGAGGGGCTGGGATCTTAGTGAATTCGGAGAGAGTATCTATAGGAGTTTTGAGATTGAGAGCTTTGGTTGGCAAATGGTTGATAAGGTAGGCAGCTGTAGCAAGAGCTTCAGGCCAGAAGGATTTTGGTACGTTTGATTCAAGCATGAGAGCTCGAGTTATTTCGAGCAGAATTCTATTTTTCCGTTCGGCAACACCATTTTGTTCTGGATGTTTTGGGCATGAGGTTTGATGGATCATTCCCTTATTTTGAAAGAATTGTTTCATAGAGGTGTTAACATATTCTCCTCCATTATCGGTTCTAAGAATCTGAATGTTGGTTTTAAATTGGGTTTGGACCATGGTGTGAAACATGACAAACTTTTCAAAAACTTCAGATTTGTGTTTCAAGAAATAGACCCAAGTCATACGAGTGCAATCATCAACGAACAACACGAAAAAACGAAAGTTTTGCTCCCCATTATACTCAGCTGGTCCCCAAACATCCGAGTGAATCAAAGAAAACGGAGAATCAACCTTGGTATTACTAGGTTTAAATGTTTTTCGATGGCTTTTGGCCAAAACACATGTCTCACAATCCAACTTACAATCTGAACGAAAAAGTTTAGGAAAAAGAAGGTGCAAATAACTAACAGATGGATGTCCCAGTCTTCTATGCCATAGCCATGCTTCTCTGTTTGCGGTTCCATGAGCAAGCATTGCTTTGCCTTCCCGAGTCACCTCATCCACATAATAGAGTCCCCGTTTCTCAGTGCCACGCCCAATAATCGTCCCCGTCCTGATATCCTGCAAGATGCAAAAGGTGGGATGCATAAGAACAATACAATTAAGCTCTTTTGTGACGTGGCTTATGGATAACAATTTTTGTGACAATGAAGGCACATAAAGGCAATTGGGCAATTTAAGTGTAGGTGATATTTCAACAGTGCCACTCCCCTTTACTGCCATACATTCCCCGTTAGCGGCTTGGATACGAGATTTTGTTGTTTTACTAGTAGCAATAATATCAGAAGCTTCAAATGTCATTGTATCCGTAGCCCCACAATCGAATATCCAAGAGTTTTCTTGGGTATTTTTATTTTTCACCATATTAGTATTACCATAGGTTTGAGGGCTGTTTTGCAACGTTTCTAAAATTTGAGGACTGAAATATTTAGGGTTTGAAATAGAGTATTTAGAAGTAGGAGGGCTTGAGTATAATTTCCCAAGCCCTTTACCTGAGTTGTCTCCTTCACTTCCACCCATATCATCGGTTCCCCCAAACGTGTAACCGCCAAACCCTAATCCGAATCCTCTATCGCTGCTGCCGGTGGCGTTTTTGCCATCCATGGCGACGGTTGCTCGTCCCCCTTCACCATCGCTCTTCTTCTTGTGACCATCTCCCCACCAATCAGGGTATCCTACAATTTTGAAACACTGATCTTTCGTGTGTCTCATCATACCGCAATGGTCACACATGAGATTACTTTTATCTTGTCGATTAGGTTGTGGAACCTTCTTCCCTGATTCCGACCGCCGCTGGCTTTTCGTGTGAAACCCTAGACCTTGGGGTTCTCCTGGTCGGACAGATAATCCGGCTGCCACTCCCTGTTGTGATGTTGGTTCTTCATTGTTAGTGCCCAGTATACTCTGGTGGGCGGTTTCTTTTCTGACAGCAGCATAGGCTCCTTCGGCAGAAGGAAGGGGATCCCATCGGAGGATTTCTCGCTTGATTGGATCGTATTTTCGATCAAGGGCGTTAAGAAACTGAAATAGTTTCTGTTCAGCCCTAATTTTGTTGTAGGTAGTGATATCGGCGGCACATGTCATGGGATTTGGATCCCTGCGGTCAATCTCCCCCCATATTCCTTGCATAACGATCCAGATATCTTCTAGCGAGACGCCATTCTGCTTGATCTCATTAGCCTTGACGTGGAGATCAAAGGTCTGTAATTTATCTTTGCCACTACTGTAAGTAACCACCAGAGCGTCCCACAGCGATTTCGTTGTTGGGAACTCGGTAAGGTTGCTAGCAAGTGCTGGTTCAATATTCTGGATAAGCCATGAGAAAACAATGAGATCATTTTGTTCCCATTGCTCGTATTTTTTATCGGTTTTCTCAGGAGGATCCCCGCTTAGATGATTCAACAGGGCCTTTGATTTTCCCCCTATGGCGACTCGGATCATCCGAGCCCATAGGGCATAGTTGTGGCTATTGAGTTTCAGGTTGATTGACAGGCTATCGGATTGTTTGGGATTTTGGTTCTGAGTATTCAGGTTGGTTCTGAGAAGGTCTGCCAACTGACTGGCCAGATTGTCTTGGTTCGTGGTGAGGCTACCGTCTGATCCAGACATGGCAGCCTACCAAGGTAAATGATGAGCAGTAGATGACACGGATCAGTCACACTGCTCTGATACCATGTTGAGTAACAGAGGAAAAGAATTGGAAGGAATAATGTTTGATTGTATTGATTTTGTTGTGTTTTACAATGAAATGGCAGACCTCTATAAATACACAAAAAAGGAGAAATAAAAGGAAACGTTGAGGCTGGCATCACGGCTGTACATTAGCTGTAGATTTTCGATAAACAGGGAAATGATGTAGAGCTGATCCCTCCATGATTTTATCATAATACATTCCTTTTTTTCTTCTAACATAAGCATGTTACCAAAAGATGCTCCACATACTCCATTTCTAGCCCACATCTCGCACATGCCAAATCTTGAACCGGTCCCCTCGTTTACATAATTCGGTTTTGCATGCAATGGTTTAAGCCCCCTATTAAACAAAATAAAAAAATAAATAAAGAGAAAAGATTTGATTGGTTGATCATATGGGCCCCACCAGCTTTTCCCTTTTAACACTCTTTAGCATGCTGATGGGGATGCCATAGCGCCCCCTTGTTAACGATGGTGATGTGGTTGATGGCGCCTCGGGGCGCTAAAATGGATGACATGGCGGGGTGGAAATCTTGTTTTTCCATAATTATATTTAAAAAAAAAAGGTAAAATGAGTGAATGAATGAATATTTGGTGATTCGTGATATACCGTACATTTCTGTTTCTCCCTGAATAGAAAAGAAAAAGGTAATTTATTTATACATGTTTGATTCTGAGAAGCATATTAATCATGTTCCTAAAATGTAAGGAAATCGATGGATCAAAAAAACAAGAATTCTAAAAAACCCGTTTATTCAAAATTTTCGCAACAAGAGCTTCCTGCTTGGAAGCCAATCCTAACCCCTGGATGGGTGATTGCATCATATATAACAATCGGGGCACTTTTCATCCCGATTGGGCTTTTGGCATGGACAGCATCCGACAGCGTTGTCGAGATTGTTGATCGCTACGATGAAGCGTGTGTTCCCGACGACTATAGCAAGAACCCCCAATCATATATTCAAAATCCTGCCATTAAAAAAACATGTACAAGGTCTATAAAAGTGCCAAAGAAACTAGTTGCCCCAATATTCGTGTATTATCAACTTGAAAACTTCTACCAAAATCATCGTAGGTAGGTGGTATAAATACTTGGCCTTGTTGATGATGGTACATTGGTTTAGTAGTTTGTTTTGTTTTCAGATTCGTAAAGAGTCGAAGCGACAAGCAGCTACGTGACGTAAAAGCTGAAAACGATACAAAGTTTTGTCTCCCAGTGGCATACGACTATGACAATAAACCAATTGTTCCTTGTGGATTGATAGCTTGGAGTTTGTTCAATGACACTTACAAAATATCAACAAGGGGGAAAGATATAAGCATCGAGAAAAAGGGCATCGCGTGGAAAAGTGACGCCAAAGCCAAGTTCGGCTCAAATGTGTACCCCAAGAACTTCCAAAAGGATGGCTTGATAGGGGGCGCAACCCTTGATGAAAGCATACCCGTAAGTAGCTAACAACAGTGGCGGACATAGGAATTATTTTATGTGGGTGCGAATGAGTGTTTAACCAAAATTTCAATGGGTGCGATTGGGATTTTACCCTGTAAAATACACTAATTTTTTTTCAAGGGGTGCGCCCATCCACCCAACCCTCTACCTAGGTCCGCCCCTGGCTAACAGTTGCAACATACTTAATTTGAATGTATGCTATATGTGTTTGGTTTGATTTGTGTGATTGATTTGATTTAGCTAAGCGAGCAAGAGGATCTGATGGTGTGGATGAGAACCGCGGCTTTGCCTACTTTTCGAAAGCTATACGGGAAGATAAATACGGATATAGAGGCGCATGATACGATAAAGGTGGAGATACAGAACAACTACAACACATACAAATTTGGTGGACGAAAGAAGCTTGTTCTTTCGACAACAACTTGGATAGGTGGGAAGAATGATTTTGTTGGGATGGCTTACATAAGTGTTGGAGGTATATGTTTGTTTATGGCCATAAATTTTATACTTTTGTATGTATTCCGTCCACGACGTCTTGGAGATCCATCCTATTTGTCATGGAATAGACATCCGATTACTTGAAACAAATCCATTGAATTTGTATAAGCCAACATGCATCCTTGATGGGACTCAAAAGAAATCCATTGAATTTGTTGCATTCAAGATGTCACATACTTAATTTGGATGATATACAAATTGGGGGTCAAGTTATTCTACGAACGCTCCTAATTGTAAGAAGTGTAAGAAGGATTTATAGAGTGACAAGTATCCAATAACCTAAAATTAAACCCACTACATCACCACCCAAAACCTAAACACCCACCCCCCACCCCACCACCACCGAAAAACCTAAACACCCCCACCCACCCCCCCCCCCCCCCCCGCGGCAAAAAAAAAAAAAAAAAAAACTTTACCTCACCAAAAAACCTAACCCCCCACCCCTACCCCTAGAGGTGTACAAATTGGTTTTTTTCAAAAACCGGTTTCGGTTTTTTCACCCAAAATAAAAACCAGTTTTTTTTATAACCGGTTCCGGTTACTAACCGGTTTTTGAGGCCCAAAACAATAACCGGTTGGGACCGGTTTTTCCCAAAAAAACCGGTTTTTTTTCCCGGTTTTACCGGTTTTTTAATAACCGGTTCGGTTAATAACCGGTTTTTGAAGTCAAGAATAGTAACCGGCGGTTTAAAAAATCCGGTTAAAAAAAACCGGTTTCGGTTTTTTTCCGGTTTCGATTCTAAAACCAGTTTTTTTGTACACCTCTACCTACCCCCACCCCCCAAAAACCTAAAAAAAACCTACCCCCCCCCCCCTCGGCAAAAAAAAATGGGGGGGGGGGGTGGGTGATGGGGGAGGGGTGGGTGGGGTTTAGGTTTTTGGGTGGTGGTGGATGTTTAAGGTTTTTTTTTTTTTTAGTGGGTTTTTTAAGAGCCTCTGTACCCTTCTTACAATTAGGATTCTTTGTATTTGATCCTAATCCACAAATTGAAAAGAGAAAATCTAAACCACGAAGGTAATGATTTATAGTATAACAAGTACACGTACACGTACACGTACACGCTTCAAAGGGACGTAAAAAGTTTTGATACTTCATGGTTAAACATATTGATAGGCAACAAAACTAGTAGTTGATAGTTGGGGAAGTGTCAATCTAAGTGTGGATTTAGAAGCATGTTGTAACAACTCTCATTTAAAGTCATATTTATTAAATTAATTTGATCAATAGGAAACCCTAATTGAGGCACCCAAGTGATTCTGCGTAAACCCTAAAATTTTCAGAACAATCAGGATCAGGGCCCCTAAAACTCAGGGGGGTATTTCCTAGTTAACGATTATCTTCAAATCTCGCTGTAAAAATCGAATTAATGAAATGTGTCGACTCAGCAGGCCTAGTCCCAAACGTGGCAAACCTATAGTGCTTAGGTGTTCCTTACGCACCGTAAGGAAATTAGTGTTACGGTGCGCAAGGGTGGTTACGCACCGTAAGGGTCAGAGTGTTACGGTGCGCAAGGGTTGTCAAAATTTGGGTATAAATAAAGGACATTGGCACTTGAAATTGTAACGCCCGGCTCTTTTGTACTTTCCATTTATAGAAAGTTTTGTTCGTATTTCTATTTTTGGAAACTTTGTGTTCTTGTAATCGTTCCTTCCTTGTAATCATTGTGAAACCGAGACTTGGATCATTAATGAAACTCGTATTTTGTTACAAATATGTTATACACACGTTATATATGCTCGTATGTTCGAATCAGTGAATCATTTGGTGTTTGATCGTTATTCTTGGAAACTATGTGCTAAACTTGTAATTAATCTAAACTTATGCCCAAAATGTGTTTTGAACGAGAACGACACTTGACTTGATGCTCATACGATTAATTATACTTGGTTTATACTTCTCATACTTAAATGTACCTCAAACTATGCCTTGGTGGCAAGAATGGTCCTTAAAAGCCCTAAAATCACCAAATAAACAAGTCTGGGGGCTAAATTGTAATTTATGAAACTTTATGTCAAATAAGCAAGCCCGGGTGGCCCGCTTCAACTTACCTGATATCTCAGGCGGGCCGCATGGCCTTCAGGTTCGCAGAAAACACAACCAGCTGCATTTTGACGCGATTTTAGCACGAAATCCTATGTTTTCTTCCTCCCCAATCACCTTTAATCCACCTCTAAACACCTCCAATCACCTCTAAACTCTTCCACTATAAATATACACCTTCTCCAAGCATTTCAACACTTTCAACACTCTCTAATCCTCTCAAATTCACTCTCAAACCAGTTGCAAATCTGCATTTTCGGACAGATTCATACTCTTGCACTAAAGTGAGTATAACTTGATCATTTCTTAACGAAATCACTTGATTCTTCTTCCTACTTGCTTGGATAATCCTTGGGTTTGATTCCTTGACTTCTCCTTGGAGAAATCAGACCTGGAATTGCCCTGAAATGGTCCAAGAACTTTCTGTTTTGTTACATACTCTTTCAAACTTGTTTAAACTTCATCCAACTTGTGTCTAACACATCTCACACCAATGTCCTAATGCTTACAACCTCTCTTATGGTTGGTTAAGCTTAAAAACATGGTTGAGACACTTTAAATCAGAGGATTAAACCTCATAAACTTTCTGTTTGTTAGGGTGTTTTGACCCACAAGTCATGTTCGAGCTAGTTCTTGATGTAGAGTGATTATGGAACAACTTGGGTTGTTCCAAACATACAATCCTCACATGACTTGATGTTTTCTCTTAGTTAGATTGTTTATATTATACTAATCCTAGTTCGTGACCCTCCTTGGTTGTTTTTACATCAAGAGAAGTGGTGAACATTCAAGGGGTTCCTAAATGGAAGCTTGTCTTCCTACCCCATACATGACATCCATGAATAAACTTGAGGTGCCTAAATGAAGGTCTTAACCTTCTACCTCCTACTAGAATTATTGAACTTAATAATATGTAATACTTAACCTAAATATATATATACACCCATTCGAACCTTTAATATTAAACTTGTGTTTATATGTTAGAGTAGTAGAATACCATCTAAGACTTAACACTCCAAGTATGATTCTAATGGGCATACTACCCATGAAATACAATATAACCCTAGTGGTTACGTAGTGTCATATAAGAGTATAAGTTAAAGATGATTATTTTGATATCATACTTTATGTTATGTTAAACTCCAAATTATAATCTTCCGTTGAACGCCAAACTCACACACCTACGTTTCCTCGTGTAGAAGGACTAGGTGCTCCAACTTAATCTACTCCAACAACTCGCTCGCGGGAATTCCAAGTAGGAAAGCTTGCAACCACCGTGAGTATACTCGATCCCTTTTTCCCCTTTTTATTTTGCGATGCAACATGTACATTATGTAAACAATCTTCGAAACTAGAAACTAAACATACTCAATCCTTGTACAAACATGAAACTAATGTGCTTTACTTATGATTCTTGTATGCTCTATTTGAACGATTTGGAACGTATATGCTCATTAACTTTGCTAGCCCACCTTAACAATTATAGCGCTATAGGATTTACGCACCGCCCGTTAAACTTGGGGTATTGTTAAGTTAAACATTTACCATCCCGCTATCAATTGGGATTAGGCTATTTTATGCGTTGGATTCTTGGGTTTGATCATAGTGTACGCCAAAATTGCATACTAGTAATTCACATATTATGAATCATGATTGGATTTGAGTTTTTATTTTATTATGCTATGTAAACAAACTTGTATACTCGCTCATTGCCTTTGCATTGAAACTCTATTTTAATACATGTTGCAGGTTGATTATTGAAGTATGGATGAATGATGAAACAAGTTTAGGGGGGACTAGATACACACCTTTAATCTATTTATCTTTCGTTGATTTGAATTTGAACAATGTTGTTATTTCCATTTTGAATGTTGTATGACAATTTAGTCCTTGAAATGAAATTTGAATTCAATTAAATATTGTCACATAGTGTTATGATGTTTTGAGCAATTTGTTCATCTCATCCCGATGTTTCCGCCATCGGTTGGGGTGTGACAGAAATTCTGCGTATGTTCGACGAAGAAATTCGTTCTAGGCACAGAGATATCTTCTGTTTATCACAATTAACACACACGGATCACTAATCGACGCCGCAATCAGGGTAATAACTCGATCGCTGATACGATTCAATGTCCGATTGATCAAAATATCCAATGGATGTTTAAGTGCTGCCCACATTAGGGTTATGCTTTGTCATTCGTCGTTAATTCGATGGATGTTTAAGTATCGCACTTTGTCATTCGTTGTGAGGGTTTGATCTCGTGAGTTATCGTAAATGCTGTATTAAGTTACTGACTGAATTGTGTGCCTGTTATAAATTTAGGTTAAAAAGGCTAATCAGTAGGCTAAACTCTGCTCAAATTAAATCTGCAATGTGAGTCATTCTCTTTTTATCAACTATTTTACAATACCTCAAATTATTTTCAAGGTTATAATTATAGGGACTAAGTCGTGGATATGTTGAATTACTGGTTAGTGGGGTATTGTGCACATTACTAATTTTCTCCCATTTAGGTTCATTGACCTACTCGGGATAATCACTGTTAGGTTCATTGACCTACAGGGATAATCATCACTATTTAGGTTCATTGATCTAATAGTGGTATGACCATCGTCACCATTGTGACATGTCACCATTGTGACAGGATGCCAGATAAAAATAAGATGGAAGCCATTGTAATCGCTCTTATGCTGTAATTAATAACTATGCATCATTATGCAAAATAGAATGATTCACTCAGTATTTCCCGCTGACAAAACCTTTTTCAAACATGTTTCAGGTAATCTATTATGATCCAGGAAAAGTGCCATATAGCACTACAAGCTCAAAGAAGTGGCTCAGTATAAAATAAAGAAACATGTTTTATAAAATAAAAGATTTCTTCGTGAAATCTCAAGATTGTAAATTACCGGGTTTTATCCCGCGTTGTGAAATAAAATAATCGGGAAATATTTCAGTCTTAAAAAGATCCTGATGTTAAACTTCCGCTGTTAAACTCAATTAATTAAATACCACGGGATTTCTGTCCCGCGGCTCCTGAAACGGGTCAAACCGGGTCGGGGGCCGTGACAGAAAAAGGTGGTATTAGAGCCACTGATCGAGCCACTGATTTAAGCCAATTAAGTATTTAGAAAATACTTAATTTTTATTAATTGCTATTTTGTGATTATATGTTTTATTATCTAGCTAATTGTATACAGTATGGGCAGATCTTTATATGCTAACCAATGTAGCAATTAATACAAATTCTTAAATAATTTGACCCAAGTTTAAGCACAGTCTAGAAACCTTATAAATAAATTTACAAATAAAAGCTAGTGTGTTTAATTTTCAGTTGTTTTGGTAGTTACCCAGTATGAAATACCATTTTAAAAGTTTTTCTATAAAATTTTGTTATGATTTAGTAATTGTGTGTATTTTGCTAAACAGCATGAGTAACTTGTCTGATGCCCTTCAGAATTTAAATCTCTATCCAGTAAAAATAGAAGTTTCCAGAGATTTCAATAGATATATACCAGACATAGAAGAACCTATAGAATTCAACGCTTCACCTCTCGAGAAACCCAAGCCTAAGAAAATGGAAATTGGGGAAAGCTCTAGGCAAATTGAGGGGTTACTATCTCAAGAAGAACTAGATTTTATAATGGCAACCGATGATACTATTGAACCTATTAATGAAAATGATTTTATTCATTCTCTTGAAACACAACTACCAATGAATTTAGAACCAGCTATTCCAAACCCTTCAATCCACTCGCAAATAGACGAATGGTTGAATAATGAAATACTGTTACAAAACCATCCCTATAAACTTTTTCCTAAGTTCAATCCAGAACCTTTACCAAATCCACCAATGAGTAACGAGAATATGGCTGAACTCCGTTATTTTAACAAAGAACTAATGGATGCTGGGAATAGGATCCAAGAGATTTTGGGACAGATCTCCTGGAAATACGATGAGAAGGAACGCCGTTACTAGAATATCACCTGACAAAGGATAGGGGATTATGAAACTGTGGTTGTGTAATAGTAATAGTAAAATCAGTATGTGTAAAATAAATAATAAAACGGTTGTATATAGAAGCATGATATAATCTATAAAACAAATGAAATATTAGAAAATTTACAATTTTGTTGTATATTCGTTTACGTGATTATGTGCAATTAATTGTGACCTTGGATTATTTCTTTTATACTAATTATTTATCTATAAATTAGTTATCAGATGGAAAACGCTAATAATGAACCAGTTAATGAGGTTAATCAATCTGAGCAACAACCGGGGGATCAATTTATGACTAGGCAGGATATAGAAAATATCGTTGCTCAAGGGATAGCCAACGCTATTCCAGAAATAGTTGCTCAAGGGATAGCCAATGCTATTCCAGCAATCGTTGCTGCTGTTAAAAATCCAATCGAACCTCAACAAATCGTTCCTAGTAAACGTATTTCTGAAGATAACTTCAGTAATAGCATAAACGGAGGCAATGATCATGTTAATCATGATAATGAACCACAGCAAGCTCCGCTCCCTAAGAAAAGGAAAACTGCGACACCTGGTTGCACTTACAAAGAATTTCTTGCTTGTAAACCCACTGAGTTTGCAGGCAATGAAGGAGCGACTGCGACACTACGTTGGTTAGAGAAAACCGAGGCAGTAATTGCCATAAGTAAATGTGCTCAGGATGATCAGGTCATGTACGCGTCAAATCTTTTCAAAGAAGTGGCGCTAGAATGGTGGAATACGGTGTTACAAGCAAAAGGAAGAAGGATGGCATATGCTATGAACTGGGAAGAATTTAAGAGCTTTGTAGAAAGAAAATTATGTCCCGAGTATGAAAAAGAACAAATAACAAATAAGTTTCTAACCCATCGGATGGTGGATGTAGATTGTCGAGGGTATACTACGACATTCTTCGAATATGCTCGAGTGGTACCAACCCTGGCTTCGCCAGAGCCGGTACTTATTTCTCGTTATATTTGGGGATTGATTGGCGAAATCCGTAATATCGTCAAGGCTGCAAAACCTTGCACAATTGATGATGCGGTGGATTTAGCCAATACTCTGACTGATGAGCTAGTCCGAACAAGAGAAGAAAATAGAAGGAAGGAAGTAGCCCAAAAGATTACCCAAGAATTCCATCCGGGTAACCTTAACAATTTCAAGAGAAAAGGAAATGGGCAATCTACCACTAGTCCATTTTGCAATTTTTGCAAAAGGAAGCATTTTGGAAGATGCAAAGGATATTGCAATTTTTGCAAAATTCCGGGGCATCAAGAAGAAGACTGCAGGAGGAAGAAATTTTCAGTCTGCTACAACTATGGAGAAGCTGGACATCTTAGGCCAGATTGTCCAAAATTAAACAAACCATCTGACAATAAAGCTAAACCTGCAGAAGGAGCAAAAAGGAATGTAAGAGCCTTCCAACTAACTGCTAAGGAAGCAGAACTCATTCCAGATGTGATAGCCGGTACATAAAAAAGTATTATTTGACTCTGGTGCAAACCAAAGTTTTATAAATACTTCATTCTACCAAACTTTTAACTTACCTTTAACCAACATTAGGCAAATTTCTACAATAGAAACGGCAGATGGGAATTCAGTTAAAATAAATAAGGTTCTGCAAAACGTAGAAATAAAACTTTTAAGTCATAAATTTTCTGCAACCCTATTATCTATGAAATTAGTTGAAATCAAGGTTGTGCTAAGAATGGATTGATTAGTAAAACAATTATGCTCGAATTATCTATGATAAGAATTCCATAGAAATTTATGCACCACTGGAGAAGTAATAATGATTACAGGAGATAAGCTATGTAAAACCCTAAAGTTCATATCAGTAATGAAAGTTGCTAATTATGAACGAAAGCAAGGAATAGTATACATGATTTCAGTAATCATCAATACTAAAGATAAAGAATTTAAGGAAATTTCTGTAGTTTCAGAATACCCAGATGTATTTCCAGAAGATTTACCTGGATTACCACCAGATAGGGAGATAGAATTTAGGATTCATCTAATTCCAGGAATTTTACCGATAAGCCAAGGAACCTTATCGGTTAGCACCTACAGAAATATAAAAAAAAACTGAAAAAGCAATTAGATGAATTATTAAGTAAAGGTTTCATACAAATTTATCCCCGTGTGGGAGGCACTAGTGTTGTTTATTAAGAAAAAGATGGTTCGATGTGAAAGTGTATTGATTATAGGGAATTGAATAAGGTTACAATTAAGAATCGATACCCATTACCTAGAATTGATAATCTATTCGATCAATTCCAGGGAGATAGATATTTTTCTAAGATCGACTTACGTTCCTGATATCATCAATTGAAAGTACAAGAGGAAGACATACCTAAAACTACTTTCAGAACTAGGTATGGTCATTACGATTTTACAATCATTGCCCTTCGGATTAACGAATGCACCTCCAGCATTCATGGACATGATGAATAGGATCTGTAAACTATATTTGGATAAATTTGTAATTGTCTTCATCGACGATATACTTATTTATTCCAAAAGTCAGGAAGAACATTGTCAGTACTTGCATGCACTCTTAGCATTTTTAAGAAAAGAGAAGCTTTACGCCAAATTCTCGAATTGTGAATTTTGGTTGCCAAAAGTGAAGTTTTAGGTCATATGATGAATCATGAAGGTATTCACGTAGATCCTGCTAAGATAGCAGCAATTACCAAATGGAAGATTTCGCAATCTGCAATGGAAATTAAGAGTTTTGTAGGTTTAGCCAGATACTATAGACGGTTTATATATTTTTTTTTCAAGATAGCTATACCATTAACTAAGCTAACCTATAAAACAGTTAAAGGATCTAAACAAGAAGAAGCCTTTAGGATATTAAAACATAAATTAACAAAATCCTAGCCTTACCAGAAGGAAATGAAGATTTTGAAGTATATTATGATGCTTCAAAACTAGGATTAGTATGTGTGCTTATGCAACGCAAGAAGGTAATTACGTATGCTTCAAGACAGTTGAAAAAGCACGAAGAGAACTATACAACACATGATTTAGAATTAGAAAAGAAGCAAAAGTATCCTCAATTATTCCAGTAAATCTCGAGGACGAGATTTTTATTAAGGTGGGGAGAATGTAACAACTCTCATTTAAAGTCATATTTATTAAATTAATTTGATCAATAGGAAACCCTAATTGAGACACCCAAGTGATTCTGCGTAAACCCTAAAATTTTCAGAACAATCAGAATCAGGATCAGGGCCCCTAAAACTCAGGGGGGGTATTTCCTAGTTAACGATTATCTTCAAATCTCGCTGTAAAAATCGAATTAATGAAATGTGTCGACTCAGCAGGCCTAGTCCCAAACGTGGCAAACCTATAGTGCTTAGGTGTTCCTTACGCACCGTAAGGAAATTAGTGTTACGGTGCGCAAGGGTGGTTACGCACCGTAAGGGTCAGAGTGTTACGGTGCGCAAGGGTTGTCAAAATTTGGGTATAAATAAAGGACATTGGCACTTGAAATTCTGCGTATGTTCGACGAAGAAATTCGTTCTAGGCACAGAGATATCTTCTGTTTATC
Organism: Helianthus tuberosus; assembly: GCA_030545235.1. Taxonomy (NCBI): domain Eukaryota; kingdom Viridiplantae; phylum Streptophyta; class Magnoliopsida; order Asterales; family Asteraceae; genus Helianthus; species Helianthus tuberosus. The sequence continues at coordinate 166,790,371 of CM060442.1, forward strand.
ACAATTAACACACACGGGTCACTAATCGACGCCGCAATCAGGGTAATAACTCGATCGCTGATACGATTCAATGTCCGATTGATCAAAATATCCAATGGATGTTTAAGTGCTGCCCACATTAGGGTTATGCTTTGTCATTCGTCGTTAATTCGATGGATGTTTAAGTATCGCACTTTGTCATTCGTTGTGAGGGTTTGATCTCGTGAGTTATCGTAAATGCTGTATTAAGTTACTGACTGAATTGTGTACCTGTTATAAATTTAGGTTAAAAAGGCTAATCAGTAGGCTAAACTCTGCTCAAATTAAATCTGCAATGTGAGTCATTCTCTTTTTATCAACTATTTTACAATACCTCAAATTATTTTCAAGGTTATAATTACAGGGACTAAGTCGTGGATATGTTGAATTACTGGTTAGTGGGGTATTGTGCACATTACTAATTTTCTCCCAGTTAGGTTCATTGACCTACTCGGGATAATCACTGTTAGGTTCATTGACCTACAGGGATAATCATCACTATTTAGGTTCATTGATCTAATAGTGGTATGACCATCGTCACCATTGTGACATGTCACCATTGTGACAGGATGCCAGATAAAAATAAGATAGAAGCCATTGTAATCGCTCTTATGCTGTAATTAATAACTATGCATCATTATGCAAAATAGAATGATTCACTCAGTATTTCCCGCTGACAAAACCTTTTTCAAACATGTTTCAGGTAATCTATTATGATCCAGGAAAAGTGCCATATAGCACTACAAGCTCAAAGAAGTGGCTCAGTATAAAATAAAGAAACATGTTTTATAAAATAAAAGATTTCTTCGTGAAATCTCAAGATTGTAAATTACCGGGTTTTATCCCGCGTTGTGAAATAAAATAATCGGGAAATATTTCAGTCTTAAAAAGATCCTGATGTTAAACTTCCGCTGTTAAACTCAATTAATTAAATACCACGAGATTTCTGTCTCGCGGCTCCTGAAACGGGTCAAACCGGGTCGGGGGCCGTGACACATGTTTAGAATTAATTAGTCATTTTAAAAAACAAGTGAACCGGCAACCAACATCTTTGACCTATCTTTACATAGCGACCTCTATCCAGAACTTTTTAAGTTCCATGTGACAACTTAGACAAATGTCACATTTTGTCTACTAGAGAGGTACTGAGTCATAACACGTGAATGGCTGACGTCATACACCACCAACATGTCACACTTAAACGTGCATAGACAGGTGCAATTCTAAAAAGAGTGATCTTATGGGATCGAAAATTCTGCTAGGACATCCAAAATCAAATTGTTAAACTAGTCCAGAGCAAAAAGGATTATAGTAACCTGGATAAAGAACCCTATATTACATTCCAACATGGATAAGAAAGTAGGCGTGAGTAGCTATTATTCAAAAACAAATAATGCCAAAAAATTGATCGTTTATAAACGTTAACTAATTAAAGAGTAACTGTCATTTTGGTCCCTGAGGTTTGGTCACTTTTGTCATTTTAGTACAAATCTCAAACTTTTTAAATCTGGGTCCCTGTGGTTTCACTTTTATTGTCATTTTAGTCATCATCATCATCATCATCGTACTCAGTATATCCCACCTATAGCAAAGCTAAGGTAGGGTCTGAGGAGGGTGGGATGTAGACAGCCTTACCTCTACCCCGTAGGAATAGAGAGGCTGCTTCCAATGAGACCCCCGGCTCGATTGTGGTTTTGCATCAAGCCTTGGACATAAGGCACATAACACTCAGCAATTGAGACAAACGCCAATTGGTGCATGTACCCCCTTGTCTTTCGGCTATCAACGCCACCACATGATGCCTGATTAACGATCCCCTCTTTTTAACGTTATTTTCACGAAATTAGTAAAATAACGTTAAAAATTAGTGCACTTTTGCTTTTGCCCCCCCGAGCGCCCACACATATCACCTGATATTGTCATTTTAGTCCAAAAATCAAATCACCTGATATTTAGGTAATAAAGTCTGGTTATTTTGTCTTTTTCCTCAGGGGCAAAATGGTCCATCAAAATTTATTGTAACCTATTATTAATTAAATTAATTAAAATAAATATCTCTTTACATCATTAAAGCCCAGATTTAATCTCATCAACCCCAAATTTCTTCATCTTCCTCCAAATTTCTCATCTTCCCCCAAAGTTCAGAGTTAGAAATAACCGTGAGAGGGAAGGGGCGGCCGTTAATAACCACCGCCACTAACCGACATGACCTCGGCTGTTAATAACCACCCATAACCGCAAAACATCAGTATATAGACAAGAAGATCCACCGAGAAAATTTAGATATAATGGTAAGCAAAAGAGATCAATACTTATCGAAACAGGTTTGATGTCTAGGCGGTTCACCAGGCTTCCCCCGAGACCAGAACACGCCGCTGAAAACCCGGCTGTCGCCGTCGCAGACCGCGACCACCGTCACCGCGAACCGCTCCACCACCATAACGCCCTACCACCACTCCTCCGCCGCCAGTAATCGCCTAGCGCCACCCCCTACACCATCTGCTGCCACCTGTCGAGCACCGCCACCTCCCTGAGCTTTAGATGTCGCTGCTACCGTCAAGTTTGGCCGCCCCTTCCCCCTCACGATTATCTCTAACTCTGAACTTTCACATATGATGATGAAATTTGGGGGAAGATGAAGAAATTTGGGATTTATGAAATTAAATCTGAGCTTTAACGATGTTATGGATATTTATTTTAATTAGTTTAATTAATAATAGGTTATAATAATTTTAGATGGACCATTTTGCCCCTGAGGAAAAAGACAAAATAACAAGATTTTATTACCCAAATAGCAGGCAATTTGATTTTTGGACTAAAATGACAATAAAAGTGAAACCACAGAGATCCAGATTTAAAAGATTTGAGATTTGGACTAAAATTGTAAAAGTGACCAAACATCAGGGACCAAAATGACAGTTTACTCCTAATTAAATAATCATTTGCTTTACAAGTTTACAACCACCTTAAGAGAGTTTGATTAGTATACGTTCTTTGATTAAAATCATGGATATTCATCAATATATAGTTAATTGCTACAATCCATTTTAATATGAAAATTATTAGTTTATTACAAGGGAAAAAAATAATCATGTAAAAAGGTAATTGACAGTGATGTATACACGATCAGTTTACATCTAAAAAGAAAACCAAAAGCAAATCAAATCAAATCCTCCGATCATTAAGGAAAAAAAATTAATTCATAGTATAACTACTTTACTCAACATGTCTCATTTTCATATACTTTTTGAATTATCTTAACTTTACTTTCAAAGAATAAAATTGTTTTCTTTATTTACGTCTAGTCCAAAAGGTTAAAAAGCTACAAAATTAATCCTCACTAGTTAGTTAGAAGATCAAACAATTTTTTTTCATGAGTAAATTGCCATTTTAGTCTCTGAGTTTTGTCCAAATTTGCCAGTTTAGTCCAAATAGTTTTTTTTGTGCATCTGGGTCCCTGACTTTTACATTTTGTTGCCATTTTGATCATTTTGTCTAACTCCATCCAAAAACCCAGTTTGTAACAGTTTGTACTTAATCACTAATGTTTTTCAGTTGCCATTTTGATCCAATTCCAAAAAATAAAAAATATTCCAAAAAATTCAAAAAATTCTAAAAATAAAAAAAATTCTAAAAAATCCAAAAAATCATTAAATGTTTCGGCACGAACCGTTTCGACCCGTACCGTTTCGAACCGAACCGTTTCGACCCGTACCGTATCGAACCGTTTCGACGCGAACCGTTTCGAACCTGTACCGTATCGAACCGTACTGTTTCTACCCGTACCGTTTCGAACCCGAACCGTTTCGAGCCGAACCGTTTCGACGTGAAGCGTTTCGAACCGTACCGTTTCGACCCGTACCGTATCGAACCGAACCGTTTCGACGCGAACCGTTTCGAGCAGAACCGTTTCGACCCGTACCGTTTCGAACCCGAACCGTTTCGAGCCGAACCGTTTCGAAACGGTACAGTCGGTCCGGTATGGTTCGAAACGGTTCGGTTCGATACGGTACAGGTCGAAACGGTACGGTTCGAAACGGTTCGTGTCGAAACGGTACGGTTCGAAACGGTTCGGGTTCGAAACGGTACTGGTCGAAACGGTACGGTTCGAAACGGTTCGGGTTCGAAACTGTACGGGTCGAAACGGTTCGTGTCGAAACGCTTCGGCTCGAAACGGTTCGCGTCGAAACGGTTCGGTTCGATACGGTACGGGTTGAAACGGTACGGGTCGAAACGGTTCGTGCTGAAACATTTAAAGATTTTTGGATTTTTTAGAATTTTTTTGATTTTTTAGAATTTTTATGATTTTTTAGAATTTTTTTTTATTTTTAGATTTTTTAGAATTTTTTTGATTTTTAGATTTTTTTGGAATTTTTTTATTTTTTGGAATTTTTTTGATTTTTTGGAATTGGATCAAAATGGCAACTGAAAACATTTTTTAAGGAAATCCCCAAAATACCCCTGTTACAAACTGGGTTTTTGGATGGAGTTAGGCATTGTGATCAAAATGGCAACAAAATGTAAAAGTCAGGGACCCAGATGCACAAAAAAAACTATTTGGACTAAACTGGCAAATTTGGACAAAACTCAGGGACTAAAATGGCAATTTACTCTTTTTTCATAATAGCTTGTAGTTTGGATTGACCCTCAAACTTTGTTATTAATTTATAAATAATAACTAGTGGGTTACACTTATGCTCTGCGGTAGGGCGACCCAATTTTAAATAAAAACGTAGACGCAATAGTAAAAATAATGTTAATGCCAGGAATTCGTTTGATATTGGTTCGGTTCGTTAAGATACCGACACTTACCGATAGAGAAACAAAAAAAGGTCATGATATGACCAAAAAAATACCGAGATGTGTTTACATCGATCGAAACAATAAAAACGAATATCAATTCCGGTATTGACGTTGTTCGGTCTGTATTAGACCGTTCGTTTTGTTAAATGTAAAACATTAGTTTCGATTGAAACTTAAAGAAAGAAAAAAAACCAAAAAATAGAAAAGAAAAAGGAAAGATGAAAAAAAGTTCACAAAAGACAAAAATTAAAAAAGAATAAAAATCACTGTATTTAAGAAGTTCATAAATTATATATATAATAATTATATATCTAACATAATTACAAACCAATATTATCTCTATATAAATTAAAAGAAATACTGATTTTTTTATCCTTTAGTCTATTTGGTCATTTAGAGTAAACTTTCATTTGCAACCCATGTAGTTTAAAGATTGTGTTTTTTTTCTTTTACTTTAATGAAATTACTTTTCTACCCCTAAATAATTTTTCTTAACGAACAAGATAATACCGTTTTACATATATTTTTAAACTTTTCTTTTTCTTTGCTATAACAAGTGTGGCGAAGGTTTTCTTAAGTTTAGTTTTTCTTTAACGAACGTGCCGATACTCTTTTGAACGTTTTTTTAACTTTTCTTTTTATTTGCTATAACGAGTGCACCGAAACCGACCGAGTTTCTATCGTTTTCTTTTTTGTTTACCTTTGTTATTTACTACATTGTTTTACCTTTTCTTATTATTTTGATGTTCAAAGCCGAGTTACGACGCAAATAGCATAACACATTTATATATGTTTTATTTAATTGTACGAATTTATTTATTGGTTCTCAAGGTGTGTCATACGTTCTGAATTTCAACCGCGTCTATGCACAACCTCCAGGCAATTACGACCCTAGTTACTATTAAAACTTTAAACTTATTTATTCTGTTCCCATTTACCTGTGATTTTTATTTTATTATTTAGAAAACAAAAAAGTGTAACATCTTTAACAAAAATGTTAAAATAAAGCAAGATGTGTAATATAAAGATTTTGTAGGTTGGGTATTGTGATTTTAATTGGATTCCAAATATATTCTAATTATGATGTGATATCTCCAATATCTTTTTTTCCCAAATCTCGAAAGATGATTGAGTCCCCCTTTGCCTGCCAAAGAAGGTAATTACATACACTTTATTTTTTATTGTGACAATTAACTTTAACAATCGAATATCTAATCTGCCCTCGTATCAAATTTCCAAACCTAAAAGGTTTTTTTGCCATATCTTCTTGAGGAAAACTTAAATCCATATTATAGAAGACGTGATGAGCTAGTATAGAGTACTAAAATTGGTTCAACGGGTTGAGTTTTTATTATTATTATTCTTTTTTTCTTGTTATGAAAGCAAAAGTTAAACAATCTGTTAATAGAACACACAAACTAGATCTCAGAAGTTAATGAACATGATTAAATAGGTTTTTAGCGAAAGTAACAAGTAAGAGTTTGTAACAATCTAGGGTATTAAGTTTTGATTTTGTAACATTTTAGGGTATTAAGTCTAACATTAGTTAAAAAAAACTAACTAAGAACTGAGGTTAATTTGTTCATTTCACATCTTAGTAACCAACCTTGTTATATTTTAGATATATTATAAACAAATTAACCTCAGTTCTTAGTTAGTTTTTTTGTAACATTCTTACGTATATTGTAACATTCTAGGGTATTAAGTCTAATATTAGTTAAATAAGACTCGTGTACTCGTGTTATATTTTAAAATAAGACTCGTGGAAAAAAATATTTTATAATATATAACTTTTCACACAATGAAACGCAAATAAAAAATATGCATAAGTTCGTATCAGTTTCATACAACAAAGCATAGATAAAAAAATATGTCGTACATAGATAAAATATTCTAAAATATATAAATTTTTGGACCATTTCAAAATTTATTTGGTTAATTGGTTAAAAATGCTTAGTTAGATAAAAATAGAAAAAGAAAAGTTGTGTTTTAAACTTTTAAATGATAAGAGTCAATTGCGCGGTAAATTCATGTGGTTTCTCAAAAGTAACAAGGTTGGGTACTTAGATAAAAATAGAAAAAGAAAAGTTGTGTCTTAGTACTCTAGTATGTAACAAAATTAAAAGTTAATACTCTAGATTGTTACTTTAAACACTTAGTACCTAACCTTGTTACTTTCCACAAACCACAAGAACCAGCTGTGTAATTAACTCAAAAATCTAGAAACAAAAGAACCATAGTTGATGCCTTGATGGGACGGGTCAACTATGGTTAAAGGATTTGCAAGAATCAAACACCAAAATAACCACCGTTAATAGAACGGTTCAATTGTGAATTAATGGTCTAAATTTTCAAGTAAACATCGCGCACGGTCTTTGGTATACAATACGCATGGCAAAATTCATGTGCTTAAGGTATAAAATATGATCAAATTTCTATAAAACCCCATATTTATCTTTTACAAAGTGAACCAAATTCTTATAGAATAATTTAAGATTTATAAATGATTAGGTTAATATTAAGTAATGGTTGCAATGTGGAATACTTAACATTCACTTGAACCAATATAACTCTTTGTGCTCTTATGTTAATATTTCTTTTACCTTAAACATGTTGATATTTCATTTACCTTAAACTTGTTTTTATATTGTGTTACGCTATAGTATGTTACAATAATCAGAAGAGATTTATAGAATACGAGTGTTACACTTTGTTACATCCTCATTTTAAAGTTTGATATCTATCGGGAAAGACTATAGTTTGTACTAACATAGATTGAGAAAAATGATCATGTGATTAATACAAAAGTATTGAGAATCGGAACTTCCACTATAAACAAATCAATTTTTGTTTTATTTTTGTATACACTACAAGAAGATTGGGGTTTCATCAACCGAAAAATCCGTCGAAAATATCAGTCGGTAAAACATCGACCGATTACTGCTTTCTATCGTCAAAAAACATTTAAATAAAATTAATTTAATATATATCACCTAACCGTGGCGATCCGTTGAAAATCTACGACAACCAGGTAGTTCGTCGATGATAAGTGACCAGTATCTTAACTTAATAAAATTTATAATTGTTACGTGAACATTCATATTTTTTAAAAATAAATCATGACGATTGTATGTGTTAACAAAGTACATTCAATTTTATTCAGCTCGTACAATACACAATTTAATTTTTTATTTTAAAACATAAGTTTTTCTATTACTAAGTATATGATATTATATTGATTAAACTCATGTAATAGATGACTTTGATATGTAAAGAGATGCCATGACAACAAGAAAACAAAAGTTGTCTCACAAGATATTAAAAACTTGGTATAGATATAAATCTTAGAGTAAATTTCCAAAATTATCTCTAAGATTTGAGTATATTTGTCAGTTTCATCAAAAATAACTTTTTTGTACCATATTACCATTCATCTTTGTATTTTTTTGTCATTTTCATTCAAACCTCTAATTTGCTTTGTTTTTTCTGTGAGACATTTGGATGAAAATGGCAAAAGATCCTAAATCTTAGGGACGGTTTTGGCAAAAAAGTTAAACATTTGGATGAAAATGGTAAAAATTCTCAAAAGTGAATGGCAATATGGTAAAAAAATTGTTTTGAATGAAACTGACAAACATGCCAAAACCTCATGAACGATTTTGACAATTTACTCTAAATCTTATTTAAATAATGGGATGATGGTTCATTGGTAAAAACAAAACTTTTAAACACCTGAATCGAAAAGGAAGAGGTCTTAGTAGGGGTGTGAATTTCTGACACGACCCGAAAACACGACAGAAACTAACACGAACCTGCGAACCCGTTTAGGTTAACGGGTCGGGTTCGGGTCAACCCGGTCGGGTTGGTGGGTTATCCTGTTTAACACATTTACATTATATTATATTATATTTTTCTAAGATATATGTTACGTCTTAAATTAAATGAGGTGTGTATTTTATATCATTATTATAACTTAAAAAGAGAAATTAATATACGAGTTTATAATTTAAATATAACTAGGGTTAAGACCCGCCCGCGTTGCGGCGCGGGTACATCGTAAACATTGAATGGATTAGTCCAAACGTTATATGATGCATTAAAAAAAAAGGGAGATGCACGGTACCCCTGACCGCGGAGGGGACCCCCCCCCCTCCCAAGCTAGCTTACCGGATCGCTCCCTGGCGGTGAAATTACCCAGCCGAAGCTGGGTACCAGTGTCCCTCAGACTCGAACCCGGGTATGAGCCCGGGCCAAAGCCCTCCTCGAGATGAAGATTGCCAACTACGTTGCAGGGCAACTTCCGTTATGTGATGCATTAACCATATGAAAACACACATTTCGACGTATCCAGTTGAACTCAGTGTAACCTGTATAAGCATTGTGATTGGATCAAACGTAAAGTAAATGAAATTCATTTCGAACAATTATAACGTATTATATGTAACCCAACTTATACAAAGAAAACGTAACGGGTATGAAGGAAAATATGCACATGTAATCGAAATGGATTAATTAGAGCTTTCGAAAAAAAGGGAGAAAAAGAAACCATAATTTGACTTCACTCGGTTCGAAACAAACTTTACGAAACATACATAAAATAAACACGAAAACATATTATATTTGACCTGAATTATTTCCCAAAAAAGTTTACGTCGCAACGTAGAACAACTTGAATTTATACGAAAACGTACATAGAAATATGCACGTAAAAATGGTTTCTTTAAACGAAAACGTATTATATTTGACCTCACTCGTCTATAAAAAAAGTTTACGTCGGAATGTTGAAGAAATCATATTTACATATACCCGTACATAAAATATGCACGTAAAAAATAGTTTTTAAATAAAGGAAGTATATGGGTAAACTGAAACAAAAAGTTAGTAAAAAATTTAATAGGTTAAAAACGTTCGTAAAACCGTGCCAAGTAGCACCAATGCCACAACCACGTCGACTTTCAACATCGTAAAAATAAAATAGATAAAATGATAAAAATTACACTGAACGAAAAGCAGACTAATCGTTGAACCACGCACACCCGTTAAAGTGTCTTAATGCGAAGAAATTAATCAGAAACGTAAAACGTAGAAAATAATAACTTAGTCGATCTACGACCCGCCCGTTGCGGCGAACTTTTCAAAAGGGGAAAAATGGACGCGTTGCGACGGGTCTGTCAAATATGAAGAAATAGAGCAAAAACGGTGAATCTCACATGCACGCTGCGACATGTTAACTCGCAAAATTTAGAACGAAACATAAAACGAAAAACTTGCGAAAGATAAAAAGTATGGGGTACGAAAGTTGTAAATAATAAAGTGTTGTGTTAAATTATAAAAGATGGAAAACTTTGGGGTAAAAGTAAAAAAAATGAAAAAGGGTTAAAATGTAAAATATGAAATGTTTGGGTTAAATGTAAAAAACCTAGTTTTTTTTTTTGAAACACTCCCCAAGCACATGATACAAGTATTAATGCACATATAAGTTGGTTATTTATATATGGAATAATTGTGTTATATGCATTTGTGTTTTTTAGATAATTTTAATAATTAATTTCAAAAAATAAAAATAAAAAAATCGGGTTGAATGGGTCCTGTTCGGGTCAACCCACAAAACTTCGGTTCGTGTTCGGGTTCATATGTATGATAAAATTTTCGGGTTCGGGTCGGGTTGAACCCGCAAACACGACCCGTTTAGCATCCCTAGTCTTAGGTTTGGGTTTCATACAGGGGCGGATCCATAGGGTTTTGGGGTTTCCCACGAACCCCGTTAGTTCGAAAAAAAAAGTGGAAACCTTGTAGAATTAAAAAAAAATTTGTAAGAATTAATAAAAATCTAAAAAAAGAACCTTTTGAAAAAAAATTCTTCTTAAAAAAAGTATCTGATAATCCAACAATATATGCATTTAAATTATTGTAGTCTTTTTGTCGATTTATTAAATATTATATCAAAACAAGTCAAGAAAAAAATTTAAAGGTTAAGATTCTCTTGACCGGCTCTTATATGCATTTAAATTTTAATCAAATGTTTTTCCTTAACACCAAAATTAAATTCCATTTGCTTTTTAATGACCATATAGTCAACCTTAAAAGGGTTATATTTTTTTTTATTAGAAAGTTAAAGTTTTTAATTCTGTGTCACAACTTTTGACCATCTTGATTCTATTAGATTTTACAAAACATCTATGTAATAAAATATACGATATAATGAGTGACTAGGATATATCACACAAAATATGTGATAATCGTCTACGAGCTTGTGTTGTAGATAACGACGTAAATAATAATAATAATAATAATAATAATAATAATAATAATAATAATTTTACTTTTTAAATATATAAATTATTATTATTGTTGTTATATATAATTTAAAGATCAAATACAAAAAGGTCTTAACAACAAAATGACATTAACATAAGAAGTGAAAGAAGTTTTATTTTTTGAATTTTTTTCGTCTACTTAAATATCATGTTTAAATGAAAAAAAAATCGTGATTTTATACCAGTAGAGTAATTATGTAATTACTCTAACTACTAAAATTCATAAAAAAACTCTCTTTCATTTCTCACGTTAAGCCATTTATACAATAACCTTTCTCATTATATATATATATATAGAAAAAGTATATCGTACATTACGGTTTAACGTACTTCACGTACAACAACGTGCGTGATTTGTTATATAACATGTGTGATTAATATTTTCAATATACGTGATTATTGTGTTTCAACATGCGTGATTTTGGATTTTTGAGTTATAACGTGCGTGATTTTAAAATGAACGTGCGTAACTACCTGTCGTACGTGATGTACGTTAAGCCGTAATGTACGTTAACCTTCCTCTATATATATATATATATTAAATAACATAATGATAGCTAAAGTAAGATTATATCATTTTATTTAACCACATGAAATTTAGACGTATTTTATTTTATTTTTATAAATCAAATAGGAAATATAAATAAATCTAAATTTTATACTTAAATACTTTTTTCTATGTATTAAATATGTTAAACAATTTATATGTTTTTTTTCTCTCTCTCTCTCCATGTATATAGGGTTAGGATTGTGTGAGAACCACTAGGCTAATTAAGAATTATAAACCACACATTTTTCCTACGTTTTTCGTAATATACACATATGTATAGTTTAAAATTGATTGTATACATACGTGTATAATTCAAGATATAACAATATACATATATGTGTTATAAATATATTATTATTATGGTTATCAACACCAAAAATAAATTAGCTTATTCTCCAAGTTTTGTACTCCTATATATACCCTATTTTATCTCATTGTAAAATACACCTCAAGTAATGAAATATCAACTTATTCTCCCTACATCTCTCTTCTATTCTTTTGCTATTAGGCTAGTTTCACAACACGTTATCAGCACGAAAGTGCTCCCCGTGCTCTCTCTAAAATAAAAACCTATTTCTGTTTCAACGAGTTCGATTTGAACAAGTTGATCTGTCATGATTAGCAACCTTACAAAATTCAGTAAATGTTTGGAACATGTGCTTTGATTCTAAAAAAAAAGGATCCATTACGCTGGTTATCATCATTCTCTATTTTCTATTACTTGATGATGAAATCAACATCTTCCTTACAATCAGGTATGTATTTATTATACTCTTCTGAAATAATCTTTTAATTCCTTTTCAATAAGTTTGAGTTTCTATGAAATATTATTACAACTTATTTAATCGGCAATTATTATTTAATTGATAATGGAATATGATATTGACTTTTAATATTTGTCTCAAATAGATAATTAATATTATTTATAGCTTCACAATCTAAAAGTATAAAAACAGTTTTTTTTTTCTTAATTGTTGATAAAAACAAATTTTAAATTTACCTTGTATGTATCAGATAATTCAATAATATTTTACGGTCTGATTTTTGTAAGTCCTTTATACCAATAAAGTTCACGGGCTTTAATTTTATCAGTTATATAATTATTCTAATTGCTAAAAGAAATAACTAATATGTTATTTAGATAATCACGGTTATTTGATAGTTATTTTTAAATAGGTGACTTGTCATTTTAAATATCACTGAAAGTTTTTAACCAATTTAAAGTTAAAAAATAAAGATGTTTGATTAAATCTTAAAAAAGCTATGGATGAACTAATTTTTAAACAAGAGATAATTGGGCTAACCCTATTTTGTTTTGTTTTTGGTTTTGGTTTGCGTCAAAGTCCCATAATTAGTTTTTCTCCTTTTGGTAACCACATCCAAAGTTAATATTTTCGAATATAATGCAATAATAATGTGATCTTTTCTTTATATAGAAATTAGTGTTTTACTCATTGGTATTTTTTTTTTATTCTTATGCATACTTTATGTGATCATATTTAATGGTTTAGAATATAATCACTTTTGATAACATTAATATTAATGCTCTATGATTTGTGTAACTCCAAATTAACAATGACATCCAGTTTTTACACAAACTCCAGTTGCTAGAGTCATCAATATTGTTTATTAGATAGTTGATTTGTGTTGAATACTATTCTTTTGTGGCATGGATTTGAGAATATGTATATGTGCATGCATTTTGTTTATAGTTCGATCGGTTATGGTTTCGCCAATGAACCTATAAATAACAAAAAAAAAAAATTATCATAATAAAAAAGATAGCTTATTTACAAGTAATAGATGATTACATGTTATATATTAACATATTATATGGAGACTTGATAAAAAGATTTGTTTATGTTTCAAATAAGAGTATGCTAATTGCATATAAGATTTACTTTTGATTAGTTATACACTTATACCATGAGAGGTTAATATATAAATAATATATGTTTATAAGTGACACATAAAAGAAAATCTTATTTATATGAAATCTTATAATAACTCGTTTTATATGGTGACATATTATAATAACTATATCTTGTATGATTTGATTTTATGGGACACCTTGTATATATCCTATTATTTATTTAACGCTGCTATTTTAAACGTATATGCTTCATATGTATATGTATAGCTTGCTTCTGTATGTGTTAATTAGTTGTTTAACATCAAAATTTGTGAATAAAAACAGTATGTCATGTAATCCGTTACTATTGCAATATTTAGGACATTATAATAATGAATGTGTTATTGGTTTTATGTAATGGTATTGGCCGTATTGCTATAACCTTAGAAATCATATACTTTGATGTTGTGTTATATGTCGTATACATGTTATTAATTATTTATACAAATAGTCCTAATAAAGCAAATATAAGCGAATAATTGTGTTTTAGTATCAATCTCATAATCTCATGAAAGAGTATGCTTATATTAGACATCCAAAGTATTATAGTTCTTGAATCTCATTATCAAGCTACAAAAGGTCATAAGATTTTAGACTGATAAATTATATGACTCACGTATGTAAGTACTTCTCAACTGATGTTATGTGAAGAGAAGATTATTTATGTGAAAAGCTGGATAAAGTTTTTCACTATTAAGAGAGTATAAAAAGATTATATATCTGCGTGACCGAGTAAATAATGGAAAGCTATAAAGCTTGTTCTGGTTATCTCATTCCCTGAAGTGGATGTCATTACATATTGGTCATTGTAAAAGTAGTGATCATGGACATAGCTGAAAAAGTTGTCATGATGAGATTGACCATTAAGAATTTTAATGAAGGTCATGTTAACAATGAGATGGACCATCAAAAGTGGAAAAATAAGGAGTGAATATATAACATGATGATTTGAACTTTAAGGTTATAATACATTCTCTCATGCATATCTTACGTTTTGTATTACATATGTGCAAGTCATACATATATTATCATAAACCAGAAGTTTATGGATAATAATTATTTGATTAGTTGGCATGACCGGTTAGACCACACCGTGTATTGATGATGTGAAATGTATTGAAGAACAAGAAGATTCTTCTTAACGATTAAAAATGTCATGTTTGCTCTCAGGGGAACTCAATTATTTACCAACCAAAGTAGGGTAAATAGTCTGTATTGAATAAAGAATACATCTATCCACACATGATACCATTTAGTGTTTTTAAATCGATGCATCGTCTAAATGGTTATCAAATCCACAACTTGAAGTTTGTGTGACTTATGGCTTAAGCTAATGGGATAGCAAACGCAATATTCCAGATTGTATATATTTATTTCCCGAGTTATTAATGATCATTGGAATAAGTATTGCACTTATGTTCATAATGATCGTAAGAGCAACATTCATATTTGTATTTGGCTACATGCGATTTTATATACATAATATTATTTCACATCAAGCCAACAAGTTATAATACGTCCTCCCCATTACAGTTGGTTTTTGGTTAGGAACCAAATATTTTCCGTCTAATGTTTTTGGTTGTGCAATATATATTGTTTATGATCCACCACAACGCACATAGATGGGACCTTAAAGTAGATAAGGAAATACATGTTGGGTATGAACTTTCCCAACATGAGGGGGAGATTGAAGGCAGTTGGAGAAGGAATGTGTAGGAATGAATTATCATTGATCCTCAAATTAAATGATGTGAACTAGATGTTCAAAGGATAATTCATTCACTACGATTAATAAAACAGTTACCAGACACATTCACTGACATAAATAACTGTGACTAGCTACGTCACATATACCAACTGCTAATGCTCCAATTAAGATAAGTGTCCTAAAAAATAACCTTATGTTGGTGATGAGTCTATGGCACGCCTAAAGCGGGGTAGATTAGTCGATTCCAAGATTAAAATTCCTCGAAAATTGGAGCAAGTAATGAAGATGGTCAAGACGAGGTATAGTATAAAGGGTCTCATAAAGAGACACTAGACATGAGGTACCTGAAAATAAAGAGATCTCATTATATTATATCATGTCTACGAAATATATGGAATCGAAATAAAATCGACGTCGTTATACTTTTGTATATAATATAGCGCTTGAAATGATGAAATGATGAAATGACGAGGATCAAGATTTAAGATCTGCCTACGAATTAATAATAAGAAATGATTGGCCAAAATAGAAAGACGCAAATAAGGCAGAGTTGAATTCTCTAATGAAATGGAAAGTTTATGGATCAATAGTCCATACTACTGTAGTTGTAAAATATGTTAGATATAAATGGGTCTTTTATGCGAAACATGTGAAAAGCAAATTAAGTGATATAAGGCAAAACTGGTGGCACTGTCTCAAAGACCTATGACTGATTATGAGGAGTCGTATTCTCTAGTGGTGGATGTATTGACTTTCCAATATCTTATTAGTCTGGTAATATATAAAGAGAGAATTGGCAGGCGTCTTATGGATGTTAAGTATCACTAGATACTGAAAGTTTACATGATAGTCCTTCAAGGATTTAAATTATCAAAATCATGTAAAGTAAGTTCTCGAGAACAATATGATTATTGTATACAAATTCATATTTGAATACGCTGAATATAATTAGAACTCTTGACGAGTTTCCTAAAACAACTGAGTGCTTAAAAGGTTATTTGAAACATCTTAACGATGTAATTCTTGTGCCCCAATACACATACATAGAAAACTTGTACCCGGACCTAGTGATCATGATATCTCATTAAACAGTGTACAAGCATGGTACAATATATATTTTGGAAATAAAAGCAAGTATTCATGACATTTTTGCATATGATATAGAAATTTATGTGTTAAATGAGCTAGTTTGTGTAGTAAACTCTTGAAGAGTTAATGCACATGCTTATTTGGATAAGATGGAAAGAATTCCCATATGGATTGATAATGCCAAAAGCATTTATATCAAAACCTCAAGAACATACTATGTGAAGTTGAAAAAAAATACGTATGGACTAAAATAGTCGAGTTAAATGTGGTATAATCGACTTAGGAGTAAGCTCGAGAAATACATATGGTGAAGTTGGTCCATTGGTTTTCATTAAAAGAACAATATGAGGTTTACAAGTATTACAATATGTGTGGATGATGTTACTTAATCTCCTGAGGAGATCAAATATTAAAGCAAGAATTTGCAAATGAAAAATGGTATTGCAAATTTATGGCTGGATATGTAGAACATACATTTATATTATTATCCATCAATTATAACACATCTAAAAGATTGTGGACATTTTCATAGGGACAAGGCTTATGGTGTAAGTACATTTATTGATGTCCAAGTATTTGATATAGAAAATGACTCTTATCATCTTCTATCAAAGAAGCAAAGATCATTGGTCCTGAAGTACCATACTTAAATGCAAATTGTATTAATATATCTTACTAGTTTTACACAAACATATATCATTAAATTCATAACTCGTGTATAGTGAGGAGATAATTTAATGGGTAAAACATATATTTTCTATATCCTTAAGGTACGAAAGATATGGGTTTATATTTTACTAACCCATCAACAAGTTTGGTTAGAGTTGTAAATGCAGGGATTGTAACAAAACATATTCATGGATCTTATGGTATATGCTGACAAGAGGAGGAGGCTAAAGTTTCACGTGAAGATCATCCATCAATGTTGACTAAAGGATTGCACATCAAGAGATCAAGCGACAAATCACTTACTACAAAAGTTTTCAACAACTTTCACAGAAGATTGACACCTGTTACTAAACTGATACATATTATAATGAGGGGGAGTTTACACAAGTTGCACTCTTTTTCCCTTTACTAAGTTTTATCCCATTGGGTTTTCTTAGTAAGGTTTTTAATGAGGCAACATACCTGACCCAGAAGTATCAGGGGGAGACAATACGCGTTGCACTCTTTTTCCCTTAGCTGAGGTTTTGTCCCATTGGGTTTTCCTAGCAAGGTTTTTAACGAGGCAGCATCTCCAAGCGTATCAAGTTGATAACCAAGGGGGAGTGTTATAAATATATTATTATTATGGTTATCAACACCAAAAATAAATTAGCTTATTCTCCAAGTTTTGTACTCCTATATATACCCTATTTTATCTCATTGTAAAATACACCTCAAGTAATGAAATATCAACTTATTCTCCCTACATCTCTCTTCTATTCTTTTGCTATTAGGCTAGTTTCACAACAATATGTATATAGTCAGTTTTAAACTATACATATGTGTAGATTCTGAAAAACTCAGGAAATATGTGGTCCAGAATGCTTCCCAAGTTTCTCAAATAGAATGAACTTCTCTTAGGATCCCTACCCTATATATATTACTTTTAGAACAATTATTGTTTTATCTGATTTTTAATTAATTTATTAATTGTAATTTGAATATGCGACGGTTTTACTCGAGCTCAATTTAGGACGTAACTTTTCGTGATTTGTGAATAATCCGTCACAGGTGTTTTATCTTAATCTAGGACGTAACTTTTCGTGATTTGTGAATATACCGTCACAAGTGTTTTTATCAGCAATTCAACACGAGTGTTTTTTTATCAACATTTCCATGGTGTTGTTGTCTAGTATACAACGCGACGTACCACCACAACACCCAGGATATTTTGCTACTTAAATTTTAATTACATCATGAAAACATTGTAGGGGTTAGAGTGGTTTTATTAAAGTTTCAGATTAACATTACACTATAAATAATACAATTCTTTAACCAAATAGTTTTTATTTTCTCTTATAACTTTCATTCGTTATCTATTTTTTTATAATAATTAAGTACGCGATATATATATTTTTAAACAGATCGACGCGGTGTCCCCTAATTTTTTTTTACAAAAACTAAATACGTTTCAATTTAAATTTTATTAAAAATCGGGTTGCCCCTTCAGCTAGAATAAATAATATTAAAACACAACTTCCTGGTTAGCGAACCCTACTGGCCACAATCGCGAGCGGTAGTGTTTGTTTCAAGTTGGTAACCTCCGGCTTGTCGGGTTGCAACATAACGTCATAGGTACCACATCACCATTTTTCTTTTATTTATTACATGTTATTTTGTTTTTAGTTGGTTTACTCATTTCTATTTTGCAGCTTCATACTAGTCTTTATCATTTTATTCGTACGCAAAATCCCTGCCGCAACATGCAATGGAAAAATTGTAGTTGGTATTAAAATACAACTATGAAACCACTGTAGAACCAATAATTTTTATTGTTTCTAAAGTATGGCCACAATAGATTTGAGAAATTACCACAAAGTTTATTAATAAAGATGGCCCGCAACTTGCTATGAGAAAAATATAAAGAACGAATTATGAATGAGGATTATGATTAAATACAAAGTGTAAAATTAATGAGGACAAAAAAGATTTTACTCAATAAGAACCTTTTCTCTCGTGATCTTTCTTCTTCCGGTCGCCGGGTGGCTCGACGGAGAAGAGATCCTTAGGTTAGTGAAAAAGGTCGCTATTCTCTTGGTTGGACCTTCTTCCCTAACTTGATTTCGATTCTCCCATTCGCCGTTCGGGACTCGGTTTCTTTTTCTGTTTCCGCTTCTTGTGGTTTCCTACGGACTGGTGGCTCGACGAAGGGGAGTTGACCGGCATAGAGTGTGAGGATTCCCGGTCCATTGTGATCGCATTGGATCCCTATTTCCTTCCTCTCTATTCTGGTTTCCCGACACTTCCATTCGCTGGCTGGTTCTAGGAACCAAATCCTAGGTTTTTGCTTTTTTCAATGGACGCCGATGAAGAGATGTGGGAGGTGCAAAACAGTAAACGCAAAGGCAGAGGTACAAGTGCTGGATTCAGGCAGGATATTTCCAAGTTCTTCGTGACCAATATCCCTCAAGGTTGTCGCCCGTGGGATTTGGCCAATGCATTGAGAAGTTACGGGGAGATTGCGGGTGCCTTCATTGCAAAAAAGAAAGATAAAGATGGCAGAACTTTTGGCTTTGTGAGCTTCAAAGGTGTTAGGGGCTTGGAGGATCTCAAAAACAATTTGTCCAAGGTTAAACTGGGTGGTAACAATCTTGTGATTAACGGGCTTTATATACTAGAGAAAACGGTATCTCAAAGGTCGCCGATGGCAATGGTAGTAACCGGGGTAAAAAGAAGGTGATGGGAGCTGACCATCTTAGAGGTCAGGAGGATAATCTTCAAGCTAGGTGCCGAAGTCAGTCAAAAAAGGAGTCTCTTTTCTGGACGTTCTTACAAATAAAACCCATATGGATAAGGAGGAAGACGTGCTGGTGTTGGATCCGTCTATTTTTTCGCTTGCTAGTTACTCCGGGAGAGGAGCGGTCGGTAGAATGTTGGGTTTTTACGAGCTCAGATCTCTCAAAGCTTCGCTGATGGATGCGGGTTTCGGGGGAGCCTCTATTCAATACTTGGGAGGTCTATCAGTTTTAATTGCTTTTGATAATGAGGAGTTGTTGTCTAAGTTGCTTATTGAGAAGGAAACGTGGGGTCGGTGGTTCTCCTCGTTTCAACCATGGCTTGGTCAGGCCCTTCCTTATGAGAGACTCGCTTGGGTCAATATCCGCGGCGTTCTTCCTTATCTATTCTCTAGAAGCGTCTTTGATTTGATTGGAAGCAAGTATGGTAAGGTTGTCCATTCTTCTCAATTTCTCGAATCGGACGGGGATCTCTCGTTTGACCGGCTGGGGATTCTTTTGGATTCGGGTAATAGGATTAACGGTCTTCTCAACCTCTGTTGGCGAGACAAAAAATATAAATTGTGGGTGATCGAAGATAATGACCAATGGATCCCTGATTTCCTTGACGACGACGAGGTTTCAGTGGCGGTTTCATCGGAATTGGGTGGCGTTCCAGAGTCTCTTGTGATTGAGGGGATGAACGATATAGAAGATGAAGAGTTTAGAGTGCTTCCTAACGAAGAAATTAAAAAGTCTTTGGAGAATCGTGTGGATAAAGGTGACGTGCATGCCTCCATGCAGAAAGATTGTGTGGGCGGCGGTTTTGTTCCCGAGGTAGCTGGAGATCTGTTACATAGGGAACAGGTGCAGTTTTATGATTTTAATATTCCTTTGAATAAATGTGTTGGTCAGTCAGGGGGAGTGGCCCAAGAAGTTGTGGATTCGTTCAAAATTGGGAAGTCCAATGCGATAAAGCCCAACAAAAAAAGTAGGATTTCTTCTTTGACAAATAGGCCCACTTTTTGTTGTGGTCGGACAGCCCAAACCGCTGATGAAACAAGACCCAGGAAGAGGTCCAGGTCTATTTTAGAAGGGGTTGGTAATCAAATAATTTTCGAGAATAGTGGGGAATCTAGGGGCGATGGAAAAGATAAAGGATTTGAGGAATTTTTCTTTGACTTAAATAACATGGCTTCGGACGAGAACATCTCCAATGTCAATTCAGTCGCGAATCCTGCGGGTGATATTCGTCTCGCATCTGGGGAAGAGGGTGGTACAGGTATGGAGGATATTGGGGCGACGGCGGGAGTGGAAAAGGAAGTGTCGGAAACAGTTAAGGTTGGCTCGAAAATCGGAATTAACATCGCTGATCATTCGGAGCTGGTTAGGAGGTCCATAAACTCAGGTATTAATGTGGTTCATTTATGAATTTTCTCTCGTTGAATATTAGGGGAATTGGGGGTTCTAATAAATCCGGTTGGGTGAGGAAGCTGGTTAATGAGCATGGCATCTCGTTTCTTTCTCTTCAAGAGTCTAAGTCTTCAATTATTTCTCGCTCCGATATTGCTATGATCTGGGGTAAAAAGGATTTTGGGATGGATTTTGTAGAGTCTGTGGGTTTGTCTGGAGGTTTAATTTGCATCTGGGATGAGAAGTTGTTTAGACAGTCGGGTGGTTCTAAAAACATGCACTTTTTGCATGTTAGAGGAACCTTAGTGGGTTGTGGTTCTACTGTCAACATTCTCAATGTTTACGCGCCTCAGGGGGTGTCGGCTAAAAAGTCTTTATGGGGAGAGCTAAAAAACATTATTGATTTGAACGATGGCATATGGGTCGTAGCAGGTGACTTTAATGCAGCCCGGTTCTGTCACACCCCGGATTTCCACGTGTTACCGGTGGGCCCGGTAGGGGAGTATCGTGACGTGGTTGGTAACATATTAGTCAAACAACACAATATTTAAATGCACAGCGGAAGCAAAGTATAGATTCATTTCAACCAAACAATATTGTAATATTAAGTATCACAAGTAGTCGAATATAAATCCACAGGTAGATCAAAATAAAAGGAAACAATGTTCAACAGTCTATGACATCTAAGCTTGCGAGACTTATTGTGGATGCTAGGAGAAAAGCCAGCCTATTACGCGTAGTACCTGCACTTAACCTTTTTGAGAAAATACGTCAGTTTACACTGGTAAATACAATCAACCGACTCATTTTGAAAAGAGTTTATGAAAATGAATTTAAGGCACAAGGCACAAATAATATTTTATAACTTGGGATAATTATTAGAATATAATACTTGTAAAGGATTTACATGTTTCTTATGCGTTCAGTAGCCCGGGTCGAGCAGGGTTAAAGATCAATAGACACACCACATTATTATATGAGACACCGACGGGCGTACACCTACGCCCCGTGCTTAGGTCGTGGCCATTTCGTAAAATGATGACTGGGATATCCGGGACACGGTCATTAACCCCCCAAAGGCTTTAAGCAAACAAAACAATTTAAACGAGACATCTCAATACTTTAACCATCATACAATTAAAGATTCAATGCCCGACCAAGCGGTATTTTATATACCGTACCCCAAGCCCGTATAGGGAAAATAAGTTAAAAGTATTTACCTGAGCAAGTATAAATCACAATCAGCGAATGCAAGTATCTTTTACCGGGTCTCCTATTCTGGAACGAAGGTTTATAATAACCTATTAGAATCCTAACGGGTCTTTAGTTAAGCTTAAGCTTAGACCAGTTAGTTTTAAAGATACGGTTCGTACGCACGATTAAGCGAAGACCGGATAGAATGTGATTTAGACCCGACAAGTTTGAAGACTTGCTTAATATGGGTATATTATACACATTCTGGATTTTGAGATAAAACCGATAAGGTTTGACCCATTTCGGCTAATTTATGTAAACTGGTTACATAAACCGAACCGAACGCGCATGAAGCGTAACGGGTAACCATAAGAGTCCTAAACAGGTTTCCTAAGTTAACATGCCTTAAATATGTTGTGATATCAGTAGGATACCTTCCATTATGCCCAAAACGAGTTTAATCTCATATTAAGCCCCGTAGGGGTATTTTGGTCATTTAAAAGATTATAACAGGGATTAATTAAGCTTTTGTGATCCAGGTCTGAATAAATCAGTAAAATAATTTATTTTAACAGGTTACCTCAGTTGGTAATAAGTCTTATGTGACCAAATGGTTTTAAACTCAAACTATGCGTATAATACGCGTAATAAGCCGTTTTAAGCGACGTACGGGTTAAAATAGGATTCTGAGTTTTCTGATCAGTTAAACAGGTTCAAAACACTTCATTTATTATTTAAAATCAGTAGCAATTGGATTGGCATCAAAAGGATTTGTAAAACTCATTTTATGGCCTAAAAGGGTATATTCGGTATTTACCGAATCAAGGCACTAATCCTAGCTTATGATCAGTTTAAAAATCTTCAAAAATCTCAAAATATTATATTACATCAGTGGGTAAAAGGTTTGGTGTCAAAAATTGGGTTTAGATAGGCTTTACGCTAATGACGCCGTTTAATTACTAAGAAGCGTTCTAATTACGTCATTAAGCATAACTCCTAATCTAGACCTCCAACTGATGTGAAAATTTAGGAACATGTTTTATAATCAGTAAAAAAGATTATTGTACTTTCACATTTCCAAAATTCTCGTTGTATGGTCATAAGGGCATTACGGTCAATATTTAAGCACTTAACGGAAACGTCGGACAATTAAGGATTTAAGTGGTATAAACGCAGAGGATTATACAAACATGTAACTAGGTCCTAATGGAACTTTAAGGCATGTCTAAACCTATCAAAACCGGGTCAGAACCGAAGTCAAAGCAGAAAGTCAAACTATGCGCCTTTCGGTTCCGAATCGATCTTAAACAGAAAGTTGTCGAATCAAACAAGCTTAGACAAGTTCTTATACTTATTATCAGGTTATTTGAATGATAAAATAGGTTACACGCCTTTTACATCGTTAATTATGCGTTAAATCAAAGTTTACATTTCTGTTGACTTTTTCTAATCCTCTTTGATTCGACAAACGACCTAGTTAGAACGGGTATCAGTGGGTGCCCTTTTAAGGGTTTAAAGCCCACATAATTACCAACTTATAACTACCTTAAGTTTGCCTAATCGCTGGACCGTTAGCGATTAATCGTTAGGTCAAACCTTAATTACGACGGTTTGATTTTTAAGCTATAAACTAATCAAAACTTAATTAAGAAGGGTCAAGGGTACTTACACAAGTCCTATGAACGATTTGGAAAGCTTGATGATGGTCCTTGTGCTCCAGGAATGCTCAGAGATGAAGTTGGAAGGAATGATTGAAAGTTGCAACATGAACTTCTTTATATATTGATCTTGATCACACAAGATGATGCCAACCAACTCTACCACTGATGTTAGATCATTCCCATGTGTCCCTAGAGGCTAGAAACCAGTTATAGTCGCCCATGGTATGCAAAACAATGCATGTAAGTCGGTTATGAGCTGAACAGACAGCTGCCTGTTAGTTTCTGCATCTGTGTATCGCACGCGGCCCGCGTAAAGATCTTCATGATCTTACGCGGCCCGCCTTAGACCTCCGGCTCAGGTTACCAATTTTCCTTTTATTGCATTTTTGGTCCTTGGTCCCCCGAAAGGTCGCTTTCTCATTGTTTCTTGCATTATGAGGCTTTAATATTGACATTTAGGGGCTTTAAGGCTTATACCCACTTTGTGAAGTCCTTGGGCACTTTGTGTTTACCCGAAAAGTCATAAATTTCCATGTTGACGTTTCTAACCCCTCGTATACGAATTTTATCATAACTTTCTCATACGTTAACGAAACTTGGTGATATTTTTATCACACATTCTAGTGAGCATAATTAATCGTTACAAAGCTTCGGGTTTGCTAAAAGGTCACTCAGAGGTATATCTTAAACATGTTGACACATTTAACCCCTGTAGGTTGTAATCTCTCACTTTCTTTCACAATTAGCTTCGTATGATCCATGATTTATTCGTTTAAGGTTATAAACATCATGTAGGGTTATTGTAAAGTATATTTATTCATTGTTGACACTTTGAACCCTTATATTTACATAGTTTCATTGTTTGTCAACTTTAGTCCCTCGAAAGTATTTTTCCACACGTTCAAAGGTTATGACACGTGTCAACACATTAAAGGACGTAAATTTTCGAGGTGTTACATCCTCACCCCCTTAAAAGAAATCTCGACCTTGAGATTTACTGAAACAAATAAGGGTACTTTTCTTTCATCGTGGATTCAACCTCCCACGTATATTCGGGACCTCTACGGGCATCCCATTTGACCTTTACAATCGGTACATGCTTCCTTCGAAGCTTCTTAACCTGTCGATCCTCGATCGACAATGGTTTTTCCACAAATTTCAAGCTCTCATCTATATGCACATCCGCATGTGGTATGACCAGTGATTCATCTGCGAAACACTTTTTCAGATTGCAGATGTGAAATACATTGTGAATTCCACTGAGCTCTTCTGGTAAGTTTAGCTTATAGGCAACTGACCCGACACGTTCGATAACCTCGAAAGGTCCTATATATCTCGGGCTTAACTTGCCTTTCTTACCAAATCGCATCACTCCCTTCCAGGGTGATACTTTAAGCAACACTTTGTCACCTACTTCGAAGTGAAAAGATTTACGCTTGGGATCAGCGTAGCTCTTTTGCCTATCTCGGGCAGCTTTGAGACGGTCACGAATCTGGACAATCTAGTCCGTCGTTTCAAAGACTATCTCCGGTCCTGATAATTGGACATCTCCAACTTCTGCCCAACAAATGGCCGATCTACACTTTCTACCGTATAAGGCCTCGAAAGGCGCAACCTTAATGCTGGTATGGTAGCTATTGTTGTAGGAGAACTCAATCAATGGTAGGTGGTTATCCCAACTACCACCCAAGTCAATCACACATGCACGAAGCATGTCTTCCAACGTTTGAATAGTACGCTCACTCTGGCCGTCCGTCTGAGGATGGTAAGCCGTACTAAAATTCAAACGCGTGCCCAAAGATTGTTGGAAGCTTTTCCAAAAATGTGACGTGTATCTAGTATCTCTGTCAGAGATAATAGACACAGGTATGCCATGTAAAGCTACAATCTTATCCACGTACAACTGGACTAACATGTCGGAGCTGTAAGTCTCCTTAATGGGTAGGAAATGTGCTGACTTAGTCAGTCTATCAATTATCACCCATATTGTGTCATTTCCTTTCCTTGTCTTGGGTAACTTGGTGATAAAATCCATAGTTACCATTTCCCACTTCCACGTAGGAAGTTCAGGCTGTTGTAGTAAACCTGACGGTTTCTGATGTTCTACTTTTACTTGCGCACACGTCAAGCATTTAGCTACATAGGCGGCTACAAACTTTTTCAAGCCTATCCACCAATAATTTGCCCTTAGATCCTGGTACATCTTATCTGCTCCAGGATGAACGGAATATTTAGAGCTATGGGCTTCCTGGAGGATAACATCGCGAAGTCCTCCATGAATAGGAACCCATATTCGTCCATTTAACCTTAGGATTCCGTCCTTGCCCTGAGATAACTGTTCTTCGGTTACCCCAAGCTTTTCATTAGGGTAGTTAGCTTCCAACACAGCTTCTTTCTGTGCAGCTAACAACCTTTCATTCAAACTATTCCTAACCTCAATGCTCTTGGCATTGATTCTTATTGGTTTCACTTTTTCCTTCCGACTCAAGGCATCGGCGACTACATTCGCCTTGCCGGGATGGTATCTTATTTCACAATCGTAATCATTCAGAGTTTCCATCCAACGACGTTGCCTCATGTTCAAGTCCTTCTGATTGAACATATGTTGAAGGCTCTTGTGATCAGAATAGATCACACATTTGATTCCATATAAGTAGTGCCTCCAAAGTTTTAGTGTGAATACAATGGCACCCAACTCCAAGTCATGGGTGGTGTAATTCTTTTCGTGCACCTTTAACGGGCGTGAAGCATAGGCAATGACTTTGCCTTTCTGCATAAGCACACTTCCCATCCCGGTGTGTGATGCATCACAATAAACTACAAACTCCTCGATTCCATCAGGCAATGTCAATACTGGAGCATCGCTCAACTTTTGTTTCAGAATATCGAAGGATTCCTGCTGCTTAGGACCCCAGTCAAACTTAATCTTCTTACGCGTCAGCGAAGTCAGGGGTGCAGCAATCCTTGAGAAGTTTTCAATGAATCGCCTATAGTATCCTGCCAACCCTAGGAAGCTACGAATTTATGTAGGCGTCTTTGGCTCTTACCAATTCATGACAGCTTCAACTTTAGCGGGATCGACTTGGATACCACGCTCACTAACAACATGTCCAAGAAATTGGACTTCTCGAAGCCAGAATTCACACTTCGAGAACTTGGCATAAAGCTTTTCTTTATGAAGTAGTTCCAGAATGCAATGAAGATGCTTCTCATGGTCAGCTTGGTTCTTCGAGTAGATGAGAATGTCATCGATGAAGACGATGACAAATTTATCTAAGTATGGCTTGCAAACGCGATTCATGAGATCCATGAACGCGGCAGGTGCATTAGTGAGCCCAAAAGGCATCACTAGGAACTCGTAATGACCATAACGAGTCCTGAATGCAGTCTTGTGCACGTCTTCATCTCTAACCTTCAGTTGGTGATAGCCTGACCTTAAGTCAATCTTAGAGAAGAAACTTGCCCCTTGAAGTTGATCGAACAGATCGTCGATTCTGGGCAAAGGATACCTATTCTTGATAGTGACCTTATTAAGCTCACGGTAGTCGATGCACAGTCGCATCGATCCATCCTTCTTCTTGACAAATAAAACTGGTGCTCCCCAAGGAGACGAACTAGGTTTGATGAAACCTTTGGCTAGCAAATCATCTAACTGCGTTCTCAATTCCTTCATCTCTGTTGGTGCCAACCTATAAGGCGCCCTTGCTACCGGTGCTGATCCAGGAATAATGTCAATTCTGAATTCTACTTGCCTATCTGGTGGCAAACAAGGTAGTTCTTCAGGAAAAACCTCAGGGTATTCAGAAACGACGGGTATATCCCCAATCTTGGGCTTCGGCTCATCTATAATCACTTGTGCCATGTAGATGACACAACCCTTTTTCAAACACTTAGAGTCCTTGAGCATAGACATTTGCTCAGGCAGCCCATACTGAGTATCTCCCTGGATAGTAAGTGACTCACCAGACTGAGTCTTGATCACCACTTGCTTTGTATTGCAAATAATCTGGACCTGGTTATGGGATAACCAGTCCATACCCAAAACTATGTCGAAACCGGCTAGTTTCAAAGGAAGTAGGGACAAAGGAAAAGAGTGGTTCTTAATGGATATGAAACATCCATCTAATAAGGCTGAGGCGGTTTCTAAAGTGCCATCTGCTAGTTCCACCTCATACTTCACACTTAAGGTCTTAACAGGTAATTTCAACAATTCACAAAACTTATTATCTACGAACGACTTATCAGCGCCTGAATCAAATAACACTCTCGCATAAACATCATTTACGAGAAAGGTACCTGTTATCACATTGTCGTCCTTGACGGCTTCCTTAGCATCCATCCTGAAGACCCTAGCATTGGTCTTCTTGGCCTCTTCAGTCTTCTTGGCGTATTTTGGGCAATTGGTCTTGATGTGCCCCTTTTCATTGCAACCGTAGCAGGTCGCATCCTTCATTTTTTTGCAATCCAAGGTCTTGTGTTCCTTGGACTTGCATAACCCACATGCAAAAGTTTTCGATTGTGAATTCGAATTCGATTCATACCTGCACTTCCCGAAGTGCTGTCTCTTGCAGATTTTACATCTGGGTTTTTCACCCGACTGCTGACCATCCTTCCTAAATCCTGACCCCTTCTTGTGGTCATTGTTTCCCTTATGCTTCTTGTCTGAACGTCGTGAGTTGTCATCCTCACGCTTCCTCTTTTCGGTATCAGTGTTCCTCTGCGATTTCTGCCTGACCGCATCCAAGGTAAGAGACAATGATATGTCCGTTGCGGACCGAAAAGTAGCTGGTCTGGAGGCCTTCACACTTGCCTTGATCTCCGGGGCCAAACCCCCAATGAATCGGGCTATACGTTTGGGTTCCGGAGTTACCAAATATGGAACCAACCTTGACAAGGTGTTGAAACTGGTAAGGTAGGCCTGACAGTCTAGGTTTCTCATGATCAGCGACAAGAAGTCAGCTTCAATTTTCTCAACCTAATGCTGAGGGCAGTAGTTTTCCTTAATCAGTGACATGAACTGTTCCCAGGTCATATTGTACAACGGGACTTTCCCCGTAGCTTGGATCAAAGATCTCCACCAAGCTAATGCTTATCCCTTAAAAGACTGAGACACGAATTTCACAATATCCCTATTATTGCAACCACTGATATCCACAACCGTATCCATCTCGTCCAACCAAGTCATGCAATCTACTGCTCCTTTTTCCCCAGTGAAATCCCTGGGTTTTCACGAAATGAAGTACTTATAGGAGCAACCCTTATTACGGGGTTCTTGATTCTGTACGACTCTTTGGGATGGAGCACTCCTCTGGTTTGATGAGTGGTGAGAATTACTGTTGTGGGCAGTGTGGGTCCTGGAGGGTGTTCTAGAGTGTGGTGCAGATTGGGTCCTTGCATGGGTACCACTGGATTCATGGAGCTGTCTATCCATAGCTCGATTAACGGCATTATCTATCATTGCCTGTAATTCTGCACCCGCTACATTTACTCGGGCATTGTCATGCTCTCTCCTTGGGTGACTATTGATCTCGTTTGAGTCGGCCATGTAGCTTGAACTGTTACATATTGACAATAATTTATTGGTGAGTTTATTATAGAATTGTCTTTTATGGCAATTTATTAACCGTGGTAAACGTAGACCATATATGGTTAATTTATTACTCGCATTTATTTAGGATTTCTATTATAATTTATCCTAATTATAAAACAATAACAGTTTTATTAGCACATAAGGCCTAGTCACAGGGACAAATTTTTAAGTTATAAGCCATGATTTCAGAGAATCAAGGCATGATGGTTTGAACAAAGTTCATTACCTTTATCAGACAGGGTCACAGACTATTACTGTCTTTTGTCTCATATGAAAATGAGAAGGGCCCGTAGGCATTATATTACCAATGGATGGTAAAAAGAACCGATCATCTTTATTGATGATTTAAACCCATGATCTATAGATCATTAGTTTAGGTTAGGAATCTTTTGAAGAATCCTATTATAAGAATGACGTGTGTGATTTTTGACGGATCACATCTGCCAGGAGCATTAGCATGTTTTCAGATGTTAACAGGGATTTGAATCTTTTTAACGGGTTTTACCATCTTGGCCAGGTCTTAAAATGACATGCAGGCTAGGTTATACCTTTAAGATCCTTAATTAATAATTAAAATAGGCAGATAGATTTTTAAAAAGGAATGATTCCGATTTATTTATTTCATATATAATTTAATTATGCATAACATAACAAAGATGAAATTTATAAACTTACATTCCATTAAAATTTAAAAGTAGTACACTTTGCCCTAAACGAGACTTTTCACAGAAACACTCGTCCACGCAGGAGCTATACTGATAATACAAGTCCTCGCAGGGACTGTTTGCAAAAATAAATGTCCACGCAGGGACTAATAAAGACAAGTCCTCGTAGGGACTAAGTACAAAGATAGATGTCCACGCAGGGACTACATACATACTTTAAAGAAATGTCCACACAGGGACTTGATTTAAACTAGGAAATACAATACTACATATTGGGATTTAACGATCCCGTTTCTTCTTTCCTTTCAGCAAACTTGCTAAGCCACTCATGAATCCCTGATTCTTCCTACGTTCCCTCTGGAAGTCTCGCTCAACTCTTTCCAGTCTTTGACGGAGATCCTCCTGCTCTGGTGGGGAAAACCATGGTGGCTGGTGCTGTAGTGGTGGCTGAGCAGGTGCTTGATACCCACGAGCTGGGTATCCCATTCCCCAAGGGGTTCCGTATGGTCCCTCAGGATTTTGGGCAAGGTAGTTTGATGCCACTTGGTAAGGATCCTCAGCATAGTTATAGTTAGTGTATGCTGGCGGTCCATATGGGTTGTAAGCTGCTGGACCAGTATATGCAGGGATAGGGTTACCAAAATCCGATGGTGGCGGCGCAACAGGTGCCGAATTCACCTCCGACACTGGAACTGAAGGTCCATCCTCCTGTGGCTCTTCATATAGTGGCGGGTAGTGGCTGCCACTAGAGTGCTGAGGGGTGCTGAAATGAAAATCCCCTCCTCGTGCTGACATCCGTGCGCCAGTCCTCCTACGTCTTGGTGGTTCTGGAGGCGCTAGATGAACCGGTGGAGGTGGTGGCGTTACTGCCACGAAACGTGGATCCCCAGAGGGATCTTGCTGCTGCTGGTGAGGCGATGAATGGTGAGATGGTGTAAAGTACCACTCACACTGGTCGAACCGTGCCTGGTAACTATCCGGACCTTGGTATGGTGTTCCGTGAAAAGACGAACCGTCAGAGATCTCCACAGGATGGTTCGGAGTTCCGGTTGCAGGCTCGATGGGATCTGTGTCCTCGTCCATGTCCCTCGCTGGATCACCGGAAAAGTGATCCTCCGGTCCTAGTGGGTTAAAGCCCACTTGTTCTGGTAGGTATTCTGCCGGGTTAAACTGGCCCTGAAAGACAGGAGTAGGGTCGTCGAAGGAACGGTGCGATAAGGATCGCTGTAGGGGTATGTATGAAGGTTGCGGGTTGTTGGGCTCATTCTCCGACTGTGGCCCATAGGAGTGATGATATGGAGGCGTTGAGCTATACGACGTAGATCGTCTGGCAGGCTCCTCATAAATCCTCCAAGGTTCTCGCGGATCTGCACTCCTTGTAGAAGAAGGAGTTCGCCAGTGCGAAGGCCCGGCCTCGTGGTCGTTAGGGGCGCTCATTGGCCCTTTTCCTCGTTCTCCTCGCCTGAATCTTGGCGGCATTGATAAACCTGTCAATATAAACAAAGGTAACAACAAGGAGAAATAAAGGACAAGTAAAAAAAAATTAAAACATTTTGAATTATTCCTAAGTTCTTTGTCTAGACTCGAAGATTTAGGAATGTGCAATTGTGTCATTGAGATTAAACACAAAAGGCTAGTGTTTAATTCACTCAATGTTGGCTCTGATACCAACCTGTCACACCCCGGATTTCCACGTGTTACCGGTGGGCCCGGTAGGGGAGTATCGTGACGTGGTTGGTAACATATTAGTCAAACAACACAATATTTAAATGCACAGCGGAAGCAAAGTATAGATTCATTTCAACCAAACAATATTGTAATATTAAGTATCACAAGTAGTCGAATATAAATCCACAGGTAGATCAAAATAAAAGGAAACAATGTTCAACAGTCTATGACATCCAAGCTTGCGAGACTTATTGTGGATGCTAGGAGAAAAGCCAGCCTATTACGCGTAGTACCTGCACTTAACCTTTTTGAGAAAATACGTCAGTTTACACTGGTAAATACAATCAACCGACTCATTTTGAAAAGAGTTTATGAAAATGAATTTAAGGCACAAGGCACAAATAATATTTTATAACTTGGGATAATTATTAGAATATAATACTTGTAAAGGATTTACATGTTTCTTATGCGTTCAGTAGCCCGGGTCGAGCCGGGTTAAAGATCAATAGACACACCACATTATTATATGAGACACCGACGGGCGTACGCCTACGCCCCGTGCTTAGGTCGTGGCCATTTCGTAAAATGATGCCAGGGATATTCGGGACACGGTCATTAACCCCCCAAAGGCTTTAAGCAAACAAAACAATTTAAACGAGACATCTCAATACTTTAACCATCATACAATTAAAGATTCAATGCCCGACCAAGCGGAATTTTATATACCGTACCCCAAGCCCGTATAGGGAAAATAAGTTAAAAGTATTTACCTGGGCTAGTATAAATCACAATCAGCGAATGCAAGTATCTTTTACCGGGTCTCCTATTATGGAACGAAGGTTTATAATAACCTATTAGAATCCTAACGGGTCTTTAGTTAAGCTTAAGCTTAAACCGGTTAGTTTTAAAGATACGGTTCGTACGCACGATTAAGCGAAGACCGAATAGAATGTGATTTAGGCCCAAAAAGTTTGAAGACTTGCTTTATATGGGTATATTATACACATTCTGGATTTTGAGATAAAACCGATAAGGTTTGACCCATTTCGGCTAATTTATGTAAACTGGTTACATAAACCGAACCGAACGCGCATGAAGCGTAACGGGTAACCATAAGAGTCCTAAACAGGTTTCCTAAGTTAACATGCCTTAAATATGTTGTGATATCAGTAGGATACCTTCCATTATGCCCAAAACAAGTTTAATCTCATATTAAGCCCCGTAGGGGTATTTTGGTCATTTAAAAGATTATAACAGGGATTAATTAAGCTTTTGTGATCCAGGTCTGAATAAATCAGTAAAATAATTTATTTTAACAGGTTACCTCAGTTGGTAATAAGTCTTATGTGACCAAATGGTTTTAAACTCAAACTATGCGTATAATACGCGTAATAAGCCGTTTTAAGCGACGTACGGGTTAAAATAGGATTCTGAGTTTTCTGATCAGTTAAACAGGTTCAAAACACTTCATTTATTATTTAAAATCAGTAGCAATTGGATTGGCATCAAAAGGATTTGTAAAACTCATTTTATGGCCTAAAAGGGTATATTCGGTATTTACCGAATCAAGGCACTAATCCTAGCTTATGATCAGTTTAAAAATCTTCAAAAATCTCAAAATATTATATTACATCAGTGGGTAAAAGGTTTGGTGTCAAAAATTGGGTTTAGATAGGCTTTACGCTAATGACGCCGTTTAATTACTAAGAAGCGTTCTAATTACGTCATTAAGCATAACTCCTAATCTAGACCTCCAACTGATGTGAAAATTTAGGAACATGTTTTATAATCAGTAAAAAAGATTATTGTACTTTCACATTTCCAAAATTCTCGTTGTATGGTCATAAGGGCATTACGGTCAATATTTAAGCACTTAACGGAAACGTCGGACAATTAAGGATTTAAGTGGTATAAACGCAGAGGATTATACAAACATGTAACTAGGTCCTAATGGAACTTTAAGGCATGTCTAAACCTATCAAAACCGGGTCAGAACCGAAGTCAAAGCAGAAAGTCAAACTATGCGCCTTTCGGTTCCGAATCGATCTTAAACAGAAAGTTGTCGAATCAAACAAGCTTAGACAAGTTCTTATACTTATTATCAGGTTATATGAATGATAAAATAGGTTACACGCCTTTTACATCGTTAATTATGCGTTAAATCAAAGTTTACATTTTGTTGACTTTTTCTAATCCTCTTTGACTCGACAAACGACCTAGTTAGAACGGGTATCAGTGGGTGCCCTTTTAAGGGTTTAAAGCCCACATAATTACCAACTTATAACTACCTTAAGTTTGCCTAATCGCTGGACCGTTAGCGATTAATCGTTAAGTCAAACCGTAATTACGACGGTTTGATTTTTAAGCTATAAACTAATCAAAACTTAATTAAGAAGGGTCAAGGGTACTTACACAAGTCCAATGAACGATTTGAAAAGCTTGATGATGGTCCTTGTGCTCCAGGAATGCTCAGAGATGAAGTTGGAAGGAATGATTGAAAGTTGCAACATGAACTTCTTTATATATTGATCTTGATCACACAAGATGATGCCAACCAACTCTACCACTGATGTTAGATCATTCCCATGTGTCCCTAGAGGCTAGAAACCAGTTATAGTCGCCCATGGTATGCAAAACAATGCATGTAAGTCGGTTATGAGCTGAACAGACAGCTGCCTGTTAGTTTCTGCATCTGTGTATTGCACGTGGCCCGCGTAAAGATCTTCATGATCTTACGCGGCTCGCCTTAGACCTCCGGCTCAGGTTACCAATTTTCCTTTTATTGCATTTTTGGTCCTTGGTCCCCCGAAAGGTCGCTTTCTCATTGTTTCTTGCATTATGAGGCTTTAATATTGACATTTAGGGGCTTTAAGGCTTATACCCACTTTGTGAAGTCCTTGGGCACTTTGTGTTTACCCGAAAAGTCATAAATTTCCATGTTGACATTTCTAACCCCTCGTACACGAATTTTATCATAACTTTCTCATACGTTAACGAAACTTGGTGATAATTTTATCACACATTCTAGTGAGCATAATTAATCGTTACAAAGCTTCGGGTTTGCTAAAAGGTCACTCAGAGGTATATCTTAAACATGTTGACACATTTAACCCCTGTAGTTTGTAATCTCTCACTTTCTTTCACAATTAGCTTCGTATGATCCATGATTTATTCGTTTAAGGTTATAAACATCATGTAGGGTTATTGTAAAGTATATTTATTCATTGTTGACACTTTGAACCCTTATATTTACATAGTTTCATTGTTTGTCAACTTTAGTCCCTCGAAAGTATTTTTCCACACATTCAAAGGTTATAACACGTGTCAACACATTAAAGGACGTAAATTTTCGAGGTGTTACAGGTTTGGAGAGGCAAAGAGAAATTATGCGTTTAAGCAGAACTGTGCTAATCATTTTAACGAATTTATTTTTGACTCAGGGTTATTAGTGTACAGTATGAGCGGCAGGAAGTTCACATTTTTCTCCGATAATGGCAGTAAGTGCAGCAAACTTGATCGGTTCTTAGTAAATTCTGACTTCTTTAACTCATGGCCAGCGGCTAGTTGTCGGGTTCTTCCAAGACTTTGGTCGGATCATAATCCTATTGTTTTGGTGTGTCGGTCGAGGAACTTCGGCCCGCGCCCTTTCCGGTTTTTTAATTCGTGGATTAGTAAACCGGGCTTTGATGATGTCGTGACCAAAGATGTTTCTGAGTTCGATTTAATTGATGTTAATCCTGACATTACTTTGATTAGAAACCTAATTTTCATTAGAGACCGGTTGAGAGTGTGGAAAGATGATTTGAATCGAAAGGAAGGTGAGGAATTGGAAGCCGCTAAGAATGAACTCGAGACTTTAGAAGCTATTCTTGACCATAGAGATTTTACCGAGGAGGAGGAATGGATGTTTTACGAAAACAAGAGTATTATTTGTAACGCGGAAGAGACCCAAGCCTTGGATCTTAGACAGAAATCTCGAATCAGATGGGCGAAAGAAGGAGACGAAAATTCGAATTTTTTCACACCATGATCAATAACAGGAAAGCCAGCAACACGATTCATGGTCTTGAAGTGAACGGGGTTTGGACTTCCAAACCGTCTCTCGTGAAAAGGAAGTCTTTCGGTTTTTTAGAGATAAGTTTGTGGAGGAAGCCGCTAGTAGACCCCATATGTTGTGCTCCAATATTAAGAAGATTTCTGCGTCGACTGCGGCTAGCTTAGAGGTTCGTTTTTCTAAGGAGGAGATTAAAGTGACGGTTTTCGACTGTGGTAAAGATCGGGCTCCTGGTCCCGACGACTTTAATTTTAGATTCTTTACCCATTTTTGGGATCTTTTTGCTTCGGATTTCTATAATATTTTGGATGCCTTCTTTGCTTCGGGGAAGTTAAGTAAGGGATGTGGGTCGGCGTTTATTGCTCTTATCCCCAAGATAAGAGATCCCCTTGGGTTGAATGATTATCGTCCCATCAGTTTGGTTGGTGTTATCAACAAAGTGGTGTCTAAAGTGCTTGCTAATAGATTGAAACCGGTTCTAAAGGAAGTGGTGTCAAATTCTCAATCGGCTTTCCTAGGGGGTAGATTCATATTGGATGGTCCTTTGATCATTAATGAGCTTTTCTCTTGGGCCAGAAAGAATAAGAAACAAGTTTTCTTTCTCAAAGTTGATTTCGAGAAAGCTTACGACAATGTGAATTGGGGCTTTGTTCTGGATATCCTTCATCAAATGGGGTTTGGGGAGAAGTGGTGTGGTTGTATCTCGGGCATTTTGGCTTCGACTAGGGCGTCCGTGTTGGTTAATGGTTCGCCCACTTTCGAGTTCGGGTGCAGTAAAAGAATGAGGCAAGGTGATCCAATCTCCCCGTTTCTCTTTGTAGTGGTGATGGAGGCGCTTTCTTGCCTTTTTAATAAGGCCTGTGAAGTTAATGTCTTTAAAGGTATCAATCTTCCCGACATCAACACTAGTGTTTCTCATTTATTTTTTGCCGACGATGCTATGATTATGGGGATATGGGATAGAGAGAATATTTCTAACGTCATTAGGATCTTGAGGTGCTTCCATGTGTGTTCGGGTTTGAAGATCAATCTTAATAAGTCTAGCATTTTTGGTATTGGAGTTTCAGTGGAGGAGATCGAGGAGACAGCGGATTGGATTGGGTGTAGGGTCGATTCATTCCTTTTAAGTACCTAGGGTTAATGGTCGGTGCCAACATGAATCGTATCAATAACTGGAGGCCGGTATATGATATTTTCGAGAAACGGTTATCTCTTTGGAAGGCGGCTTTGTTATCCATTGGAGGAAGGGTTACATTAGTTCGATCGGTTCTTGAAAGCTTGCCCACTTATTTTATGTCCCTTTAGAAAGCTCCTATAAGGGTTATCAGAGATTTGGAAGGTCTTATAAAAAAGTTCTTATGGGGCGGTTCAAATAATGTGAGGAAAACGCATTGGGTGGCTTGGGATAGGGTGGCTCTTCCTAAGAAAGCGGGAGGCTAGGGCTTGAGTAAATTATCGGATATTAATCTGGCGTTGCTTTGCAAGTGGGGATGGAGGTTCAAGAACGAACCTGATAGTTTATGGGTTAAAGTTATTTATGCTATTCATTCGGGGAGATCGGAGTTGGCCTTTTTACCATATAATAAAGCGATTAGAGGAGTCTGGTCTAACATATGCAACATTATTAGCAAACCGGTTATTGATAATAAGCCTTTACGCAGCTTTTTCAAAGGAGAGGTTGGTCGGGCACGGATATTTTTTTCTGGTTGGATCCCTGGCTTTCCGAGGTGCCTCTCAAAGAGTTATTTCCTTGTCTCTTTCGGCTGGAAGTGGTTAAAAATTGTTCGGTGAATGATCGGTTGTCTGAAGGCATTTGGTGGTTATGGAAGAACGATCCGGACACGGCTGAGGAGGTTCAGGAGCTGGCTTCGATTTTGGGTATGTTATCCTCGTTTGTTCTTGGTGTCGGCAGAGATAAATGGAGATGGACGGGCGATACTACGGGTACTTTCTCGGTGAAGTCTGCAAAACATATGCTGGTTCGTGGCAGAGGTGATCCGAATTTTTTTGTGTTTGATTGGTGCAAATGGGTTCCAGCTAATTGCAACATTTTGGCTTGGAGATTAGAGCTGAATCGTGTCCTGACTTATGACACGCTCCTTTCTAGGGGCATTGTCAATCATCCTGGGGTATGTCCCTTGTGCGGCGACGAAGACGAATCCATTCCTCACCTTTTTATCTCATGTCGTATTGCGGATTTAATTTGGCAAAAGCTTAGTAGATGGTGTCGCATCCCGCCAATTTTCGCGTTCTCAATGAAGGATCTCTTCGAAGTTTATAATTTCAGTAAAATGGGTCGCTCGGTTTCGAAGGTTCTTCACGGCATCATCATCATAACTTGTTGGTGCATTTGGTCGGCAAAAAATAAAGTGGTTTTTGAAGCCTATCGGGCAAAAGTGGAGGATATTTTCGGCGAGTTAAGATCCATGGGATATTTTTGGCTTAATCATAGGTCTCATTTTCAGTCGATAGGATGGAACGAATGGTGTAAATTTGTAATTATGTAACATTGTTTTGGTGTTTTGTTTTTGGTTGCTGGCCCGACTTTCAGGTCGGTTTGGTGTGAATGAAAGTCTATTTTCAAAAAAATATTTCCATCCTAAATTACACTAAAAAACACTATATTTTTTCTCTCATTTTCAACTATTAAATTTTGTTTGTACTTTTATTATTACAATTTCTCTCTTCTCCACTCACAACCACTTTCAAAATATATTAAAAAATTATAGGGGTGAACAATGTCCCCCCAAATGTACAGATGAACAGTAACATTTTCTTTCTTCTCCACTCACAATCACTTTTTATACGTTTTATATTTTAAAAACACCACACACAGAATTTGATTACATGGATGTGAATGCTCTGAAGGGTTGAAATTAGTTTTATGGAAAAAAAAATACTAGAAGGGCATAAAAGGAAACTTATATTAATTGACTTTTTTCTCCACATGCAAGACCCATGTCAATCCCTCCCCATCAATTTAAGATGTGTATAACTTATTTCATACGACATTTGTTTTTAAAAAAATACCATAATAACGAGCCGTTTTTTATCTTTAATATGAGTATGATATTGTTATATAAAAATAAAATAAAAATTCATTTTTATTGTTTTCTTTCCATTATGTTAAAGGTTCTGGTCATTGTGTCTTTCAATTGGGTTTTGCTCATTACGTTCTTACTAGGGTTTCTACACATTGTGTTATTATCAAAACTTATAACACAATGTTAATTTGGGTTCTGTCCATTGTGTATTTATCAGAATCTATAACACAGTATATGACACAATGAAGATGGTCATATATTTGTTCTAAACATTGTGTTATTGCATCTGTTTGTTGTGTTTTTCGATTGGGTAAGTTTTCTATACATTGTGTTACAGGTTCTGGTCATCGTGTTTATTCTATTATCCATTATGTTTTAATCTGTTGGCCATTATGTTTTAATCTGGTCATCGTGTTTTAATATGTGGTTCATTGTGTTTTAAGTTTGTCGTCTATTGTGTTTTTAGGCTGTTGTTTATTGTCTTTTAGTATGTTAATAATTGTGTCCATTGTGTTTTAGTATGTTGTCCATTGTGTCTTTTATCTGTTGTCATCAATTGTGTTTCTAGTCTACTTTCTCTTGCGTTTTAGTTTGATATTCATTGTGTTTTATGTTATGTCCATTGTGTTTTAGTCTCTTGTCCATTATGTCTTTTATCTGTTTTGATCGATTGTGTTTTTAGTCTACTTTCCATTATGTTTTTAGTTGATACTCATTGTGTTTTACTTATTTCCATTATATAATACGCAACCGAGTTTTCAATATATGTATATTTTTTTGAAAAGTATAACAATATGGTACTCATATTAAAAAGCATAAGACACTCAATTTTATGGTATAATTAAAAAAACAACGTGTAAAACGTTACAGACGTTAAACAAAATAGGAGAGGGAAATATCATGCAACTTGCATATACATGTTTACTAGCATGTGAGAAGCATGTGCATATTAAGTTTTTTTTCTCTTGCAAATATAATATGTTTTCATGCTTATTTTTATGTACGTTTTCAGTTAACATACATTTTGACGTAAATAAAAAAAGTTATTTTCTCACGTGCTTATTTTATGTACATGTCAATATAACTTCACGTTTTGACGTAAACGGTGTAACTTCACGTTTCAACATAATTTATCCAGAAACAAGTCGGTTAAAAATTTATACGTTTTCATTTTTATTTTTATTTTTATGTACGTTTTCAGTAGGTCTAAGTTTTTGACGTACAAGTTACTGTACGTTTCGACACCGCTAAATCCTGATGCAAATGTAAGGGTCGTGTAGCGGTTAGGTGGAACCCCACTAAACGAACCAACCCGGTTTTGATTTCGTGACTTTTATACCTTTTCTTTTATACAATATAAATTCGATTTACTTTACTTTTATATCCAACCGCAATTACATTGAGTTATATCGGATACGTCAAAACATGATTGACGCATTACATAATGTTTGAACTAATCCATTCGTTGTTTGTGATGTACCGACGCCGCAATGCGCGCAAGCCTCATTACTAGTAACAAAAAAACAGCTAAAAAGCGGTGATAGATCGAGACTTGAACGTATTACCATTCCGTTATAAAACCAAGAGGTAAGAGGCTTGACAAAACAACAAACTTTGATTTGTTACCATGGGTTCATTTTAATTTTAATTTTTTTTTTGTGGAGACACTCAAGAAATTAATTGCATCGTCTCTACTAAGAGCATCCCCAATAAGGGATGTTTTTTCATATTTTTTCTAATGCCAAGGTGGCACTTGCCCAACCAATCCTCATCTTTCTCTCACTTGCCCCTCTCACAAACACATTTCTTCTCTCTCCTCTCTCCTCTCTACACTCACATAACCTCTCTCCATTTTTTCTCATTCTTCACCACAAACATCTCTACCCCCTCTCTCCTTCACATCACTCCCTATCTCCTCCACATCACTTTCTCTCTCCCTAAAAACACCAACAAATCCTCCTATTGTTGATGCTCTAAGAATTTTAATTTTAAAGTCAATGGGGGTCGCATAAGATGGGTCCGTCTCTCGTTATGTAATATGGAATTGAAGTCGGGCAAAAGTCTAACAAGGAAAATGTAATTTAAATGGAGCCTACTCAAAGATTTCATTGGGACTCCCGAATCTGCACTTTCTTATATTTCAAACACCTTTTCACTCGTAAAATTGATGGATTATTATGTAACTTACAATTTTCAAACTTCTTCAAAATATTATTTTTTTTAGTCTCCACCTTCATGGATTGCAACCATTTTATTATATTTTTTGTTTCACTATTATTTTATTATATGTGAGGTCTTGAGTTCAAGTCTCACAAAGAACATGAAATTCGTCTTTCAAAAAAAAATCTATAATGTTTTCGATCTTTGCCTCTTTGTTGGGAAAACCTTGATATTCCTAGCTCACCTCCTTCACTTGGTTCTCCATCTATATAATTATGGAATTCTAGTAAGTCTTTAACCGAAAAAGCATATATGTTGGGGATGCGACACCAAGAACAAAGATGATTCCTAACCACTGTATACATCGAACATGAGGGAAAAAGATGATCAAGGGATTCGACCCTCTCCCCACACAACACAGGTAGATATTTACATAATTTACCATCTACTAGCTATGACTAACACAGTCAAAACTCCTACAATTGCATATATACATATGGTAACCATGATCTGATTGTTCAATTAGACGATTAATATTCAATGGCTCTCATTAAGGCGCTGTTATGGACGTGCCAGAAAATCCATGTGGATCTTCATTATCATTCGGGTCTTAACATGATAGTTAAAATGCCACAAAACGCTACTATATATCACATACCTGAAATCCAAAATGTAAAATACGATAAACTTCGACATGAAGATCGACGATGCGTGATCTCACTATATTGTTTCCAAATAAGTCCCAACACGATGTATCCAAACACATGAATTGAATTGGAAGACTACAAAGTAAATGAAGGGTTTAAATAAAAAGTTGATTTTAATAAAGATATCAACATTTACTTCGGGACATGAAAATCGACGATGCGTGATCTCACTATATTGTTTCCAAATAAGTCCCAACAAGGTGTATCCAACCATGTGAATTGAAAGACTAAAAAGTAAAGGAAGGGTCAAATAAAAGTTTATTTTAATAAAGATAATCAACATTTACTGGAAACCATACAAATAATTATTAATTTTTTTGTACAAGAATAAAAATTTCTGGTATTTAAGAATAAAAATTTATGGTTGATAGCATTATAAAACTGAATTTCCATATCCTTGATGGGATGCTACTCATAATGTCTTGTCTTCTTTTGGCAAAATATGAGCACATGGTCCTTGTTAATCTTGCAATATTTGGTTGAATATGATCACAATTTTGGGACCGTAGGAGTTAAGTTGTCGGGTTTTGACCATTCCACTCCACTGAATTCTTTCTTCCAAAAATCAATAATGTTAATATTTAGTGGAATAAAACATGTAAAATAAAGAAAACAGTAGATAATGATTCCCAAAAATATCTGTTGAGTTTTAACTGGCCGAATATATTACTTTAGTTTTTTTATCATTACATATTAATTATGGAGATTAAGAATTAGTTAAATTATACGAGTTTAATGCTAGAGAGAGGGATGATTTTTTATACTTGGTTGAATTTGAGTTTAAGGTCGTCTCGTCACCTGGTCAATTGACCAACAACGATATTTAAATATGCTTTATTCCATCATATCCCCCAAATTTCTCCTAAATTTATATCCGTACCTTGTTATTTTCAAATTATATTCATAAAACTAAGATTAATACTATATAAAATTCACCACAAGTGATCGAGGATGTATTGATTAATAATTATAGTAATAAAAACGGATATACATCAAAACCTATTGGGTTATTTGGCAACATCTGAATGGTTAAGTGCTGAACCAGTAAGATGTCTAAACCATTAAGTGCTGAACCAGTAAGAGGTCTGAACCATTAAGAGACTGTATAATGCTTAACCGTTTAGAGACAAATGTCTGACCAATTCAAATTAGAGGTCTTAACCATTCAGACTCTTTATAAATCTTAACCATTCAGACATGTGCTCGTGAAACAAACAGTCTGAACCATTAAGTGCTGAACAAGTAAGAGATCTGAACCATTAAGAGACTCATTAAGAAAGTAAACAGAAAAACACAAATAACTCAATCCATAACAAGCTTGCAATAGGATAAACATAAATAATAAACTAGATAACAACTTTATCCCTTTTCAAGCAATTCAAATAGATGGCAAACCAACACGTTGTTTTGTGATGAAGTCTTCAAACCGAAGTTGTGGAAAGCTTTTTTAGTAAAGATGTTCGTTGGTTCAACCTTGGTAGAAACAATTTTAGTATATAACAAACCGAATTAATGAGACGAATCACAAACAAAGTAATACTCAATATCAATATGCTTAGTTCGTTTGTGAGAAACCGTTTTTTTAAGAGAAAGATGACACTGAGATCGCCACAAAGTAGCGTAGACCATGAATCACAAGAAGGATGGGTTGAGCAACAGGTTAAAATGGGGTGATTGGGTGGGTTGTTAGACTAGGTCTATCGGGCATCAAATTTTTTAGTTTCTTCTTTGACTTCCTTCAAATAATAAAATCAAAGAGTTAATTACATAAATGGTCCTTACAGTTTGGCTCAGCTCACGCTCTTGAG
Source organism: Helianthus tuberosus (assembly GCA_030545235.1). Classification (NCBI taxonomy): domain Eukaryota; kingdom Viridiplantae; phylum Streptophyta; class Magnoliopsida; order Asterales; family Asteraceae; genus Helianthus; species Helianthus tuberosus. Next base: position 166,834,154 of record CM060442.1, read on the forward strand.
GTTTCATTTTTAATTATTCTTACAAGTTTGTATAAAATGACTAAAATGCCATTTAATAACATTGATTAATTATCTAATTTACTACACAAATGGTGCTTGTAGCTTAACTCAGCTCATACCTTCTTCTAAGTTTGTATAAAACGACCAAAATACCATTTAGTAAAAAGATTAAAAATAACATGGACAAATTGTCGGATTTATTTTCCTAAACTCTACGACCACGGATGACATCTTTTATTTAAACGCAGCTTGAAACACATGCACACACCTGCCAGATTCACTAGTTCCCTGAAATACATGTAGTTTAAAAATATCAAAAAAAATTGAGCGAGTTCATGTGTGAGTGTATGAATAAACCTTTAAAGTATGTCATGTATGTATGTATGTCCCTGGTATGTAGCAATAAGGAAAAAGAGATCACCAATGGGTTGCAAAGCCAATGGTATGTGTGAAATGGTGCAGGAAAACTCAAACCTAGCAAATTTGTACTTGGTCTTCGGCTGGAAGACATAGTCACCACTATGGGCCACCCTGGTCCCTATGGGTGTGGGCTCGCTACACCCAAATAGATCTATCACTCATGTCCCTCGGTCCTACGACGAGGATTAATGGCCTTAAGTGTTGTACCCACCCTTCACATGATCTAGTAGTAACCCTCCTTAGCTAACCATACCATGTATAAAATTTGTAATAACCGTAACATGTATTTCACCCCCGACGTATAAAACTGAAAACAGTAAAAGAAAAGGGGGACATGAACTCACAATATTGCGTCCTCAGCTCGTAACTCAAATTCTGTTAGCAATCACGACTACCTACAGTGTACCAATGTCTATTAGACGAACGGGCCGTGCCTTTGCTTAGTATTTACGTTTTTGAGTTACGCTTCTAATGTTATTCCAAGTTGTATAATTATTTGTCAAAATAATTAAGATTTCAACTTAAATTATATTTGGTTTTGGAATAATTGTTTAAGCAATATTTCTGTATTAATAATTCTCAAGTATTTAACTTCGTATTTCCTTCCCAAGGATGGGGTATCTTATGCATGTATTTTCGTATTATTGTATTTTTAATTTCTGAAATAATATATTTCCAAGTCTCACTTTAGAAAATATATTTGTAAACTCATTTTGTCCCAAAAATAATGTATTGTCTAGAAAATATATATTTTTCCCAAAAATCATATATTTTCTAACTATACTAGGAAAATACATTTTTATTTCCCAAAAATAATATATTTCTCCTTGTCCAAAAATAATATTTACCAAAAATATATAAGTAACGGTATTGTTTTGGATAGTTAATTTCACGGTACTTTGTTAAGTTATATTACTTTACCCTAAAATAATATAACCATTTCACCGAGTACAAATAATCACACAAGTGTCTTAATACGTATATATATTCTAAATATATATGTTTACCCATTTTTATTTATAAAAAAAAAAACAACCTCCAATATTTGTATTTTTGTTACAAAAATTATGGCAAAGTTTGTATCGAAAACTTATGATCAAAATATACTTTGTAAATACTTGTTAGAAAATATTTTTCTAAGTGTTGATATTTTTAGAAAATTTAGCCATAGTTTCCCCTAAAATTGGAGGTGTCCATGCTATCAAAGCATATCATTTTCTTTTCAAAAATCATTACAATAATCAACAATCAAACTTTAAACATATTACACTTACCAAGTGCAAAAACTATACAATTTACATAACAACATGAACTTGAACTTTTATTAAAACTTGTAGTGACTTGGTAAAGTGTTTAGTAGGTTTAGTTACCATTTAAAGTGTGTTTATTCCTTTAAAAATCTCATTCTTAAAGAAACTAGGTGTTTACAACTTGTTGGATGATCCTTCTAAAAATTATTCTTTTGAACTCTTCTTGTAAATAAAGTGCTCTTACACTTATTTTATCACCAAAAATAGTGTACATTTAAGTAAGAATCAAGTTCTACTAAAAATTATATTTTGAACTTGGTTTTCTTGGAAAATCATTCATGAATCTTAGATTCATAAGATTACTAGCTTACTTTATTTATTGTTTTTCAAGAAATCATCTTATTTTCAAGTTCATGTTCATACAAGAGGATGATCATCTTATGTTGTCACATAATCATCCTCTCACTTGCGAGATCATGTGTTTAATCACAATCTAGCAAGCTCCTTATAATGATCAACATCATAATCTCAAGTAAATAACAATCAAGTGTCATGCATGCTTTAATCAACATTATTTCAACAAGATTTCATCATATGTAAGCTTATGTTTATGATTCTTGTTTAAGTCTTTTAGTGTTCTTGTGATAATCAATATACTACAACTTTTAACCAACAAAATGAGAAGTAAAAACTAGTAACAAGAAGCTTACAACTAGCTCAAAGGCTAGGGAATATCACAATAGATTGAAGATGACAAAGATGGTGGATGAAAGCAATGGATGGAGGTTCTTCAAGTTCCACAAGCTTCAAGCTTCACAAGACACCTTCTTACACTTTGAAATGAGCTTGGAATGAGTGGATGGTGGTTGTATGGTGGTGGTGGTGGCGGCACTACCTAGGGCCGAGAGGGAGAGGAGAGAGTGAAAGAGATGGAGTGAAGTTTGTGAAGTGAAATGATCTTATGAGATACATGCCATACTTATAATTATTTCTTCCAAATATTATATCCACTATATCAAGCAAGATCTTAATAAAATAAGAATGAAATCTAGAGGTAAGGTGGTGATCTTGTTGGGGTCCTCGTGACCGTGAATATCAGGGGGGGGGGGGTAATTGTAAAATTGAATGGTAACTAGTTAGTTAATAATTTAAATCCAAGTATATGGTTGCTAGTGTTAGTTACTAGATATTCTAGTGGGTGTTATGGTGTTCGGGGATCATAATTAGCCAAGAAATAATTAAACAATGTATCTGGCAATATTTTGGTGTTCCGGGTAATGTCCGGTTGTTCGGTTAGATACCGGTTCGTTAAAGTGTCAAGTTATTCCGTTTAATGATCTTTATGTTACTTTTTGTGACACTCTTAATTCCCGACACTTAGGAAAGCATTCAGGACCATTTAGTCAATTTTCTGCATAATACTAGTATGTTAAAAAGCTGAATTTTGCTGAAAAATGCATAATTCTGCACTTTGAGTGGGTTTTAGGCAATTTCCGGCACTTTATCTAACACCTAGTGACGCAGTTTTATGGTCCTTACTTCCCTACACACCATACTAGTGTAGTACCTTGTCCCTGGCCCATACTGGGTCTCAAAACACTGTCTGTCTATGTACTGAACCCCGTCAGCATATTCTTGCTTTATCCGTTAACTGTGCTAACTGTGCTTTGTGCATCATGTATGTCAATAAAGTTTGTATGTGATAATGATGTGACAATATGAAGTGTGATGCACATGTATGTATGATACAGAATCAGAAAGCAGTTTAAGTTATCAGTTATAATTAAGCACAGTCATTAAGCACTAATCAATATTAATTAATTGTACGGATACCTGGTTTTATGAGGGTTGTCACATTCCCCCCCCCCCTGTTAAGAAAATTTCGTCCCGAAATTTAAGTTCTGCTACTAGATGCAGGGGTCTTGGGGAACAAATGTGGGTATTTTTCTTTCATATGATCCTCACGCTCCCAAGTGAACTCTGGGCCGTGTTGCGCATTTCAACGAACCTTGGCGAGTTTGACACTACTCCTTCGCGTCTTGTTAACCTTCCAATCAGTAACCTCAACAGGTTCTTCAGTAAAGTGGAGTGTGTCGTCAATGTGAACTTTGTCGGCTGGTATGACCACTGTTTCTTGAGTTGGACTCTTTTTCAGGTTTGATACATGAAATGTATCATGAACGCCATTCAGTTCTGCGGGTAGATCCAACTTGTAAGCTACAAGACCAATCCTCTCCAGGATTTTAAATGGTCCAATGTATCTCGGGTTCAACTTCCCACGCTTCCCGAAGCGTGCTACACCCTTCCAGGGTGAAACCTTTAACAAAACCATATCTCCTACCTCAAACTCCAGAGGTTTCCTTCTTTGATCCGCGTAACTCTTTTGTCGATCATGAGCCGCCTTTATGCGCTCTCGGATCTGTGTAATCTTATCAGTCGTCTCTTGAACCAATTCAGGACCAACAAGCTGTCTATCACCCGCGTCTGCCCAGCATAACGACGATCGACACTTGCGTCTATAAAGAGCTTCAAATGGTGCAGCTTGGATACTCGCATGGTAGCTATTGTTGTACAAGAATTCTACCAAGGGTAAGTGAGTGTCCCAACTGCCATCCAAATCCATTACGCAAGCTCGTAGCATATCTTCCAACGTTTGAATTGTTCGCTCACTCTGGCCATCTGTCTGCGAATGGAATGCAGTACTCAGATTTAACTGAGAACCAAAGGCTTCTTGGAAGGATTGCCAAATTCTTGACACGAATCTTCCGTCTCTATCAGAGATAATCGAGAGAGGCACTCCATGTCGTGCAACTATCTCTCTCAGGTATAGCTCCGCAAGCTTACTAGTATTATCCTTCTCCTTGATGGGCAAAAACTGTGCAGATTTGGTCAGACGGTCCACGATTACCCAAATCGTATCGTGACCTCTGGGTGTCCTTGGTAATTTCGTTATAAAGTCCATTGAAATCTGCTCCCATTTCCACATTGGTATTCCAGGTTGTTGCAGAAGACCTGAAGGCTTCTGATATTCGGCTTTTACCTTGGCACAAGCCAGACATTTGCTAACATACACTGCAACATCGCCTTTTAATCTAGACCACCAATAGAAATCCTTTAAATCCTGGTACATTTTATCCGATCCTGGATGGATCGAGTACCTTGACTTGTGAGATTCATCAAAAATTACTTCTCTTAGTCCACCAAAAAGAGGAACCCAAATTCGTTTCATGAAGCACAACGTTCCTTCATCATTGGGTACTAACTGCTTCTCCATCCCACATAGATATTCATTCTCAAGATTCCTTTCTTTAAGAGCTTCTCTCTGCGCGACACGAATGCGCAATGAGAGATCCGTTTGGACAATCATTTCCAAAGCTCGAACCCTTATGGGCTTGATTCTTTCTTTTTGACTCAAGGTATCGGCGACTACATTCGCCTTCCCTGGGTAATACTTGATTTCACAATCATAATCATTCAACAATTCTACCCATTGTCTCTGTCTCATGTTAAGCTCTTTCTGATCGAATATATGTTGTAAGCTCTTGTGATCAGTAAAGATTGTGCATCGCGTACCGTATAAATAATGTCGCCAGATTTTTAATGCAAACACCACTGCGCCTAACTCCAAGTCATGCGTGGTGTAGTTTTTCTCATGAACCTTCAACTGGCGTGAAGCATAGGCTATAACTTTCTGTTGCTGCATCAGCACGCAGCCTAAACCTTGACGTGAAGCATCGCAATATACCACGAAGTCGTCAGTACCTTCGGGTAGAGATAAAATCGGTGCGTCACAAAGCTTGTTTTTCAACAACTGAAATGCTTCTTCTTGCTTGTCTCCCCATTCGTACTTCTTGTCTTTCTGTGTAAGGGAGGTCAAAGGTTAAGCGATTTTCAAGAAATCCTCAATAAATCTGCGATAATATCCTGCCAAACCTAAGAATTGTCGAATCTCGGTTGGCGTCTTTGGAGTCTCCCAATTCTTGATCGCCTCGATCTTTGTTGGATCCACATGGATTCCATCTCCGTTAACCGTGCGACCAAGGAACTGAACCTCGCGTAACCAGAACTCGCACTTTGAGAACTTCGCGTACAACTTCTCTTTCTTAAGCAGCTCTAAGATAGCCCTTAGATGTTGCTCATGTTCTTCCTTCGTCTTCGAGTAGATCGAAATGTCATCAATAAACACGATCACAAACTTATCGAGATAGGGCTTGCAGACTCTATTCATCAAATCCATGAATACTGCTGGCGCGTTTGTTAGACCAAACGACATTACTAGGAACTCGTAATGTCCATATCGAGTTCTGAAGGCAGTCTTTGGTATACTCTCCTCTTGTATACGCAACTGGTGATATCCTGATCGTAGGTCGATCTTGGAGTAACAACTCGAACCTTGTAGTTGATCAAACAGGTCATCAATCCTTGGCAAAGGATATCTATTCTTGAGAGTCAACTTGTTAAGCTCGCGGTAGTCGATACACATGCGGAAACTACCATCTTTATTTTTGACAAACAAAACTGGAGCTCCCCAAGGCGAGAAGCTTGGTCTGATAAATCCCTTATCCAATAACTCCTGAAGTTGTGTTGACAGTTCTTACATCTCGGAGAGCGTAAGTCGATAAGGTGCCTTAGCTACAGGTGCAACGCCTAGAACTAAGTCAATGTGGAACTCGACTTGTCGCTGCGGCGGCAATCCTGGCAAGTCTTCGGGGAAGACTTCAGGATATTCCTTAACAACTGGTATATCGTCTAACTTCGGCTCAGCGACTTCTTTATCCACAATGTGCGCCAAGAAGGCAACGCATCCCTTCTGCAAACATCTTCGAGCTTTAAAACAACTAATGATCCTTAGAGGCGCATCGTGCTTCTCTCCATGTACCACAATCGTTTCTCCATTCGCCATTGGAATGCGAATGATCTTCTCGTGACATACAATCTCTGCTCGGTTGCTTGACAACCAATCCATCCCTACTACCACGTCGAAGCTTCCCAACTCGACCGGCAGCAGATCAAGTGTGAACTTGTGCTCTCCCAGTTCTATCACGCAACCCCTAATAACTTCATTCGCTTCTACTAGCTTTCCATTAGCTAGTTCTATCGAATATGGAATGTCTAGCTTACTGGTTACCAATCCAAGTATTTTCTTAAATTCTACCGATACAAAACCATAATTGGCACTGGTATCAAATAGTACAGATGCAAAGCGTTGGTTGATAGGGAACGTACCAGTGACCACATTTGGATCTTGGCGTGCTTCCCTCGCACCGATGTTGAAGACTCTTCCATGTGCTTGATTCAGCTTTGGGCACTCTCTCTTGAAATTCCCCACGCCTCTACAATTAAAACAACCTGGTCCTCGACCGTTACCATTCCCGTTACTACCTTGAGCGTTGTTTTGGTTGCGTTTCCACTCCCAGCTTGATTCGCGAAATTACCACGATTTCCGTGACCGCCATTTCCTCCTTGAGGGTGGTTTCCGTATCCATTCCCACCACGGTTGTTGTTGCTATAACCAAAACCCCTTTGACCATTGTTACTAGAGATGGGCATAATCGGGTATTCTTAAAACCCGGAACCGGTTCCAACCCGGAACCGGGTATGGATACAAGTGAGTGGAACCGGGTTCTCTGTGGAACCGGTTCCGGGTACAACCCGGGTACACGTCAATATATTTAGAACCGGCGTAACCGGTTTCGGGTACAATGGAACCGGGTACGGGTCCTGTTTGGAACCGGGTATGAAACCGGTTTTTTTGAGTTTTGATCTGATAAATTGTCAGTTCTTGTGATTATCCATAATCAGCGGCCCAATCGTTTTTTAAATTGATACATGTGTTCATCAGCCCAAGAAATTGTTTGTCAGTCTACATGAGGTGATCAGACTCATGTGTGATTGCATGTGATTTGAATTGTCAGATCCACTATAGTGTTGGTCAAATGAGAATTAAGGTGTGATCACAATTTTCGGCACTTTATAAAAAATCACGTGAATCACTTTGATCAAATAGTTGCAGCCCAATCTTTATTCAACAACAATTGAAACTTGTCAGCTCATAAAAGGTTGCATGTAGAGATGGGCATATCGGGTTTTTTTTAATACCCGGAACCGGTTCCGGGTAGGAACCGGGTTCCGGGTACGCACCGGGTCCGGGTAGGAACCGATTTTATTTATAAAATGTGGAACCGGGTCGGAACCTATGGGTTTTTTGAACCCGGAACCGGTTCTACTATTAGCCGGGTAGGAACCGGAACCGGGTCCAGGTCGGTTCCACCGGGTCGGGTTTGGAACCGGTTATTATGCCCATCTCTAATTGTTACCACACCCAGTACCAACCCAACATGTTTCCTTCGAGTGGCCAACCTTCCCACAAGACTCACACTTCCTGAGTCTGCACTGGCTGGAATGATGGTACTGGCATACATCACATTTGGGCAGAGCGCCCATGTAACCCTTTCCTTTGTTTTCAACCCCGGGCTTGGCTTCAGCCGGTAAGTACGACTCTCTCTTCTTGTTGACACTGCTGGTGCCCTTTTTGAAGTTTGAGAACTTCCTCTTGTTCTCACCCAAAGACTCCACGTGAGTCTCCTTCTTCTTTTGGTCGGAGATCGAAAACTTGTTTAACCAGATAGCTTCTTCAGTCAGTGACACGCTAAGATCGATAGCCTCGGTAATTTTCGGCGGCTTTGACGTTGTTACCATACTCATAATCTGAGGTGCCAACCCCTAAATGAAACGCTCGACGCGCTTGAATTCCGGGCTAACCATGTATGGTACCACGTGAGATAGATCGTGAAATCTCTGGACATATTCAGCGATCTTCGGGCCGTCCATCTTAAGGTTCTAGAATTCAGTTTCTAACTTTTGGATTTCAGCCCTGGAGCAGTATTTCTTTCACATGAGCTCCTTCAGCTCGTTCCAAGTCAAAGCGTATGTTGCTGCCTCTCCCAGAGTTTGGACTTGGAGATTCCACCACGAAAGCGCTCCATCTATGAACAATCCGGAGATGTAAGTAACTTGCTGATCTGGTGCGCATTTGCTCATTCTTATCACTGAGTCGGTCTTCTCTGTCCATCGAACAAAAGCCACAGCACCCCCGGTGCCGTCAAAATTCAGTGGTTTACAGTCTAAAAACTGCTTAAAGGTACAACCTGTACAAGTAACGTCATTCACAGAAAGCATTAGCAACGCACATGGAATATCCAAATGTAACGTAATGCGTCTCAAGCGACTTAAACATTACCATGAGGTGGGTTGTTCCTTGAGGTACCCCCGCTAGTTTCAGCGCGTGAGGCCTCGTGCTCGGCTATTGCTCGTGAAATTCGTTCTTGTAACTCGGCCTCAGTAGTGGGCATTCGTGTCTCTCTTCGTGGAGGAATCTTCTATAAGAAGATTGTATAGGTCAGGCCTTATGCATATAAGTATGTAGTATGCGTATGTAATAACATTCATCAATCACACCTAACATCCCATGTCATAACACAAACAAGTAATTCCAACAACGTATATAATGAGAATGTTGCGATTGAGCTTTCATATATCAAGACCACAAGTACAGTTTTACATGTTTCACAATTGTATCATACATCAAAATGGGACTATAGGGTCACATCTCCCCTGTCCAAACCATCTAACAACTACAATAATCAAAAGTCAAAAGTCAAAGCGTGGTCTTCAAAAAGCTGTGCAATCTGGCTCAATAGCTGCACTCTCATCAACAGTATGCTATCTGCATAAAACCAAAAACCTCTAAGCTGATGGTGGAGGAGGAGGAGGTGGAGGAATGAAAAGCAAACGGCGCATACGCGCTAACTCCTCCGCTAGAGTGTGAACGAGATGCAACAAACAGCTAATTTGCTGCTCCATCTTAAGAAATCGAACATCGAAAACCGGGTAAGGAAATAGTGGAGCAACAAACTGTGATGGACCAGTACCAGGTGGAGGACGCGGGATCCTCTCTAGCTCCGTGACTCGATGACTCAACATATCCTGCTGGAGCTGCAGTGACAAAAGTATATCATCCCTCGTGTATCCAATGTGAAAGGGATGGTATGGATCAGTAACAGGCATCGTGTAGGGCGGAAACCAAATCGGTGGCTCGCCCGTGGGTGCAGAAACAAAAGGAGCAGTGTATGTAAAATGTGGCATGAAATGATCGGCTGTTGACACATGAGGTATATGACCGTGCTGCTGACTCGATGGTCCTTCCCCGGAACGGGGAGGAGGGATATCCTGAAGAAATGTGACTGGTAAATCTGTGCGATGAACCTCAGATATGTGTGGGTGAAATGGAGCAAAGTCAATGGGTGCATATGTGGGTGCAGGAGGGGGAGTAACTGGTCTAACAAAAGGAGGTAGGTCATCGTCGTCCTCGATCCACCCATTGTGGGTGAATGCATATCTAGGGTCAATCTGTGCTGCAAAAGGGGAACGATCAACAAGTACAGGGATCGGGTCAGGTAGAGGTGGTGCAACAACCGGTACATCGGCAGGTGCAAGGTCATGCTCGGGCAATGGATCGTGAGCAGGTATAGGCTCAGGTGCAATCAAAGGCTCGGGGTCAGCTGGAGCAAGCTCATGATCAACGGGTATATCAAGGAGCTGATCGTCAGGGACGACAGGTGCATCAATGGGCTGCTCAGCAGGAATGAAATCAATCTCCTGCTCAGGATCGAAATCAGGATCAACAGGTGCCTCAAAAGGCTGCTCATCGGGGACAAACTCAATCTTATGATCAGGGTCAAAATCGTGTGGAAAGACAGGATCCATCTCATCATCAAAATCAAAATCATGATCATCGTCGTGTAGACCAACAGGTGCGGCGGACATACCTGTGTCCGAATCAGAATCGGTGGGATACCGCTGTAATCCCAATGCGTGTAAGGTACTGGAAGACACTGACTCGAATGAATCAGGACCTGAATGGTCGGAAGGAGCCTTGACAACAGGAATCTCATCCTGTGGAACAGCAATGTCATCAGCGATCGGAATCTCAATAAGTGGAATAACAACATCATCATCAACTGGAATCTCGATAGGTGGAACTACAACGGCATCATCGACGGGAGCCCCACCATCCTGAGCATCCTCAGGGGGACCCTCAATAAAAAGATCGATGTCGTCGTCAGACATAGCATCTAGAGGCAGATCCTCAAGAGGAACTACATCAAGATGAAGAGGAGCAGGGATCGGAACAAGAGGTAGATCCCTATCAGGAAAACCATCAGCTAGTGGTATGTCATCGCCAAAATTCGGCAAGGCGAAAGTCTGAAAATCATCAGTATCATCTGAAAGCATCTCTGGATCGGTGGCCATCTCGTCATCTGAAACTATAGCCTTCGGGTCTATGGTAACTGATACTCTGCTATCAGAAGAGGACATGGTTTCTGTAACAAAACTATCACAAGTATGCACATATATCAACAATCGTCAAATAAGCATGTAAGTAATAACAATGTAAGCATGTATGCATCCTAGTCTTCCTAAAACTATCCCACCCAGCCTCTCAGACTGAACTACTGAGTCTCTCAGACTAGACCTCCCAGTTTCCCAAACTGAACTACCCAGCCTCTCAGGCTAAACCTCCCAGTTTCCTAAACTGAACTACCCAGCCTCTCAGGCTAAACCTCCCAGTCTCTCAGACTGCCCCAACTAGTCTCTCAGACTGAACTACCCAGTTAGTCTCTCAGACCAACTCCCCAGTCTCTCAGACTGAATTACCCAGCTAGTTTCTCAGACTAACTCCCTAGTCTCTCAGACTGAATTTATAAATGAATTCTTTAAAAATGTATTTTGTGTCTTTTATTTGTAAAAATATTTGTTTCCTGGATCTGGACATTTTGTGTATGCAATGAAAACGTTTTCGTGAGAGCCTTAATGATCGTAGTCTAGACTCGAGAAAGAATCCTAGTTCGCTACGATCGAAGCTCTGATACCAAGCTGTCACACCCTGACTTTTGCGGAAGCGTGGTTGTTGGTGTGACTTCTTAATACCATAGCATTCAATCATAATAATGCTATATGATAAAACCAAAAGATATTCATCCATTAATTAAGTTTAGGAAAAAACCACATTGTCGTTGTCTGAAAACATCGACACCAAATTAAGTTACAAACCATGACACGTTTAAATGAGTTTACAAAGACTCAACAAAAGAACTTCAACAAACCCGAGCTTAGAAACATGTATCCTGTCCAGGAGTAGGATATATCCCCTAAACTCTACGACCACGGATGACATCTTTTATTTAAACGCAGCTTGAAACACATGCACACACCTGCCAGATCCACTAGTTCCCTGAAATACATGTAGTTTAAAAATATCAACAAAAGTTGAGCGAGTTCATGTGTGAGTGTATGAATAAACCTTTAAAGTATGTCATGTATGTATGTATGTCCCTGGTATGTAGCAATAAGGAAAAAGAGATCACCAATGGGTTGCAAAGCCAATGGTATGTGTGAAATGGTGCAGGAAAACTCAAACCTAGCAAATTTGTATCGGGCCTCCGGCTGGAAGACATAGTCACCACTATGGGCCACCCTGGTCCCCATGGGTGTGGGCTCACTACACCCAAATAGATCTATAACTCATTTCCCTCAGTCTTACGAAGAGGATTAATGGCCTTAAGTATTGTACCCACCCTTCACATGATCTAGTAGTAACCCTCCTTAGCTAACCATACCATGTATAAAAGTTTGTAATAACCGTAAAATGTATTTCACCCCCGACGTATAAAACTGAAAACAGTAAAAGAAAAGGGGGACATGAACTCATAGTATTGCGTCCTTAGCTCGTAACTCAAATTCTGTCAGCAATCATGACTACCTACAGTGTACTAATGTCTATTAGACGAACGGGCCGTGCCTTTGCTTAGTATTTACGTTTTTGAGTTACGCTTCTAATGTTATTCCAAGTTGTATAATTATTTGTCAAAATAATTAATATTTCAACTTAAATTATATTTGGTTTTGGAATAATTGTTTAAACAATATTTCTGTATTAATACTTCTCAAGTATTTAACTTCGTATTTCCTTCCCAAGGATGGGGTATCTTATGCATGTATTTTCGTATTATTGTATTTGTAATTTCCGAAATAATATATTTCCAAGTCTCACTTTAGAAAATATATTTGTAAACTCATTTTGTCCCAAAAATAATGTATTGTCCAGAAAATATATATTTTTCCCAAAAATCATATATTTTCTAACTATGCTAGGAAAATATATTTTTATTTCCCAAAAATAATATATTTCTCCTTGTCCAAAAATAATATTTACCAAAAATATATAAGTAACGGTATTGTTTTGGATAGTTAATTTCACAGTACTTTGTTAAGTTATATTACTTTACCCTAAAATAATATAACCATTTCACCGAGTACAAATAATCACACAAGTGTCTTAATACGTATATATATTCTAAATATATATGTTTACCCATTTTTATTTATAAAAAAAAACAACCTCCAGTATTTGTATTTTTGTTACAAAAATTATGGCAAAGTTTGTATCGAAAACTTATGATCAAAATATACTTTGTAAATACTTGTTAGAAAATATTTTTCTAAGTGTTGATATTTTTAGAAAAATTTGCCATAGTTTCCCCTAAAAATGGAGGTGTCCATGCTATCAAAGCATATCATTTTCTTTTCAAAAATCATTACAATAATCAACAATCAAACTTTAAAAATATTACACTTACCAAGTGCAAAAACTATACAATTTACATAACAACATGAACTTGAACTTTTAATAAAACTTGTAGTAACTTGGTAAAGTGTTTAGTAGGTTTAGTTACCCTTTAAAGTGTGTTTATTCTTTTAAAAATCTCATTCTTAAAGAAACTAGGTGTTTACAACTTGTTGGATGATCCTTCTAAAAATTATTCTTTTGAACTCTTCTTGTAAATAAAGTGCTCTTACACTTATTTTATCACCAAAAATAGTGTACATTTAAGTAAGAATCAAGTTCTACTAAAAATTATATTTTGAACTTGGTTTTCTTGGAAAATCATTCATGAATATTAGATTCATAAGATTACTAACTTACTTTATTTATTGTTTTTCAAGAAATCATCTTATTTTCAAGTTCATGTTCATACAAGAGGATGATCATCTTATGTTGTCACATAATCATCCTCTCACTTGCTAGATCATGTGTTTAATCACAATCTAGCAAGCTCCTTATGATGATCAACATCATAATCTCAAGTAAATAAAAATCAAGTGTCATGCATGCTTTAATCAACATTATTTCAACAAGATTTCATCATATGTAAGCTTATGTTTATGATTCGTGTTTAAGTCTTTTAGGGGCTGTTTGGTAGCCTCTGAATGGTCATTAAGAGGCTACCTCATAATGGAACCATTAAGAATTTTACCAATGAGAAGGTAAAAGAATGTGACATGTGATGATTTACCATTCAGAGGTTACCCCTTAACCATTCAGACTTGAGGTTACCTCTTATTCATTCAGAGGTTTTAAACCATTAAGAGGTAGCATCTGAATGGTCATTAAGAGGCTACCAAACAGCCCCTTAGTGTTCTTGTGATAATCAATATACTACAACTTTTAACCAACAAAATAAGAAGTGAAAACTAGTAACAAGAAGCTTACAACTAGCTCAAAGGCTAGGGAAGATCACAATAGATTGAAGATGACAAAGATGGTGGATGAAAGCAATGGATGGAGGTTCTTCAAGTTCCACAAGCTTCAAGCTTCACAAGACACCTTCTTACACTTTGAAATGAGCTTGGAATGAGTGGATGGTGGTTGTATGGTGGTGGTGGTGGTGGTGGTTGCGGCACTACCTAGGGCCGAGAGGGAGAGGAGAGAGTGAGGGAGATGGAGTGAAGTTTGTGAAGTGAAATGATCTTATGAGATACATGCCATACTTATAATCATTTCTTCCAAATATTATATCAACTATATCAAGCAAGATCATAATAAAATAAGAATGAAATATAGAGGTAAGGTGGTGCTCTTGGTGGGGTCCTTGTGACCGTGAATATCAAGGGGGGGGGGGGGGGGGTAATTGTGAAATTGAATGGTAACTAGTTAGTTAATAATTCAAATCCAAGTATATGGTTGCTAGTGTTAGTTACTAGATATTCTAGTGGGTGTTATGGTGTTCGGGGATCATAACTAGCCAATAAATAATTAAACAATGTATCTGGAAATATTTTGGTGTTCCGGGTAATGTCCGGTTAGATACCGGTTCGTTAAAGTGTCAAGTTATTCCGTTTAATGATCTTTATGTTACTTTTTGTGACACTTTTAATTCCCGACACTTAGGAAAGCATTCAGGACCATTTAGACAATTTTCTACATAATACTAGTATGTTAAAAAGCTGAATTTTGCTGAAAAATGCAGAATTCTGCACTTTGAGTGGGTTTTAGGCACTTTCCGGCACTTTATCTAACACCTAGTGACGCAGTTTTATGGTCCTTACTTCCCTACACACCATACTACTATACTAGTGTAGTACCATGTCCCTGGCCCATACTGGGTCTCAAAACACTGTCTGTCTATGTACTGAACCCCGTCAGCATATTCCTGCTTTATCCGTTAACTGTGCTAACTGTGCTTTGTGCATCATGTATGTCAATAAAGTTTGTATGTGATAATGATGTGACAATATGAAGTGTGATGCACATGTATGTATGATACAGAATCAGAAAGCAGTTTAAGTTATCAGTTGTAATTAACACAGTCATTAAGCACTAATCAATATTAATTAATTGTACGGATACCTGGTTTTATGAGGGTTGTCATAGCTCTAGGGTTTGTTCATCGCTTTTGATTGTTGTTGATCCGTTTAAGTCTCAAGATTAGGGTTTCTCAGATTCTTTGGGGTTCGGATAATATTTGATCGATTGGTGTGAATTGTATAGTTCGTGATACGGTCCATTGAAAGTTCTAGTGCTGTGCAAACGAATTCAAGAAAAGGAAGCTCGGATCTAGAATTTCTGAAAGTTCTGGTGCTGTGCAAAGGAATCAAGAAACAGAAGTTGTCGTTCTGTGCTAAGTTCAACCTTAAGTGAAGGTTTTAAAACTTGGAACATGAACAGGAGAAACCCTTGCTAGGGTTTCCTATTTGGTGAGATCGTTCCTTGCTTTTCCTTTTGTTCTTTATTATTCCCGCATTAGGCATTTTATTGCCGAAGTAGTCGGGTCGGTGGTTGTTTGGGACACAGGGTGGGTCATCCCCTGTTGCATATTGTGTGTGCATATATACTTGTGTTCTTAATTCTTTTTTGGTATGGTGATCTACTTGACTTTTCGATATTGTTTATAGTTAGTGTAGACTTATTTAAGGTTACAACTTCCGTGCAAAGACTTAGGTAGGCACCTGTGAGTGATGAACCTACCATCTGGCCCCTGGCACGGTTTCGTTGTCTTCATGCTTTAGGTTGTTATTATGCTTATGTGATCTTCTTCTGTGTTGTTGTATCGATTGTTATCGGCTAAAATGGCTGAAGGTGAGGGTAATCCCTTTGCAAATTTGATTAGTAAGCTAGATGTGAGTAATCCTTTGTATTTGCATGCTAGTGACACTACAAATTTAACTATAACCAATATAAAATTAAAGGGAACTGGAAATTACAGTGTCTGGGAAAATACAATTACATTAGCTTTAAGGGTTAAAAACAAGTTTGGTTTTATTGATGGTACATGTATTAAGTCAGAGGATGATGACGTTCTTGCTTCTCAGTGGGAGAGGTGTAACTCTGTAGTATCAACTTGGATTTTAAATTCCGTGTCTGATGAACTGTTTCTGGGTAAGGTTTAATCAAAATTAGCTTATGAGAGTTTGGAAAGAGTTAAAAGAAACTTATGATAAAGTGAATGGGACAGTTGCGTTTAATTTACATCACAAAATTAACTCATTCACTCAAAGTGGAATGTTTGTTTCAGAATATTATCACAAGCTTAACACTATGTGGAAACAACTTGATCAGATATTACAACTTCCTACCTGTACATGTAGTGCTAGTAAAGAATTTAATAACTTTAACCATATGATTAAACTGATGCAATTTCTAATGGGCCTTGATGATATTTATCACCCGGTTAAAACAAGTTTTTTGATAAAAGAAACTCTTTCTAGTGTTAAAGAAGCTTTTTCTGTTGTGGCAAGAGAGGAGTCTCATCGAAATTCTAGTTGTGGTAATAAAAAAGGTCATATTGTAGAATTCGTGTCAAGGTTTAATCAAGGTAATCAATGAAGTTTTAATTCAGATAATAGAAAAAAATTGTAGAGGGGTAAATCAGAATCTTAAGTGTACACACTGTGACAAGATTGGTCACAGTGTATACAAGTTCTTTGAAATCATTGGTTATCCTTCATGGATGAAACCAAGAAATGGAAATAAAAAGGTTGGGTCTAATAATGTGGTTAACAATTATTCTGAATCATCCTCTAACGCTATTAACTCTTTAACATCTGATCAAATTAACAGTTTATTGAGTTTGATTAGTGATAAGTCTGCAGAAGGTTCACAGAGCTGCAGTGTGTCAGGTTTGATGTGTTGCAGCCCAGTGGTGTTGCAGACTCAAGTCTAGGAGAAGAGACGACCCACAAGACAATAGAAGGCCCATGAGCACTATAATCCAGGTTTAGTGGACTTGGGTTATGGGTGATTATAAAAGAACAAGTCTCACCTAATTTTATTCATTCAGTTCAGTCTCACCTAATCTCTGTCACATACACTTTCTCTCACTAAAGTCGTAACAGTCGTTCATCTTGTTGATTAGTGCAAAGGTGTTATTGATCTTTGTTAGTCATAGTAGATTGTCGTTTTGATAATCTATAGGTGTTCTAGTGTCTGTTGATTAGAAGTGTTCAGAGTTATTTAGGGTTTGTTATCAATAAGAGTAGATTTGTTCCTTTCTGTATCAGATTTTGTTGTTCTGAGTAATCTGTTGTAATCATTGGAAGATTGATTACCATAGTGATAAACAGTGTTTGGTTGTGAGGATTGTGTTTTTGATGAGATTTTTATTTTGCTAATGCTATTTGAAAGTATAGATTACAATCTTGTAGAATTTTATACTCATAGTTCATATCGGTTTGTTTCGAACTCTTTGATATATATGTTATGGTTATAGAATCTTGTAGTTCTCATGTTTGTTACTGAAGTTCAAGTTTCTGATGATATAAATTGTGTTAATGTTGAATTCAGCCAGTTGTGTTCATTTATCAATATCATTCTTGATGTTACGAGTCCATGTGATGCGAATTTTTTTTTTATCCTGGATCATGTGATCCGTTTGTGTCTTGAGCGTTGTTAAAATGTTTTTTGGATGTGACTTGTGTGTTTACTTATCTATAATCTTGTTGCTTGGTTAATGAACAATGTGGTTCAATACTTAAACCTATAGTATTGTCAAGGTTAAATCTGAATATGTTTGACAACCTTGTATGCTTTATTATGTGTGATGGTTTTTCTTGTAAAGATTATGCTATCTTGAAGATGTATTCTTTGATAATGTTTGTCTTTATCTCACCGATCTAGGATTCTTCATGTTTTGAGTCCGAATGTAGTACGGTTTGTGTAAGATTATCATGTTGGTGATCTTATTTGTTTCGTGCTCGTCACTTTGAGACTTATCGCCGATCGTAGTGATGTTAGTTCACTAGTTTAGGCGATGCTTGTTTTTTCTTCCACATTGTTCTAAGGTCGTTTATAGATTCTTCGTGTTGTTGAGTTTAGTCTCGTTAGATTGTAGTGTTGGTTTCAATCAGTTCTTCGTGTTGTAGATCTGATACAGACTTGTTCTGTAGTTGCACTGGTTTAGAGTTGTCATTAGATTCTTGTATTGATCGAATCTAAGTTCTTAAGATCGTTGTGCCAATCTGTATCTGAGTCATATGTTTCTATGATAATTGGAATATATTGTATGATTGTTTTCTGGTAGTCTTATTGAATCGTGTGATTCATTTTTGTTGTGAAGTCATAAAAGTTTTTGCTTGATTCAATTTTTTTTGTTTTGTACAATTTTTTCATCTGATGTGTTTCTTGTATAGCTGTAAAAGTTTTTTGGTCAAGTCAAATTAGTCTTTGAGTTCTTCACAAGTATTGTTTTGCAACTTAGTTTTGAATTCTTAAAGTCACGTGACTTTATATATCATTAGATGTGTATGTGATAATTGTTATGCAATCCTATGTGTCTTCGTTAAATGAAATATGATGTGTGATTGTTCTCTTTTGTGGTAATTACTACCGTTTATGATGTGCCTTGTGCTATTGTGTAAGTTTTCATTGTTATCAATGATGAATTTAAAGTTTGTTGTTGATTTAGAATAAGTTTGGAACAACTATGTTGCTAGAAAGTTACTATTACTTGAAGTTTAATTAGCTTGTGTTATATGTTGGTGGTTTTTTTACACAAATATAAGTTGTTTCTTACTAGTTGAAATTATGTGGGAACTGTATGATGTCTAAGATTTCTCTACTAACGCCTGACTGTAACTCCATATTTAGCTTCATATGTTGATTAAACTTTCAGCTCAAACATTGTTGTTTATGTCTTTTATGGTTGATAGTTTTGTTGGAATATAAACAAAACAACTTTTGAGTTTTATATCTTGAAAGGTGTGGGTGACTCTCAGTTGTGTGCTTCCTCTATACTGTTTTTGTTGTGTTATTGTAACAACAATTATCTTTGACTCAACAATATTTGTTTACTTGATACTGTGTTCTTAAGTGATCACAAATTTTTGGTACAGAACTCACCTTGTTTTACAAAAGGTTTTTTGGTTTACTAATGAGTTTGTTTTAAAGGAAAAATGTATTCAAAGAATCAACTTGTTTGTTTTCTTACCACTGATTTGTGGTAAACTAGCATAAGAGCAGTTTGCTATATTCGCTATGTTTTATTATTGAATTGAGGGGGATGTTGAAATGTATGTATATTATTAATTCAATATCAACCATACATTATATATTATATAACTGGTGTTCATGTTATTGATAATGTTCCAATTTGGTGTGTAGTCATTAATATGTTTGACGTGTTCAATAATAAAAGTGAGGGGTGTTAAAATATATAATATACACATTACGATAATATACACATTACGTTTAATACTCATTAATTCACTTTTATTATTGTTAAAATATTAACTCTTCTCTCATTGTTATATACATGTGGATATGTGGGCTGCTGAACATAATTGGACTGCTGGACATGATTGGGCTGGAGGCATACGCTGGACATGATGGAGAAGAGTTTATAACTCTCAGATTAGAGTTATCAGATTCATTCGTTCATTCATAACACCAATATTTTCTCTCTTTTCATTGTTGTCTCAGTTGGTTTCTCTCTCTTAGGGTTTGATAGTTCTTGTAAATCTCTTGTTGAGATCTAGTGTTCATCATTTAGATCTGTTAAGAAAGTGTGCAGATCATCGTGTTGATGATCTGCTGGTGAGATTTGGGAGGTTCTTGTTGTGTATAATTTTGTTCGAATCTGTTGAGTTTTATTAGTGAATACAAGTGTTCTGGTTATGGACAGTATTTGAACAACCTATTTGGAACCAGTGTTGTAAAAGTCGCTAGGCGGTCTCTAGTCGGCCGACTGGGGAGTTGGGAGTAATCGGAGTACTCGGAGAGTACTCGGTGAGTACGCGGACATGGTAACTATAAAGAAAATTAATTGTTATATATTATACATATGTTAAAATAAGCATAATTCATGTCAACTGAGTATAATTTAAAATGAAACATGTTTAAAGTTCAAATATTCTGAATACAAGTCCGAGTAGTCCGAGTAGTTCGAGTACAAGGCCGAGTAGTCCGAGTACAAGGCCGAGTAGGCCGATTTTGACTAATTAAAAGTCAACAAACCACGTTGACCGCCTAGACCGACTAGGCCGACTCTTTCCGACTACGTCCGACTAGGCGCCGAGTTTGACCGAGGCCGACTAATTGAGTCCGCCTAGGAGGAAGTTGCCTCTGAGGGGTTCCGAGGACCGAGTACTCGCCGAGTACTCGGCCTTGGAATCCGACTTTTACAACACTGTTTGGAACGAAACATTAAATAAAAACAAACATAATCAGCACATGATGATCTTTCAATTATTATAAGGAAAATTGGTTTTTAATAAACCAACCTTTGCCCCATTGGTAAATAATAATGCTACCTACAGATTTGGTAGTTAATAATCATACGTTTCAATATGTTGGTACTCAATAGACCTCCGTTAGTTTTTTTTAACTGAAGTTAGTTTTTAAGTTTTATTTATTACACAAACAGTCCCTGTAGTTATAATTAACTAGTTTTAAGTTTTATTTATTACACAAACAGTCCCTGTAGTTATAAAAAAAAATCATAAAAATAAAAAAAAAATCTAAAAATTCAAAAAAATTCAAAAAAATCATAAAAATTCAAAAAAAAATCAAAAAAATTCTAAAAAAAATAAAAAAAAAATCATAAAAATCATAAAAATTCTAAAAAAATCAAAAAAATTCTAAAAAAATCAAAAAAATCATAAAAAACCATTTTCGACCCGGACCGTTTCGACGCGTACCGTTTCGACCCGGACCGTTTCGACCCGTACCGTTTCGACCCGCCACCACCACCACCACCACCACCACCGCCACCACCACAGCACCGCCACCACCACCACTACCACAGCACCGCCACCACCACCACAGACCGTTTCGACCCGCCACTACCACCACCGCCTCGACCCGCCACCACCACCACCGCCACCACCGCCACCACCACCGCCACCACCACCACCACCGCCACCGCCACCACCACCACCACCGCACCGCCCCGCCACCACCACCACCACCACCACCACCACCGCCACCACAGCACCGCCACCGGTACGGTACGGTTCGAAACGGTCCGGGTCGAAACGGTACGGGTCGAAACGGTACGGGTCGAAAACGGTTCGGGTCGAAACGGTACGCGTCGAAACGGTCCGGGTCGAAACGGTACGGTTCGAAACGGTACGCGTCGAAACGGTACGCGTCGAAACGGTTTGCGTCGAAACGGTCCGGGTCGAAACGGTCCGGGTCGAAAACGGTTTTTTATGATTTTTTTGATTTTTTTAGAATTTTTTTGATTTTTTTAGAATTTTTATGATTTTTTATGATTTTTTTTATTTTTTTTGATTTTTTTTGAATTTTTATGATTTTTTTGAATTTTTAGATTTTTTTTTTATTTTTATGATTTTTTTATAACTACAGGGACTGTTTGTGTAATAAATAAAACTTAAAACTAGTAAATTATAACTATAGGGACTGTTTGTGTAATAAATAAAACTTAAAAACTAACTTCAGTTAAAAAAAACTAACGGAGGTCTATTGAGTACCAACATATTGAAACGTAGGATTATTAACTACCAAATCTGTAGGTAGCATTATTATTTACCAATGGGGCAAAGGTTGGTTTATTAAAAACCAATTTTCCTTATTATAAAACATTGTTGACTAAGTTTTAAAATCATAAAAGTAATCCTAATATATGGAAACTATTATTCGGGTGTTATAAACCACATATTACAACAACATTTAGTATTAAAAGTGCCAAAACTTGATGTTAATCAACATCAAAATACATAACCTGATTTCAACCAATAACATTAAGAGCAAAACTAAAGTGTCAAACAAAATAACAAACTAACAACACATAATCAAAACGAAAGCAAGGATTGAAAATCAAAGCAGATCGTTTTAAAAAGAACAAAATTTAACAAAAATTACTAATCTTTAACCATAATCTAACAAATCAAACGAAATGAAGTTCTAAAATCAAAATAATAAAAGCGAAATCAACGTAATAGATGAAGGACATGATGTTATTATCATCGCAAACGATGAAGTTTGATTAAGATATATGTTAATCGAAGAACTTTAAGAGAGAAGACGATGATTATAAGGGATTAGGTTTAGGGATTTATGTGATCGGGTGGATTCGAATACGAGTTTTATAGTTCCGGGCTGGATCCATTAGTTAATTGTTGCATTGATGCATTCAACTAACTTCAAATTGAATCAATACTTAAAGTTTAATACAATATATACCTAATCATTTATATTATCATCAATCCAATCAATAAAACATTCATACAATCATCCACTGATGCATTCAAATAACTTCAAACTAACCAAGAAGACGTTGCATCATTACACTCATAATTTCAAACACACCCTCTCAAATCTCTAACAAACTAACAAACTTAAGCCTTTGTTACGAATTTTAACTTGATGCATTTACAAACAAAGGAATAGTAAATTGAACATTAGAACATATGGAGTAGGTTTTTGTTAGCTTTGTTGTGTTTGTGGTTAAATCTCCGGCGAACGGGTTGTGGGGCTTGATGATATTTTGCAACGGAGTGTACGATTGTCGTTGGTGTGGTTTAGCAAAGGTGGTTTTGGTCAGAGGTCATTGGTTTTTGGTTTTTTTTAAGCTTGCGGATGGTGGTGATGGGAAACTTGTCAGGTCTAGTGGTGAAGAGTGGTGGGTGATGATGTGATGATAGGCTCCTGATGGTGTTGTGGTGGTGAGGGTGGTTGTAGCGGTGATGGAAAGTGACGATGATGGTGGTGGTGGGTTAAGTAAATTATAATTTGCGTCTATAGGGGTGAAGTAGTAATTTCACCATTTATTTAGCGTTGATTTAACAGATAGATGACCTGAGGGATGTAAAGTGTAACATTTGTAAACCATAAAGACTGAGGCAACGAAAATTAATTTTGAGGGATGAATAGTGATCCCGGCCCATACCACAAGGACGCAAATTGTAATTTACTCATCACTTATTATAAATTTTATTATTGTTTTATTTAATATTATTTTAATCATTACTATTATTGTTATTGTTATTAATGTTTTAATTTTATTATTACTAAAACTATTATCAAAATTGTTGTCATTATTATTATGTTATCACATTAATGAAAGCTTGTATTAGTTTTCATAATATGGCTGTCATAACATATTTCCATAATTTTCTGATATATTATTGATTTATCTTTTAATTACACATGACACATTTTGTCAAGTTAAATATAAAACTTTTGTAAATATTTTTTGATTGCTTTTTAGCATTAATATTATAACCTATTACTAGTTTCATTTAGTATTATTCTTATAAAACTATTATTATTATTATTATAGTTTTTTAGTCTTGGCTTTAATATTATTATTTATTATTAATTCCTTATATTTTTCTTTAATGTTTTTTTTATTACTAATACTATGTTATTACCTGGGACTGTTTCTGGGGCACGAGAAAGTTTTTTACATACTAATTAGATGAGTAACATCATATTTAAAATAATACAATAAGTTATATATAAATGAATTTTAAATTTTTTGTATAATTAAACATCGGTTTTTAAACATGTAGCAAAATGTTAAAATCGTACTAGTAACTTATAATAAAAAAAGATAAATGATAATGTTCAAATAGTTCAACCAACAAATAAACACAGAATACTAAATATAAAAGAACAATCTTATGCGAAGATGATTTTGATAAACATGATTTATGAAATATTAAAGGTCTTGATCTATTGCAAGCAAAATCTCGCCTTGACTCGTTGACCATTTAAAAATACCCATCTTGCTCTATGGAACTCCGTCAGATTTTACCAAATCATTCAACCGACAACATTATACATGTAACAAATAACAATTAATAAATGTAGATATGAAAATAAAAAAAACAAATGTAGTATATTATAAATAGATTACAAACTGGGGTATATTATAAATAGATTATAAACCTTGTGGTTTTGAAAAGCCCTTATTCTGTAGATATTTTCAATTCCCATTCAGATCCACCAATAATCTTTATAATTATTTTGGAATTATTGTGTAAACCAGCGAAAATTCCAATGTGTTCAGGTAGCCACTACAAAATAATAACAAATTGTTAGTAATATTAGAAGGTAAATTGTTAAAAAGTTAATAAAAACAGTACAAAGAATATTAATGCAATAAAGTCATTTATTAAGGTAACGACTATACAACTTTTAAAAACATGACACTTTGAATCATTAGAAAGCTCAATGAAGTTGTATGGGTTATAGGTATCTTTAAGATCAATGGCATCTAAGGTTGATTTCCTAAATAATATTTCACTACCATCTTTATTAAAAATTGTAGTTTTAAAAAATGTCTTATTTTGCATTTGGAAATAGAGAGTATCACCAAAGGCTAACTTAAGTTCATACACAAAATTACTCCAACCATCTGTAAAACAAAAGTAATTGCCACATTTTTTTTTAATTTGGTATGATATAAATCTTTATTAATGTTTATACACTTATTGTTTTTAAATTTATTTAATTACTTATAAGATTAGATACATGTAATCATTTATAAAATAAATTATTATTTAATATTTCATTAAAATGAGTTACAAAATTCGTTAAAAAAATAAATACTACACAATAATTAATGATATAGAAAACGCCCCCCTAAAAAGTACTTAAAAACATGTCACATAGACCAACAATTTGTTTTATTGATATAAAGTTATCCATAAATGCTAAAGATGATAAATGTCAAGAACTCATTTAAAAAAACCAGAAACAAAGAACCTAATTGGTTGGCTTAATTATGAATTTTGAATACTTTCAAGTTAATGATTTGAAAATTAAATTGTCAAAAATTAATGTGGTTACCTTTCAAATTATATTTATTATTTTATTTAAATATTTTTTAGAGTTGGTTATGGCTAGATATCTAACAAACAATTGTATATATCATTTAAAAATTTTAAGTAGTAGAATTTTAAAATATTTTAAAAAGTTTACATAAACATATCATGAATATTGATTGACAATTTTGGTTTTTGTTTTGAATCTATTATATAAAAACATTGCTTATTAGTGTGTAATCAATTGTATAGGAATAAAGGAAAGTATAATTGTGAAATTGATTTAAAAAATTTGGTTACAATCTAAATTTCAAAGACACAAATAAATCATACCATAAAATAAAAAAAAATCATATAGGGAAAAGTTGTAAACGAAAATAAAAAAAATGAAATAATTGTAATTGTAAACGAAAATTAAAAAAAAAAAACTATTGCAAAAATTGGGGACTTTATTAAAATAGAGCACCATTATTTTTCCAGCCAAAAACTAAATCTAGAGACTTTAAAAACATGACATGTGTCTTACACGTATTTTCATTTATTATATATAACAAATAATAGATAGATAGATTATTATTGTTTTTTGTTGCGTTTACGTTTATGAAAACCATATTACTTTTCATAGGCCAATAAGACTACTATGAATGTAAAACACGTTTCGATATCTTTTTACGATATTTACAAATTTTTGTTTTTATTACACAAGGCATATTTATCATATAAATTTATAAATTTTTGTAATATAAACCTTTAGGAAAGAAAAGAAAAGTAAAGTTAAAAATTAGAGTAGAGTTATAAAGTTGGATTGATTTTATTATATATTATGCAATATGTATAAAAATAGAAAGAGATATGAAATGATATTGAAGAAGTCAATCAAGAGTAGCAAGCACATGTGGGGGGTGGTAGAGAAGAAAGGTGAAAAGAAAAATAAGAAAAAATCAAAGGTGTCACCACCAAAGTGGATTTGAGAATCTGAGCGTATTTTCTTAAAAAAATAAAGTAGATTTCTTCAGATTTTCATGATCTTCTACAATGTCATCATCTCCTTGATGGCGACGTGGCTCTCTGTCTTCTCCATTTATATATCAAACAAATAAATTCCTTTCTTCCTCAATCCCCCCCTTTTCATTTCATTTCATGGCAATGTTTTCTCGTCGCTGGAGGTCGCCGGAGACCGATGTTCATGTCCTTGCCGTCGATGACAGCCTCGTTGACCGCAAAGTCATTGAACGCCTCCTTAAAATCACTTCATGCAAAGGTAATTATTATTATTATTAATAAACTCTCATGTCTTCTGTTCTTGTCGGAACAAAACTTATGTTTTGCCGGAATATGTAACAGTGACGGCGGTTGATAGCGGTTGGAGAGCTTTGCAATATTTAGGCCTGGATCAGGAGAAAACCTCACCTGATTTCGTTAATGTGAGTTATTATTTTTAATTTAATTTAATTTAATTAATTCCCACTATTTATTTTGATCTAACAAGAGCTCAGAATTGTTTTTAGGGGTTGAAGGTAGATCTCATAATCACTGATTACTGTATGCCTGGAATGACTGGTTACGAATTGCTCAAAAAAATTAAGGTTTGTCATTCTTAAACCACCTAAACTCTGCCTTTGAATTCAAAAAAAAAAAAAAAAAAAAAACTCATGTTCTGTTTGTTTGTTGGTTTTATTCATTCAGGGGTCTGCAACCTTCCGAGAGGTGCCAGTAGTGATCATGTCATCAGAAAACGTTGTAGCACGGATTGACAGGTACTCTTTTTTTTATTTTTTTATTTCCTGATTTGAAGCTTCATTTATTTATCAGTCTATTGCAATTATGTGGTTTGTTTCCATATAAACAGAAACTTTAGTTGTTTATTAGGGAAACCATTTTCAGTAACCTCAATTCATTTTCATAAAAGTTCTTGGATATTCAAGAATTTGTTTCTATTCTGATCATTTATCTGAACCCCAACTGAAAAGAATGAAAGTTATTAACTGATTAGGCATAATGAATTGGATGGATCAGGTGTTTGGAAGAAGGTGCAGAGGATTTCATAGTAAAGCCTGTAAAGCTATCTGATGTCAAACGTTTGAAAGATTACATGTTTGGGGCTGCAACTACAACTACACTAGATCCTCCTGACAACAACAACAACAACAACAAAAGAAAACTACAAGAAATGTCTTCCCCTTCCCCCTCCCCCTCCCCATCACCGACCTTGACTTCCCCCTCGACATCCCCATCGCCACCAACTGTGTCCCCTTCAACCTCCCCATCGCCGCCAACGGTGTCCCCTTCACCCTCTCCATCGCCAACGCCACCAACGGTGTCTCCTCCTTTTTCGCCCTCACAACTAGATTCACCAACCATGAGACTTAAGGTCACCAACTCCGATCAAGCCTAATATTTTTGGATTTCATCTTTTATTACTTAATTACATCATCATAGACAAAGCAAGTACTTGTACATGTAAAAGTTGTTTTTTAACCTTTTTTTTTTTTTGATCAAGTGAATTTACAGATATTACAATTTTGATATGTTCTCTACTTTCTTTAACAATTTCCCCCATTTTTATGGTTTTGCTTTGCATTGCATTGTAGTCATCTTTATTATCAATATATATATGTATGTACTAATCTTCATATTACATACATTAATAATGGTTTTGATAACCAAGTTTTAAAGAAATTATTGTATTAATATTCATATTACCCAACTATTAATTTAACCATTACATGACTATACCATGTAAGAAATTTGGTTATGATATATGGAAGATTTAAAAATTAAAAATTTAATAGTATTCAACTACCATAACAATAAAATGTAAATTTATTTTTAGAAGTGGGGTGTTTATTCTTTTTATAGTTGTCAATTGATTAAAATAAAAGGAAAAGAAAGGGTGGAAACAACTCAACAAGATTTAAAGGAAGGGAAATTAATATTTAATAAATAAATGATAAATAATAATTGAGAATTGATTTGATGAAGATTTGGTTTTATTTCATGTCTCGATCTTGTCTGGTAAGAAGGAATATTTTTGATTTGGGAAGATTTGGAGTTTGGACACCTTGCATCAAGTCTCTCTCTCTCTCTCTCTCTCTCCCACTTTGTGGTTATTTACACCCAATTGTGTATTTAACAATGGCATTCAAAGGGTAATTTCTCATTATTAATTATCTAATACATTATATACTTAATTAAAAATAGTTGAATTAATTACTTTAGTGACCTTATGTTTTGTGGGGTCTTGCTTAAACCACAAAAATGGGCATCATTAGGGGAGTGAAGGAGGGTAAACAGAAAAAAAAGGTATGGACCTTAAAATCAGGATAAGGATAATGATTTGAAAGGTGCTCATGTCAAACCTCTCATTTATAACTTTAGTTGTTTTTAACCGATTTATAACTTTACCTCACATGTTAAAAATGATGGGATTTTTCCAATATTTGTTCGTATCCATTTTGTGCTTATTAACTTTAGTTCACTATCGTTTCTTAATATAATTTGTTATAGCATTAATATCTAAAACTTGTTGGTTTAGTTGATAAGTCAAGTGTGTTTGGAGAGAGTAGTATTATGATATAAAAAAACAAAGACGTGACCGCACATAAACCATAAAATTGGTTTTTTTAAAGGTGTTAATATCTACACACTCCTCTCCTCTATGTCTTTTTATATATACACAGATATATATATATAGAGTAAAAAAGAGTGTGAAAATAAGATTTAGATATTTGTGTTTTAATCCTCATTATATATTTATTTATTATAAGAAGATTTGAAGTGAGAAGAATAGGGTATTTGTTGTTTTGGATTGGAGGGGTGGTGATTGGACCGGGGCACATAAACCGGGCTGCCTCCGAAAGAAATGTTTGTGTGTCCCCAACTTCCTTTTTTGCGGTCCAGTACAAACCAATTCTTGCTGTCAGATTAACTCCACTATACGGTGTCTATGTCCCCCACCCTCACAAAATGACAACCATGTATTATTCCCTAACCAAACTACTTTTCTTTTTCTCTTTTTCTTTCTAAATATCGTATAATAATATACTAAAAGTATTATATCATATGACATTACAAAACTAACCTGTCGATATTTAGTACTAACGTTACTATGACTTGATTAGCAATATATAGTTGATTTGGGTACACGAAATTGGCTTAATAGGTTTGAAGATCCAAAATTCGACCAAGGCCGGAGCCTGTAAAAGCGGTTTGGACCTTTGAGGAGATGAGGACTTAAACCTGCAAAAGAGAAAACCGTTAGGCTCGCCGCAGAGATGGGAGGGCCCCTCTGCGACCACTCTCCGGCGTGAGGATAAGTATTTGATATAGAGAGAAAGTAGAGTGAGAAAGTAAGGACGAATGTTCAGAAAATCGTACTTGGATAGGTATTTTTACTAGTCAACTGTGATGACGTCATCCGTCCAGACGCACTTGTTCGGATGTCCGTCCTCGGCGATGTGGGGCACGGAGGTCTTCAGGGTGTTCGTTCCTAGGTGATTCGGTCCGTCCCTCAGGATAAGATCCGGATACGGATGTTGTATCTTCAAGGTTCATTCGGTGGGTCGCCCAAAATTATATAACGGGCCAATTTAGATATATTCAAATCACTTAATGGGTTACTATTATATAACTTGTTTACATAATATAGGCCCAACTGGCTAAGCACCATCTACCGCCATGGTGTGTCGCCATCATCAGAAGGGGCCCGGGGGGTGGGGGTGCCCGATCCCCCGAACTTTTCTCTCAGTAGTGTAATATATGTGGTTTTCGTGTAGAAATTTTTTAGTATATACGTTTTTAACCCCCCAGTTGTATAGAATTTTTTGGATATATACGTTTTCGACCCCCCGTCGGAAATCTCAAGCTTCACCCAATCGCAGTCGGTGCTATTGTATACACCACTGTTGCCGCCACCACCATAGTCACTGCCACTACCACTACCATATGTTAACTCCTTGATCTTCAACCAAGAGTTTGTATTTGCTATAATCTTCTCATTAAGCCGATATAGGTCATCGGCACAATATCTTATTAAGAAGGTAGTGATCACCTTTTATTTTCTCACTAATCTTGGTAGTGATTACCAACATCTCTTTAAGAAGGTTGTGATCACCTTTTATCATCTCATTAATCTTGGTTTTGATCACCAATGTCTCACTAAGAGTGATCACCAAAATGTCTCTCTAATAATGTAGATATTGCATATGCTTACCGCTTAATCTTCTCGCTAATCTAGATAGCGTTCACCTCTCATTTCTCACTAATTACCACTTTACACTTTGACTATTTGAATGTTTGAACACAATCAGTACTCCAAAGGGCAATTACATGTTTGAACCATGCAACAATCGTGAGTCTTTTGATCCACTTGTTCACTTAATGAATAAACCCATCGCAAAAAGTCCAAAAAACCGTTTTTTAGGTCTTAAACAATGACAGTATTAGTTCAAATTAAGTGAGTTTAGTTAGGCATCTTTCTACAAGAGATTTGACTCCGTCTCTTTCTCAATTTAGTTGATCTCTTCATAATTTGTGTAACCCATTTTATTTTAATTTAATTAATGTGAATTTGAATTGGAAGATTCCTTTCACAATGATAACTTATGAACATATGATCATTTCTAAATAACATTTATATCACATATACTTTTTTATATCATCATAAAAATGGTACATTTATAATTATAAAGAATAGATGCATTCACAAGCAGGTTCGAGGCTCAGCGAAGTGGAGAAAAGTGATTTTTACGGCTATGCAAGCAGTGGCGGACTTACAATGTTAGTAGGGGTAGCACGGGCTACCCCTCAACCCCGTCTCCGTAGTGTAAAAATACCCCTTAACTCCGTTTCCGTAGTGTAAAAATACCCCGCAACTTCGTCTCCGTTATACAAAGGATACCCCTGGTCTAAAAAATAAAAAACTGAGATACCCATAAATTTTTAGGCTAGTTCCGCCGCTGTATGCAAGCAACCATATGGTGCCTCTGGAAGACCCGTAGTGATGCGATGGTCAACCAGAAGCAGCCAAACATCTGGAGTCTGAAAGATGAGATAAAAACGACATGTTTCTTATAGTTTAGGAACGGATGCTCGTGGATGGAATGGTGTAACTTTGACTTACCATGTTTTGGAGTTTAATTTTTGTAATGTTTGGTGGATGTACTGTTATGTTAACCAGCGGTTAACTTCTTTTATATAACTTTATCTTTCGTTGGCCGTTAAAAAAAAAGATGGATTAACATGATTCATGGTAATGCCCATATTTTGCAAGACGTGGGACAAGCAACAGCATCAACTGTAATCCGCCTTCCAACTCTGCACAGAAGCATCATTTCATTAGAGAGGTGGTTGCACGACAAGAGGTGACTTTCGACTACTGAAAGAAAAATTGTTTATTTTCGGCACAAGCTTGGAGTTGCAGAGTTTGAAGCAAGGGGAGATAGATACTGAAAGGTGATTCAAACATTATGCACGTTGGCCTTCATGTACGTTGTCTTTTTTTCCAGTTGCACATAAGCCATTCAGATATCAACGAGTTCTACATTCGAGTCCTTCTGTCCTGTTGAGTCCTAGTCTTTTGGGTGGTTCAGTATCATTCTTGTGAGTTGGAATCAGAAAGAGGAAATGCATACTGCTTATTCTCCCAAATGGCTATTTAATTAAGCAACAACTGAACTAGCTATTAAGACTTTAGTTAAGCTGTCATTTTCAGCCCCTGACTATAATACTAAACAAATGACACTTAAATCCACCCATATCTAAGTCGAACTCGTGATGGGTACAATGAATGCAAATATAATAAACTTTACATATCAAATACGTCTGAAAGCGATTATAATAAACATCAGTTTAATAATTAGCGTTTTGTATAACAAAGCTACCGTTAGATGTTAAAGAAAAATATTTCTTGTCTGATGTTAAAAGAATGGAAAGACCAAGTTTGTTGTGGAGGGAAAACTCAAGTAACCAAGATAAGGCCAGGGGTAGGAAAGGATATATGATTACAAACTAGAACTAGAAGTAGCACCCCTGGCCCAAAATATGTATTATTTCTTTCTTTTTCAAGCTACAACTTTTGCTACACAAAGAGACTATACTTACTCGCTGAACAGGATTCTTGTTTGTTGAAATACAACTAGCACATCTAAACAACTTGTTCATAAATGAAAATACAGATTCACCCATAATCAATCAGATGCGTTTTGTCTGTCTACTTCCACTTTCACCGCTTGCTTCATGAATTACAAACACCCCAATGAGTCAATCAGCTTAACAGCCATGCAAATATGCATACAGTTTTCTATAATTATTACCTTATCTCAAGTGCTTTTCAATACCCCTGGCATTGCTTTTGCTTTCTGCTTCGCCTTTTTCATTTCGGCGTCTTTTACTTCCTATTCAGATGGATTGTTATAGTCTGTAAAATATAATTTAAAAATAAAAATGGAATCAAATCCTACCTTGGGTTTTAAACTAGCTTCACTTCTTCTAGCATTTGACTTTTCCCCCAACTTCTTCAAGAACTGTATCAAAGTAAACAGATTTTTTAAGATAAATCAATTACCATTCCATGCTTTATATGGTAATCATATTATACCTCTTTTCGCCTTTCCGCTCTTTCGTCACTTTTCAAAGCTACTGTAGTTGGTCCCGCCTTTAGCCGTCTTTCATCCACACCAACGCCTTTAAGTGACCTGTCCCAGGATATGTTATTCAACGTAAATAAAGAATAAATAAGCACAACAAAGTTATAACAAAGACTGTTTCTTACCCAGATGATACAGATTTCCATGTTGGTCCTAACTGACCTCTTACAGGATTGATTTTCTCTGCTGCTGGTGCTGGTGCTGGTGCTTTCCTTGATCTACATTTGTTTATTTACAAACTTGGTTAAACGATAAACATCTATATATAAAACGTAACGGCTAGCAGGATTAATATATCAGCCTAAGAAAACTACCTTTCATTTTCTTTCTGATACGCCATGGAAGTCCGAGTTTTTTGCTCTGATCTCTTTGCGGGCACCTGTCAAAACCGACAATGAATAAATGTTGTGTAAAGCTACAGCATTTTGTATATTAAGACTTAAGACTACCTGTTTGGGTCCACTAGCAGATGATGGTAATTGGTTAACTCTGTTCTGAAACGTCTTAAAAGCTCGTTTAACAATATCCTTATCTCCCATTTGCTCCATGAATAAAGATCGTCTTCTCGATGAAGTAACAGAAGAAGCCGTATCAGAATTTACCGAATTCATACTCATGGACATATGGAGTGACACTGGAGTCACACGTCTGCTTTCTGATAGAGACTGATACTTGTTCTTTGATGATGATACTGCTGATGATGATGGTGCACTTGCCTTCTTTAATGTGCTTGCTGAAGTTGGCTTTGGTTTCGGTTTCGGTTTTGATAATGTACTGGCTGGGGTTTCTGGGGATTTTGGTATAAGTGATGCTGGTTTTTTCTTCATTCCTATGGGATTTTTTTCCAATTTGTTTGGAGTTACCTAAACACCAAATTAGTAAAAAAAAAGTTAACACAACAAGTTCACCTCTAAAGTGTTAATAATTAAACATCCTTATCTGCTTTTTCCCTTTCCTAAAAGCAAATTGCTCATTCCAAAATGATTATTTTGATAAGCTGATTTCTGGTTGTACTGTTAACAAGTTCCTTTTTTAAAAGCAGATTGCTTATTGGAAAAAAGATTACTTTTTTCTTAGTGAAACTCACCTTTCTTGTCACATTTTGAGGTTTTGGTTGCCTAATTTGTGGAGGGTCTTGAGTCTCTAAATCCACTTGGAAATGCTGTTTGACCAGTTTCATACTCTCAACGTTGACTAAAACTGCTTCTTCTAGCTTGTCAGGATTGCTGTTTGAGGTTGTTGGGGCATCAGATGGTAACACTTGCATAGGTTCAACATCAACTTCATCAGTAAGTGGTTTATCCTCTTGAAAATTTCCAGATCCATCAGTGAGAGGTTCATCACTAACACACAGCTCAGTTTGGGTGCAATCTTTGTGTTGGTCCCTGATCTGTTGATCATCTGATCTTGAATCTTGTTGTTGATCCAGTAACTCAGCCTCAGCCTCAGCTTTCATGGCTGCAATTTTCTTGTAATGGGCTTCAAAAAAGGCCTTCTTTTGAGCTACAGATCCAGGTGTGGAGCACTTTCCAACTTCCTCCAGGTACTTATTTGGGGAAAAAGTAGACCATTTTTCCCAAGAAAGTGCATCATTCTCGTACTTACCAAAAGAAACAGACACACCAAGTGATTCTCCCATCTGAATAATAATGTACAATTCCAAACCCTAAATCTGAGTGGTTGGGTTTATGAGGGGAAAAGGGTTTCCACCATAGATTAAAATCTTTTGAGATAAGCACAAAGAACAGGACCTTTGAAGAGAAGAGACATGGGCAGACTAGTATTAGACAACAACAAAGGGTTGAATGAAACAAGAAAGGTGCATGTGTAGTGTTCTCATCTATCCACCAAAAAGAAACCCATGATCCACATCATCACTGTTTCATCTTTTTACTACCACACCATTTCCAACACATAAAACAAAAAGAATGTGGTAAAGGCATTTTAACAAACACTTGGTGTTCATCGTCTAAAAATCAGTCTTTTTTCCACCATTTTAAAGTGTTGATTTTCTGATAATAAACCAAAACAGAGTAATATTCATTACATAAATTTAATTTCAGATCCAGATCAGATCAGATCACCCAATGAATTTAACAACGGGTATGTGGGCCTGGGCTGAGGACACGTGACAGACCTCTTCCCAATGGTTTAGGGATCAATAATTGAACGACTTTTACATGTTAAAAGTCACGAATTTTCTAGTGTTTCGGTCATAGGTAGCTTTCATGAGACTTTTTTTTAACGGCCAATAAATCATTTAAATGAGTTACTGACGAAATTTACTATATCAGGATACACTCGCCTTTTGAACCGGGGAAAACCCCCACTTAGGGGCCGAATCCCGTAAACATTCGCCCGAAGGCACGACAGTACGGTGAGGTAAAACCCGCTCAGTTCAAGGATCGAACTAGCGATCGCCGCCTACTCGCCTAGTCTCCCATCATCACCAGGTGCCGCAGAAACTAAATGCTAGGGGCGTGAATTGAACCTGAGTCACTTGGAACACCAAGTCTCTTTCTTACCACTCCACGATTAGCTCATTGGCAGCTTTCATGAGACTAAGTCACATATCATGTATTATTTCACACATATTGGCTATTAAACTCATTGGGGGCGGAGGGAGTGTTCTAGGTACGCATGACTTCGGTATCGGTATTTGAAGGTAAAATTCGGTAAAATACCGGTACTGTTATCGAAAATGCCAACAAGTGAGTACAAAATTCGGTAATGATAATAACTAGGTAAGGAAAATTCGGTACCGGTACTCGATACCAAATGCTCATCCCTACTTCTAGGTATGGACCGGCAACGCCATCCCCGAGAATGCTTAAAAATGTTGGGGCTCGGAGCGAGTGAAAAAATAGACCCCCTAAAATATGAACTTAATCTATCTACTATAATAAAATAAATCAACTTTTGGACACATGTCATTCATTTAAGGTATCCTCAAATATATACTTATCTTAAAATAAACCAACTAGTTGTAGGACCCGTGTGACCACACGGGTAGGTTTAATAAGCATAAAAATAGATTATAATACATCATTGAAATTGTTTGTATTTAGTTACATATCTTTATAAAACAATGTTAAAGACAATATGTGTTAGGAAATTAAAATTTTATTAATGTGTTACACAAAAATTATCAGTTCATGTTTGATATAGAAAATTAGCTAACTAATTGATAATATGTTGTCTAAAATGAAAGCATGACCTAATTTATGTTGTCTAATAATTAAAACATGAACTAATTAAAATAACCAAATGATATTGAACAATATAAAAAAAGCCCTTATATTTGATCCAATTAACCTTACTAATGGGTTAGATTTTGAAGGCCCATTAAACCCTTATACCAAATACGACCCCAAATTCTAATCAGTCATTTACCGCTCCATCTGCCTCTCCATTCTTCAAAGGGCGACAACGAAACGACAGGAATTGTTCAAGATTTTCGCTTATCAACAAAAGGTAATTTAATACGTATTGATTCGATTTTGTTCTTCTGAAATCTTTGCTTGATGTAATTTTTTATACCACACTTGTATGTTTGATTTTTGAACAAAGGTTTGTAGTTGTATATGAACTCTAATTTGTGATCATATTTGTTTATTTGATTTGTTATACTTCAGATTTCATCATAGGAATGTTCGTGTTGTTGTTCGATTGAGTTTTTTACTTTTGTATTGATGTTCGATTTAGCGTTTTTATATTTAGGGCTATGTTAAAAATGTTTGTTTATCAGTACTTGTGTTATAATTCTATTTTTCATATAAAGATTTTATAAGATTATGATGTTTAGTTTAGTTATATAATTTTAGTCTTTCACAGATTGACTTGTAATATTTTGGATGTTTCATATGTTATGTATGTTCGTATGTTGATTACTTATGGTAGTTTAGATGATACATTTGTATTTTCAAGTCTTTGTTTATGACATGTCAAGCTCCCCTGATGCTTAATAAGAAGTAATAATGACGGTCCAAATCAAATGTCTTTCTTTTTCTCTTTAGGATAAAATGTGTGTAACAATTTGCAATGACTTATTAAGCATCATAGAACCTGAATATCATACTTATGCATTCATCACAGTCTCAAACGTACATGATTTGATCGTCAGTAGTCGTCAACAAACCAAGAACTTAGGATTTCATATCAGAAACACCAACAACGAATATTGAAGGAAATAGTAACAGCCCGGTTTGGGGTTTTGTATCACACTGTCAAAAATAGAAGCAAGATGAAGCCTTAGAAACTCTCGGCATCGAAAACAACATTTGGTCTTTCACATTCTTGACATTGAATATATAAAATAACGTTTTAAAGTTATATAATATTTTAGTCTATTAGTTATACTCTTTTTAATTGCAATACTTAGAATAATCTTTTAACGTTTTACTCTGTTATTTATTAATGATATTCATATTATTTTCTCTGACAGTTCAAACTTAGAAGGATGTATGGGTTTGCTTCTTACATGACCGACAACCAAAGGAAATCTTTGGTTAGTATTTTAATCTCAGTTATGGCGAATTTATTTTCTTTATAACATCATGTTAGACAGTTTCCGATTTTAATATATTTATACATAGGTTCTGCCAAAAAAAATATAAACAATGGATAAAAGAGTTTAACTATCCTGTTGGCTTTGTCAAAGTACGGACAACTAATGGGCAAGTTTTTGAAGTTAAGATATATGATTTAGGAAACTTCTATTATCTCTACAATGGGTGGT
The DNA here is from genome assembly GCA_030545235.1 of Helianthus tuberosus. Classification (NCBI taxonomy): domain Eukaryota; kingdom Viridiplantae; phylum Streptophyta; class Magnoliopsida; order Asterales; family Asteraceae; genus Helianthus; species Helianthus tuberosus. The sequence goes on from CM060442.1 coordinate 166,871,836, forward strand.
ATTCCGTAGTTGAAACTTTGAAACTACAATCTGGATCGTGGCTCGTATTTCAGTATGAAGAAGCATTACAAAGTTTCCGGATATTTTATTTCTATGACAATATTGCATTTGCTCCATCTGATTATTTTTACTACAGACCTAATGGTGCTTTTGATAAACCTGATGCTATGGTATGTAGTTCGCAATCTGGGTTCGGTATATTTATTTTCGTTTCTTATTTATTGGTTGCTAGTATATGAAACTACTACTATTATTATTTTTTTCTCGTTGTAGCATATCAATCGTTTATTTGTACATCACAAGATGGACAATACCATTCCAAATTATCCGGTTGTTATTAGAGGTCCTGGGAAGCATAATTTTTTTGTTCGAATGGATGTTAGTGACAATCAGCTTTAAATAACAACTGGATGGGATCGGATTAAGAAGAAATTTTCAGTAAGTGATGAACATCTTCTTGTGTTTGAAATGATTGATCTTCACACTTTTGATATGTCCGTTTTCAATTGTTCCAAGGATGCTGATTTAGTGTTGCCACCAGAATTATATGCTGCTATTAAGGAAGAAGTGGTAGAAGAGGTTATCAGTATCTCTGATGGTGAAGATGAGCATGACATCACTAAGGACAATGAAGCTGAAATGGTCGATGTAACTACGAACAACGAAACTGTTCCAGTAGTTTTCCGTGTGGACAATCATTTTGTAAGTTTCTGTAACCAAAAAGTAGTAACAGGACCTTACATTGTATTAACCATATTATAAAACTATATTTCTAAACATTATCAGTTGTTTGTTACAGCGCATTAAAAAAGTTCTCGCTAAAAAAACTTGGCTTGGATAGGAAAAGGACTTTAAAGATTGTAGATGCTGCTGGAAATGTTTGGGATGTTCGAGTTGGTATCGAGTCCCCTGATGGTCGGTTTTACATAAAAAACATGAAACAGTTTGTGAAGGATAAAAACATGGTTACTCGAGAAGAGTTTACCCTTAAGTTCATCATGGGTAAAGGTATTTTCTTGTTTGACTGAATCGTTGTGGGGCTTTTGCAGATAATGTCATTATGCATGCAAACAATGTTTTTTGTTTGTGGTTGTTAGTTTGCTCAAAAATATTTTGTAAAGGTTGATACTTTAGTTTTGACCCTGGTGGTATTTGGGTGTAGCTACTCAAAATTTTGGGTTCATATGTTACTGAATCACTGCAGACTATATATTAAGAACATGAAGTGTTCCTAATGACTAACGGTTGAAAGTATTACTTGCATTAGTTATTTCTTGTCTTCTAGATATATGTTATTGTTATTTACCTTTCATTGTTTTATATTTGTTAAAGGTATCATTTTTTTAAAAAAATGTATACTATATTTTAAAACATCCATTATTAATAGATAAAAGGAACATGTTCATAGGATGTTCAAAACATAATACCAAATAACTTCAAACATTAAAAGACTTTTGTTGAAAATGCTAATTCTACAACGACTATAGATTTTGTAGAACTTCTTTGTAGACCACGTTAGTTGTGGTTTTACACACTTGTTTTCTCCTGTCACATATCAAGATCTTCAAACCCTTCCTGCTCTTTACTCGAGACACAACAACGTATAGTTGTCCGTGACTAAAAACTGGTCGTGGAAGATATAAGCCTACACGTTCAAGTGATTGTCCCTGGCTTTTGTTGATGGTCATTGCAAAGTATAGAGATAATGGGAACTGTCTTCGTGCAATTTTCACCGGTAATCTTTTATCGGACGGTGTCATTTTCAAACTTGAAATCAAAGTATGATGACCTATATTATTTCCGGTAATAATCTTTGCTTCGATTACAAGTTTTCCAAGTTTTGTTACTTGAAGCCGTGTACCATTACACAGACCATTTGTTTGATCAATGTTTCTAAGTTACATTACCGGAGCTCCAACTTTGAGAACCAATTTATGGTTAGGTAATCCTGACAGATGCAATTTGTTTAATACATCCGGAGGAAACAATGCCATGTTAAGGTCGGTATGATCCTCAGACTCATATAAAGTATCTGAACTGAGATATATCTTTTCTTCACCAGGCATACTATTTAACAGTTCTGTATTTATTGAATCCACAACTTCATTTGTGGGTGCAAGAATGGCTCTTTGTTGGAAGTAATTTGAATCACATAAAAAGTTTTGCATATCCGGATATGTGAAAGCGATCAATGAAGATATAGGATTGACTGGATCGAGTATTAGTAAATCATCTGGAATTTCAATTTCTACTTCTCCATCATTTGGACCACCAAGTAGACCATCACCAAGCCTTAAAATCCATTCAGCAAATTCCTTGGTCTCGTTAAAATTACTTGGTTTGGTACCGATTTTTAACCTCATGTTTTCAGTTAACTTGAGTAACTGACAATCCTGCCATATATAAGAAGAATTCAATGAAGAATTTACAATCATGCTTCTGGTACCTTTTGGAATGACTGGAAGGATTTGTCTAAAATCACCGCCAAAAAGCACAATCTTTCCACCAAAAGGTTTGTTCTGCAAGGACGGATTACTGGAACGGGCTATATCTCTCATTGTTCTATCCAGAGCTTCAAAACAATGCTTATGTGTCATTGGCGCTTCATCCCAGATTATTATCTTAGTTTCTTTTATTAAGCCTCCTAGCTCACTGTTCGGTTCTATAGAGCATATAGAATCCTCGTTAACATTTATCGGAATTACAAACCTGGAATGAGCCGTTCTACCACCATCTAATAGAAGTGATGCAATACCACTGGATGCAACATTCAACACAACTTCACCATTGGAACGTAACGCAGCTGCAAATTTTTTCCACAGAAATGTTTTACCAGTTCCACCATATCCATATAGAAAGAAAACACCTCCACTTCCTTTACCAACTGCATTCATGACGGTTTGATACACTTTTCGTTGTTCATCAGTTAAAGATTTTAAGAAAGCTGCATGTTCCTTTTTTAAGATAGCCCGATCATACGAAAGTTCCTTCATTATCAATTGATTGTTCACTGCTGAAATGTAGTTGTCAGGAACATTTGGCATGTCAGAAAAGTTGCTTAATGTACTTCCATAACCAAGTAACAGTTTTTCGATATGTGATAAGCAAATATTTTCAATCTCTTCCTCTGAAGAACCAAATCTAAAAAATAAAACAGATGTTTAGTAATTAGATTTTTTAAATACTTGATTAAACTAAAATGGAATCTGAAAATTTATTTAAGTTATTTAAATTACCAGGAATACTAGTAATCCTCCGTTGCTGATATAATATATCTTCACACAATAAAGATTTTGTTTGCATCCAGAAATTACCCGGCCTAGAAATGGAGTTTGACATCAACAGCAATACAAAAAATGTACGCAAGAAATCAGAAGTGGCCCATGTGCTTGCTTCATTAATGGCCATTAAATACTCCTTATCATCGTCCAACAGACCGCAAGCGAAACATGCATCTTTAAAGGTATCATATATTTTTCCATCAACTGTTTTTATATCATTGAAAATTGGTCCTATAACGTGATTCAATAACATTCTCAAGAAATAACAATCACCAAGTGATGGAGGTACATAATGTATCCTACCAACTGCACCAAAAGGTTTTTTTCTACGTACCCACTTTCGTTCTTTGCGTATCCATAGAAAGTATCTGGGGAACTCTATATACTTCAACGTTCTAGCAAATGCATCCGTTTGATTACATTTCATCCATTCTGTGAACATAGACATTTTAACAGTTGGGTTACTGACCACGTCACACAAGTTTGAATTATCGTCATAAACAATAGCCTGGCCATCTTCACAGTGAAAAGGTAATATTTCAACAGATGGAAATCGATAGTGTATGTCAAACTTAAAGATTCTCCAAGCAGCTTCACACGCTGAAATATATCTACAATCAAGATATGCTTTAACTTCATCTACTTCTGTTTTGTTTGACAGATTTTCATTATTTGTCATTTCCTCGTTTTGAGGGTTCACATTAGCAGTGGTGGTACTTTCGTAAACAGAAGCTGTCACTCTATCCGGACCCTTATTAATGTATTTGAACAGATATTTGATGGATCCTGTTTGGTTACACCACTCAACATTTATGTGGCATTGATACTTTTTGAGTAGCATAGCATTGTATGGAACTACAAACCTATTGTCAAGCAACACGCCATCTTTTTCTACTGTGTTGCATGATTGACGACGATGGTAGACAGGATATCCTTCAGAATCAACACAAGTCTCATCTACATATTTTTTCGAAAACTTCTTCGAACATTTTAAATTAACCATGCATGGACAATGAGGATTGTCTGTACCACAAGGACCATGGATCATAAATTGTTTGACAAGTTCATACAATTCAGCATCCATTTCTTTGTCAGGTATTTCAGCACTAATAACCAAATCGATTTCTTTAGCCGTTGGAAACTTGCTCTTGGCACTTAAGAACAAACATATATGAGCATGAGGTAGACCACGTTTCTGAAATTCGATTGTATAAATAACTGAAATATTACATCCAAAAAAGTGTTAGTAAAAGTATTATTTGAGAAATTAATTAAAACAATTTACAATGACTTACTTGCTTGTATCCCACCAAAGAATTTATGTTTCTTGAAATCTTGAATTAGATGATTGATTTTAATTTTGAATAACCATGCGATAATATCCGGTCTATCTTGAGGGTTCAACCGTTTGTCTTTTAAACATCTATAAATCTCAGGCCAATTGGGATTACAAGTGACTGTTATGAAGAGATCCGGATATCCTACAGCTTTGCAGATTGTCATAGCATCTAGATACTTTTGCATCATATATCTCGCTCCACCGGTAAATGAAGATGGCAACAAAATTCGTTTTCCACAATTTGACGCATCGCTTTGGCCACTTTCAACACTTTGATTTAAATTCTTAAACGTCTGACTTCTAAGTTTGGGTTGTTGTGTCTTTATGTAAGCTAACCGTGCAGATTCTATCATCGTATAAGCATCAACTAAAAACTGTTGGAATAGCTTTTGGGCATTGAGCAACAACGAAAATTGGTTGGCTCTGTCTTGTATTCTGTAACTAAAGTACTCTCTCGTTGTGGTGCTGGTTCTAAGTATATCACAATCAACTGAAACACCTCGATGTTTAATACCAAGTCTAAATCCATCTTCTGCATATGGGAAGATAAGTGGATATTGCAATGCAAGATAAGAGGGATGAAGCTCACTAATTCTCTGAAGATCGCCTGATTTTGTTTGAACTATGATATCCCTTTTATCAAATGCTCCATCAAAATCACCAATTATTAAGGCAACAATTTCTTCAGCAGTGGGCAAGTTCAAAATCCTACCATCCTTATCCCTTACTCCAATGAGCTTGAGTCTTACATTTTGCCAATCATTTTCTTTAAAACAATCTCGTACCATTCTAAATGACTTCACAAGTGGATTGCATGAATCCAACATTTTTTTAAGACTCGATATGATGGCAAGATCAAGTTGTTGTTTAGTGTCTGTCTTCGAACGTTGGTCGACACTGTGTAAAAAATGACATTATTATATAGATAAGATATATATAAAACACTTGACATAAATCAGTATCTAGTGAATGCTTAATTTACCTTACAGCCTTTTGACGGTTAAAATCCTCGTTTTGGGAATCATAAATATAAAGCTGTGAAAATTTGGGCTCTTCACCATCATTCGGTAGCAAGCTACCAATGCGATGGTAATTTTGTCCTTGCAGTCCAAAAACATAAGGACCTTTGGTGTTTTGAAAAGTTTTAGAAACCTTGCCACCAAGGGATGTGAAGGAAAACATCATGTTATATGCTCGAATATTATTCATGAAATTGCGGCTTTCAGGAGTAACTCTTTTGTAAAATCTTTCGAGCAGTGGAGGAGGAGCAGGTGAGGAAGGCAATTCAACATCTCCGTTCGAACAACAAGAGAAAAAGACGATTTCTTAGAATCCAAATTACCCCTAAGCATTTCATCTTTCCAAAGCATTGCATGACAGTAAGAACATACAAAAATAGCATCTCCATGATCAACGTATTCTACAAAAATATACCGCAACATATAAAAAAAATGATTATATAAGTGAAATATTAGGAGATTAAACTGTTATCTGGAAACATACTTTGATAAGTTTAAGGAGGGTATGTACCTCTTGCAATTCCGTAAATCTGTTTTACGATAGAAGATGGTAAACAATCAGAGGAATTGGAATCATCAAAGTTAGACCTTTCACCAAGGTGTGAATTTTCTTTTCCTGCCATTTCATTTTGGAAATGACAATTAACATCGGTTCCAACAGGTAGGAGGATAAGCAATAGATTCGACAAATATAGTGAATCGGAAACCTATATTTAGTTTTGCATTAAAAGTAAAACACATACCAATAAACGCTAATACGGAACACTTTGGCAACCGTCGAGAAGTTCTAATATCAATATTCTGAGGAGTTGGAATATCACTTCGACGGGACCTTACTGTAACACGATCCACTTGCAAGACAAAATTTACGAATGTTATAAAACTTACATTAATATTCAATAAATGATTAACAGTAATAACAAAAGTGTATACAGCATACAGTTTGTAATATCCGTTAATGGGCTGCTCTCAATTTTATGATTTGATGGTTCAAGGGGCGTGACCATTGAAGATGTCCTCCTTACATCAGCAACAACGCATAAATCAAATTTACTTATATCCATGGTTTTGAAACTTTGTTTCCTCTTTCTAGAGTCATAAACACCATAATTAGCCTTTACGGATTGTCCTAAAATTGAAACAAAGAGACAAGGTCAAATCTGATAGGATACCTTAAAAAATAAGATTTATAACCTTACCAAGACTCGATGAAGTCAGAGGAATTGACTAACACATGTTCGATCTAACTTGTCGGGCGTGTGACATGCTGTACATGACGAGATTTGGTTAATTTATGCTACAAACAAAACCAATTTTCACATATTTTACATAGACATATTCAATAAACAACAACAATCAGTATGTAAGATAATTAGAAAAGTAGCACAAGAGTTGTTTACCCATATTTTTAGAAGAGGATTCCAACGACATTACACTTTGATTCTGATTTACACTGGATGGCGTGTAATGTAGACTTGAGGCTTCGTAGACACCTTTTGATGATACTTGTAATAGTAAAAAAATGACCATAAAAAACATTACATATATAGATTTATTTAAAAAAAATGACCATAAAAAACATACCTCCATTATCGTTTTTTGTAATAGTAACATTGCCCAGAAGTGTATCAATAATAGGAGGTGTCTGTACAAATTGAACCACACCTCTGTTTCTACGCTTATTCAAGATAGACTTTCTTATCCTCCTTGATTCTTTGGACTGTTGGGGACTGCACTGTGGAAAATACTCTCTATGTCTTGGTATAAAATTCTTTTTAGTCTCCATAACTGTACATAAGAATTGAGCAAATATGTGTGATTTAGGGCTAGCTACAGGTAATTATTGTAATCACTGTCCAAAAAAATATTGACTCTCAACAGCTAGTGGTGATTCATCATCCCCATTTAAAACCTAACTAAATAAGTGGATGATCACAGACAAATCTTCAGAATAGATTTAAACAAATGAGATAGAAAAACCTACCATTTAGTTTTCATCGATTGCTTCCAAAGTAAGAGTGTCTTCAATTATAACTTGAGTTTTTGGCGGTAATTTTTGATGTTCACTTTGACTCAGTCGAAGAAGAAGCTATAAATATAGCGGATGATATGAAATGGTGATTTAATAAACCTGTTTCATTTTGTGGGCCTTTGACAGGATTTTATGGTTCACAACTTATGGGCCAGAAATTATTGAAAGACTTGCACCATTTAATTGCAAAAGGCAGCCCAATTTGGGGCCGTTTGGTTGATTTTATTTGTTAGTATTTTTACATACTGGTTTTTTTTGGGAAGTTACTATAACGCGATCCACCCGATTTATATTTGGTGTTGAAGTTTAATGATAGATTTTTACCAAGTCACATTGTCCGATAATTTACGTGCACCAAGAAATTTATATGGATGGATTTAACTACTACATGTTTCTAAACATTCTTGTCTTGGTTTTATTAGGAATTCGTTGGACCCCTTAGAAACATCATAATGAAGTTACCACAATGAAGTTACTATAACACGACCAAATATGCAAGTTATATTTGAAGTTGAAGTTTAATAATAGATTTTTAGCGAGTCACATTGTCCCATAATTTATTTGCATACAGAAACTTATAGAGATTTAACTACTACATGTTTTCTAACCATCCTTGTCTTGGTTTTATTAGGAATTCATTGGGCCGCTTCGTCTCGGCTTTCCAAATTATCAATCTATTGGTTCCTACATTACTTTATAAAAGGGTAGGTTAATATTTATGAATTATATGCTATCATAACAAAAATTGATTTAACTCAAAGAATATAACTTCTTTCACTTAATTTGTAGATATTAACAATTTCTTTGTAATATGGTTATAAAGTAAACATACATTCAAACTCTATATTAAAAAAGTAGAATTTAGACTATGCCAAACTAATTTAGACATCTCACATACTATATTCACAAATCAAAACACACATTATAAGTAAATATTATATTTCCCAGCATAAAACCTAGATTATATTTCCCACCATACAAAAAAGTAAACCACATAATGGTTTACCACATCTTCCAAGTTCATAAATTACCAACATCTAAACCATACAAAACAACTGTTTCAGAAGTTTAACACTTACCAACGACAACCAAACTTCAAATAACCACATACTTAAGTACATACCAAAACACAGGTTTGCTTAAACATCAAAATATAACAACGTCAAAGGAGCTAAGTGTTAAGCCTAGATGGCTTCCTCCGGTTCCTTTTGTTGTTAGAAGAGAGTTCCCCAACATTTTGACCTTCCACATCCTGCAACGAACGTTTACCATTAGGACTGGTGGCCGAATCCTTCTCTGCTTCGACAACGGAAGAGTCGGCCATAACAGATACAACATCCTTCAATTAAATCTCAAAACAACTACTAAGGTATCAAATAATGTTATATAATATACACTCAAGCGAAAACGAAATTGTAGAATTGTTATTCACCTTTGAAATATCAGTACCGGCCATCTGTGAGGATTCAGATAATTGAACAGCTTTGAGTTCTGAACCTTCTTGACTAAACACCTAATATCAAAATATTACCAAAAGGGAATTCACTTAAGATATTTAAACTACAAAAATTGGATAGCAAAAAATAAATCAATATAAGATATACAAAAAGTCTTACCTTATCAGCAACCTCAAGAGCATTTCCATTACCAGCAACCAATTCAGCGATTATGTCCGGATCATCACATACTTTTTGGATAGTGTAGACGTGGTAGTCATGGATAAGGTTGTAATCAGAAACTTCAATTTTAAATGCCAACTTCTTTTCGACCAACCGTGATATTTCATGGGGAAAACTTCCAGTATCATTGACCTTAACTTGGCGTTCCCTTATATCATTCGCAGTTGAACCAATAAGCTTCATTACATCTTTATCAAACATAACAAAAGAAACGCTGCCAGTTTCATCTTGCACTCTCATATGTAGTTTGAACCTGTAATAAATGTCAAGTAAATTACAGCTAAAACCATAGCAGTTCTGGATATAAAAAGATCGGAAGTTAACTTACTTTATGGTTATCGATGTGCATTCTTTATCGCATTTCGGACAAACCAATGAAGTAGGTGATAGATTCATGACCTCATCAGAAATGGTTTTAGCATATTGTAAGTACTCAATTTTGGTCAACACCTTCTTGTTACAGTCTCGACATGCCGGATAAAACCAGCCATAGTTTTCTTGAACAATTTTGATCGTTGCAACTACCACACATGACATTACCTACGATATCACAGATAAAGCTTTATTAACATGCTCAATTGATAAAACATAGAAAACATTAACAAAGTGAAATGTCTATGAATGTATATGGAGTTATTCATACGCTATCAATCTCAATAATTTCATCAACATGTCTCTTAGGAGTGTCAAATAGAAATTCTTGACGGACTGGAAACACACTCTGAGATGAAAGTATGGTTTGAGAAGAAGAAGCACCAGCTTCAAATTGTTTCACTAAAAGACTATAAAAATAAAACCACAATTAGCGTTAATACTCACACTTATGTTAATAAAAATATGAAAAATATGAAATATAAATCAGTGATAGTACCTCCGGCGAAGTTCATTAATCTCATCAATTTCTTGGTTGAGAAATAGATGACTTCCAAACTTATCATTCTGAACAGTATATTGACCTGCAAGAAACAATATACATATCCAACAATACATTACAAATCACTACAGAAATAAAAAAAAATGTTCTTAAAGAATGTAACAAAATGGAACTTGGAAAAACTAAAGTAAATAAATCAGTCAAATATAAATTACCCTGCCACTTCTTAATCCTCGCATGCTGAATGACAACCATCACTATCTCATTCGGAGAGTTTTGAGCCAAAAAATCATTAAATTCTTGTGCATACCCATTCCACAAAGTACAACGGACTACTTCTCCCCTAAAAGAAACAGATAAAAAACAGCATTAAAAGTTCAAACAATCATTTACTATGAATATTGTATATGATTTAATAATCATTTACATTAAATAATGACAATGATTTACTATGAATATACCATTAAATGCAATGAAGAATGTTATATATAAAATAATATAATCATTGCTATTGTATTAAATAAGAACAATCAAATAAATGAATCTTCAGTACATTAAATACAATCATAACACACAAACAATTTACATAAATGAGAAATTAGATTTTACTGGACATCTTGAAGATCCAAGTTCATCTTTTTTATTTCATTAGGAAAGATTTCCATATCTCCACACCAGACAACAATTCCAGCAACATCTAAAATGGTAACCATAGCAACAGAAATAAGATTCGAAAGGGAGGCAAAACATAAATCAGATTAGCAGAAACAGTCATACCGCACGTGAGCAGATCCTTTCCATCTCCATTAACAATGTATGAATGTGCAATGAAATTAAATCCGTAATCAACACCTTGCCAACCATTCGCACGTGTAACAACCGTACACCGGTAAAAGTTAATCTTGTAACCATGGTTAATAACTTTGTAAGCATCGGTGTTTTCTCCAACACCAAATCTGGAGAGAATAACTACTTCATCCTCATGAAGTTGTGAAATAAACACAGGTATCAATGGAGCCTTAATCCCTGCCTGAATCTTACGGCCCAGAAAAATAAGTGAAACCACATACTTTAGAAACAAACAAACAAACAGTACTTCAAAAAAATATAAAAGATACTCAGCTAAAGTCTTGACATATGAAGGGTCAATAACCAACTAATATTCATGTTTATTTCATTGTGCCTAATCCTATAACAAAGAACCAAACAGTAACTATCTATAAAGGACCAAAAACCAACCAAAATATTGGTCTTTTTATCATTATAACTAACCCTAAATTACACAAAACAGAAAATACATAACCATGTAACTTTAGTTACACAAACATAAATTACAAAAAAACACTTTCAAAACATAAAGAATATTCGTATGTGTTTCATCATGCCTAACCCTAAAACAAATAAACAAACAGTAAACAATAATCATCTATCAAGGATCATAAACCAACAAAACAAATATTCATCTTTGGTTCTTTAGATCTAACCCTAAATTATCAAGGATCCAAAAAACAAACAAAAAACCATCTTTCTTTCGTTAAAGAAAGAAACAAACACTAACTTCACAATAATCATCTATTAATCATCTATATTTCGGAGAAAAAACAATCAAACAAATATTCATCCTGTTTCTTTATATAAAGAAACAAACAAACAAAAAACAACCTTTGCTTCTTTAAACAAACAATAACTTTACAATAATCATCTATTTCGGATAAAAAAACAAAGAAACAAATATTCATCTTTGTATCTTTAAACCTAACCCTAAATTACACAAAACAAATAATAATCAACTGTAACTAACAAACCTAAATTACACAAAACTCAAAACACAAACATAAATTATAGAACCACCTCGGAGACACAAATCTCAAAATCAAAATGATAAAAAGTCTAAAAAAGGACAAATGCTTGACAAACACTAATACCTTCTCATCGAGCAAGATCAGATCCACCCGAAAGGACTGAACCCATTTCTGGATGATTCGACACTTCAGATTCCACATATCTTTGGACGGATTCAAATCATCAATGAAACTAAGTGACAAAGATGGTGGTTCACCGCCGGATTTCTTGATATTCTCAGCGGCTTTTGGTTCAACGCCGGATTTCTTGCCGGATGACATTGTATAGAAGATGAAGAGCCTTTGAAATGAAAAGAAGAAAAAGTGAGAATGCAATCAGTGAAAATTTAAAATGAGATTATATATTTTAGATAGATTAATAGAAATGATTATTTCTTACACAACATTAAATGCTAATTTCTTATCCCCATGCAATTTCAAACTTCCCTCCTAAACAAAACCATTTTTTAGTAATAAGAAAATCAGATTTTATATTTTAGATTGATTAATAGAGATATAAATATTGAAAAGAGAATTATGACATCAGCGAGTCCACGTGGCATAGCTTAGAAGTTGACACTAAGGCAGATTTACATCAGCTCAACTTCTCTTATTATAGATAGTATAGATAAATAAATAATAAATTAATATTAAATCTTATCATACTTTAATAAAATATTATTCTCAAATCTAAATTGTTAATTTAATATATTTTTAAAACAAATACCTCTCTTTTCTACTTATCTTATATTGAATATATAAATAATAAATTAATATTAAATGTGTGACAACCTGTACTCTCATTGTTGAGAGAAGGGTATTTTAGTAAAAATGCGTGTTTACTGTTATTATTGATTTTAATTATTACTATTATTATTTGCGAAATAATAATAATCCGTGATGAGAGTTCCAATTATTTACGTATGAGTTAGCAAAACCGGGCCAGTCCGTTGAGCAAGACGCCTAATCATTTAACGGGTTCACACACTTGGGCTAGGCCCAACCTAACTAGCCCAAAACCCTACCCTTTAAATAAACTTAAACCCCCACCTCCCTCACTCTTGCATAAACCCTAATCCTAAAACAAACCCTCAGCCGCACACTCCCCCCTCCTCTCTCGATCATAGTTTCCGGCGACCGGAGCCGAGACTTCCGGTGTCCCGTCTCCTGTCCAGCAACACCCTCAGACCCTCATTCTTCTTGAACCAACTTCCCTTCCCCTCTACATCAACATACTGGCACTCTTCTTCCTCTATCCTTCCCTTATAAGAACGGCAGACCATCATCGTGCACGGCGGCAGTGCGGCGGTGCTGGGTACCGACATCATCAGCAGCAGCATTATCACCGGAAGATCGGAGGTTCGGACTTGAAGCTACAGCTACGGTGTAGCTCTCCGATGAAGAAGGATGGCAGCCGAGAAGATGGCATAAGTCGCTGAAGATGGTGATGATGGTCGTGCGACGGTAGCGAACCCACTGCCAAGCAGTGGTGATGTCTAATGGCGATTCAGAGACCAGCAGCGGCGTTTACGATAAAGCCACCCCTACCGGCAATCGAGCTCCGGTTGTACTCTGATTCATCTCCGTGTCGGTGGTAGCAAGCGCTCGTGATTTCTCGGTCAGAAGTAAGCCACTGTTTGCATCCTTGTGTGTTATGTTTTTGGATTTTGTATAAGTGGTTGGCTATTTATTTACTCGATATATACATAAGGTTCAAGTAATTAATTCAAAACTGTTGAAAAGTATATGACTGCGAGATTTTCTTTATGTTGTTGATTATTATGTGTAGTTTGTGAATTTCAGTTAGTATGTGAGCATGGATCTGAATGTGTCGAAAAGATATGAGGTTTTATCATGATTGGTAAGTGTTAAGTGGTTGTGAGAATTAAACTGATGGATTTTTGGAAATGATTTGTGTTATATGATGATTTTTAAGGATGACATAATAAACTGTTGATATGTTAGTTGTTGAAAGAGTATATGTTGTCTTGAATTCATTGTGAGTTATGGATTGTGAGATAAAAGTATATGTTTTATGTGTTTAATGATATTTTGTAACAAGCTGTTTGTTAGAATCTGAACATGCGTCGGTTGATTTAATAGAATTGGGATTCTAGATGAAAGTGTAGTAATGATAATGGACCCGTTTAGAATTATGAACATGATGAACTATTTGATTATGTGATGAATATTTGAAAAGTTGCTGATTTGATCTGAATTTAGGAGTGTACGGTATAGGGAACATGTTAATAAAAATCTGATTGGACAGTACATGATAATGAAATTTGATTGGGTAGTACTGACATGAAAATTCTAGAAACATTTGCATAGTTGCGACTCGAGACCTTATGGTTACGACTCGAGACCTCTCAGAGACCACTCGAAACCAGGAAAGCAACAGGAGACTCGAGACCGGGTAGATTCCGACTCAAGATGTCCTGATCATTGACTCGATACCAGACTCGAGATCTCAGTGGTTGCGACTCATAACCGCACTACTCGAGACCTCCCGTGTACGACTCAGAACCCAGTGGTTGCGACTCGAGACCTCATAGTCTCGAGTCGAGACTACCTAGTTTTGATTGGACTGCCTTGCCTTGTTATTGGGCCGCACCAGCTTATGTTATGGACTGTGTGCTACTGTTGTTGCTTAACTGCTACTGTTTGACTGTTCACATGCTAAGAGAGGCCCAAAAACATATATGCTATTATGACACGTATTACTGTTGCCATGACTGTACATCATACAAAGTGTGTGTATTATATGAAATGTGGATTTACGTGCTACGTGTTAGATACGTGTAATTTATATGAGACGTTACTTGCACACGAACCTAATAAATATTTATAAACCATAATAGGGTATGGTTGACCGACCTTACACAAGTAAATTGTCTGCCGAGCAAACCAAGGTGAGTTCACACACTAAAAACATGCGTCCCAGGGAGGGACACGAACAAACTAAAGAATACTTTTAAGTTACTATTTCCGGGGGAAAATGCGAATGTATACTCTTAAATGACTATTTCCGGGGGAAAATGCGTTTGGATATTATTTATAAATCACAACTAGCAAAACTAAACGAATCTCTATCATGTAAAGTCCCTGCTTACAGTACCGATTAATCGCCGGGGGCGAACAGGTTATTAGTTGATAGCGCTATTAGGTTTGACAACCTCACACCGTGACCGGGGGAGATCGGGCGTGAACTATAGACCTTGCATCTCGGTCAATGATGATAGACATTGACTTGGGGCACAACAACTTTTCGTCAACAGTTTCGGTAACGCCAGTTTAGTAGCTTTCATATGGGGTAGCTCCCCATGACGTGATTATAAATGCTTTATCTAAACAACTTACATTTTCGAAAACTAAAACTGGTCAACTCGTGAACTCGCCAACTTTGTGTTGACACCCTACTGCATGCTTTGCAGGTTGCTCGATACAGCTTAGGACGGACATTGCAATCGGCTGGAGTGCGTGGTTTGTAATTTCATAACTAATAAACTTGTGGTTTTAAATTACGATATGTTCTACTTTCCTTTCCGCTGCAAACTTAAACTATGTTTTGAAAAATTTAAATTAGTCGCTAATTACACCATTATTTATATGAATAACTAAACGGTTCAAAATAATTAGTGGTTGGATCCTGGTCAGTCACGCCTCCAAGCGGTGGTACTCCGCATGTGGAAATTTGGGGGTGTGACAAAATGTTATCCTAATTTATTAAAATTATAACTTTTTTTATTATTTGGTATACAAAATTATATTTATTCAACTCGTGTAAGCGCAGGGTTTTTAAAAATTTAACTTTTTTTATTATTTACTATGCAAAGTTACATTTATATAACCCGTGTAATACACGAAGTTTTTAAATATATAACTTTTTATCATTTGCTATGTAAAATTAGATTTATTCAAACAAGTGTAATATACGGGGTTTTTAAGGATATAATTTTTTTTTTATTTGGTAGATTTTTCAACCCGACTATGCACGGGTTTTTTAAAGATACGATATTTTTAGTATTTAATATACAAAATTACATTTATTTAATCTGTGTAATACACATGGTTTTTAAAGATATAACTCTTTTTTAGATCTATTCAACACGTGTAATATACGGGGTTTTTAAGGATGTAATTTTTTATCATTTGGTAGATTTATTCAACCTGATTATACACGGGTTTTTTAAAGATACGACGTTTTTAGTATTTAGTATAAAAAATTACATTTATTTAATATGTGTAATACACATGGTTTTTAAAGATATGACTTTTTTATTATTTGATATATAAAATTACATTTATTTAACCCGTACAATATACGAGTTTCATAAAGATATAAATTTTTATTATTTAATATAAAATTACATTTATTCAACCCGTGTAACACACGAGGTTCTATCCTAGTGACTCATATATAAGAAGTGAATAATACGGCGCTTAACGTCTCAACATCAATGTTTTCAAAACCGAATCAATCATCGAACGTGAAAATGTATGTTACTTTCTTTAATTTTAATACGAACTTTATTAACTCAATGTCTTAGCCCAAAACTAGACTGTACAAATGTACAACAGCAAATTGTATATATATATATTTTTTTCTATAAACATCTTTCATTCACAAAACTAGTGGAGACTGAACACAAACAAAAGAAAATAGTAGGGAAAGAATCAAGAATTAAACAACACTCAAATGAAAAACAAAGAGTCATTTGAATCATAAGATCAGTCATTATTTGTGCATGATTCATAATGTTTGGATCAATAATCTAGTGGTGATATGTCTGATTTATGAACCATTACCACCTTGATAGACGTTTTGTGTTTATTGATGTCCATTAGAAAGTGATTCCTGGATTTGTAATTAAAAAATAATTGTATGAGACAATTGGTTTGACTCTATGATTTTAGCTATAGAAGTCATAGATTATGGTCTAACAAGAGGATATCAGAATTTTGAAGATGAATTCAAAATGTATGAACAAAAAGAGTGGGAAATAAACATGCGGAATAATAGTATACACCTTGTAACATTGCTCCATTGGGTGATGTTTTATATTTAGGCTAATGAACCACATAGATCATGTGAATTTGAGACACGTTAATTAAATAAGGAGATCCAGCTCTAGATGGTTTGTCCAAGCCCATGGCCTTCTCACACTACTAATATAGGGTCCTGTATTTACACACCCCTACAATATTATTTTCACATCCCTATTTGTATACGGACCCGTATAGAATGTTGAGGCACATAATTTAATGGGGTGGAATGTCTTGTTTGTTTTACACCTATACGGGTCGTATAGGTGTATACGAGCCGTATACCGTTATATACGAGCAATATAACTTTATACAGCCTGCATAATTTTGTTTCACGGGTTTGACAAACTTTTTTAGTTTTGAAATTTGTATACGGGCCGTATAATGTTATACGACCCGTATAGAAAAGTTAATTTTTTGGTGCAATCGGAAAACCGTTTAATAAGTTTAGTAACTTTTTAAATAGTGTTTGCATATTATTTATATATATCGGATTATGTTACGAGTTTGTAGTTAAACGTACTAATAATGATTAATAAGTTTCCACTTTGTAAAACAATAAATATGTGATATGATTATAATAAACACTACGACAACAATTATTAAATAAACAACTTTACATCTAAACATAAGATTAACATTTATAATGTTTTACATCTAAAACAAACAAAAAGATAAATTTTTACAATGTTTCAAACGTAAAAAAAATACAATAAGCAGCTACGGCGATGGTGGTGGTGGTGGTGCAGCGCCAGATCGTAGAGGTAGGGGCACGCTAGAATGTATAGCCATAATCGCCTTGACCATCCACTGTACATCCCTCTTGACAGCAGCTACATCCGACTCGACCTGAGCGAGTCTCTCCTCCACCCCCGGTGGAGGCGTCACACGCGGTCTCACGCTCTGTCGATCGTACGAGCGATCACCGTGTACATCCTCCGCAGCTACCTGTGATCTATCGACGGTAGCATCAACCCCCTGTACCCCGGCTCCCTCTCCGTCGCCTCCCCCCGGCTCCCTCTCCCTCTGCTCCCTCACCCCCGTAACCCTCATCCTCACCATACGACCAAACCAGCCCCTGTCCCTCGACCTCGCGAGCCAAACCCATCGCGCACGCTGTGTTCCTCCCAACCCGATCATGTTGGAGTGATACAGTCATATCCTTTACCACCTGCGGGGACAAGACGCGAGGGTAATGCTTCGCTAGACGGGTGACGAAGCCCCCACAACTGATGTGGGTAGAGGTACGCTTAAAAGCGTACTCGGCGAAGTATGCGGCCAACTTGTACGCCAAGATGGCCCTCCCACCGGTAAGTAAGTCGTGCAAGTAGAACAGGTCACTTTGGGTGACCCACTCCCTGCTATCATGACGATCGGCGATCGTCACGGCGATACACCGATGTAGGTATCGGTGTAACGGGTTGTAAAGGCTACTCGCTCGCGCCTTCGGGGATCATGAACTCCCCGGACCCAACAGTGCACCACCAAGTCCACAACACGTCACTGGACGTGCTGATGGGCGCATCAAAAAATGCCTGGAACTCTGAGTACTCCTGTGAGTACAGACCCAAGGCAACAGCGAACTCGGGAAGTGTCATCCTGTGACTCTTCCCGCAAAGGGTAAAAGATATCGCGGGTTTCGTCAAAAAATGCTGTAAACCCCCACCCTGGTGTCCTTAAATGAAAAAGTACATAAAAACTCTAAAGTAATCTCCCTATGGGCCCGCTCTGCGGCGGCATCAAATAAACGGTCCCACGGGGAGTTAGCTGGCATGAACTCCCGGACCCGACCGATCGATCCAATGTCGGTAAAAAACTAAATATCAATGGTCTAAGGCGCATCCAGCGCCATCTCTCGTAATCTGCCCAAAAACTTGTAGGCAGCCGTACCTCGGGGGATGTCGCGAATAAACTGCACCACCTCAGTAAAATCGGGCACAACCTCCTCCTCCTGTCCACGTCCACGTTCGCGTCCCAGACTCTGACGTCTACGGGCCGCAGCAGCTGATGACTCAGCCATATCGTCTATAAAAATAACAATCACAACTCAGAAATCATTATACGATCAATGTTCACGTATTATACAACGAACGTATTATACATCTCATATACGATCCGTACACATCAAGTATAGGTTTCGTATACGCACGTATTATACATCTCGTACACGATCCGTAAACATGAAGTATACGTATCGTATGCGCAAGTATTATACGCACGTATACGCTACGTACACCTCAGATATAGGTTTCCTATATGCACGTATTATACGTCCCGGATACGCTAAAATTATAAGAAACAAGGAATAAAATATAAGGTTATACGGTCGTATACATTGTGTACGATCATATACAGCTTGATTCTTCAAGAAGTATACGATCACATACAATGTATAGTTGTATACGATCGTATATAGTTTGAACATTCAAACGTTATACGAGCGTATATATTGTATACGATCGTATACAGTTTGAACATTCAAAGGTTATACGATCGTATACAATGTATACGACGGTATACTCATGAATGTTCAGTTGCATATTTCAGTTCCATTTTTTTTTTTTCAAATTCAATCATACAATCTTAATCGTTACGCCTATGTACGCTATTCGATTCACTATACAAGACCATAATCTAGCATGTTATGGAATCTGAAAGTATACTATATGAAAATGTACCGTATAAGAAGAACGAGAAGAAAACGTCACAAACGCTATCCAAGAATGATCCGAGAGAAAACAGAGAGAATTTTTAAAGAATGTTGAGGCCGTATGGTGAATATGAGGTCATATAACATGTTATTCGACCTTTTGTATCTATATACGGGCTGTATACAGGTATACGACCCGTATACGATCTTATATTAATTTTTAATTCGTTCGTATACATCATATATGATCTTTGTTTTCGTCTTGTATACGAGGCGTATACACTTATACACCCCGTATACTATTGAGTATTTTTCATTTTTCTTAAATTACTATATGCGGAAGTGATGAAGATACAGTCGGTATGTGTTAACGTTCATTCGTTTTAAACATTTTTTAAAGTTCAATTTCAACAAGTTGCCAAAACGTTAATATAACGTGCATGTTCATCAATACAAATTGTCAAAACATGAAAGAACATTTTAAATTCATAGGCAACCTAAATCCAAGAATTCCTTCGTCTTGTATTTATCAACGATCTCACTATATTGGTTAATACGTTCCTGGTAATAGTAATACCAACTCTCTGCTGGCGTATTCCGTGTCGGTTATCGCCAGTATCCTAATGGGGTTGGCATTGGATGTTCCCCTTCTAATCTGACGTGAATAAAATGGTTCTTGTTAACATGTACAAGCGCAACCGTTTGATGAGGAATACTATCTTTGGCTGTTCTGAACATGGGAAAAAACGAAGCACAACCTCTGTCACTTAATAAGAGACAAATGACATTCCATCGGTTCGCTATCAGCAGCCCCGTGAAAGGCATTTGTAGCCACTTATAGCCAGGTGCTGTGCCTATACCGGACCAATCTAATGACTGTCGAACTTCTTGAAACTCAGGTTCATTTATTCTATTCCATAAGTCGTAGTACCGGTTGCACTCACCCATAAGCTCCCGCCATATTGACGGCCACTCCATCTCATGAAGCGATAAGCCGACCGCTATAGATCGAAACCCACAATTACCATCACCCTACACATTTTGTATGTGACTGAGGTATGGATAGAAGCAAGGTGGAATGAATGGTTTGAAGTGCATGAACAAATTAAGTTGTGCGGCAGGCAGCAAAGGTAATTGCAGTGTCTCTTCCATTGATTTTGCCACCTTCTTTTTTCGTTTTCAAATTCCTAGCTCCTTTCGCAATCTCGCCGATGAACCAATGTGTTTCAGCATAATAACTTTGTGACTCGACAAACGAGCTGTGCCTGGTAGGTTCGTTGAATGACTCTTGTGCGCCAAACCCAGGGGGTGAATCACCATACGCGTCTGCCGATGAAAAAAAGCTATGTCTTGAAGGCTCCGTAAACGAATCAACCTTCCTTTGTTGCTGAGCTTTTAAACTTGGACGACCCCGTGTGTTTTTTTTTTTGCACAACTAGCTGTTTGAGATTTATCTTATTGAGTTGTACCAACTCCTTCATCTTTTGAACCCGGTTTTTCTTTATTTCTCTCGGCTGGTGTCGCAACCCCTGATCCCTGATCCCCGGGAACGGGCGGACGCGATCACAGAGCTTCGGTGGTATCAGGTTTTATTTAGTCTTGCAGCGGAATTTTCATCAGGATCGTAGTTAGGAAATGTTTATCAGAGTAAAACCACCATATTTGATATTAGTAATAACATGGGCAAACCCAAGTTTCTTATTACAATACATTTATAGGGACAAACCCTATTTTATTTAAATTTAAAACACTGTTTATTTGGTAACTTTTATAGCCACATTATCCCAAGCCTTCAGTGCTCTCCAGCTGACTTTTTATTAATTGGCTGTCACATTGGGTTACCTGAAACATGTTTTAAAAATATTTTGTCAGTGGGAAATACTGGTGAGTGAATCCCAGTTTAATCAAGTTTAAATCAAAAGTCACAGTGAACAATATTGAGAGCACATCCGCAATTACATTTGTTTCCAAGATATACCAATTAACATCAGTGGTACTGTCATACTCAACTTGTGGAAATGTTACTCCTTGACCAGGTGGTAACAAATTTTGTATACAAAACCCCAACATACCCACTATAATTGTATTCTTACAAATACTCAATATGTTTATTCGCATGGAAAGATATGTAAGGTTTTGTAAAACAGTTCACAAAAATGTTTACAAAAAGTGGATCAACTCACATTGCTATCTTAGGCTTCTTGTAAGGGTTTCCTGGATATAATCTATAATTTATAAAAATGTACATTGGTTAGTATGATAACCCTTTGAAATTATTAATGATACCTTCCCCGAGACGGCATTCCAACAACTACGTCGGGCAGAACCACGACAGTTGTTACGGAACCCTAAATCAATCGGGCAGCGTAACTATTACGAAACTGGGGTTATAATACTTACAATGGAGCAGAACCTCGCTAATTAGGGGTATAGTACCCGACTATAATATTCCTTCTACAGAATTTGAGATTTGAGATTGAAATGTGAGCGACGAAAAACGTAAACTGATGCTATCTATTTATAGTTGCTGATTTCAGTCCTGTCGCGTGTAATGATCTGTCGCGGCCCGCGTCAACTTAGATGAGGTCTTACGCGGCCCGCTTGAACTAAAGAAGTCAGCGGAGTCAAGTCTGGTCTTGATACGGCCCGCGTGAACTTGAGGTGGGATCTTACGCGGCCCGCCTCAGCTCAGAATTCATATTTTTATTTTATTTTTATAATTATAACATAACTAGGGCTTGGTTTTCACATACGGGGTGTAATATAAGACACATAAGGATATTTTAAGATATAATAGGGTATACAAATTTAATAAGGGTGTTGGTTTTACCGAGGGTTGTTACATTCTCCCCACCTTGTTTTAGAACTCGTCCTCGAGATCTACTGGAACAAATGCGGGTATTTCTTTTTCATTTCTGACTCAAGTTCCCATGTGTACTCAGGTCCTCTTTTGGAGTCCCACTTTTCTTTGACTAAAACTAGTCTCTTGTGTTTGAGATTCTTGACTTTCCTATCTTCAATCTGTAGAGGTCTTTCTACAAATTTGAGTTGTTCATTTACCTCTATATCCTTAAGAGGAACTATCAGTGATTCATCAGCTAAACACTTCTTGAGATTAGATACATGAAACACATCATGTATTCCTGCCATTTCCTCTGGCAGTTGTAGCTGATAAGCTACATGTCCTATTCTTCTAATAATCTTAAAAGGTCCAACATACCTGGGACTTAGCTTCCCGCGTTTGATGAATCTTACTACTCTTTTCCAAGGAGAGACTTTTAATAATACTCTATCTCCTACTTGAAACTCCAATGGTTTGCGTCGGTTATTGGCATAACTCTTTTGTCGATCACGTGCGGCTTTCAGTCATTCCGTGACTTGAATAATCTTGTCAGTTGTTTCTTGTACTATCTCAGGTCCAGATAGTTGTTCTCCAATTTCTGCCCAACAAACTGGGGTTCGGCACTTTCGTCCATAAAGTGCTTCGAATGGTGCAGCATTGATACTTGTGTGATAACTATTATTATAAGAAAATTCTATTAAAGGTAAGTGATCGTCCCAATTACTTCCAAAATCAATTACACAAGCTCTAAGAATATCTTCCATTGTCTGAATTGTTCTTTCACTTTGTCCATCCGTTTGTGGGTGATAGGCTGTGCTTAATCTTAACTTGGTTCCCATTGCCTTTTGGAAACTTGACCAAAAATGAGAGGTAAATCGACTATCTCTATCAGAAACAATTGATAAAGGAATGCCATGTAAAGAAACAATTTCATTTACATACAACTTAGCTAATTGTTCCATACAAATTGTTTCTTTCATTGGTAGAAAATGAGCTGACTTAGTTAGTCTATCTACAATCACCCAGATTGTATCATTTCCTTTCCTAGTTTTGGGTAATTTAGTAACAAAATCCATGGTTATTAATTCCCATTTCCAAACTGGCATTTCTAATTGCTGTAACAAACTTGAGGGTTTCTGATGTTCAGCTTTAACTTGTGAGCAAGTTAAACATTTAGAAACATAGGTTGCTATGTCTTTCTTTATTCCTATCCACCAGAAATTTTTCCTTAAATCCTGGTATATTTTATCACTTCCTGGATGCATTGTATACTTAGATTTATGAGCTTCTTCTAGTATACGATGACGTAGATTTCCTAATTTAGGTATCCACATTCTCTTTTCATGGAATCTCCAAATTCCATCTGTTCCTTGTTTTAATTCTTTTAACATACCTTTTAACTTTTCAGTATCTTCCTTGATTACTGATTCTTGTGCTTCTCTTATTTGTTCATTTAAATCTACTTGCAGATTTAATTTAAGAGAACGTACCCTTTTTGGCTTTTCATGATATTTTTGACTTAAAGCATCTGCCACTACATTTGCTTTTCCTTCATGATACTGGATATCACAGTCATAGTCATTGAGAAATTCCATCCAGCGTCTTTGCCTCATATTCAACTCTTTTTGCCCAAAAACATACCTTAAACTTTTGTGATCAGTGAATATGGTAAACTTACTACCATAAAGGTAATGTCTCCAAATCTTAAGAGCAAAAATTATAGCTCCTAATTCTAAATCATGAGTTGAATAATTCTCTTCATGATTCTTAAGTTGTCTTGATGCATAAGCTATAACCTTATGACGTTGCATCAATACACATCCATAACCTAATCTAGAAGCATCACAATAGACTACAAAGTCTTCATTTCCTTCTGGTAATGCTAGTATGGGTGTATGGGTTAATCTTTGCTTAAGAATTCTAAAGGCTTCTTCTTGTTTTATCCCCCATTCAAACTTAACAGATTTACAAGTTAGCTTAGTTAAAGGAATGGCTATTCTAGAAAAATCTTTAATAAATCTTCTATAATACCCGACCAATCCTAAGAAACTTCTAACCTCGGTTGGTGATTCAGGAGTTTTCCATTTGGTAATTGCATCAATCTTAGTTGGATCTACATGAATTCCTTCATGATTGACTAGGTGTCCAAGAAATTGTACCTGTTCTAACCAAAATTCGCACTTTGAAAACTTAGCATAAAGTTTTTCCTTTCTTAACAAATTTAAAAGTGCGTGCAAATGCCTTACATGATCCTCTTTACTCTTAGAGTAAATTAGAATATCATCTATAAAAACAATTATGAATTTATCCAAATATGACTTACATATTCGGTTTATCATGTCCATAAATGCAGCTGGGGCATTGGTTAAACCAAATGGCATGACAGTAAATTCATAATGACCATACCTTGTTCTAAAAGCGGTCTTAGGAATGTCCTCTTCCTGTACCTTTAATTGATGATATCCTGACCTTAAATCGATTTTAGAGAAAAATTGAGCTCCTTGCAATTGATCAAACAGATCATCGATTCTCGGTAATGGGTACCGATTCTTAATCGTGACCTTGTTTAATTCACGGTAATCAATGCACATACGCATTGATCCATTCTTCTTTTTAACAAACAATATCGGCGCTCCCCATGGCGACGAACTTGGCTGTATAAATCCTTTTTCTAACAATTCATCTAATTGTTTCTTTAATTCTTGCATTTCTGTAGGTGCCAAACGGTAAGGTGCTTTGGCAATTGGTGATGTTCCTGGTAGCAGGTGAATTCTGAATTCAACTTCTCTGTCTGGAGGTTGTCCTGGTAATTCTTCTGGAAAGACATCTGAAAACTGAGATACTACTGGAATATCTTTTAAATCCTTTCCTTTAGTGTTAGTGATTATGGAAATCAAATACACTATAGAACCTTTTCTTATACAACTTGCAGTTTTAATCAGAGAGATGAACTTCGTGAACCTAGAAGGTTTATCTCCTTTTATTGTGATCATTTTACCTTTTGGTGAATTTACTTGAATTAACTTTTGATCACATAAAATATTGGCTTTATTGGCTATTAACCAATCCATTCCTAGAACGACATCAAATCCTGCTAGATTCATGGGATAAAGATTTGCAATAAATTTCTGATTTGAAATTTCTATTCTTGCTCCCTGCAAGATTTCAGAAATTCTAACAGTTTCTCCATTAGCTGTCTCTACTAAGCATTCTAGTGGTAGTTTAGTTAATGACTGATTTAGAAATTTGCAAAACGATGTATTAATAAAACTTTGGTTTGCACCAGAGTCAAATAATACTTTAGCAAAAACATCATTAACTAAAAACGTACCAGCTATGACATCTGGAATCATCCTGGCTTCTTCTGCAGTCAGAACAAATGCTCTAGCATTTTTAGTATTCTTGTTGTTCGTAGCTGGAGCCAGTTTTGGACAGTTTGGCTTGATATGACCTTTTTCTCCACAATTAAAACACAATCCATTACTGGATTTCCTCCTGCAATTCTCTTCCTTGTGTCCTGGTGCTTTACAGAAACTACAGTGAGTGGAGCATTTTCCAGAATGCTTCTTTTTGCAGATTCCGCAATACGGTGCAGAGGTAGAACCTGTATTCCTACGATTGTAATTCCCCGAACGGAATTCTTGAGTAAGCCTTTAGGTTAGGTTCCTTCTCTGGTCTTCTTCTCTAGTACGGACTAATTCATCAGTCAAGGTATTTGTTAATTCTACAGCTTCTTCTATGGTTTGAGGTCTAGCGGCCTTGACTATGTGTCTAATCTCTCCA
Source organism: Helianthus tuberosus (assembly GCA_030545235.1). NCBI lineage: Eukaryota > Viridiplantae > Streptophyta > Magnoliopsida > Asterales > Asteraceae > Helianthus > Helianthus tuberosus. The sequence continues at coordinate 166,898,222 of CM060442.1, forward strand.
ATTAATCCCCAAATATAACGAGAGATTAACACTGGTTCTGGTGAAGCAAGAGTTGGCACTATTCTAGCATATTCAAAGAATATTTTAGTGTACCCTTTACTATCTACACCAGTCATCCTAAGATTTAGAAATTTGTTTGCTATCTGTTCCTTTTCATTGGGTGGGCAGAATTTTCTTTCTACCTTGTTTTTAAATTATCCCCATTCCATATTATAAGTCCTATCACTTCCTCTTGTCTGAAGGATAGTGTTCCACCATTCTAGTGCTGCATTCTTAAACAAATTAGAAGCAAACAATATCTTATCTTCTTCAGCACACTTACTTATCCTTAAGACTGCCTCAGTCTTTTCTATCCAGCGTAAGGTTGCAATGGCCCCTTCATTGCCCGAGAATTCCATTGGTTTACAAGACCATAATTCTTTATAAGAACAACCATAAGGCATGGTTCTTCTTCTTTTAGGAATAGGCATTTGAAGTATAGGTCCATTGTTCACGCTGTTTTCTGGTTCACTTGGTCGCTTACTGCTATGCTTACTTTTATTATTAGCATCTTTAACAGTTTGAATAATAAATGGCATAACATCTATAATTCCCTGTGCCACTATATGTTGGATAGCACTATTGTCCACTTGATTGTTATTGTTATTGATGCTTGGATTCTCATTAACCACGTTAATGTTACTCTGGTTATCGTTATTCAGATTTCCTTGATTTCCTTCGTCGGCCATCTGAATTTTAAACATTTATCCAACTTTAATATCACAAATAATAGGTAATATAGTTAATCACATGACACGCAATTTAACCAAAACCGTCGATCATTGCGACTATACTCTTTTTCATATACTATGCGTCTATTACACATTAGTACAGAAATAAAGATTACAATACCAACAAAATAAAATAGTAATATGCATCCGTACACACATATCTTATTTTATTATATTATTATTACTACCGCTTTCTCCATTCTAACATTCAGGGATATGGATTCATCCAAAAATCCATATTGCGCTCATCGTATTTCCATACGAGACGCTCTCCCACCTGACGCATCCTCTCACTGCTCTCTAAAATTTCCTCCCCGAAAGTCCTAAGTTCTTGAACGTTTTCTGCACTCATTGGGGGTGCAGGTTCTCGGACTGGGTTTGAAATCTGGGGTACGGTTTCCTGATATGGGGGTGACAGTTCATGAAATTGGTAAGGATCCTCTAATATCTCCCTAATATAATCATCTTGGTAATAGGGATCTAAAGGGTCCATACCTGGGTAAGCTTCTATGTTCTGTATGGGTGGATAATCCTGAATAGGGTAACGTTGCACAAAGTCCCTATTGTTGTCCCACCAGGGGTCGTAATTCGGGTCTAGGGGATTTGGTGCAGGCACCCTTGGGATTTCTTCTGGGTTAAAGTCGTGCATTTCTACTTGGTTCTCCGGATTTTCTATTTCCATGGGTTGTTCTGGGTTTTACGGTTGTGGGGCTACTAATTGTTCCAGACCTGGTATAACAACTCTTATTAAAAAGTCCTAATTATTACTTTAATTGTCCATTAGGAAACCCTAATTGAGACACCCAAGTAATTCTACACAAACCCTAAAATTTTCAGAATTTTCAGAATCAGGATTAGGGCCCCTAAAACTCAGGGGGGTAAAACCCTAGTTACGATTATCCAAATAACTCTCTGTCAAATTCGAAATTTGAGAAACTGTTGACTCAGCAAGCCTACCCATGCACGTAGCTACCCTATGGTAGAATAGGAGGCCTCGCGTCACGCGAAGCCTAGGGCAGGACCCCTCGCGTCACGCGAGGGGGGTAAAAATTTACCTATAAATTGAGGGGTTTGGGACTGGAATCTGGGCACTGAAACGACGTTCAAACTCCAAATCTACCCTGAGTTATTGTTTAAATACTATCACAACACACACTGATCACGAAGTGCTGCCACAATTCAGGGTAATAACTCGATCGCTGCTACGATTCAATGTCCGATCGATTAAACTATCCAATGGATGTTTAAGTGCTACCCACATTAGGGTTTATGCTTTGTCATTCGTCGTTAAATCGATGGATGTTTAAGTATCGCACTTTGTCATTCGTTGTGAAGGTTTTAATCTCGTGAGTTGTCGTAAATGCTGTATTAAGTTACTAACCTAGTTTGTGTGCTTGATTATTTAAACTAGGTTATCAAGGCTAATCAGTAGGCTAAGCTCTGTTCATAAGTAAATCTGTAATGTGAGTCATTCTCTTTTTATCAAATCTATTTACAAAAGCATGTTTATTTCAAAGTTATAATTACAGTGATTAAGTTTATGTAATCACCAAGTTACAGCCGGTATGTGGGGTTTTGTATACATTACTTGATAATCTTCACCATTGGACAACGAGTTAGCCAAGGGGTGATATGACCATAATCACAGACACCATTGGACGAATGGGCCAATGGTTCGAGTGACAAATACTGTGGGTAGTTGGTTTGATATCTGAAACATTGTAATCTCTCTTAATACTGTAAATTATAACAAATGTGTCGTTTTATTAAATAGAATGATTCACTCAGTATTTCCCGCTGACAAAACCTTTTTCAAACATGTTTCAGGTGATCTGTTGTGATCCAGGAAAAGTGCCGCAAAGCACTATCAGCTTAAGGAAGTGGCTCAGTATAAAATAAAGAAACATGTTTTGTAAAATAAAAGATTTCTTCGTGAAATCTCAAGATTGTAAATTACCGGGTTTTATCCCGAGTTGTGAAATAAAATAATCGGGAAATATTTCAGTTTTTAAAATGATCCTGAAGAAATTTCCGCTGTTAAACTCACTTAATTAAATACCACGGGATTTCTGTCCCGCGGCTCCTGAAACGGGTAAAACCGGGTCGGGGGCCGTGACACCTGGGTCAGCAGCAGTTGTAGCTAAGATATGGAAATTAGCTAGGCTTCTATTAAGCATATCTTGAGTATGAGCATCTGTCTCTCGCTTAATGGCTGCTAAAGCCCTTTGCTGTTGCAATTTTCGCATTCTCTTCCTACGAGCAAAAGCTTCTTTACTGAACCATCCTCGTTTCTTAGTAGGAAATGGTTCTTCAGATTGAGCTCTAAAGGCAAATATTCCCTCCTCCTGATCAGCAGAATACCCTGAAAGGGCAGGCTGTGATGATGTACCTTCACTCCTAGGTGAATCAGATAACTGATGATTCACGTCTGATGGTCCTTGATCACTCATACTGAAAACTAACATATAGTCAAATAACACATAACAAATAAATACAGTTATGCACGTATTTCCGTAATTATTTCCTAACACAAAATATAAAATTTAAGTGTCAGCAGAACACTTCTTTGGCTCAGACCAGTGGCTAGGCTCTGATACCACCTTCTGTCGCAACCCCCGATCCCTGATCCCCGGGAACGGGCGGACGCGATCACAGAGCTTCGGTGGTATCAGGTTTTATTTAGTCTTGCAGCGGAATTTTCACCAGGATCGTAGTTAGGAAATGTTTATCAGAGTAAAACCACCATATTTGATATTAGTAATAACATGGGCAAAACCCAAGTGTAAGACCCTAACAGGTATTTGACAAAAGTCGCAGCGGAAATTCGTGCCATAAAATTTCTTTCATTAAAAACGTCTTGACTTACTTGAAGTTTGTTTTAAAAATATCTCTTTTACAAAACAAAAGCATAACTCCCGTTTACTAAAGTACATACTCAATTATTCCCGTACAATCTATCTTGTGACTCGGTCTTCGATCTCTACCCCTTGTAATAATCGCCCATGAACCGCACAACCTGCACTCACCACATACATTCATAACATTAGCACACATTATATAAACAAGATTCATTCACGTACACTTCACATTTCGTCATTTTTCAAACTTTAAGCATTTCATCTGCGTATCCATTTCTTGGTGAGGCTTCAATAATGCACCTGCATTTCTTTTCATTCTCAAGGTACACCATTAATAACATTAACACTCAACGTATCTAATTCATGCATACATACGTACTTACATACATACTTACATACACATCTACATACGTACATACCCTTCCTACAACTTTACATACGTGCATACACTCATACATGTCTTTATACATACATACATACATACATACATACATACATAAATACATACATACATACATACATACATACATACATACATACATACATACATACATACATACATACATACATACATACATACATACATACATACACAACTACATACGTACATACCTTTACTACATCTTTACATACATGCATACACTCGTACATATCTTTATACACACTTACATACATACACATCTGCAAACGTACATACCTTTCCTACAGCTTTACATACATGCTTATACTCGTACATATATTTATACATACATACATACACATCTGCATACGAACATACCTTTCCTACATCTTTACATACATGCATACACTCGTACATATCTTTATACATACATACATGCACATCTGCATTCGTACACACCTTTCCTACATCTTTACATACATGCATACACTCGTACATATCGTTATACATACATACATGCACATCTGCATACGTACATACCTTTCCTACATCTTTACATACATGCATACACTCGTACATATCTTCATACATACATACATACACAACTACATACACGTACAACATCTTGCATACCTCTTACATACTCATACGTTATCTACATGGGACTTAAACTTTGATTTATAGCCCATAAACATCTAAGGATCGATCAAAATCAAGTTTAGAAAGCCCTCCATAGTCCACGGATAACAAACCGAAGCCCACGATACATAAATCAACTTAAATAACAAGATTTCAGCTTTCGAGACTTGGGGAGGCCGTCGCCGACGGCCCTAGGGGCGTCGGCGACGGGCCTTGCAATTACCTGTAGCCAGAAACACCCGTAGACAGGTAATTAAGGCGTCTGGAAAAACTGGTGTTTCCAGGGGGCGTCGGCGACGGCCTCCAGAAACATCAGTTTTCTGCTGTGTTGTTTTGTCGTTCGTACGCACTAAAACGCGCATAACTTTTGAACCGTTTACCCGTTTAACCTCCCGTTTCTTCCTACATGCTTGTAAATTCACATTCTATCATATGAACTTAAAATCCCACATCCGGATTAAGGAAATTCTTATCTTACGCCCTATCGGCTTATTATCATTTTCTAATTATTTGACCTGTTATGGGTATTTGCGCATTAAATGGTTTATGACATACCAAAACCATACTCTTCGCTTTCACACATGACCAAAACATTACTCTAATCGATTCGCTTGTTTCCAATAGACATTTAAGGTCGTTTGCCCGATATACCTATCAAGGGCGTTTTTGTCAATTTTGTTATATCCTTAACAACAAAGGAATTCCTTACATAAGTAACCAATCCTACTACTTAACTACAATTCTTAATCACACATACCTTGCTCAGATCAAAACTAAGATCCGTTTAATACTTCATCGACATCACACAATTCATTCCTATTTGACCTCAATTATCATATCTAATTAAGTTGCATATAACTTTACATAAACAACTAAGAAGTAATTACGGAATCACTTACCTTATGCGTCCGTGCTCGTACCCGATCTCTTGCCTCCTCTTGGACCGTTAACACCTCGTGCTTGAGCTCGTCTCGACGTGATTCCTATGCTTCCATTTCATCGAAATCACGCTCTTATTAGCATACTCATTTGTACATGTTAACGGTCATATCATTAGTCATTTCTAACAAACGTAACTCATATAGCCATACCCATATCCATTTGCACTCGTGTAATTCATCATGTCATCGTATTAAACACACATAAGTCTAACACGCACCGTATAACTTACTCTAATCTTACAATTATGACAACACGTCTAACCATTCTTCTTATACCCAGTTGACTTTTAGAAGTCAACGGTTCATTTAATTTAACTTTCGACTTATCATTATATACCCGTAACATCATAATCGACTATACGGACGACAATATATACATTTTATCCTACGATTGGTGTGCGTACCACCTTTTAAGCATAACGTACAACTAATTCATGCACAATCTTCTAAATTCATACATAGTTCATCAAATCCTTCTACTAATCAACATGTGGTATTTAAAATTAAACATCAAACATGTTATCATCACATTTTATTCAATTCATCTAACAACAATTCATCATTTCTTATCCAATTTCTTTAAACATTCACACATATAAACGATTTCAAACATCAATAATATGAACATATTATCATTTTCATCATATCATCAAAACCCACTTCATAACTATTTTTCTAATCACTTACAAGTGATCAAATCTTAAGTTCTTCATAATTTTTTCATGCTTTTGATGTGTGTACTACCTCCTAAGCATAGTGTACAACTAGTTCATGCATATCCTTCAAATCTCATACATAATTCATCAATTTCTTCCTTCTAATCAACATGAATCATACATGCATAAACATCAAACATACTACTATCACATTTCTTTCAATTCCTCTAACAAGAATCCATCATACAAATCAAAATACATCAACATTCAACAAGAATTAGACATGGATGATGATTCAAATCATCATTCTCACCATAACTAATGGGTTTCACCCTTAAACATCAAATTAACCTAATTCATGCATAATCCATGTTCCAAATGATGATTCTAACACATACTCATACTCAATTTCATACAAATTCGTGATTTACATCATAACTCGCTTCATGCATAATCACCAAACTAACTTTTAAGACATACCTTGCGATCCCCTTGTGAAGGTGATCATTAATCTATGCTCGGATATGAATTTGAGCTTCGTTTGACTCCTCAATTTGATGATTATGTTAGAGCTAGGGTTTGGTTCATGGGGAGTTCCCCTGATCGATCTAGAACACACACGATGTGTGTGTCGTGTGTGTGTTTGTTTTGTTTTTTAAACATAACTTTACCCTTTTTCAACTTTGGTCCCTCATGTTTATTACTTACTCATCATATTGGCAAAACTCTCGTCTTTTCATACTTCTAACCACACACTTAACTAGGTTAAATAGCCTAGTCATTTATTTCATGCTAAGTCATATGGGACACACGATAATTATAAACATTCGGGTTTTGGGGTGTTACACCAAGTTTCTTATTACAATACATTTATAGGGACAAACCCTATTTTATTTAAATTTAAAACACTGTTTATTTGGTAACTTTTATAGCCACATTATCCCAAGCCTTCAGTGCTCTCCAGCTGTCTTTTTATTAATTGGCTGTCACATTGGGTTACCTGAAACATGTTTTAAAAATATTTTGTCAGTGGGAAATACTGGTGAGTGAATCCCAGTTTAATCAAGTTTAAATCAAAAGTCACAGTGAACAATATTGAGAGCACATCCGCAATTACATTTGTTTCCAAGATATACCAATTAACATCAGTGGTACTGTCATACTCAACTTGTGGAAATGTTACTCCTTGACTAGGTGGTAACAAATTTTGTATACAAAACCCCAACATACCCACTATAATTGTATTCTTACAAATACTCAATATGTTTATTCGCATGGAAAGATATGTAAGGTTTTGTAAAACAGTTCACAAAAATGTTTACAAAAAGTGGATCAACTCACATTGCTATCTTAGGCTTCTTGTAAGGGTTTCCTGGATATAATCTATAATTTATACAAATGTACATTGGTTAGTATCATAACCCTTTGAAATTATTAATGATACCTTCCCCGACACGGTATTCCAACAACTACGTCGGGCAGAACCACGACAGTTGTTACGGAACCCTAAATCAATCGGGCAGCGTAACTATTACGAAACTGGGGTTATAATACTTACAATGGAGCAGAACCTCGCTAATTAGGGGTATAGTACCCGACTATAATATTCCTTCTACAGAATTTGAGATTTGAGATTGAAATGTGAGCGACGAAAAACGTAAACTGATGCTATCTATTTATAGTTGCTGATTTCAGTCCTGTCGCGGCCCGCGTAAAAGATAAGGGACCTTTACGCGGCCCGCGTCAACATCGGTCAACTTAGTAGCTTAGCTGGGTCAGCTAGTAGGTCCGCCACGATGTCGACACGTGTCGGCCTCTGGTGTAATCGCGTGTAATGATCTGTCGCGGCCCGCGTCAACTTAGATGAGGTCTTACGCGGCCCGCTTGAACTAAAGAAGTCAGCGGAGTCAAGTCTGGTCTTGATACGGCCCGCGTGAACTTGAGGTGGGATCTTACGCGGCCCGCCTCAGCTCAGAATTCATATTTTTATTTTATTTTTATAATTATAACATAACTAGGGCTCGGTTTTCACATACGGGGTGTAATATAAGACACATAAGGATATTTTAAGATATAATAGGGTATACAAAATATAATAAGGGTGTTGGTTTTACCAAGGGTTGTTACAGCTGGGCCATTAAATGTTGTTTAAGAAGCGCAAGTTCGTCATCTAAGTCGAAAAACTCCTCCTCGCTCGGTTTCAGTACGGAATCCAAATTTAACTTTTGCCAAAAGGAGTCTGTCAACTCCAACGGGAGCATTTGACTTAAAAAGAAACCAACAAACAACATAAAACATGAATAAGATTTTGCGTGATGAAATGCTCTGATTACAAAATGTGGTTGGTCGAAGAATGTATTACCATTGATTGTATACGGTAGCAATCGGCACGCGCACGACAACCCACAACTTGTATGGAAACGGCACACGTATGTACCGTTAGCTGCCTTTAAAATTTCTATAGACTTTAATTCGTCGGATATCAAGTCTAGGCAGGCATGTGAAACCTTGTTTCATAGGAGATCAAATATTGGTTTGTTATGTGGATCCATTGTTCGGCTCCTGCTTGCTTCAATGCTGCTTTTTATTTCTGTCACCTGGTTTCTTATGAGCTTATAAATAAGTGGTACCACTTTATCCAGCGTGTAATTGGAGTCGCCTAGGTAATGCTTCAAAAGAGCATGTTGACCCTCTACCCTGTTCATTGTACATTGACCGAAGTTCAGATATTGGTCGCTTTAGAACGAAACAAACCGGTCTCTATATGGTCTTAACCAGTTTGAATACAAATAATCCATAATCTCTATAATCAAAGTTAAGTGCAGTTAAGACAAGTCAAATAAGTACGATTAATAAACAAAAATAATATAAAATTACCGTTGCTTTTTTTGCTTGGCAATTTTGATCGTATTCGCTCGTACCGGTAGTTGTAGTCAAGATCGGTCATTGAGTTAATTAGCCTACCCCACTGGTAAAGAAACCTTTCCCAGCTTTCTTCGGTTTTAAAGCTTGGTATGCAATGTTTGGAAATTTTTTGCTGTATGTGCCACCTACACAATGAATGTCTAGCATTGGGAAACACGGTTGCACATGCGTTCATTAGGGCGCGATCTCTATCCGTTACTATTACACGAGGTTCCATAACACTGTCTAATGAGTCTTTCAACCTCTGTAGAACCCATGTGAAGTTTTCCTGTTTCTCCTTGCTTATGAACGCATGAGCAATGCAAAACGACATCAACGTGGATGTAACGCAGATAATCTAAACTAGCGGCATTTTTTACAGATTCGTCTTGTAGGTGGAGTCTATAAGCAACACATACGGGAAGACGCGCCACAACATGTTCGAGTCTGGGTGGATGAAGAAAACATCCTCGACCCGTTCGCCGTTTTCAGATGTTCTATGGTAAAAAAACAAACCCAACCTTCTCCAACCGGTCGAAAAGTATCTGCATTGGAGTGTCGCCGACTTGTTCCATTCGACCCAATTTGACCTGAGCGTTGAGTATGGTGTTCCTTGTTGATAAATTATGGGGGTTCTGTTCTTTAATGGCAGAAAGAATGTCTCATGGTTTTATGTTCTGATGCGTAAGTTGCTCCACCGTCACCTCTTCCGCTGGAGTCAGCCTCATTAGAGACGGATGACCCTCTGGATACATGGATACAGAGAGGGTTCGTGGTTATGTTTAGCTACGTCAACCCTTAGATCCCAAAAACCTAACCTCTTTCTGTATCTTCCGATTAATTGGAACTTGCAACTGGTTTTCCTGGTCCCGCTGCGTCTGACCGTGGCTGTTGAGTTGTGCTGGCTGGCACAATCGCACGTAAGCCAAATTTTTAACGACTGACCGCTTGGGACTTTATCGATGATGGTGCGTTTGGTGACGATGGCGTAGCCATTTTCGCGTCCAACTTCTCTACACTACTCCAACAATTCATCCATGCTAGCGAATTTCTAACGAAAACACTTATATGTGTGAATAAGGTTAACTCTAATGAATAGGATTAGGGGTGTGAATCTCTGACACGATCTGAAAACCTGACATGAACCTAACACGAAATTTGCGGGTTTGGGTTTAGTCTAATCGGGTTCGGGTCAGTTTCAGGTTGAACCCACGAACCCGTTTAGCTAAACAGGTCAGGTTTGGGTCGAACCACCGGGTTGGCGGGTTTACCTGTTTAACCAACTTATAATATATTTATTTTTCAAAATGTATTTTTATGTTATAAGTTAAATTAGTTGGGTATTTTATGCGATAACTATAATTTAAAAGAGAACTTAACATAAGATTTTTTAAAGCAAATGTAATTATTTTATATACATTCGTATTTTTTGTTATAAAATATAATTTTAATATATTAATATGCAAAAGAAAATAAAAAGTTCGGGTCAAACGGGTCATGTTCGGGTTAACCCGCGACTATTCGAGTCGTGTTCGGGTTTAGGTGTTTGACATGATTTTCGGGTTCGAGCTAGTGTAACATTTTTAGGTTCGGGTCGGGTTGGACCTGTCAACCCGCAAACACGACCCGTTTAGCGCCCCTAAATAGGATGCTATGTATTATAGTTTTTGGATGATCTAAGATTTTAATAAAAACAACTTAAACGTAAAAACAGTAAAATAGTGTACGTACAACAAATAAGCGTATAATTAAATGTTATACATGATTGTTTTGAAACTCATTAGGTTCATGGTCAGCCTTTGGACCCTCGGACGGTCCACCACTTATGGGAGGAGACTGAAAACTACCGGTTGGTGGTCCACCACTAGCAGGAGGGGATTCAAAACTAACGGGGTGTTGCGATGGATAATAACCAGCATAATTAGGCTGAAAGCCATCCAAACTCCAATTATCCTGAACTGGATCAGACGCAAGATTGAGATCGAACGGAGCATTCAGATCAAACACACCCGGATTTTTATCTTGATTGTTATCATAACTTCCCGTATTCGACTCGTTATCAAACACACCTAAAAAGTCACGCCAATACGACATTGATAGCGTAAGTAATTTGAATACAGAGAGATATAGAAGAAACGAGTAGAAGTTGAATGAAAATGAATGAAATAAGTGTCGTTTATATAGAGGTTTTTACGGAATATTACATCGTTTCAAGTGATTAACACGTGAATCGAGGAATCTAACGTCGAATCAAATAACTCATACGAATATAGAGGAATCTAACGTCTAATCTCATAACTTGCATGAGAATCAAGGAATATAACATCGAATAAGAGAATCTTACGTCTACTCGCACGTGAATCGAGGAATAATACGTCGCGTCAAATAGTAATAAAACAATAAAATAAACAAAATTCAATGTATACAGGCCGTATACGTCTATACGACCCGTATAAAAGCATCGTATAGTTGACAAACAGTTCATTTTATTCTATATGGGCTGTATAACCTTATACGGCCCGTATACACCATGTTAGAATAAGATTTTACCATGTGGAATTATTAGGACCCTTAATAGACCCACATACAGTAAAGCCAAGCCTCTGTAAACTAATAATATTGGGACCGAGATATTTTATTAATGTAACGAGATATTATTATATCGATAAATATTAATTTAAAGAGTTGGTTTATATTCGTGAGCAACTCTCAAATTAATGCATCGACCTTCAAAATTTCCATGTCCGTTCACTTTACCTATTTGAATAAAACAGAAACAAGGACCTTCAAAATTCCCATGTACATTCACACATTAATGAACTTGTCAAGTTCAATGTACATAGATCTAGATTGATCACTATAAAATGTCTAATGATAAATTTTAAAATCACATCAACTACAACTTTTAAACTAAAAGCTGTTAAAAAATCAACGATGACCAATCAACAACGAAAACTGTTATGCGAGTATAAGAGAAGGTTACTAGGTTCAAAGTATTGAAGAAATTATGGCGGATACCGTTCAAAATCCGGTTGATGATGATTCAGTACCTTTGAAACCGGTCACTCTGAAAGAAGTATTGCAAGCGACAACAACTCTTCACAACTTTTTGTTGCAATACGAAAATACAGTGCCTCAACTCTTAAGTGCAATGTGGATAAAGATGAACTCAATATAGATTTGAAGTTCACAAAAAAACAAGTGACTATAGAGTCATTTTTTACTAGACAATCCTAAAATTTTGGAATATTTTAGTAATTATTAATTTATAGTTTCGCTGAGACCAATATATTTACATTGAGATTTCAAAAAAATTATTATCTTATTATTTTATCGATTGGGGTCCAATTTTGTACTGGTCCAAAGTTGAGACCAGACAAATTATTAATTTTATCAAGGTTATTAATTTATGGAGCATTAAATTATAGAGGTTTTTAATAGTTAGAATTTTATCAATATTTAGAATTTTGAATTTTAAAGGTTTCACATAATTTTAAAGGTTTCACATATTTTGAATTTTATCAGAATATGTGAAACCTTTTTTCATAAACAAATTATTAATTTTATCAAGGTTTTTAATATTTAGAATTTTATCAAGGTTATTAATTTAGGAGATCAAATATTGGTTTGTTATAACCCTACTCATTTGTCTCTCAGCCAAAACTACTGCTTTTAATGAGATACCTTTAAAAAAATTAGTATTTGGGATATGTTATTTCAACAAAATCTGATTATAATTTATTCCAAGCACTGTTTTCTGATTTGGTGACAAATGTGAAAAATGTTCAAAAAGGTGCCAATAATGCTTTTCTTATGTATCCAAGACTTCTAAGATACTACCTGCAAAAACAAGTTCAATAAAAAGATTTTCAACAAGGTGTAGCATTTCAAATAAACAGTCTAACAAGTGAAACTTTTACTAGACTTATGGATATAGTAGTTTAATTATAAGGGATTCAAGCCTTTCTTACTTTCCCCTGATTTGATGCTATCTGCCGCAAAGGAAGTCCTAATAAGCTTGAATCAAGTCCTCGCAGGATCTATACACCTAACGAGGCAAGAACTTTACCCAAACCATCCTTCCAACCCCCCTTCTAGGCAGTTAATGCGCTTTATATAGACCGTAAAGACACGAATGAGTGAATCAAAAAAACATGAAGAGATGATAGAATAAAGTTCACTTTTAATATAAAAAACTAGATATCAAAGTCATTAATACAAACCCAATTAAAAAGTTAACCAAAGCTTGGAAATCAAAAGTAATACATAAATGATTTGTCTTCACCAAGTGATGTAAGAGATTAGCCAAGCATGGCCTTTGTTTGACAAAAACTCTTACAATCAATCTTGGATCCCGAGACTACTACACACACTCTAAAGATGAAAGATGAATGATGGATGAATGTGGTAGATGATGGTGGTATTGGAGTGGTGACAGGTGTGAGAGAAGTGGTTTGCCAAGGAATGGATTGCAATTGAACCAAGCACCCCTATTTATATCTGGAAACATGAGCTTTACATGGCCCCGTGCCCGGTGGGCACGACCCCGTGCCCTCCTTCTTCTCTATCTTCATTTAATGAGCTTGTCAGTCCGGATGCTTGCACGACCCTGTGTGTCAACGGCACGGCCCCGTGGCCATTGTACTTACTGTATTATCCAAGATTTGCATATCTGGAAGTTGACCACGGCCCGTGTCCTTGTGACACGGCCCCATGTCTCTTGTCTGCTTCTGTTTGTCTTCTTCTTTCTGGAATCTTGTGTGGAGCATGACCCCATGCCTTGGTGGCATGGCCCCGTGCTTGTCTTCTGATTTATTGTTTTCGGTCTTGGGGTGAAGTAAGGAGGGTCGGTATGACGTATCAACTTTCCTTCTTTTGTATTTATGATGGTTTTTGCCGTTAATTTGTTTCTTTTGTACATTTAAACTCTTTTAATCCTAAAAATCAAAAGTATACAAAGAAACACATTTTTTTTTTCCAACATTAGCCCTAAAAAAGGTTGATTTTATACCTTATTTGATATAATTTATATGTTACATCTGGTGCATATCAGTTTGTGAACGTGTTATGATGTGGTGGTGGCTGAGAGAGAGAGTCTTTATATATATATATATATATAGAGAGAGAGAGAGAGAGAGAGGGGGGGGGGGGGGGAGGGAGTGTGTGTGTGTGTGTGTGTGTGTGTTTAGAGTGAGAAATTATAGGGTGGGTGAGGTGGATGGGTTTTATTTATTTTCTAAAAAAATATGTATGTATTAGGATGTGAAAAGACGGTAATACCCTTATACGGGGTCCATATGACTTGAACTAGCGTTAAAATTTACTGGGTTACGGCCAAAGGACACAACGTGCAAGATTTTGAAACATTAAGTACAAAAGCCGTCAATTTTAAAGGCAAAGGGCATACGTTGAATTTACGTATAAACATAAAGGACAATTTTTGTAATTTACACTTTTTTTGCATTTACGGCGGTTTTGTTTTTTATCTCAAGTTAAGAATGTTATTAACGACGTTCAAATTTAGTTTATTTATATTAAATTACGTATTGACATTTCGCGAAGAGAACAATTTTTCACGTGTACGACGTCTAGAGTTACGAAAGTTGTCAACGACGTTCTAGTTTCGCCTTTCTTATATAAAGTTACATATATGTTGACGTTCAACGCTATTTTTTCATGGTTTTACGGTATTTCTTTATATTGCTATGCCGAGTATACGTACTTTCATTCTTATATATACATAACTCAATATTTGATGTTTATTAATTTTAGTGGTTAAAGAACGTATTTTTTTTAGAAATTGAAAGGCCCAGGTAATAAAATATGATTAGAAGAATAGAAGATCCTATTCCAATTCTTCTCATCTAATTTTAAAGTTGTCATTAATGAGTTAAGTCCTAACTATTATTAGGCCACTGTATGTATGTGGGCTATGGCTCCATGTATTTGTATTTGTATGTATGTGGGCTATGGCTCCATGTATTTGCATCCACCACTTACTCCACTAGTTATTTTATGGGCCTACATTGGATGTTTGCTTTGACTTCAAAGTTAAATTACCTTCCAACATGATTAAATTCTTTTTTTTTTTTTTTTTTTTTTTTTCTAACGACAAGTTTGGATTACTAACGAACCACTGGAGTATAATTGTACTACCAATGGAACCACCCGATCATATCATCTCCACTAGGCTATAATGCCTATACACTAATTCAGGTGAAACACTCAATAAATCTGAGAAAAATCCCCTTGTGGGAATCGAACCTTGGACCTCATGATCCCTAAACCTTATCTCACCCATAAGATGTCACTAGCCTATAATGTCATGGCTATAATCAAATTCTTTTAGGTTAGAAATTCAAATCAAACCCTCCCACTATAACTTGCCTTGTATGTTTCCCCAATACTCATATAGATAATGCTCCCAAGTTACTCAATCTCCACTTCCAGATTTAGATATATTCCCCTCAACCCCTTACTACCTTGCTCAATAGATTCTACCATCATGCCAACATACTCTTTCCTTTTCTTCATCTTCTATTTCTTTCTCATCTTTATCGGTACGGTTAAATCTGACCCTGGCCCGCTTCAAGACTATTGCGTAGCACAAACACAAGGTTCGCAAACTTTTTTTGTAAACGGAGCTCCTTGCATAAATCCGCCGACGCCTCACCTTCTCATTTTACTACAAGCGCATTATCCAAGCCCGGTAATACTGCCTCTAATCCTTTGGGGTTTAATGTCACGCTCACAAACATTCGAAACCTTCCTGGAATGAACACCCTTGGGTTAACAATGGCTCGGGTCGATATAGCTGGAAATGGGCTTGTGCCACCTCACACACATCCACGTGCATCCGAAGTAACCATTCTCGTTAAGGGCTCGCTTTTGGTGGGATTCGTTGACACATCAAATCGTCTTTTCACACAGCAGTTACGTGAGGGCGAATCATTTGTTTTCCCCAAAGGATTAATACACTTTCTGTACAATCTTGATTCAAAGGCTTCGGCTTTAGCGATTTCGGGCCTTACTAGCCAAAACCCTGGTGCACAACTAGCATCGGCTGCTACGTTCACTACAAAACCAAGTATTCCTGATGATATCTTGAAAAAGGCATTTCAGATTAATGGTCAAGATGTGTCAAGGATACGTAAAAACTTAGGTGGTTGATGTCTACCGTTATATACTCCATTTGGTAGCCAAATTTAAAAAGTAACATTTTTATATGCGTGAAAAAATATATGTAACAGAAAGAAAATTGGTTTATAAAAAACATATTTGTATTTTAATAAATCAATTTAGGTGATAATTACGTGTGGTTTGTTTTTCTGATGTTCTTCTACGACTATGTGAATGTTTATTTTTCAAGAAAAAGGTTTATTTAGTCTTTGTTATTATTTTTCAAAGTACATTTTTTTCTTTTTTTTTTCAGCATGGAAGATATTTAGATGTTTAATAACTAGTAGGATCCTCTCCGTACCGCAACAGGCTTTTGGTTGATATTTGTTTCGTGCCTTACGGTATCGATATGATTCCGTATGTCGTTATAAAGACCAAAAGAGATATGTTGTCCGGTTGGTTACCTATATTCACTATAGCTTACGACACAAAAATATACTATGTTGTGATACGTCAAGAAAACCATAAGAAAAAATGGCGTACCAGTGCCGATGTCGTATTGACAGTATCGGTTGAGTTCGTTACGGTAAAAATCAAAAGAAAAAAACCAACTAATATGTCCTTATTTGAACTAAACTTTTATCGAATCATAGATAAACAATGAAAATGTTATATTATATTATTAAAACAATGAAAAGAGTAAACAACGTCACTTTATGAAAAATAGATAAATAAATGTTGAAGCAGAAATTAGTATTGTAGGTATCCGTTCGTGTAAAATTAAATAAAATAATTTATTAACTAGAATATTACTGAACAAGTACAGAATGATGTTCTTGGTTGAGGAAAAAGAAAAAGAAAAAGAAAACAAGAACAGAAAATTCAAACAGAATTGATGTTCTTGGTTGAGGATCGTGTTAGACACGGGTCCCTTAAAACAAATTTCATGTCTCCCAGGAGAACACGTTTGTTTCCAGGATACAACAACGCGAAGCAGTTGCACTGCCGGTCTTGACTCCAACCCGAAGGTATACCTTGAAGCTTGAAAGAGTAGAGAAGAATTCTGCAGTTGAGAAAAAGAGCTGGTGATTTTCCGGTGTATTGTTGCTGCAACAGGTTCCTCCTATAAATACTGCAAGTATTGAAGAAACTGAAAAAACGAATTAAATGGGAGAATTAAATTGCATTAAACGTCTTCAATGCACTTTAATTCGTCATTTAATTCGCAGTCAAAGCCATTGACTTCGTCAGTTTCGAATGCTGAAATGTAACTACATTGGCATTAACTGCAGAAAGCTTATACGCGCACCCTTGCGCGCGCAAGTCTCCATGCTCATGCGCGCGTGCGCCATTTTGGCTCACTTCCATGCGCGCGTGCGCCACACTGGCTCAACTCCATGCGCACTTGCGTGCGTGCGCCACGTCACCTGTGAGCCTATACGAGCACGCCACACAGTCGCGCCGTATTGGCTCACTTTGGTGCGCCGCGCACGTCACTTTAGTGCCCATGCTCCATGCGCGCCACCACGCCACGTGTACTCGCGCGCGTACCGCGCATGACTGCCACGTCATGCGCCACTGCGCGCGGACCCATCAGGGTCACGTGCCTGCATGACACGTCACCAACCACCTGGTCCTTGCATCCTTTATGCTCCACCACGCGCACGTGGTAAAAAATACAAAGGCGGCTCACGGCGATGCGAAGTGCAAAGTGCGCCATCAAAGCGCCACATTGCGCCTCATCGCCCTCGCCATGCGCGCGTATGCAAGTGCGAGTTAGGGTGCTCCGCAACCTTCCCGAGTACACTTATTGAGTGCTTCCATGAAACAATAAGGATGGAGATTTCCCACTTAAATACCCCTTTAAGTTTCATCTCTCCTCCTGTGTGGGATAAGGTGCCACTTTCCCATTTTCTCAGCATTCAAGTTTCAAACACCAGACTTTGAGCATCGATATCTCATTCATTTTAGCTCCGTTTTGGACGTGGTTTAGTTCGTTGCGAAGCTCTTCCAACATAGAACACAAACCCACAAATAAATATATAAAACCCGCTCATTTTCTTATATTTATTTTACTAGTCTAAAATAGGAAAAAAATCATTTTCCTATATTTGTGAAAAATGCTATTTTCACAAATTTCCAACAATCTCCCACATGAATACAAATCGATCTATCAAGTTTCAACGATACACGTTCAACTGTTGAGTATTGCAAGATAGGTAGGTGTAACCTTTGAACCTTCTTTTGTGAAGCATACTTAGCCTCCTAGGGTCTTGTAGACGCGCTGTCTTTGAACAATCCCCATTTATGTAGGTGACAATATACATTCACACAATACTCTCCCTAGTTGAGTCAAGTCCTCATGGTTGTGTCCGTTTATGGTCATGGAACACTTTCCTGGTTCTGCGAGGGCTCTAGGATTTGCGCCTCCCCACAAATCCATTCGAAGCGACCCCACTTCTCTCTAACATAGGTGATTCCTCTGAATCATTAAAAGCATCATGGTTAATTTGGATTATCTCAAAATCCTTAACCTCAACATGCTTAACCTTCCTTCATGTCACTGATTGGAATGGACTAGGAAGTACATAACTCCCTTTATGAATTTTGGGGCACCCCCCCCCCCCCCACAGTGACTCCCTTTGGGTTTATGATTAAGTTGGCATATTGAACCTAGATCTTAGGATCTCTAGTCAACTAGGTTAGGTTTCCCTCATATTTCCTTCTTCTATGAGCTTTAGTCCCATTCCTCTTGACGACTTATACACCTTATCTTTGCTTAAGCCTTTTGTTAACGGGTCTGCAATATTCTCCTTTGACCTAACATAGTCGACTGAGATAACACCCGTTGAGATAAGTTGTCGTACCGTGTTGTGTCTACGTCGAATGTGCCTTGATCTGCCATTGTACATTGCGCTTTGTGCTCTAACAAACGCTAATTGATTGTCACAATGTATGCAAATCGCCGTCAACGGCTTTGGCCATCTTGGAATATCTTCCACAAATTGACATAGCCACTCCGCCTCTTCCCCGCTTTTATCTAAAGCGATGAATTCGGATTCCATCGTGGATCTAGCTATAACTGTTTGCTTGGAAGACTTCCAAGCTATAGTTGCTCCCGCAAGTGTAAACACATATCCACTTGTCGATCTATGATCTTTTATATCTGATATCCAGTTCGCGTCAGTGTATCCTTCGATCACTGCTGGATCACGGGTATAATGTAATCCATAGTCTCTTGTGTATCTTATGTATCTAAGCACCCTCGTGATAGCTTTCCAATGATCTGCGCTTGGATTACTGGTGTATCTACTTAGCCTGCTCACATCATATGCTAAGTCGGGTCTAGTACATGTCATTAGATACATGAGACTACCAATGATCCTTGAGTACTCTAACTGAGCAACACTCTCGCCTCTAGTCTTCCTTAGGCGTTGGGTATTATCAATTGGAGTTCGAGCTATACTCGTATCGTCCGAATTGAATTTTCCAAGGATCTTGTCCACGTAGTAAGATTGACTCAACACAAGACCATTTTGGGTTCTAGTGATTTTTACTCCAAGAATCACATCCGTGAGACCCATGTCTTTCATGTCAAACCTCGCTTTCAACATGTCTTTCGTTGAGTTGATCATGTTATCAACACTCCCAATGATAAGCATATCATCTACATAAAGACATAAGATTACATAACCTCTTGGTGTGTCTTTGAAATAAACACATTTGTCCCACTCATTTATTTTGAAACCATTGTCAATCATGACATGATCAAACTTTTGGTGCCATTGTTTTGGAGCTTGCTTTAAGCCATATAAAGACTTGACCAATTTACATACTTTGCCCTCGTTTCCTGGGGCGGAAAAACCCTCAGGTTGTTCCATGTAAATTTCTTCTTCTAAATCGCCATTTAGAAATGCGGTCTTTACATCCATTGGTGAACTTCCAAATTTCTTAGAGCCGCAATTGCAAGAACCAATCGTATAGAGGTTATTCGCGTTACAGGCGAGTAAGTATCAAAGTAGTCTAGACCCTCCTTTTGTCTAAATCCTTTGATCAATAACCTTGCCTTGTATTTATCAATATTTTCGTCAGCTTTCATCTTCCTTTTGAATATCCAATGATATCCAAGTGGTTTACAACCAGGTGGAAGATCTACCAACTCCCAAGTATGATTTTGCAACATAGAATCAATTTCATTCTTAATTGCTTCTTGCCATTGAGGTCTTTCTGTGGAGGTAACCGCTTCGCGGTAGGTATTGGGCTCACCCTCAACCATATAGCTCATGAAGTCTGAACCAAAGGATTTTTCAACCGTTTGTCATTTACTTCGTCTAAGCTCACACTCCTTGACCTCGGGTCGTTCATGAGTTTCATCTAACCTCGTAGATGAACTCAGACCTGCTTCATCTAACCATGTAGATGAACTTGGACCTGCTTCATTAGCCACTGTTGATGAAGTCGCATGTGTCTGTCCTAACATAGGAAACACATTCTCAAAATATGAGACGATATTGGAATTTGCTTCTATGATAGTGTGTTTGTGTACATCTGGATTCTTGGACTCATGTACAAGAAAACGATGTGCACTACTTTGATGTGCATATCCTATGAAAATGCAATCAACAGTTTTGGGTCCTATCCTAAGAGCCTTAGGAGGTGGTACAATCACCTTTGCTAGGCACCCCTACACTTTCACGTATTTGTATGAAGGCTTCCTTTTTCTCCATAACTCATATGGAGTTTCGTCCCTATTTTTCAAGGGTATCTTGTTCAAAAGATAGTTTGCTGAGAGAATGGCGTCCCCCCACATTTCTCGGTTCACTCCCGAACTGATCAACATGGCGTTCATCATCTCTTTCAATGTGCGGTTCTTTCGTTCCGCCACGCCATTTGATTGTGGAGAATAAGGAGGTGTACACTCATGTATAATGCCACTTTTTGCGCATAAATCCGCAAAAGGTGCAACATATTCACCTCCTCGATCGCTTCTCCCAGCTTTTATCTTCTTTTTAAGTTGATTCTCAACTTCATTTTTGTACAAGATAAACTTTTCTATTGCTTCGTCTTTACTCTTTAGTAAATACACATAGCAATATTTAGTACAATTATCAATAAACGTGATGAAGTACTTATTTCCTCCATGCGTGGGAACCGCTTTTAAATCACACACATCGATATGAATTAAATCAAGGGGTTCGGTTATTCGTTCAACTAATTTAAACGATGATCTCATAAGTTTGGATTCTACACATGTCTCGCATTTGTAATTGGACTCGATATGGAATGTTGGTATCAAATTTAATTTAATTAAACGTCTTAATGAATTAAAATTTACATGTCCTAGTCTACCATGCCAAACATTAGAAGACTCAATCATGTAAGTAGAAGTAGAAATTTCATTCATATTCTTGTTGTTTTTCACAACCATTACAGACATTTTAAACATTCCATTAAGGGAATAGCCCTTTCCAACAAACATTCCACATCTAGAAAGAACAAAGTTGTCCGAATCCAAACTTGTTGAGCATCCATCCCGACACGAGATTCTTCTGTATCTCTGGAACATAAAGCACATTTGTCAAGGTAAGCTCCTTGCCAGAGGTCATCTTCAGGATGACAGTGCCTTCCCCCTTGATGCTTGCGGTAGCTTTATTTCCCATATAAAGCTTTTCTTCACTCGATGCTTCCTTGAATGTAGAGAAAAGAGCCTTGTCTCCACAAACATGGCGGGTTGCACCCGTGTCAACGAACCATCATTTTGGGTTTTCACCCATTGCGTTGACTTCTTCAATCATAGCCGCTTCCTCGGTTATCATTGCAATCAGAGGCATACCATCCTCATCAACCATGTGCGCACGCTCACTTTTAGGTTTCTTGCATTGGTTAGCACGGTGCCCCGTCTCGTTACAGTTGTAGCAAGTACCTTGGAAAGGCGCAAGCTTCTTTTTCACAGCCCCCTTTTGGGTCCAAGGTTGTTAACCTTTGCTTTCCCCTTATTGTCCTTTTTACCCCGTTTGCCCTTATTGCGTTTTGAGGACTCCCCAACTTCCACCATGTTTGCCTTAGCCGAAGCTTGCAAAATGGTGCCTTTTTGGGCCACCCTGTTGTCCTCTTCTATACGAAGACGGACAACAAGTTCCTCAATCGTCATTTCCTTTCGCTTGTGTTTTAGGTAGTTTTTGAATTCTACCCACGAAGGAGGCAATATCTCAATCATAGCTGCCACTTGAAATGTCTCGCTAAGTACCATTCCCTCAGCATGGATGTCATGAAGTATAATTTGCAACTCTTGGACTTGGTTCATAACAGTCTTGTTATCAACCATTTTGAAGTCCAAGAAACGGGCGACAACAAATTTCTTTGTTCCCGCATCCTCCGTTTTGTACTTTTTATCCAAAGACTCCCATAATTCTTTAGAAGTCTTGATATTATAGTACACATTATACAAGGTATCCGAAAGACCGTTGAGTACATAACCTCGATATATCAAGTCCGAGTGCTTCCAAGCCTCTACCGCGCTCAGAGCCTGAGCGTCGGTCTCCCCTTCCGCAGGTTGGGGAGCGGTTTTGGTCAAGAACCTCGCAAGGTTCATGGTGGTCAAATAGAAGAACATCTTCTGTTACCACCTTTTGAAGTGGATACCCGAGAACTTCTCGGGTCGTTCAGCATGGTTCGCCACTGTGGACGCTCCCACAGTGTTGGCAGGGGTACCAACAACCATGTTGGTGTTGCTGGTGTTTACATTTTCAGTCGACATTCTGAAAAAGTTTCAAGAAAACAAGTTAAAAACTGTTTTCAAAATAATAAATACGCCAATTTATTATTTTATGAGTGCGAAAAAACCAGCCGTGTAGCTTCTAAGTCCAACTTTGAAGACTACAACAGTAGGATTTTTAGAACCCAGTTATAGAAAGGAGTAGAAGCAGAGTTATGTTTTGACAAAGTCGCTACTTTGAATCAAAACAGAGAAAAAAACTTTTTAAAACACAACCTGCTGTGAAAAAAATTGAAATGACAGCAGAATTGTTAATGATTTTACACGAACGGTGTTTTAAAAATTTGTTTTAAGATTGTAGGTATCCGTTCGTGTAAAATTAAATAAAATAATTTATTAACTAGAATATTACTGAACAAGTACAGAATGAAACTGAAAAATGGTACAATTACAACCGGAAGAAAAAGAAAACAAGAACATAAAATTCAAACAAAACTGGTGTTTTTGGCTGAGGATCGTGTTAGACTCGGGTCCCTTAAAACAAATTTCGTGTCTCCCAGGAGAACACGTTTGTTTCCAGGATACAACAGCCCGAAGCAGTTGCAATGTCGGTCTTGACTCCAACCGGAAGGTATACCTTGAAGCTTGAAAGAGTAGAGAAGAATTCTGCAGTGGAGAAAAAGAGCTGGTGATTTTTTCTGGTGCATTGTTGTTGCAGCAGGTTCCTCCTATAAATACTGCAGGTATTGAAAAAACTGAAAAAATGAATTAAATGGGAGAATTAAATTGCATTAAACGTCTTCAATGCACTTTAATTCGTCATTTAATTCGCAGTCAAAGCCATTGACTTCGTCAGTTTCGAATGCTGAAATGTAACTGCACTGGCATTAACTGCAGGAAGCTTCTGCGCGCGCGCAAGTCTCTATGCTCATGCGCGAGTGCGCCACACTGGCTCAACTCCATGCGCACTTGCGTGCGTGCGCCACGTCACCTGTGAGCCTATACGAGCACGCCACAGAGTCACACCGTATTGGTTCACTTTGGTGCGCCGCGCACGTCACTTTAGTGCCCATGCTCCATGTGCGAGTGCGTGCCACCATGCCACGTGTACTCGCGCGCATACGCGCATGACTGCCACGTTATGCGCCACTGCGCGCGGACCCACCAGGGTCACGTGCTTGCATGCCACATCACCAACCACCTGGTCCTTGCATCCCTTGTGCTCCACCACGCGCACGTGGTCAAAAATACGAAGGCGGCTTACGGCGATGCGAAGTGCAAAGTGCGCCATCAAAGCACCACATTGCGCCTCATCGCCCACGCCACGCGCACGCGCGCGTGTGCGAGTGCGAGTTAGGGTGCTCCGCACCCTTCGCAAGTACACTTAGTGAGTGCTTCCATGAAACAATAAGGATGGAGAGTTCCCACTTAAATACCCCTTTAAGTTTCATCTCTCCTCCTATGTGAGACAAGGTGCCACTTTCCCATTTTCTCAGCATTCAAGTTTCAAACACCAGACTTTGAGCATCGATATCTCATTCATATTAGCTCCGTTTTGGACGTGGTTTAGTTCGTTGCGAAGCTCTTCCAACATAGAACACAAACCCACAAATAAATATATAAAACCCGGTCATTTTCTTATATTTATTTATAGTCCAAATTAGGAAAAAAGCATTTCCCTATATTTGTGAAAAATGCTATTTCCACAAATTTCCAACAAGTATTCATAACACGGTTTTGAGTAAACCAACACTACCACTAACACTAACACCATTAATTACCCGCTACCGAATAATAATAATGACCGAAGAAGAACAAAAAGGAGAGCTACTAACCAGTGACAGAACTAGCCCAAAAATTTAGGGGTATCTCCAAAAATATTGGGATCAGGGGTATTCTTTGTTTAACGAAGATGAAGTTGAGAGGTATTTTTACACTACAGAGACAAAGTTGAGGGGTATTTTTACACTACGAAGACGGGGTTAAGCCGTAGCCCGTGCTATCCCTACTAACACATCAGCCCTGCCCCTTCTACTAACAATTTGGTTATATTTATATAATGGCCTTGTTATTTCAATATTAGTAAGGGTGGAAGAGGCACCCAAGAGTAGTACCCTAGCATCGTCCAATCATGCGTTATCATGTCATTTCCAACACCAAGTACCCTAGAACCACAAAACATTAGCGACACCTACCCACAAGTACCCTAGAACTTTTTATTTTTTCTAATTTAAATAATTTCACCAATTAAATTGAATTAAAATTAAAATTTCATTAAACAACAATTTAAATTTAACAAACTACTAAAATTAAATAAAAAAGCACAATTAAATAAAAATAGAAAAAATATAGATATAAAACAAAACTACTTCTCATCTTCCTCTTCGATGTGGAGTAGATCTTGAGCTGCAAGATGGACCACAAGATCATTTCTAAGTCGAAAATGCGTATCTCGATCAATCAACTCGCGAAGACCCGCATTGTCAAAAATAGGTAGGACGATAGGATCCGGGATGTGGACCGGTGAGAACGCATCTTCTTCGTTCTTTTAGATCATGTTGTGCTTTATCATGCACGTATACTTCACACTAATAATCTTTTCTGCAGTCATAGCACGCATGGGTCTCCTAAGTATGCCCAATTTTCCCTTTAGCACACCAAAAGCACGCTCCGCATCTTTTCTTGTCCCTTCTTGTAATTTCTTGAACTTCTTTTCATTCAGATCAACTAGATACGGAAATGTTTTCACAAACATTGACCAAGTAGGGTAGATCCCGTCGGTTAGATAGTATCCACATTTGTATGTGTGTCCATTCACTTGAAATGGACATTTAGGTGTGGTTCCATTTAGTTGAGCGAGAAATATTGGAGATGTTTGGAGAACATTGATGTAATTGAGTGAACCGGACGAACCACAATACACGTTCTAAAACCATAAATTTTGTGACGTAACCGCTTAGACGATGACCGTTGGGTATTGGAGATCTCATATATTGGGCTCGTAACGGTTTGGGACACATCCTCCAAACAAGATGTGTACAATCGATGCTACCTAACATCTGAGGAATGTGGTGTTTTGCTTCATGTTTTTGGTACAAAATTGTTACATCATGGCTTCTCGGTCTATGGAAACACACATCACCATGCAATTGATTCATGGCGTTACAAAAAAGGCTCCCGCGAAGTCCTTTCGGACATCTATAAATACTCGTCGCCCTCGCCAAGAGTATTAATTTTTTTTGAATGACAAATTTAGATCACTGACAGACCACTGGAGTATCATCGTGTCACCAATAAAACCATCTGATCATATCCATCTCCATTAGGCAATAATGCCTATACTCCAATTCAAGAGGAAACCCAATAAACCTTGGAAAAACCCCCTTGTGAGAATCGAACCATGGAACAAATGATCCCTAAGCCTTATCCCAGCACCAAGATGCCACTAGGCTATAATGCCATGGGCCGCCAGGAGTATTACTTCTCGCAAATTGTTTCAGGGCGGATGTAATTTTTTGTATTGTCGTAAAACTCTGTTTCAACCCACCGTCATATCCCTCTTGAAACTAAGGATATTGTGCTTCCACATCACCAACAAATTGTAAAAACCGCGAAATATATCATGGTCATATTTTGGTTCATCAACAAAATAATCATTCATCGTTCGAGAAATTAGCCATTGAGAAGTTAGATCGAAAGGTGAAGATGTAAGTGAAAATGTTAAAGGTTTGTGTAAAATGGTGAATGAGGGCTGGTTATTATAATATTTTACATAATAATTAATTATGTTTTTTTAAAAGCATTCAACGGTCAAATATATGACCATTTAAAGTCCAACGACCACTTTTTTGTGTAGGATCGTTTTGTGACCCAAACGAGTCAATCAGAAGAGTTCTAATCAATTCAAAAGGCGGAAACAGATGAATTGACTTGTAAAACAGCTTGAATCACTTCTAAATGTCTTGTATTATTGATTTAACAAGGTTTCAGATCAAATGATACGTCGGCAGCACTTCGGTACCGGAAACAAGAAAGTTACAAATGATTTCGTTTAAGGGCTATTTATAGAGATGTTGATTTCGCTTGAAAGTGGCACAGGCCATTTCAAGCGGAATTAACCATGTTGATTTCGCTTGAAATGATACTTGCCACTTTCAAGCGAAATTAGCTCAAACATACTAAAACTCTATTTTTTCCTCGTACAACATGCCCTGATCTAACAATTTTAGTACAAGACTCGATACAAGACGAAGTCGACAGACGTAATGCACCAACAGACTCCCCCTCGGATGTTGACGAGTCTTCAGTGTCGAGTCTTCAACGTCTTCAGTCTTTATCAGTCTTCGAGCTCTTTCAAAGTATCAGACAGAGTAAGTATCCTCAATCTTTATCTTTCTTGCCCAGAATCTCAACCTGACTCTATATTCTCTTAATCAGGATTCGATTCTGACTCTTGCATCTACAGACTCTTCTCTCTCTCGAATGTTGATCTATTAGCAGACTCCCCCTTGAATTATGTTGGGATCGTAGTCTTGCTTTCACATGTTCACAAATCACAATTTGGCTCTCTTATAGCCATAACCTGCACATTCTCTACCTCAAAATAAGATTTACAAATTAAAACAATTTTGACAAATTTTCTTCTTTGCTTACCACTTGTAGACACAAACATAACCACACACTTGAAAACATCATAGAAAATGATTTAACATTTAAAATCTCTGATAAATCACTTGTAGAAATACTTTTTTCTTTTTCAAACAATTTTTCATCTCAAACATCTCAAATAAACTTTCCCAAACCTGTTCATCCTGTTAAGCACTCGGAATTTTAAAAATCAGCTTTTCAACATCAGTTGTCTAAAATCTTTTTGTAATTTCTCAAAATTTAAGCTAAAACACTCCAAAAATCTTTTTGGATTTTAGATATAACAGAAATGCAGTAAAGAAATATTTACAGACACTATTTTTGTGAGTTTGTGTAAGAGGATCATATCAGTTTATGAGACAAATCACCAACACCGTTAAGCTTTAAACATTTTAAGTTCTAAACGATTCACTTAGATTGTCAGTATACTGATCCACTTTAAATTTTCACACAAAGTTCAACTGTTTCGAGATACGAGATTAATGTTTTAGAGACTTAAACTTATTCGCGTGTCCCACCTCAGAATATACTCCCGTATCCAGATCCCAATATTCAGTCTTACAGGTTAGTATACCTAGATGATATCTGTAAGGGGTTAAATGCGAGGACCGTGAGAGCTCAGGTCAGAACTTCCATTCAGCAGAGAGATGACGGCTTCGACTTTTGGTGTGTCCCCTTTAGAGGATCTTTTCTTCAACAGCACATGATTAGCACTTTTCAATGTTTCATCATTTTTTATGCTGAGGGGTGTGCTATATTTCAAGCAAGCGTAAAGTATTCTCCGGGGACTATGCCATTGCTTCCCCAAAATCAGAAGTCCCGGGATAATACCCCAGATATCACTAAGCATAAAGACCTAGTATCTCAGAAAGAGGGGTCTTTCAAACAAGATTTCGGGGGTTACCCATATATCCGAGAGATGTTACCCATGATATAAGCAAGTTTGAATATTTAGATTTATATCTCGTCACAATCTACTAAATGTGCAAAAACCTACTGGCACATCATCAGTGAGACCGTTTATCACATTTTTCTTTCCAATTGTTTAGCGTGCTGTGATAGTCCACTGATGTACTATCATTTCCTCTCTTCACAACAAAACTCAATTTTTGAATTTATCATGTTTTTGACTTTTTCAAATTTTCAAATGTTTTTGGATTTTCTGAAATTTCTTACTCCCCCTAAAATACAAAATCATCTAAAGGAAATTTGAAAACAATCTGTACAAGAAAAGTGACAACCGATTTCAAATCACTTCAATTCGCCATTCACTTGGCATAAACAATCAGAACTCCCCCTTACAACAAACTATTTTCCCATTATGATTTCAAAACACATAAGTTTGTTTTAATCAAATGGTTTTTCCGGAAAATAAGTTTTGTTGAATTTATAAAACCACTTGTAGGTTTAGGGGATTTGTTCATCACATTGTCTTCTCAAACACTTGTAGGAATGATCAAATCAAGTTCAACCTAATGACCTTGATTAATCATTTGAAAGTGAAAACCTTCTTCAGCCACTTGTAGGTTCACTTATCAATCAACACCAATTGTAAAAATAAAATATAACAATTTTAAGAACAACTACCACTTGTAGGTTTACCAAATAACCAGTTGTAGGAGGATGCCGATTCCTGCTCCACGATTACCAATTTGGGAGCTCCGGCAAGTCAGAATTTTAGTTTGAAAATGCAGTCACCCATGCCTGACCAGCCTTGGGTGATACACATCTATCCCACCATCTTTTTTATTCGTAAAATTCTTTTGCACCCTTCACTTTCCTGTCAACCATCTTTCCAAAAATATGTTTAACATTTCCATTAAACACCTTTTCAGCATCAAATTCTTTCTTACCAGCAAAGAATTGATCTGAAATCTCAAACCTACCTTTTGACTTCAAATTTTCCTTTGATAATGACGGAAAAATTTCTTCGTTCAACTCAGGAACGAAATTTTCAATCTTTTTTCTCATCCAATGACTCCTTTGATTTTATGGAATCAGATTCATTGTCAGAACTATTCTCAGATTTTACAACCCATCTCTGTTTGTTCAAATCAACTTTTCTTTTGTAAAAATGTTTTGAAACTTCACCAGTTTCGAAAGTTGAATTTTCAAACATATTGGATTTCTCAGTTTGATGTTTCTTTTCAGCAACACATTTTTCTTTTAATTTTGAGTTAACAAAAATTCCCTGTTGTGTGTTGTTGAACTGTTGGCAATTCCAAGCTATATGTCCAATTTGGTGACATTTGAAACATCTTCTTCTGTCAACTCTTGGAATCAACTTCTTCTTCCTTTCAGCAAGAAACTCTTGATTTGACTGTTTCCAGAATGGTTTCTTCTATTCTTCTTCAGAACTTCCTCCTGCAACAAATTTTGTTTTTGGTTTAAATTTTTTCTCATTTTTATAATTTTCTGAAGAACTAAAACCAAGACCTTTCTTTTTGAAATTACCATTATGGTTTGGTCTCTTTTGAAAACCATAACCAGAATTGCAACCCTTTTTCTTGTTCATTCTTTGTTGAACTCTTGAAGTGTACTTTTTAGGTTTTTTCATGAAGATTTAAATCTTTTATTTCAGAAAAATTAATTTCTGTTAATTTGAAAACCTGTTTGATCATTTCAGATTTGACACTTCTTATTGGAAATTCCTCATCAGAATATAATTTGTCCGAATCACTCAAAGTATATGCCACTTTGATTAATCTGTCATTCAAATTAGATTTTGACAACATAAATTCTTTATTGTAAACCCTTTTAACCGGTGAACTCGGACTCTTTTCTGACGAACTCGAACTTTCAGACTTAGACTCCGACTTTGATTCTTCATCCATATCCAACACCTGATCGACCACTTTCTTTAACAACTCAGACTCATGATCAGTGTCAGACGCTGTGAATGTGACATCAATATTGTCTGGTAATTCATCAATGATTTCAGACTTTAACTTGATGTTGAGAGCCTTATTTAATTGTTCCTCATTTGGCTTTCTGGGAGAATAACTTTCAAAGATCGGGGGCGGACACTTATTATACTTAGCACTTTGTTTCTTACCAGCATCCGTATCTTCTTTCTTTTGTTCTTTAAAAGCTTCCAGACCTGCAACAGTAGGATAAACTCGATCAATCAAATAATCACAAGTTGTATAACTCAACAACAATCTTTTGATTCTTTCACTTTCTATCTTTTCGAGTTCCAACTCCTGCTTCAATTTTGCACAATCTTCAATATACTCATTGATGACCTTCTGCTTTGACATTAATGTAGAACTCATCTTTGTCATAGCAACCTCAATTTCTGAATTTGTCTTTTTCAGACCATTTACTGTTCTGTTCAGCACATCATATGATTCTTTCACATACTTCACATCAGACAACAAATTCTCTTTTAATTCTTCCAGTTCACTAATCTTCTTGTCTTTCTCCTCACAATCTTTGCAATTTTCTGAACATTTCTGACAAGGTTTAATGATCTCAACAATCTTTTCAACTTCAACGATTTTCTCTACTTCGACAACTTTTTCAATTATCTTTTCCACTTCAACAATCTTTTCAACTACCTTTTGTTCATTAACTTCTGTTTTTATCTCACACTCTTCATTTTCATCTTTATTTGTTGAAATTTCTACAACTTCAGCTTTCTTAGCTTTCAATTTTTCTTTTACTTCAGATATTCTTTATGCTTCCAACTCTTTCTTCAATCTAGCAGCCTTCTTCTCATTTAGCATCTCGATCTTATCTGCAAAAAAACAAATTAAAACTAAATGAGTCTAAACTTTTTCTTGCATTATTAATGTATTCTTCCTCATCATCAGTATCATCATCACTTTCTGATGATTTAAAGATCTTCGTTCTTTTGACTTCTTGTTCTTCCAAGATCCTAGCAACAAGACCTGAACCAGGTGGAATGTACTTATCCCAGCTAAATCCCTCTGCAACAAATTCATCATCTTGATCGATTATCCCAAAACAAGCTCTTTTCTCTTCAACGGTACGTGCGTGAGCAGTTTGTGGTTGTTGAGCAATCTGATGAAAAATTGACTTTTGATAATAATTGTTCTTTCCAGACTGATCTTGTCTTCCATTTGCTTCTTTGTTTTTGCACTCCCGCTTAAAATGTCCTTTTTCTTTGCAACGAAAACAAGTGACCTTTGATTTATCAAAACCTATCGGAGATGCGCTCATTTCTCGAAAATCATCCCTTTCGGTAATTTGTGTAATTTTTTCTACTCTTCTAACTGCACTTGCTAGGCACCACTTGATATCCATCAGTTCAAGTTCCTCCGCATTAATTTGGTCATAATCCTCTTTGGTAAGCATCAGATTACCAATTCTGCCAGCATTCAAACTTTCATATGATTCCAACATTGCAACAAGTGAGGCCATGTGTTACTTAGCTATTTCCGGAGAAAGATTTTGACCATTTTGAATGTTCAAGGTAACATTGCACTGCAGATTTGTAGAATTCTTTTGTTGAAGACTTGGTGTTGTAAAATTTGGATCAAAACATGAATATGAAGACGAAGATCCACCACTTTGAGTCACAGTACTTCCCTTTGTTCCGGAAGAACTATCAGCACTAAAACCAGTCTGAATCTTTGGACTTGGAGTAACTTCAAATTTGTTTTCTCTGTAGTATAAACTCACATCTTGTTGAACATTTGGATTAGACATGATAGCAGTTTTCTAGATATCCAACTCATGCTCTTCAATCTTCTGAATAAACTGTGCCAGATTCATATTTTCAGATTTTCTCATGTGTTTTATGATTAACAAATAAGTTCCAGATTCATGTTTTTGTGAATTTTGAAAAAGAAGGTGTAGAAATCAGAAATTATGGCAGTTTTGGCAAGAAATCTTCCTCCTGAGCTCTGATATAACTTGTAGGATCGTTTTGTGACCCAAACGAGTCAATCAGAAGAGTTCTAATCAATTCAAAAGGCGGAAACAAATGAATTGACTTGTAAAACAGCTTGAATCACTTCTAAATGTCTTGTATTATTGATTTAACAAGGTTTCAGATCAAATGACACGTCGGCAGCACTTCGGTACCGGAAACAAGAAAATTACAAATGATTTCGTTTGAGGGCTATTTATAGAGATGTTGATTTCGCTTGAAAATGGCATAGGCCATTTCAAGCGGAATTAACCATGTTGATTTCGCTTGAAATGATACTTGCCACTTTCAAGCGAAATTAGCTCAAACATACCAAAACTCTATTTTTTCCTCGTACAACGTGCCCTGATCTAACAATTTTAGTACAAGACTCGATACAAGACGAAGTCGACAGACGTAATGCACCAACATTTTGATATTGTTTCATTCGGCAAAGGTAAACCAGAGAAAAAAGTCGCCTAGGCTACCTTAGGGGGTGGCAGCGGTGTTAAAGTGTGGTAACGAAGCCGCAAGGCCTACCCGCTACGGCACCCCGCTCCCCCTAAGCATGAATTGAGTCAATTATTCTCCAGATCTTCAAAATATATTCTCTAGTGTCATCCTTGAAAAAACCATAAGAATTCGGTAACGCCGATTTTGAGAAACTCTGAAAATTCGAAAGGCTTGGGCGAGTTGAATAAATGGGTCCCAAAAGATGGGCCGTTAGGCTACTTTCGCCAACTTGTCGTTCCTTTAAATTTTTAGACTTTCAGCTTTTGTGTTTTTTAGGGGTGCAAACGAGTCGCGCCGATCCCGAGCTCGATTAACTTATGAGAGCTCGAGCTCGATTCATTGGTAGTTTCTCAAGTTCGAGCTTAGCTCGGGCTCGACTCATTTATTATCTATTAAATAAAAATAATATAAATAATAGACCCATTTAGGCTCACAAGCTCGATAAGTGAAGCTCGAGCTCGTTTACTAAACAAGCTTATTTGGATTCGGGCACGTCTCGTATACAAGTTTAAATAAGCTAGGCTCGGCCTTTTTTACTGTATTATTTTTAATAAGGGGTAAATGTTACTAAAAAAAAATTTTACACTAAAGCACAACGAGCCTGATGAGCTTCACATGCCAGGCTCGGCTCAGGATCAATAAGGCATGGCTCGTTTCGAGCTTTTTCTCAAGCCGATCTCGCGAGCCGCTCGGCTCATTTGCACCCCTAGCGCTTTTTTAAATGGGTTTAAATTTTAAAATGTTATTAGGTTTAGTTAGGTTAAATGCGAATTGAGTTTATTTGTTTATAAGAGCCTAAACTAAATAGAACAAGTTAATGGGTTATAGACATTTTCGCTTTTAACTTTAAAAAATTAATTATATGTTTTTTTTTTTCAAAAAATGTGTTATATGTATAAAATAAAAAAAATAAACTATTTTTCTGGGCCCATGGGAGGGTGGGACCGCACCAGTGGTCTACCTTGCCCCTTTAATGGGCCGACCTTGATCTTATCTTAATCTTCGGTCCCCGAAAGGGTATTGTGACGTGTTAGAGTGTGTACGAATTTTTATTATATCTTTAGTACCTTTTTACTCTTTTATCAAGTTTTAAATTTATAAAAGGCTATATAAAACTATCACTCTCTACAATACGCTAGGGCAAGTGCACCCGTTGTTGGCGTAGTATAGTGATGGTAAGATACCGAGGTCGTCCAAGGACACAAGAGCTTTTAATACCGGAATATCGTCGTTGTCTAATCTACTCAAATTTTTTTTGGGGAAAAGATTTTAAATAAGTAAAATAAAGAAACAAAATAATTAATAAACAGATAGACAAGATAGAATCACTTGGATCCGACTCGTCATTTATATATCCTTTGATGATTTCCGAGCTTTGTGTTTTTTAAGAGATTATCTTAGTTAAAGTGTCATGTCCCTCTTTTGGAGGTAATGCTACCCTCAGTCATATTGGTCTGAGTCAGTAGGGATACAGTCTCGCAAGGCCGGATTATTGAAAGATAATTAAGTAAGTTATTAATACAAAATGTGGCATGTCCCTCTTTTGGAGGTAACGCTATCCTCGGCCATATTGGTCTGAGTCAGCAGGGATACAGTCCCGCAAGGCCGGTTAATAGTTTTAATAGTATTTAATTATAAGGGATTACAATCCGTTCTTACTTCCCCCTATTTGATGCTATCTGCCTCAAGGTGTCACGACCCCTGACCCCGTTTGACCCGTTTCAGGAGCCGCGGGACAGAAAATCCCGTGGTATTTATTTAATTGAGTTAACAGCGGAAGTTTTCTTCAGGATCTTTTTAAAACTGCAAATTTCCTGATTATTTTATTTCACAACTCGGGATAAAACCCCTGTAATTTACAATCATATGATTTCACTGAGAAATCTTTATTTTACAAAACATGTTTCTTATTTTATATTGAGCCACTTCCTTAAGCTTGTAGTGCTTCACGACACTTTTCCTGGATCACAACAGATCACCTGAAACATGTTTGAAAAAGGTTTTGTCAGCGGGAAATACTGGTGAATAATTCATTTTGCTTAAAACAACGCGTTTGTTATAATTTATAGTATTAAGAGCGATTACAATGTTTCCATATATCAACCAACAACCCACAGTATTTGTCACTCGACCATCCATTGGTAACCTCTGAGTCCAATGGTGTATGTGACTATGGTCATATCACCCCTTGGCTAACTCGTTGTCCAATGGTGAAGTTTATCAAGTAATGTATACAAGACCCCACATACCGGCTGTAATTTGGTGACTACAAAGACTTAATCCCTGTAATTATAACTTTGAAAGTAAACATGATTTTGAAATCAAATTTGATAAAAAGAGAATGACTCACATTGCAGATTTTATACGGGCAGAGTTTAGCCTACTGATAAGCTTGTTAACCTAATTTAAATAACATGCACACAAACTAGGTTAGTAACTAATACAGCATTTACGATAACTCACGAGATTGAAACCCTCACAACGAATGACAAAGTGCGATACTTAAACATCCATCGAATTCACGACGAATGACAAAGCATAACCCTAATTTGGGCAGCACTTAAACATCCATTGGATTGATTTCTATCGATCGGACATTGAATCGTATCAGCGATCGAGTTATTACCCTGTATTACGGCAGCGTTTCGTGAAGTGTGTGTGTTTGGTAGTAAACAGACTATAACTCAGTGCGTATATCGAATTTTTTCGTCGAACAAGCGCCAGAATTCAAGTCCCAATCCCCTCTATTTATACTTGAATTTTGACCCCCTCGCGTGACGCGAGGGGTACATGTGTGGGCGTTGCGTGACGCGAGGGGCCACAATCTATTATAGAGTAGCCACGTCCCTAACTAGCTTAGCTGAGTTGACAGATTTTAAAATTTCAATTTCAACAGCAAGTTATTAGGATAATCGTAGATAGGGAATACCCCCCCTGAGTTTTAGGGGCCCTGATCCTGATTCCGATTGTTCTGAAAATTTTAGGGTTTATGCAGAATCACTTGGGTGTCTTAATTAGGGTTTCCTTTTGGACAAAATAAAATAATAATTAGGACTTTTGATGAGAGTTGTTACACAAGGGAAGTCCTAGTAAGCTTGAATCAAGTCCTCGCAGGATCTATACACGAAACGAGGCAAGAACTTTACCCAACCACCCTTGTAACCCCCTTCGAGGCAGTTAACATGCTTTATATAGACCATAAAGACACAAATGAGTGAATCAACAAAACATGAAGAAATGGTTGAATAAAATTCACTTTTAATATAAAAAAACTAGTTATTAAAGTCACTAATACAAACTCAATAAAAAGTTACCAAAGCTAGGAAATCAAAAGTATATAAATGATTTTGTCTTCACCAAGTGATGTAAGAGATTAGCCAAGCATGACCTTTTTTTGACAAAAACTCTTACTATCGATCTTGGATCCCGAGACTACTACACATACTCTAAGGATGGATGATGGATGAAAGTGGTGGATGATGGTGGTAGTGGTGGTGGAGTGGTGGTAGGTGTGAGAGAAGTGGTTTGTCAAGAGATGAGTTGCAAGTGAGCCAAGCACCTCCTTTTATAGCTGAAAACAGTGAGCTCACACGGCCCCGTGTCCCTCTCATTCACTGTCTTCATTTAATGTTGTTGTTAGCCCATCTACACACACGACCCCGTGTCCCCTGTACTTGTTGTACGAACCCAGATTTGCAAATATGAGAGTTGACCACAACCCGTGCTTAGGAGACACGAACCCGTGTCCCTTGTCATATTTTTGTCTTTATCTTCTGGGAATCTTGAGTGGAGCACGGCCACATGCCCGGCTGGCATGGCCCCGTGCTTAGGTTCTGTATTGTTGTTTTTGTCTTTGAGGTGAAGCTTGGAGGGTCGGTATAGTATACCAACTTCCATTCCTTCGTATTTATGTTGGTTTTCACCGTTAATTTGTTCCTTTTGTCTGTTTAAGCTCTTTTTAATCCTGAAAATCAAAAGTAAACAAAGAACCACACTTTTCCAACATTAGTATTAAAAAGGGGTTGTTTTTATACCTTATTTGATACAATTTATAGGTTATATTTTGTGCATATCATATTGTCAAGGTCATGCAGGAAATGCTACACTTATAATAAAGTTAATTACACATGTGGTCTTTGTGATTTGGCCCAAGTAACACCTTTGGGTACTAAGGTTTGAAAGTAAGAAGTTTGGGGTTTGTGGTTTCAATTTTGTATCAGTGTTGGTCCTAAGACTAACTTCCATTAAAAATTTCGTTAATTTTGTGTGAATTGATAATTTTACCCTTTAATAACCAAAGGGCCATTTATGTATGCGTCCATATTTTAAGTAGTGGGTCTTATATGTAAATTACTAAAATTAACAAAACAAAGCCAACCCCATCCCACTCTATGGTAGTGTTCGTTTCACGGAATGGAATGGAATCTTGAGGGAATTGGAATGTTGATTTCACTTCTTATTTTGTTGTTTTAACATAAAAATGAATTGGAATTGAACAACAACATAAGGAAGGAAATCTGCATTCTAATTCTATCCAAATTTCATTCCATTTTGCAAAATAAACACACCTAAATTACAAATCAAATTTCAATTTCTGCGCGAATTCCCATTCCAATTCCATTACAATCCATGAAACGAACACTACCTATGAGTTTGTCGGTCACGTCTTTCCGGCGATCTGCAAATCACATGTTGTC
Organism: Helianthus tuberosus; assembly: GCA_030545235.1. Taxonomy (NCBI): domain Eukaryota; kingdom Viridiplantae; phylum Streptophyta; class Magnoliopsida; order Asterales; family Asteraceae; genus Helianthus; species Helianthus tuberosus. Next base: position 166,935,957 of record CM060442.1, read on the forward strand.
TTTGCAAATTGTCGGTCATCCTCTGTGCTTTCAGATAAACCCCGAAAACTAAATGGTCTTCCTTAATCACACATGATTTCAATCAATCGGTTAATCACGTTTTAATTTGGGTACCACGATTTTGATTTTCATCGCTAATCACATATTGTTTGGGACAAAAAGCAGAGTCGAGAGGAGGGGGTGGGTTGACATTGACATTATACCCAAAAAGAAGCCGACCGCCCCTCCAAATCAAATCTCCGATGGTTTGATTTGGTAGATATAGTCAAAGGGGCGAACGTCGGGTAGGCATGGCTGTTGGAGGACCGCTCACTTCCATGGGATGACCTGAGATACCCAAATCTTGTTGAAAAATGGGAGCATTTACCTTCTTAACAACACTTAGGGGTTGTTTGGTAACTTCTAAATGAGTAAGTGTTGAAATAGTTAGAGGTCTGAACCATTAAGTGTTGAAATAGTAAGAAATCTGAACCATTAAGAGCCAGTATAATGCTTAACCGTTCAGAGGCAAATATCTGACCAATTCAGATAAGATGTCTTAACCATTCAGACTCAGTACAATGCTTAACCATTTAGAGGCAAACGTCTGAATCATTCAGATATTTGCTCGCGATATAAACAGTCTGAACCATTAAGTGTTGAACAGTAAAAGATCTGAACCGTTAAGAGGTTCATTAAGAGCTAAACAAGCAGCCCCTTATTTATACTTTTGGACATAATTGTTGATACACAGATTAGCATGAGGTTTTCGATTCTTCTCATGCTTAATTGGTTTTTGCACTCTATGAAGCCGAAGGTTTTCTTTTCATTTATAATAACAGAGAAAAAGGGGTGAGGAGCTAGTTTTTTTTTTATTATTTAGTTAGTTTCAGCAGTTTACATATAAGTCCGCAACATTGTTACTTAAAAGGAAAATTAACGTTTGTTATTATTAGACCCCAACATTTTTACAAAATTGAAACCACAAACCCGAAAATTATAAGTTTCAAACCTTAGTATCCAAAGGTGTTATTTGGACCAAATCACAAGGACCATCAATGTAATTAACTCCTTAGACTATGCGTAGTCGTTGGGGTGAATAATGTCCCACCCTAGGGCGTTTTGCGCCATGTGGCAGCCCAGTCAACAATGAGGCATTATTGGGCGTTTTTACAAAAGGGGTGTAGTAGGGATGTGGGGCATTATGTTAAATGAGATGTAATATAATTAAATAAAACAAAAACCATCAAAAAATCTTATTGGATAAAGAATAGGAAGATGGAGGGTGATTGGACAAATAAATGGGGGGCAAGGCGTGATTTAAATCACGAGAAAACAAAAAAATCAGCCAAACACGCCCAGGGGGTGGTGACCCGGCGTGTTTGGGCAAAAAAAACTGGGCAACCACACCCAGTACGCATGGTCTTATAATAAATAGGGTAAATTACACGTTTTGTACTTTATGTTAATACCCTATTTCAGGCGATGTACGTTGGCAGTAAAATTAATGAGTTTTACTTAATGTTTCAAATTCTTGAACGTTACGTCATTTGATCCAAACCCAACTATTTCTATTTTTTATTTTTTTGTTAAATCTAGTCAACCAAGGTTATTTTAGTCTTTTTACTCATTTTTAATATTATTTAAAAATATAAAACAATTTAAAAAAAAATTCTCTCTCTCTACCATCATTTATCCCCCCCCCCTCTCTCACACACACTCAACACCACCATCAACCCACCACTACCTCAGCCTTCGCCATCACCACCTACCCACCTGCCACCAAAGATCCCCCCCCCCAAAGCACCACCGCCTGAATCAACAATCCACCACCACCTCAGCCTTCATTGCCACCACCCACCCCACCCCACCCACCTACCACCAAAGACCCCACCCCGCAAAGCACCATCGCCTAAATCGATAACCGACCATCACCTCAGCTTTCATCACCACCAACCCACCACCACGTCAATTTCGTCGGAGCCCTGGTCGACAAGAAGGAAGGTCGGTCATCAGTCTCCTTCCTCTCCATCCGACTTTCTCTCTTTCTAGTCTCTAGCTTATCTCTCTATCTCACTCTAGATTTTTATTTGAATTGCCACACTTTATCTTTATTTTTCTGAACATAGAAGGTTTGGGGATGTATCTTTTTAGAAAGGAAGAAATAATAGAGTGATGAGAGTGTGTGTGTGTGTGTGTGTAAGAGAGTGTATGTTATGTTGTCACAATGCGAGCAGGACAAGTGTGTCTATGGGATTTAACGATAAAAATTAAATAGGTTAGGGTCAAAGGATGTAACATTCAAGATTTTGAATCATTAAATAGAAAACTCATCAATTTTATCGCCAAAAGACACCCTCTAAAATAACGAGGGAGCTGATTTCTCTGTTAAAGGTCTTCGATTGGATATCGCTAAGGCAGGAGGCAGTATTGACGCAGGAGCAGACTTCTTTTGGAACTTGTGGGCCCCTTTGAAGGTCAATTACCTTCTTTGGAGAGCCCTTTTGGGTAAAGTGGCAACAAAAAATGAACCGCACAAGCGCGGCATCCTCCTTGAAGACCGGAGTTGTGTTCGATGCGGCTATGCCGAGGAGTCTCCAGACCATTTGTTCGCTGACTGCTTGATGGCGAAAAGCGTCTGGTGGAATATCTTTGTTTGGATTAGGATCCCTATGCCAACGAACCTAAACACAACGAAGGGTATTACGGAGATTCTGATGAAGAGTCCGGGTGCGAAGAATTGGAAAAAGCTTGTGCATATGGCCGGTTTAGCTACAATATGGAGGATTTGGGAGGCTCGCAACAAAAAACTGTTTGAAGGGAAGACCACCAGTGTTCAGCAAATTGTCGACTTGATCAAGGAGGATACTTTCACCTGGGTGTCCCATCGGTCGAAGATCCCAGTTCCGTCTTGGGATAATTGACTGAATTTTAATGTGGTAGGCTTGTTGTAGTTTTGTTTCCTTCTGTTTGCTTCTCCCTGTTTTGTTTTTCCACTTTTTTGTTTGTATGCCATAGCTCCTTGCTGATTTCTATATATCTATACTATCTATAATAAGAGATTATTGGCTGATGTAAATCTGCCTATGTGTCAACCATTAAGGTATGCCACTTGTCTCCGCTGATGTCATAATTCTCCTTTCAATATTATATTATTATGAAAAATCTATTGTATATAATAGAATTTTTTAAGGAGGGAATTTCAAAATCAATTTCAACATTCAAATCATAACTTTAATCCTCCTCTCTCTCTCTCTCTCAAATATATTCCTGCATTCATTTTCAAAATTCAAACCGTCAATTCCATTCTCTGTCACTATCCATTTCTCTCTCAACTCTCTCTCTCTCTCTCTAAACCACCGGACTCCGCCGCTACTTCGCCGTCAACCCTAAAATAAGAGACCAACACCGCCGCGAACTGTGTTAGATTTGGTATACCAATTAATGTCAATATTTGTTCTCTGTTTTGGTACAATGAAAATTCTAATAACTTCACTTTGCTCCTCCATCTAGGGTTTCTGCATTCTCTATCTGCTCACACACAATCTCGATTGTTGCGACCGTGGTAAGGATTTCATCTCTATATCTCTAAAAATGTTGGATTTCATTTATTAAACCCTAATCTCTTATCTTCTCTAATCAGCTACACCATCCCAATCTTCTAGCAGGTATGCTTTCATCTCTATATCTCTAAACAAATAATTAATCTGATAACAAGTACAATTCTTTGTTTAAAGGAAATATCATTCCTAATTTTGTTTTTTTAAATCGATTCCTTCCTAATCATCTGTGGCCTACGTGGGTGACTTTTGTTGACCGTATGAAGTCCAAAGGGGACATTCGTCAAGATGCTGGAACTGGAAGTGATGTTTCTGTGTATGAAGATATGAGGTGTTATTAAGGAAGGTTGCCTCTGTTTTGGTCATCAAGGGTTTGATTTGTTCAAGTAAGATATTGTTCGTGTCTTGGTTTAATTGTCTGTTTGATGATGAAGCGATGATAGCGAATGGTATTTTAATGAGCATGATAGAAGTTACAAATTGATGAACTGTGAACAATGGTATGTTTATTATTAGTTAGGCATGAATTCATAGGCTCTCTCATCATGATTTGTAAGTTTATCAATCATTTAATTTTGTTCAATTCCCTTTGATTAAAGTACATCAATTTTTTAGGATTTTAGTATTTTTGTTTCAGTTTATTGTTCCATTGGACTTGAATATATATGCTGGAGATTCTGATGAAGATATTGACCAACAAGTTATCAAAATCAAGGCTTTTTTTGTGAAATGGAAGATCCCGTAGAACAACTTATCAACAAACAGAACTGAAACTATTACCCACCAGGTGTTCGATGAAATGCCTCATGTTTGATCCTAACCCTAAATATGTTTGTCATTATTTGCAATCTGTGCGTTTGATTAAATGCCTATTCAGGTGTAAATTATTCATTTTTGGATGAGTATAATGTCAGGTGTAAATGCCTATTCAGGTGTTTTCATTTGGATGAGTATAATGTCAGGTGTAAATTATTCATTTTTGTTTTTTGTTGAGCCACGAGTCGATCTTTCTGTCAAGAGACGGTCAAACAAGGTATATCATGTGACGTGTGCGTATATATACATAATATTGCAATGAAATTACACATGATTTGGTTTTAAATTTATAAAAGTGATTTATACTTCTACATCAAAACACACACGAAAGAGGCAAGTGTACCCCGTCATATATGTAGTAAAGTATCGGTAAGAACCAAGTATCGATCCAAGGAAATGGGCGGAGGAATAATACTAGACCTTTGTCACTAAACTACCGGTAAAAACATAAGTTGTTTGATTTTAATAAACTAAAGTAAGCATAATCAACTACTAATAAAAACATAATAGATATCAAATATGAAAATAGATAAAAAGCCTTGCTTAATACACAACCAAAGCATTTCAACTAAGTCGGTTTTGGCACTAGAAGCATTTGATCAATTCTCCAATTTCAAGACAAATAGTGTCCCTTTCGGGAATCCTAACATGACAATCATTCGGAAAGTTAAAACGATAAACACACTTTAACCACCTAAAATTGTTCTTTAACGTGCAATTGATAAATGTCTATGAAAATCTCTTAAAAATAAGTTAGTCATCCGTTAGGAGTTTTCTAACCGCACTTAATCAAGGAAAGCGACACCGATAAACACAATGCAACCACCGAGACAAGCATAAACTAGATTAAATCACAACCGAGTTCATTTTACAAATCTTACACATAAATTCACCAAGATAGCAATTTTGGCCTAAACTACTAACTAAGCTAACAAATCATGGCAAGAATTTATAACGACACCATTTAACCCGTTAAGGTCCTTACGTGACGGCAAGCTTTCTTGATTAACAATAATTACATTTTATTAAACCACTAACCATTTCTAGTATTATGGTGCACACATTTTAACCAAGCTAAACTAGTTAACCAAGTTTAAAGTCTACTAATACATGATTAATTAAGCTTCATCTTTCAATTATCTCAACTAACCATACATTAATCATCCAACACAATTACTTATAATCAAGAAATCAATATCAATAACAAGGTTGCAAACTAATCATCAAAGATTAACATAGAAAATACTTCCAAATGTCATTACAAACAAAGATTAACATACTAATGGCTATAATCAAGCAAGGGATTGTTGTGTTTTTGCCCAAAGGCTACAATAATACATAAACATTAATCTAAATGCTTGTAAGATTAACAAAATCATGGAAAGATTAGAAAACCAAACCATAAACAAGCATAAGATTAAGAATCTGGAAGATAACGAAGCTAATCGGCACAATGTGGCTTAAATCCGGGTGAAAGCAGAAGCCTCCGGAGCCTGAAAATCGCCAGAATCACTCCCAAAATGTCCAGAGTTACGAGCAGAATGTTTCTGCAAGTTTTTTATATTTTTCGATCTCGCACGGTCGTGCACTTTATGGCACGACCGTTCACTTTTTGCATTATTGAAGTTACTGTGCACCATACCGCATGACGTCATCAGATCTTGACCAGATTCGATCTCGCACGGGCGTGCCATGGGGTGCACGGGCGTGCATCACCGAGCTGGGGCTGGTCATCGCATCCGCACGGGGGTGCGTTCAGTCGCACGGGGGTGCGTTCCCGAGATTTCGTTGCACTCCTGATCACACTGGGTGTGCAACGCCGAGCTGAGCTTTGTTGTCGCATCCGCACTGGGGTGCCACCAGTCGCACGGGGGTGGGTTCTCAAGATTTCGTTGCACTCCTGATCGCACTGGGTGTGCAACGCCGAGCTGAGCTTTGTTGTCGCATCCGCACGGGGGTGCCACCAGTCGCACGGGGGTGCGTTCCCGGGATTTCGTTGCACTCCTGATCGCACTGGGTGTGCAACGCCGAGCTGAGCTTTGTTGTCGCATCCGCACGGGGGTGCCACCAGTCGCACGGGAGTGCGACTTGCCCAGGTCAGAATTTTCCACAGAATGTTCGCAGTTCAGCCGTTTCGCCAGGAAAATCCTCGTTTTCACTATCATCTTGTCTGGTATGCTGTTTTAGGCCTGTAAACAAAAGTATACTTGATTAAGTATCCGAATGACGGTTTTACGGCCAAAAACGCATAAAATGGGGATAAAATAGGGGACTAAAATATGTATAAATTAGTGAATATGAAATCTCCCCACACTTGAACCTTGCTTGTCCTCAAGCAAGCTAAATTAAAATGCAATAAAAGATAGAAACTGACAAGAACGAAAATTTGCAAACTATTTATTGAAACAACTACAAACGGTTAGCCGGTTTTTCGAAAGACAATATCAAATGAATCAAACCAAACAAGCATATGCAAATATATAGCGATAACCAAAAAGCCGTGACTCACTTTCAATTGACTTAACATGCTAATCTTCACACAACTCACAATGATCACACACACTCGGTTTTATTTGTGAAACATACATAAAATGTGTATGTGCAAACACTCAATGCCTCGTCAATGAAATGTGTAATATCATAAGCTTGTCATAAGATCTCGTCTCCACCAACTAACATGTGAAAAAGTGTAAATCAAGAGGTCTTTACGGGGTGTAACGTTAGGCTTGGGCGAAGGGTATGGAAATGGATATTTAAAGTGGCGAAATGGTTAAAACTCGGTAGTTACGTTTAACAAGCGCAATACAACAAAACTATACATACAAATGCCTTAAAAAGGCGACTTATGCGACAACGAGCTTATAAATAAGATTTCATCATTTTATCATTCAAAATTGCTCGAATTTTTGTCTACTTCACCCTATTTTAGGGTGTTTTTTTTTTTTTTTTTTTTTTTTTTTGCAAACTAATGGATTTATACAATGAAACATAAACTAAAACAAGCACTAGTTAAACGATTATTTTGACCGAGTTTCAACACTAAAAGGTTTAAAACATAAAAGGCTAAATTTGGCTAAGTGGGCGATAATATTGGGTAGACAAAGGTAAACGGGAAGGCTTGACATGGTTAATCCTAAAGGGTAATGTAAGGTTTACGGGAAACACAACACAAAGAACAAGGTTAACAACAAAGGGGTAATCTAAGTGCCTCTATCACTTCTACACAATTCCGCAAGTTCATGGTCTTAACAAGCATACTAGTGACAAATTCTAAATAACACATGACATCCGGCTCACTCCTACTCCGAAATGAACAAATATATAACAATATCAAGGCTCAAATATGCTCACGTAATGGAAGGAATGGGTAAAAGTGTGAAAACTATCATGCAAGTCTTTCTTTGTTTGTCACGCTTTCTGGTTTTTGTTTCAAAATTTATTTTGCTTGTCGAGTTTTTATCAAGTCCGAAGCTTTCTAAAACAAACTAACCGGTTTATTTACAAAAATAAATACAGAATACAGATATTTTTGAATGATTTTTCTGATTTTTTTTAGGACAAACAAAGTTAACAAAGTTAACCCCCTCCCCACACTTGAACTTCGCATTGTCCCCAATGCGAAACCCGTAATATAGAGAAAAGGGATAATAGTACTCCCCTCAAGATGATTTCTTGATGAAACGAGACTTCCAAGCTGTATCTGTCATGTGCTCCGGTCAAAGACTTGATAACCAAAATCTGCATATACGTCATAAGGTACAACAAAACAGAACAGAAATAAAGTAAACACAAATAAACCATAATTTACATAAATAAACTACTAATATCCAAACATGACAAGACATAAAAAGTAAAGTGTCTGAAAATAAAGCGTACATAACCAGGGGTGTTTGACATAACAACCAAAATGAACACCCCAAAATAAACAAAGTACGGAAATAATAAAACCACAAACGACCAACCCCACCGTCTCCTACTCGTCGTCACCATCATCATCTCTTGTGAAGGACGGGCCCGTATCACCATAACCAGGTGTGTTCCACGGTGGGAACTGTGGGGGATGCTGAAAGTAGTTGGGATATGCATGATGCATCTCCCCGAATAGATATGAAAATCCAGCACTCACCCCCTGATACAAGTTATCCTGGTTCGCCCTAAGCTGATCCTGAGTAGCCCTGAGCTGATCCTGACTAGCCCTGATCTGGTCCTAACTAGTCCTAATCTGGTCTATATAAGTACCATGCTGCTCCTGTGTAACTCGCATCTGTTGGAACTGTTGGTTTCTAGCCAGTCCTGGTGCTGATGGTAATCATGGTGTTGTGGTGAATGTGGTGGTGTGTGTGGCTGGTGCTGCTCGTGCTGCTGTACTGCATGCTGCTCCCCCATTTCTTCATCCTCATCCTCCGCTTCAGCCGGAGGCAACGGGTCCCAGACCTCGTTGTTTAGACCCCTCAATCTATCCCCACGATCCAACTCAGCAATCAATCCCATTGCCTTCAGTGATCGAATATCAACATAAACACCCTCGGTCACCAAAGTGAGACTTGCAAAAACCTCATCAGTCATCAAGTTTAAATTGTAAGCAATTTCGGTCACATACTGACCGCCGTGTATCTGACTGTTGGGTGTCCTACCTGAGCACTTCACAAAGTATTCAGCCATCCTTGCGGCTAGGTTGATGTGTACTCCATCAACCAGCGCGTACAGAAATATCAAATCGGGCGTTGGACAGTTCCCTAAACTGTCCATGCGGCCGCAAATGGTGTGGCTAAACACATGATGCATCACTCGAACCAAAGGGTCTTTCAACCGTGAAGCTTTGGACATTCTCGGGTCGTAAGGGCGGCCACCAATTGCATTTTCAGCCCAAAACACGGCCCGTGCTTCATCAGTTGGAAAGGTAAACTGCTCCGTGAAGAATTCGGAATCCATATCTTCTCTTGTATAAATTCCAAGCCTTCTACCCAATCGACCCACTGACCAAGTGTGCCATTGTCCACCTAACCTGAAAGTTATCCGATCCTTGTAGCGGAATTTTGGCCTTCTATGAGCAATTGGTTTTTCGTAGGCATATGTGGAGAAGAACTCTATTGTTGGCTCAAGATAAATGGGGAGGCTGATAGAAACAAGACGCGCAAGTGGGATGGTGAGCATGCTTTCAAGTCTATCATACTGATTTAGCTCCCTCATAACCTCCCAATCCAGCCTCCGCGAGACGCCGAATTGCCCTCGCCTTCTCCATAAGGCGTCACGTCTTGGAATACAAAGAGCTTCTCGCTCATCATCGGGGTTAAACTGTAGGAAGGGATGATCCATCTGTAAGAGGAATGTCGTTAGAATAGCGGGAATAGGAAAAATTTAACTCAAAAACAGCAGAACACCAACTTATGAAGATTCTGTTCTTCTGATCTGGGCCTGTTACACGGACGTGCGACGAGACGCACGGTCGTGCGACGAGACGCACGGTCGTGCGTCGCCGAGAACAAGCAACGATGGCCGGAATATGTCGGATTTGCACGGCGTGTGACCAACGGCACAACCGTGCATCACCGGACCAACCTGAAATCCAACGTGAACAGCCGGCGAGGAACGACCGTTCCATATGAGGAACGACCGTTCGACCATGTTTTTGCAGAATCCGACCCCTGAACTTGAACAACCTGATTTTTGCAAAATTTCAACAAGTTTGGGGCCAACAGGGGTCAGAAAGTCAACCGGGTGTTCACGATATGCACGATTCAAACAAGGGTTAGGGTTTCGTTTGTATTTATGAAGAGAACCCTAAAAAGCCTTGAAGAATCAGATGAATCTAACCTAGAAAGTGAAGAAATAGAAAATCTACAAGAAGGAACGTACCATGCGAAGAAATGTGCGAAATCGTGCGAATAAACCGTGCGATTTGAGGCAAAAACGGTCTGGAACGGCTGGTGCGACTAGGGTTTCGCGAATTGTGAATGGGGGCTGCAGATGAGGGTATTTATACTACCAAATGACAAAACTACCCTCAGCCTCACGCACGGTCGTTCGACCAATCGCACGGTCGTGCGTCACCGACATCACTCAAACCCTGCACGCTGTTCTCGGAGATGCACCGGGGGTGCGACTCGTCGTGCAAGCCAGTCCGAAAATGCACGGTCGTTCAACCTATGGCACGGTCGTGCAACAGCTGCAGATCAGTTTTTTCTGCAGAAGCTATTTCCAGCAACTGTTTTGGCCGTTTTTCGCCATTTTTTCAACACACAAACTGTTTAATCAATATCGCAACATAGAACCTTCGCCCGGCACGTCTAAAAATTGTACAAACTAACGGAAACTAACAAACACATCTAAATTATGCTAAAACTACTAAAACACAAAAAGGACAATTTTACCCTTATAGCGCCAAAGACGCTCTTGCTACATTTTTAATCCGCGAGTCAGTAGCGTAGACTCATGCTAAATTTTTGTCGGCGAGTCGATAGCAAGACTCATGCTAATTTTTTGCCGGCGAGTCGATAGCAAGACTCATGCTAAATTTTTGTCGGCGAGTCGATAGCAAGACTCATGTCCCTACACTTGTTACATGTGCGGGCCATTACCACGCCCCTTCGGATTCTGCTCGGTATTGCCCGGAAGGCCACCTGGGGGTCTCTCTGACATCATTTTTGCCAACTGGCACACTTGATTCTCGATGGTCTGAATGGAAGCCTTTTGACTCCGCATTTCTCCTTCGTTGACAATGAACCGTTCCTCATGCTGCTGATATCGTTTCTCAGCCATTTGATTAGCACTATTGGAGTTGTTCAGCAGTTGTGCCATCATTTCCTCTAGCTTTGCGTTGCTTTGAGAGGCGTGTGGTTGGGAACTGCTTCCTGAGCCTTGATTATGATACTGTGGCTGGAAGGATTGACCTTCAGATTGCTGTGGCGCGGGAGCATGTTGAGAAAATCCGTGTGCGTTTTGGTTCCCAGAACCAGATTTCCACCCAAAGTTTGGGTGATTTCTCCACCCTGGATTGTATGTGTTGCTATAGGGGTTATTTTGGGGCCTGATTTGATTGCCCATGTAGTTCACCTCCTCATGTCCTGTAAACATAACACCCTGCTCACACGTACTTGGCACGTGTGCAACCCCGCACTGATCACATGATGGTGATTGAATTCGCGAGACATTCTGAGACTGATCAATTCTTGTTGCCAAGGCTCCAATTTGCACAGTAAGAGCCGTATATATATCCACAACATGAACTCCGGAAGTGGATGATGTCTTATTCCGCGCTCCACCGTGGCGAGAACTTGACTTTAACGCAACTTTCTCTATGATCGCGTAAGCTTCAGTTGGTGTCTTCGTTCCAAGATCGCCTCCTGCATACACGTCTAAACGCTCATGCGAGTTATAATTGAGTCCCTGATAGAAGGTCAGTACTAGTTGCCTTTTGGACAACCCGTGATGTGGGACATCAATTAAAAGATCTCTAAACCTCTCCCAAGTTGCGTGTAGAGATTCTCCGTTGTCTTGCTTGAATGTTATGATACGGTTCCTTAATTTAGTAGTCTTTTCCGGAGGAAAATATTTCTGCACAAATAGTTCTGCCATCTCGGCCCAAGTGGTGATAGATCCTGCCGGAAGTGACAAAAGCCAAGCACTGGCTTTGCCTCGCAATGAAAACGGAAAGAGCCGCAAACGGATCGCGTCCTCAGAAACATCTCCAATCTTGAAAGTCGAGCACACCTCGAGAAACTTTGCGATGTGCCGACCCGGATCATCGTGATCCTTCCCATCAAACTGCACCGAGTTTTGTATCATATTGATGATGCTGGATTTTATCTCGAAACTTGGTGCTGCTACCGTCGGTCGGGTGATGCTTGGTAGCAAGCCTTCTCCTCCGGGTTGGTTTGTTTCATTCAAAGTTCTGTCGTCGTCCGCCATGGTTGCGTTTCCTGCTGCCCCTGAGCCCTCGGCTTCAGCGGGTACCACCTGCTCCTGCTCACCAGCTGCGAGTAGCAGCCCAACCGCACGAGATCTCTCACGAAGACATCTCCTCAGATCACGCTCGGGTTCGTCTGACGGCTCAACAGGATCGGGAGCGGGTGTTGAGAACATCAACCTGCAAACGAAAATTAGACACAATGAATATTTTATTAATATAATAATGTTGTTTCTCTTCTTTTTTTTTTTGCTGAAAAGAAACAGAATATTATTTATAATGGGCTGAAAATTTTATAACAATTCGAAAATGGGCCCGAAATTTTATAAAAATCAACACAATAAAAATAATCGAATCGGCTAGTATAAAAATGATTTTTAGGAGCCGAAAACTTAAAGAATAAATAAATAATAAATCCGGATTAAATAAATAAATGGAACAAAAATTTACAAGTGTACAAAAGAATCATGAAAACGAATAAATCGAATTAAAAGCAAGAAATATTAACAAATAAATAACAAAAAAATAATCAAGAAAGTATATACAAATATTAACAAGTATCTACACCGATAACACAATGACTCGGGTCGTTCCTAAAACTCGCCATTTCCCCGGCAACGACGCCAAAAACTTGACGTGTGCGTATATATACATAATATTGCAATGAAATTACACACGATTTGGTTTTAAATTTATAAAAGTGATTTATACTTCTCCATCAAAACACACACGAAAGAGGCAAGTGTACCCCGTCATATATGTAGTAAAGTATCGGTAAGAACCAAGTATCGATCCAAGGAAATGGGCGGAGGAATAATACTAGACCTTTGTCACTAAACTACCGGTAAAAACATAAGTTGTTTGATTTTAATAAACTAAAGTAAGCATAATCAACTACTAATAAAAACATAATAGATATCAAATATGAAAATAGATAAAAAGCCTTGCTTAATACACAACCAAAGCATTTCAACTAAGTCGGTTTTGGCACTAGAAGCATTTGATCAATTCTCCAATTTCAAGACAATTAGTATCCCTTTCGGGAATCCTAACATGACAATCATTCGGAAAGTTAAAACGATAAACACACTTTAACCACCTAAAATTGTTCTTTAACGTGCAATTGATAAATGTCTATGAAAATCTCTTTAAAATAAGTTAGTCATCCGTTAGGAGTTTTCTAACCGCACTTAATCAAGGAAAGCGAAACCGATAAACACAATGCAACCACCGAGACAAGCATAAACTAGATTAAATCACAACCGAGTTCATTTTACAAATCTTACACATAAATTCACCAAGATAGCAATTTTGGCCGAAACTACTAACTAAGCTAACAAATCATGGCAAGAATTTATAACGACACCATTTAACCCGTTAAGGTCCTTACGTGACAGAAAGCTTTCTTGATTAACAATAATTACATTTTATTAAACCACTAACCATTTCTAGTATTATGGTGCACACATTTTAACCAAGCTAAATTAGTTAACCAAGTTTAAAGTCTACTAATACATGATTAATTAAGCTTCATCTTTCAGTTGTCGCAACTAACCATACATTAATCATCCAACACAATTACTTATAATCAAGAAATCAATATCAATAACAAGGTTGCAAATTAATCATCAAAGATTAACATAGAAAATACTTCCAAATGTCATTACAAGCAAATATTAACATACTAATGGCTATAATCAAGCAAGGGATTGTTGTGTTTTTGCCCAAAGGCTACAATAATACATAAACATTAATCTAAATGCTTGAAAGATTAACAAAATCATGGAAAGATTAGAAAACCAAACCATAAACAAGCATAAGATTAAGAATCTGGAGGATAACGAAGCTAATCGGCACAATGTGGCTTGAATCCGGGTGAAAGCAGAAGCCTCCGGAGCCTGAAAATCGCCAGAATCGCTCCTAAAATGTCCAGAGTTACGAGCAGAATGTTTCTGCAAGTTTTTTATATTTTTCGATCTCGCACGGTCGTGCACTTTATGGCACGACCGTTCACTTTTTGCATTATTGAAGTTACTGTGCACCATACCGCATGACGTCATCAGATCTTGACCAGATTCGATCTCGCACAGGCGTGCCATGGGGTGCACGGGCGTGCATCACCGAGCTGGGGCTGGTCATCGCATCCGCACGGGGGTGCGTTCTGTCGCACGGGGGTGCGTTCCCGAGATTTCGTTGCACTCCTAATCGCACTGGGTGTGCAACGCCGAGCTGAGCTTTATTGTCGCATTCACACGGGGGTGCCACCAGTCGCACGTGGGTGCGTTTTGCACTCCTGATCGCACTGGGTGTGCAACGCCGAGCTGAGCTTTGTTGTCGCATCCGCACGGGGGTGCCACCAGTCGCACGGGGGTGCCACCAGTCGCACGGGGGTGCGTTCCCGGGATTTTGTTGCACTCCTGATCACACTGGGTGTGCAACGCCGAGCTGAGCTTTGTTATCGCATCTGCACGGGGGTGCCACCTGTCGCACGGGGGTGCGACTTGCCCAGGTCAGAATTTTCCACAGAATGTTCGCAGTTCAGCCGTTTCGCCTGGAAAATCCTCGTTTTCACTATCATCTTATCTGGTATGCTGTTTTAGACCTGTAAACAAAAGTATACTTGATTAAGTATCCGAATGACGGTTTTACGGCCGAAAACGCATAAAATGGGGATAAAATGGGGGACTAAAATATGTATAAATTAGTGAATATCATCATGTATCATATATATGTCAAAAAAAATACATTGGTTACATACAAAATATAACAGCATCATACATATTTGTTATTGCATTGGTATTGGTTTTTAATCAATTTTGTTACACTGGCAGGTTCTCTAAAGGCACTCCAAATATTAATGATTGTGTGATGGCTGAACTCAAGAAGCTTGGACAGAATTATCGATTTAGATAAAACTCTTACAGTGTGCTTGACAGTTCAATCCATTTGACCCATTCCCATTTTACCTATTTTGTTTCAGTTTTACCCGTTTAAGATCAAACATGATCCAAATAGTTGAAACCACTGTTGTGTGAAGAAAAAAGGGTTTACGAATCAAAGGCATAACTACTTTATGGTTTCAGTGCATAAGGTGCATATTAAAAAGTGTTTTGTGGAGAAAACAGTGGTTGAAACCACTGTTGTGTTAAAACGGTGGCTTGAAACCACTGTTTGGTTAAAACAGTGGTTTGTGGAGAAAACAGATGTTTGAAACCACTGTTTGGTTAAAACATTGGTTTCTCAAATCATTTCACGTTCATTTCGATCTCTTTGTAGGCGGATAGGTGGCTTTGGGAGGTATGAAAAACAGAATTGATAAATTTAGGGAAAATGTGATTGAAAGATGATAACGCAATAGTGGAGGATCTAATTCTACAGCTTCGGAAAATTCATGTGTGTTTTCAAATAATGCTTCCTAGATGTTTGAAGACCGACAAATGTCCAACGAAGCAGCACTGTGGACATTTGTCGTTCTTTGATGGTTTTCAAACATCTATGAACAATTATTTGAGAACACCCTTGCATTTATCGGAGTTGATGAATTAGATCCTCTACTGTTGGGTTATCATCTTTCAAAATCATTTTCCTTAAATTTATCGATTTTGTTTTTCATGCAGGGATATAATCTGCTTTTTAATAGAGGATTTGGCCGATGACCCACGTTCAAGGATGCTTTATGTCTCAGACTATATGAAGATTGCCTCTTGATTATCATAAGGTTAAATTTTAAATTAATATGGTCTCATTTGTTAATAAGATTATTGTCACGGCCCCCGTGTAACAACTCTCACCAAAACTATTATTTATTAAATTAATTTGTCCAATTGGAAACCCTAATTAAGACACCCAAGTGATTCTGCGCAAACCCTAAAATTTTCAGAACAATCAAAATCAGGATCAGGGCCCCTAAAACTCAGGGAGGGGTAAACCCTAGTTACGTTTATCTTAAAATCTCTCTGTCAAATTCGAAATTATGAAATTCATCAACTCAGCAGGCCTAGTCCCAAACGTGGCAACCCTATGACCATTAGGTGTCCCTTGCGCACTGTAAGGGTTAGAGTGTTACGGTGCGCAAGGGGTGACAAATTTTGGGTATAAATAGAGGGTCGTGGGACTTGATTTCTGGAATTTGAGCGACGAACCAATTCGTAATACGCTCCGAGATATCTTCTGTTTATCACAATTAACACACACGGATCACTAATCGACGCCGCAATCAGGGTATTAACTCGATCGCTATTACGATTCATTTTCCGATCGATCAATGTACTCAATGGATGTTTAAGTGCTGCCCACATTCGGGTTTATGCTTTGTCATTCGTCGTTAATTCGATGGATGTTTAAGTATCGCACTTTGTCATTCGTTGTGAGGGTTGATCTCGTGAGTTATCGTCAAGGCTGTATTGATTACTAACCCAGAATTGTGTGCCTGTTATTAAATTTAGGTTAAAAGGCTAATCAGTAGGCTAAACTCTGCTCGTATAAATCTGCAATGTGAGTCATTCTCTTTTTATCAACTATTTTACAATACCTCAAATTATTTTCAAAGGTTACAATTACAGGGACTAAGTCGTGGATATCTTGAATCACTAGCTAGTGGGGTATTGTGCACATTACTAATTTTCTCCCAGTTAGGTTCATTGACCTACTAGGGATAATCATCACTATTTAGGTTCATTGATCTAATAGTGGTATGACCATCGTCACCATTGTGACAGAGCGCCAGATAAAAATAAGATAGAAGCCATTGTAATCGCTCTTATGTTGTAATTAATAACTATGCATCATTATGCAAAATAGAATGATTCACTCAGTATTTCCCGCTGACAAAACCTTTTTCAAACATGTTTCAAGTGATCTGTTATGATCTAGGAAAAGTGTCATAAAGCACTACAAGCTCAAGGAAGTGGCTCAGTATAAAATAAAGAAACATGTTTTGTAAAAATAAAAGATTTCTTCGTGAAATCAAACGATTGTAAATTACCGGGTTTTATCTCGAGTTATGAAATAAAATAATCGGGAAATATTTCAGTTTTAAAAAGATCCTGATGATAAACTTCCGCTGTTAAACTCAATTAATTAAATACCACGGGATTTCTGTCCCGCGGCTCCTAAAACGGGTCAAACCGGGTCGGGGGCCGTGACACCCCGACCCGGTTTGACCCGTCTCAGGAGCCGCGGGACAGAAAATCCCGTGGTATTTATTTAATTGAGTTGACAGCGGAAGATTTCTTCAGGATCTTTTTAAAACTGAAATTTCCTGATTATTTTATTTCACAATTCGGGATAAACCCCGATAATTTACAATCATTTGATTTCACTGAGAAATCTTTATTTTACAAAACATGTTTCTTTATTTTATATTGAGCCATTTCCTTAAGCTTGTAGTGCTTCACGGCACTTTTTCTGGATCACAACAGATCACCTGAAACATGTTTGAAAAATGTTTTGTCAGCGGGAAGTACTGGTGAATCATTCTTTTTAATAAAACGGTGCATTTGTTATAATTTACAGTATTAAGAGCGATTACAATGTTTCCATATATCAACCAACTACCCACAGTATTTGTCACTCGACCATCCATTGGTAACCTCATAGTCCAATGGTGTCTGTGACTATGGTCATATCACCCCTTGGCTAACTCGTTGTCCAATGGTGAAGGTTATCAAGTATTGTATACAAAACCCCACATACCGGCTGTAATTTGGTGACTACAAAGTCTTAATCCCTGTAATTATAACTTTGAAAGTAAACATGATTTTTGGAATCAATTTTGGTAAAAAGAGAATGACTCACATTGCAGATTTAATACGGGCAGAGTCTAGCCTACTGATTAGCCTTGCAACCTAATTAAATTATCAATGCACACAAACTAGGTCAGTAACTAATACAACATTTACGATAACTCACGAGATCGAAACCTTCACAACGAATGACAAAGTGCGATACTTAAACATCCATCGAATTTACGACGAATGACAAAGCATAACCCTAATTTGGGCAGCACTTAAACATCCATTGGATTGATTTCTATCGATCGGACATTAAATCGTATCAGCGATCGAGTTATTACCCTGTATTGTGGCAGCGTTTAGTGAATCGTGTGTGTTTGGTAGTAAACAGGTGATATCTCGAAGTGTAAAACGAATTTTAACTTCGTTCAAGTGCCAGAATTCAAGTCCCAATCCCCTCTATTTATACTTGAAATTTGACCCCCTCGCGTGACGCGAGGGGTACACGTGGGGGCGTCGCGTGACGCGAGGGGTCACTACTCTATTATAGAGTAGCCCCGTGTGTTTGTAGCTCAGGTGAGTCAGTGGATTTGTAAAATTCGATTTCGACAGCTAGTTATGTGGATAATCGTAAATAGGGAATACCCCCCCCCCCCCCTGAGTTTTAGGGGCCCTGATCTTGATTCTGATTGTTCTGAAAATTTTAGGGTTTATACAGAATCACTTGGGGGTCTTGATTAGGGTTTCCTATTGGACAACATAAAATAATAATTAGGACTTTTGATGAGAGTTGTTACATCCTCCCCACCTTAATAAAAATCTCGTCATCGAGATTTACTGGAATAGTTGAGGATATTTTCGCTTTATTTCTGATTCAAGCTCCCAAGTAAATTCGGGTCCCCTCTTTGAATCCCACTTGACTTTGACCAGCACTAGTCGTTTGTGTTTGAGAAATTTGATTTTTCGGTCTTCTATTTGTAGTGGTTTCTCAACAAATTTTAGTTTTTCATTTACCTCGACATCCTGAAGAGGTACTACCAGGGATTCGTCAGATAGACATTTCTTAAGATTGGATACATGAAATACATCATGTATTCCAGCTAGCTCTTCTGGTAGTTGTAAGCGATAAGTAACTGGTCCTATACGTTGGATCACTGAAAATGGTCCTACGTATCGTGGACTTAGCTTTCCTTTCTTACCGAATCGAACTACCCCTTTCCAAGGAGAAAATTTCAAAAGTACCTTATCTCTGACTTGAAATTCCAATGGCTTGCGTCGATTGTCTGCATAACTCTTTTGACGATCTCGAGCAGTCTTTAGTGTAACAACCCTCATCAAAACTATTATTTATTTTAGTATTTCATCCAATAGGAAACCCTAATTGAGACACCCAAGTGATTCTGAACAAACCCTAAAATTTTCAGAACAATCAGAATCAGGATCAGGGCCCCAAAATCTCAGGGGGGGTAAAACCCTAGTTACGATTATCTTAAAATCTCGCTGTCAAAAACGAATTTATGAAAACCGTCAAGTCAGCAAGGCTAGTCAAGTACGTGGATACCCTAGGGTGAATTCGTGTCCCTTACGGACCGTAAGGGATAAGGCTTACGGTCCGTAAGCCTGGCCAATTTTGTGTATAAATAGCAGACTTTGGGACTTGAATTCTGGAATTAAAACGACGTAAAATTTCGCTACATGCACTAAGTTACGCTCTGTTTACTATCAAAACACACACGAATCACAAATCATCGCCGCACTACAAGCTCAAGGAAGTGGCTCAGTATAAAATAAAGAAACATGTTTTGTAAAAATAAAAGATTTATTCGTGAAATCAAACGATTGTAAATTACCGGGTTTTATCTCGAGTTATGAAATAAAATAATCGGGAAATATTTCAGTTTTAAAAAGATCCTGATGATAAACTTCCGCTGTTAAACTCAATTAATTAAATACCACGGGATTGCTGTCTCGCGGCTCCTGAAACGGGTCAAACCGGGTCGGGGGCCGTGACAGAAAAAGGTGGTATCAGAGCCACTAATCGAGCCACTGATTTAAGCCAATTAAGTATTTAGAAAATACTTAATTTTTATTAATTGCTATTTTGCGATTATGTGTATTATTATCTGACTAATTTAGTACAGTATGGGCAAATCTTTATATGTTAACCACTATAGCAATAAATACAAATCTTTAAATATTCTAAAAGTTTAGCACCTTTATTTATTTATATACAGTTTAGAAACCTTATTCAGTAAATAAATAAATTCATAAATAAAACCTAGTATGTTTTCATATTCGGTTGTTTCATAGTTACCCAATATGAAATAATATTTAAAGGTTTTCTATAAAATTTTGTTATGATTTTTAACTTAATAATTGTGTGTATTTTGCTAAACAGCATGAGTGACTTGTCTGACGCCCTCCAGAATTTAAATCTCTATCCGGTAAGAATAGAGGTTTCCAGAGATTTCAATAGGTATATTCCAGACATAGAAGAACCTATAGAATTCAACGTTTTACCTCTCGAGAAACTCAAGTCTAAGAAAATGGAAATTGGGGAAAGCTCTAGACAAATTGAGGGTTTACCATCTCAGGAAGAGCTAGATTTTATAATGGCAAGCTATAATACTATTAAGCCTATTGATGAAAATGTTTTTATTCACTCTTTTGAAACACAACTACCAATGAACTTAGAACCAGCTATTCCAAACCCTTCAATCCACTCGCAAATAGACGAATGGTTGACTAATGAAATACAGTTACAAAACAATCCCTATAAGCTTTTTCCTCAGTTCAATCCAGAACCTTTACCAAATCCACCAATGAGTAACGAGAATATGGTTGAACTCCGCCATTTTAGCAAAGAACTAATAGATACTGGGAATAGGATCCAAGAGATTGGGGGACAGATCTCCTGGAAATACGATGAGAGGGAACGCCGTTACTAGAATATCATTTGATAAAGGATAGGGGATTTATGGAACTGTGGTGGTGTAATAGTAATAGTAAAATCAGTATTTGTAAAATAAATAATAAAACGGTTGTATATAGAAGCATGCTATAATCTATACAACAAATAAATTTTTTAGAAAATTTATAAATTTTGTTTGTATATTCGTTTATGTGATTATGTATTGTGACCTTGGATTATTTCTTTTATACTAATTATTTATCTATAAATTAGATATCAGATGGAAAACGCTAATAATAAACCAGTTAATGAGGTTAATCAATCTGATCAACAACCGGGGGATCAATATATGACTAGGCAGGATA
The DNA here is from genome assembly GCA_030545235.1 of Helianthus tuberosus. Classification (NCBI taxonomy): domain Eukaryota; kingdom Viridiplantae; phylum Streptophyta; class Magnoliopsida; order Asterales; family Asteraceae; genus Helianthus; species Helianthus tuberosus. Next base: position 166,957,226 of record CM060442.1, read on the forward strand.
TAGAAAATATCGTTGCTCAAGGGATAGCCAACGCTATTCCAGCAATAGTTACTCAAGGGATAGCCAACGCTATTCCATCAATCGTTGCTGCTATTAAAAATCCAATCGAACCACAACAAATCGTTCCTAGCAAACGCATTTCTGAAGATAACTTCAGTAATAGCGTAAATGGAGGCGGTAATCATGGTAATCATGATACTGAACCACAGCAAGTTCCTCCTCCTAAGAAAATGAAAGCTGCAACGCCTGGTTACACTTACAAAGAATTTCTTGCTTGTAAACCCATTGAGTTTGCAGGCAATGAAGGAGCGACTGCGGCACTGCGTTGGTTAGAGAAAACCGAGGCAGTAATTGCCATAAGTAAATGTGCTCAGGATGATCAGGTCATGTACGCATCAAACCTTTTCAAAGAAGGGGCGCTAGAATGGTGGAATACGGTGTTACAAGCAAAAGGAAGAAGGATGGCGTATGCTATGAATTGGGAAGAATTTAAGAGCTTTGTAGAAAGAAAATTCTGTCCCGAATATGAAAAAGATCAAATGGCAAATAAGTTTCTAACCCACCGGATGGTGGATATAGATTGTCGAGGGTATACTTCTACATTCTTTGAATATGCTAGAGTGGTACCAACGCTGGCTTCGCCAGAGCCGGTACTTATTTCTCGTTATATTTGGGGATTGATTTCTGAAATCCGTAATATCGTCAAGGCTTCGAAACCTCGCACGATTGATGATGCGGTGGATTTAGCCAATACTCTGACTGACGAACTAGTACGGACAAGAGAAGAAAATAGAAGGAAGGAAGTAGCCCAAAAGATTACCCAAGAATTCCGTTCGGGTAACCATAACAATTTCAAGAAAGGAAGGAATGGGCAATCTACCACTAGTCCATTTTGCAATTCTTGCAAAAGGAAGCATTTTGGAAGATGCAAAGGATATTGCAATTTTTGCAAAATTCCGGGGCATCAAGAAGAAGACTGCAGGAGGAAGAAATTTTCAGTCTGCTATAACTGTGGAGAAGCTGGACATCTTAGGCTGGATTGTCCAAAACTGAATAAACCATCTGACAATAAAGCCAAACCTGCAGAAGGAGCAAAAAGGAATGTAAGAGCCTTCCAGCTGACTACTCAAGAAGCCGAGATGATTCCAGATGTGATAGCCGGTACGTTGTTAGTTCACAATGTTTACACAGAAGTATTATTTGACTCTGGTGCAAACCAAAGTTTTATAAATACTTCATTCTGCCAAACTCTTAACTTACCTTTAACCAGCATTAGGCAAATTTCTACAGTAGAAACGGCAGATGGGAATTCAGTTAAAATAAATAAGGTTCTGCAAAACGTAGAAATAGAACTTTTAAGTCATAAATTTTCTGCAACCCTATTATCTATGAAATTAGTTAAATTTGATGTTAGGATTGGTTAGTAAACAATCATGCTCGAATTATCTGTGATAGGAATTCCATATAAATTTGTGTAACCACTGGAGAAGTAATAATGATTACATCAAGTTCATATCAGTAATGAAAGTTGCTAGTTATGAACGAAAGCAAGGAATAGTATATATGATTTCAGTAATCATTAATACTAAAGATAAAGAACTTAAGGATATTTCTGTAGTTTCAGAATACCCAGATGTATTCCCAGAAAAGTTACTAGGATTACCACCAGATAGGGAAGTAGAGTTTAGGATTCATCTAATTCCAGGAACTATACCGATAGCCAAGGAACCTTATCGGTTAGCACAGTATTGGTTGTTAAGAAAAAAGATGGTTTAATGAGAATGTGTATTAGAGAATTCAATAAAGTTACAAATTAAGAATCGATACCCATTACTTAGGATTGATGATCTTTTCGACCAATTCCAGGGAAATATATATTTTCTAAGATCGACTTATATTCCGTATATCATCAATTGAAAGTACAATAGGAAGACATACCTAAGACTGTTTTCAGAACTAGGTATGGTCATTACGAGTTTACAGTCATGCCCTTCGGATTAACGAATGCACCTGCAGCATTCATGGACATGATAAATAGGAACTGTAAATCATATTTGGATAAATTTGTAATTGTTTTCATCGACGATATACTTATTTATTCCAAAAGTCAGAAAGAACATTGTCAGCACTTGCATGCACTCTTAACTTTGTTAAGAAAGAGAAGCTTTATGCCAAATTTTCGAAGTGTGAATTTTGGATGCCAAAAGTACAATTTCTAGGTTATATGGTGAATCATGAAGGTGTTCACGTAGATCCTGATAAGATAGCAGCAATTACCAAATGAAAGGTTCCGCAATCAGCAATGGAAATTAGGAGTTTTGTAGGTTTAGCCGGATACTATAGACAGTTTAATTAAAGATTTTTCAAGATAGTTATACCATTAACTAAGCTAACATATAAAACAGTTAAGTTTGAATGGGGATCTAAACAAGAAGAAGCCTTTAGGATCTTAAAGCATAAATTAACAAAATCCTAGCCTTACCAGAAGGAACAGAAGATTTTAAAGTATATGGTGATGCTTCAAAGCTAGGATTTGGATGTGTGTTAATGCAACGCAAAAAGGTAATTGTGTATGCATCAAGGCAATTGAAAAGGCACGAAGAAAATTATACCACTCATGACTTAGAATTAGGAGTCATAATTTTTGCCCTTAAAATTTGGAAACATTGTCTGTGTGGAAGTAAGTTTACTGTCTATACGGATCATAAGAATTTAAGATATATATTTGGACAAAAAGAATTAAACATGAGGCAAAGGTGATGGATGAAAATCCTAAGTAACTACGACTGTGATATTCAGTATCACGAAGGAAAGGCTGAAGACAGCTATAGATCGCCAGAAGAGTTATACAGATAATAGATGAAAGCCGTTGGAGTTCGAGTTGGAGACAAAATGTTATTGAAAATATCTCCTTGGAAAGGAGTTTTTAGATTCGGTAAGAAAGGAAAGCTAAATCCAAGGTACGTAGGACCATTTCCAGTAACTCAACGTATAGGACCAGTTGCTTATCGTTTACAACTACTAGGAGAGTTAGCTGGAGTACATGATGTATTTCATGTATCCAATCTTAAGAAATGTCTATCAGACGAATTTTGATAGTACCTCTCCAAGATATAAAGGTAAATGAAAAAAATTTAAATTTGTAGAGAAACCTCTTCAGATAGAAGATAGAAAGAACAAACGATTAGTGTTAAATTCAAGTCAAGTGGGATTCAAAACGAGGACCTGAATACACTTGAGAACTGGAATTAGAAAAGAAGCGAAAGTATCCTCAATTATTCTAGTAAATCTCGAGGACGAGATTTTTATTAAGGAGGGGAGAATGTAACAACTCTCACCAAAACTATTATTTATTAAATTAATTTGTCCAATTGGAAACCCTAATTAAGACACCCAAGTGATTCTGCGCAAACCCTAAAATTTTCAGAACAATCAGAATCAGGATCAGGGCCCCTAAAACTCAGGGGGGGGTAAACCCTAGTTACGTTTATCTTAAAATCTCTCTGTCAAATTCGAAATTATGAAATTCATCAACTCAGCAGGCCTAGTCCCAAACGTGGCAACCCTATGACCATTAGGTGTCCCTTGCGCACCGTAAGGGTTAGAGTGTTACGGTGCGCAAGGGGTGACAAATTTTGGGTATAAATAGAGGGTCGTGGGACTTGATTTCTGGAATTTGAGCGACGAACCAATTCGTAATTCGCTCCGAGATATCTTCTGTTTATCACAATTAACACACACGGATCACTAATCGACGCCGCAATCAGGGTATTAACTCGATCGCTATTACGATTCATTTTCCGATCGATCAATGTACTCAATGGATGTTTAAGTGCTGCCCACATTCGGGTTTATGCTTTGTCATTCGTCGTTAATTCGATGGATGTTTAAGTATCGCACTTTTTCATTCGTTGTGAGGGTTGATCTCGTGAGTTATCGTAAAGGCTGTATTGATTACTAACCCAGAATTGTGTGCCTGTTATTAAATTTAGGTTAAAAGGCTAATCAGTAGGCTAAACTCTGCTCGTATAAATCTGCAATGTGAGTCATTCTCTTTTTATCAACTATTTTACAATACCTCAAATTATTTTCAAAGGTTACAATTACAGGGACTAAGTCGTGGATATCTTGAATCACTAGCTAGTGGGGTATTGTGCACATTACTAATTTTCTCCCAGTTAGGTTCATTGACCTACTAGGGATAATCATCACTATTTAGGTTCATTGATCTAATAGTGGTATGACCATCGTCACCATTGTGACTTGTCACCATTGTGACAGAGCGCCAGATAAAAATAAGATAGAAGCCATTGTAATCGCTCTTATGTTGTAATTAATAACTATGCATCATTATGCAAAATAGAATGATTCACTCAGTATTTCCCGCTGACAAAACCTTTTTCAAACATGTTTCAGGTGATCTGTTATGATCTAGGAAAAGTGTCATAAAGCACTACAAGCTCAAGGAAGTGGCTCAGTATAAAATAAAGAAACATGTTTTGTAAAAATAAAAGATTTCTTCGTGAAATCAAACGATTGTAAATTACCGGGTTTTATCTCGAGTTATGAAATAAAATAATCGGGAAATATTTCAGTTTTAAAAAGATCCTGATGATAAACTTCCGCTGTTAAACTCAATTAATTAAATACCACGGGATTTCTGTCCCGCGGCTCCTAAAACGGGTCAAACCGGGTCGGGGGCCGTGACACCCCGACCCGGTTTGACCCGTCTCAGGAGCCGCGGGACAGAAAATCCCGTGGTATTTATTTAATTGAGTTGACAGCGGAAGATTTCTTCAGGATCTTTTTAAAACTGAAATTTCCTGATTATTTTATTTCACAATTCGGGATAAACCCCGATAATTTACAATCATTTGATTTCACTGAGAAATCTTTATTTTACAAAACATGTTTCTTTATTTTATATTGAGCCATTTCCTTAAGCTTGTAGTGCTTCACGGCACTTTTTCTGGATCACAACAGATCACCTGAAACATGTTTGAAAAATGTTTTGTCAGCGGGAAATACTGGTGAATCATTCTTTTTAATAAAACGGTGCATTTGTTATAATTTACAGTATTAAGAGCGATTACAATGTTTCCATATATCAACCAACTACCCACAGTATTTGTCACTCGACCATCCATTGGTAACCTCATAGTCCAATGGTGTCTGTGACTATGGTCATATCACCCCTTGGCTAACTCGTTGTCCAATGGTGAAGGTTATCAAGTATTGTATACAAAACCCCACATACCGGCTGTAATTTGGTGACTACAAAGTCTTAATCCCTGTAATTATAACTTTGAAAGTAAACATGATTTTTGGAATCAATTTTGGTAAAAAGAGAATGACTCACATTGCAGATTTAATACGGGCAGAGTCTAGCCTACTGATTAGCCTTGCAACCTAATTAAATTATCAATGCACACAAACTAGGTCAGTAACTAATACAGCATTTACGATAACTCACGAGATCGAAACCTTCACAACGAATGACAAAGTGCGATACTTAAACATCCATCGAATTTACGACGAATGACAAAGCATAACCCTAATTTGGGCAGCACTTAAACATCCATTGGATTGATTTCTATCGATCGGACATTAAATCGTATCAGCGATCGAGTTATTACCCTGTATTGTGGCAGCGTTTAGTGAATCGTGTGTGTTTGGTAGTAAACAGGTGATATCTCGAAGTGTAAAACGAATTTTAACTTCGTTCAAGTGCCAGAATTCAAGTCCCAATCCCCTCTATTTATACTTGAAATTTGACCCCCTCGCGTGACGCGAGGGGTACACGTGGGGGCGTCGCGTGACGCGAGGGGTCACTACTCTATTATAGAGTAGCCCCGTGTGTTTGTAGCTCAGGTGAGTCAGTGGATTTGTAAAATTCGATTTCGACAGCTAGTTATGTGGATAATCGTAAATAGGGAATACCCCCCCCCCCCCTGAGTTTTAGGGGCCCTGATCTTGATTCTGATTGTTCTGAAAATTTTAGGGTTTATACAGAATCACTTGGGGGTCTTGATTAGGGTTTCCTATTGGACAACATAAAATAATAATTAGGACTTTTGATGAGAGTTGTTACATCCTCCCCACCTTAATAAAAATCTCGTCATCGAGATTTACTGGAATAGTTGAGGATATTTTCGCTTTATTTCTGATTCAAGCTCCCAAGTAAATTCGGGTCCCCTCTTTGAATCCCACTTGACTTTGACCAGCACTAGTCGTTTGTGTTTGAGAAATTTGATTTTTCGGTCTTCTATTTGTAGTGGTTTCTCAACAAATTTTAGTTTTTCATTTACCTCGACATCCTGAAGAGGTACTACCAGGGATTCGTCAGATAGACATTTCTTAAGATTGGATACATGAAATACATCATGTATTCCAGCTAGCTCTTCTGGTAGTTATAAGCGATAAGTAACTGGTCCTATACGTTGGATCACTGAAAATGGTCCTACGTATCGTGGACTTAGCTTTCCTTTCTTACCGAATCGAACTACCCCTTTCCAAGGAGAAAATTTCAAAAGTACCTTATCTCTGACTTGAAATTCCAATGGCTTGCGTCGATTGTCTGCATAACTCTTTTGACGATCTCGAGCAGTCTTTAGTGTAACAACCCTCATCAAAACTATTATTTATTTTAGTATTTCATCCAATAGGAAACCCTAATTGAGACACCCAAGTGATTCTGAACAAACCCTAAAATTTTCAGAACAATCAGAATCAGGATCAGGGCCCCAAAAACTCAGGGGGGGTAAAACCCTAGTTACGATTATCTTAAAATCTCGCTGTCAAAAACGAATTTATGAAAACCGTCAAGTCAGCAAGGCTAGTCAAGTACGTGGATACCCTAGGGTGAATTCGTGTCCCTTACGGACCGTAAGGGATAAGGCTTACGGTCCGTAAGCCTGGCCAATTTTGTGTATAAATAGCAGACTTTGGGACTTGAATTCTGGAATTAAAACGACGTAAAATTTCGCTACATGCACTAAGTTACGCTCTGTTTACTATCAAAACACACACGAATCACAAATCATCGCCGCAATACAGGGTAATAACTCGATCGTTGATACGATTCAATGTCCGATCGATTAAACTATCCAATGGATGTTTAAGTGCTGCCCACATTAGGGTTTATGCTTTGTCATTCGTTGTTAATTCAAAGGATGTTTAAGTATCGCACTTTGTCATTCGATGTGAGGGTTTAATCTCGTGAGTTATCGTAAATGCTGTATTAAGTTACTAACCGAATTGTGTGCCTATTATTAATTTAGGTTAAAAGGCTAATCAGTAGGCTAGGCTCTACTCAAATTAAATCTGTAATGTGAGTCATTCTCTTTTTATCAAATTACTTTCAAAATCATGTTTATTTTCTAGGTTATAATTACAGGGATTAAGTTTATGTAATCACCAAATTACAGCCAGTATGTGGGGTTTTGTATACATTACTTGATAATCTTTGCCATTGGACAAACGGGTGGCCAATGGTGATATGACCATAGTCACAGATCCGGTCGAGTGACAAATACTGTGGGTAGTTGGTTGATATCTGAAACATTGTAATCTCCCTTAATACTGTAAATTATAACAAACAGGTTGTTTTACTAAAAAGAATGATTCACTCAGTATTTCCCGCTGACAAAACCTTTTTCAAACATGTTTCAGGTGATCTGTTGTCATCCAGGAAAAAGTACCGTGAAGCACTACAAGCTTAAGGAAGTGGCTCAATATAAAATTAAGAAACATGTTTTGTAAAATAAAGATTTCTCCGTGAAATCTTACGATTGTAAATTACCGGGGTTTTATCCCGAGTTGTGAAATAAAATAATCGGGAAATATTTCAGTTTTTAAAAGATCCTGAAGAAACTTCCGTTGTTAATTAAATACCACGGGATTTCTGTCCCGCGGCTCCTGAAACGGGTCAAACCGGGTCGGGGGCCGTGACAGAAAAAGGTGGTATCAGAGCCACTGATTTAAGCCTATTAAGTATTTAGAAAATACTTAATTTTTCTACTTGTCATTTTGTGATTATGTGATTTATTAATTGAATATTTATTTACAGTATGGGTAAGCAAACGCTTTCAAATATCTATCTTAAATTAGATAGGTCATCCAATGAGAAGGGAAGTTCATCCCAAACCAAACCCTCAAATCACTTTGCAATCCCTAAAGATGGAATATTTGTGCGAAAGGCACAATATGAGGAACCACTTTCTCCTAATAAAAGAAATTTGATTATTAAGAAAAGTAAGGAGAAAATAAAGAAATCTCGAGAAAAGAAAGCTAATCAGGAAACCCAGGAATTAACCAGTAAATCACCTTGGGAAGACAAGTTAGATGAAAAATGGGCAGATCTTTATATGCTAGCCACTGTAGTAGTAAATACAAATCTTTAAATAGTTTGATTCAAATTTTAGCACCCTTATCATCTACAAGCTAGAAAATCCATCCAGTAAATAAATAAATTCCAATAAACCTAGTATGTTTTTAAATTTCGGTTGTTTTGTAGTTACCTAATATAAAATAATATTTAAAGGTTATTTGTGAAAATTTTGATTTAGTAATTTTTATATTTTGCATATTTGCTAAACAGCACGAGTGACTTGTCTGACGCCCTTCAGAATTTAAATCTCTATCCAGTAAGAATAGAGGTTTCCAGAGATTTCAATAAGTATATACCAGACATAGAAGAACCTATAGAATTCAACGCTTTACCTCTCGAGAAACCCAAGCCTAATAAAATGGAAATTGGGGAAAGCTCTAGGCAAATTGAGGGGTTACCATCTCAGGAAGAGCTAGATTTTATATTGGCAAGCTATAATACTATTAAGCCTATTAATGAAAATGTTTTTATTCATTCACTTGAAACACAACTACCAATAAATTTGGAACCAGCAATCCCAGAACCTATAATCCACACCCAACCTCTAGGAATGGATGAGTGGTGGACAAATGATTGGCAGTTCCAAAACCTGCTCAACAGTCCTTATTCCTTTCTTCCTCAATTCGACCCTGAACCAATACCTAATCCACCTATGAGTAACGAAAATTTAGCTGAACTTCTCCACTTTGGTGAGGAGATAATGGATGCCGAAAATAGGATCAGGGAGGTAGGAGAGCAGATCTCCTGGAAGTACGATGAGAGGGAACACCGTTATTAAAATAGCAGCTGACGAGGGATAAAGGGTTATGAGACTGTGGTTATATAATAGCAATAATAATCTAATCTTGTGAAATAACCTAAAATAAAACTTTGTATGATAATGGTGTGTATTGATGCATACTATTAAATATAAACGAAAATCGAGAAATCGATAGTTTTGGCTATGTGTGTTTTGTGAAATTTATATGATTGTTTTATGTATGATTGTTATTTATTTGATACTAATATATATATATATATATATATATATATTAATTATCAGATGGAAAACGCTAATAATGAAGCAGTTAATGAGGTTAATCAATCCAAGCAACAACCAGGGGATCAATATATGACTAGGCAGGATATAGAAAATATCGTTGCTCAAGGGATAGCCAACGCTATTCCAGCAATCGTTGCTGCTGTTAAAATCGAACCGCAACAAATCGTTCCTAGCAAACGTATTTCTGAAGATAACTTCAGTAATAGCGTAAACGGAGGCAATAATCATACTAATCATGAGAATGAACCACGGCAAGCTCCTCCCCCTAAGAAAATGAAAGCTGCAACGCCTGGTTGCACTTACAAAGAATTTCTTGCTTGTAAACCCACTGAGTTTGCAGGCAATGAAGGAGCGACTGCGGCACTGCGTTGGTTAGAGAAAACCGAGGCAGTAATTGCCATAAGTAAATGTGCTCAGGATGATCAGGTCATGTACGCGTCAAACCTTTTCAAAGAAGTGGCGCTAGAATGGTGGAACACGGTGCTACAGGCTAAAGGAAGAAATAGGGCTTATGCCATGAAATGGGAAGAATTTAAGAGTCTTGTAGAAAGAAAATTCTGTCCCGAATATGAAAAAGATCAAATGGCAAATAAGTTTTTAAACCATAGAATGATGGGTGTAGATTGTCGCGGTTATACTTCGACATTCTTTGAATATGCTAGAGTGGTACCAACACTGGCTTCGCCGGAACCGGTACTCATTTCTCGCTATATTTGGGGACTGATTAGTGAAATCCGTAACATCGTTAAAGCTGCGAGACCTCGCACTATTGACGATGCGGTGGAATTAGCTAATACCCTAACCGACGAACTGGTACGCACGCAAGATGAAAACAGGAAGAAGGAACTGGCTCAGAAAATTACCCAAGGATTTCGTATGGTTAATAATAATAGCTTCAAGAAAAGAGGAACAGAGCAATCCTCAATTCCGCCTTTCTGCAAGAATTGCAGAAATAAACATTATGGAAGATGTAATATGACCAGCAACTTTTGCAAAGCCATAGGACATCGTGAAGAAGACTGCAGAAGGAAAACATGGATCTGCTATAACTGTGGAGAAGTTGGGCATTTCAAAACAGAATGTCCTAAATTGGTTAAACCAGCAGACAACAAAGCTAAACCAGCCAATGAAGCTACAAAGAAGAATGTTCGTGCTTTCCAATTAACTACTCAGGAGGCAGAACTCATTCCAGATGTGATAGCTGGTACGTTCTTAGTTCACAACATTTACGCAAAAGTATTATTTGACTCTGGTGCAAACCAAAGTTTTATCAATACTTCATTCTGCCAAGCTCTTAACTTACCATTAACCAAACTTAGGCAAATCTTTACAGTCGAAACGATAGACGAAAAATCTATTAGCATAGATAAAGTTTTGAAAAAGGAAAATATAGAACTCTCAGGTCATAAATTCTTTGCAAACCTGTTACCTATGAAATTAGCCGAATTCGATGTTGTTTTAGGAATGGATTGGTTAGTAGCCAACCATGCTCGAATTCTCTGCGATAAGAACTCTATAGAAATTCAGGCACCCACCGGAGAAGTAATTGTGATTACAGGAGATAAACCACGTAAGCCTATGAAGTTCATATCAGTAATGAAAGTTGCTAATTATGAACGAAAGCAAGGAATAGTATATATGATTTCAGTAATCATTAGTACTAAGGATAAAGAACTTAAGGAAATTCCTGTAGTCTCAGAATACCCAGATGTATTCCCAGAAGAGTTACCAGGGTTACCACCAGATAGGGAGGTAGAATTTAGGATTCACCTAATTCCAGGAACTACACCGATAGCCAAGGAACCTTATCGGTTAGCTCCCACAGAAATGTTAGAACTGAAAAAGCAATTAGATGAATTACTAAGTAAAGGTTTCATACAACCTAGTTCATCCCCTTGGGGAGCACCAGTGTTGTTTGTTAAGAAAAAGGATGGTTCGATGAGAATGTGTATTGATTATAGAGAATTAAATAAGGTTACATTTAAGAATCGATACCCATTACCTAGGATTGATGATCTATTCGATCAACTTCAAGGAGCTAGATATTTTTCTAAGATCGACTTACGTTCCGGATATCATCAATTGAAGGTACAAGAAGAAGACATACCTAAGACTGCTTTCAGAACTAGGTATGGTCATTACGAGTTTACAGTCATGCCCTTCGGACTAACGAATGCACCTGCAGCATTCATGGACATGATGAATAGGATCTGTAAACCGTATTTGGATAAATTTGTAATTGTTTTCATTGACGAAATACTTATTTATTCCAAAAGTCAAGACGAACATTGTCAGCACTTGCATGCACTCTTAACTTTGTTAAGAAAAGAAAAGTTGTACGCCAAATTCTCGAAGTGTGAATTTTGGTTGCAAGAAGTGCAATTTCTAGGTCATATGGTGAATCATGAAGGCATTTATGTAGATCCTGCTAAGATAGAGGCAATTACCAAATGGAAAGTTCCACAATCCGCAATGGAAATTAGAAGTTTTATAGGTTTAGCTGGATATTATAAACGGTTTATTAAGGATTTTTCCAAGATAGCGGTACCATTAACTAAGCTAACCTGTAAAGCAGTTAAGTTTGAATGGGGACCTAAACAAGAAGAAGCCTTTAGAATCTTGAAACAGAAATTAACCAATGCTCCAATTTTAGCCTTACAAGAAGGAACTAAAGATTTTGAAGTATATTGTGATGCTTCAAAATTAGGATTTGGATGTGTGCTGATGCAACGCAAGAAGGTAATTGCGTATGCTTCAAGACAATTGAAAAAGCACGAAGAAAACTATACGACTCATGACTTAGAATTAGGAGCCGTAATTTTTGCCCTGAAAATCTGGAGACATTATCTGTACGGAAGTAAGTTTACTGTCTATACAGATCATAAAAGTTTAAGATATATATTTGGGCAAAAAGAGTTAAATATGAGGCAAAGAAGATGGATGGAAATTCTAAGTGACTACGACTGTGATATTCAGTATCATGAAGGAAAGGCAAATGTAGTTGCAGATGCCTTAAGTCGTAAGTATCATGAGAAGCAACGACGAGTTCGTGCTCTTAGGTTAAATCTACAATTAGATTTAATGGAACAATTGAAAAATGTTCAAGCTACAGCAATCAAGGATGATGCTGAAGAAATGAAAGGACGAATAAAAGAATTAGAACAAGGAGCTGATGGAATTTGGAGATTCCATAAAAACAGAATTTGGGTACCTAAGCAGGGAGAATTAAGAAATAAGATTTTAGAAGAAGCTCATAAATCTAGGTATACCATACACCCTGGAAACAATAAAATGTACCAAGATTTAAGGAATAACTTTTGGTGGATAGGAATGAAAAAGGATATAGCTCAATATGTTTCTAAATGTCTTACTTGTTCACAAGTAAAGGCTGAACACCAGAAACCTTCAGGTCTACTACAACAATTAGAAATGCCTGTATGTAAATGGGAACTCATAACAATGGATTTTGTTACTAAGTTACCCAAAACCAGAAAAGGTAATGATGCGATTTGGGTAATTGTGGATCGATTAACCAAATCTGCTCACTTTCTACCAATGAAAGAAACCTTTAGCATGGAAAGACTGGCAAAGTTGTATGTAGATGAAGTCGTATCTCTACATGGAGTTCCACTCTCCATTGTATCAGATAGGGATAGTCGTTTCACTTCTCATTTCTGGAAAAGTTTCCAAGAAGCAATGGGAACTCGACTAAACCTAAGCACGGCATATCATCCACAAACAGACGGGCAAAGTGAAAGGACGATCCAAACTCTAGAAGACATGCTCCGAGCATGTGTAATAGATTTTGGTGGAAATTGGGACGATCACTTACCTCTGATCGAATTCTCCTATAAATAGTTATCATTCAAGTATTGAAACTGCCCCATTTGAGGCACTATATGGAAGAAAGTGCAGAACTCCAGTTTGTTGGGCAGAAATAGGAGAAAGGCAATTGCCAGGTCCCGAGATAGTACAAGAAACTACTGATAAGATTACTCAAATCAAGGAAAGGCTGAAGACTGCTCGAGATCGTCAGAAGAGTTATGCAGACAATAGATGCAAGCCGTTAGAATTTCAAGTTGGAGACAAAGTGCTATTGAAAGTCTCTCCTTGGAAAGGAGTTGTTCGATTTGGTAAAAAAGGAAAGCTAAGTCCAAAATACGTAGGACCATTTCCAGTGATCCAACGTATAGGACCAGTTGCTTATCGGTTACAACTACCAGAGGAGTTAGCTGGAGTACATGATGTATTTCATGTATCCAACCTCAAGAAATGTCTATCAGACGAATCTTTGGTAGTACCTCTTCAAGATATAGAGGTAAACGAAAAATTAAAATTTGTTGAGAAACCTATTCAGATAGAAGACAGAAAAGTGAAGTTTCTCAAGCACAAACGACTAGTGCTAGTTAAAGTCAAGTGGGATTCGAAACAAGGACCCGAATACACTTGGGAGCTGGAGTCAGAAATGAAGCGAAAGTATCCTCAATTATTCCAGTAAATCTCGAGGATGATATTTTTATTAAGGTGGGGAGAATGTAACAACCCTCATCAAAACTATTATTTATTTTAGTATTTCATCCAATAGGAAACCCTAATTGAGACACCCAAGTGATTCTGCACAAACCCTAAAATTTTCAGAACAATCAGAATCAGGATCAGGGCCCCTAAAACTCAGGGGGGTAAAACCCTAGTTACGATTATCTTAAAATCTCTTTGTCAAAAACGAATTTATGAAAACCGTCAAGTCAGCAAGGCTAGTCAAGTACGTGGCTACCCTAGGGTGAATTCGTGTCCCTTACGGACCGTAAGGGATAAGGCTTACGGTCCGTAAGCCTGGCCAATTTTGTGTATAAATAGCCGACTTTGGGACTTGAATTCTGGAATTAAAACGACGTAAAATTTCGCTACATGCACTGAGTTACGCTCTGTTTACTATCAAAACACACACGAATCACAAATCGTCGCCGCAATACAGGGTAATAACTCGATCGCTGATATGATTCAATGTCCGATCGATTAAACTATCCAATGGATGTTTAAGTGCTGCCCACATTAGGGTTTATGCTTTGTCATTCGTTGTTAATTCAGTGGATGTTTAAGTATCGCACTTTGTCATTCGATGTGAGGGTTTAATCTCGTGAGTTATCGTAAATGCTGTATTAAGTTACTAACCGAATTGTGTGCCTATTATTAATTTAGGTTAAAAGGCTAATCAGTAGGCTAGGCTCTGCTCAAATTAAATCTGCAATGTGAGTCATTCTCTTTTTATCAAATTACTTTCAAAATCATGTTTATTTTCAAGGTTATAATTACAGGGATTAAGTTTATGTAATCACCAAATTACAGCCAGTATGTGGGGTTTTGTATACATTACTTGATAATCTTTGCCATTGGACAAACGGGTGGCCAATGGTGATATGACCATAGTCACAGATCCGGTCGAGTGACAAATACTGTGGGTAGTTGGTTGATATCTGAAACATTGTAATCTCCCTTAATACTGTAAATTATAAGAAACAAGTTGTTTTACTAAAAAGAATGATTCACTCAGTATTTCCCGCTGACAAAACCTTTTTCAAACATGTTTCAGGTGATCTGTTGTGATCCAGGAAAAAGTGTCGTGAAGCACTACAAGCTTAAGGAAGTGGCTCAATATAAAATTAAGAAACATGTTTTGTAAAATAAAGATTTCTCCGTGAAATCTTAGGATTGTAAATTACCGGGGTTTTATCCCGAGTTGTGAAATAAAATAATCGGGAAATATTTCAGTTTTTAAAAGATCCTGAAGAAACTTCCGCTGTTAATTAAATACCACGGGATTTCTGTCCCGCGGCTCCTAAAACGGGTCAAACCAGGTCGGGGGCCGTGACTTTTAGTCTTTCCTTGATTTGAGTAATTTTGTCGGTGGTTTCTTGTACTATTTCAGGACCAGATAATTGACTTTCTCCTATTTCTGCCCAACAAACTGGAGTTCTGCACTTTCTTCCATACAGTGCCTCGAATGGGGCAGCTTCGATGCTTGCATGATAACTATTGTTATAGGAGAATTCAATTAAGGGTAAATGGTCGTCCCAATTTCCACCAAAATCTATCACACATGCTCTAAGCATGTCTTCCAGAGTTTGGATTGTCCTTTCACTTTGCCCGTCTGTTTGAGGATGATATGCAGTGCTTAACTTTAGTCAAGTTCCCATTGCTTCTTGGAAACTAGTCCAGAAGTGGGAAGTGAAACGACTATCCCTATCCGATACAATGGAGAGTGGAACTCCATGTAAGGATACTACTTCATCTACATACAATTTTGCCAACCTTTCCATGCTAAAGGTTTCTTTCATAGGTAGAAAGTGAGCTGATTTGGTTAATCGATCCACAATTACCCAAATCGCATCATTACCTTTTCTAGTTTCAGGTAACTTAGTAACAAAATCCATTGTTATGAGTTCCCATTTCCATACATGTATTTCTAATTATTGTAGTAGACCTGAAGGTTTCTGGTGTTCTGCCTTAACTTGGGAACAAGTAAGACACTTAGAAACATATCGAGCTATGTCCTTTTTCATTCCTATCCACCATAAGTTATTTCTTAAATCTTGGTACATTTTATTGTTTCCAGGGTGCATGGTATACCTAGATTTATGGGCTTCTTCTAAAATCTTATTTCTTAATTCTCCCTGCTTAGGTACCCAAATTCTTCTTTTGTGGAATCTCCAAATTCCATCAGCTCCTTGTTCTAATTCTTTTATTAGTCCTTTCATTCCTTCATCATTATCCTTGATGGTTGTTTCTTGAAAATGCTTTAGTTGTTCCATTAAATCTAACGGTAGATTTAACCTAAGAGCATGAACTCGTCATTGTTTCTCATGGTACTTACGACTTAAGGCATCTGCAACTACATTTGCCTTTCCTTCGTGATACTGAATATCACAGTCGTAGTCACTTAGGATTTCCATCCATCTTCTTTGCCTCATGTTTAATTCTTTTTGCCCAAATATATATCTTAAACTTTTATGATCCGTATAGACAGTAAATTTACTACCGTACAGATAATGTCTCCAAATCTTAAGGGCAAAAATTATGGCTCCTAATTCTAAGTCATGAGTTGTATAGTTTTCCTCGTGCTTTTTCAATTGTCTTGAAGCATATGCAATTACCTACTTGCGTAGCACACATCCTAATCCTAGTTTTGAAGTATCACAGTAAACTTCAAAGTCTCCAGTCCCTTCTGGTAAAGCTAGGATTGGGGCATTTGTTAACTTTTGTTTTAGAATCCTAAAAGCTTCTTCTTGCTTAGGTCCCCATTCAAACTTAACTGCTTTACAGGTTAGCTTAGTTAATGGTACAGCTATTTTGGAAAAATCCTTAATAAACCGTCTATAGTATCAGGCTAAACCTATAAAACTTCTAATTTCCATTGCGGAACCTTCCATTTGGTAATTGCCTCTATCCTAGCAGGATCTACATGAATACCTTCGTGATTCACCATGTGTCCTAGGAATTGCACTTCTTGCAACCAAAATTCACACTTCTAGAATTTGGCGTAAAGCTTTTCTTTTCTTAATAAAGTTAAGAGTGCATGCAAGTGCTGACAATGCTCGTCCTGACTTTTGGAATAAATAAGTATATCGTCGATAAAAACAATTACAAATTTATCCAAGTACGGTTTACAGATTCTATTCATCATGTCCATGAATGCGGCAGGTGCATTCGTTAATTCGAAGGGCATCACTGTAAACTCGTAATGACCATACCTAGTTCTGAAAGCAGTTTTAGGTATTCTTCTTCTTGTACCTTCAATTGATGGTATCCGGAGCGTAAATCGATCTTAGAAAAGTATCTAGCTCCTTGAAGTTGATCAAAAAGATCATCAATCCTAGGTAATGGGTATCGATTCTTAATTGTAACCTTATTCAATTCTCTATAATCAATACTCATTCTCATCGAACCATCCTTCTTCTTTACAAACAACACTGTGAACTAGGTTGTATGAAACCTTTGCTTAGTAATTCATCTAATTGCTTTTTCAGTTCTAACATTTCTGTGGGTGCTAACCGATAAGGTGCCTTGGCTATCGGTGTAGTTCCTGGAATTAGATAAATTCTAAATTCTACCTCCCTATCGGGTGGTAATCCTGGTAACTCTTCTGGGAATATATCTGGGTATTCTGAAACTACAGGAATCTCCTTAAGTTCTTTACCCTTGGTACTAATGATTACTGAAATCATATATACTATTCCTTGCTTTCGTTCATAACTAGCAACTTTCATTACTGATATGAACTTCATGGGTTTACGTGGTTTATCTCCTGTAATCATGATTACTTCCCAAGTAGGTGCCTGAATCTCTATAGAATTTTTATCATAAAGGATTCGAGCATGGTTGGCTACTAACCAATCCATTCCTAATACGACATCGAATCCAGTTAAATTCATTGGTAATAGGTTTGCATGAAATTTATGACCTGAAAGTTCTATATTTTCCTTTTGCAAAACCTTATCTATTTTGATAGAATTTCCGTCTGCCGTTTCAACTGTAAAAATTTGTCTAAGTTGGATTAAGGGTAAGTTAAGAGCTTGGCAGAATGAAGTATTTATAAAACTTTGGTTTGCCCCAGAGTCAAATAATACTTTTACGTAAATGTTGTGAACTAAGAACGTACCAGCTATAACATCTGGAATGAGTTCTACCTCCTGAGTAGTTAATTGGAATGCACGAGCATTCTTCTTGGTAGCTCCGTCTGCTGTTTTAGCTTTATTGTCTGCTGGTTTAACCAACTTGGGGCATTCTATTTTAAAATGTCCGGCCTCTCCACAGTTATAGCAGATCCTTGTTTTCTTTCTGCAGTCTTCTTCGCGATGGCCTGCGACTTTGCAAAAGTTGCAGGTTACATTACATCTTCCATAATGTTTCTTTTTGCAATTCCTGCAGAACGGCGGAGTTGAAGATTGCCCTGTTCCTCTATTCCTGAAACTGCTGTTATTACCCATACGAAATCCTTGGGTAATTTTCTGAGCCAGTTCCCTTTTCCTATTTTCATCTCTTGTGCGTACTAGTTCGTCAGTTAGGGTGTTAGCTAGTTCTACCGCATCGTCAATAGTGCGAGGTCTCGCAGCTTTAACGATATTACGGATTTCGCCAATCAATCCCCAAATATAGCGAGAAATGAGAACCGGTTCTGGCGAAGCCAGTGTTGGTACCACTCTAGCATATTCAAAGAATGTCGAAGTATACCCGCGACAATCTACACCCATCATTCGATGATTTAGGAACTTATTCACCATTTGATCTTTTTCATATTCGGGACAGAATTTTCTTTCTACAAGACTCTTAAATTCTTCCCAGTTCATGGCATAGGCCATATTTCTTCCTTTGGCTTGAAGTACTGTATTCCACCATTCTAGTGCCCCTTCTTTGAAAAGATTTGACGCATACATAACCTTGTCGTCCTTGTCACATTTACTTATTGTAATCACTGCCTCGGTTTTCTCTAACCAACGCAGTGCCGCAGTCGCTCCTTCATTGCCTGCAAATTCAGCGGGTTTACAAGCAAGAAATTCCTTGTAAGTGCAACCAGGCGTTGCAGCTTTCATTTTCTTAGGGAGCGGAGCTTGCAGTGGATCATTATTGTGATTAGTATGATTACCGCCTCCGTTTACGCTATTACTGAAGTTATCTTCAGAAATACGTTTGCTAGGAATGATTTGTTGAGGTTCAACAGGTTTTTGGGCAGCAGCAAGTATTGCTGGAATAACATTGGCTATTCCTTGAGCAACGATATTTTCTATATCTTGCCTAGTCATAAATTGATCCTCCGGATGTTGCTCAGATTGATTAACCTCGTTTACTGGTTCATTATTAGCGTTTTCCATCTGATAATTAATATATATATATATATATATAATTTATTAGTATTGAATAAATAACAATCATACACAAAACAATCATACAAATTTCACAACACATATAGCCAAAATTATCGATTTCTCGATTCCTATTTTTATATTTATCTATATTATGCATCATTACAGACCATTATCTTACAACGTTTTATTTTAGATTATTTTACCAGATTATATTTTTCTATTTATTATACAACCATAGTTTCACAACCCCCCTATCCTTCGTCAGTTGGTACTTCAGTAACGGCGTTCCCTCTCGTCGTATTTCCAGGAGATCTGTTCTCCTACTTCCCTGATCCTATTTCCTGCATCCACCAGCTCCTCGCCAAAGTGGCAGAGTTCAGCTAAATTTTCATTGCTCATTGGTGGGTTTGGTATAGGTTCTGGGTCGAACTGAGGGATAAAGGTATAAGGATTGTTGAGCAGGTTTTGGAACTGCCAATCATTGGTCCACCACTCATCCATTCCTAGAGGTTGGGTGTGGATTATAGGTTCTGGGATTGCTGGTTCCAAGTTCATTGGAAGTTGAGTTTCAGCAGGATAAGGGTAGAGATTATTATTGACTGGCCTGACGATATCACAGCTCGCCAATGCACGATCCAATTCCTCCTGAAATGGTAACTCCTCGATTTGTCTAGAGCTTTCCCCAATTTCCATCTTGTTTTGCCTAAAACCTTCCCCAAATTCCATTTCCATCTGCTTAGAACCTTCCCCAAACTCCATTTCTATTGGCCTAGAACCTTCCCTGACTTCAATCCCCTTTCCTTTGTCTAAGGGATTTTCTATTTTAGGAATCTTCCTAGTTGCAGGTTTCGTCCTGCGCACACGCCTCCATCCTACAAATCTTCTCCTTTTCTTAGGCTTGGGTTTCTCCGGAGGTGGAGCGTTAAATTCCATAGGCTCTTCTAGATCGGGTATGTAACCAGTAAAATCTCTGGAAACCTCTATTTTCACTGGATAGAGATTCAGATTTTGAAGGGCTTCAGATAAGTCATTCATGCTGTTTAGCATATATGCAAAAATACACACAAAATGCTAAGTTAAAATTTTATAACAAAATTTCATAGATAACCTTTAAATATTATTGCATACCGTGTGACTGATTTAATACAAAAACAACTGAAAAATTTAAAACATATTAGGGTTTACTGTAAACTTATTTATTTACTGGATAAGGTTTCTGGATTGTAGGTGATAAAGGTGCTAAAACTTGAGTCAGAGTATTTAAAGATTTGCATTTACTGCTACAGTGGCTAGCATATAAAGATCTGCCCATTTTTCATCTAACTTGTCTTCCCATGGTGGGTTATTGCCTAATTCTTGGGTTTTCTGATTAACTCTCTTTTCTTTTGGTTGTGATTTCTTTAATTTCTCCTGACTTTTCCTAATAATCAAACTTCTTTTATTAGGAGAAAGTGGTTCTTCATATTGTGCCTTTCGAACAAATATTCCTTCTTCAGGATTTGCATAGTGTTTTGAGGATGATGATCCTTTTTCTCTCGGTGTAGTATCTAATTTATAATAGATATCCGAAAGTCTTTGCTTACCCATACTGTAAACAAATCTTCAACTAATAAAACACATAATCACAGAAATAGCAATTAGTAAAATTAAGTATTTTCTAAAATATTTAATTGGCTTAAATCAGTGGCTCTGATACCACATTTTTCTGTCACGGCCCCCGACCCGGTTTGACCCGTTTCAGGAGTCGCGGGACAGAAAATCCCGTGGTATTTATTTAATTGAGTTGACAGCGAAAGATTTCTTCAGGATCTTTTTAAAACTGAAATTTCCTAATTATTTTATTTCACAATTCGGGATAAACCCCGATAAATTACAATCATTTGATTTCACTGAGAAATCTTTATTTTACAAAACATGTTTCTTTATTTTATATTGAGCCACTTCCTTAAGCTTGTAGTGCTTCACGGCACTTTTTCTAGATCACAACAGATCACCTGAAACATGTTTGAAAAAGGTTTTGTCAGCGGGAAATACTGGTGAATCATTCTTTTTAATAAAACGGTGCGGTTGTTATAATTTACAGTATTAAGAGCGATTACAATTTTTCCATATATCAACCAACTACCTACAATATTTGTCACTCGACCATCCATTGGTAACCTCATAGTCCAATGGTGTCTGTGACTATGGTCATATCACCCCTTGGCTAACTCGTTATCCAATGGTGAAGGTTATCAAGTATTGTATACAAAACCCCACATACCGGTTGTAATTTGGTGACTACAAAGACTTAATCCCTGTAATTATAACTTTGAAAGTAAACATGATTTTTGGAATCAATTTTGGTAAAAAGAGAATGACTCACATTGCAGATTTAATACAGGCAGAGTCTAGCCTACTGATTAGCCTTGCAACCTAATTAAATTATCAATGCACACAAACTAGGTCAGTAACTAATACAACATTTACGATAACTCACGAGATCGAAACCTTCACAACGAATGACAAAGTGCGACACTTAAACATCCATCGAATTTACAACGAATGACAAAGCATAACCCTAATTTGGGCAGCACTTAAACATCCATTGGATTGATTTCTATCGATCGGACATTAAATCGTATCAGCGATCGAGTTATTACCCTGTATTGCGGCAGCGTTTCGTGAATCGTGTGTGTTTGGTAGTAAACAGGTGATATCTCGAAGTGTAAAATGAATTTTAACGTCGTTCAAGTGCCAGAATTCAAGTCCCAATCCCCTCTATTTATACTTGAAATTTTACCCCCTCGCGTGACGCGAGGGGTACACGTGGGGGCGTCGCGTGACGCGAGGAGTCACTACTCTATTATAGAGTAGCCCCGTGTGTTTGTAGCTCAGGTGAGTCAGCGGATTTGTAAAATTCGATTTCGACAGCTAGTTATGTGGATAATCGTAAATAGGGAATACCCCCCCCCCCCTGAGTTTTAGGGGCCCTGATCCTGATTCTGATTGTTCTGAAAATTTTAGGGTTTATACAGAATCACTTGGGGGTCTTGATTAGGGTTTCCTATTGGACAACATAAAATAATAATTAGGACTTTTGATGAGAGTTGTTACACTTATAATACTAACACATGCTTTTTTTAACATTGTTTTATAGGTGTGTTATTATTCATGTTCAAGATAACCTCTTTCTTGTTAATGTGAGCAAGAAGAGAGGAAGAAACAAAGGATTGGTTAAAACGGTTCAGATGATACAGGTTCACGTAATAAGAAGAAACTCTCTGTTGCGGAAGTGGTTATCTTGAACATGAGTAATAACACACCTGTCTTCTACCTCCATTGCAAGTAAGGTTCTTTGAATCATTTTGGCTCTTTTCTTAAGTCTTTGAGGGAGTTTACACCCTTTCATTATGTAAGGAAATTCAGTATGTATGTATTTGACACATGAAACGTTGATTGCAGGCATTGTGGTTTTTGACAACAACTTGCGATAACAAATCTGAGGCGTTTGGTGTTTTGATCAAGTGAATGAGACTCTGTTGAGAGTGTGAGGGTTTCTTATAATAACCTCCCTTTTACCCTTTGATCTTCTGATCATTTATGAGTTGATCATTTTCTTATATTGTGTTTTGATCAAGTGAATGAGGTTCTGTTTGCTTTACTTTTTTTAGATGATGAGAAGAATGGGAAGACATGGTTCAGAAGACCTTGTCAAAGCAAGATCAATGCATAGTCATTTTTTATAATGAATTTTCAACTAAACTGCCTTTAAAACAAAAAATAAAATTGCATGGAAGAAGGCGAGAGAAATAGATATCCTAGGAAGTGTTAATTGTAATGTTTAGTTTTTAATATTTTTCAAACTCAGAATTTTGTAATACTATTTAATATCGAATGAAGAAGTGTTTATTGCTAGCAGAATTTTGTAAAAGTTGGATTTTGTATAGGCTTCTGTGTAGTTTGTTTGTTTGTTTGTTTTTGTTCTATTTGGGGTGTATTTGTTCTTATGTTATGGCTAATTTAGCAGTTTTACATTAATTATGCAAAAGAACAATTGCATCAGCATTTCAATATTCATGTTTTCAAATTAGAAGAAGAGGTACCACCATCTTATTTTTCAATATCATAATATTATTATTAACCATTGAAATAGACTTTCCCCTTGAAAGTCGTTATTTGTTTGGGCCAAATAAGACTGGTTCACATCAGTGGATTCATCATAAGCAGCTGTTTGCATTTCACCTTCCCCTTGAAAGTGGTTATAACATCTGATGGCCCTCATCCACTGTTTGTATACTACAACTGTTGTCCATTAAGTACTGCTTGTGTACAACAACTGCATCAGACCAAGTGCTGCTATTTAATCTACTGCCCTAAGATAAGTGCTGCTAAAGACCAAAGCCCTGCTTGGAATGAAGCAGTGGAATGTAAAAACTGCTGACATATAAAGATTGACAATTTGTGTCTAAAATGTATTTTGTTAAGGATGACATTCTTGCAGGTATTTCATAAATCACCATCAAAAGATGTTGGAAATGAAATTGTGTTTACGCAAGACAAAATCATTCAACATAATCTCATTAAACAGTTGCTGATTTAATAGTCTTTCAAATCATTATCATTTCCTTACCCCTAACTACTGTTGTGCTCAAACATCTGTTTTCTAAATACTGTCCATTGTTATTCATCATAAGCAGCTGTTTGCATTAGAATTTCCCCTTGAAAGTGGTTATAACATCTGATGGCCCTCATCCACTGTTTGTATACTACAACTGCTGTCCATTAAGTGTTGCTTGTGTACAACAATTGCTGAAGACAAAGTGCTGCTATTTAATCTACTGCCCTCAGTCAAGTGCTGTTAAAGACCATTTCTTTACCCCTAACTACTGTTGTGATCAAACGTCTGTTTTCTAAATACTGTCCACTGCTTCATCAGTGGTTCCGTAAAACAATTGTCCTCTGTTATTCATCTTTTAATCAAAAGAAGAGGAAACAGCTGAGTGATGCAGAAGAAAAAGAACAAGAAGCTGTGATCTTTAAAGAAGCCACCAAGAATATGGCATTAAATGAAGATAACATCCGATGGCCTCATCCACTGAAACCAAAATACTCCAAATCAACACATTCACAAAAAAACTGATTATCATCATCATCATCATTATGCGGCATTCAGATTATCATTATCAAAAACTGAAACCAAAATACCCAAATCAACCCTCTGTTTTCTCACAAATAAGTGATTATCAACATCATCATGTGGCATTCAGATATCATTATGAAAAACTGAAACCAAAGTACCCAAATCCACCTTCTGTTTTTTCACAAAAAACTGATTATCATCATCATCAACTCTTTTTTTTTTCACAAAAACATTTACAAAATACTGATAATCATCATCATCATCATGTGGCATTCAGATTATCATTATCAAAAACTGTAACGAAAATACCCAAATCAACCCTCTGTTTTTTCACAAAAACATTCACAAGAAACTGATTATCATCATCATCATGCGGCATTCAGATTATCTTTATCAAAAACTGAATCCAAAATACCCAAATCAACCCTCTCTTTTTTCACAAAAACATTCACAAATAACTGATTATCATCATTATCATCAACCGGCATTCAGATAATCATTATCAAAAACTTAAACCAAAATACCAAAATCAACCCTCTGTTTTTTCACAAAAACATCACAAATATCAAAAACATATATAGATAAGATGATGATACAAACCTCTGTTTTGAAGATGAAGATGTATGAAGATGATGAAGACGGATGAAGATGATGAAGATGATGATGATCGGTGTTGAGAGTTGAGAGAGAGATTTGGATATTTTTTGAGAAGTGTGATGATGATGATGATCGGTGCATTTAATATATATTTGAGATTATGTGGATATTAAGGGATAAGGGTATTAAGGACATTTCATACATGTCTTTAACAAATCTAATCCATATTTGATAGAAGGGTTTTAACGGGCCTACAATATAGAATTAAGGCATGCTTTCATTTTAGACAAGAAATTTTGAGTTAGTTACCTAATTTCTATATCAAAGATGAACTAAATACAAACAATTTAAATGATGTATTATAATCTATTTCGATGGTTATTAAAACTACCCATGTGGTTACACGTGTCCAAAATTTAAATGATATATTATAATCTGTTTTTTAGTATTTGATTTCGATCATTACTAAACCTACCCGTGTGGTTACACGGGTCCTACACCTAGTATATATATATATATAGAAGTTTTCGCCGTTCAAAAAAAACATAAATTACAAAATTGTAATAAATACTTCCTGATTTGACTTATAAATGTTTCAAGACTGCGTTTTCAAAAGCATGACTTCATGTTTTTGCCACACAAAAAATAAATCACATGAAATAAAAGTTGAAAAACACTTTACTTATAAACTGTTGTAATGAGTTAAGATTTATAGGTGATTTATTATAAATAAAAAAAATTGAGTAGATGAAATTGTGATCTCCCATAAACAAACATACTAGTTGCTAGAAAATGACATTTATACATATTATCCTTCAACAACTGTAATTATATTATTTATTATCATTATTATAAATTACAAAATACAAGTTGTTACATCCAATCTCTTAAAATATAAATAAAGTAAATGTAGAGTGGGATGAAAAGCGATGGGATTTTTAATATTATTTCTCACCCTCTTAGAAATATGAATAAAGATGAGCCAATCCTTGGATTCCAAATACCATGCTTGTAAGTTGTTACATTAGAAGTATCTTCCTTGCCATGAAAGCAATTTATGGGCACCGGAATGTGATTCCATGGAATCCCAAATGTCATTGGCATCTCCATCATGTGATGAACTCTTCCTTTGGATGAATCCTCCCAAAAGAATTGACATTCTTTCTTTTGGTTCAAGTCAACTTTTTCATTTAAAGGATTTAAACATTTTTTTTTAAACTTAATCTAACATATCTATAAGACCAAGCGTACTGGGGCGTGTTCCCCCCTGATACCGCCCGAAAACGCCGGAAAACGCCCGCCCCCCCACTACGCTAGGCGTTTTGGGGCGTTTTTTTCGAAAAAAAATGGATCTGGCGTTTTATTTAAAACGCTTCAAGGGTGTTTGAATGGCCAATCAAATGAGGACATGTGGGTTTAGAGAGAGAGATGGAATGTGGGGTTTGATTTGGCCGGAATTTCAAATGGGTTTGCAGGTCATATGCACGAAGAAGAAGAAGGGCTTTGTTTTAAAACTTTGATATTGATACTTAGCCCCTATAGTTTTAAACTTTATTATTTTCTGTTTTGACACATTAGGCCCCAAAGTAATTTTTTAGTATTGTATTTTTTTAATTTAATGAATTATTTTAAGTTTTTTTTTCGGTTTTTTTTATTTTCTGTTTTTTTTTGGGTTTTTTTTATTTCAAGTATTATATTTTTTTAATTTAATGAATTAATTTAAAAAAAATAATTGAGAAATGATTGCATGGGCGTTATTGGAATAATGCCCCACTACACCACTTTATGCTATAATGCCCCATGCTGACTGGGATGACACGTGTCGAATAATGCCCCATGGTGGGGGCATTATAACAATTTACCACTACACATGGTCTACGTCATAGAATGGTAAAAAGTTGTGTATTTAAAATCTATTCTCATACATGGTAAATAAAGAGAACCATTTTAAGGGAAAACTCATAATAACTTTCTTAATATATAAATTATCATATTGATTATTATTACCAAATTTTAAAATTTTAAAAATTGACGCTCTAAACTTGAAATAAATGACTAAATAAACACATGAATTAATACATTTCACACTTTTATACATTTTTACAATCAAAACAAAACTGTTGTCTAGTGGGTTATCGGGTTTTCCCCGGAATTAGTGGTGGACCACTCGGGTTACTCTCTGAGTACTCCGTTTGTCCAGTAGGTGCCCTGATAGTGCTCGGGATTGATTTGTTGACCGTTAAAAAAAAAAAAACTAACCAAAATTGCAAAAATAAAGAAAAAGCCATTATAAGACTCCAGATGATGGAATTTGGATCCAAGAGCCGAACAAAAGTCCTCTGATGTTTGTCACAAGATCATGCCCACTTTTCTTTTTTTACCATATTTTATGAGCCAGTAACTTGTAACATCTCATTTTGGGTTAATGTTGTAAAACTAATTATTTGAGTTATTTTTTAAGGTTTTAAAGGCTTTAGAGACTATATAGTATTGTGGTTATGTTGTTAAGGGTTTAAATGGTAGAATTGTGTTAGTATAAGGGTAGTAGGGGTTTAATATTAAATTTGAGGTGGCTATTAATGTCAAATGATACTTGAGGGACTTAATATGCCATATGCTATGAAAGCTAAATAAAAACAAAATCAAATTAGAAAATGGAAGGCCATGTTTCTTGACATATAGTAAATTTTAAAAACTGGTTTTTAAGTCATACCGGGTTGGGGTATAAAATGATTTAATCGGTTGAACTGGGTTGTGTCGGGCAGTTGAACCGAGTTACTAGCTAACCCTATAAATT